>CM057387.1:85496792-86899292 GCA_030015415.1 Cynopterus sphinx
ATGACAAATTCATAGGAAAGAATTGGGTGGCAAATGAGAAGTAGTATAATCTTAGATCTTGGACAGGTCTCATGAAACATGAATTTATCAATTTTCTAATTTCTCACTCCAAATTTTCTTATTTTGGGTCTTACCCATTGGCTTAATGATATTGGACAATCTCCCATTAGGGTAAAAACTACCACTAATTCTTCAATGCTTTAATCTCATTTCTCTGCTCAGTTTCTCTATTCTTTATTCATTTCCTTTTGATTCTTCCTTAGAATATTCATCTATTGTTGCATGCTCTCCACTATTTCCATTAGAATATTAAACATATTAATCATAATTATTTTAAATTACCAGTCTCACAATTCCAAAATTTCCACCATATTTTAATCTGCTTCTAATACATGCTTTGTTGCTTCAGACTGTTTTTTGCGCTTTGGTATGCCTTATAATTTATTGTTGAAAGCTGAACGCGTTGTATCAGGTAATATGAACTGAGGGAAGTAAACCTTTAGCGTGAGGTTTTATGTTTCTCTGGCTAGGAATTATGCCATATTTACTGTTTGCAGTAGGTTTCTAAGTCTTCAGCTTCTTCTAGTGTCCTTGTTTTTGTCTCCTCCATATTTTATGTTTCCCTAGAAACTCCTTCTTAAATAGAGTCTGAGCTTTGCAGGTTCTTGTTAAACAGGAACACTTTGGATGTGATGGTAAGATGGGGGAAGAGAAAGTAGTGCAAAATTTTATGATTAGATCCTAGTTTTTAGTGGGTCTTTTGTC
Source organism: Cynopterus sphinx (assembly GCA_030015415.1). Taxonomy (NCBI): domain Eukaryota; kingdom Metazoa; phylum Chordata; class Mammalia; order Chiroptera; family Pteropodidae; genus Cynopterus; species Cynopterus sphinx. The sequence goes on from CM057387.1 coordinate 85,497,558, forward strand.
CATAGACTGTGATCTTCATAAGTGATTTTCAGATTTGTTTTTCCTCAGGTGGAACAAGAAAGCTAGAGGGAATCAGTAGGGTATTTTTCTTCCTACCATATTGATCCGGCTCTGATAAACTGGTTTTACTTGAGGGCAAGCTTTTGTTAAGTAGAACCAAACATTCCAGTTATGTCTCAAAATGGTTACTTCCTATCCCCCTGCTAGAACCATCAGGGAGTTTTTCCTCCCATCTTCATCCTGGGGGCCTAGAGGGGCTCATGGAAGCAAAACTCACAAAAGTATAGAGGCTTCTCAAAGGCTGGAACCCTAGGAGTTTTTGTCTTTCAAATTAGTTTATAGTGAGTCTCAGCTATTAGTCAGTTGCTACCACTTATTGGCTCCTGTGGCAGTTTCTGCACCCAGTAAGTTATGAGTCTGTTGTCTCCTACATCCAACTTTCTGGGCAGAAGTTTGCGGGTAAGCTTATTTCTCTGATGGTTCTAAGACCTATTGATTTTCAGTTTGCTCAGCCATTTTCTTGTGAGGATAGGGCTGATGACTTTCATGGTCTTGACATGTTGGATCTAACACAAAAAGTGTCTGTGTTCGTTTTCTAACTCTTGCAATCTGTTGTCTCCATTGCTGTATAGAAACTACTCAGGTCAATAATGAGTGACATAAATGTTTCAAAAGCCACCAAATTAATGGACTTTTTTTTCTACCTCCCTGTAGCATTTGACAATATTGATCTTCTCCTCTTTAACCCAAACTTTACTGGTTTAATTATTACTGGTCTAAATGACTTTTTTTTTTTTCTACATCTATTTTCTCTCCTTGGCCCTATTACCTTCACTTTGTATCTTTAGGTTCTTATTTTGAGACTCAGTTCATTTATTATCATCTCCATGTAAAGATTCTCAAATATGAATCTCCAGGTTTCATTTTCAACTGTTGGCAGATAGCTCTACCAGGATATCACTATATCTGAAATTGAACAAATCTACTTTAACTTATTGTGCTTTAGAAGTAAAGGCTAATTTAATCATCGCCCTAACTCTGAGGTAGATACTATTATTAAACTTGATTTATATATAAGGAGAGAAAGAGATTAAGAAACTTGCTCAAGAACACATAGCCTATGAGTTATTTGAGAGTTTGGGCATTTAAAATGGCCTCTTTAACTTTTCACACTTGCAAAACATGATTATTGAATATGTCACAAGTTATAAGAATTGAATTAGAAAATATAGGTGAAAGTGATTTTAAATTTAAATTTTAAGGTTTATTATCAATTACCAAGTCCTGTAAATTCTATACCTTCTATGTTTTAAGGGTTCCTGGAATATGTTTTCATCATGATAAGACACATAGACAAGGAAAAATTCTATCATGAACTAAGAATTTTTTAATACAGATCCCTAGAAACAGGAGGCATGGGATGACATGCCACACAAGGGACTACATGGGGAAATACCAGGACCAGTCAGGAGGTAAAATGAGCAAGAGGAAACTTGGCAAGAGCCTTTATTGTGGTTTCCATGGGGAGGAGAAAACAGAATAAGCAGGTTTAAGATTGGCTTGTCTGAATAATTTTAAAAGGATCTGGACATAACTATCTGTAGTTGTCAGGTTCCTGACCCTGGGATGGTTAGGGCAGATGGGCAATGGCCCAGAGAATGAGATCTCTGTGAGAGCCTGATAAAGGAGGTCGTTGGGAGTGTGGGCTCTGGATGGTTGGTTTGTGTATGTAAAGTGTGCTGGGGGTGAGTCCTTTATTATCTATAGCAATTGATTAGCCTTGGAAGGGGCAGTTCTAGGGTCAGCAAGTCCATAGATGTCAAAGCATCAAAATACAGAAAATAAAAAGACATGCTTAATATATGCTGTATCTTGCATTTTTATTTCTATATTTGCCTCCCCAGGTTAAGACTTGATGTTTCTTACCTAGACTAGTCTCATAGCATCTTAACTAATGGTCTTTTTGCTTCAAGTGTGTTCTATATACAGCTAAATTTTTCTGAAGCATAGTTTTGATGACTTTACCCTTCTGCTCAAAAACTTTTGAAAAGGCATTCTCATGCTTGTGTAATAAATTCTAAAGATTTCCCCTAGTTATTTTACTTTTTCAAAAGTTAACTTTGCTTTTCTTGATGCGTCCATCGAATCATTTAGGATTCCCTTTATATACCACATGCTTCTCTACCTTTATTGTTCATAGTGGCCTTTGCTCAGGGTGCATTTCCTGTCCTGTTCCCTGTCCTCCTTTAACCTCCACATGCACCAAACACAAACACATGTGCACATATATACTTCATATACTCCTTTTGAATTTGACCTTTATTCAAGGCTTAACTCAGATGTCACCCTCATGATTTCTCTGCTCATTCTTCTCAGCCAAGGTAATCTTTATCACAACTCTCATTTCATCTTCTGTGTACTTTTGAGGTAAATATAATTTTGTACTTACCTTATAATCATATACATGTTTTATCTCTTTTATGAGATTATAAACTCCTTAGGGCCCATATCTGATTCATATTCTATCCATGTCAACATGTAGCACAGAGCCTATGTACAAAAGTGTTTTATAAATAATTTGAATGAATGGAAGCAAATTATTCGGTCTAGATTAGAATTATCTTTATCCCAAACAATATGAAGGGGCTAATACAGAACTTTTTCCTAAACCACTCCTACATTCCCTCTTGTATTTATTTATTTCATAGTGAGATTTATGTATGTATAGCATGATTTTAATGTCATTGGCTTTTTTTCATAGAAGTGATCATCAGGTGTTCATTCTACAGATACCAATTGAATGCCTTACATTTTACAGTTATCCCAAGATACTGAAGATATAGGAATGAACGAACAGATTAGGTCCCTGTTTTAGGAAACTAAGGAACGTGCAGCTACATGACCTTTCTATCATGACTGCTCTTCAGGCAGAATGTTTTTCAAAGTGGTTATCTCCCCCTGAAATCATTTAATTGCCCACTAATTTGCCTCTGTTGAAACATCTGGATTTATTTAATTTAAGTTTTTATGGTGACATTGGTTAATAAAATCCAGTAAGTTTCATCTGTACACTTTAACAGTAAGGTATATATATATTTACACTGTGTTCACCTCCCAAAGTTAGATTTGTTTCTGCCACCACATATTTGACCCCCTTTACCCTGTCTACCTCTCCCTATTATCCTTTCCCTTACCCTTTGGCAACTACTAGTCTATTGTCCAGGTCCACGAGTCTCTGTTTGTCCCATTCATTTATTGCTTTTAGGTTTAAATCCCACATATAAGTGATATCATGTGATTTTCAACTTTTTTGCCTGGCTTATTTCACTTAGCATGATTATCTCAAGGTCCATGCATGTTGTTGCAAATGGCAATATTTCATCTCTTCATGTCTGAGTAATGTTCTGTTGTGTATATGTGCCACAGCTTCTTTAGCCAATCATCTGTCATAGGACATTTCGGTTTCTTCCATGTCCTGGTCACTGTGAGTGGTGCTACTATGAACATTGGTGTTCAAATATTTTTTCGGATATAGGGAAAACATCTGTTTTTTAACATAGCTAGATATGTACCATAAATTTCTAACACAATTGTCTACAGGTACTTCTTTCAACTTCTTTTAAAAAGTAGTCTGTGTTCTATCTTTAATTTCTCAATCTATCAGGCAGGGTGCTAATTGCTAGGCCTGTAATGGTGGACATGATAAACATGGTTCCTTCCCATAAAATTTATAGTCTGTAGTTTTTAAGGAGTTCATTGATAATGTTCTCTCATAAGATCCTGGTAACGACTTAGTTGATAAAAGTAACATCATTCACTAATTCATTGCTATTTGGGGTTCCTATAGGGAATAAAAGAGGAATAACTGGTTTATGAATAAATGAAATTATTTCATTAGGCATCTATTCAGTTTGAGATATCTGGTAGACATTTAGTTGGGGCTACCCAGTAGGCTGGTAGACAATTGAGTATGAAGACAGGATGTTTTGAGTTGGATGTAATGATTTAGGGATTGTTTATTCATTCAACAAATATTTGTATATGTTAAGCAGCTCCTGTGTGTTGGGTACTATTGTATGCATTAGGGATACAGCAAGGCATAAAATAGTCCTAAATCTTAATCCTTATGGAACTTCAATTCCAAGGGCAGGGTGGGGAGTGAGGGGAACAGCTAATTCATAAGATAAATAAGTAAAAGATATGTTAGTAAGAAGTACTTAGATACTGTTAGTATGAAGTACTAAGGTTGAAAAATGAAGCATGAGAGTATGAAGGATTCAAGAAGGGTATTTGATATTTTAGGTAGGGGAACCAGAAACGGCCACACTAAGAAGATAGTTGTAAAGACAGAAGAAAGTAGAGATGCTAAGTACATACATGTACGGGGAAGATCATTTCAGGCAAAGGCAACAGCAAATGCAAAGGCCCTGGTATGGAAATATCAAGGTTGTCAATGTGATTGGAACAGAGTAAATGAGAGAGCATTAAACATGAAGTCAGAAACCTAACTGGATGTAGGACTTTTTAGGTCAGAGTAAGGACTTTGGCTTTTACTCTGAACAAGCTTGGAATGAGTAGAGGATTTCAAGCAGAGTAATGGTATGTTCTAACATGGGTTTTAAAAAGTCTCTCTGGTTGCCATGTGGAGAACTGACCAGGGGATTGATGTTAAGAAAGAAGATGAGTTAGAAGACTATTACAATAATCCAAGAAAGTTAAGATAGTGTTTGGACCAAGATGGTGACAAAAAGGATGGTGACAAATGTTTGGGTTCTGGATATGTTTTTAAGTTTATTTCTTTTACCAGAGCAACTGGAATAACAGCATTACTTTTAACAAAACAGGAGAAGACTGCAAGAGCAGTATATTTGCTGAATAGAGTGAGAGCAAGATTGTCAGGACCTCAAAAGACATGCTAACTTTTAGTTGGAGATATCCAGTAGGCAGATGGATATAGGACTTGGGGTTCAGAGGAGTGGTCCAATTAGATATATTTGGGAGTCGTTATCATATAAATGGTATCTAAAGCATAACTTTGGATGAGTTCACCCAAACTACGAATAGAGATAGACATGAGAAGAAATCCAAGGATGAAAAAAATAGAAAGAAAACCAGATAAGGGAAGTGTCCTGCAATCCAAGTTTAAAAAAAAAAAAAAGTCAAAGAAAAAAGAACTACACCAAAATTATAACAAAACTACAGAACAGCCAGCACATGGAGTCACCTGTGTTCTGGCTGAACAGAAGCTCTACAACTAGGGACAAAAATACCAGGTCATCTCAAAACAGTCGGAGGAGTGGAAATAGGAAATACTAGTTCTACAACCACATGTGGCCATTGAGAATCAGGAGGGCTCTCTTGGCTGCAGCGCCACTTCCCCCACCTGAAGGAGCAAGGGGTCCCAGCCACAAACAGGGTTCCCCAGAATTTAAGTGTAGGGAAGAGAAGTTACCACAACCTCTGGCTTTGAAAACCAGCAGAGGTTGTGGCTGAGTAAGTAGGAGGGCTATGGGAGTTGGAGACTGTTCCTCTTCAAGGATCCATGTTCTGCCTTACTCACTGATGGACTTGCTTGCTCTGAGCTCCAGTGTTTTTTGAGCAACACCACGGTCATACAAGGAGGTACTGATTTGTTGGGCTTCAGGGCAAAGTCTAGAGGGGCAGCTTTCTCTTGGGCAGAAGTGCAGGTAGAATGTATTGTTCTTTGGTTGAGTCCTCCCCTCTCCCAGCACTGCTGTATCCCAGTCATCATCAACCTAGATAGCAGGTCACTCAACCCAGGGGATTTCCTTAGACTCCACCTCTCCCAACTTGTGGGCCCATCCGAGCTGTTTCCAGTGATTTATTCCATAAAAATGGACTGTCTTGGCTCCTGCTGTGAAATTTCATAAAATCTCTCAAAATATCACAAAACCCAGAGAAACAGCATCTGGCCTCATAGTGCCCTGTACATCTTGCTGAGCAGCCCCAAACCCTGCATTTGTAACCAGGCTCAGTTTCTGACTTAGAACCTATAAGCCCAGAACAGGTGGCAGCTGTATATGGATTTCTTGGTGACTCTTACCAGGTGGACCAGAGGTACACAGGCTGTAGCTGAACTTGATCTGCAGCTGGACCTGCCCCCCCACACACACACACTCCAGGACTATGTCAGTGGGCCCCATAGCACACCTACTACATAATGCCACTCTACTAAGACTGAGAGACTTAGGAGCCATACCTAATACATAGAAACAGACACAAGGAGGCAGCCAAAATGGGGAGACAAAGAAGCATGTCCCCCATGAAAGAACAGAACAAAGCTACAGAAAAAGAATTCACCAAAATGGAGAAAAGCAATATACTAGATGCAGAGTTCAAAACACTAGGTATAAGGATACTCATGGAACTTAAAGAAGAGTAGATAAACTCAGTGAGAACTTTAACAAAGAGATACAAAATAAAAATAGAGGTGGAAAACATAATAGGGAGCCAGTCAGAAGTGAAGAATACAACGTCTGAGATGAAGAGAACATTAGAGGGAATCAACAGAGTAGATGAAATGGAGGATCAAATCCGTGACATAGAGAGTAGTGGAGCAGAGAACACCCAATCAGAACAGCACCAAGAAAAAAAGAAACCAAAAAAAAAAAAAAAGTTTAAGAAGCCTCTGGGACATCAAATATAACAATATTTGCACCATAGGGATACCAGAAGGAGAAGAGGGAAAGCAAGGAATTTGAAAACCTATTTGAAGATATAGTGATGGAAAATTTCCCTAACCTGGTGAAGGAAATAGACATACAATCCCAGGAATTTTAGAGGATTCCAAGATGAACCCAAAGAGGCCCACACCAAGATTCATCATAATTAAAATGACAAAGGTTAAATCCAAAGGGAGAACCTTAAAAGCAGAAAAGAAAAGCAGTTAGTTACCTACACAGGAGCACTCCATAAGACTGTTAGCCACTTTCTCAACAGAAACTCTACAGGCCGAAGGGTTTGGCACAAAGTATTCAAAGTGATGAAAAGCAAGAATCTACAACCAAGATTACTTTACTTAGCAAAGCTATCATTGAGAATCAAAGGACATATAAAGAGCTTCCCAGACAAGAAAAATCTAAAGTTCATCACCACCAAACTAATATTACAGGAAATGTTGGAAAGACTTAAGAAGAAAAAAATATGTATCAAAAAGCTAAATAAAGAATAGCAGTAGCTACATATCGATCAACAATTAAGTGAGAATGGCTTAAATGATGCAATCAAAAGGTAGGGTGGCCGAGTGGATAAGCAAACAGGACCCTTATGTATGCTGCCTATAAGAGACTCACTTCAGATTAAAAGACACAGACACAGTAATGGGATGGAAAAAGATATTTTATGATGGACCTAGAGGATATTGTGCTTAGTGGCGTAAGTCAGAGGAAGACAAATGCTATATGATTGCACATTTATATGGAATCTAAAGAACAAATAAACAACAAACAGAAACTCATAGATACAGAGAACATTGTGAGGGTTACCAGATGGAATGGGGTTGGAGGGGAGTTAGTGAAAAGGAGGAAAGGAATTAAGAGGCACAAATTGGTAGTTACAAAATAGTCATAAAGTATAGCATAAAGAATATAGCCAGTAATATTGTAATAACTATATTTGATGTAAGAAGAGTGCTGGGTTTATTGGGGTGATCACTTTGTGAGTTATATAGATGTCTAATCTCTATGTTGTATACTTGAAACTAATAGAACATTGTATGCCACCTAAAGCTGAAAAATAAAAAAATATTAAAGACTGGAAGGAGAGATATAATAATAGAGGAAGACAGTTAAAGGAAGGAGTTTTAAATGTGGAATGACTGGAGCTTAATTATACACGAGGGAAAAGATAGGAACTAAGATATAGGAGACAAGAAATTATTGCTGGAAAGGAGCTGAGAAAATAGGGAGAGACAGATTCCAAAGCACAGGTAGAAAAAATCAGTCTTAGATAAGAATGGCAACTCTTATTGAAAGAGGACATAAAGAAATATAGAAACACATTTCTACATTTCATATAGAAATTAAGATGAATTAGATGAGTTTGTAGAATGCAGAAGAAGAATATAAGGTAGAGAAATAATTTAAGGAGTTTTTACCTGGTGGTTAATCTGTTATTTTCTTAGAGATTTTGGAGGCAAAGTCATTTAGAGACTGAAGGAGGGGAGGATAGAGTAGAATACTTAAAAAGAATAAATTTTAAATAGTACATGAATGAAATTCTCTTATTCACTTATTTAAAAATACTTATTTTGTGCCCACAACATACTGGGCACTGTCCTAGGTGCTAGGGATATAGCAATTAACAAGATAGAGTTATTGTCATAAACATGATTCTATTCCAGTAGAAGAATGGACAACTACAAAGTGTCAAGCAGTAGTAACAGCTTCAAAGAAAAATAAAATATGAAAAGTAGATTGATGTCATTTAAAAATATTCTTTTCTGATATTTTATGATTTGGAAAGTAAAAGTTAGAAATGTTTTCTTTGAAAATATATTTCTTTAAGGGAAGATCATCCTCATGTAATAGCTATCTGCAGTACAATTAGAATACTAGAATAAACAAGTGATAAGGTAGTCTTTTGTCTAAGGGAATTTACAGAATAGATCCAAAAGTGAAATCATGTATTTTTTTCTTCGGGGTACAAACATTTTGATTATAACTTTTCATTAAAAATTATATAGTTCAGGCAGGAGCATTATATTCTTTCATAGGCTTATATTTATGCCTCAATCTATCAGTGTGACTACACTCTGCACTCACTTCTGCTTTTTCTGTGTCAGGTAATTCCTAGCTATAATATATAAATTAATTATTTTAGTTGTCAAATAACCTATGAGTTAGATACTGTTATTATCCCCATTATACAGATAAGGAAACAGACCTGGATAAATCAGTGTAGACTTTGATCTGACTGCCTGGGTTTAAATTCAGCTCTAGTTCAACTCTAGTAGAAATGTTTCCGTATAACCTCTGTGATTTTATATAAAATAATATTAATAGTAACCTTTTAGAATTTCTGAGTGGAAAGATTGGCATAATGCATGTAAAGATTCTAGAACTTTGCTTATTCATAAAGAACTCTTCAGTTGCTGTTATTTCTTGTTTATATGTTTATTATTTCCATGTTTCTAAATGAAGGTCTGTTTTTTTTTATTATTGGTTCATTTTTCTTCAATTGTGGATCTGCTGTATTATGTTTTCTTTTCATGATATAGGAACACTGGCACACAGCCAGCGAAGTCTATTATTAGCTTTACTGGCCTGGCAAAAGGAACTCAAGTGAAAGGATATCCTGGTGCATACCAAAGCAGAATGGGTGCGTCAAAAAATATGGTGATTCTACCTGACATAAAAACAGAAAAAATCAGTATTTCTAACACAAAGGCCACCATTCAGGTAATATTTTTTAGAATTCTGAATTTATTTGAAAATGACACCTTGTACAAAAATTTTTAGTTTATGTAGTACCATTTGTTTATTTTTTCTTTTGTTTCCCTTGCCCGAGGAGGTATATCTGAAAAGAAATTCCTGTTAATGATATCAGAGTTTACTGCCTATGTTTTCTTCTAGAAATTTTATGGTTTGGGGTCTTTATAGTTAAGTCTTTAATCCATTTTGAGTCTGTTTTTGTATACGGTGTAAGAAGTTGGTTCCACTTTTTTTTTTTTTGCATGGCAGCACAATTTACAATAGCCAAGAAATGGAAACAACCTAAATGCTCATCAATAGACAATTAGATAAAGAAATTATGGTTCATAAATACAATGGAATATTACTCAGCCATTAAAAAAAATGAAATTCTACCATTTGCAATGACATGGATGGACCTAGAGGTTGTTATGCTGAGTGAAATAAGTCAGACATAGAAAGATAAATACCATATGATATCACATACAGAATCTAAGGGACAAAAAGAACAAACTAATCAAAAACAGACTCACAAATATAGTGGACAATTTGCTGATGGACAGAGGGGAGGGAGGTTGGGGGGCTGGGAGAATGGGGTGAAGGGTTAAAGAAGTACAAATTTGTAATTGATAGTTGGTAATGGGGATGGGAGCACAGGAGAGAGAATGCAGTTTGTATTCATACGATGGCTAGGTGGAGGGCCAGGGAAGGGAAGGAGCAATGGGGGGGATCATTTTATGAACTATATAGATGTCTAATCAATGTACTGTATACTTGGAACTAATTTAAATAAATAAACTTATATTTTTTAAAAAAGCAAATGATAGCTTGAAGTCGATGAAATGTTAAAGTTAGAAAATATGCTGCTTTGAAATAATCACTCACTTCTAATATTAACATATTGGTTTTATTAGAGTTTTTAACATACCTTAAAGTATAATATTGGCATTTGGCTCCTATAATTCATTATTAGTAATAAGATAAAGTAGAATGAAAAAAGTCTACTCATGACTTTAAGAACTTGTTGGTTATGATATTATAATTAAGTTTTAATAGAGTAGAGCTATCATCCACTCTTTGCAATGTACTTTAGAAAGTATCATAAAATGAATTGTCATGAAATTGGTTATCTTATCTCAATAGGGAACTTGTAATTAAGAACTGACTTTTTAAAAGCTTTTAAAGTATAACGTATATACAGAAAATATATAATTAGTAAACCTGAATGGACTAGGCAATGATTTTTTTAGAAATGACACCAGAAAACACAGTCCATTAAAGATAAAATTGGTAAACAGCTTTATTAAAATTAAAATTTATAGTCTTTGAAAGAACGGCTAAGAGAATAGAAAGAAAAGCCACACAATGGGAAAAATTATTTATAAAGCATGTATCTGATAAAGTCCTTGTATTCAAAACATATCAACAACACTCAAAACATTATTAATACAACCTAATTTTTAAAATGGGCAAAACATTTGAACAAACTTCACCAAAGTTCAATTTAGATGGCCAATGAGCACATCAGAAGATGATCATTATTAGTCACAGTGAAATGCAATTAAAACAATGAAATACTGCTACATACATGTTGGAATGACTAAAACTAAAAGACTGACCATATCAAATGTTGACAAGTATGTGCAGGACCCAGAACTCGCATATACTGCTGGTAAGAAGGGAAAAACAAAAACAATTTGGCAATTTATTAAATTAAACCTATTGTATCATCTATCATTCCGCTTCTAGGTTTTTATACAGTAATAAGTATATGTTCATGATCGCTTTATTTATAATAGCCAGAAAGGGAAACAATGCTAACATAGTTTTAATAAATGAATACTATGTACTTGTGCACATATTACATGTACTATTATCTTACTCAACTCAAGCTGCTATAACAAAGTACCCTAGAGTGGGTGGCTTGTAAACAAATTTATTTCTCACAGTTCTGGAGGCTGGAAGTCCAAGATAGGGGTGCTAGCATAGTCAGACAGATTCTGACAAGGACCCTCTTTCAGGTTGCTGACTACCAGCTTCTCTCACATGTCAAAGGTTTAGCTAGCTCTCTGGCCTCTTATAAGAACACTAATCCTATTCATAAGGGCCCCTTCTTCATTACTTAATTGTCTCTCAAAGGTTCCACCCCCTAATACCATCTCATTGAGATTAGGGTATTATGTAGTATTATGTAGTACTATGTAAAAGAGATAATCATGATAATACATGCAAAGTTGTTTCAACATTTAAAAATCATTATTGCTTACCATATTAATAGACTAAAAGATCAAGGAGTGGGATCGAGCCAGGACATCTAGTCTCCAGAACTAATAAATTTCTGTTGTTTAAGCCACACAGTCTGTGATGTTTTGTTATGGCAGCCTTAGCAACCTAATGAAGTTACAGAGTAAAATTCTTTTTATACGTTGCTAGATTTGGTTTGCTAGAATTTTGTTGAGGATGTTTGTATCCATATTCATAAGAGATATTGGTCTGTAGTTTGATTTTTTTGTGATATATTTGTCTGATTTTGGTAGTAGGTTAGTACTGGTCTCAGAACAAGCTGGGAAGGAAAGCTCCCTGCCCTGGATTTTTCATTGTGGGTAGAAAAAAAAAGTAGGCAACAAAAACTGTCTTGGGAGGAACCGAATGTCAGATTTCACAAGGAGATTTAAAAGTAGCCATTATAAATATCTTTATAGAACTAAAGAAACCATGACTAAAGAAGGCATGATGACCATGTCACATCAAATACATATAGAGAATATTAATAAAGAGATAGAAACTATTTTAAAAATGAAGATTGTGGATGGTCACCTTCTTGCTGTGTGCTTACCTGACCTTTTTTTTGAGTGTGTTTATCTGTTGTTTCTTTGTCCTAATCTACTGTTCCTCTAAGTACCTAGTCAGATTGGATTAGGGCTCACTCTAAGGGCCTCATTTTAACTTAATTATCCCTTTAATGGCCTGTAACCAAATATAGTCAAATTTAGAGGTTCTGGGGGTTAGGGCTTCAATGTATGAATCTGGGGGGAGACAATTGATCTCATAACAATGAACAAGTAGGAATTACCCCAGGGATGCAAATAGTTTAACGTCTAAAAATCTATTAATGTAATACATCATATCAGTAGGAAAAAAAAGAAAAAGAAAAATCACATGATTATCTCAATAGATATAGAAAAAGCACTTGTCAAAATCTAACATCCTTTTATGGTAGAGAATACTTAAACTAGGAGTGTTAGGAATTTTCTCAAGCTAATGAAGGACATTACGAAAAAGTCACCAGCATACTTAATGTCCAAGACTAGATACTTTTCCTCTGGGATCAGGAACAAGATGAAATCTTACTACTTCTATTCAGCATTGTACTGGAGGTTCTAGGTAGGGCAATTAAGCTGGATGATCTACCTTAAAAAGAAGAAGTAAAACTATACTTTTAGATGACATAATGTTACATATAGAAACACCTAAGAAATCCACTAAAAACAAAAAACTATTAAAACTAATGAACAAATTCTGTTTGATTGCAGGATACATGATCAATATAGAAATAAATTGTATTTTTTATACATTTGCATTAAACAATTTGAAAATTAAATTAAGAAAACAATTTCACATAACATCAAAAACAATACAATACTTAGGAATAAATTTAATAGAAGTAAAATATTATACTCTTAAAACAATAATACATTATTAAACAAAATTAAAGAAGATCTAAATAAATGAAAAAGTATTTCAAATTCAAGGATTGGAAGATGGCTATACACCCTAATCTTATCTCAACACAATCCTTATCGGAATTATAGCTGACTTCTTTGTATGAATTGACAGTTGGTTCTAAAATACATATGAAATTGCAGAGAACTCAGAATAGCCAAAATAATCCTGAAGAAGAAGAAAGTAGGCAGACTCATACTTTCCAATTTCAAAGTTTATTACAAAGCAATAGTAATCAAGATAGTGTGGTACTAGCATACAGATAGACATATCGATCAATGGAGTAGAATCGGGAGTCCAGAAATAAACCCATTCGTCAACTGATTTTTGGCAAGGATATCATGAGCATTCAATAGGAAAAGGATGGTCTTTTCAGTGCTGGAATAACTAGATTGCCACATCCAAAAGAATGAAGTTGGGCCTTTACCCCATATACAAAAAATTTAACTCCACATAAGTCAGAGACCTACATGTAAAAGCTAAAAGAAAAAACTCTTAAAAGAAGACATAGTGGTAAGCCTTCATGACCACAAATTTAGCAAAAAATTCTTAGATATGATGCAAAATACGACCAACAACAAAAAAAAAAGATGAATTGGACTTTGTCAAAAGTAAAAATGTTTGTGACTTGAAGGACAGAGCATGAAAGTGAAATGTCAACCCACAGAACATGAGAAAATATTTACAAACCATATATCTGTTCAGAGATTTCTATCTGGTATATATAAAGAACTCTTACAACACAATAATAAAAAGACAAATAACCCAATTAAAAATTGGGCAAAGGCTTTGATTACTCATTTTCCCAAAGAATATGCAAATGATCAAAAAGCACATGAAAAAATACTTAACATCTTTAGTCATCAAGAACTGCAAATCAAAACCACAATGAGATATTCACTTAATAATTATTAGGATGGCTAGAAACAAAAAGATTAAAAGTGTTGGCAAGGATATAAAGAAATCAGAACCCTCATACACTGATGATGGGAATGTAAAATTATCTTACCACTTTGGAAAACAGTGATATTTCCTCAAAAGGTTAAATATACTTTCACCATATGACCCAGCAATTCCACTCGTAGGTATATACATTCAAGAGAAATTACAGTAAATTTTCACACAGAAACTTACAGGTGAATGTTTATAGCAACATTATTCATAATAGCTGAAAGATATGGACAAATAGCTAAATAAAAGATGGTATATCGATACAATGAAACACTTCAATCATGAGTAATAAAGTACCAGTGTATGCTACAACATGGATGAATCTTGAAACCATTATGCTAACTGAAACAAGCTAGTCACAAAATACCACATAGTGTATAATTCCACTCATGAGAAAATCAAGAATAGAGAAATTCATAGAAACATGAAATATATTAGTGGAGCATAAGGTTGGGAGGGGAGAGGAGAATTAGAGGGATAAAGTTAAAGAATATAAAGTTTCTTCTTGAGGTCATAAACACTTTCTAAATTAACTGTTATAACTACACATATCTGTGGATATACTAAAAACCACTAAGTCATATACTTTAAAAAGCTATTCTAAATAATCATTTATATTGTGGTAAATTTGTTTCACTTTTGAATTTTAAAAATTTGAAAATTAAGATAAAATAGAAAAAAAATTTTTTAAACTTAAATATTTACCAAGACATTGAAAATTGGAAGCTGTTAAAGAAATTAACATGAATAATTTAAAAACCTTTTAAAGGTAATTCAAGGCCCAGATGTTTTTCATCAGTGATATGTGCTAAATATATATGGATAAAAATAGAATAAGAAAAGTGGTATAACCCAAAACTCATGAGGCAGAATTATTTTGATATCAAAATCTGAATATAACAATATGAGAAAGAAACATTACAAGCTAATCTTACTTGCAAACATAGATGGGGAAATCATCAAAAAAATATTAGCAAAATTTAATAACAGTAAAAAGTGATAATACGTCATGAGGAAGTGGAGTGTATAACAAGATCGGTTTAATATTTTAAAATTCTTCAGTATAATACACCATATTAACTGCTTAAAGGAAAACAGCATGTGATCATCTCAATACAGATAGAAAATATATGATATAAAATTAAATATGATTAAAAAGAAAGGTTATGAAACTGGGAATTACAAAGAACTTTCTTCATCTGATTTCTATCTACAAAGTCATGCAGCAATGATCATTTTTAATGGTGAAGCATTTCTAAGAAGGATCCATGTCTATCCATCATTCTTGGAAGTTTTAGCCAATTCTGTATGTCAAGAAAAAATGAAAAGTATAAGAATTGGAAAGGACAAAATAAAATGTTGAATATTTGTAGATGACATATTTGTCTACATATAAAATTAAAAATTACCTATGGATAATTATCAAATTAATAAGAACTTAGCAAGGTTATTGGATATCAAACAAAATCAAACAAGAAAACAAAACCAGCAACATATTTTACATATTTACATATTTACAAATTTTACATATTTTTAAATTATACCATTTATAATAGCACTAAAATGTATCAAGTACTTTTGGATAAACCAAAAGATGCACATACCTATATTTTAAAAATCATCAAATTCTATTGAGTGATATTAAAGAAGACAGACAAATGAAGAGATAAACATGTTTGTGCATAGAAAGAGTCAATATTGTATGCATATCAATTATACCCAAATTTTGATTTAAAGATTTTTTGCAATTTCAGTAAAAATCTCAGTTTTTAAATTTTTTTTTCAGGAACTTTTCAAGTTAATTCTAAAATTTGTTTGAAACTGCTAAAGCCTAAGAAGAGCCAAGATACTCTTGATTAAGAACTTGGTGGAAAGACTTGCTCTCTCAGATACCTAGTTTAATTACAAGTGTAACATTAGCAAGGGATGGACAGAGCCTACAAGTGACTCAAGCACATATAAACATTGATTTTATAATTAATGTGCACTGCAGAGTAATGGGGAAATGACAAGATTTTCAAAAATTCTTATTGAAGCCATTCGATATTCATATTGAATAAAATATATTGACTTCTTAAACTATACACAAAATTTGATTCCAGGCATATTATAGGTCTGAACATATAAAGCAACATAAAGAAAAATACCTTCATAACTTCAGGAGTGGGAATACTTTTTTGAATGAGATATCTAAAACATAAACTGTAAAGGAAAACATAATAAGTTTGATTACATTAATATTAAGAACTTCTATTTATTAAAAGGTATCACAAATAAAATGAAGCCACAGAATGAAAGAAGACATTTGCCACACATAACGCTGAAAGGATTCACATTTGGAAACACGACCTCTTTTCTCAATTAAAACTCAGTAGAAACTGTGCAAAGGACTTGAATGGGACATTCTTCAAAAAAGGAAATCAAAATGGGTATAATTTTATGGAAACAAACTCAACTTTATGAAAATTAAAAATTAAAATGACATACCTGTATACACATACCAGAAGGCTTAAATTTATAAATCTGACAGTGCTAACGGTGGATGAGAATGTGGAGTAACACCAACTATCATACAATGCTGGTAATCATAAAAATTTTCACAACCAATTTTGAAAACAGTTTGGTGTTATCTAATCAAGTCGGCCCATCAAATACACATCTATATACCCCCTATAGAATTTCATTCTCATGTGTACCAGTATACTTTTACATAAATGCTGGTTAAAACAGTTCACATGATGCCTAAGAAAAACAATATCTATTAAAAGTAAAATGGAAAAATGATACACTAATCCAACAGCCTACAGTCATTAGTAAATGAACATATTACTACATGGGACAACATGGACAAACACAAAACATTGAACAAAAGATGACATACATGTCAGTCATATGACTATATAAATTTAAAAACAGGCAAAACTAAATTACATTGACAAATACGGTAAATACAAAGATCTGGCAAAAATCTGGGGCAGTCAGAAAATTATCATACATTACTGGTGCCAACCACTTGGGAAAATAGAAGTATCTATTAAAGATGAGCATATATGTATATGTTTATTACCCAGAAATTCTAGTCTTAGGTACATACCCAACACAAATTCATGCAGCATATCAAGCAGAATACATGTACAATATTCATAGCAGCACCATTTGTAATAGCCAAAAAATGGAAACTATGTAAATATCCATGAACAAAAGAATAGATAAGTTGTGACATTCACAGCAATGAAAATGAACCATCTGCAACTATACTTTATAATATAATATGAATGAATCTCACAAATGTACTATTAAACAAAAGAAATCAGAAACCAAAGAGTACATGCTATACAATTTCATCTAAATAAATGTCAAAAATAGGCAAAACTAATTCATGGTATCAGAATAATTGTT
This sequence comes from Cynopterus sphinx, assembly GCA_030015415.1. Lineage (NCBI taxonomy): Eukaryota > Metazoa > Chordata > Mammalia > Chiroptera > Pteropodidae > Cynopterus > Cynopterus sphinx. Next base: position 85,515,062 of record CM057387.1, read on the forward strand.
ACCTTTGGTGGGAGATAGTGTCTCCCATAAAAGGAACTTCTGGGATGATGGTAATTTTCTGTCTCTAAATCTGAATGCAGGGTACGTTTGTGTTAAGTTTGTGAAAATTTATCAAGCTTTACATTTATATGTGTACTTTCTGTGTGCATATTTTATTGCAATACGATGTATAAAAAGTAAATACTAATGTTTAGGAATGCATACTTAAGAAAACTATAAAAAGAAGAAAAGAATTGATAACCAGAATTAAGTTAATGATTCCCACTGGGAGGAGAGAGAAGCTGCCATCCAAAAGGGGCAAAGGCCAGGAGTGTTATCTGTTCTAGGAGAGGCAACATCTTCTAAAGGTGCTAGCGATGTTCTAATTTTTTAATTGTGATTATTATATATATATAACATTTGATTTATATTATTAGCTATATGGCTTTGTTTTAATTACATTTCCGTGTGTGTTAAATTTTTAATTGCAAGAATAAAAATTGGCCCAAAACAAAATGAATGAAGAATATGTAATTCAGAAATGTTTATTACTAAAATGTTAAATGAAAAATAGTGTTTTCAAAGCTTACACATAAAAAACTAGCTATATAAAAATATTAACACTCTGGATGAATTGTGTTCTTGAAATTAATCTATATTGTTTTATATGTTTAATTAAGAAACTAAATTTTAAGCATAAAATTCTTTATCATTAAATTTTTTATGTTCATCCTATCCTAGAAACATTATACTCATCTTTTTACTACTACTTTTATTTCTGTATTCTATTATTTAGGAACCTCGTCTTTTTTACTTATTTTGTTTTATATTACCATTTTCCACAGGTGATTGATGCACATGGAGTTGATGTTACTCCTCGACCTCTCTTCCATCCAGATTCACATATTGGTACAGCAAAGCCAAATAAACTGTTGACATCACAGGAAGGCTCACTTGTATCAGAATGTGTAACTTCCTATAGCCTTTACCAAAATACAATAAATCCTAGTATGTTAGGGCTGCTAACAAGGTAGAGTATATAATTCTATACCTCTTTTTTATGTCTTATATATTGTCTTTTCATTTAAGTTGAGTATATGTAACTTAAGTTGCATATATGTCTCCAGTGTCCCAGCTTCACTATGTCATCCTAATGTGCCATATCTATGTTCCTTTCATAGAAGTTTGCATGTCTTAAGAAGTTCCCCTACAGTCACACCAAAGCATTTGTGAAAAAATACTTAGATTTGACTTAAGATTTCCTGAGGAACCAAAATGGGGCTAGCATCATATACTCGCAGACATATTTCTTCACTTTCTACAGTTTTCTCCAGTTTCTCCTTATGCTGCAATTTATGGGAAGGAGTAGCTTTCCTTTCCCCCACCTATTCTCCCATGCAAATCCTTTTTCTTCTAGGGTTTCATTTCTCTTTTGTTTTATAATTTTCTTTTTTGTAAATGAAATGTTATGCATTTATTATGTAGATACTAATATCCTTGAAATTTTTTTAATGCTTATAGGAATGAAGTTTAGAGTCTGCAATAATGAAACAGTGCATCCTAAAACAATGTAAAGATTATGGGGAAATAGTTGAGTGTGTAACTTTAAATTTGACAAATTAAAATTTCCATTTTGTCAACTAAGCATGAGATTTAAGAGAAAGTATGCTGCTCTGGAGTCAGCTTCCAACTTTGCATTCAGAAGCCATGGGAGTGCTCAACATACAAAGGATATTTCAGTAAACTGGACCCACCCACCCTTTTGGAGGGCAATGGGACTATAAATAGAAAGGAAAAAAAAAACCCTATGTAATATCATGGAATAATGTTTAGTTTACATATTTAAGGAAATTATTTTGAGGTTCTTGAATGTATCCATTTCCCACTGAAAACATACTTTATTTTTTTTAAGTAAATTCTGAGAAGACCTTTATTAAATTGAATAAAATACATTTAGGATGAGATTTGAACAGCGAGCAGAAACCTGGTGAAAAATGAAAGGAAGGGTGTTCTAGGCTGCAAACAGGAAAAGTATTTCTCCTGAAATAGGAGAGCTCCACAAGATTGAGGAAGTAAAAAAAAGAAGAAGAAAAAAGAAAAAGGAGAGGAAAGGGAAGGGAAGAGTGATAATGAAGAGTTTAGGTAGGTAGTCTGTATTTTGGGTTATTACACTAAATATACTGGGAATCCATTGAAGGACTTTGGGCATGATTTTGACATGTCTTATCTCTAAAATGTTTAAAATGACTTTTTACTTAAAGAATATTAAAAATCAACTCAATATTTAAAGAACTCATTAATTTTTAGCAATTTTGCATAGATGATTAAAGTATATTTTATTTCTCAGTCTGGCAATGTTTTCATTTATATATTTGTCTATAAGGACATCTAATTAAATGAATCATGTTATTTATTATTAAAGATCAGTTTTAGGAAGCAGTATGGTTTCTAAGTCAAGTGCATCAACTACTGAATCAATAGCAGAAGACCTAGAAGAACCATCCTATAAACGGGAAAAATTGGCTAGTTTTACAGGTAATAAATATATAATTGTTTATTTCAGTAATAGTTCATTATTTCTTTAGCAAATACACTCATTATATTTTGGTACTCGAGATAAAAGAGCTATGGTAATGATTCCCAAACACTGGCCTGTGCAGTAGCCACAGGAGAATTACTAGGTTAGTAACTATCCAGATATTTTTATAAAGCTCCAAGGTCTTGCACTACCAGCCTCAGGAACCACAAACTTTTTAAAAAGAGCTCAGCTTCTAACTTAGCAGACAAGTAATTCTAATACATTGTGATTAATGCCAAATAAGACATGCAGAATGTGATGGGATCATTTAGAAAGTAAAGATTAACTCCTTTGACATAAAAAGAATGTTCACAGAGAATATAATTAACTTTTGATTTGGGTTTTTAAAGATAATAGTAATTTGTCATGGGAACAGAGAAGAGAGATCCATTCCGGGCAGAGAATGAAATAGGTAATGCAAAGGGTTTTGAAAGTGAAGATAAAAGAATGAGGAAATAATGGATGATCAAAAGTACTGGAAGAAATGGGTATGTACTTGAGGGGCATTTGCCTTGGAGTACAGTAAGGATATCTTTTCCCGTAAAATGATAATGAAGGATTAGTAGAAATATCAATAAGGTTCGAAAAGTGCTTGATGTACCCTTCTTTTTGGTGATAGACTCTTCTTTTTGATATAATAGAAATGCTTCTGGCAACAAGCAAGAGAATACTTACATTAGCTTAAACAAATAAAGGCTTATTTTTCTCACATTAGAAAAGTTAAGAGGTAGATAGCTTTTTGGCTTTGATTTTGTTGGTTAATTATGCGAGACCCTGGATTGGCAGCTCTGATATTCTCTTAAGTTTTTTCTTCTCGTTTCTTTCCTTATGGCCTCAAAATATCTACCCCAGCTCTGGATATTATATCCACATTAAAGGCAAAAAGGAGAAAAGCAGCAGCACCAGTCATATCTCCTCCATTTATCAGGAAAGAAAAAGCTTTCCCAGAAGTCTTTGTTCTTCCTGTATATTTCTGCTTTTATAGGCAAGAACTGTGTCACATGGCCATACATAGCCTCTACAGAGTCCAGGAAAGCTAAATACTTGATTTCCCAATCTCTATTAAGTGGAAAGAGACAAGGGAAGGTAGGAAGTCTTAGCAATGAAAACTTAGGCAATCAGCAATGTCTGTTGCAGGAGAAAAGCTCATCATCTTCAAGGGAGACAGAGAGGATAGGATTATTGTCATGATCTTCCCCAGCCCTCTACCTATTTTCTTGCCATCCTCCAATTTGTTTTTTCCAAACTTTCCGCAGAGATTTGTTTAAAACAATAATGTAGTCACATTCTTCCCTGTTTAAAAGCTCTTCCATGGATTTGCATTGCTCTTAAGATAAAATTTTTATATAATGATTTGTCTTGAGGCTTTCTTCTACTTGTCTGTATCACAAAATAAGCAGCACTGACACAACTTAACCTTCAGAATCCTTGAACAAGAATATAGATGTTTATATTATCTTGGCCAGATACTGGTGAAGTCATTCTCTAAAATGAATCACACCTAAACAATTCTACTTCTACCACCTGGCTGCACTTATAAACTAGAATAGTGTTTCTCAATTTTGAATGCACATTAATACCATCTGGTATACCTCTTAAAATTTCCATCCTCAAGTCTAATCCCAGGCAAATTGAATTGGAATATCTTGGAGTGGAGGTTAGATGCAAGTAGTGATGTGCTGATAATTATATATCTACCTGTTCTGAGAATAGGGGAAGTCCTGATTTATAGTATTTGACAATTACCATGGTAGAACTACTTTCGCCACAGCAAATTTCAAGCCATCAACATGAATTTCTAAATGGAAAGTTAGGAAGAGATGCTTAGTAGCACGTTATTTAGTATTTTCACCATACAGATACAATAGCTATAATTAACTATAAGAGTTTAGATAAAAGTAAAATTTAGTAACATAGTTAGGAAGTGATGAGTCTTGAGTCTTTGTTTTTAATATGATTTATTTAATTGTAAGTTTATATAATATAATTTTGAATAATGACTGTTTAACTCACAAAATTCTTGGTAATTGAAAAACCGGCTTGTATAAGTTGGTACAAGCCTGCTCTAACACACTTCTGGATATAAATATATTAAAATTTTTTTCCCATGTGATTCTAATGTGTAATACTTTTCTAAATTAGCATTAAAAATAATGATGCCTAGGTCAGATGTCCAGGATTCTGATTTAATTATTCTATGGGATTATGCCTGAGCATCAAGATTCTGAAAAGCTTTCCATGTGTTAAGAAATGTGCAGTAAACATTGAGAACCTAACCTCTTCTTCATAGCAATGGTTTTCAGATTAGTAGTATCAATATCACCTGGGAATTCATTAGAACTACAGAGTCTAGTACTGACAAAATAAAAAACTCTGGGGGTAGACTTTCAGCTTTACTTCAACATGTTGAGAGCTTAGAAATCATTACAACTGTCCTATACAAGAAAACACTTGGACAAACTGAAAATCAGTAACTTTTCTTGGACCCAACGGAGAGCTAAGGTAATTGGACAAACTGTTACCACTCCAAAATCTGGACAGACAAGCAGTCCACAGAAGTACAGCTCCCTAGATTCGCTTACCATATTCTGGGGAACACATACATGATTATTTTTATGAAGCCAAGGGCTTACTAGTACAAGAGTAAAGAAAAATCCCTGGCAGACCACAGTGATGCCTTCATGTGGGCTTTCCTTCCAGGATTCCACCAAATTCTCCCAGTGAGAATCTGAGAAAAATATATTAGAAACTTTAACTAGGGAAGGGATGGAATAGCAACCTTTAAAACCTCCTAGACTCTCTCTTCTACACCCCAAAAAACCTAGTCTCTGGGATTAAAAAAAAAATTGCCAGAGAATAATTTTGATACTGTATCTCATTTATCCACTCTAGCGCTAGTCTGCCTTTCTCACCTAAAGGGAGAAAAAAAACAGACCAGGGCTTTAAAGACTTAGATTGAGAATGTTGCAGCCAGGGAAGGGAATAAAGAGAGTAAGAAAGCTATACTCTTGGAGTAGGGACAGAAATACTCCAAGACAGGTCCATTAAAAGACTGAGTCTTAATCATAAAACAGTGAACTCTGACCTGTATACCTTATCTTGTCTTATTATTACCCATACAACCTAATCGAAAATCCCCCAGCCCTGAATGAAATTTTTCAAGGACCCAGATCAGACTTCTGACTAGCCTAAAGGCTGAGGCTAATTCTTTTCAATGTATTCCTTGCATGGATATTGAGCCTATTTTATCCCAATGTTTAACCAGAACTTTCATTGGAGAATCTTTTTAGCTCTTGGTGAAGATGATTAGAGCAGGGCTAGAATCTAAATCAGAAACTACTGATAAGAAGGCCAAACAAAGAATAAAAGGTTGTTGTAGATACAGACTAAAAATTAACTTAAGGTCTCAAAGAAGGTTTGTATACTATGTCTCCAAAATACACTCGCCCATTTTCTTCTTGAGTAGTATCAAAAATCACCCCAGTGTCTCTGTTATTATAGGATAGATATAATGAGGTGCCTTTGGAGTTATGACTACAAGTATGAGGCTGTGATAGGCTTGATAAATTAGGAACAAAGACTTTTTGAGTTATAATATCATTTGCTTCTGAGGGACTGAATAGACTGCATCTCACAACATGGACTGTTTCTTGACCATGTAAAGCCACTTGCAGTATATGACCTACCTTGATATCTTGGTGAAATAAAAAGTTTAAAGTAGCAATTAGTAAATGATTTTTACTAAGTCATGTACTTTAGATTTACGAGTTATAAGGACGACACCTGGAAAAACTGTAAAGAAAGAAGACCTGGAGAAGACTGTAGAGATAATACTCACCGAGACAGAAACACTAAGATTTTTTAACCTACCAACAGTCATGGTTTCGGTAGAATCTGAAGAAGCTGAGAAAGTAAGGTATGTATGGTTCAACTGTCTACATTGCTTCTGTAATTCAAACACTGGTTATTTCTTTTCTGTCCTTGAGGATTTCTGGGTAAATACCGTGGTGTATGTGCCTAGTGAAATTATATATAAAACTATATATGTGCTCTGTGAAATTATGTATAAATTATTTATGTTGTATATACTTTTTCTAGAGGAAGAACCGATACATTTACCATATTCTTTAAAAAGTAAGTGAAGTAAGAAGTTAAATAATAAAAGAAATAAAGGAAACTTCTAAGTCACAATACAGGTTTCAATCATCTTTATACATATATAAGTTGTTTTCAATTTAAAAGGAAAGGATTGAGATTTTAATATGCAGAACTTAAGGGAATATATGTTATGGGAATATAACTGAATTTGCTATATTAGAGTAGATTTTCTATTTCTCTATTAATGAATAAAAATAAATTACTAGTTTTTGTCTCATGTATGTTGAACCTGTGTCACTAGGTACATACACATTAAGGATTGTCTTTTTGATAGATTAGACCCCTTTATCATTATGTAATGCTGCTCTTTATTTCTGATAATTTTCCTTACTCTGAAGTCTGAAATTAATAAAGCTATAATCAGTAGGTTATTAATATAGTTATTCAGATTATTTAGAATATGATGCATAGTACTAAAAAATCCATTAAAATAATTTTTAGGGTATTATTCTTACCCAAATATAAAATATTATAGAATTGTTTGCACAATAAATTATATAACAATTAGATCCTGAATAAAATACCTTTTAAAGCTCATAAGTAGTACAGGAAAGCTGCCAGGACCATAAAAAGGAAATGGAAAAATAGCAAAGAGATAGATAAGTGACGAGAAATCAGAGAGGGAGAGATTCTAGAAACAAATGTTATATTAGCTCATGGATCTAGAGCCCACCAGTAAGCCTTGGGTCCCCCACAAATTGAGAAAGCTGACTTACATTTGGAAATACATCTAAAATGAATGTTAAAATAAAATGTTTCTATAATTGTTGAAATTAAGAAGTAAACATTGACTTAGTTCTTGAAATTATAAAGTAAATATTAAATTTAAACATGACATAATTAAATAGAGATTTAATAAATTGAATCCGAATACTGTACATAGATCTGGGTAAATTACACAGAGTTTGGAGAGAAGAATGGGATATAAAGAATGAAAAAGTTTAAAAGGGTATTGACAATAGAATAAAGGTCTAACATACATCTAGTCAGTTTCCAAAGGCAGAATGAAAAGAATGGAAGAGAGGTACTATTCAAAGTCCTCAGTGGATGAAGACTTTCTCAAACTATTTAAAAACTCCATTCTACAAAAATAGGAATAAATAAAAAGAAATCTACAAAATAAGAATGTGAACTCAGTACATTCTACTGAAACTTCGGAATTCAAGTGTTAAAAGATTTTTAAAACAGAAGAAAAAGAAAACATATCATTTACAGAGAAATGATTAAAATGACAGCATTATTAGTGATAAAGAAGGTCACTTCATAATGATAAAAAGGTATAAGAATTCTAGACTTGAATTTTTCTAATAAAATAATCTCCAAATATATGAAACAAAAATTGGAAACTTGATAAGGATACTATTAAAGTAAGATATTTAAACACACCTCTCAATTATTGATAAAATAATTAACCAATAAAAATTAGTATAAATGTAGAAAATTTGAACAAAAATGTAATTTAATGGTTATACATAGAATAGTACATTCCACAATTGGAGAACACATACTCTTTTCAAGCACACATGGAACATTTATAAAAATCATCCATGCACAAGGCCATGAAACAAAGTTTCAAAATTTCAAAGAAATGGTATCATACTAAATTCTCTAACCACAGTGGAATGAAGCTAAAAATTAATAACATAAATCTCCACTAAAACATAGACACACGTTCACATACACATTTTGAAGTAAGCGCATTCTTTAAATTCTTCATGAATAAGTCATAATGAAGATTTAAGAAATACTCAGAACTAAACAATTATGAAAATAATACATACTTATAGGATGACACTAAAATGAGTAGTATTTTGAGGAAAATTTATAGCTTTGGGTGTCTGTATCAAAGTTTATAAAATCTGTGTGGAAATAATGCCAGCAGGGATATTGGGAGGTATAGTATAAAAAATCCTTTGGTGGTATAGTTCAGTGCAGTCTCTTCCTAAGGAATGTTTTTAACTTTCACTCTTTGGTGCAATCCACATTAAGTAATTTTGAGGAAAGGCATGATATAAAAAGATGATGTTTTTGTTAGTAATTGATTTTTATTAATTAGTTGCATATGTTATTTTTTAATAGCCAGAGGAACAAAAATTATGAGACCCTTTGTAAAAATAGATTAGGCAATGACTTATATGTTGAAAGGATGATGCAGACTATTAATGGAGCACCGAAGAATAAAGATGTTCAGTGTGACAAAATCATAAAGGAAGACAAAGGTAATTTGTGATCTGCTTGATAAACTACCATGTTTAATTAGTATACATTTTGAGTCTGTCAATTAGTAAATGTTGAAATATCTAAAGAAAAAATAGAAATAATTTGGCCACATCACAACAGTAGCTGGGTACTATGATCTATAGTGCTATGGATCTGGGTACTATGAGCTTTCAGAATTTGGTGAGTTAACAACAAATAAATTCAGATATAGAAGATTTGAATAATGTAATTGTCAATCTTGATTTTTATACAAACTATATCATACAACTTTGTACTCTTCAAATGTTTACGAAGCATTTATAGAAACTAACAGTTTATGTTACAAAGAATATCAACTGTAAGTAATGACATTTAAAATATTCCAGACACTATTCTAGGCCTTTCACATATATTAATTGATTTAATTCTCACAACATTCTTATGAGGTAGGTACTATTATATCCCCCCCCCCCGCCGTATTATAGAGGAAGAAACAGACAAAGAGAAGTTAGCTAATTTGCCCAAGATCACTCAGCTGGTATTGCAGACAATGATACCCCTAGACAGTCTAGTTCTAGAGTATGTGCTTTTAACTACTACACTTACTATTTTTCAGTGTTTATAAATTAACAATCCTGAGAACACTGCATAGTCAAAAATCTGTGAAATGTGACCAAAGAGGTATTTAAAAGAAAGGTTGTAATCTTAATGGCCTTTGTTACTGAGCAAAACTATAAACTAGTTATTTAAAAAGATTAAAATAGACAAACTTCTAAGCAAGGGCTAAATCAAGAAAAGGGCAACTTACTTATTAGCAGAAAAGCTTCATGGCATCTTTACTTGTTCTTGACCCATTCCCCTCCCCAGTGTGCTGGTGGTCTTAAAGACAGCAACCTGCCTTCCCGGTAGGAGACCCTGGCCCCTGGTTCTAGAGGGAGGAGAGCAGACCTTATTCTCAAGGAATTTGGTTTGTCTGTTTTACTCTGTCTGGGGGCTACCTGAAGGACTGACACAAGGCACTTGTCTTTTTTTTTTTTTTTTTTTTTGCCTGACTCATAATTCTCAGGTGGTAAAGCAGTTGTGCATATCATATTCTTCAAAAATGATATGAGAAAAATGAACAACTCACCTCTACTGAGGCAAGAGAATACAGTTGAGTCAAACAAGAGACATGAAAGCCTGGGAGAAATAACTGGGAAGAGAATTTCTTTGGGAAATTAAAGTATTGAAAAATGCTTTCATATACAGGGAAATTTAGAAAATCATGTGCATGTCTAGAGCAGGATGCGTGCTCAGAAAAGACTTAAAATATCCCAAACTACTTCTGATTGATCTCTGGAATCAGTATAAGCAGGAAGTAAAGGCTAAAGCATGGTTATAAACAACCTGGCTCAGCACTCAAAGAAGACCCCAGTAGAGACCCAATCTGCAAAGACTGGGAGAAGTCTTTTTTTTTTTTTTTTTTTTGCCTTTTCTTTGTTTCTTTTTTTTTTCTCTTTTTTTTTTCTCTCTTTTTTACTTGAGGAGGGGAAGAATACAGGTGCTTAAGAAAATCTCTGTAGGACACTAGCTGACCAAAAGCTAAAAACCAACACTTTTAAGATGAACATGACAGAGAATACAGACTATAACAATAATTTTGAAATAGCATAACAAACCTTTAGGAGAGGAAGAATCAAATTTCCAGAGTTACCAAATTGTCATATCATATCATACAGCAAGGATGGAAAAAAAAAAAAAAAACCCCAAGAAACTACAGACATTGGACTTACTAGACAAAGACTTTATATCAATTGTGTTAAATATGTTCATAACACTAAAGGACACTATGGACAAAGATCTAAAGTAAACCAGTTGAGTGCTGTAAAAAAATAAAAAATAATCAATAAAAAGATAAAAATTATGAAAAGGAACCAAACAGAAATTTTGGAGATTAATAGTATAATAACTGAAATGGAAAACTCACCAGAATTTTCAATAGCAGATTTGAATGGGCAGAAGAAAGAATCAGCAAATTTTAAAATCAACTGAAATGATCTAGTCTGAGGAGCAAAAAGAAAAAAACGAAGAAACGTGAACAAAGTCTGAAGGAGTTGTCCAATTGTACCAACCAGACCAACATATACAAAATGGGAATTTCAGAAAGGAGGAAGAACAGATAAAGGGGCACAAAGAATATTTGAAGAAATGATGTTCAAAAACTTCCTAAGTTTGATAAAAGATATAAACCTGCATATCCAAGAAGCTCAACAAACTCCAAGAATGATAAACAAAGATATTCACACATTTTGAAACACATCACCAAACCATTGAAAGACAGAGAGTTTTCAGAGCACCTAAAAAAAAAAAAAAAAAAGGTGACTCTTCATGTACAAGAGATCTTCAATAAGATTCCACCCAATTTCCCAGCAAAAACCTTTCAGGCCATAAGTCAGTGGGATGATATACTTAAAACACTAAAAGAAAAAAACTGTCAACTACTAATTCTTTGTCTTTTAAATAATCATAAAGGAGAAATTAAATTGAATAACAAAATTAAATATATTCTCATGAAGAAGAAATTGAGACATTCCAGATAAACAAAAGCAATTTAGCATAGTAAAGGGAGTCCTTCAGGCAGAAATGAAAGAAACACTAGATTCAGAAACATGAATATATAAAGAATACTCACAAAGGTAACTACATGGGTAAATACAGAAGGCAGTATTGTAATTGTGGTTTATAACTCCAATTTTTTTGCAACATGATTTAAAATGCATAAAACAATTATAGTTTTATGCTAATGGATGTGTACAATGCATAAAGATGTAATTTGTGACATCAACATATAGTGGGTGGGATAGAGATATATTGGAGCAGTTTTATATGCTAATCAAGTGTAAGATAGTATTAATTCAAAATAGATTGTAAAAATTTGAAGAAATTAATTATAATCCTCAGGGCAACCATACACACATGCACACACACACACACACACACACAAAATAACTTTAAAATTACAGAAAAGATGAGAAAGGCATTAGAAAAGTACACTATAAAAAAGGTCAGTTAGACACAAGACAACAAGAGAGAAACTGAAGAACAAAGATATGACATAAAGAAGATAAAGAAAAATGGTGTAAGTCCTTTCTGAACAGTAATTACTTTAAATAAATAAATTAAACTCTTCAATTAAAAGGCAGACATTGACAGGATGGTTAAAACATCTAAACATGATCCAACTATATTTTGTCTAACAGATTCACTTTAGCTTCAAAGACATGAATTATGTTAAAAGTGAAAGGAAGTAAAGAAAGCTGAGATGGGTTTACTAATATCAGACAAAATAGACTTTAGATAAAATTGTTGCAAGAGACCAAGAACACTATATATTGCTAAAAAGTTCCAATCCATAAAGAAGACATAACAATTATAGATATATATGCACTTAAGAAGAGAGCCCCAAAATATATGAAGCAAATATTGACAAAAGTGAAGGGAGAAATAGTTCTACAATAAGAGTTGAGACTTCAATACCTCACTTTCAAAATGGACAGAACAATTAGATTATCAAGAAGAAAATAAATGACTTGAATAACAGTATAATCCAGATATAATCTTCCATACTAAAACAGCAGAATAGACTTTTTCTTCTACATTTCACATGGAAAACTCTCTGGGATACACCATTATGTTAGGCCACAAAACAAGAATTAATAAAATTTTAAATGCTGAAATCTTCCAAAGAATCTTTTCTAACCACAATGTAATGAAACTAAAAATCTATAATGGAAGGAAAACTGGAAAATATACAAATATATAGAAATTAATCAACACCCTTTTAAACTTCCAGTGAGTCAAAGAAGAAAGTACAAGGGAAATTAGAAAATACTTCGAAATGAATGAAATGAAAATATAACAAACTTATGAGCTATAGTGAAGTAGTGCTCAGAGGAAAATTTATAGCTACAGATACATTAAAAAAGCAGGATCTCAAATTGTAAACTGACTTTACACCTTAAGGAACTAGGAAAAGAAGATAAAAATAAAAGCTAATAGAAGAAAGAGAATAAGAAAGATTAGAGTGGAGGTAAGCAAAATGAGAATAAACAAAAGAGAAAATCAATAGAATCAAAAGTTAGTACTTTGAAAAGAGAAATAGAATTTACAAAACTATAGATCGACTAAGAAAAAATAAGAGAAGTTTCAAATTACTAAAATGAGAAATGAAGTGGGGACAATACTGCTGTCTTAGCAGAAATAAAATGATTATAAAGGAATACTATGAACAATTTTATGTCACTAAATTAGATAACTAAATGAAATAGAGAAATTCCTAGAAGCATACAAATTGTGAAAAATGACAAGAAGAAATATAAAATCTAAACATGTATAACACGAGACTAAAGTAGTAATCAAACCTTCCAATAAAGATCTGAAGACCAAATGGTTTCCCTGGTGAATTTCACCAATCATGTAAAGAACTAACACCACCAATCCTTAAAAAAAAAATCTTCCAAAAAATAGAAGAAAATACATTCAAGCTTTTGAGCCCAACATTACCTTGATATCAAAGCCAGATAAAGACATAATAAGAAAACTACATACCAATACTACTTATGAATATGGATGTAAAAACCTTCAACAAAATACTAGTAAACTGAACCAGCTGCATATTAATAGAATGAAAGATGCCACATGTTATCTAAATTGATGTGAGAAAATTATCTGACAAAAAAATCCAACATAGTCTCATGATAAAAAACACTCATCAAACTAGGAATAGCAGGAAATTTCCTTAACTTGACAAAAGCCTTTTATGAAAAACCCACAGCTAGCATTATATGCAATGGTGAAAATCTGGACACTTATCCCATAAAATCAGGAACAGAATGAGGTTGCCTGCTTTCTTGACTGCCATTCAAAATTGCACTAGAAGTTGTAGACCAAGCAATTAGGCAAGGAAAAGAAATAAAGAGCACGAAGTTGGAAAGGAAGAAATAAAACTATCTCTAGTCACAGATGATATAATATTTTTTGGAGTTTTTTAAAATTTATTTTTCAATTACAGTTGGCATAATATTAGTTTCATGTGTACAACATAGTAATTAGATATTCACATAACTTACAGAATGATCACCCTAATAAGTCTAGTACCCACAGATGACATGATCTTAAGTATAGAAAATCCTAAGGAATCCATACAATAACTATTGGTGCTAATAAATACAGTAAAGTTGTAGAATCAATCAATACACAAAATTCAGTTTTATTTCTATACACTACCAATGAACAATCCACAAAGGAAATTTAAAAAATAATTGCATTTGTAACAATAGCCAAAATAATAAAATACCTAGGAATGAATTTAACCAAGAATGTGAAAGACTTGTACAATGATAACTATAAAACATTATGAACCTCAAAAGAGTTTCATTGTTTTTTTCTCTCTCTCCCCTTAGGTGGGGTAGGATGGCCAGGTGTGCTGGTGCTAGGTATTTTCCTTCTCTCAGGTCATTTAGGCCCTTAATAATAGCCTAGTAGGTTCCTTCTGGTTATCTAGTTTCCCCTGAGGGCACACCTAGTTAAGAAGATAAGAGTGCTCTGGTGTATTTAAAAATGATTCATTTTCCTCTTTTTTTTTTCCTGAACTATGAAGAGATTTTTTTTTTCCTGTGACTTACTGTAGGAATCTGGTCACATCCCTGGAGATAAAGCTTACAAAATGTGGGGCTTCCCTATGACTGGATCATCCTGGAGTTTGAATTCTCAGACCTGTCCACACTGAACCTCCAGCAACTTATCATACAGTTCAGGTTTCCCTACCCCAGCATTGATTCCCACAGTAGTTTCCACTCCAGAATCTCTGTTCCAGTAAGCCACAATTCCCTATATTTCCCTGCCTGTTCATCTCTTCAGTCTTGGGGGCAGCAGTTTGCCCTGTGTCAGTACCTCTCTTTCAGACCCAAGATGAGTTGTTAACTTTTAAGTCTGTGCAACTTTTCACTTGTTTGTTGGACAAAATGGCGATTTCCAAGCCCCTTAACTGTGAAACTAGAAACCGCAAGTCTCATTTTCTTAACCTGAGGCTAGAATGCTCAGGTGAGTCTGCCAGATTCTTCATTGTATACAGCTTGCCTTTATCATCTTAATGTGATTCCTTTGAATAGGCCATTTAGATAAGGTGAGAAAACTCATTTCCCTGCACAGACAGGTTGTTAGACCCTACTCCTGAGAGCTGCAGAGAAGCCATGATGGATAAAAAAAACACAGAGCAACCCCCACTCACTGCAATCATATTTTCACTGGACTGAATAGTGCCTAGCTTGTCAGCTGCCCTCAATGGGTTAAATTCTATGTTTCCAAGCACGTATTTATGGTCTTACTCTGTATTTTCCTTGTAAGTGGCTCATGTAAACTCATAGAAGCTGAAGTCAGACTATGGACCAGACTACTCTGATTATCTTCTCCTGGGAATCCAAATCTAATAGCGGATTTTGTTTTCTTCTTATCCATCTGTAGTATTGTTTGCTATTCCATTTTTCAAAACTAGACAATATGTTTTAAAGGTATACATATGTCTGAGAGGGTTCTCTAAGAAGAAGCCTCTGAGAAAAGGACTTGAGTGTACATAATTTAATTTGGAGGTGTTCCTAAGAAATATTAGTAAGGGAGAAAGCAAGTGAGACAAGACAGGGTAGGCAGCCAACAAAGTTTATATTATTTTTCAAATTACCTCTCCTAGGGAATTCTGAAAGTCAGAGTTATCTTACCATGCTCCAACTTTCTAAGTAATTGTTTGAGGGTAGATAGGCTTGTGAGTTCCTCAGCACTTGTGGCTTAATTTGTGAACATCTAAGTGGCCTTGGTAGCTAAAGATGACCCCAAGCAAAGAAATGCAGGTGCTAGCAGTTGGATATTGGCCAGTAAGAGGTAACACAGAGTAGATATAGGCAGAACAACAACAGCATCTGCCACAGGAAAAAAACCTTTAAAACAGAAAGGGAATGACCAATCCAAAAGTAAGGAAAAGTGGGTACTTCTGTTGGAATGTAGCTAGAAGAAAAAGGGCTATGATAGGAGAGCATCCAGGAGGCCTCTAAGCACCTGGGGATATTGGATTTTTTTATTCTGGCTGGTAAATACATGGTATTAATTTATGGTACTACACATGTATGTGCTATATTCTCTTCAATGAATGGTATAAATTTCACAATAAAATTTTTTTAAAGCAATAAAAGATAGTTTATACTAAAGAATTAAGCAATGAAAGATAGTTTAAAGAACTTAGATACAGATCAAGTAAATATTAAGGTTTCATGGATCAATAAAAATCATGTATCTTCCTTGACTAATTTTGTATGAAACTGAAAGAAATTCAAGAGTTAGAGAGATGGAAATCAAAATATTACCTTTATTACTGAAAAAGTTAATTGAAATTAACTTTAATCTGCAGCTAGGTGGACTTTCTGTTTCTCCCCTCCAGAATAGGTCTTACCAACAGTAGTTGACACAGATAGACAACCACAGATCCCTGTAAGAATGAGAGCAGACTAGGGTGCATGCTTTCTGCAAGTGAGCAGACCTAACAAAAGAAGCCAGAAGTGGCTGAACTGCAGTTTCTTCTAAACTCTCTTGTGACATTAGTCACTTCTCTTTTTCTGGTGATGAGTGAGTGAAGGACATAGAGAGGCCAGAAGTGTTAATTTAGCTGAAGTTCCCTCTGTAAAGATTCATAAGAAGTGAGGAAAAATTTTCTCATTTAACATAGAGTAATTTATGATAAAAGTGGAATTTCAAATTAATGGATAATTCAATAAATGTATTAATGTTCCTGGCTAACTTTTGAAAATACAGTGAAATCCTGTGGTGTTATAGATTTCATAAAACCAGTTTGTTTTCTATATATATTATACAATAATAAAAAGTCTTTTATAAAAGTGTGTATGATATAGGCTCATTTTATTTAAAATATACATATGTATACAAATACATATACATGTGAATATGGAAGGATATACACCAAAATATTAGCAGTCATTATCTCTGGGTGCTGGAAATACAAGTCATTTACCTTTTTTTGTTTGATTGTTTATAGTGATTATATCTTATTACTCAGCTAAAGAGTAAAAATTTTTTTCTGTGTTATGTGGTCAGTTGCTGCACTCTTATAGTCTGAATTAAACTGATAGAAACAATGTTTTAAAACATATAAAAACTATTTAGGCATGTCTTAGACACAAAAATGCTCAAAACACAGGTATAGATGGGCATACTCTTTCTGATACTAGTTAAAATAGCTTTCTTTAATAGTTTATAACAGTACAAAATTGGGAGGTTTCGGTAATTTATTATTCTATCTTATACATGGTATGTGGTATGTGGTTTGAGATTGTCTTAACAATGGTGGTGAAGTAAAATTACCAATGTTATTTGTTATCTTCAAAGAAGAACATTTGAAATCACCCTAACATTTTAGATTCCTTATTTATAAAGTATATTTATTTATGTAGCAAATATTTTATTAGTGCCATGTAAGAGTATATTTCTATATGCCCAATTTACTAAACTTTCAATTAAAGGAAGAAAAAGAAGTTTAGGTAATTTAATGTTCAAAGACATAATTTCTTTCTATGTTCTTTTACTTCATGAAAATGGAAATTATGTTCTTTTTAATTCAACAAAATATGCTAGGTACTTATTCTGTGTGACTTTACTAGATAATATTAAATTCAATAAGATAGAAATATTATTATGAAATGTGAGTTAACATTTTTATTAATTGAAACCCTTGTTAAACATTAGAGATCCTTCATTTTTACATTATGAAAATGAAGTTCTAACAATGAAGTAGTTGCATTTATTAGATCCAGATGCTGTTTTTATTTTCAAGGAAAAGAATACTTTCTTAAATCACTGAACTAAACTGAAATAAAGTAAGTTTAGCATGTAAGAATATATTGTTATATGGTCATTGATAAAGTAATTGCTATTCAAATCATTTATTGTTACATCAGTAATGAAGGGGTGGGAATTTTTTAATTTGGAGATAAATACATTTATCTGATTTTTGTTTGGAGACCATTGTTAAATTTGCTCATTTTAAAGAGAAGTTAATAATAATACTGCTCTACAAATTTTTTGAGAACAGAGTCTATCATTTTTCCAACTTATGTATGATCTTTACACAAGTATATAGAAAATATTTCTTGATAAAAATAGAATTAGATAATTATAAATTAAAAGTTCTGTAGAATATAACATGTTATATGTTAACCATAAGTAAAGTAACATTAAAATCTTGTTATAACATGGCTGTCTGTGTCCAAATCAAGGAAGCCCTATATTGACAGACTGATTAGATCATGCTTCACCAGCTTGCAGTAGAAGTGAGGGAAGTATGGGGATTAGAAAGGAAAGTAAAAAGTGAGAATAATTTGGTGCTATCGCTAAAACATTATGGTGTTTGTAGATACTGAAAGTGTGATGTCTAAGGATTTTTTAAGGTGGCTTCATGATTTTTTTTTTCATTTTTATCTGCTTCTGCCATTGTTGTAAAATAGTACTTTTTTTTTCTAGACAGTAGATATCCTTATCTTAGATTTTGCTATAATTAGTTATGTACAACCTAAATATTAGAATTTGCTATAAAGTAACTTTTACCTTTCTTTCTCTACTTAGGCATAATGGCTACTACTTGGGATTTGTATGATTCTTATAACGCTCTGGAACTTTCATCTTTACCAGTAAAACAATCTATAATTGATTCAAGTAGTAAAGCAAATGTGCCTTCTAAAGATCGGGACCAAAGAGGGCCAGGAAGTACTACAGAAAAAAGTAAAATTTCATTTATTTATTTTTTTTTTGAAAGAAGTTTTCACATAACATTTTAAATAATTTTTTTAGCAGTTACAATATTTTCTTTCAATGGAACATAAAAATATTTTTGCATCTATATTCATGAGAGATTTGTTAAGAATTTTTGTGTCTAGATTTTTGAAGGATATTGGTCTGTATCTTGTTTTGTACTTTGTCTTGTTTTGGAATACTAACTTTATAAATTGAATTAGAAAGTTTTTCTTCCCTCTCTGTTTTCTGGAAGAGAATATGTAAACTTCATGTTAATTCTTTAAATGTCTGGTTTAATTCTCTGGCAAAATCATATGTGCCTGGAGATATTTTTGTAAGGGGATAGTTTTTACAATTACAAATTAAATTTCCTTAAATTTCAAAATGTGTTGAACAAGTTGTAGTTTGTATTTTTAGAGTAATTGCTTAATTTTATGTAAGTTGTCAAGTTTGTGTATGTAAAGTTGTTTGGCATATTTCTTTATTATCCTTTTGATATCCACAGGGTTTGTATTATCTTCTGTTTCATTCCTGAATTTGGTATTTAGTGTCTTTTTTTGTTTTTGTCTGTTTTCCTGGAGCTTTGTTAATTTTATTCATCTTCTCAAAGAACCAGCTGTCTGTTTCACTGATTATTTTTTAGTTTTCTGTTTCCAATTTTTTTTATTTCTCTTCATATCTTTCCTATTTCTTTCCTTCTGATAGCTTTCAGTTTATTTTGCTTTTCATTTTTAGGTTCTTGAATTAGGAGCTTATATTATTGATTTGACACTTTCCCCCTTTTCAAATATACAGTTAGTGCTATAAAGTTTTGTCTCAGCACTGCTTTAGCTGTGTCTCCAAAATTTTAATATGTTGTGTTTTTATTTTTATGAAATTAAATATTTTTTAAGATTTCCCTTAAGACTTCCTCTTTGACACATAGATTATTTAGAGATGTATTTTATAGATTCTATGTGTTTAAAGTTGTTCTGTTATCTTTTCATCAGTGATTTCCAGTTTGATTCTATTGTAATTGGAAAACACACTATGATTTTTCTTCTTTTACATGTGTTAAGGTTTGTTTTATAGTCCAGGATATGGTCTATTATGGTATACCTTCCAAGGGCCCTTGAACAAAAGATGTGTTTGGCTGTCATTGGATGGAGTGCTATATAAATGACAAATCAAATATTTTTGGTTGGATGTGTTCTTGAGTTCTTTTATATCCTGAGTGATTTCTGTCATTATTACAACAAATTTTGGATTTGTCTGTTTTTCCTTTCAGTTCTATCAGTCTTTTAAAATTAAAAAAAAATTATTTTATTCAATTACAGTTGACATTCGATATAATCTTAGTTTAAGCTATAGAGCGTAGAGGTTAGACATTTATATAATTTATGAAGGAATTCTCCCGATAAGACTAGTACCCACCTGGCACCAGACATAGCTATTATAATATTATTAACTATATTCTCTATGCTGTGCTTTACATTTCTGTGACAATTTTGTAATTGCCAAGTTATACTTCTCAATCCCTTCACTTTTTACACCCAGCCCCCTAACCCCACTCCCATCTGACAGACACAGTTTATTCTCTGTATCTATGAATTTGTTTCTGTTCCGATTGTATTTTTCTGTTTTTGTCTGACTTATTTTGCTTAGCATGTTATTCTCTAGGTCTGTTTATGTTGTTGCATATGATAAGATTTCATGCTTTTTTGGTGGCCAAGTAATATTCTATTGTAGATATGTACCACACTTTCATTATCTAATCATCTACCAATGAATATTTAAGTTGCTTCCATATCTTAGCTATTATACATGAAATGTCTTTTTTTATCTCTTATTATAGCCTTTGTTTTAAAGTCTGTTTTAGCTGATATAAATATTGCTACTCCGTTTTTTTTCTCACTTCCATTTGCATGAAATATCTTTCTCTATATTTTACTTTCAGTCTGTGTGTATTTTGATTTGAAGTGGGTCTCTTGAAGACACTATATGTGTGGGTCTTTTTTCTTATTCATTCAGCTACAGCATGTCTTTTGATTGGAGCATTTAATTCATTTACATTAAAATGATTATTGATAGATGTTTAGTTATTGCCTTATTGTTATTCATATTTATGTTTTTGCCCCTCCCTTTCTTGTTAAAAAAAGTCCCTTTAATGTATCTTGTAATAGTGGTTTGGTGGCAATGAACTCCTTTATTTTTTTCTTGTATGGAAAGCTCCTTATCTGTTTTTCAATTGTAAATGACAGTTGTGCTGAGCTGAGTAATCTTGATTGTAGATCCTTGTTTTTCATCACTTTGAATATTTTGTGGCAAGACCTTCTGGCCTGCAAAATCTCTGTTGAGAAATCAGGTGACAGTCTTTTCTGGGAGCTTCCTTGTAGGTAAATAACTGCTTTTTTCTTACTACTTTAAAGATCTTCTCTCTTTGTCTTTAACCTTTGGCATTTTAATTATGATGAGTCTTGGTGTGGGCCTCTTTGGGTTCATCTTGTTTGGGACTCTCTGAACTTCCTGGCTAATCTGTTAATTCTATCTAATTTTGTCTTCATTTCAGTTATTATATTCATCATTTCTGACTGGTTCTTTTTTATGGCTTCTATCTCTTTGTGTGTGTTCTCACTGACTTAATCTATTCTTCCTTGAAGTTCATTGGGCATCCTTATAACCAATGTTTTGAACTCTAAAGTAATAAATTTGCATGTTTTTAATCCACTAAGATTTTGATAATTTGTTACAGCATTAATAAAAAATTAACACAGTGGTATAATATTTCTATAAAGCAATAATCAGGTCAGACCTCATCTAAAGCCTGATAATCTTATTTTAATTAAAATAAAAATGTATAGAGATAAAATAACCTCATGAGGTTGTCATTGCTTATCTTCTGAAAATGACATTTTTTGAGTGGTTAAGAATTTCAAAATGAGGTAATATATATATATATATATATATATACACACACACACACACACACACACACACACACACACACACAAACCTTGCATGTGCTTGGTACATAAAGGATATTCAATGAATGTCTATTGTGGTGGTTGAATACTGAAAGAAAACCAATAGTAATGACAAAATGCCATTTTAAAAATATTTGGAATGCATGAATCATGTACTATTATTTGGATTATTTTATCATTACCTCATTTTCTGTTATTTTACAGATAGTGAAGCTAGTTCTCTAATGGATATAGAAAATGTAATTCTGGCTAAAATGCATGATGATGAAGAGGACCACTCGGATGCAATATTTAAATCTGAAAAGTTTCATCAGGACTTATTTTTTATGGAACGTGTTCTAATGGAAAATATATTTCAGCCAAAACTTGCAGCTTATCGTCAGCTTCCTGTTTTAAAAGGTATTTTTAAAAATAATCACATTTAAACAAGTTCAAATAATTTATAAAAATTTAATAGCATTATTAATTATTTTTAAATGTAACATCTACACTGGGTTATCACTTATTAGAAGATATGTTTATGTAGTTTTCTGCACTAAACAAGAGAGTAGCAGTAGAATTCAGGTTAGAGACTTCATAATAAGAGATAGTCCCTTATATTCAAAACTTCACAAGCATCTTTGTCTCTGCATTAAATTATTCTTATTCAAACTTCCTTTCCATTGCCCATAATACTTTCCAGGTCCTGGCTTTTATTACCTCTTTCTAATTTGATCGCAGGGTCATTCTTCCTGTTCTCATTGCTAATACTCCATCTCATATGTTCTCAGAATATTTTGAAAGGTTCTAGAGATTATCTAATTCAACCATTCAATATTTTAATGAAGAAAATGAAGGCTATAGAAACTAAGGTTACATAGTCTATGACAAAGCTAGGCACCCAACCAAGGTCTTTTGATCCCATTCCAATTCTCTTTCCATTCTGCCATCCTGGCATGTTAATATATCATAAACACAGGTTTGAACATGGCATTTAATTGCTAAAAAAAAAAAACACAAAAAAAACCAAAAAAACAAAACAAAACAAAAAAACCCTTCGGTACCTTCTCATTGCCTAGAATAAATTACAAACTTCATTTATATTGTACAAAGATATTTGCAGTCTTGCCACAGACTACTTTATTTCATTGTATTACTTCAGAGACCCTAAAAGCTAGCTGTATTAGGCTTACAGAACCCCAAACAGAACCTAAATGTTCCTGCCTTATGTACCTTTACTTAGAATATGCTTTACAGTCCACCCTTGTACCCATCCCATCTTTTCCTATTGTATTCCCAGCATTCATGTAACAGCAAACTCCTTCATGAAA
Source organism: Cynopterus sphinx (assembly GCA_030015415.1). Classification (NCBI taxonomy): domain Eukaryota; kingdom Metazoa; phylum Chordata; class Mammalia; order Chiroptera; family Pteropodidae; genus Cynopterus; species Cynopterus sphinx. The sequence continues at coordinate 85,538,077 of CM057387.1, forward strand.
TCTTTCTTAATCCTTCAGATCAAAATTGAATTTATGTATGTCTATAGCAAAAAAATTAGATTACAAAATAACATGTGTAACAAATAGTTGTAAACTTTTTGCCTACATACACCCAAGAACATTGAAAAACTATGTTCCTTCTTTCATATTAGGTTGATATAGAAAAATGTATCCATCAATCCCATATGTTACTTTATGTTGTTTTTCAGTTAAACCTTATCCCCCAGAGAAGGTATTGACCTGATTTCTTAACATAAATGAATTGTTTTGGTATATCATATAAGTGGGTTCATATAGTAAGTATTTTTTTGTATCTGGCTTCTTTTACTCAATTATTTTGAGATTCATCTAGGTTAATGTGTATGTAAGTAGTTCACCTTTTTTCCTAAGTATTGTGCCATTTTATGAATATACTATAATGATTTATATGGTCATTCACTTGTTGATAGATACCTGGAGTGTTTCCAGTTTTGAGCTATTGTGAATAAAGTTTCTATAATCATTTTTCATGTCTTTTTATGGACATATGTTTTAATTTCTCTTGGGTAAATACCTAGAAATATAATTGTTAGGTCATTTGGTAAAGGTATGTTTAACTTTTTTAGAAACTGCAAAATACCTTTCCAAAGTACTTGTACAATCCCACAGGCAATGAACAAGAGTACCAGTTTCTCCAGAATCTTGATAACACCTGATGTAGGTAATCTTTTTAATGTCATAAAAACTAATAATGATGAATACTATTCAGTACTTGTAATTTGTATATCTTCTGTAATGTTTGGTCAAGTCCTTTGATTATTTTAAAACTGAGTTGTTTTTTAAAAATCAAGTTATAGGAGCTTATTTTATATATTCTGGATATGAGCTCTTTGAAAGATACATAGCTGCTATCATCCCTAACTTTATGGTTTACTAATATGTCTTTTGACAAGATGAAGTTTTAAATTTTGATAAAGTCTTATCTATCAGCTTTTTCTTTTGCGGTTAATGCTGTCCATGTCCTCTCTAAGAAATCTTTGCTTGCCTCAAGGTTGCAAATATCTTTGTCCTGTTTCTGAACTTAGAATTAAAACATTCAATATTTCATTGTTAAATATGATGTTAGATGTAGTTTTTTTGTAGATGCCTTTTATTGATTTGAAGAAATTTTCTTCTTTTCTAGTTTCCTAGACAATTTTAAAGATAAATGGATATTAAATTTTGTCAAAAATGTTTCCTACAACTATTAAAATGATCATAAACTTTTTTCTCCTTTAGTCTATCAATGTGTCCAGTTTCATTGCTTGATTTTCAAATGTTAAAACAAATTGAATTCCTCTGGTTATACATCACTTTGGGTACATTGTGTTATCCTCTTTATGTATGGGTGAATTCAATTTTCTAATACTCTGTTAAGAACTTTTACAACTGGGTCCATGCAGCATATTTTTCTGTAATTTTTTTTCCCTGTAAAGTCCTTGAAAGGTTTTCTTATCAGTGTTATGATAGATATATCAAATAAATTTTGGGAGTCTTCTCTCATTCTTTATTTTAAAAAAAAAATATATATATATTATTCTTCTTTAACTGTTTGATAAATTTACAAGTGAAATTATCTGGTACCTAGTCTTCTTTATGGGGAGTCTTCAAATTGCAAATTTTATTTTATTTTATTTTAATTTTTTTTTGACAAATATAAGGTTATTCTATTTCTACCTGTGTCAGTTTTGGTAATTTGTGAGAAATTTACCTATCTCGTTTATGTTGAAATTATTTGCATAAAGCTGTTCATAATATCCTCTCCTTAAATTCCATCTCTTAATATCTGTAGGATTTAGAGTGACATCTTCTATTTCATTCTTGTTATTGGTCATTTCTGAATTTCTCTCCTTTTTTATTAGTATAGTTGGACCTTTTCCAATTGCATTAACCTTCAAACAACATTAACTGGCCTTCTTGACTTTCTCAATTTTTTGTTTGCTTTTTAAAACACTTCAATGATTTTCATTTTTACATTTGTGTTTTTTTCTACATTGTGTTTATTTATTTTTTATGCTTAAGATGTTTATTTATTTTTAATTTATTAAAAAATTTTTTAAATTTATTTATTTATTAATTATTTTTTATGGTGATGAAATACAGAAGTTTTAACTGTATACTTTAACAGTAAGGCATATATATTTACACTTTGTGTTCACCTCCCATAGTTAGATTTGTTTCTGCCACCACATGTTTGACCCCCTTTGCCCCATCTACCTCTCCCCTTTTTCCTCCCCCTGCTCTCTAGTTACCACTAGTCTGTTGTTCATGTCCATGAGTCTCTCTTTGTTTGTCCTGTTCTTTTGTTGTTTTTAGGTTTATATCCCACATATAAGTGACATCATGTGATTTTCAACTTTTTCTGTCTGGCTTATTTTGCTTAGTATGATTATTTCAAGGTCCATCCATGTTGTAAATTTTAGTATTTCATCTCTTCTTATGGCTGAGTAATATTCCATTGTATATATGCATCACAGCTTCCTTAGCCAATCGTCTATCTTAGGACACTTTGTTTGCTTCCATGTCCTAGCCACCATGAATAATGCTGTTATGAACATCGGTGTGCAAATATCTTTTTGGATATGAGTTGTCAAGTCTTTGGGGTAAATACCCAGTAGAGGGATTGGTGGATCATATGATAGATCAATTCTTAGTTTTTTGAGTAACCTCCATACTGTTTTCCATAGTGGCTATACCAATTTTAGTCCCAATAGCTTCTTAAGATAGAAAGTTGGATCACTGATTTCACATCTTTTTTCTTGTCTAAGATAGGCATTTAATACCATAAATTTATTTATAAATACTATCTTAGCTGCATCCCACATATTTTGATATCCTTTGTTTTTAATATTATTCTGTTAATAATAATTTTCTATGTGGGTTTTTCTTTGACCCATAGTTTAGTTAGAAGTGTGTTGTTTAATTTCTAAGTTTTGAGTAATATTTTAGCTATCTCTTTTTTATTCTAATTTAACACTGGTATGGTAGTCAGAGGACATATTGTTTATGATTTCTATCCTTTGAAATTTATTGAGATTTTTTTATGGCCCAGCATATGGTGAATGTACTATACTCAAGAAAATTGTGTATTCTGTTGTTATTTGATGTGGTATTCTTTAAATGTTAATTATGTCAAATTAATTAATAGTATTTTTCAAATTTTTTATTTTTATTGAGTTTTTCTTGATCCAGTCTATCATTAATGTTAAAATCCCTAATTATGATTATTGATTTGATTATACTTTCCTTTAGGTTTATTAATTCTGCTGTATATATTTGAGAGCTTTATTTATCAGGTACATTTAAACTTAAAACTGTTCTGTCTATGGATGCAACCTACCCTTTTTTAAAATCATTATTTATACTTTTATCATTAAGAAATGCCTAAATTTATTCTGGTAATATTCTTTGTCTTGAATTTTAATTTGTATTATGTTAATATAGCCACACTAGCTTTCTTATTGTTATTATTTGTATGGTAGATATTGTTTCTTCCTTTTACATATAACATTTTTATTTTGTTTTGTATATTTTGTCTTTATTTTTTTACTCAGTCTAGCAATCTCTGCCTTTTTTAACTTTTATCTCCGCCGTCTCAATTTAGCTAGATTACTGTATTTTGCTCCACTCATTTCTTGGCACTGTGGTCAAGTAATTGTAATAGGCTGAAAGTGAGGTTAACCATGGTGTTCACAGTTGTACAATGCTTATTGTTTAATGCCTGAAAGCAGTTACCTCATATTTCAATTCCAGTTTTATATTTATTTATGGTAGAAGGGCAAGTCTAATACAATTAATCCATAATGACTGAAAACTTACCATAGCATGTGGAACTCATCATTGGTCATTTTAAAATAATGAAATAGTACTTCTGCTTTTAGTTATAATGTAGATAATTATGAGACCACAGGGCAGGGAGATGAATGGTAGCAGAGTATGATCTTTTGCTTATTTGATGACACATAGATAAGAGCTCAGAGAGGCTGAGGTGACTAGAATTGGTGAGACAGGGAATCAGATAGGAGGGAGCTATGCAGAGGAAAAACTGCATAAATATGTTATTGAGTCTTTGGCTGAAATAAGAGCTGTGTATGTTAGGCTAAAACTCCAGGCAGTAAGCAAAGAACAACCACCAGGGAGCTATAAGATAAACAAGTCTCACAGTTCACACAGGACAGGGGGACATTTGAATTCTGACTGGCAATTGGGAGAGACTCTTAACATTAAGGTTAGACTAAACCTAGAGTAAAGGCTTGTCTAGGACTACCCTCCCTAAACAAACAGCCCTTTAGAAAAAGTTTTAAACAATTAAGCTAATCTGAAAGTATGTTAATTGCTTCCAAAAACAACCTTTAACAAGGTATAAAGGAAGAAAACACAATCCAGACTTTCAATACTGTAACATTTACAATGTCCAGCATCCAAGAAAAAAAATTACTAGTCATTTGAAGAAGCAGAAAAATGTGAGCCACACTATGTGAAAAATCAGTTAATGGAAATAGATGAAAAGGTGGCCAAGATTGTGGCAAATCAGATAAAGACTTTTAAAAAGCGATTATACCTAGAATAGTCAATACAATATTGAAAGAGAAAAACAAAGCTTGAAGATTGGCACTACCCAACTTCAAGATTTATTGTAAAGCTATATTAGTTATGACAGTGTGTTTATTAGTGAAAGAATAAATACATATCAATTGAACAGAATAAAGAGTCCCCAAATTCATCCACATAAATATAGTCAATTGATCTTTGACAAAAGTGGAAAGGCAATACAATAAGTTAAAGATCTTTTCAACAGATAGTACTGGAAGAATTGGACATTTACATGCAAAATAAAGAATCTAGACATAGACCTTGTACTCATCACAAAAATTAACTAAAAATAGATTATAGATTCAATGTAAAATGCAAAACTATACAACTTCTAGAAAACAACACAAGAGAAATCTAGATGACCTTGAATATGGTGACGGCTTTTTTGATTTACCACCCAAGGTATGATCTATTGAAAGAAATAATTATTAAGTTGTACTTCATTAAAAAAGAAAATGCTCCATGAGAGATATTTTCGAGAAAATGAGAAGTCAAGTCATAGACTGGAGAAAATATTTGCAAAAGACATATCTGGTAAAGGACTCTTATCCAAAATATTCAAAATCTCTTAAAACTGGACAATAAGAAAACAATGTGATTTTAAAATGATGAAAAACCTTAACAGGTCTTCACCAAAGAAATGTACAGATGGCAAATAACCATATAAGAAGATGTTCAATATCTTATGTCATTAGAGAATTGTACATTAAAACATTAATGAGACACCACTAGCACTTATTAGAATGGCTAAAATCCAAATACCAAAACTATCAAATGCTGACAAGGACGTGGGGTATAAAGAACTCTCGTTCAGTGCTGGTGAGAACGCACAATGGTTCGGCAGCTTTGGCAGATAGTTTAGCAGTTTCATACAAAACTAAATATACTATTACCATATGGTCCATAATAGTACTCCTTGGAATTTACCCAAAGGTGCTAAATAATTATATCCCCACAAAACCTGCACACAGATGTTTATTAACAACTTTATTGATAAGTACTAAAACTTTGAAACAACTAAGCTGTCTTTTAGTAGGTGAGTGAATAAATAAATTGTGGTATGTATAGACAATGGAATATCCAGTACCATAAAGAAATTAGTTATTAAACCCAAGCGGACATGGAGAAAACAAGTGTATATTACTAAGCAAAAGGAGCCAATTTGAAAAGACTACATAATGTATGTATCAACTGCATGACAGTCTGGAAAAGGCAAAAAAGTGGAGACAGGAAAAAAATCAGTGGATATCATAGATTAGAGGGTTGGAGAGAATGAATAGGCAATAGCAATGAAACTATTCTGTATGATACTATAATGTTTAAATGCATAGAATGTACACCACCAATTGTGACCCCTGAGTCTATGGCCATGCCACCTTGAACAAGCTCGATCCTATCTGATCTCAGAAGCTGAGCAGGGTTGAGCCTGGTTAGTACTTGGATGGAAAACCACTTAGAAAGACCAGGTACTGTAGGCATAAAAATATAAAATAAGGGAATTTAAGCTGAGAAGGTCCTTGCAATCTGTAAGGTCAATCAAAAGTTGCCTCGCCTAAAAAAAAAGTGACCCCTAATGTGAGCTATGGACTTTGAGCAATAATGATTTGTCAGTGTAGGTTCATTGACTGTAACAAAGGTACCACTGGTGCAGAATGTTGATTTTGGGGAAGGCTGTGCATATATCTGAGTTTTAGTATACTTTGCAGTGAACCTAAAACTGCTCTAAAAATATTCTATTAAAGAACAAGCTATTTAAAATATGCTTAAGTATTTAAAGGGAAATAAGAATATGAGAAAAGTAGTGAAAGCTATATGTAAAACCAAAAGAAATTTCTAGAGCTGAAAAATATCATACTTGAAATAAAAAATTCACTGGATGGGCTTAAATGTACTGAAAACTGCAGGTCAGTGAACTTGAAGACAAAAAAGAAATAGGAACATTCCCAACTGAAGTACAGAGAAATAAAGCTAAAAGAAAAAGAGGCTCAGTGATCTGCGTCTCAAGATCAGTCATGTGATGTAACATATATATAGTTGAAATTGTAGTAGAGTAGAAAAGAGAGGAGGAGCAGAAAAATATTTGAAGAAAGAGTAGCTAAAATTTTCCATACTTGGAAAATTCTTAAGCCAACAATTACAAGAAGCTCAATGAAACGAAAGCAAGATAACCACAATAAAAAACACATTGAGGCATATTGCAAGTAATAGGTCAAAAAATATTAGAAGTTGCCAGAAAAGAAGACGTTACATTCAGGGAAGAAAGCAAATAATGCCCTTATTTCTCATTAGAATCCAAAAGAAAATGCAATGACATTTTTACTTTGTTGAAAAATTCTACACCTATACAAAATATTTTTCAAAATTCGATGTGAAATAAGAACATGTTCAGACAATCAAAAGCTGAGAGAATTTGTTTCCAGCAGACCAGTATTGCAAGACATATTAAAGGAAGTTTTTCCGGCTGATGAAAAATAATAATAGAAATTAGGATCTACACAGAAGAATGAAGAGTGCTAGAACTGGAAAGTGTGAATAAAAGTAAGAGATATTTCCCACCATTTTAAATTTCTTTAAAGATAATCAAATTGACAAGATGGTTCTAAATTTTATATGGCAAAGCAAAGGACCTAGAATAACTAAGTCAATTTCGAAAAAGAATGAAGCTGAAGAACTTACCCTCCCAGATTGCAAGTGACTTACTATAAAGCTATGGTAATCAAGGCAGTGTGTTGGTATTTGTCTAAGAATAGACATACAGGTGACTGAAACAGAATAGTAGGTCCTGAAATAATCACGGATCTGTATGATCAGTTGATTTTTGACAAACATGCTGAGGCGATTTAATAGAAAAAGGCTGATTTTAAATAAATGGTGCTGAAACAATTGGATAATTGGATCCTGGAGTGACAGGAGTAACACGTAATTGCCAAGAAAATGTAGGCATGTGTACTATAATGGACAAAGCAGTAACCTGAATAGTCTATTTGCAGAGGTCTGTGGCATTGACTAGTTGACCATGATATCCTTAGAAGATAAATAGGTGTATTAGTTTGCTAAAGCTGTCATAACAAAATACCACAAACTGGGTGGCTTAAACAACAGTTCTGGAAACAGGAAGTCTTAGATCAAGGTTCCAGTAGGTTTGTTTTCTTCTGAGACCTCTCTCCTTGGCTGTGTGTGGTCACCCTCTTGGTGCCTCTTTACATGGTTGTTTCTCTCTGTTTGTGCATCCCTTGTGTTTCTCAGTATGTCTATGTTTCATCTTCTTATAAGGATACCTGTCATATTAGATTAGGACCCATATTAATGGCCTTATATTAATTTTATCACCTCTTTAAAGTTCTTATCTCCAAATACCATTACATTTTGAGGTACTGGAGGTTAGAGTTTCAGTAAATGAATTTTGGGAAGACATAACTCATCCAGTAATGGCAGTCTCTAAATTTTTACTTGATCTGTGTGAGCAAAACAGTTCTAGGTCAAGTGAAATGAAGTGTAACTTGAAACACATAATACCCCCTTAACCAGTTCCTAGACTTGAGCCAGAACTATAGACCCAGAACTTCTTGAATGAAGTCTGGGTCCATTTGAGAAGGTATCTCAATTCACTGCCAAAAATATACACTTAATATTTTCCCTAAAGGTTCCAAAGCAAAGTTTTAGCTCAGATCCATCTCACAGTGGGTCCAGTGGGTCACTGAACCCCTCCTGTGGTTATTTTTGCTGTTCTAGAATGTATTCTTGGAAGAGAAATATCCAGCAACTGGCATAATTCTCACATTTGATCCTTGATCTGTGGAATGTTATTATGGGAGGAAAGGGCTCAGCAGAAGCCACTAGAGCTGCCTTTACCTATGAAAATAGTAAATCAAAGCAGTACACATTTCTTGAGGGAATATGGAGATTAATTTTATTGTCAAGGACTTGAAAAATTCGGGAGTCTTGATCCTACTACATCTCCAATTTAACTAATCTATTTGGCTTTCATAGAAAATACATGAATCTTGGAAAATAACTGGATTATTGTAAACTTAACCATGTGGTGACTTCAATTGCAGCTGCTGTTTCAGATGGGGTTTCATTGCCTGAGAAAATTAATATATTTCTCTGGTAACTGGTGTGTAGCTATTGATACAGTGATTGCTTTTTTTTTTTTTTTTTTTTAATATTTGTTGGTAAAAACCACCAAAGCCATTTGCTTTCTGCTGGCCAGGCCAACAATACACCTTCACTGTCCCACCTCAGGGGTATATCAACTCTTCCACTGTATGTCATAATTTAGTCTGCAGAAAAATTTCCCTTCAATAAGACATCACACTGGTCCATTACATTGATGACATTATGCTGACTGAATTAGTGAACAAGAAGTAGACTTATTGGTAAGACATTTGCATGTCAGAGGATGAGTAATAAATCTGACAAAATTTCAGGGGCCTCATTGAAATTTCCAGTGGTCTAATGGTGTGGATTATTTCAAAATATACCTTTTAAAATTAAGGATAAGTTGTTGCATCTGGCCCCTCTTACAACCAAAAAAGATGCACAATGCCTAGTGGACCTCTGCATTTTGGAGGCAACATATTTCTGTTGCATTTGTTGAATGACTTAAAAAGCTACTAGCTTAGAGTGAGGCCCATAACAATAGAAGAATATGCAACAGGTCCTGGAAGGTATTCAGTGCTATGCTGTCACTTGGGCCATATGAACCAGCAGATCCAATTGTGCTGGAAGTGTCAGTGGTAGATAGAGAGGGTGCTTGGATCCTTTGGCAGGTATAGGTATAGAGGATAACAGTCTTTTTATTTGGTTTGATTTTAGAACCGGAACCTGAAGAGCCTGAAGACTTTTTAGAAGGTGAAATACTTGAAGAGGGAGAAGAGGTTAAGAAGGAAGAGGAAGAAGAAATAGAAATAGGTGCAGAACAATCAACAATACCAGCCAATTTGGAACGACTTTGGTCCTTTTCCTGTGACTTAACCAAAGGCCTTAATGTGAGCAGCCTTTCCTGGAATAAAATAAATCCAGTAAGTTATCGAATATTTTAACAATTCTGTTTCTAGCACTTAAGGGCAATTGTCAAGTACTAATGAAGATTATTTTTCTATGATATTAGGCAAGGTATTTAAATTGACATAACTCTTAATTTTAAAGTACCTCTAAAACAAGTTTATGTTTCTAAAAGGGGAAAATGCAAATAGAAAAATGTTTTTCTCCTTTGATATAGAAACACCATTTTTATTTTAGGAGATGTACGTGGGACATGACATACCCTGACTCCATATCAGATATGGAGAAATGAACTAAACGATAGTATATAATTGACTTGTTTTAAAATATACTGAAGTCATGTACTCAATTTTGTATTCTCCTTAAATTAATTATATCAGAAATATGTATTTTATTCAATGACCCTACAAATGTGCAAAAATAATTTTGAAATTCCTTAAAATACTATTACCACTACTAATAGATAATACTTAAATAGCACTTACTATGTACCAGGCACTATTGTAAGCATTTTACTTGTATTAATACAAAAACTCTGTGAGTTAGGTATTAACTTCCCCATTATGTTGATAAGGAAACTGAAGCTCAGAAAGGATAAACAACAAGCCCAAAGTTACGCAACTGGTAAGTGCAACAGCCAGAATTTAAAGCTAGATATCTACCTCCAGGTTTCTTGCTCTTAACTACTGCACTGCTAAAAATCATCTTGGCACAAATTAGCTGAGTCATCAAGCTGAGGGAAGATATCTTTGCTTGTAAAAAAGATGATTATAGAGTAATGAGGTTTATTTTCTCCTGGGGTTTATAAATTGTTTCTGAAGACATGATTCTCAACTAGTGATTCCCAAACCCTGTTGTGTAATAGCAGTATCTTTGGAATAAATATTTAGTGTATTTTTAAAGTGGTCAAAACTAAATTGTTTCTTTAGACTATATTGAATGTATGTTTGAGAATTAGCCTTATTATTTAATTGCTACACCTTATAAGACACTTTGTGCAAACATGATTGTTATGATTATTAAAAACTAGACCTGTAATCATTGTTGAAACCTAAATAACACATATTTAAATTATATTTATTATTTTTAATAAAATAAAATACTTTATAGATTTTTCTTTATAAAACTATATTTGAAAATATCTTGTAGATAAATGAGATTTAATAAATCAATAACTAATAAATGCAGATGAATCATATTTAGAAATTAAATATTCTAGTATTTAAAAAAATAATATGTTTTCATTGAGATTAAAATTAAATACTTGTAAGTGAAGCTAAAAATATATGACAGATGGCATCTATCATATTTATTAATTTATTCTACAAGTATTTATCGAACATTTCCTTTGTGACAGGAACTTTGTTAAGGCACTGGGAATACAGTAGTAATTTAGTCATTCATAAACCCTGCTTACATAATAGTTTTCTATATACCTTAATAAGGAAAAGAAATAGTGTTGTGGGAGCACATGAGAGAGGCTCATGCTTCTTAGAGGAAGTGGTGTCTATGCTGTGTCTAGAAAAGATGAATAATAGTTTGTCAATGGAGAGTATAAAGGGTGGTTGTGAAGAGTGTTTTAAGGCAGAGGGAATTGATGAGAGATGATGTTAGCTTGAAAGTAGGATGATGGCAACAAAATATAATAATATATTTTCTATAAAGGTATTCTGATTACAAAGAAGAGGCTTTTTGGTCAATCATATATGCTTGTCTATATGTACTTATATAACCATTTCTTTAAATGACTTCCTGTATTACTGAGGTCAATCTGCCATAACGAGATACTATAGACTTAAATAACAGAAATTTATTTACTCATAGTTCTGGAGTCCGGGAAGTGAAAGATCAAGGTGCCAGCTGATTTGATTCTTGGTGAGGGCTCTCCTCCTGGCTTGCAGATGGCTGCCTTTTTGCTATGCACTCACATGGTGGAGAGAGGGACCTCTGGCATCTCTTCTGCTCTTTATAAGGTCACTGATCATACCGGATTAGGTCCCCACCCTATGACCTCATTCAACTTCAATTAACCCCTAAAAACCCTATCCTCAAATATAATCACATTGGGGATTAGGACTTAAATCTATGAATTTTGGGGAGTAGACACAATTCAATCCATGGCACCTGTCTTTAATTAAAATGTCTTCTATTTTACTTTTAAAAGGATTAGGTCATTTTTAAAAACCTGTAAGATATTACAATGTAATAATACAATCTTGGAAGATTATCTTAATATTTTAAAAAACTTGTTAGCAGTCGGTTCTTTTTTGGATACTTATTCTTTAGTCTGAAATGTGATTTTTAATTATTATTATTATAATTGCTTAGAAAGATGGAGCTATAGAGCAAAAATAGATGGTATACTGGTATTTTTTTCTCTTAATCGAAATATCATAATTTTTAACAGTTCATCGATATGCATCTTTATTCATTTGCCAGTATTTGCACACCATCTTTTTTTATTTTAAATGTATTTTTATGGTTTTCAGGACCTTTTGGCTGTTGGTTATGGGAACTTTGGATTTAAAGAGCAAAAAAAAGGATTGGCTTGCTGCTGGTCAATAAAGAATCCCATGGTAAGCCAAACAGGAATAAGACAATTAAATGTTGGCATAATTCTTATAAAGTAGATAATTAAAGTCAAGAAAAGTTTTTCAAGCAAGATTTTATTTCCTTTGGTTTAAGTACAGAACAATTAAAATTTGTTCTTGTTGCTATGGATAAAGAAATTCAGTCAATAAATATTGTTTGAGCATCTAAGATGTGCTGTTAGATCTGATGATCCAGAGCTAAACCAGTATTGTTTATCATGGCTAATTATAAAGAAGAATGGATTTGCAAATGAAAATTCTTTGGAAATTATATGTTTCATTATATATTGGATTGTTTCTTAATATATGAATAACTCCTTGTCACCTTATAAGATAGATTACTGCCATAATCAGTAGATATAAAATAGATTAATATGCACCTCTTAGTGCCATGGATTTTTCAAAGAAAATGAATAGGAGTCAGTCATGTTTTTTGTTTTTGTTTTTGTTTGCCAAATGGCCCTAGTCAATTTGTTATTTTATAGCTTCACATTTAGTTTTAATTCACAACTGAAATGTAAAGTGGAAAACTTAGAAAAGGATCAAAAGAGCACATAAAAAATAGAGTTTTTATAAATAGTCTCAGTCTTTTAAAAAGCTGGGTTTATAAAGCATGAAACAAAGAAAGAAGCAATTTTAAACACATGGACAAATTGATATAAGATCCATCATCAGCAGGTTATCTTCCTTGTTGGATATAAAAACAAGAAAGAATTTAGATTAGAAACTGAAACAAAACAAAACAGTAACACTTGACAGAGTTGTAGAAAAGAATACCTTTGAGAGTTTTAGAGCTTCTTCTATTGTTAGAAGTGATTAGATAATCCCAACATCTGAAATAGATACTGGAAGATAGGAATATATGCTAGATAATTTGGAATTCATTATTTTTTTTAAGAAGGCAAACAAATCCTGATGAAAGATTATCAAAACATGATAATTATTGTAAAAGACCATCCTGTATTTCTTAAACTTATTGAGCTCTGAGGTTTCATCAAAGTAAAGGTTTTGTTCTCATCTGTATTAGAAGTTAAAAGAGGGGATACTGAACATAGACTAACTCTGCTCACATCCCTATTGCCACACTAAATTTCAGTCATCAATCATCACACCCTACTTTCCTGTGGTCTATAAAACCAAGTTTAAAATGTAATGTAATTATTTTTTAATTCAGTGGCCAGAACGTATTTATCAGAGTCCATATGGAGTTACTGCTGTGGATTTTTCAATTGGAGCACCTAATCTTTTAGCAGTTGGCTATTACAATGGCACCATTGCAGTTTATAATGTACAAAGCAACAGTAATGTTCCACTTCTGGATAGTAGGTAAGAATCGGTTACAAATGAATATAAATCCATTATATCTAATATAAACATACATGCTTTTTTAGGGAGAACTGAAAATTTAATCTAATGTTACTTGGTTTTGAGGGAATGTTTATGTTGTTAGTGGGAGTGATGCTATTATATTTCTAACATTTAATAATTCCTCATCCTGCCTCTCTAAGTGGAATGCTCTCTCCTAATACCTCTTTCATATCCCTCTCTACCTCCTCACTGACAAACTTCCTTTGGCTTCACTGTTTATGCTTACTCTTTTAAAAAATTTATTTTTCTCCAGCTTTAATGGAGTATAACTGACAAAAATGTATATATTTAGGTTGTACAATGTGATATTTAAAGGTGTACAGTATGATGATTAAATATATGTCTACACTGTGAAATGATTACCTCAGTCAAATTAACTAACACATCCATCACCTCACAGTTATCTTTTTTGTGTGGTAAGATATATATGTATCTTAAAGTCTACTCTCTCAGCAAATTTCAAGTATACAATACAGTATTATTAACTATAATCACCATGCTATACATTAGATCTCTAGAACTTAACTCACAACTTAATGTTTATATTCATTATTTCAATTTCACCTCCTCCAGAAAAAATTTTCATTCCTTTCTTTTGTTCATCCTATACATGCCTTTATCACAGCATGTTTCATACACACACACACACACACACACACACACACATAAGTATATGTATATGTATATGTATGTATATATTGTTTACATATATGTGTATATATGTACACATATATACGTGTGTGTGTGTGTGTGTGTGTGTATCTTCCTGAAGAAGCTATAAGTTTTTTGAGGGCAAGGATTAAATCTTACTTGCCTTTGTACCCTTAGTAGGTCAGGTAGTATCTGATTTTTAGCAGGATTACAGTGTTTCATTCAGAATGTATGAATAAATGAATGAGTCATATTGAGAAAATAAAAAATTAAAGGGGAAAGAGATTGAATATGTTTTCTGTAATAAACTAGATAACAATGGGGCAAAAATGAGGTGGCATACTGATATTTGTGTTGGAATAAATAGAACTGGATGGAAATAGGCATTAAAGCAGGGGTTAGTAAACTTTGAAATTGTCTGCATAGTTTTGTAAGTGTGGGCCTTTCTGCTTATTTCCAAGAGGGTCCATAATGTTTACCAAATAACCAAAGATATTTATGATTTTAAAAAGATTCAGAACTACTGTTTTCGAGGGTTTGCATAAAAATATCAAGGGAGTCAGTACTAGGAACAAAGCAGTCCATCAATCTGTTAGGAAAGTAGTAACCTCAGTGATTTTAAAATCCACTGATAAAATTCACTGAGAAGTGAATAAAATTTAGACAACTTTTAACTAGGAAAAAGTAAAGGAATAGAGTAAGTGAAATAGATTTTGAAAAGAAATATTTGCTCTTGTATTCCTATTATGACAGTGTAATTAAAGGCAGTAAATTTTTTTTTAGTAAGAAATGAGAAAAATAGCAGTGACTATTAAGTGAAAAAGTGATTTTTTTTGGTTTTTTAGAATATTTAAAGTCCAGTTTTGAGAAATAAAAGCATCATTCTGTAAGTAGCTTATGCTGCTCTACAGAGCTATCTTTATCACTTGAACTCAAAGTTGTTTTTAAAAAAATTATTATAATGATTCTATATATAGTAACTTTCCCCATTTCAGTGAATCACCTCAAAAACATTTGGGACCTGTATGGCAGCTACAGTGGATAGAACAAGATCGTGGAACAACAGGTGACGACAAAAGAGAAATACTAGTTTCTATATCAGCAGATGGAAGAATCTCCAAATGGGTTATACGAAAAGGACTAGACTGTCATGGTAAAAAACATATACATACATACATATATATCAAATAATCTTTCTCTTGTTATGTGTTGAATTAAAAATTTCTAGTAAACCATTTATAAGAGGTGACAAATATTGGTTTTACTAAATAAGAAAAAAACTGTCCTTGGCCATTGTTTTTCAAAGCATCTAGTTCTGGAATTTGCTAACTTTAACCTAATCACACACAAAGGCAGAAATCATAATGTTGTTTGCACATTGTATTTATGATACTTTCTTATATGGGATATAAGTTATGCATTTTTTCCTTAAATAAAGATTTGATGCGTTTGAGGCGAACTACTGCCAGCAGCAACAAAAAAGGAGGGGAAAAAGAAAAGAAAGGTGAAGCTTTGATATCTCGACAGGCTCCTGGAATGTGTTTTGCTTTTCATCCCAAGGTAAATTATTTCAGTCCATTTTTTACTATTGCATATAACAGTTTCCAATACTTGAAGTGTATTAAGATATAAAGCAGGACAAAATATTAGTATGTTAATTAACATTGTGCCTTGTAAGTAAAAATATAAACATAGCTGCCAACCTAAATTTGAGGCACACCCAGTTTCCTATACTATATCTTTATATGCTTTCTAGAAGAAAGCCCTATCTATAAATCTGAGGAGCTATGTGGCAAGATCCTCTTTAAAACTGCATGTTTAACTTGAGTGCTCTTCCTTGCCCTTCTTGTGTATTCTGCTGCTCTGTCATACAGATAGAAACCAAATGCACTGTATAGTCCTCTATATCTTCAGTGTAAGTAGCAACTCATTTGATTCTGGGGATCAGGAAGACCACTTAAGTTCATGCTTAGCAAGACCACATTGAAATCAAAGCACAGATAAGGGAGTTCTACTTTTTCAAGTTATTTTTATCTGGAGGTTCTTTGGAAACAGAAAATTTAGCCATTATAACACACTTTTAAGAATACATGTCCTATGTGTTTTTTTGTTATATGTAATACGGTCATCTCTTTAGTAACACCATCATCCACCTAATTATGCAAACCCAAACTTAGGCTCCTACTGTGTTCTACCTTATCATCCAAATAGTATTTAAGTCTTATCATCCTGCTCCTTCCAGTCCAAGCTTACGACTACTAAAGTAGTTCAGGCCTTTATGTTTCACTTTTACAACACTGCTGTCATATTCTAACTACCTTCGTTCTCAAATTCCTGTAATCTACTTTTCTTCAACTCCAGAATGGTGTTTCTCAATTTGGACAGGGAGCAGGCTATTTTCCCACCAGGGGACATTTCACAGTGTCTTAAGATAATGAGCAGAGTTTAGGGATGCCGCTAAACATCCTACAGGGAATAAGACAAACTCTGTCCTCGCCATGCTCCCAATAAAAGAATTAACTGGCCCAAAATGTCAATAGTTTTGGGTTGAGAAATGCTAGTCTGGTGTCTTAGAAATGTCCTTGGTGTAAGGAATTCAAGATGATTATGTAGTTCATAAAAAGTTTTACTTTTTCCTCTCTAATCTGGTTACCTTTTATTTCTTTTCATTGCCCTATTGTACTGGTTACAGCCTCCAGCCCAAGGATGAATAGAAGTGATGAAAACAGATATCCCTGCCTTGTTCCTCATATTTAGGGAGAAAGCATTCAGTCTTTTACTATTAAGTATGATATAAGCTGAATGATTTTAGCAATTAATTAGGTTGAAGAGATCCTATTTCATTACTATTTATTGAGAGTTTCTATTAGAAATGGTTGTTGAGTTTTTACCAAATGCTTTTTCTGCATCTATTGATATGATTATATAGTTTTCCTTTTGATCATGATTTACCCTTCTAATATACTGTTGGATTTAATATGCCAAAATTTTGTTTAGACTTTTTACATCTTTTTTGTAAGGAGTATTGGTTTATAGTTTTCTTGTATTGTCTTTGTCTGGTTTCGGCATCAAGGTAATCCTGGCTTCACAGAATGAGTTGAAAAATATTCCCTCTTCTTTACTTTTTGAAAGACTTTTCTTATAAGTAGTAGTATTTTTCATTACATGTTTGGTAGAATTAATAAACCATCTGGGTCTGTAGTTTTCTTTTAGGGAGATATTTAATTCTTAACTAAAAATTCAAGTTTTTACTAGATATAAAGCTATTATGATATCTGTTTCTTCTTAAGTGAGGTAATTTTTGCCTTCCAAGGAATTTGTCTTCTTCATCCATTTTGTTGAATGTAGTGGCATAATAATATTCTCTTTTATCCTTTAATAGCTATAAAACAGTACTATCATCTAATTCCTAATGTTAGTAATTTGTGTCTTCTCTTTTTTCTGATTAGTCTGTTTAGAAATTTATTAAGCTTATTGATCTTAAGGAATCAGCTTTTGATTTCTCTGATTTTCATATTCTTTTTCTCTTTTCTAAATTATTGATTTGTACTTTGATATTTATTATTTTGTAAGTTCTACTTTGATTTTATTTGCTCTTCTTTTTCTAATTTCTTAACATGGAAGCTGAGATCATTGATTTATGACTTTTTTTTCTAATATGGGAATTTGTTCTATAACTTTTTTCATAAATACTGCAGCATCCCAAAAACTGATAAATTTTAATTTTCATTCTGTTAAAAATACTTCCTAATTTCTCCTTTGATTTCTTCTTTGATCAATAGGTTATTTAGAACCATGTTATTTAGCTTCTAAATGGGTGAGGGGTTTCCAAGAATCTTTCTGTTATTGATTTCTCATTCAATCTCGTCGTTATCAGAGAACAAAATTTTTATAAACTGCATCGTTTTGAATTTATCAAGATTTGATTTAAAGCCCAGAATGTAATCGTTACTGGGAAATGTTCTCTGTGCACTTGAGAAAAATGTATATTCAGCTGTTGGGTAGATTGCTCTATGAACGTCAATCATGTTAAGTTAGTTAATGGTGGTGTTCAAGTTTTAGTATACGCTAAGTGATTTTCTGCCTTTTTTTTCCATCAATTATTGAGAGAGATGTATTGAAGTCTCTGACTATGACTGTGGATTTGTCTATTTTTTTCCTGTAATTCTATCAGTGTTTTGTTTATGTATCTTAAATCTTTGTTTTAGGTATATAAATGTTTAGGATTATTATTTTTTTTTTGATTAATTGACTCCCTTATCATTATGAAATAACATTATTTATAACTGATAACATTCTTTATTCTGAAATCTGCTTAGTCTGATAAAAATGTAGCCACTCCAGCTTTCTTTTAACTAGTGTTATCATGGTTTATCATTTTTCCATGTTTTTAGATTTAACTTATTTGTATCTTTATATTTAAAGTACGTTTTTTGTAGGCAGCAAATAGTTGGGTCTCGCCTTTTTATCCAATCTTACAATCTCTGCTTTTTAATTGTGATGTTTAGTTTGACTGTTGATACAGTTTGGTTTGAGTCTATCATCTTACCTGTCTGGTTTATTGGTGGTGGTAGGGTAATGTGTGGGGATGCAGTCTAGGCCTCCTTGCCTAGAAATAAGACTCCAAACAGCTGTCTCAGCTCCAGAGATTTTTATAGGTTTTGCTGAGTCCTCTTGCAACTGGATCATAGTTCAACTTAAATCTCTGTCCATTCCTGGAATCTCAAAGAGGTTTTTCCTGAGAGAATTCCTTAATATATTCACATAAATGGAACTTAAAACCCTTAGGTTAATTTTACATCTAATAGATGGCAATATTTAAGATTTCTGATATAACCAAATGTTTAAGAGAACTTTTATTTACTGCTGAATATAAATTAGTAATGGTACTGTGGGGAAAAAATGTACTTTATTGTATAATTTGAAATTGCATATACCCCATGATTTAGTAGTTGCATTTGTAAATACTGTATATGCCAGAGCAGCATGTTTCAAACTTTAACATACATATAAATTACTTATAAATTATGAAATAACATTATTTATAACTGATAACATTCTTTATTCTGAAATCTACTTAGTCTGATAAAAATGTAGCCACTCCAGCTTTCTTTTTAACTAATGTTATCATGGTTTATCATTTTTCCATTCTTTTAGATTTAACTTATTTTATTAAAATGCAGATTCTGATTTAGTAGGTCTAAAATGCTTGCAGATGTTGCTGACTACATAGCCAAGACATAAAACATTGACTTTCAGAATTTTTGACTGTGACTTTGCTATAGGAAATACATTAAAATCCTTATTTAGTATATACATTTAGAGTTAAAGATGTCTGAGACATCATCTAGTCAATTTCTCCTTCCCAGCAAGAATCATTTCTTTAGCATTATATTCATAGTTAAGTCACCTGTCTTCTCTTTGGCTAGTTCTAATGACAGAACACTTACTATTTCCTTGGACTGCTAGTTCCATTGCCAGGTAGCTCTAAGTGTTAGAACACTTCTTCCTTGTTTTAAGCCACTGTTTGTTCATGTAATTTCTAGACAGGTTTGTAAGTTCTACCCTCTATTCCAGCAAAGAAAAAAACTATATTTTCTTTACACAGTAGTCCTTCAGGTAGTTTAATTATTGTAAAATCATGATAGAAAAAGACAACAGACAACTTTTTTTAAGATAGTATTTCTAGTTTTGGTTCTAGAATTTAAATAGATCTTGAATGGTCTAATCTTATTTAGCATAAGCCAATGCATTCTGATTTTTATGTATTGTAGGACACAAATATCTATTTGGCTGGCACTGAAGAAGGTCATATTCACAAATGTTCTTGTTCATATAATGAACAATACCTAGATACCTACAAAGGACATAAGGTTAGTTTAATTGTAGTAGTTATAAAAAATTTATTTTGTAACATTTCTGAAACCATAGTATTGTTGTACATAGTATTTTTAATGTACAATAAATTTACAGCTTCAGAGTTAAAAGTCCACCTCAAAATAAATGCTTTCTCGTATGGAAACCACAAATAATGTGTGAGGCATTTTATTTGGCTTCTAAATATCCTCGATTTCTTCTTGCAAGTTATGAAAGTCACCATTTTTATTTGTTTCTAAAAGACTTTGCTTATGGTAACGTGCAGATGCCAAAGTAAAATTGTCTCTGACATATATTTTTTATGATTGTTCCAGATATATTTTCATTTTCTCCATTTCTGTTTTTTTTCTTAATACTCCTCATATTTTTAAAGTAAATAAGTATACTGCATATTAATATTTAGTGAGTATTGTATCAATTATATTTTTATGTTTCTGTATGGTATAATTGAAGGAAGATTCAATTTACAGCCTTACTCTCAGCTAAAATAATACCCACACAATAATGCATGGTGCATAAATCTTCCAGAAATCTTAGTATTTTTAGTTTGTTGACCAAGTTTTAAGTATAAAATATTAAATACTATTTACTTACGTGTTTTAATTTATTATTTTAATTCTAGGGTCCAGTGTACAAAATAGCATGGAATCCATTTTGTCTTGATGTATTCTTAAGTTGTTCTGCAGATTGGGGTGTTATTATATGGCAGCAGGAGAATCTCAAGCCATTTTTGAGTTTTTATCCAACTACTCATGTTGTTTATGATATTGCCTGGTCTCCAAAATCATCCTACATATTTGCAGCTGCGAATGAGAGTAGAGTGGAGATTTGGGACCTTCATATCAGCACGTAAGTGTTACTACTTTTCTTGGGAATATTTCTAGTAGACGCAGTTCAAACTAAATGATACCAGATAGTTTTGACATCAGTTAGAATCATAGTTACTTTAAAACAAATAATGTTTAATTTGTGAGAGTTATTTGAGAATAAAAATATATTCTAGGATACTATATTAATGTTAGTTACTTACACAATATGTGGTTTAAAAATATTTGAAACAAAATAGGTTATCTTACTCATCTCAAATGATTACAGGTTGCTATAGGATATCGTAACTACCTTGAATTCTTTTTCGTTGCCTTGTTTATAAGAAGGATGCAAAGAGGCAGCTTTTTGTTCTTAATTGAAGATTTCCTATAATAAGATAAAGAAAAAGAACAAAATAATTATTTTTACAATATTTACTTATTCTCTTACCTAGTTTCAAAACATTTTCAAAATGGCATGCATTTAATTAAAATTTTTGATTTAAGGAGTTACACCAAAGTTATTAGAGTGTCATCTAGACCCATCTATCTTTTTAATATGAAAGTTTATACAATGCTAGAATAAAGTTTTTGTTGATTCTACTTCTTCAGTTGGAAAATATTGTAGATCTCTACGTTAGTTATTAGCAGAAGGATCAAGGATATACATTTTTGTTTAAAATAAATATGTAAAATTCAACAAGTTTATTCTTAATAATAATTTTCCCCCTACAAGTTAATAATTTAATAACTTTGAAATTTTATCATGGATTGTTCTATAAAACAGTTTGAATCAAAAATCAATGATTACCTCACAAAACAATTATTTTGGAGTATAAACTGGCTACTAAAATGATCCTGCCTCTGATTTAAAATTTTCTGGCAAAACCGTAGTTCCCAGGACAGCATTTCTTCAGAAGAAACATGCAAGTTGCTGCTTCTGTTTGTTTATTGAGGGCATTAGTGGATTGCTTCGGATGAACAAGAGTAGAACAAGTTCTTGTTCAAAATATTATTTTATGTTTCAGAGGTTTATTTGGATCAAAATATTCTTCTATTAAATGACATTGATTATTTAAGGAGTTGTATTAGTCAGGGTCTTCAGAGAAACAAAATTAATAAAGAGAGAGCAAGAGATTTATTTTAAGAAACTGGCACACATGACTTTGGGGCCTGGCAAGTCTCATACTGGCAAGACAGGCTGGCAAACTGGAATTTCTATCCCAAGTATGTGTTGCAGTCCTGAGTCTACAGGTAGTCTGGAGGCAGAATTTTCAGGGAACTCGTTCTTTTCTCTTATGGCCTTCAACAAATTGGATGAATCTACTCACATTATGGAAGGTAGTCTGCTCTATTCAAATTCTGCTGTTTTCAAAATTAATCACATCTAAAAAATAATAATAATAACTTCACAGCAATGTGTAGACTGGTGTTTGAACAAACAACTGAGTACCATAGCCTAGCCAAGTTAATACATAAAATGAACCATCATAGGAGTTTAAGTTTATGAGTTCACATCTTAGTTATAAATTTCTTTAATTTGTCTACTTGAAATTAATTCATTAAAAATGGAAAGTTTTGATTTAATAAGGAGTATTAAGCAGTTATTTTGATTTTGGAAATGCTTAGAGAAGCTTTTGTTTTTTAGAACATGAAATCAGAAAAAAATATTTCAGACTGTTCTTAATTTGCATATGAAAAGAATGTATTAACAACAAGTGATTTTACACACAAAATATTTATTGCAGTTTGGACCCTTTGATTGTGAATGTTGCTAACCCTGGAATCAAGTTCACAACTGTCCTCTTTGCCAAACAAACAGATTGCCTTCTAGTGGGAGACAATGATGGACAGGTTGCTGTATATGAACTAAGAAATATGCCCATTGTTTCGGATTCTGGACGGGTAAGACTCAAAAGTCAAAATTTTATGTCATTTTATGATTTTGTTCTGTTGAAATATTCAAATATTACTCAACACAAGGAATTTACATTTTTTAAATATCTTAACTGTGGTACAATGGAAATAACCCAAGTCCCAAGAGTTGTTACCTACTAGGTATGGTACCTAGGCTTGTTTTCTTTGAGCCTCACGTTCTTTATCTGTAAAACGAGAATACTAATGTTGTTGAACATAAGAGTTATGTTACATGGAATAACTTAAAATTGAGCCTAGTATATGATTGGGGCTTAATAATTGTTAGATATAGCTGGGAGAGTTTATTGCATATATTCAGACTTTTATATGATAGTAATATTTTAGATATTATCCAATGTTCCTGAAATAAGCATTTGTTTCTGTTGTATAGCATTATCTTGTTCCCTTACTCTAGTCTTCAGATGTCAAAACTTGTTGTAAAATTTTGACCAGTAAATCAGCATTACTAGATACCCATTTTTTTAAAAGATAACTTCATTTTTTTTTGTTTTTCTTTTTTATATTTAAATTGCTATTTTAGGCATAATCTGGTTAATATTATAATAATAGCATGTTAAAAATATTCACAGATCAATAAGAAAATAAAAGACTAAGACTCTAGTATAAGAACAGGTAATGGTTAGAAACCATTCACAAAAAATGACTGCTAAATATATTTTAAAATTCAACCTCACTAATAATTCAGTAAAATTACATTACTTTAAATTAGAATGTAATAGCATTCTTATATATCAAATTAGCAGGTTTTTTTTTTAATGGGAATACTTAGTACTGGCAAGTATTGGAAAAGGCAGTTTCTCTCCTATTTGAATGAAAATTGGTGATTTGAATGAAAATTGGTAGAACTTCTTTGGAAGCAATTTAGCAGTACAAAGCAAGACTGGCCACTTCTGGGACTCTTGTCTATAGAAATATTTATAAAGGCAATCAAAGGAGTTAATTATAGCATAATCTGTGATAGAATAAGAAAAGAAACATGGAAGAAGAAGGAAATAACCTAAATATCCAACCAGAGGGAAATGTGGCTAGGAAGTCAAGTGTTGATTAGGTTTTGGTCAGTTATAGGGAGTTCACCCCAATCATATTAACATTTATTTAACTGTTAATATTAAATAAATAGATAGGAAAAAAACAAACAAACAAAAAATTCTTAGGACTTTGTACTTGTCATTCTCTCTACCTAATATCCACAGGGTTTGTTGCTCTTCCCACTTCAAGTCTTTGTTCAAGTGTCACTTTCTCAATGAAGTCTTCCCTGGCCACCTTATTTAAAATTGCACCTCTACTCTTTCCCAAACTTCCTATTCAGTACTCTTTCATGACTTATTTTTCTTAATAACACTCATCTTTGAGTATACCATATTCTTTATTGATTTATTTTGTTAATCGCCTGTCTCCCACAACTATAATCAATGAACTTCATCTCTTTTATTCTGGGCTGTATCCCTATGACCTAGTGCAGTGTCTGGCTTGTAGTAGTTATTCGATAAATGTTTGTTGAATAAATATGTATTAAAAAACAGAGAAAAAATGACATATTAGAAACATTATTTCTTAGAGAAGGACCATGGATACATTTAAGTCTTTTTACTTATCTGTTTTCCAAATTTACTACACTACATAAAAATTTTTTTTCAAAATTTATTGATTTATTTATATAATAATTTTAGTCTGTTCTGGGGAATGCAACCCTAATGGATTAATTTTTCATATTATAAAACTTTTAATATTTTTTATTTTTTTCACAAATGAGAGTACAAGATATTTTAAAAGATACTACCATGTTTGTGCTCACACTGAACCTTAATTAAGTTCAATAGCCAAAAAACAATTTTAATTATATTTTTTATTCAGATTTCTCAAAAAACATTAAAATGGATCCAAATATATAGTTCATAGTAACCCTTTTTCTTCTGCTCATATTCCCTCAAATTCTAAAGTTGCCCCAGGGCCTAAATCCATCTCTTTAGGTCTCTGTAATTCTTCAAGTTCTATCCCACAAGAGCTCTAAGAACTTGTCCACAAACTTTGAACTTGAGTCGCGAGAAGGGGGAGTTGAGCTGTTCTAAAATCTTTGTTAGAGTGTAGTAGGATAGTGGTAAAAGAGAAATCTATGAGCATTTGCATGTTGGTTCTTCTCCTCACATATTTATAGCCTACTTATTGAGTACTATAATTTATCAATATAAGTTATAATATTTTGTATACAAGTCTTTTTAAATATTTTGAGCTGCTGGAAACTTGTGTACTTAAGTATCTAGCACAGTGCTCGCACATAATAGGCATTCAGCAAATGTTGAATAGATGTCTGATTAAACAAACCTACAAAGTAATACAGTTTCTAAGAAAGGAACAATATATGCTTAAGAAATATAATAAAGTCATAAAGACCTAAATAAACAAACTCCTATGGAAGCACAGAGCAGGAAAATAATTGACTTTTGAAAGGAGAATGGGAGGAAGAAAAGAGAAGAATGGAAATAAGAATGCTTTGGGGGAACACTTTTACACAGGAGATTACTTTTCAACTGTGCTTTGTAGAGTAGAATTTTCCCTTGCAGACAAGAAAGAGGAACTGTTATTCCAGACTTAGGGAAAGGCTTGAGCAAAGATAGAAAATTGAAAAGGTCCTTGGCATTTTAAAGAAATAGTGAGTAGACTTTTTTGACTGGTAAAGAAATTGCTTGAGAGAAAAGCAGCAAAAGGGCCAGTTGGATTATATGGGACCAGAAAATGTATGACTGCCATGAGGATGAGTTTGATCTTTATTCTATAGAAAATGGGAAGCCATTTAAGGTTTACTATTCTAGGGATGACATAGGGGAAAAAAATGAAATTAGCTCTCTTTCTCACATTTTATGCAATGATAAACTCCAAATGGATTTAAGACTGTGAAAAATAAAACTACTAGAAGAAAAATGTAGGACAATATCTTAATGGTCTAATGGCAAGATAGACTAAAAATAAAGACTCAAAACATTTCCTAATTTTTAAAATTTTATCCTGTTTTTTACCTATAAAATATGTATAATGTTGGGACCAGAATCAAAGGTTATTAGAAAGATTAAATGAGTAAATAGGTACAAAGTAGTTAGAACTGATACTGGCACATAGTAAGCTCTCAATAAACCTCAATTATTCTTTGATTATTATGTCAAAATTAATACTTTCTATTCAGGATTCCATATGTCACGTTAAAAAAAACACAAATTTGAAAAAGAAATTTCCAAAATATATAAAAGGCATTTAATATTTAGTATATGTAAATAACTCCTACAAAACCATAAGTACAATTCAATTTTTAAATTGGTAAATATATAAGGTATTAATCACAGGTGAGGAAATGAATATCAAATAAATTTATGAAACAATATTCTCACTAGTAATGAGGATATATGCAATTAAAATTATACAGGATACCAGTTCACACTGATTGAATTTACAAAAACTAAAACATTAGCTAATATCAAATATCAGCAAAGATATAGGGAATTAGAAATTCTTATGCAAGGGTCATGGGAATATGAATTAGCATAGCCTCTTTGGATAGTAATTCAATAAAACTGAAAATTTGAAAGCTATACAAGCCAATGATACCAGACTCTCCTGCACATTTGTACCAGGAGACATACCTAAGGTATCAGTGTAATGTGTTTTTCCTTTTACCCTTCCTTACTCCCTCCCCCACCCCTCTCTCTTTCTCTCATGTTTCTTTTTATGTAGACAAGATTACTCAGTCTACTTTCACTTAAAACATTTGCTTTCAAATATGTTACAGAATTTTTAAAAATTGAGTTCATCTTAAGCTCTTGCATTTAGATTATGTATTTATTATTTTATTTATAAGTCCAACAAATTTTAATACATACTTTTAGGTAAGCTTTTGTAAGAATCAAATCTCCTTAAATCCTTTTAATTTCACTTATAAATATAATATGTTGGATTTTTAAGTACTTCAATTGCTTATGGGCAAACAAATTTTAGATACTTAGGGATTCTTATTATTTAATAAATTTAAAATGCTTAATATAATGAATCTTAAATTTTCTTAAATGTTTCATAACTCTTTACAAATTAATATTTTAATCTGTGATTAGAAGTCTAAATAATTACCTAATAACATTTAAATTAGAATCACAAATTTATTTGTTAGAAAAATTAATATGGCAAATCTTTTATATATAATGAAGGATATTTAAAATACCAGATATATACAAATACCTTAATATAAAAAATATTTAAATTATCTTTTTGATTTGCTGCATTTCTATACAAATTCTTATTCTTCTCAGGTTAAAAATATGTTTTCTCAATAAAGGAATAAATGAAATATTTTAAGTAGTTTTGAAGATTATTTTCTCAACTGGCTGAGATGCATATTGACTGTGGACATTTAAGGAGATTTTCCTAACTACCTTGGCTACCATGAGGAACCCCATTGGTTTGTTAGAGTCCTCCATATAGAGTGGTCTCAAAGCCCCCCTCTCCTGAGTCTAGTTTCATATTACTTACATTCTCCATTCTTCTCACAAAGATCTGCAACTTTGCGCGTGTTGCTGCATTGCTTAATTTACTGTGTAACTAATTCTAAATTACTATAGTTTTCCTATCTGGTAGGACTAGAACCCTTAGAGATGTTTAAATGATTTCTGTTTTGATCATATATATCTCCCAGGGCTTTGTTTAATTCATTGATAGTGGCCTGAAAGAAATGCCAATTAGCAAAGAATGTTTATAACAGCCTTATTTCTATTTTGATAAATTGAAAACAATCTTGATGATCATCAGTGATTTGGATAAATAAAATATGGCACATTCATATGAGTGGCTATAACACAGAAATTTAAATGATATATATTTCAATGTGTCAATATGCCAAATTTTTGAATTAATCTTAAAAACAGTGTTGAATGATAAAAGCAGATTGTAGGAAAGTAAGTACAATATGTAATGATTTATGTAATATTTAATCACAAAACTTAAAACTGTGTTCTTAGTGGGCATATTTATAGTTAAAGTATAGACTGGAATGTGGAAGAAAAATGTTTCATTTTTGTGTTTGTACTTGAATCAGTTAGAGACATCTTGTATTTTGAGTAGTATAATCTACAAGCAGAAAGAAGGCTAAGCTCAGAGAATTTGAACATTTTGACAAACTGTGTGTGTGTGTGTGTGTGTGTGTGTGTGTGTGTGTGTGTGTGTGTTAATGATTCAATGTTGGTGAGCAAACTTTTCTTTTAACAAATATATTTCATACAGTATTAAATAAATACTTTCCTAATATGAATATGTTTTTTCATGCTTTTTATCGCAACATTTTAGAGGTTCAGAACTGTATTTCTGGGAGACGAAACAAAAAAACTATTAATTAGTTTTTATGTTACTTATTGCCAAACACAGACTTAACTGACATACCTCTTTCTTAGCTTTTCAGAGAAGAATCATAATCATAACAGTAATTTGAAGTCTCAAAGTAGTTAATGTCAAACTATTATTTTCTATCAAGATATCAAATAACTTTATGACCTATAATTTCTCTATTAATTTTAACTAGGAGTGAATCAAAATTTTGGCAGGCTTGTGATTTCATTCTATAAGAAAGATATATGCTAGATTAATTTATGATAAAGGTTGCTTCTGAAAGGAAGGATGAGGAAAGAACAGGATTGGGGGAATAGGTTCAAAGGAAACTTTATCAGTAAGGTTTTCTTTCTTTCATTAAAAATAAAATCCAAGGCAAAAATGACATTTGTTGATTTGGAGTGGATATGTGTTTTACAAAGGCAAAATACCAGACAGCACCTGCACCAGGTGTGCTGAAACAGGGCTCCTTGGGGGAAAACCCATGGAGATAGGATCAATGGCAGTTTTAGGACCACAATCTTCCCCTCATCTCTGCATTACCCATCACTCTCTGTGGCCTTGCACAGCAGGAGGACTTTGATCTTTGGGCTATGGAAGTTTTAAGCTATCTGATTTCTGATCTCTTGCCTTTTTATGATGTGATCAAAAACCAGAATAATATTGTGATATGACATGGCAGAGCATTGGCTACAGTCCTGTCCTATCATCTCAGGGTTCATGATTAGGGGTGACATTAGCCTGGTGCCTGGCATGAACAGGAGCCTGGGGGTCAAGCCTTGCAATTATAACTGTGATGTAGCTAGCTGTCAACAGGATTTACCTCCATATTAGCATTTATTGTTTGTTGAAGCATGGACTCCTCTGATGGCATGATGGAGGTTGGTTGCTGCGGGCCTAAGTCTTGCATTGACTTATGATTTAAACACTTGGCAGATGCCCATTTCAGTGGGGATATTGCATAAAACAACTCCTTTCTGGAGGCAGCCTATAGAGAATCACTCCTGGATAGTATTTCTTCTCTTATGTTTCAGTGTATAAATGTTTTCCATGTTTTTCTCTGTACTTTGGGCATTTACAAATTTTTTTCCAATGAAAGGAAAAATAAAAAGATAAGTGAAATCTTTAAAATGGGGTTTAGAAACATAAATTTGTTATATACAGAGATACTGATGGCAGAAAAAATAGACCATTTAACAAATATTTACTGAGTATTCACTATGACAAGGTCTATTTTGTGCATTCAGAGTATAACAGTGAACAAATTATGGTAGTGATCTATTACATTTACCCAAGTGAGACTGAACTAGAAAGAAATGGGTTTGAAAAGCAACTTGGCAACCCATTTGGAGTGTCAGAGCTTGGAGGATGGGGAAATGCCAGCTAAAAGTATAGGAACTGATTTATATAATATTATCTAAGGTGTTTATAACTCTTTAGTTTATAAAACACTTTCATATACATTAACTAAATCAACTCATACCAATCTTTAAAAGTGGATGTTAATATTTCCATTATATATTCCATGAAACTAAGATTCCCAGTTATCAGTGATTTTCTCATAATTATTTTTGCTATGTGGTAGAGAAAACTCCAGTTTTCTGCTTCCAGTTCCCATCTTATCATGATGTCTTTCTTAAAAACTCACCTCCAGTCTTTGATTTCATTTTCTTCCATATGATCATTTTATCCCGTTAGTACAAAAATCATTATTATTAAATCATATGGAAATTCAGACATTCTACTCTCTCTAAATCAAGTACTACAGATCAGGAGAGAGCCTAAGATATTTATTTTACAGTTGGGAAAATTCAGGTTTATACATTAAGGCTAAACAGGAATTATCAAAATTGTCCCTTTACTGAATTCTTATAAAACTGTTAATCAAACTCATTAAGAGTATTTCATAGGAAAGATCAGGTTTAGATAAGTAAGTAACTATTACTGTTTAAATTTACCTTGGTTTGCTTCCTTTTTGAAATCTTATTGGGTGCCCTTTATATGTATATCACTAACTTATAAATTTTAAATGGCATTTTAAAGACTACTTTACCTGTTAATTTGTATTTTATTGCATTGTAATTGTGTGACTTCTTTTTTTTTTTTCAGAAAGATATAATAGATACTTTGCTTGGACCAAGATCAAACCAACCAGGATAATTCATCATTACTGATATCTTTTTTGTTGTTTTAAAAAAAAGGAACACTGTTTAATATCCAGTAGTCTGATTTGTGTGTAGTAAGCTGGGATTTTGATTTTAGAAAACAATATTTAATGTATAACTCTGTTTAAAATGTAAATTTAATGAACTTTTATTTGAGATATATGATTAGTTTGTAATGTAAGCTAATTATAAGAGTTTTGTTGGGATTTTCATAATTTTAAAAAGATTTTCCTACTCTATTTCTTAATCATATTCCAAGTGTGTGTGTGTGTGTGTGTGTGTGTGTATATATATATATATATATACACACACACATACGTATATATATGTACTTATAAAAGTTCTAATTATAGTAGAAAATTATTATTCCTTTAGAATAAAAGATTAGAAATCATTAGAATTACTCAAAAAATATTTTTTAAAATGAAGTTCTATACACTTTTAATCTTCAGTTTTTCAAGGCTTCCAAGCTCTGTATATTCCAGGGTGTGTGAACTATGCAGGTGTTAGTTAGTATTATGAAAATATAGAATTCTCATATATAACTTGAAAGTAAATTTTATCTTCTTAGATCTAAGAGCAGAAGCTATAGACCCTCCTCAGACTAAATGACAAGCAAAAGACATGACAGCAAACATCAGAAATTGCACTATTTGGCTAGCAGGCATTTATATTTCAAACTCAGTGAGAAGAGTTAGTCTGGGAAACATCAGGGTACCCTCCTCTGCACACCCAGAATCTGCTCTTGATTTTAAGCTCAGTCTTAAGTGGGCCCAGAGAGAAAATATAAAGTCCCTGATCTATAGTTTGCATCAGGATGTTATTTTATAAAGGGTTCTAGGGCAAGCTTGTGGAAATAGAAGTAGTGGGAGGCAGTAACTCCTCCAAATATAGATTGCTAACAGTCTGTTCCATGCTGTTTGTTTTAACAAGTCCTGAATTTTGTTAACTGAGGCTGTAGGACAGTATGGCCTATAAACCATTCTAAGTAGAGAGAAGAGGATGAGGCATTTAAAACTCACTAAACTCTCTAAAAAATATATATATTAAAAACTGAGAATGGAATCAAAGCCATAGTGAGAACTACCTTTTACAAGTATCCATTTAGGTCAGGTTATAAGGATTATACATATTCTTCTGGTATAAGTTATAGTTATTCTCTTTATCTTTCTGAAAGCTTGGACTTTTCATAACACTTTGTGCAACAAAATAAAAACTTGATTTAATTGAAAAAAAATGTGTTCCTTTTTATTATGTATTTTTGATCTTTAAAATTCTTTTACATATTTAACTCTCATTGCTCATCAAGCCTAAATGAAAAATAAAACTCTTTTGTACTTTTTGTATCCTGGGCAACTAATCCTGAAGCACTGACCCTATTTCATTATACCTTTCTCACTCTGATTTTGTAGTCTCTCCCATCTTTCACCTGAGTTACAGAAGTTAGAGAAGGCATTATTTTGCTGGTTTTCTAGGCCAGCTTTGAATTCTCACCAGTGAACTCTATTTACCACAAAATTTAAAAAATTAAGACTTTTTCAAACAGTTTTAGGTTTATAACACAATTGTAAGGCAGGTACAGAGACTTTTTTATATACCACCTACCCCAGCAAATACATAGCTTCCTCAGTTATCATTCATAAAGGTTGGTCTTCCTCAGTTATCAACATCACTCACCAGAGTGGTACATTTGTTATAATTGGTGAACCTACACTGACATCAAATCACCCAAAGTCTGTCATTTGCATTAGGGTTCATTCTTAGTGTTGTACATTCTATAGGTTTGGGCAAATGTATAATGACAAACACCCATCATCATAGTATTAGAGTATTTTCACTGCCCTAAAAATCATCTGTGCTCTGCTTATTCATCTCTCCCCTCCTCCATCCAGCAACCACTGATCTTTCACTGTCTCAATACTTTTGCCTTTTCTGGAATGTCATATAGTTAGGATCTTATGGTACACAGCCTTTTCAAATTGGCTTCTTTCATTAATATGAATTTAAGGTTATTTTATGTCTGTTTTTGGCTCTATAGTTTATTCCTTTTTAGTGCTGAATAATATTCCATTGTCTGCATGTACCACAATTAATCATTATTCACCTATTGAAGGATATCTTGTTGCTTCCTAACTTTGGCAATTATAAATAAAGCTACTATGAACATCAATGCATAGTTTTTTGTGTGGAATAGGTTTTCAACTCCCTTGAGAAAACAACAAGGAGTGTGATTGCTGGATCACATGGTAAGAGTATATATAGTTTTATAAGAAACCCCAAAGCTGTATTCCAAAATGGCTGTACTATTTTTCATTTCCACCAGCAATGAATGAGAATTGCTGTTGTCTCATATCTTCATCATCTTTGATGGTGTTGGTGTCCAGGTTTTTGGCCATTCTTACAGGTGTGTAGTGGTATCTCATTGTTTTAATTTGTATTTCTCTGATGATGTATGATGTGGAGTTTACTATAAGATGTTAAGAATTGAATAAGAATTCTGCTCAGCGTTTTTAGCCATTTCATTTTAACCTTACACATACACACAAATACACATGCACACACACATGCACAGAATACCAATGGGCTAGTTATGGGCCTAAGAAGGGTGTGTGGTGACTGGGCTAACTTTAGGCTCCTATTTTATGCTAGGAAGTCATCACTTGATTTGGACATTCTCTACCAGGTACCTCTCATATAGAACTTAAATTACTGTTGTTTGAGAGTAAATTGTTAGCGGCTTTTCCAACTGCTTTAGAGAAGAAAGAATGTATTCACTACTATATAATTGTGTACCATATTTAGTGTGTTCATTTGATTCACCTGTATGTAGATACATACAATTATAAATGAGAAATAGAACACTTAGTATTTTCCATTTTGTCTCAGTAAGAGTCTATCTAAAAAATGTTTAATTGTACTGTGAAAAGATTTAGTTATCAATATACCAGTAATACTGTACATGTTAAAGTTCATTACAGTTTGTAGAACACTTCCATATTCATTATCCTATTATACCATTACAATGATCCTGTGACACCAGTGGGGCGAGTAGTTGTGATAATATCATAATCTGTTTTCCAGATGATATGATTAAGGCTTATAGAGGTGAAATAACTTACCAAAGACCATATATCTGGTACTGGTCAGGCTTGAACTAAAGTCCAAGGTTTTAAATTCTTATACAGTTTCCACTATTGCATAGTAAATGGTTAATGCCTATAAAGTTTTCTGGGTTCTCATACAGCAAAACACGAGAGTATGTATTCTTCCCAAATTAAGGTTTTATTCCTAAATGCTAATGCTGGTAACTTAGTTTTTCTCAAGTTTTTCCTGCTTTCAGACCTTGACACATGAATCTCGTCTATTGGGAATACTCCTCCCTGCTCCTCTATCTCTTTCAACATGTTAATTAACTCTTTACTCACCCTTCGGGCTCATCTTCTCCAGAGAGGCTTTTCTGAGCTCCCTCCCACAGGATCTACCACTCAGCCAGTCTAAATTTGCTCCAAGTGTCTTAAACATGAAGATAAATGTAAAGTTTCTTCAGAACTGGAAGGGATAGGGGATAAAGAAAAGAGAGGTCTATGGGTTCATAGAGCAGACCTATGTCCTGCTTCTAAATAATGTTCAGGAAGTAGTAAGACCTAGGTGGGACCACAGTCAACCTCAAAAAACCATTCTTCATTCAATGAATGATATGTAGAAGCAGCAAAAATAAGTGGAGCTGAAAAAGCCAGGCAACTGAAAGGTCAGTGACCCAGCAAGAAACAACTGTTTTTGTTTATTTGTTTGTTTGTTTGTTTTTCCAGTTACAGTCAACATTCAATATTAGTTTCAGGTGTATAGCATAGTGATTAGACAATTATATAATTTATGAAGTGATCCCCTTAATAACCTGGCACCATACATGGTTATTACCATATGATTGACTATATTCTCTATGCTATACTTTATATACTGGTGACTATTTTGTAACTGCCAATTTGTACATTTTAATCCCTTTACCTTTTAACCCAGGCCACCAACCCCTATCTTATCTGGCCAACCATCAGTTTGAAGAAGCAACTTTTAATGCTAGAAGAGTCTTGGCACAGAGTAAGATGCTAGAATTATATCCTGGGAAAGGGAAGGAAACCAATTCTGAGAGACTGACATTAACTTTTTTTTTTTTTTTTTTGCATGTTGTTTGTTTCTGCCAGCTGGGTGGAATGAATACTTGGAGTCAGCAATTGAACTATAGAAAATATACTTCTTGGATACCTGAGTTTCTGAGTTGAAATTCATACTTTTGTGCTAAATATTTGTGTGATTATTTGCTTAGTGTCAGCCTCCTTCTCTAGGCTATAAGCTCCTTGAGGGTAGGGATTATGTGCTTTGCTCACTGTTTATGTGCCTCCAATACTTAGAACAGTACCTCTACAGAGGATTGATTGCAACAAATATTTATTGACTGAATTAATTATCAAATTAATGGAAGAATTGATTGCTTATATTTGACCCATATTTAATGTGATCTAATGTTTTAAAACTTATTTCCTCAATATCTTAACAAAATATCTTAACATCACAGAGGGTAAAACATTTAACTATGGAAAACATATAAAATATAAAATAAGCTTTGAAAGTTGCCAAATGTAAATTATAGCTTTCTTTGTTTTATAACATTATAACATTATAAAATCAATTTTCTCCCTCAAGACAAAAGCTAAATACAGTTTAGTAATCACTTTCTTTAGGTGAGTATTCCTGTTGCTTTGTGATATTGTGCTCCCACTGACCATTTGGAGCACTTAGCAAAATGCCTGGCATGATGGAGGTGCTCAAACATGGCAGTTCTCTCTGGTTAGCCCAGATCACATCCCCATTACTTGGCCTGAGAACCCTTTATTCTTTACAACTGACTGGGTCCTTGCCAAGGCCCCATTCCTCCTATGAGAGAGAGTGTTAATGACTTCATTTGTTCTTTTACATAGCATTTGGGCTTTGTGTCTTGTTTGTTCAAGATTTAGTATTATGTTCAAATCTACCCCTAAATCCATAGAACATTTCCTAGGCTATCAGCCTTCATTTGCTTAGGTTGGCACACTCTGTTTGTGATAAAACTAAAAGTTTTATCACAGTTTACCAGAAACTAACAGTTTACCAGAAACTAATTTCTGGGTTAAATAGAAAGCAGAACATGTCCATTAAGTTGAAACATATAAAACATGGCTATGAATTTTATAAAAATGAGTATTGCTTTTAAAAAAAATTGATGAGACATTTATATAACATCTAGAATAACTCTCACCATGTCTCTATTTCTTTGAACAGGTTAACTATAAATAGAAATGGTACCAAGAACAAAGCAATCCAGGATATTTTAAGGATCATACATCATAACCCACTGATAATTTATTGAATTTTCCAAATTATTATACATATTTTGATTACTTATTATTTTATCAAGTTTTAAAAGCCAAAAATCACACCAAAACATAAAAAAAGAATAGCTTCTCTGTCCATAAAAAATGAAGCTTTAAATATCAATTGTCTTCAAGATTTTTTTCTAATTTAGCTGCTTGTTTTAATTCTTACTGATAAAGCAATTAAAAAATCACTAAAGGGAGTGGTGATAGAGTTTTATCCGTAAAACTATAGAAAAAGCTATCAGATAAATGGTATTTTAACACTCATTATATAGATATTTGTAGACTACAGTTAACCAGATTTAAAGAGGGGATGAAAAGAAGTTTTAGGTGAAAAAAATAACATGCACAAAGGCTTAGATGGAGAAAGAACATGGACTTTCAAAAAACTGTGAGGTGCTTGTCATAGCTTGTCAAACTATAGTGTCAAACCACTTATAGTTTGAGGGTGTACAAGTGGACAGAAGCCAGATCATGAGAGTCCTGATAGGCACGTTAAGGAATTTTTGGACTTTTTCTTGAAGAAAATAGAAAACCATTGAAGAGTTTTCAAGGTGGGCAATAAAATAATCACATATGATACAAAGATCAATTTGGAAGCAATGTGGAGAATGAATAGAAGAAAAAATATCAATTGAGAGACCATTGCAGTAATCCAAATGAAAGTTGAGATCATGGCAGAGAGGATAGAAAGCAGTGGGTAGATCACAAAGAAATTTAGAAGGTAGGACCCATGAGACTTAATGATTGAGTAGATGTGTGTGAATGAAGGAGGTTTTTGTCAATGAAGAATTAGGGATAAAGAGGAGTTGTGAATGACTTCCATGAATAGCTGGATGAATAGTGGTGCCATATGATGCAAACACCCGCTAGAAGCAGTAAATATGAATTTTAGCCAAGGATGAGCAGTACTAACTGTGTTGGAAACGAATAAAAATAAATTAGTGTTTGCTAACAAATTTATATAGTGATTTCATAATCATAGGTATTGTAAAATATGTGGTGTGCTTTATAATTTATCAATGCCATAATTAACATTACCTCATTTGATCCTGTGACATTTTTCTATGTGACGAATTAGAAATCAAATTAGAGGTTAAATTATTTTCTCGAGCTCCATCTATGAACTAGAGTAACAATACTAAAACTAGCATTCTAACACCAAGGCCATTATGACACAGTGTAATATTTGATAGAATTATAACCGTCAATAGCATCAATGATCAATCTATTTAAAGTTCCTTTCGTGCTAGAGACTAATTAGCACTCTCTGCATAGTTGCATAGTTTAATCCTGATAACCACCCTAATTCATTATTATCTTCATTTTAAAAATGAAAAAAACTGGGATTCAAATGCATTAAGTATTTCTTAAGGCATATAGATATTAGATGGCTGAACTGAGATCTGATTTCCCAATCTGATGCCACGGACATTATTTACAACTCTTACGCCAATCTGCCCCAAACACCATCTACTAGATATCTGCAGCCACAATTCCTTCATAGACAGCATATAGGTAAAGGATATGTTTACTGAACCCAGTATCAGGTTGTTAATTTGGAATTTTGGTTCATGTGACTTTGGACCTTCATATAATCAATCATATTGAGCATGTGGTAATTCCAACTTAACTGCCTTGCTTTGATCTAAAAACTTAGATCATATAAACATTCTTTACACATGTAAAATGTAAACAACTAATTATACTAGTCAAGATAAGTCAGATTATATTGCTACAATCAATAACTGCCAGATCTCAGTGGCTTTAAATGATAAGGATTTATTTCACATTCACATTACATGTTCATTACACGTCAGCACGCAGCCCTGCTCCATATTGTTCTGACTCAGAGACCAAAGTTCATTAGAAATTTTGTTGGTCACAAAGGCAGAAAAGAGGAAGAATTTGGGAATCATACACCAATCCTTAAATGCCAAGTAGAAGTGACATATGTCACTTCACTCATATTTTATTAGCTAAAATATGTCACATGGCCATGTCCAACTTTAAAGAGTAGAGAAATATAATTCTACTATGGGCCTGGAAGAGATTTAGAAATACATCTACTTTAGAAATTCATAACTATTTCAGATATTAACCAATTTCATGGTGAAAGAGTTTCTAGGGTCAAATAACTTTGGGAAACTGAATCAAAACAAAGTTAAACAAGTTTCTTGACAATGTCTTATCTGAGCCCTTACTATATTAATTTGCATTATTAATCTCCTAGAAAGGGACTATTAATATGAGACTTTCTTTTTCAAAGGCTATCTGCAAAGATTCGTGTGCTGAAGAAAATGCTTTAAGAAACAGCACTCTATGGCTCTGGAAAGAGGAAAAGAAAGAAGGAAAAGAATGCAAGAAGGAAGGAAAGAAAAAGACTAGAGCAGTGCATATTTATGGATCGTTTTGAGATTGAGAGTTATACATAAAAGCCATCCACAGTAGCTAGTTGTAACCAAAAATTACACTTTCTAACCTTTTGCATATCACTTTAATTTGAGTATTTATTAAGCATCATATATTATGCTAGGTGCTTTACTTGTGTTAATCCCTCTTCACAAAAACATAAAATGAATATTATTATCTTTTTACAGATGAGGAAACTTACCTCAGAGAAGACAATTATATGTTCAAAGCTACACAGTAAACTGAGTTACAGACTAGAGGAGGAGGAAAAGTCATGTCAACTTCCAAACAAAAAGGACTGAGTGCTCCAGGTAAAGGTACAGCAACAAACTATTGATCAAAAGATGGAGATATTCAATTAATTGTGGTTATCCTTTCTGGTTGAACCTTGAAATATGTGGAAGGGGTGATATTTGGGAACTGAGCAGATAGCTTTAAATGTCAGACTGTTTGGATTTTATTCTCCAGGTAATGCCGAACCACTAAAAGTTTTTGAGGTGGGAGTAACAGAATCAGACAATTATAGCAAGACTTAGAATTTCAAGTTCAAAGGCATCCTTAAGTAATTCAATCTAACTCTCTCAATTCACAAAGAGAGAAAAAAAATCTCTCAAATTTAAGGCCCCACAGCTAGGACTTTAATTATTGGCACAACTTTTTATCTCGGTAACTTACCTGAGTGATTAGTTAGCCTACATTTGCTCACAAGCTGAACTCAGGTCTTACTGGCTTATCTGCATCCCAAATTAATGTGAGCCCTAATGAGGCCTTAACAGTCAGAAGAGGAGGAAATGATTTTGACCAAGGGGAATGTGATAGCAGGATTCAGAGGTACCAGAGTGTATTTGACATCCACAGTAGTGATCATCCCTTGGCTGAATGGTTCTCTCTTGGCTCGTGCATAAGCCCAGCCCATAGCCACCCATCACAGCTTTACTGCGGTGCTTTGTTAAAACTGGCATTATCAAGACAGGCAGAATAAATCTCCAAAGAAGGTGAGAAGTTGGTAATAAGGGACTGCATAATTACTGATGTTGTGAGTATGCTAGACTTGGTTGTGCTGATTCCCCTCTAAAGCTGATAAATGACGCAGATTTATCTGCAATTTTGACCCATCAAGATGAGTTTGCCTCATCAGATGTCAAAACCATTCCTAGTCTTTTGGTCCGTTTCTTAGCAAATGATCCCCTACCTCTCAGTTGTGCAAGCTAGAAACCTAAGTACGCTTTTTGGCTGCCCTCTTCTTCTTACCCCTGATACCTGATTAATACCAAGCCTTTCTAATTTTTGAATAACCGTCAGCCCTACCTTCCCTGCCATGATCTTAGTTTAGGCCACCATCATATCTCATCTAAATTACTGAAAAAGCCTTTCTTTGTTTCTTCTGCTTAATTCATTATCCATACTGACACCCAAAAGTGAGGAAAGCAACAGTTCTTTGAAATAATATGTCTATTTTTCAGAGCCAGAAATACTTTCAATCAGAAATACTTTTTGAATAAAAAATTTTCCTCTGTTTTCTGGCTTTCCTACAGAAATATGGTGATGTCACAAGAAGTATGGGTGATATGTATTTATGTTCATTTTCAACCAGAGATCACAGACAAGGAATCAACAGAATCAACTAAAAAAGTATTTGCTCAATTTGCTAAAAAGCAAGCCAGCAATTCTTTAAGATCTCAAACTCCAGCATTTCTCATTTTAGGTAAGAGTTCTACAAGAACTAGTGTTTTCAAGATGTTTACAAGAAGAGAAGTTTCTTTATTTAGCATTTTGAGAGTTATATGATTCAGCTTTCTATTATAAAAATGTGTGCTGATAAAAGCATACCTAAGTCATAGGGTGAAGCATAATAACGACGATTTTGGTCAGAGAAATTCTTCTGTGTTCCAAAGGAAAGTTATCTTTTCTAGTTTATCTCAATCACGAGCGAAGAAGATAATCAACAATATGGACTTCACTTTTTCAAGCAGGATAAACATTATTATGTTAGCTCTATGAGGAAGTTACTAACATCAGCACAATCTTACAGAGAAGGGTTCTTGGGAAGTTTAAATATCTTGATTAATATTCTCGATCTGGTAAGTGGGAAGCCAAGATACAAATGCAAAACATGAGAACCTAAACTTTTAAGTTTGTTTTCTCATTTCTTTGACATAAATCTTGCTTTCAACACTTGCAAAACCCCTATGAGATATGTTTTCTCACTCTACTCGGTAAGTGGCAAGGCTGACATGTAAACTTGTGTTTAGCTACTTCCAAACTTTATGTGTTTTCCATGATGCCCTTCCAAGACAGAGTCCTGTTTATTGTCTCACAGATGCAGCTAATGGTAAATGATAGTGTCCAGAAGTGACTGAATAACTAGCAATAATCATAAAAACACATTATTAAAACTTCATGGTATAACTTATGGGCATAGCAAATATTGTTCAAATGAAGTTCTGACCAATAAAATTTCATGAAAGTTACTATAAATTGGACAAGAGTATGAGAACCACGTCAAAACTTGATTTGGCCATATTCACTGTATCAGATTCTCATTCAATTCTTAGCAAAAATGATGGGCTCCATTTTTGCTTTATTTCTATTCTCTGTTTTACTTGCCACCTCAGAAGTGAGGAGTGAGAAGCCCTTGAAGCTCTGTGGGCAAGAGTACATAAGAACAGTCATCTACATCTGTGCTAGCTCCAGGTGGAGAAGGGACCTGAAAGGAATCCCTCTAGCTCAGCAAGGTAACATTAATTCATGTGACTCATTTTTTTTTTCAGGCTGTTTTAGTATCTGTTTCTCTAATTACTGCTAAGCTACTTCTATATCAGTTTAGGAGGTTAATTATCAAATAAGCTGAGTTTGGCTTGGCAAAGGTGAGCCTGCTATCTTCTGAAAAATAAGGACCTTGTTTTCTTTTGTCCTCACGTTGAAATTATTTGATTGCCTAACTACTTCAATGAGCTCAGCATCTATGGCAGGTGCTATGATTTCAAGGGGCATTTTGGAGTAGCAAGATTATCACATATGGATAATATAGCATACAATAAGTTGGAATTCAGGCAGGTGCTAAATAAGGATGGAAGGAAGGAATTTCTTATTGAGCATTTATTGAGTGCCAGTAGTTTCATGTACAATATTTCATTCAGATTTCTGATAAACATTCTATGAATAAGTAATATTTCCACCATTTACCACTTTGCTGAGAGCAAAATTGTCCCCCTAGCTAGTAAGCAGTGTGGCTAGGGAGCAAACCAGATATGTCTGTCTTCAAGAGCTGAAGTCTTTGATCATTCTACACCGTGTCTCAGGTGGGAAAAAGAAGATGGTGTACTGTTGTAATAATTGACAGCATTGTGGAGGCAGTGGTGTTTGACTGAGGCCTTAAAAGATGTGTAGAATTTGGGGAGTTATAAAGGGTGGGGTGAAATGGAATTCTAGTGGAAATTCCAGCAGTAGAAATTGTAAGATCAAAATTTTGAAGGTGGGAACAAACCTAATGAGTTTCAGAAATAGTGATGGGACTGATTTCACTGTATTTCATAATTTTTTAAATTCAAATAACTTAGAAGTTTGACTGGAATTCTTTCTTATATTAAAGTGTGAGGCAGAATTTAAGATTGTATTTTAATAATAGATTGTGTTTGCTATGTTTTACAGTGAAGTTAAAAAAGGAAAACACAATTACATAATAAATGTTGAAACTACATATATGATTGTAAAGGTTTCAATTTGGTTTTAAATAACTGGTGAACAAAAATATTTTTTTTAAATGACCTATAGTTCTTATATCATGGTGGACTAACTTCTTGAAATATTATGAACTTACCACTCTCACTTTAATATTGAGAGGTCCAGAGTTACTAGGCATTAACAGAAATAATAAGGGTTTTTAATCTCAAAAGAGTAAGCATAATTTACCAGTTATCATAATTTATCAATCTCTATATTAGAAAATAGAAATGCACTAGAAAAAAAATACATTTGGAATATCGATGAAACACATGGGGCAATGGAATGGATGTCTGTATAAGGCTATCTTTTTTTTTTTTTTAGCCTCATTGACTTAATATTGTTTATTTAATCTTTCACAGGTTTACAGTGTATTTTCCCATATATATTTATTTGATCTATTACTGGTTTACCAATCAGCATCATTCATGCAGGTTTTCTTGGTGCTTGCCAGTGCACTAAGGTACTGATAGGTAAGTCTGACAGAAATTAAAGTGAGAGAGGACTCTGAGAACAACACTGATAAAAGTAGTGGAACCTACTTTTTATTTTCAGACATAGAGGTTTAAATCTCCACTTCCTTTCTTAATGACCAGTTTGCAGGGCATACACAGCACTGTTTTTTGTTTATACTATGTAACTAATACCTTTGGAAGGTGCTGGTCATGAAGCAGAGCTCATCAGAATAACAAAAATCAAGCCTTGGCTTGGCTATTATCTCATGGAGTGACACTGGTTCTGTCACTATTCCTCTCTGCATTCATGTTTCCTCCTTTAAAAAATGAGGGGGCTGGAGATGACTAAGTTCTCCCCATGATGTCTAATCTCTCTGAAACCAGACCAACATTTTTTAAAAAGTG
Source organism: Cynopterus sphinx (assembly GCA_030015415.1). Taxonomy (NCBI): domain Eukaryota; kingdom Metazoa; phylum Chordata; class Mammalia; order Chiroptera; family Pteropodidae; genus Cynopterus; species Cynopterus sphinx. The sequence continues at coordinate 85,580,855 of CM057387.1, forward strand.
TTGTGTGGGATTCAATTTCCTTTCAGAAATGTAAAGTGTTTCCCCAGGAATAGAGCTTGGTTGCTGCCTTCTTTGTCAGGGTCCTGTAAGGAAGTATTTTTTCTCTTTCATATAGCTGAGAGAGGAAACTACTTCTGGCTTCCAAATGAACATGAGGTTTCTGAGGAAAGCACGGCACAAAATCTTCAGAAGGTGGATTCCACAGGCGAGGGAAGCCTTCATTATGAACAGCTGCCCTCTGAAGGGCCTGGAGGGTCAAAGAAGTTTTTGGTGATGTCAAGACGAGACCTACAAACTTTGTGCTGCAATAATGGCTGTTCCATGGCTGATCTGAGTACTCTTTGTTAAGACAAAAGCAGATAGCCAATGGGTGTCAGAGCTTTAGCACATGTTTAATTACAATGTTTTATCGTCCAGGACAATACTTTACATTGTATGACTAAAATAATGTTTTGGGGGAAAGCAATCATCTTTCTTTCTGAAAAGTTGTGGATGAATGGTTAATACCACAATGAAGTCTATTTTCTTTCTTTGCCAAGCTGACTGCACTATTCAAATATTAATTCTTTGAAATTTCAAATGTCTAAAATTTTAATAAAAATGTTAAAAACCAAGTTCACTGAAATTCTTCCTTTAAAAAATTAAATAACTTCGAAGCAGTAAATGGAAACGCTGCAGGTAGAAAAGCCTAAAAAACAAGTATAAAAAGAAACTGAAAAATCAACTATTAACCTCATCATCCAGAAATGACGATCAGCTCTTAACTTGTAGGTTACTATATATTATTACTGAACATTTAAACATTGATTCATGATTAAGAATCAGAATCAAAACAAAGTGCTTTTCTCAAAGACCCTTAGAGTGCTCAATACATATTTCTTAATATCATGCAGCCCTTCCACATTCTACCTGAGACCAGCTGGGGGCCTATAGATATCAATCAGTTCCCATAAACTAAAACCCAGAAAATACATGAGTGATAAACTCCTTCCTATAGTCTGGGCCACCTTGGTTTGCCTCCCAACTGCAGGAATAAAAGATATTCTATTCTGATTCTGGAAGTTGGGAAACTAAGAACAAGATAGCCAAGTCATTGTAACACAATTGGATGTCTTCTCAAATAAGGAAAACAAAGTAAAAAACGAAACGATGCTTTTGTTTCTAATTCTGACAGCCAACTCCCCAGTGGGTTGTAACAAGAGCCAGACTGTTCATTTGAAGTGCTGTTCTTAGTAATACTACAGTCTGTATATTTGAAATGCATCTACTACATGTTGGGCACGAAAAATGTGTCAAGGTATTGTGTATAGCATTTAAAATTTTACTTCATGCATTTGTTGCGGGAAACCTGTGTGGCTGAAATACTACTTTACCACTATGCTGCAGATAAAAAAAACTAAGGCTCAGTGGAATTAGGTAAACATCACACAGCTAAGAAGATGGCATTACTGGACACAAATACAGGCTGCTTAGCGTAAATCAAGACAGTCACATCAAGCTGCACTGGTACTCAATGTATTCTTTACCATCAGACACTCAACGGTTTTGTTTTATTTTCAGTTGGTTTCACTCAAGAATGTTCTTTGATGAGGAAGTAAAAATTAATATTAAAACTCACTCCTTGAGTAACATGCCTTTTCAATATTCTGGGTAGTGAAATGAGAACATTACATGAAGCAATTTGTGGCAAATTAAAGTATGATGGTTGTCTCAGGAAAAGTACTTGCATGATTGAATTGTGAGCTTCAAATTAGCTTCTTTGACCATGAAGCACCATTTTTTTTAAAAGAGACTGAAAAAACTGTTTAATCAAATTTTGAAATTAAATGAAACAAGATTTGGAAATGAACTAAGTAAGCCTGCAACTTCAAGAAAAACAGCTGATAGCATTTGATGTTAAAATTCAAACTCAAGCAATTTTGGAAAACTTTTATTTCCCACCATGGGCATCAGTGGTGATATTAGTTAATCTGATTTTTCGATATTGTGTAGTGAAATGTGTTGACGTTTCGAAGATCTGCATAACTCCGTGAACCAATACTTTCCAAGTGACCAATGCATACTATAAAATCATGAATGGGTACTCAGTATGATGTTGCTGGTGAAAATATAAATAAAATAGTAAAATAAAGTAGTCTTTACATTACATATGTATATACGTATATGTATATGTATGTATATAATATTCTTGATCACCTAAAGAGTTTTATTCTATTATGTATTGCTTAAGCACTTATTTTGTTCTAAACAGCTTCTAAATTTATTAAATACCTATTTAACTTCATCATATATTTTTCTCTTTTTTTTAAGGTGAAGAATTACTTTGCTAGCCTTCCTTATGTTGAAATTTCTATCCATTCTCAGAATAAACTTATTCATGGTATAGTATTTTTGATAGAAGACTGATTACTAATATCTTATTTACAATTGTTATATCTGTTTTCATAAGTAAAATTAATCTCTATGTGTTTGGCAGTAATAATTACTCTAACTTTATAAAATGAAAGCATTATCTGTTCTTTAGAAATGCTGGGGAAAAGCTCTAGTAGTATCTTTTGCCCGGTGACTTTAATAAATTTACTGCAGTATAATATACATATAATCAAGTGCATAACTTTAAGTTTCAATGGAACAAGCCCACAGTATTTGGTTACTTACTGTCCATAGCTGCTTTTGTGCTTCTACAGCAGAGCTGAGAAGTTGTAACAGAGACCTTGTGGTCTACTGATCTGGAAATAGTTACTCACTGGGCCTTTGTATTTTTCTGACCTATGCTTAAAAGCAGCCTAATTTCCTCAGATTGACCCAGCTCTATAGAGTGGGTCCTTAGAAGGCTTTTACTTGGGTTTATGAAATGGAATGCAAATGAACAATTTAGGTGTTTTTCAAAAATTTTAACTTTCCTACCAAAGTAGATTTCTTGTTATAGAATAAATTTCCTTAAAGGACAATATAAAGATAAGGTATTTTTATAATTAGCTAACATTTAGTTCATTTTTCTTTAGTTTCAAAATGAAATAATGACTCTCTAATGTTAATATTTCTTATATAAATTAAAAAAAAAAAAACATTTCCCAACACTCCTTGCACATATAAAGCTTGATATTCTCTGTCCTTTTGGTAGTTAGATGATTCACCTTTATCATCGCAGGAAGCAACAATTTTCCTTCTTTGATTACAAATGGAAAGTGAAGCTTAGAATACTGGTTATACTGGTTCCTTGCTTTACTAAGTAGGGAAAAATTAGTCTAGTGGGTGGGTGGGGAACCACAAATTTCAAGTTCTGTCCTGCACTAAAAACAAAAAAACAAAAAACAAAAAAAGAAAAGAAAGAAAAAGTGTATACTATAGTTAAACTAGTGAGGAAAGAAACAGAATTAAAGGAAACTTTAATCAGATATTTAAAATAGTTAAGTTTTGATCAACCTTCTAGTAGCATGTGTTCATGCGTGTGAAGAAAGGAAGAGAACATAAACTTAAAGGAACCCAAAGACAGAAAAAAATAAGTAGCAGTAGGCAAAAACATTGAAAGGAATTAAGAAAGTACTGAAGTGAGAGGCAAGACATCTGATTGGAAGAAGTATAAAAACTGGCAGAGATTAGCAAAAAGAGGCTAAATCTGAGGATGAATAGTTTTTTAATAAACATTGACTTGAGAAGTTATTTGTTATTCAAAGATGACAGTAACAGATGATTAAAACTTTGAAAAGAAAAAAGTAATCTAGGGTATTCCATTATGATGTTGAGCAAAAATTGCTAAAATATGTGCTCAATTCTTTAGGGAAGTTTTGTAGGATGAAATGAGAGATCGGATTGTAAGCTTCTATAATGAGTCAGACATTTTACATACACTTTTCCTTTCACTCTTCATGGCAAGAATGTAAGTAATGACCAGTCATCATTGGTTAGCGATAAGCAGTGATTATTATCATAATCATTTTTTAACCTCTGGCTACTTTGCCCAAAGTCACACAGCTAGTAAGGATTGGAGACTAAAATAAGATGTTTGTCTGTCAAATCTGTGTTTAAAAAAAGTAACACAAAACAAAATAAAACCAGAAACAAACCTAGATCACATTGCTGCTCAAAAGAAACGACTCTAGAAGAACTCTGAGGTGGAAAGCAGCTGGAGGAATGTTTCACCAATTTGGCCTGAGGGGACTACTGCTATTTGTGAAAACAACACACTGCTGGAGATGAGAACCAGACTGCAGGAGGAGTAAGTGAGCATAGCAAAGAAAATCAGAGGTAGTGCGTGCAGGCCATTTCGGTAAGAATTTCGGGAGCAAAAAATCATGGTAAATTATCAATTGCTATTTCATACTGAGTTCTCTTAATGCATTGTTGGTAATACCTAGAAAGACAGGTAAAGTAATAGTTCCCATGAGGACAATGTTCATTCTCGAAAATGTTAGATTTAAAAGTTCTAATCTCCCAACTGTTGTTTTTTTTAAAATCACTTTCTTATACTGGATAGTTCCCAAGAGTTTTAAAAAAAACCCATGAACGTAGTGCTTAATTTCCCAGCCCATAATCAGCTGGGCTCTGGCATGAGGGCATCCTAGTATGCTTTCTTTAAAGTCGTTCTATGAACAATGACAACAGATGATAGCATTAATACTCCCCTTCGAGATGCTAATGTATTTTTGGCAGAACCTGCACATTGCGTATGATGTCTGACAAGACACAGAAAGAGGTCATACCGAAAAATTTTAAAATAAAGATAAAAAAGAAGGGCTCATTTAATTGTTTTTTAGGGAAAATTTACCTATTGATTTTGGGGGAGAGTTTCTTGCTGACATTCCCAGAGTTAACTGAATTTTCCATAATTTGCTATTAGCACTGACAACACCACTGAAGCTGCTGCTGCTGCTGCTGCTGCTGCTGCTGCTGCTGCTGCTGCTGCTGAATATTTTATAAAGCAGGGAAAGATGTTAGGTCTCAATTTGGTTGACTGCCAATTCTAAATCTCTCACCTTGATGCCAAAGCCCAGCTCCAGTCTTATTTTTTTCAGCTGCCTAAGGCTATCTCCCTCTGAATGTCCCATTACTGACACAAATTCAACAAGTGCAAACTCAAACTTAATATTTCAGTCCTCAAATACCTCCTGCCAACTTCCTTCTTTCTGCAAACAAGACCACTGATCTAGTTGCCCACACTCCAACTTTCAACTGCAATCGTAGGGGCTACTATTGACAGGGCTTCCTATCAGGCATTGTACGGTTGAGAGCTTAGCCAGTCTGTATTTCTGCCTGTTTTTTGAAAGTAGAGGCTGCAGCCCCATGACCCTCCTGGCATACCCTTTGAGTAAGTGTTCTGTCTCATGGGGCTAGCCCTAACCATGCCCACTCCACGACCCTTAGCCTCACTCCAAAACCTTGTGAAGTACCTATGAGCATTATCGTTACTTTGAGACAGAGAATTGTGGCTTATTGAGGTTAATAATCTATTTAAGATCACTTCGTAATTTACTTAAGGTGACTGGGACAGCAGGACTCAGACCTGAGACTGCAATCACCCTGAGCTTAAAACTCAACTGCTTTGTCATGTTGCCTGAGATTCAACTCTGACTCCTTCTCCTGTGCCTGATCATGAAGACTTTGTCCCTAAAAGGTCCCATACAATTGGCCTCTCCTTTCCATTTCAATGCCACCACTTAGTTTATCTTCTCATTACCTTTCACTTATTTTAAGTAGTCTTTCTGCTCTCTACTGACAAATTCATCTCGAGTCACTTCACACATACCATTAGCTGAATGAAAAGTCTTTGATGACCGCCCATGGTCCGAGTGTCCTTTTCTTGCCCACATTCAGATTACCATCCATGAACCCTTCCAATTTTAGTTATGACAACTTATCTTCATGAACACTATTTTACCCAGTCGAGACTTCTTCTGTTACTCTGAACTTCTTTCTCTGTCTGTTGAAATTCTACTTAACACATTTATAGGCTAGATAAGCGCTGCTTGCTTAATGAGGCCTTTCCGCATTCTCTTAATCAGATAAAGATATTCTGGACCTTTTTTAATTTTTTTCTTTTCCTTTTCTTTTTTTTATGGAAACATATTCTAGCCTGTAATGTGGTCCCTTGTGTACTTATCACCCTTATAGTATCCTAGTTCCATTAGGATTAAACTGTGTTACTAGCATCTTTGAGGTTGGTAGTTACTGAGCACAGTACGATCAATGAACATGATTTTTGTTTGAAAAGTTAAGAGGCATTAAACTTTATTGTTAGATGCTGTCAGGATATGTAGTCCATGTGTTCAAGATATTTTCAATCTTGAAAGGGCAACAAAGCTATTATTAAAAAATTAACTAGAAAGTATCATGAGCTCAACTATGAGGCTGAGAGAGAGAACAGGAGGGAAGAAATAGATGGAGAAGGTTAGAGAAGATGTGAGACCAGTGTTTAATGCTGAAAAGTGAAGAAAGTTGCTAAAAGTGGAAGAGAAAAGCATAACTGAAGACAGAGATGGACATGACAGGTCTGGGAAGAAGGATGGAACTTTAGGAACTGCTAAGAAGGAAAAACAGCAAAAAATTCAAGGTTTTTCTAAGTAAAACGATTCCCTCAAATTTGTTGTGTCATTTTTTTTTAATTTAAATTTTAGCGTGTATATATAACTGACATAACATTGTGTAAGTTTAAGGTATACAACATGTTGATTTGATACATTTATATATTACAATATGCTTACCACCACAGCATTAACTAACATATCCATCAAAATTTTCTATCACAAGCTTTTGTGATAACCAGCGTTCTTCCAAGTTAGTCACAATCAGTAAGTTTTTACTATACATTCTTGTATAGCTGTCTAATTGCTAGAACTCACTATTGACAGCCCGAATTACAGTACACGGTCATATGCTGGCAGACTGCTTCCTTTGTGCTTTTTAACAGCCATCATGTTTTCAGGTCTGATTCCTAACACAGCCTGGGACAGATGGTAAGAGGATCTCATGGATGAGATTTTAGAACTCTACACAAAAAGTCGTTTTTTTAATGAATTTGCTACATACCAAATAATTTTCTACATTCTGATTGATTCATGCTATTGTTCTGAGAGGAGAGATGCTCACAAATGTGTAATGGAAATACAAAGTATATTTGCTTACTGTATGTATGATATAATCCAGATTCTAAACTGGCCTAGGGAGATTGACAGATATTAGTTGTGGTAAATTATCACATAGACATTTTCTCACTAAGGCACTAACCACAACAGCAACAACAACAACAAAAACCTGAAAACTGACTATTTCATTTTAAAAAGCAATCCTAAAAGCCAGAATAAGCAGAAGGAAAAGAACTTAAAAAGAATTTTTCCTTTCTTCCTTCCTTCCTTTCTTCCTTCCTTCCTTCCTTCCTTCCTTCCTCCCTCCCTCCCTCCCTCCCTCCCTCCCTCCCTCCCTCTCTCTCTCTCTCTCTCTCTCTCTCTCTCTCTCTCTCTCTCTCTCTCTCTCTTTTCTTTCTTTTCTTTCTTTTTTAAAATACATATAGTTTTGGGGAAAAGTAAGACATCAATACATTATGAAACTACAAAGCACTGACTGTTTTTCCCACTTGTTGAATTCTTTTTGGTGTGAATCACACGTCACTTTTTCCTCAGGACTGCAGTGTTGCTAATTTTCTCCATATGTGTATGATTTGTCTTTGACCTTTAACAAATGTCTTCTAGTAGGTCCACTAGTTACTATCCAAGGACAATACCACAGGATCATTTTACATACACCCAAAGAGCTGAAAGCTCCATAAAAATAAATGATCCACAGTTCAAGATACATTAACTAGCAGAATAATAAGCTATTTCAACCCTGTAAATTTTAGTGCCATCCATTTAAAACTGTACTAGGTCACTTTAGTACTTAATTCATAGAAACAAAATAGTAAATACACATGTTTTATTAGTTAAGCTGCTAGCATGTTTTGTGTAAAAATTTGTTAGCCTAGAAAAACCTATTCAAAGACACATCAGGCAGTGTATATTTAAAAACTCTCTTTCCAGTACATGATTTTATGTGTTACAGATACATTTACTATTAAGAATCATGTATATTTAATATCACAGCATTTACTTCAGTGCCTTAAAAAGTCTTTGTTCATTTTATAGTGTCTATTATTGAAGAGTCAACATTCAGTTCTCTCACAATTTTGTAAAGTGCAGGCAACCCACAAGAGCTTCTAGTTTTAGCTGGAAGCCCTGTGGGACTACGATAATTGTTATGAAATCATTAATTCTACCTCAGCAGTTTCAACTGTCAGGTACATGTAACAATAATTGAAGTTAATGAATGCTGCTCAATTTATTAAGTACAAAATGAAAGCCAGTCTTCTTTTATATGCAGCACTGAGACATATTAACATTTATTATTTGTGTATACCATGTGGAATATTCTACTGTTATTTATTGATCAGGGTACAGAGCCATATTTAAAAAACAACTTTTCTTCATTAAAAAACTGCAGGAAATTTTAACTCTTTAATTAAAATAATTAGTACCAAAAATAATATTTAATAAGAATCTATGTCTATGAACAAAAAATCCAACAGAACCAAGACAACTCCTTCTTTGGATAAACAAGATTCTTCCTTGTGCTACCTACCCTCCCCTACCCCAATCTTTACAAGAGTATAAAAAAGTCCAAAAATTTCCATTAGTTTGAAATATTAATGTTTTCCTTTTAAAACTTTTGGGTTGCAAGACTTTTGTGTACACAGACACAGCCTATTTCTTAATCTAAAAAAGTAAGTACTAGATTTCTTATTTTCAATCATTCAAAGTAAACAGCATAGACATTTGCAAGAGCAAAGAGTGAAGAATTTCTGAAAACATAAGAAGAAAAGGTATCAGTTTTAGGATTCCAGAGGCATCTACTTCCGATAAGTATGCTCTGATGATTTTGTTGTCCAATGTGAACAATCACAATTAGCTTATATCGTGGAATCATCAAATCTTTGATCTGGGCTTTAATAACCTAAAAAGTGAAAGGAAAAATAAGAGCCTCTCATGTAGCCATATTGAAATGTAAGAGTCTGACTCTTTGTCACGCATAATAGTTGATTTAATTTTAAGAAAATAGCTTGATGTATTGTAGAAACTTTCATTGATTGTTGTAGGACCGTAACTGAGAACTGTTGTCATGAGATAGACATTTAAAGACAAATGATAGTGCCAGCAATAAAACTACATTTTCTAAGGCACATGGAAAAACTGTAATTTAATGGATTTATTAAATTCTTTGAAAATTTATGGCAAGATGGCTTTTCTTCAAAGAATGTTGGCATTAGAGTTACACCATCTTATTCATGTCTCATTAAGGGACCATACATCTGGAGTCTCCTGCAATATGACTAATCATGGATGTTTATTAAAGACTTTGTCAGAAAAAAGAAAGTAGAGAAAACCTGATGGAGTGCCAGCATATTAGTTGATAAAAATAAAAATGTATTTAAATGTATTTGAAGGCCACAATGCCTCTATTTCTCTTCCCAAGGAAGAAAAAATGATCATTAAAATATTGTATCTTTTATATATTTTTTAAAAAAATGGGGTAGTTTTATACATTTTTAAAAACAAATACATGCAAATAATGCACATAATAATTGTTTTAGACAAGCGCTCTTTACACACACAATAGGGCCTAATAAATATTTTAATAAAATAAAATTAAAATAAGCATTTTTACTTCTACTGAAAATTACCTGTCTTCATCAAAAAGTAGGGGTTTGTGCTTTCAGCAAATATTCTCGTTACAGTTAACACTTTGGGAAAATCACACATTACCTCAGAAATCGTTTTTGTCATCTGTCTACAGAGCTCTGGTTCATATAGTTCTTCTTGCAGATAGTTAGTTAACACATCTTTCAGAATGTGATTGACAATGACCACAGGAAAATGCTTGGTGGGACCTGAAAAAAATAGACAAAATTTCTTTCTAAGAAGTAATTTCAAGTCCTATCCACCTGCCCGATAGTCTAACCAAGAGTACTAGAACAGGGAGAGACATTTAATCTCCTGGGTGGCCTCTATTTAAGGAAAAAAGTCATCCTAATTTGGTTCTCTGGCAAAGGGTGAGAAGACAATGGACTCATTTTTTAACCAGACTACCTGAAGAGTATGCTCAATTCCACTGAGGTTTGACATTGAAAGTACCCTCCTTCCCAGTTTCCACTATTGACTTACTTCAGAGTCTTGACATCTTCTAACTGCTCCTCAGCTCTTATATCTCCCCCTTCAATCTATCTACCACACTACTAGAGGGATTGCTCTAAAACCTAGAACTTATTACGATATTTCTCTTAGCAAGGCTTAACATTAAGCTCCTACCCAACCTATAGCTTCTCTCACCCTCACAGCTCTCTATGCAAGGGCTGCTCCATTTCATGGACTTCATCTGTCTTTTAAAGGATGTCCATTGCTCATGCTCTTCTTTTTAAAAGGTATACCCTTTGCATCGTGTTCATCTGAAAAACATCTACTCATGTTTCAAGGCCAGCTCAATTATCTTCTTCTGTAGGTAGCTTTCCTCCTCTCATCAGGTAAAAATCATCCTTCTCTTCTCTGTACTTCCAATAACTAGGACCCCATGGCTATCCTGGCTCCTAATCCATCTGACAGCTAAGGCATATCTGCCTTTCTCTCCAGGGAAATGTTTCGCTAGATCAGATTTCAATCTCTGCAGAGTCTAATACACTGTTAGAGGCATGAGAAATATTCATTATATGATTTCTGAATTTAAATAGAATTAAACATATAAAGATAATAATTATAGTACTGATCATGGCTACTTTTTGAGCATTTTTTACAAATCAGGAACTGTGATAACAATTTTATATTCATTACCTTATATAATTTTTCAATGAATCTCTGGGGTAAGTCTTACTGTTATCTTCATTTCACAGATAGGAAAATAGAGGCTTAAATACATTGAGTAACTTGCCCAGAATCATACAGTGGTAGAGCTGGAATGTACTCTCAGGTTTATCTGGCTGGAGAGCTTATATTTTTAACTGCATTTAGCCTATGTTCAGATCAGAAGGTTTAGATGAATCTTCATTATCTTGAAGCCCAGGAATCTTACCTGTACCTCTCAGGAATATTAACCTCATCATCTGTCTGTCATCATTCAACAAGGACATATAACCAGGGCCTGGAGTACAAAGGCTCAATCATCATTTTCTGAATTGATATGGATAAAGAAATAAGATAAAAAATTACACCCAATTCTATTTTAATAGTCATCAGTATCTTTTAAGTATTTATTTTTAATGACTGTATCTGTCAAGGTCTAAGGAACCACATGGCACAATAAAGTTAGGTCAATTCCAGAAGGATTTAATAAAGTGTCTCCTAAGGGAATTCTGAGAAGGATGTAGGAAATAACAAAGGAAATTACCTCTTGGCTAGTGAAATCAAGGGTGAAGATGTTACCCCCATATCACCCCAGGCTTGAGAGATCTGAGAAGAGAACTATTACTTAGATCCCAGATAAGGCATGTGAAGAGGGCTCCCTTGGGAGAAGTTTATGTCCTTTTGTTATGGATGCAAACAGCCTGAAATGAACCCATAGACAGGGTGGGATGGAGAGAGGGGTAGGTATAAATACCCAGCTCATACTCTTCCCTCTCTCTTCTTCCTGAAGTTTCCCATTGGCCAAACTTAACCAGAAGGTTGAAGCTCATGCCTATAATAGAGTTAGGTCAGCCTCATGGGGCTCAATAAATAGTATTGACGTTTTGATGATTATATAGAAATTGTGCAATTAAATTGAAATCGGTATGGGGAATGCATCTGGACTTGTAAAATGGAACATCTGCTATGATAAGTATGATAATTAACCTCAACATTTAGTCATCAGGAATCTCTGCCCTATAGGACAGAGACAAGCAGTTATAAACCTGTGAAAGGTTGGTCTTAATTCCTCCTGCATCAGGTGGTCAGAGACAGGACACCAGCCTCTGTAGGTAAGCTCTGGGTACAGACATATAGGCCTCGCTGTCACCTTCCTATGGATCTTTTAGAAGATTTCCTCTTGCATACTCCAGTGAAATGAAGTGAAAATGAAGGGTGAATTCCCTTTCTTTTTAAAAAGTTTAAAAACTACCAACTTGGACTAAATTAAACAGTTTATGTCCTTTACATCAATACTTCTCTCTTTCACTCTCTCCTACCAAGCATTCCTGTCACACATAACTTCCTTGACTTAATCACTCACATGGAACTAAATTCAGCCATTTATTTTGGTGACTATGCATTGCTTCCTTCAGAAAATCGTAAATTCCTTCAGTGGAGGTATTTGTCTGCCTACTACGCCTCCCTGTCATTTGGGACCAGAATCTCCCCTTCTAGGGAGCGGCCCTCTTCTTACACCAACCACGTGGTTCTTTAGGGTCTACCATCACCTCCTTTGAGCCCGTATCCAGGTCATGGTTGACTGGCCCAGGTGTAGCACTTGCTCTAAGTGAGGCCAATTAGAGTCCTTTCTTGGAATTTTTATTTTTAAATTAGGACTGGGGTGAGGTGGGGAAGCCAAGTGCTATGATATGTGACCCTTGGGAATTCTGGAAATATTTTGAAGCATAGTAATTAACTTTTTTCTCTCACTTCTTTGTGACCTCTTTCTTGTATGACCAGAATTTTCTTTGCTAAGGTGGGGATGATGAGATGCACAGAGATAAAAAGACAATGTTCAGTTTTTGACTTCCAAAATAAGCTCTGGAAGCTACTTTCAGAGTCAACTAATGAGAATGCCAAAGATTTTTTTCTCCTCCCTCCCTCCCTCCCTCCCTCCCTCCCTCTCCCTCTCCCTTTCTCTCTCTCTCGCTCTCTCTTCCTTCCTTTCTCTCTTTAGAGAAAACTTTTTATTTAGAAGAAAAAAAATGTTTTTAGAAATAAAAGACCTAAAAGTCAGGTTGAAAAAGAATAAAAAACTTGTTCTTAAAAATAGATGTAAGAGATAAAACATAAAAATTTGGTTATTTAATATATCTGTGTTTCTGCTTCTCCAAACAGGATATTAATAAGAATTACCACATATTGGTTTTTGTTAGGATTAAATGAGGTGAACTATATATAACCCCCTAACCCTCCATTAGATACATATCGCTGTTGTTGCTACCTCATTCTGAGGGAAGAGATGGAGATTGCTCTTGCTGAGAAGGCAGGAAGGCCAGCAAGGGTGTAAGTAGAGAGAGAGTGAGGTCTCCACAGTGGTGAAGGATCTTATGGGGTACAGTGAAGTCAGGGCTGAGGGACTGAAAGACTCTGTCCAAGAAAGTGTCTGATGACAGGACCAGGTCATCCCATGGAAGTTGAAATCAAATGATGTCTCTTTCTATCTCCATCTTAAAATTCTACTTTGTGTTATGCTGGCTTCATTCTCAGCAGGCTGTCCCAACGTGGCAGCGAAGATGGCCACCAGGACCTCTTGTCTGACTTGGTGCTCGTGGTTCGTGTTTTTAAAGAAACAGGGACCTCTTTAATCATTGCTCCAGAAAAATTCCCGTGGAGAACGCATTCCATAAGTAATAGGAAAGTGTATTGGATGTCATAGAAGGCTTAGTGACCTAAAGTGAAGTTTTGCTCAGTCACTTTAACATAATAAATAAAGAAGTGATTTAAATACATTACTTCATTTAATTCTCGCAGTATCCCTATGATGTGTGGACTATTATCCCTAATTATGGGTAAAGAAACTGCTATTCAAGGATGCTGAATACCTTTCTCAAATATTTATTTAGGATTTGGCAAAACTAGTATTCAAATTCAGATACATTGGTTCCTACAGCCTGTATGTTTTTCTACATGCATGTTTCAGTTATTGTTTAATGAGCAAATACAAATGGTACAAGAAATATACTTCATTTTTCCATTCATTTTTTTTCATTAGTTTTATTCATGTTTCTTCTCATTCTTGGTAGCTGCAATTACTCAGATAAAAGGAGGACAAACATGCTAAACATTTAAGCTGTGTTTAAATGATGCAAGTATTGTTGGATGGAATGTGAAAAATTAAGCACAGTAATGCTGGTGATTGATTGATTTCACCCCTGCTCACCCCCTGTCCCATCACTCTAATCTTCTGGTCAGCATTGCATTTTGTAGATATGAGAAAATCTCTACCAGAGGCCAGAATAGTTTTCAGATGCAAAAGAAATCCAGAAACAAGTAGAAATGAAAATATGGTTTTGATTATTAACAAGATCACTAGTTGAAGGCCTAAAAAAGGATTGTCACACATAAAAGGCTTTAATCATAAACAAATAATTCACAAGTTTTTTTGTGATAAAATATGGAAAATACTTTATCCTAAAGTTTTTCTAAAATTACTTTTCTAAGTAGGTTTACTACCCAATGCTTCTAAAACTGATAAGATGATTTAGTTTGTTGATTTGAGGAAATGTTATGAAAATATGAAGAAGCACAGAGTTTCATATTTCAACTCCTTTATCTTGTTGAAATCTGATTCAAACCCTTTCAGCATGCAGCGTCCAAAGTGGCTAAGATCTTTTAGTTATAAGTGAGTGAAAACCTGACCCAAACTTAGCTTGTCTAACTGAAAAGTCTAAGAATACTTTGGATTCAGGACTCAAATGCTGACATTAGGATTTAGTTCTCTCTCCGTCTCAGGCTTCATGTGAGGGCACTATGGCAAAAGCTGCCATAGCTCCTACATTCTTTCAGGTTTCAGGGCCTGATCTGCTTCTTCGACAGCCCAAACAACGATTTATGAATTGAATATCAAGGCTTTGATTTGCTTGACCAATCAATGGGTTGGTTCTATGCCATCCCAGAATCAGTTCCTGTTACATCTCTGAGGCTAGCAGCAGCTTCAGCAGAATGTTATGAACCCAAACTGGTAATGGTAGCAGTGGTGGGGCTTCTCCAAAGGCAACTGGGTAAGGTTAACAGAAGTATAAGCGTGTATTGAATGGCAGGAATATTAGTTGTCTACTACAGCATTGTGAAAATACCAGTAGACCGACTAATTATGGAGCTGTGTAATTCATGCAGTCTTAGGGAACACTGTAGAAAACTGGCTACAAAGCCCAATGGGATGTGCGAACTGTCTGTAATTTTCTTGAGGTTAACTGGCTCAGGTGGAACCACTCTGGCCCATAGAGCCTTCCTTTGGTCATTGGTAAGTCTCTGTGGAATTTCTATATAGCCGTAATTATATATGGATTCAGATAATAGTGGGCAGGTACACATTTAGAGAAAACAAGTAGGTCTATGAGGAAACGTGAATGGGAAAATATATTCACTGTGGATTCCACCTGGGACTGTAGAGGCAGGTGCAAATATCTTGTTTTCAAATATCTAAAACCTCAGTGTGAGGGGATAAACATCTCTGTCAACAGGGGACCAGAAATCATTTGCCTTTGCCTTGAGGGCTTTTTCTCTGCCTATCAACAGTACTGGATGGTTTTGTTGAATAAAACATAAATGCATATCTCTTTCATTTAACTCAAGTATATATAAAATAACTCCAAAAGATAACTCCCAAAATACTCAATGAACTTCTCAATTCAGTAATACACAGTGCATATCAGTGCCACCCTGAATGGCATGGTATTTAGGAAACACTGATAAAGAAAAATGGGCAATGAGTGTTGTTTCCATTTTGCAGAGGAAGAAATTAAAGCAGCATCAAGGTACTCGATTAATTAAGATTCTGTATATTGTGCTAGCAATGAACATAATGCCAGGTTATCAGATATTATTTTAAGTCAATATCATTCACAAAATTAGAAATTTAAAATAGGAGTGAGAACATAACACACCCAACTGATAGGTGTTTTCCATCTGAACTGTAAGGCGAGAGGCATCGTCACGCTGACTAGGTTCATCCATGTAAGACACAGCACTCACACAGCTAAAAGCAAGGGAGAAAACAAATTTCAATAGTTGTTACAGCAATAATATCAAAACACAATGTTGCTTCAGCAAAAACATTACCAAGGTAAAAATTTCCTCTAAGAAAATTTCACACAAGTCCCATGTAAATATTGTCAACATATTTAAAGTCTAACCGTTTGAGAGATGAAAACATTAAGGTGTAAGAAGTTACTTGGATCAGGTCTCAATGTACGGGTTGAAGACCAGTGCAGTGCCTGGGGTGTCTGATTATCAAGAAAGTGTTCCTGGGTTGTTCTGTCTGCAGGGCGACAGACAGAATGTATTTCAAAAGCCATTGCCAATCATGTGTCTACCACAGATGCGAAGGCTCTCCTCAGAGTGGACAAAGCTCACCAAAGGGGTGGTGGGTGGGGGGACTGTCATATGAGAAAGTTGGGAAATGACTTTATGTATACATAGGGGGTTATAAAAAATTTTTTATTATATGTACCTCACAAATCATTTTAGTAGAAAAAAAGAAAACCAAAAAACTCATCTACGTGGTGAGAGAAACCACAGTTCTCCCAAAGTATTGTAAATCAGCATCAATCACCCTTTTCAACATTAAGAAAGGGTTTTGGCTTGGTTACCAAGGCAATATAAGCTTGTCCAGGTGCTTAACAGGATACTCAAGCCAAGGGGAGCCCCTAAAGTTCCTTTAGCACTGCTCAGTTAAACTTAATAAGAGGAAATTCAACTGTCACTAAAGGCAGTCTCACAATGCTCCACCCCCAATTCTCTCCATCTGCAAAATGGAGGTTAAGCCAGATGTCATTTCAAAGGAAATGTTATAATAGTGTGTATGTGTGTTTTCATTTTCAGAGTGACCACTTTTATAAGCAGGCTATGTTTTTGCTTTCATTAAATGAGAAAGAGATATCTGTCTTTAATCTTTGGAGATTTTTTTTCTCTGCAAGGAGTTTAAAATACTTAGTTCTCAGCTGTTTGGAATTAGTGAGCTTCTTGCAAAGTGATATTTTAAGAAAATCACATCTATTTTTTAAAATCCTTTAACACAATACAATTTACACAAAAAATTAAGGCTTTCCCACCCAGCCCAAGGTGAAGCAAAAAATTATGACTGCTTTTTCACGATGGATTTCTGGATTAGTGATTTAGCCTTCATTCTTGTAACACCTGTTTCCTTCAATTTTCTGCTGCCCTTTGAAGTAGCAACTAACCTGTTTGGCCACATAAGCTGCAGGTGTTGTGGGCATACCAAAGAGAAAAGCCTCTGGTTAGAAAATCCAACGTTGCATAAGCCCCTTGATTCTAAGATAAGCTACCATGTCCCCATATTGTAAATGCTACTTTTAACTTTGCAAAACATTTTCTCTCAATGATCTCATCTTACTTTCACAATACCTTTTTTAAGTAAGTAAAAGAATCATTATTCTAGCCATTTCAGAGATATAGGGAATGAAGCAAAAGGCTGTCACACACATAGAAAAGGCAGACTTAGATTTCAAATATTTTATTTACTTCTCAGTGACAAAGTCTTCAATATGATCATATCTAAAAGAATGAAAATAAGGCAATGGTTACCTGAAAAAATTAATTATTGCAATTCAAACTTGCTTGCATAAACATAAGAAGGTATTAATAAAAACTCTTTTCTATTGAACAACATATTAAAAACCAATAGAGTTCAAAAGTCTAAGACAAAAAAACAAATAAAGACTTTTACAAACAGTCCTTGCTATTATTTTATTATTGCCACGTTACTTAAAAATTGAGATGTTGTTCTCTCCTCCTTCCTTGGTAACAGAATATTACTAAGAGAATATTTCTCTCCAAATTAAAGACAAATTCCTGGTCTCCTTGGTGCTATTGGGGCCTTATAGCTAGTGAGTCAATGAGATGTAAGTGGAAGTTTTGAGTGGAAATTCTGAGAGCTTCTTAAAAGAACTAATTCAACCAAGAAGAGTCTATTCATGCCTCCTTGATGACTGGAATGTGAATCTAATTACAAGAACTCAGCACCTATCTTGAGTCTTGAGATCATTTCATGGATAACAGATTAGAAAGTTAAATGACTAGATCCTCCAGATTTCTTATATAAGAGAATATATATTTCTATTTTGTGTAAACCACTGTTTTTTTTTTAATTCTTATTAAACAAAGCATTAGCTATAATTGGGACTAATTTCTAACTGATACAGACTTTGCTTTTTGCAAGTGGGATGATGTAATAATAGAACACAAAACTTGAAGTGAGTTTTATGGAAGAGATAGGGCATCAGGGAGTGAGGTTTTAAATATTTTGTTGGAAACCTGGCATCACTTATCATGAAGAAGGAAAATATTTGGTTAGACTTTTGATTTCTGTACCTTGGAGGGCTGGCCACATATATAAGCCTCATGAAAAATTATATAAAAATTGTATTAAAAAAATGCCCTGTCTATAGTAAAATCCTCAGTTTTAAAAACTGAAACCTACTATTTCCAACACTAGAATGATATTGATTGAAAAAAAAGAGAGGAAAAAACAAAGAGAAGAATAAGGTGAACAGAAAAGAAATAAAATAAACAAAATAATTATTCTTTGAAAAAAGACAAAAGGAAGACAAAATATTTAAAATGCTTGCAATCTGGGCAATAACATTAAACAAGAATATAAACTTGGTAAATTTTTAGAAATAAAAGAGATTCTGTATTTGAAATTGGGAATTACCAATATCAGTTCCAACATAAACTTAGAAAAATTATACACATATTTTCTATTGATAAAAAGCTTTACCCATGCTCTTGGGAAATTTTAAAGATAAAAATGTGAGGTACTCAAAGAGAAATTTTATTTTAACTTCCAGTTTTGTATACACAGTACAATGAGTTTATTTGTTATATGTCACAACATTGCAAGTGGATGAATTTTAGTAGTGTATGACCAGACTTGCCCTAGTTTATAATAGAACTTTTCTAGATACATGATCTCATTGTACAGAGAACGGAGTAATAGATTTTATTTTTAAATGAGAAAAACGTTCTCGCCATCCATGTGTTTGTTCATCAGCTTCTTGGCATTTATGGAGAAAAAAATTTCAATTGGTAAAATAAGTATAAGAGAGTTTTAAGAAGGAAAGTAGATTAAAAATAAAGGCAGGAAAATGGAAAGTTTGGTGTAAACTACTGGTCAAAACAGTTAATTCTTGGAATTATATGTTCTATTGCTGAGGACAGTTTTGGAATTAACCTGGATGCAGAAACTTGAAATTGGTACACAAAAATAAAAGTAACCCTTTATATTATATGTCCCATGCTAACCCAACAGCCATTGTTCTAATTATACAGGAAAAAAGCCAAAACATAAAAAATAAATAGCTAAGGAGTTGAAATATGCTTATTATTTCTTGAAAACATCTTACAAATTTACTTGCTAACCATTCCTTGAATTACACAGAATAAATGCAAGACATGTCTTATTGTTATGACTAGTAGAGATAAAAATAATAATTTCAATTAAATCTCATTAGCCACAATACCATCTAATTATCACTGAGAATTCATTTCCAGACATTTTTACTGCCATTATTACTTAGATGTTTTGCAGCTTCGGTAAGAGATAATATTTGAATGCATAACCAGCCTTGGAGCTATTAATTTAGTAGATTAAGAAGGTCAGAATATTATCTCTTCTATTTTTCACTGTGAAATGCTTGGAACTACCATATTTTAAATGGCATCATTTAAGCACAACTTCCCCCAACTCAATCTGTTATTAAAGTCATGTGCTGCCTCCCAGTGGAGATATTTCAAAGGACATAGAGAAAATAAGTCTTCAGAGCATAAACTCACACATAATTTTTTGTTTTCATTCTTTCAACAAACCTTTATTACCCATGATGCAGCAGGCAAAGTGGGAAGTACTAGTAATGCAAAGAAAAATTAGAGTCCATATGCTTGAGAAACAAGATGTAGAAAACAAGGTAAAATATGCACAGAATTTCATTTATTTGGGAGTGTACCACATCAAAACTTTTTTATGTTATGTTTAAAGGCAAAAGCATACCAACTCTTCTCCTGTCACCAGAAGGTATAAGTCATCTAGTAATGTAATTCCATTTTACGGCCATTTAGTTTATAGCACGTTTGGCAAAATTTTACCTAGTTTTGAAAATTTTTAAATTCACATTATTGGTCGCATTTTACTAGTAAAAGAAAGGTTATAATAAAATAAAATTAAAAGTCAGGATATATTTTCAGAAATTAAGGGGGAAAGAAAATGACTTGATATGTGTTCTTGTAGAATACAGTTTTCAAGAGGAGAAATGATTCTGGAAGGCAAAGAATAAACCATTTAACCTATGAAAAGTCTAACTCTGCTGTGATTGAAGATAACCCAGGAAAGGCAGTTAACAAAACAGAATAATTTTGAATGTATGGATAGAAAATCAGAGTTAGTGTCTGAAGCCCAATGAGCTAAATGTTCATTCAGAATACAGTGAAGTTGATGTTAAGGGCATCTGATGAAACTCCTCTTGCAGCTTCTGGATGAATGCATAGTTTCAATATTGCATTACCCTTGGCAATCATCAGAGAGATGAGGCTGAGAGTGTGGGTGTCGTAGTTACTTCTTCAATGCCATGGATATCTTCAAGGAAGAGTATGGTCTATCTCAACAAATTTTCAACACAAATGAAATTTTTCTTTCTTTTTCTTTTTTTAAACAGATGCACAATGGAACATTTTAGTAAGGAGATAAAAGTATATCCTGTTTTAAAAATTTGAATCATCATTTTTTCATTTGCTGTAAATGTATCTTACATCTTCAAGATGAAAGAAATCCCTTGATTATCCTGGACTTAACACATATTGGAACTGTGAACCTAAGCTGTTTGTGAGAAAAGAATTTGCTCATTCAGGAATTAGTATAATGTAATAACAATTCAACTATCAAAAAATATTTATTGAATGACTAGTCTATGACAGGTACTGTTTTAGGTCCTTGGGTAATAATAATAATTATTAATAATAATAAACCCTAAGATCTCTGCACGTATGAAACTTACTGAGAAGAGACAATAGTAGACAACAAATACTAAACAAGTAAATTATATATTATGTTAGAATATGATACATGCTACAGGGAAAAGGAGAGCTTAATTAAGGAAGAGTGGACGTAGATGGGGAAGAGGCTTCTGTTTGTAATTTTAAACAGAATAGTCAAGATAGGCCTCCATGAACAAAGAACTGAATGAGGTGAGAAAATGAGCCATGTGGATGTCTGAGGGGAGAGTGTGTCAGGGAGAGAGAAAGGCACATGCATAAGCTTTGACACAGGAGGCTGCATGGTATTTTTGAAAGGAGGCCAGTGTAGCTGGAGCAGAGATAATGAACAAAGAGGCTGGAAGATGAGGTTACAAAGGTGTCAGGTAGCTAGATCATGTGGAGCTTTGTGGGCCTTTGTAAAACCTTGGCTTGTACTCTGATTAGAAGGAGCCTATAGTGAGTTTTCAGCAGAGAAATAGCAAGATACACTTTATATTTTACAATGATCACTCCAACTGTGGTGTTGAGAATAGATTGCAGGTTGACATGTGTAAAAACAGGGTAACCCGTTAGAAAGGTTTAATAGTAATCCAGTTTAGAGAAGACATATGTTGAAGCCTTAATCCCCCTGTGACTATATTTGAGATAGGGTCTTTAAGGAGTGATTAAGGTTAAATGAGATCATAAAGGTGAAGCCCTGAGCAGATAGAACTGGCGTCCTTAGAAAAGAGGAAGAGACACCAGGGTTCTCTTTCTGCCATGTGAGGACACAGTGAAAAGGTGGCTATCTGCAAGCCAGGAAGAAGGCCTTCACCAGAATCGGACTATGCTGGCACCCTGATTTTAAACTTTCAGTCTCCAGACTGTGAGAAAATAAATTCTTATCCTTTAAGCCACCAAATCTACGGTATTTTGTTATGGCAGCTCAAACTGACTGATACAGTGACTCAGGCCGAGATGGTAGCAGTTGGGGGCAGCGGTAAGTAGTTGGGTTCTGGATATATTTTCAAAACTGATGCAACAGAACTTCTTGACAAATAGGAAAGAGGGTAGTTAAAGAGTTAAGTTGTGAGAATGTTGAGTTTGAGATGTCTACCAGGTATTGAAGTGAAAGGTCAGTAGGCCATCATGATCTTGACAAGAGCAATACCCTGAGTGCAGGGACAGGCTGTTTTGTTCTTCAAGTACCTTTAGCACCTAGCACAATGCCCATAACCTAGGCGACAAAAATTTGTTTAGTGAATAAACAAAATGACTGTGATGAAGTCATTATTATTCTTATTTTATAAAAGATATCTTCAGACTCAAAGAATGTAATCAGAAGATATGATATTCAAACTCAAGCCTAGTTAGATGCCAAATTTCTCTGTGATAATAATAGTTAATATTGAGCTCTGTACTTGAATGTGCAAGAACCACTCTAGGTATTTCCAAGTACTAATTTACTAGACAGGGTAATAACTACTTCTATCCCATTTTTTAAAGGAAGAAACTGAGGCAATAGGGCTTAATAACTTATGCAATATCAGCAGCTTGCTAATAGTCAAGCTGGAACTTGACCCTAGTTAGTCTGTGCAGAGCAGGCCTCTGAGACACTCCTTTCCGCTCCCTGACTGTGCTGCTCCTATTCCATTTACTCCTTTAGAAACACCACATTAGTGAGCTCAGGCTGCTGTAACAAAGTACCACAGACTGGGTGGCTTAAACAGCAGACGTTTATTGTCTTATGGTTCTGGAAACTGAAAGTCCAAGAGCAAGGTGCTGGCTGGATTGGTTACTAGTGTGAGCCTTCAGGGTAAGCTCTCCTCCAGGCCTCTCTCCTCGGTTTGCAGATGGCTGTCTTCTTCCTGTGTCTCTTCACATCATCTCTCCCTAGGCATGTCTGTGTCCAAATTTCCTTTTCTTATAAGGACGGCAGTCATGTTGGATTAGAACCCACCCTAATGAACTCATTTTTACTTAATTACCTCTTTAAAGACCGTGTTTCCAAATTAGGTCACATTTTGAATTACTGAGGAATGGGAGCCTCAAAATTCAGCCCATGACAAATACAAACACTTTCATGACGTCTCTAAATTTTAGGCTTCGAGAACTGAAGATTATTAGTTCTGTCATCTGGGACCAGTGATATCTGGCAAGTCACTATACTACACCAAACCTCAGTTTCCTCAATTTTGGGGAATAATAGGACACATGGAAACCTATTTTTCTAAATACTGTTAGAGTTATTTACTGAATGATTACATCAGTTTTAATTCTCACTCACCTTCCCAACATTGGGTATTGCTCTCTCTTTATATGTTTTGCTATTCGGATAGGTGCAAAATGGTATTTTGTTTTCATTTGTATTTTCCTCATTCCTAGTGAGTTCAAGCATCTCTCATATTCTGCTTAGCTATTTGAACTTTGCTTCTGTAAATTGCTATTTATCTCCTTTGTCTATTTTAAAAATGGTTTTCATTTTTTATTGTCAATGTGTATGATTTGAAAAAAACATATTTTCCACTGGCTTATGAGCTGTGTCTATTGTATATTTTTTATTGAACAGAAATGCTAAGTTTGATTGTAGTTATATTTAACAAGGTTTTTTTGCATTATGGTTTTGGCTTTTCATGTTGGAATCTTATTTAAGAAATCTTTCCCTACCCATAGAACACAAAGATATTCTCCTATATTTTCTTCTATGAACTTTAAAGCTTCCCACATTTCAGTCTTCCATCTGGAGTCTACTATGCAAATTGTGTAAGGTAAGAATTTAGCTCCATTTTTCCTTCATATAGTGATCCAATTTTCTCTCAACATCATCTATCAAAAAAATCCATCAGTTCCCCATTGCTTATACATTGTGTTTTCATATATTCACAGGCTGCTTCTGAAATTTCTGCATGTTCCATTAGTCTATTTGTCTATTCCTGCATTTATTATCATTTTTACTTGCTACAGCTTTGTGGCATATCTTACTATCAGGGAAAATTTCTCCTCTATGCTTACTCTTCAAAGTTCATTTAGGTACTCAGAATTATTTTCTTATTTATAAATTTTAAACTTGCTTGTTGAGTTTCACAAAAAATACAAATGGATTTTGATTGAGATATATTGACTTTATAGATTAATTTGAGAGGCAGTGATATGTTACTGTGCTAAACACTTTCATTTCTGGATTATTTCTCCAATTCAAAATTTCCTTAATATGAATGCCTTTGCCTGAAATCACATTCCCAAGGCAGTTTTTACAAAGAAGCCAATGAAGGTTTTGTACCTAGATGTTCCCTATGGCATTGCATATCTTGGTAGGGAGTGAAAACCACTCTGGGTGTTCATTCTAGGGTGAAGATAAGAACATATGCGATGGATAGATATTAAGGACTACTGCGCAGTGGTAAAAAGCAGAGCTAGATACCCATAGTTACATGAGTAAATTTAAAAAATAAACATGTTTAATGACATATAAGATGGAGAAAACAAAGTGAAGTTTAGAATACACCATTTATGTAAGTCAAATGAATATCTTTAATAAGTACTGGTTCTGTATACTTTTATGAGATTGTCAGTCAGGCGCAGCCACAAGGGGAAACAGAGGAGGGACTCAGGAAAGTTATATACTCACAGGTCTTAGAGACGAGACACATGACATGCCATGAGGACCACGTGGGAAAACACCATGGTGCTCAAGAGGCAGAAGACAGGAGCAAAGCAGAGCCAAAGCTAGAGCCATTATTGGGGTTTCCAAGGAAAAGGCAAAGCAGGCCAGGGAAAACAGTTCAGGGACTGGCTGGTCTGAATAATTTCTGTGAGCTCTAAGCTGTAGGAGAGGTCCTTAGATGGCTGGTACTTGGCTCGGTCTGGGATGATTAAGACAGAGGAGTACTGCCTCCTGGGGTTTAGGGTAGGGTGGGGAAGGGCAGACAGAGGCCTGCCTGCTCTAAATGGGTTAGTTTGCATAGCAAAGGCATAAAGCACGTGCCCTGCTGAGCTTGGCTATCTTTAAGAAGTCTGGATTTGGGAGGGGGGCAGTTTCCTCCCATTCGGAAAGGTTTTTTTTAAGAGATCAAAACAGGATAGTACACAAAAATAAAAAATATATTTTATACAGAATTTAAATATGTATATTCCTGTAGTATTTGTAATATTGTGTGTATTAGAGTGGATGTTCACTGGGAGATGAGAGTGGGAGTGAGAATGGAGAAGAGGGAAAATTAGGTAAATATGAGGGCTCTTGCCCATATTGACGATGACAATGTGCTATGAAATGAGAATACTTTCACCTCAAATCTGTTCCTGAGATAAATAATAAATGAGATAGATGGAGATAATAAAAGTAACTTCTCTACTTATGCCACAGGGTTTTCATGAGAATCAGATGGATATTGTATGTGAAATGGTTGAATAATCTATCAGGTACAATATTGTATTAGTTATTATTGTGGTTTAATTTTCGAATATGGCCTTTTCACTTTTCTTAAGCTTCTCTCTGTCTTTGGTGGGGAAGCTGTATCTCATTCAGATCTCATTGGGAGTTTTAGTTTGATTTAGATGCCAGTAGAACTTATCAAAATGAGGAAACAGACTAGGCGCATCATTTTTAACTACACATAAGCAGTTCACTCTTATATAGGTTCAAATGATAGAATAAATCCAGCATATTTAAAATTACTTGTTTGCTGCCTTTCCTACCTGATTATTAACCATGAGAGCAGGGCTTTTTTCTATATGGTTCATCATCTAGCAAAGTGCTGGAATATACTCAGTGGTCAATACATATTTATTTCAAATGAAGTAATAAATACAATGTTTTCTGAGTTTTTTTGCAAGGAAAAAATTATTAGGTAGTTTTTAGTTTACTTGAAAAATGAACTGCTCTAGAGTAGAACCCTACAGTTAGTCACCTTTACATGTCTAACATGTGGTGCAATAATTTGCACAAAGTAGAAGCTCAATAAACTTTGAATAAATGGGTAAATTAAAGATTATAGTGGGTTAGATGCCCCCAGTGGGTTCAGGTAGAGAGCCGTGAGATCCATACTTAAAGTTCTCATAACATGACATCACTGTAATTTTGGTTTGAGGCAATAGAGAGACCCTTTAATCACCAAATTTAGACCAGGCCTACTAGTTGAACTTTTGGACTCAGAAATAATAAGCCTGGATGTTATGTCACATTATCCTGAAAAAGTAACTTAACCTCAGGTTTCTATTTCCATTTGAAGAACATGAGCGTAGCACATCTGTTCAAATACATTCAAAGGCTGCCAAAGGCTGAGCTTCCAACAAGAAAGATGTCATTGTAAATACCTACTGTAACCTACAGGAAACAGAAAGTTCTGGTGAATGAAAGGAAGAGTTTCATTAATGAAAGTTACTCATAGATAGCCAATTTTAAGAAAATGAGAATACTCAACTACAAACAAAAAGCCCATTTTGCTGCTTCCTAATTCTAAAGATTTGGAAGCTCAGCCTCTCTAAGTATCTGATTCTTCATTTGTAAAATGGAGATGATAATAGCATCTATCTAATAGAGCAAAGATTGGCAAATATTTCTGTAAAATTCCATGCAGCAATTTTTTTTTTTTTGGCTTTGTGGGACCTATGTTTTCTACTGCAACTGCTCTGTAGTTCTAGCATGAAAGCAGCCAGAGGCAAAACATATATAAATAAGCATGGATGTGTTCCAGAAAAACTTATTTATGGATGCTGAAATTTGAGTTTCTTATAATTTTCACATGACAAAAAATATTACTTTTTGATTTTTTCTCAACCATGTCATGACCATACATACCTGGGTAGGGAAACTGTATAAAAAAGGTGGCAGGTTGGACTTGGCCTTTGGACCATAGTTTGCCATCTCTTGCTTTTAAGAGACTTCAATGAGGTCATAGTGAGGGCTCAATAAATGTTAGCTATTATCACCCATATTGCTATAAATTGTTTAAGTGGAATACTAACAGAATTAAAAATTACAGATGAAGTATGATGACAACCAGGTAGGTATGTATAGAAAGAAATATGCCAACAGTTACGTTATTGAGGTAGTAAGATCCAGCTTAAAATGTTTCTTTAAAAAAATAAAACGTAAAAATTTCATTATAATGAAAATATAATTTAAATGAAAATACCCAACCCTAAAAACAGTTAACAATAATTATATCCAATATAAATTCAATCTTCTTTTGACAATTCAAAAGGCACTTTAGATATCCATTTGTCCAGGGATCAATGTTAAGCATTAGTTACTACTGTAGAAGACTGCAGACACAGAAACCAAGGTTGTAGGATTGAATCTATGCTGACCTTACACCATGCCCAAAAAGCTGCTTTCCAAGTAGGTCTACTCTTCTCTGCCCTCCTTATCTGTGTATTTACTGCTATGAAGACAATTAGTCTACACACACACACACATAAAAACTCAGTCAAATATGGTACCATGTAGAAGGGGAGCAGGATGGAAGTGTCCAACCTAGTCCAGAGGTGGTAGTGGTTGTAATTGGGTTGATAGAGAGAGCTTCCCTGGAGAAATGGTGGTGGAGCTAAATTCTGAAGGTGGAGAAGGAGGAAGCCAGAGAATAAGGAGTATTCCAGATAAGAGTGCCCCATGAGAAAGCAACATAAGGCAATGGCTGGAGACAAGACAGAGCATCATGGGATTATAAATATGGAAGTTGAGTATTGCCAGAGAGTATACACTAGCAGTATAGTGGGGAAGATGGCACTTGATAAGTAGACAAGGCTCTGTAGACCTTATGTGCCATACTCATAATTTAGGGTTGTATCCTAGACATTAAATCATTACTTGACTTGTAATGATTTCACAGTTAAACTGCTAGAATGATGTTCACCTAGTAGGGTTAATGATGGGGAGACAAAGAGATTGTATATTAGGTCCTCAATAGACTTTAGGTTATACTTTAAGATTGATCTATTCAAAAAATGTATAGAAATAACTTTCAAATGGAAGATATATGCTTTTCTATAAAACTTTGCAGTTACATAATGCTTGCATTCAATAGCCACTAAGCTTTCAGGACTTTTCTACTAGCTGAAGACTGATTTCACAAAGAAGAATCACTCATGCAGTCTCGTCGAGGACAGTGATGAAGGCAAAAGAAAGTAAGCTGGAGTTTAAGTTGGGGAGGCAACCTCTCAAATGACCTCTGCATTGCAAGAGTATATGGATGCTGTTCATTTGCTATTTTAAGAAAAAGTCAAATAAAGGATCCATTCTGAATGTTTTATTTGAGAGTCCAAATTTCTACTTTAAAATATGTCAAAATAATTATCACTTAAATGTATTTGTAAAAATTACGTTCTAATGTATTCATAAAACTATTTTTGTATTCTTATTACTTTCAGTTTGTATTTATACTTCATCAATAAAAAGAGTGATCTCTCATTTCTCAAATTTGGCCACATTCTGATTCTATATGATTTTCTAATTTGCTTTGAAAGGAAAGAGGTAAATAAAAATTATGTAAATAGGGATGATAGGTTAGTTTTTGGATTAGAGCAGTTTTTTGAAAATCATGGGAACATGATTTATATGATTATTGTAAAGATTTTCTTGAAAAGAGTTCAATTTAAGCTAACAAATTATTTTAAGATAATTTTTGAAAGAATTCTTACACTTAAATATTTGAAATAGCAGCCCAAATGACTGAGGGTCAGAAGCAAAAGCTACAGAGATTAATTCTTCCAGCTTTACTTCTGACATACACTGTGATTGCTACTTCTTCATATCTCCCATCTGTAAAAAAAGGGGAATTGTACTTGTAATCCACAAACATCCAGGATTGGAAATAAGTACATCGATACACTCTGAGAGTAGGAGATATGGTTTCAGAATTCTAATTTAATTTATTCTATTCCAGTTCTTCAGGTCTCTGTTCCACAGGACATATCAGATCCTACTTCCCAGCCACAATGATTAATATACCACAGCCTTATTAATATATCAAGCCTGTGAAAACTGTTAAGAAGAAAAATCTATTACATAAGTTCATTGACCCCTGTATTAATAATTTGTTTTGTTTTCTTCCCAATGGCGGTCAAAAAGAAATGCTATGAAAATATTAAATATTCATTCACCTCTTTAGGAAAGCAAAGGCGATATGCAGCAAGAGCCAACAAAGTATACTCCTTACCCTTTGAACTGCTAATTGTACTTCTGGAATGAAAACAAGCAGAGACATTACATAGTGAAAAAAAAAAAAAAGAAGAAGCAAACTTAAAATGCCCGATAATTGGGGAAATGTTAGCTAACCCAGAATTATAAACTGACAAAGTATAATGCAGCCATTTAAAAGAACATGAACAATCACTATAAAAATACATTATAAAATTTGTATAAAATAATTCTAAATGCATTGTATATGTATATATTGATTACAGATATGCAAAAACTATGTATTTATGTAATACTGTGAGAAGAATTGAGAAGACATGTAAGAAGAAGCCGGTCTACAT
The DNA here is from genome assembly GCA_030015415.1 of Cynopterus sphinx. NCBI lineage: Eukaryota > Metazoa > Chordata > Mammalia > Chiroptera > Pteropodidae > Cynopterus > Cynopterus sphinx. The sequence continues at coordinate 85,610,206 of CM057387.1, forward strand.
TGTATGTGGAGTTTCTTTTGAGTAGATGATTTTTGTGGGGTAGTCTTTGAAATAGTAAAAAATGCTACTGGGACATATCACCTATGTTTGCTCACTCTCTTTTTCTTTCTTTTAAAAAATGTGAACATTGCACGTGTCCATTTTCTCTTTTTATGTCCAAAATAAATGTTTTTTTTCTCCTATTAAACATGAACCTGTTAATTCAATAATTGCATTTGTTATTAGAAATTAATTACTCACTCTTTGATGTGCCCATGAAGTCCCTTCCGTCGGAGTTCATGACTGTTTAGAGAAGACATACTTCCCCTTTTCTTCAATGAATGAGCAGTTTTATCTTTTGCAATGTCTGACATTATCATAACCTATGGAGGAAAACTTTAGTAAATTAGCAGATGAGAGATCAGAAAACATTTAAGTTAGTATAACACAGAGATTTGTTCTATTTTTTTCTACCAATTTTTGATTGAGGAAGTGGGGTTTCTTTAAAAGTGATTTTTAGTGTATGTTTTTATTCTGGTCAGTATAACCAGAAATATGATAACTCTGATAACTTTTAGTTATACAATAGCATACTTACTTCACATAAGCAGATATTAAACTGTAGCAAAAATGCTTAATTGCAGAAGAGGCTAAAGTGACCAAGAAAAGATAGCCATGTTTAGAAGAAAGATACCCCACACCAGAAAGCAATATTTTTTATTGCTTTCCCATTTATTCTTGATGAAAGTTTTTGTCACTGTTGTTGTTGTCACTGTTACTTTAAAAATCAAAACTAACTGCCTTCTCCAAAGAGTATTTTTTTCAAATTATTGTGATTTATTTTGTAAAGATCAAACAGAATTTAACCTTTAACTAAGTAATTTATTGGAAAACCTACCTCCTTCTTACAAATATTTGTTCAAAAGCTGGTAGTAGGAATAGACTTCCCATAACTTAGACTATAACTCTATTCTCTATTGCCTACATACCAATTTAAATACTCACTTAAATAATTTTATAATTTGTAAATCAACAAAGAGACACTGTGCTAGACTCTAGGACAGAACTAAAACAGAGTCCCTGCCTTCAAGGAGCTGGCAGTTGAGATAAGAACACAACCTAAAACAGTGTGATCAGTGTCAGGGCAGAGAGAGGCAAAGGGTACTGAAGGGCACACAGATATGGCAGAGGTTTGTGTGTTGGGAAGGGAAGCAGTGGTGTGTGTATGTGCTCACATGTGTGTTATGTGTGAATGTGTACATGTGTGTGAATATCTCTGTGTGTGTGCCTGGGAGAGTCTGTCTCTCTGTGGGTGTGTCCCTGTGTGTGAGTACGTGTCCCCATGACTGTGAGGCTGTGTGTGTGAATGCCTGTGTACATGAATGTGTCTGTGTGTGTACATGTGAGCATCTCTGTGTGTGCATCTCTGTGCGTGAATGAATGGTCGGAATACCTGCATGAGTGTGAGCCTTTGTGTATGTGGACCTTAGTGTGAGGTGTGTCTATGTACTGAATGTGTGTGTGAATCTGTGTGTGTGAGCATCTGTGTGTGTGTGGGTGTGTATGTGTGTGTGTTGGCATGAATGAATGTGAACATCTGTGTGCTTGTGGGTATGAGAATGTCTGTGTGTGACTGTGTATATGAGTGTGAGTGTGTGGAGAGGACACACTGAGACTGATCAAATGGGTTATTCAGGTCCCTACCCAAAGTGACACGGCCTGACCTCAATCTGTTCACCTGTTTTCACAGCTGCCCAGAAGGCCAGAGTCTAAAGCTGGGGGTCTGGAGGGTCCAGGCCCCAGCCGGGCCTCAGGAAGACTGCTCAGGACTCATGCTGCTCCAGGAGCAGACCCAGGCTGGTCAGCTCAGGTGTGAGGGAGAGTGACCAAAGGCCAGGACCTACTCCCAGGTCCCGGATCGGGGCCGCTTTCTTTTATTGGTTGGGGGGAGGAGGAGGAAGCCTTCAGAGAGGTCGTGGCCAGGGCAGACAGGCCGTCTCTCGACACAGTGCCCTCCCTCCCCCGTCCCTGCGGTGCTCGATGGCGCAGGTTCCCTTCTGCGCTCCCACCCAGAAGCGCTGCGCGGAGTCGCACTTACCGCCCGCAGGGGCCGCGGCTGTGCCGAGGGCCCCTCAGACCGCGGGCTCCTCGGCTGCAGGGACCCGGCTCCAGGCGAGGCTCCCGTCTCCCCGGGCTCCCTCTGGGGGCTACCGCCCTCACGCGGCCCGTCTCCAGGGTGACCTCCTCAAACAGAGCCCTGGGCCCGCCCCTGGTCCTCTGGGCCTCCCTAGGAATGTAGAGGATCGCATCATCACTGTCCAGAGGGGGCCGTCCTGAGCCCTGCTGCGCCCTGGAGGGACCGCGAGCTGGAGGGGAACCGGCTCCTCCGACAGCGAAGAAGAGGATATCTGAAACTCAAGGTGCAACCCCGAAGCCTCCTCATCCAGTTCCTTTGCCCGCAGATGTCAGGGGCAGGAGTGGGGAATGCTGTGGTCCCCTGGGACAGGAAGGAAGCAAAGCCAGCCCTTCTCCTCCTCGGACCCTTTCCACCCCCCCCACCCCCAAGGCACGAATAAGTCGATAATGGGGATAATTACATTTACCAGATATTGGCAAACAGTTTTAGCTTTAATTAGTCTTCCCAACACGTCTGTCAAAAATGTGTTCTCCCTTTCCATTTAGAAACTTGAATATTCTCAGGGCCTACTGGACGTCATTGGCTCATCTCCTGTGCCTAACAAGCAGGCTCCTTCATGCCACTCTTTGCAGCCCCTAAGTTTAAGAAGCTTTGAAGTGGAAGCTGTTTGGGGTTGAGGACCTACCTGACATAAATGACAGGACTTCCCTCCTTAATAACTATCCCCCTTTCAACCCCAGAGCCATTCCCCTAGCCCAAAGCAAACAAAAACAAACTCAGAGGGGCACTCATATAGTAGGCAATTATTGGAGGTAGAAATAGGATAATGCCTCTGTTCAGTGCATTTGGCATTAGCGGACAATGGTGATACATTTGGGGTAACAATAGAGTCCATAAGGGTTATGATAGTGTCAGAGAAAGAGCATTACAGTTTTCTGGCCAAACTCAATTCATATTTACAGAAAAATAAGAACAGGAAAGGCTATTGACTATCTACTATGTATGATAAGGGGACATTATTAATTAACTCCTCTTTTTTTGTTGTTTAAGATAAAGAAATGAAGAATCCTGGCTAACCCACTCAAGTCTATAGTTTAAATTATAGAGGTGGCCCTTGTCCATTCCCAAGTCCTTGCACAGTACTGTACCTTTTTCCCATTTTGCCCACCCAAATGAGCAATAAAGTTTTACAGAAATATGGGTAAAATTTTAAGAGGATGGTAATAAAAATGGTTCACAACTGAATTTATTTTTATATTCTTCATTTATTTTCCAGAAAGAAAAACCACATTTAAATAGCACTTACTCAGATATTTCATCTTGTTCTTACGTATAATCAAACTTTGTTTTGAAATGGGAACCCTCATTGCAGTAATGTGCCATGACAAATAAATCATATTCGGGATTTTGTAAAATGAGTGATTGGGAAAGTTATGAAGGAAAAAATTTGTAAAAATCACCATTTACAAAGAATGATACCCACACCTTTTCTAACTTATAAGGCAAGTAATGTTAAAATGTTCTCATGATTATCTTCAATAAGTCAATAATACAACTTCATTACCACCGTTGCTCATCAGAGAGGTTTGCTGCGGTTCCGTGAAGGAACAAGCAGTTGCTTCTTTTGCTGGTTTTCTCTTGAGCATAGCACAGAAGCAGTAAAGCCTTCATCACAGATAAAAAGCAGTAATAGTTATAAGAATCAAGTATCTCTGTTGAATTATACAAATAGAAAAAAGAACCAGGCACCGACATTTTAACTAAATTTAAAAAGTTTGTATTTTAACTCACAATTCCTTTTATAAATATTTAATGCCTAAGGGATTTTGTAAAATTAAATACTCCGTAACAAGGTCATAAATTTAGTTTATGTTTGCTGCAAAGATCATGGAGAGCTCTATAAGACTCAGATTACAGTATACATTAACACTATTTTCCTTGAGAAAGACAACTGACTCAATTTTATTACCCTAAGAAGCACAGCATGATTTTTCTGAGATTCTTTTCCTTGCTTCCCTTATTGTTAAAAAAAAAAATCATGACTTACATTGTCATTTCATAGGCCTAACAATTAAAATTTGATCATTTTACTTATATAGAATTTTTCCTATACCAAATACAAAATAAAAAAGAATTCTTTGCATATTGAAACCCAGTAATATTTAAACAGTTTAGAAAGCCAGCTCTATAAATTACTGCTTGGCCTGTAGTGAAGCTCTCATCATAGATGTGATTAGCATGTCATCATAGCAACACTTGGCTTTCTCAAGAGAAATTATTCAGCAGCAATTTTCCAACTCCCCAAGAGAGAGAGATAGAAAGAGAGCAAGAGAGAGAGAGAGAAAGGAAAGAGAGACTAGAGAAGAGCCAATCTCTTTCATGTGTACCCATTTAACAAAGCGAGAACTAAATACTGACGTGCAAAATCAGCAGAATTATGAGAACCCTAGCATCTCATAAAAAAAGAAAAAATCTGGCTTTGGAACTTTGGGACATTGATCCCATTGATAATCATTTGGTATATCATTTAAAGTAGTTTGAAGTAATAATGTATAAATAACACTATGCATTTGTCAAAAAAAAAAGAACAAAAGAAAAATGTCAATGAATATACAATGGAACAAATGAGATGGAATTAACATTTGCATGATATACTCATTCAATGAAATATTTAAAAATGATAAATGGCTTATGATCTATCAAGATGATTCACAAACTGAATAAATTAAAAATTGAACTATTTTCAGAGAAATGTAGTTATTCGGCTTTACTTTTTTATGTCTGGTAACAGTTTACTTAGGAAATTTTTAAAGAAACTTCATTGATTATTTTGCTTAGAAACAATTGATTTGAAAGGTAAAGCAAAGCAAAAAAGAACTGAATGCTCATTAATAATGTAGAGTCCTGCAAAATCTATGTTAAATAGTGCATTTCTCTTAGCTTTAATTAAAATGTTTTTCATATAATTTCTAACAAGTTTATGTGAAAATGCTGTCAGCATTGATCTATCATAATTCAATGTCTTAAAGCTCTTTAATAAAATGTTATCAAAGATCGCTCCCTAGCATTAATTCCACTTTGCAAAGAATTTGTACTATCTTCAACAAATAGTGGTCTGATGTGCTGATTACAGGTACATATCTTAAAAATAATAGTTAAAATGCTAAAATAATTTTATTGTTTTACTTTGAATATTTTAGATAATAAAGTTAAATTCATTAATATGTACTAATGTTATTTAAAATAGATTCTAATTCATTTGAAATGGCAGGAATTCTTAATGTTAAAACAAAAAGAACAGAGCATCTTGTCAAAGAATTTCTTGTTATATATTTTCTTAGCTGTTGAAAAATACATAAACTGGTGTTAAAACTTTTCTAAAATTTTTTAAGGTGTGTTTAGAAAAATAGGGTTCTCCTGATCCAATAACTTTTTTTAACTTTATTAAAACACTAGCATTCATTATCATTGTCCAAAGAGTGAGAACTATGATATAGGATCATTTATTCTCAGACCACAGTGAACATTTGCCAGAACCACTAGACCTTAACACGATTTGAAAAAACTGGAATATAGGTGAATCTAGTAAAAATATCCTTTACTTATTTTCTTTTAGACATTGATGAATACATAAAATATATATTTGCTTTTCATTGAAACATCTTTTCTTATTAGGTGAAAGATGTATTTAGAACAGGCAACGTAGTTCTTTAGCGATAGAAAGAGGCAATCAGAAATACTATAAATCAAAGAAAAATTAATCTTAGAAGTCAAACCTAGAGAATAAATTATTATGCCCATGGTGAATGTCAACAAGAAGGTGCCTTTTTCAGATAGGATTGCTCATTTTGGATAGAAATCAGATGTTAAACATAAGGGACAATCAAGAGATGTAACCATGGTCAATTCAATAGATCCTAAAATCTGACATTCTTTCAAGAAGGATATTTAGATTTCAATTATATATTAAATATGCAACTCTAGCCTTCAGGAGACAGAACTTCTAAGCAATTACATGAGAGGCTAGTGGAATTTTGTTCTTTGTTTTCTTGTTTTTAATATTTGGAGACAAACATTGTATTCCTGTCTCATTTTTCCTCTATACTTTCCATGCACAAAAAAGTAATGTCATGGTTTCTGTGTTTAATTCATGAGTGAGTAAATGCCATTTAAATGCTGTTTGCTAAATGAAAAATAAAAGGGGGCAGGAAAATATAATAAAGCTTCAAGAGAAGTGTACACATTAAAACGGGGTGGATTGGGTCATCAGAATAGTCTCTCAAATCAGTGTTAACATGGGTTGATTTGTTCATTCATATCAACAATTTAATTTAACTCATTTCAAGGAATATTATATTTACTTATGTTAACTTTTAAAGCGATATCTGGAGAACACCTCATTTTGACACCAGAAAAAATTATGCTTCCATTTTTAAAAAATTGACAATCAGAACCATGCACAAAATGAATACATTTATACAGAATTAGATTTTTTTCAAATGCATAATTTTTTGGGGGGAAAGAAATCTTAAAAAAAAAATACAACAACACACAATCTCATCTCCTTGGTAGATATCTGAACATTTTACCGTGTCACTCAACTGTGATTATTTTGGGGGAAAAAAAAGAAAAGCAAAAACAAAAAAAGATTGATTTACCTCTTTTGGAATGACACTAGTCCATGCTTATAAAGCATTTGATTAAAGGCCTACAAAATAAATAAGGTCAACTCACAAGTTAGATGTCTGTGTTCACCCCTTGCAAGGAGGAAAATATTTGTTAGGACTGTGTTTGGGATGAGCCACAGCTTGCAACCTCCCCACTGCTTATTTTAATCTTTCAAGACATTCATGAGAAGGACAGAAATATGAAAACATGAGAATGTATTTCAGGCCACACTGAGATTGAGATAGTATAACAGAACTCTAAGGAAAAGATGGAGATTTTTCTAGTTAAAGTGCTCTCTCTCTCTCTCTCTCTCTCTCTCTCTCTCAGATGGGAGGATATTTAATGGACTGACTGAAAAAATAAATTCACTAGAAAAATGCTATTTCAGTTACAATTTAATTTTTTAAAACTGATATAATGTCAGAACTAAGAGGGACCTGCGAAATCTACTAGGGCAGTGATTATCAAATTTAGGGTGCTTGCCAAAGTACAGATTTGTAAACCCCATTTCTAGAAATTTATTCTTTTAATATAAATTTATCCATGCCTGTTATCTTTTAAGCTCTGGGGATATAGTGTGACTAAACCAAAATCATTGCACTTTTAAAATCAATTATGATACAAGTAGTTCATGTAATACACTTCAACAAACATTTTTTCCCAACAACTTTGCTGTTGGAATTATCTTTATTTTGATACTACTTTTTCATAGCATCTTAACCTTGGTATTTAAATGGAATAAGTATAGTAAAATAAAACAGAAGTATCTATGACTCAGAATGAACAAGGAAAACAGGTCAGGGGCTACCTCTGCAGTCAGGATAATTAGCTTACTTCCAGTGGTTGTCTCTTTGGGCAAATTAATCTGTCACCATCTGTAAAATATGAATTAAGAATGTACCTACAATTTTGAGTTGATATAAATATTAAAAGAGCAAAGATTTATAGTGACTGGTATATTGGAACCACTCAAATAAATATCAATTTTTATTGTATATCAGTCAATTACTGTGATCATGTTTTCTTTTAAAGCCCTCAATGGTAGATCTATCTGAGTCAAATAGAATCATGAAACTTCACAGGTGGAAGAAATTTTATATAGATCATTGATGTGTTATGGTGTTGAAATAGTGCTCTAGTTGGCGCCGATTTCAACTGCTAGAAGAACTCCTTCATTGCTTTGAGTTGTTTTGCCTAACAGGATTTCATGTGCAATCCTAGTAGAAAAAAGTTCTGCTGTTAAAAAAAAAACAAAACAAAACTTGAAAACACTGGGAATTCCAATCCCTCATTCTAAAGATGAGAAACTGAAAAGGACAGTAATTTGTCTAAGGTCACAGAGCAGAAGTTAGTGGTAGAACTAATGTAGTTACCAGGCTTCTTTGAAAAGAAGAAATGAAATGTTTAATTATGGCCCCAAACACTTTGCAGATTGAGATGGAGTTAAAATACATAAAACAAAACTAAAACATCTGTAGTTTGACTCTCTGAGCTGTTTGTTCTCTATTTATTTGAAATCATTTTAAAATGTGGACATTATTCCTTTACATGTGAAATATATTCCCAAATACCAGACAGCAAATTTTCATTTTAGTTGTAGGTATAGAGAAAAATAGAGCTTTGAAAATAATTAAAAATTTAATCCTTAGGAATTATGAATTTCAATTATGATAGAATTCAGACCAATTTGTAATACAAATTTATTTTTAAAAATATCATGAAAATATGGAATTTATTTGGAAAAAAACATATTTTTCATGTTGCCAAAATAAAGCAGTATCATTCATATTTTCTTGTTAGAGCAGAACCTTTTTTAATCATAATGCTTAGGAAATGGTATTCTGGTTAATGAGAACACTTCTTTTTATTTTGACCTCTAATACTGAAAATCTTAATATGTACTAGCTCATTTTGTTCTGTTTAAGGAATTGATAATGGACCTGACTTAATGTTTCTTTTACAACTGACTTCTTTCTAACATGAATTCTTAATGCATAGTACTATGGGTACAAGTGTAATAGGAGATTATAAACTGCAAAATTAAAAGAAAAACACCAAAATCTCCCTGATATAAGTTTATTGTGTTATTATTTCACCTATTTTCTGAAAGAAAAAGAGATATATTCTCTATTGAGTTTCTATTTATTTGAAGTTTAGTATCTTTGAAATCATTGACTTCGATTCTGTTTCACAACGACCAATTAAGGGATCATAGGTTACCTTCGTAGTTTCAAATTTTAATTCCTGGAAACATTTAAATAACGTTAGGGACTATTGTAATCTATGTTTAAATTACATTTTTACAATATCAACAAAGTCATTCTTTGACAAAAAAATCCTTGTTTAATTACTAATTCACTTCAGAACTATATAAAATAAAATATAAAGAGCAAGACATGAGAACAATAATATTTACACATTTTAATATGCTTTGTGTTAATATTCAATATGTTTTCATTAATTGATTACTTAAAAACACATTTTTATATTCATATGCTGGATAATTCTCATTTTTTTGCTGCTTATTTTCCATTGGTTTCATTATTTGAAATTTCCTCATGTTTCCTGGGATTTAAAAGTTTGCACTTTCTATTTTGGTTTCACAATCAAATTGAATATTTTTACTTAAAATGAGCATATTAATTATTTTTTCAAAAACTTCAACACAAGACTTGGGGAGCTAATTGAGAATTTGTTTGAATGGTAAGGATCCTAAGGTAAAACAGATAGTTTTGAACATTCTCTGGGTTGCAAGCATTGATTGAGAAGTTCAAATATTAATTTAAAAGTTCCACTATAACCAACTGGCAGTCACAAGCTCATTTCAAGGGTCAGACTTACAAAATTTAATTTGATTCTAAATTTAAAGAGGCTAAATATTCTTTGTCAAATATGAATGAATGTAAAATACAAATTAGCAACTGATAATAAATAGAACAGTTTAATAATTATAGTTATTTTACAGTATAACCTAGAATAGAAATTTGTTTATGTTTAAAATAAGTTTTGTGACTTGAAAAAAATTTCTCGTTTTCAGATCGTAATGAAGAAAGGTTTTATAACCGAGATCCCTGAAGAAGTGCTCCTCTATATGAATTCCCATATTGTGAGGCCAGACTGAGTAAACTTTTTATTATATCTTGCAACGACAAAATCATGATGAGTTTTTGATAACTCCCTTTTTGATTCCCCAAGAATGGCAAAGATTTATAGTTACAGACAATGAATCTTATCTAAAAGGAAATTTGTTGCACAATTATGTGGACAGAATTTCATTATAAAGCTTATTTTTTTCTCTTCCCAAGTGATATAAATGATGACAATTAAAATTCTCCTTCTGGATTTAAACAGGGGACTAAATTTTTTTTTTTTGAGATTTTTAGTCTCAATATTTTGATTCCTGTGAGTAAAGAGGAAACTCCATGCTGAATAGGAGAAACTCTCTGCGTAGAGTAATTGTGCAAAAGTTGTTAACCAGTTCAATTATGGAAAATCCTGAAATTTTAAAATCACAATTTTGGCTTCAGTCTGACTAATTATTCAGTAATCTCTACATTTGCTAAACCGTAGAGAAAGGGGGAAATAGTTATGACTTCAAAATCTTTACTCTTGATAATTTCATATACTTAAACTTTAAATATGAATTGCTTTCCCTTTTTACACAAGTTATAAAAATAAGAGGCCCTGTTTACACAGTTTGCATTTTTATGAAATTTGCAGTTTGAAAAAAAAGCTTTTTAAAAAGTGGTAATTAATGCTTTCATTTGAATATACTGTAACCTTAGATTTTTTTTTTTCCTGAAATAGTCTCTGAATTTAACCCACTAAACATGTGAAGATAGAATTTTTATTTAGCGCTAGAATAAGACATACTAAGGACTGAAGAAAAAAAGTTTTTTTTTCTGGTTCCACTTAATTTTCTTTGTATGTGGCACCCCCTTTATCATAGCTATCAATATTATATTTAAATTTTATTTATTGACAAAATGCAATCTACCTCTGTAAGCACTGTGCCATTCAACAGTACTATTGAAAATTTTACATACCACAGTTTAAATTACATCCATTTCAGGAATGGTAAAATGCTAAAACTCAGGTGTCTAACTGCCTTACTGGAATGAGTACAATTTACAAATACAATAATTACATTTTAAAACCATAACAATATTACACCTAGAAGTAAATACTGTAGGACTGGTCATCATGGTATTGTATGAGGAAAATCACAGCTGAAAAGTCATGGACATTTCCAGCAGATATATCCCAAGTACAGATTCTGATTTGTTTTTGTCAAACCAAAATTGAAACCTATTTCTCATACAACAGTTCTCCATTATATGAATCCTCCAAATCTTTGCATAAGCCTTTATTAGTTGTCTGCCAAATATTTTCCTGCAAAACAAAACAACATATCAACAGGTTACCTGCTAGTTCAACATTGTGATTATTATATGGCTAACATTTATATTCCTCCTGCCTTAACCCTAGGAGTCAAATACTACATATATGAGGAGTGCAATACTAATATAAGGCACATAACTTTTTTTAAGTGTTCAATTTTCCAGACCAGCTAGTTGCTTTTTCACATTTCCACATATAAACATTTTGCAGTGGTTTCTGGTTTTAACCAGAATAGGGAAATTTGTTTCTGGCTGTGAGAATCTACCTTATGAGGAGAGTAGTCATATAATTACTTTCAAACCTGGGTCATTTCTGAGAGTGAAAGGGGTATAATTAATAATTACATCAGTACAGCAGCAAAAAACACTAGGACTGATCCCCAAAAATCATTGACAAGTATGATCACCGTAGTATTGGGGAATCTCTCACTAACATACGATTATGTGTGTCAAAACCTTATCTCATGGTCACATTCAGTTCATGGGCAATCAGTTCTGATCTCCGGCCTAGATTGTTTAAGGTTGTTATTACAGTGAAAGATGGATTCTCTTAGATCTCAGCTAAGTCTAAAATCTATGAAGTACTGTTGGAGAAGAAAAGTTTGCAAGTAAGAAACAAATTCAAAGGCAAATAACATGTATCTTCTTTGTCAGTATAACAAAAGTATAATCTACTTCATCACCCTCAGTGTTCACATCTCTATAATGGAATGACTGGCCAGCCCCACATGAGGAACAGAGCCAGAGCCACGATAAGTAGCCAGGGCTTTCCTAATTTCTGACTTCCAGTTTACTGTCTTAGTTTTATTTCATTCAACATTTGGTTTGCTTTCTAATTGTGATGGGAAATGAGGGTTGGGAGTGGGAAAGGGGAGGAGGAAGAAGATGAGAAAATGACTACCTATTCCTTCTTAAGGAAGAGTAGCTAAGGCAACATTGTTTTTGAAAGATATGCACTTACCTGCAGCAAACCTTTTCTTGATGAGTGAAAACCGGTAGCCTGCTCCCACAAGTTCAATGTCACAGCCAGAAAGTGTGCTTCCTTCACTTGTGAACTGCACAACCAATGGGGAAGGTTTGCTTGGGCCTTCAGATAACTGAAATCTTGCCAATAAAGAACCTACCCCTATAAAAAGATTATTATATATTACAAGATAAAAGCCAACACAACATTCTGGAAATAATTTTTGAAACTATATTCAACAGTTAACATACAAAATCTAACTTAGAAGATAGTAGATGTTTCGGTGACAAAATGGTAATGAATAAAATTTATCATTACATATTCTGAGACTCTCTTTGCATGCTGATGCAAGTGTAATTGAGACAAATGGTACTTCAAAGTTTGAGAGCATACTACTTGGAAGGCAATGATTTTTCAACCTATGATTAATATCAGAGGGAAAGTGAAAAATATCTAAACTATCAGAAAGTGTGAGATCTGATACAGAGTGAAAACATGCCTCATTAAAAGCTTTTCTCTGCTTTAAGTATGGTCTGTTTGACGTGTGGTCTTGGGCAGAAAAAGAGAAGCAGAAGATTTATTGAAGAATTATTTACTTTTATTGGCTGAAATAAGATAAAGTGAAGTATTTTGCTTGCTTTTAGCATTTAAGCATATTTTGTTTTATAGTTGCTTGATACCTAAAATAAATAAAGTAAGCATGTGATTACATTACCTCCATTTTCTGACTTCTGAGAAATATCAGGAATCTTCCACAATATTCTTTGTTGTTCAGCATTCCTAAAAATGAAATAGGTAAATGACTTTTACATACACAAGGTTTTTAATTTAATAGATACTATATTTTTTTTCAGATAGTGTTAATTTAAAAAAAAAGATCTTGAAAATTTTAGCTACAATTTAAGCATTATCTGTCCATCTATCTATCTATCCATGCATACACACATAAATTCTCTCCTTTCCTGTTCTGTATTGTAACCACCCACACACTCAGATAGATAAATACTTAGAGGACAATGCAGTTAAAAAGTCTAAAACACACCTACTGAAAAAGTAGATGGGAAGTGTTAACAATCAGTTAATTCAGGTAATTTAAATTGGAACTGTCATATGGCTAACATTCATTTTTTTAATCTTCTAGTTTTTTTTTTTTTTCTGCTTCTGACAATCACATTGAAAAACTAGAGTATTTTTTTTCTAGGAGAATAAGTTCTTTTTTAGCAGTTGCGATTGGTACATAGTGTCTATTCAGTTTCTGTTCTCATACCTTCTCTATAGTGCGTTTTTATAGTGCAGAGGCTACAAAACAAAACCCTACATTTCTCAGACTCGCTGTAGCTGAGGTCCTTGATGAAGATTAGACTCCACCAACTACATGTGCTGCTTGAGATTTGGAGGATCAAAGGGAGAGAGAGGCCATTCTTCTGCTACTTTCTTGGCTGTTTTCTGCTACCAGCAACCTAAATGAGATATGGGATCTTCTAACAGCAGTGCTCCAGTCCAGTCTCCAGGTTTGTGGGTGTTGAGGAGAAGTCAAGGCAGTGCCAGTCATAGCTTTCTCATCCTTGAATCAGCGTGACAGTACTGGGTCCTTGAATTCAATGGCTCCACTGGCAGCCATCTAATTTTTCTTTTAGGTTATGGTAGAAGTAGCAGCGTTCCTGGCCAGCCAGTTCTGTGCTCTTCTTGGAAACAATCTTGGCAGTCCAGTCTAAAGCTTATTCTTCAAGCACTTCCACCATTGTGTGAGCATCTAAATCTCATGTGTTAAATCATTTTCTACTTAAAATAGCTATAGTGGTTTCTGTTTCCTGCTCTGAACCCTGACACACAGGCTTGCTGTGATCTCCTCTAGTGGGAAACAGAAACGCTAAGAAGTCTGTGATGCCTTTGCTGGGAGCTCTTTGGGGAAGCAGAAGCGGGTTGGGGCTCCTTACCAGACTGCAGGGGGGAGCACGGCCTGGAGCTTGGTTACTCCTCCATCTATGGGGACCAGGAACTGCACATTGTTGAGGGCCACAGCGGTTGTCATTGCATCCGTATTGTATTTGTAATCTATGCGTAGGTCAGTGCTTGCTGGCTCACATCGCCAATTCACTGCCAGGTTCAGAGGCGTGGACTGAATGCCCTGGGCAGACACCTTGCCAAATGACAGGAAAGAGAATATTTAAAGCTCGACCATTAACCTGAAGCAAAACCAGTAGCTATGATTATCTCCCATAGGAATATTCTTAGATATCAAAACGTCATAATGTGTAGTCTGTGCTGTTTACAGTGAGCTCTCAGTGAAAATCACCATGAAGGGTGCCATGCGAGAGGGAGCTGATGTTTCAGGTAAGTTGTTACAGGTTAAAGACGTATAATCAATTACTGAAATCTTCATAGCACTTTAGAGTTTACAATGAACTATTAGGAGGTGGTAGTAGTACACTGGTTAAGAGCTGAGGCCAAGAAGTTAGATAGTCTTCGGTGTGAGTTCTTATTGTCACAAACTGAGTGATTTCTGACTGGTCACTAAACCTCTCTGAGCCTCAGTATTTTCTCATCTGCCAAATGAGAATTATAACAATAATATTTACCCTCAGAGTTGTCAGGCAGAGTGAAAGAGATGTTTTATGTAAAATACTCAGCATAATGCCTAGCACATAGTAAATAATTAACATTTTAATACATGCTAATTATTAATCTTATATTTGCTCTTCACAACAAACAGGCAAATTAGACAAAACAGGTTATTATTACTCCTTTGGGACTTGCCAAAATAAGGACTTGAACCTGGATCCCCTAACTAGAAGTGCTGCATTCTTTTCCAGTTAGAATCAACTGTGAGTCTGGTCGCAGAAAAGCCAGGTTTGAAGAATCAACACAAATTTATCTTATCTAAAGATGATAATATCAGCTTGAGTTCTGGGTCCACAGTGAAAAATTCACAACATTATTGTTTCTTAATTGTTCACTGTGAAGATGAATAGCCCTAGGAGGTTGTGCTTTTCCAAGTAAGCGCACACTGCAGGCGTTGTGTGGGTGGTGGCTCTGCCCTCGCAGTTTTATTCATAGAGTATGAGTTTTGCTGATTTTGAAGAATATAAACAACTCTTCATTGGCCTAGCAATATCTGCACATATGGACACCACAGGGAAAAGGTCTGGGGGCAGGTTGAACTCACAAGGCATAGTGGCTGCTGCAGAAACAAGTTTGGAAATCGGTTATTTATAAAAACAACAGGCATGGCTTTTGATGACAATTTTAGTTAGATAATCATTGTAATAGTTTTAAACATTAATTATTTTTAGCAGCACGATCCTCTGCAAATAAACTTTTATTTAGAAATCTATTATTTAAGATAGACCAAAAGGAGAGCAGCCTCACTCTACCTGCTCCTTTCTGCACTATATCCTCAGCAGGTGTTTGCAACTTGACAGTAGCTGTTGTACCCAGTGAGGTGCTCTGTGAATATGTGAGGATGTGTTTTTGATTGTTCTGATTACTGAGAGATGCTCCTCATGGCCAGAAACTAAACAGGCAATCACACAAAATGCTAATTGTGCTTCCCAACCAATTTCTTCGATTGTTGATAAACAACATAACTAAATAAACAAAAGAAATTCCTCACAGGACACTTTTAATGCAAAACGACAGGTCCAGGGCTGCTTACAGTTTTCATAGTACTTTGAAATATATTAGGCTACTAGCTCCTCACAACCATCTATAAAATATTTAGGAATCATTGTTATTCTTATCTGCAGATGAGAAAACTGAGGTTCAGGGATAGGAAGTGCCGAAGATCAGTAGCCAGTAGAAAGCAGACTTAATTCCCAAATTCAGTTTCTTGCCTACATTTTAATATTTTACATCAAGCTCGTATCACAATAGATGAATTCTATCTACTTTTCTAGGTTCACTTAATGACAAATATCGAGATTTCATGGGATTTAAAATTTCAAAAAAATTTAATTTGAGCTGAAAATGTAGATGCAGGCTTTGCAATAAAAGTTCATGTAAGAAAAATGACTACAGTTTTATTTTTACCCTTTCGGACATACAAATCATGTATGTGCCTGGAAATTTAACTTCTCATTCAGGAAAAATTACACTGGAGCTTCTTTTTCTTACTCCTTTCACTTCTCTAAGAAGCTTAAAGCAATCACTGTGTTTAAATGTTTTGAGGAAAAAAACAATTAAATAAAAATACATTTGGTGTATTTTCATTATAAAAGTAATGAATTTCCATTATGTAACTTTTTTGCGCCTACTGCACCTGGTCTTCTTAGGTGGTTTCCCATCAAGTACTAATCAGGCCTGAACCTGCTTAGCTTCCAAGATCAGATGGGACTGTGCCTGTTCAGGGTAGCATGGCCATAGACTATCATGTATTATCAATAACATCTAAAGCTTAGATGATACTGTTCTTATAGGAAAAACATTATACTCATTTGTATTTTTGTAAAATGTAACATCATTTATAGATACTTCACTTTCAGTGTTTCCTACAATAATAGAAATAAGTAGTTTTCAATCTGTAGGGTGTATTATAATAACTTGAAGGCCTTGTACTAAATACCGATATCTGGACCACATCTGGAACCAATTAGGTGAAAATCCCTGGGAGTTTCAGGGTCCAATAGATATCCATCTAAACCTATACCTATACCTATACTTATGCCTATTTCTATCTACAAATAGATTTTGATATAGGTATCTACATGTATTTATCTATAATTAGCACCAGTTCAGAATAAACATTTGTTTACAAGTTCCCTGGTGACTGTAAAGTAATCATGTTTGAGATGCACTGATATCTATGAAGGCTCAACTTTAAAAAATAATTATTTCCTCATCTTAAAAAATAATTTGAACATATTTAATCACAAAAATTACTTTAAAAACAGTCTAGGTGGTCAATGGCTGGGATCAACAGAATATTCAAACTTCATACCTGGTTTGAAACAGGCTTAGTACACTAATGTTCTTAATAAAATTACAGTGAACGAATTCATCAATACTTATAATTTTAATTGATGTAATTTTCTCAGCTTCATTTTTGACATATTTCTCTAATTTTTAAATTAAATGTCTTACTTGTGAGTTTAACCTAATAAGGATATATATAAACATTCTTATCACTGTCTCCAAGTAGTCTTTTAAAATTTCTATTTTCTTATAAATTTGTAGCTTTTAAATAATATCAAAAGAAATGTTACTTTATTAACTTTTATTTAATGTTAGGTATGTTAGAATACACATTTGTAATGTGAAAGACATGCCCTGATCACATAGATAGGCTTACCTGATATTTGAGCATGTCCACATTATAATATGTAGCCTGCGGTTTTTGTTCCGACACTTTCTTTAGGTGAGTCATCAAATTTGGCATGTTTACCCAAAATTCCTTGGTATTGGCATCATTTTGGGTATTATCACTATTTAATTGGGAAGAAAAATGATTGAATAGCACCTTGTCATAAAGAAATATCATAGCAAATTGTCATCTGATTCAATATTCATCTTTGACAATTCGTAGAGATTTTATTACTAATAGTAGTATGGTTTTAGTACAATTGCATTTCTGAATGGTATTAACAGATTAATACCCATAGGGATGCATTATTGTATTACTATAAATTTCAGTGAGTACCCAGTAGTATTAACCAATCATGGAAATAATTGGTTGCTTTAAACAGTAAATTATTTAGTAATCTAAACTTAATAGCTCTTTCTACATCACCACAGTTTCCTCTTAGTTCATGCAATCAAGGAATTGAGTACATTGATTTTCTTTTGAATGGACTTGAACAGTAGTTTCTCAGAAAGTACTTAGCTAAATATTTGGCTAAATATAAACACGGTCTTTTTCACCAACTGAGGAGAAAAGAGAGACATTAAATTACCATGCTACCTTTTCAGCATCCACAATATTTCATCTAAAAGGATATAAATCATAAAAAAGTCACTTTTCTTAAGATGACCTGGAATTGAAATGATAATGATCACGGTAGTTAAAATTGACAAGTACAGTTTTAATGAGCTAAAGAGATTTGTATTTTATGAGAGGTGTTAGCTTTACTCAAGAGGCCTGCCCACAGGCCACTCACCCAATATATCTTGAAAAGGCTTGTATCAATGTCAAAAAGGATCAGGCAAGAGTGTGAAAAATATCTCCTCACTTCCCACACAATGAGGAAACTGAGAATGCAAGTAATTCAGTAACTTGATGCTCAATTTGTTTAGTTACATTTCACTTTCAGAATATTCCATATAATACAATAATGGTAACCATAATTTTTTGAGCACTTATTATGTGCTAGGCATTCTGTTAGATACACATAAACTATTTCATTAACATCTACCCTGCAAAGGAAAATTGCTTTTTTTTTTAAAGTTGAGCAAATGTTATAAAAAGAGAAAATTAGAGGTTTAGAAGACAGAAGGGTGATAGTGATAAAGTGATAAAGGCAGGTCAAAATTAAGTTGCTATGATTCAGTCTCCAGAAGGCAAACTAATCAAAAGAGCTGAGTCAAAACCAACAGGGCTTTAAAATTCCTCCTGGTCTGTTGGGAGGGGGCGATTGTGGGGGCCAAGTCTCAGTGTGACCCATGTGGTTCTGCTGGGGCCTGGTATAGGTTGCTCAGTTTAATAACAAAATAAGCTAAGTCACTTGTCTATGATAATTTCTCAGTAAACTTGCTTTGATAAATGATTGAGAAAGCTTTGCTAATCAAATATTTGCATAGAAATGCAACTGTTGAATGCTCAAGAAGTCTCGAGAATCCTTTAGTAACAGTTTAACAACTGTTCCTGATTATCCTTTCAATCAAACTCCTTTCATAAGGGAAAAATAAAAGTAAACTTCAAGGTGGTCCCTGTCACAAGGATCACAAACCCAAATGTCTCCAGGAGCCAAATTGCTAATCTAAAACATAAATGAGAGAATTGGCTGGGAGTGAGACAACAGATGTCGAAAGGCTTCTGCTGTATTCAAGAACAATCCTTGGCTACATTGTCTTTAAAAATTATTAGGAATTGGTGATAACTGTGGGGGAGCAGTACTGCATAACGAAACAAAATTGGCCACATGACTAATGGGTTACCAGTCATAGCCCTAGACAATAATCAAATATTTAGAGTTAATAGGTCCAAATTAATGAGAATCTTGTTTTTGTTTTTTGGAAAATGACAATTTAATGGTCTATATGATGTCTGTCAAACAAAAACATTCTCAGAGTGCTATTTAATTCAATTCATAAGAGAGATATTAACATAAGTATAAAACTTACAGATATGCCTGAGGACTTGGCAACATAACTGCCTAAAAGGCAACCAAAATTATGAGTATCACACCAGTCGTATGCACAAACAAACCGGTGAGATGGCAGCACATAATTCCTAATTTCAGATGGAGGGGCCTTGAAAAATAAAATAACCGGCTTAATGTGCATACCAAAAACATGGAGGGAAAATAGAGTAAGAACGTTTTCGAGTTACAATCTCTATTATTTTACATTTATCTTTCATTTAATGGGTGATCATTACTTTTACACTTTTAAACCCGGAATTGAGTTTGCCAGTTAAGCCATAGCAAGCACCAAAGAGTAAATGATCTTGGTATTTGCCTGAAAGACCTGTTTTTTCACCTCTGGAATGAAAATCTCATTCAGTTGAGAAAGTGAGTGACTGCATTGATCCTCAAATTCCAAATTTCCGGCTTGAAATTTAGTTATTTCTACATAAATTTCTGGTTTGAAAATTCTTTAAATTATGGTTGAGTTGTTCACTTGTTCAACAAAAATTACTCAAGTCCTTATTAGATGCCAGGCACAGAGGACGGTAATGAGAAAACAGTGGTGAACTAATAGATGTGTTTCATTCCTCACGGACTTTACAGACTAGTAGGGGAGATGGATGAATAAAGAAACACAAATAGATAAATTATTATTAATTTTAGTAAGTGTGACAGAGGGGACCTGAAGAGACGATAACAAAGGGACATAATTTAGTTTGGGAATAGTGGATGAGGAGTTGTGGGGAGGAGAGTGGGATGGTCGAGGGAGGCCGAGCAGAGCTGAGATCTGAAGGATGAGTTAGGAGTCAGGTGAAAATGGGTGGAAATAGTATTGAAGGCAGAAAAGCCTTTTTGTGGGAAAGGACTCAGTCTGTAAGACTGGCGGGTCTGGCTGGAGCTGCAAGGAATCTGAGGCAGGATGGTGGGAGATGAGGACAAAGAAGCAGGCAAGGGTGGATGATGCAGGGCCTCAAAGGCAATGGTAACAAGCTTGGATTCTGCTACAGATGCGCTGTGGAGCCACGTGAGAGATATGAGTGAGGACAACCTGATTTACCTCATAAAAGGTCATTCAGCTGCTGTGTGGAAAAATGTAGAAGTGGGGAAAGACTGAATGCAGGATGAGAAGGAGGAAAGCAATTATAGAGGTCTAGTGAAATGATGGTGGTCAATTGGACAAAAGAGGTCACAATAAAAGGAAAAAAAGGCCACTTTAGAGAGTGACTTTTAGATGGAAAAACAGAACTTGATGATGGAGAGGAAGCTGTCAAGAAAGACTCATTTCATCTCATCCATTGTCAATAATTAATATGTGTAGTTGATAATTTTTAACAGCATGTATGAGTGTACATGTTGTGTGAACATGTATGTGTGTGTATGATAAAGACATATTCATATTTAAGAATTAGAAAAAGTGAAGAAGTATATTTATAGAAACATTTACATAAGCTTCTCTGATGTCATATGTAAAGTTCCATCAAAACAATTATCATTACAATGAAATTTTATGTTTTAAGGAAAAGATTTTCAAGTTCATGTGAAGAGTAACTCACAGTTCAAATAACACTTGACTTTTAAAGATACAAAAAATGAATTTTATTTCTTTTATTAGGTTCATTTCCCACCATCCTTATTCATTGTCTAACGATGATAAGTAAAACAGACAAAAAATAAATTGCCACTAACACAGATTTTATTACTCTAAATGTCTCTTTAGTCACTTGAGATAGTTGGCCATTAAAATACACATATGCATACACATGCAATTACCCAGAAAAATATGACAGCTGGTAAAGTCCTGTGTTTTAACTGACACACATATCTAAGTAGTGGTAATTTCTCTATGGTGCTACTCCCTTGCTAAGGTATGTCCCTCCCTCATCTAAGTATAAAGCACTAAGCTACATACATCTAAAAAATTTGAGCAAAACATATTTACCAGCAGAGAAGTTGAGGATTTGGCAGGACGTGCTCTAACCTGCTGAAATTTATCACCCGAAAAGTCAGGGCAGCTGGCGATGGGTTGTTGGCAAAGTGTCTGGTGATGCCGGCAGGAAAGGACAACACCATTTCTCCAGTAATCTTTACGATACATCTGGCATATCAAAACACATGAGAGGAAAGAGAAAGGAAGCCCGGGTCAGTACGCTGTGAATCAAAACAGCTGCGAAAAAGAAAAAATGTGTATAAGAGGATTACACAGCGGAAGAGATGGAAGATAAGCTCTTGCGATTCCACTCTCAACTACTAAATCATTTCTAAGACTTAATGGTTTAACACCCCCCAAAAGTAGCTATTATTTTTAATGTATTTTTGAACTGTTTGTTTTTTTTTTTTTCCCTGTAGAAAAGTCTGTATGTTCACATCATAAATAGCATTATCTATTCTGGTGGTTTTCTGTCTCTTCGATTTCTGAATTTTTGGCACCATATTTGAAGATATTAAATTGCACAATGTTATCACACTAGTCACTGAAATTTATTTTAGTTCTCTGAGGGACATGATTGATGCCTTGAACATGTTCTTTCATGTCTCCCTGAGGTAAAATTCTCGCTTCCCATTTAATTAGATCTTTTTTCCATTAACTTGTCTATTTGGTTGAAATTGTAAAATCATTTGACACATAGGTTAACATAATAAAATGAAAATTTGGAAGGAAAAAATAACCCTTTTTCTTAAAAAAATAAAAAGCCTCTATTGAGGTATAATTGACATCATAAATGACACATTTATAGTATAAAATTCCAAAAGTTTTTGACATAGTATACACCTGTAAAACCATCACGCATTCAAGATTATGAATATATCCAGCATCTCTAAATGTTCTCTCATTGGTCTCTGCAATCCCTCTTTCCTGCACTTTTCCATTCTTTTAATCCCCATCCCTAGGCAATTGTTAATATGCTTTCCAACACTGTACATTAGTTTGTACTTTCTAGAATTTTACATAAAACAAATCAGAAAATATGTATTTTTTTTTTTTTGCTGGCTTCTTCCGTTCAGCATAATTATTTTGAGAGTCACTCATGTAGAGCATCAATAGTTCATGCCTTTTTATTGCTGGGTAGCATATGGATATATCATAGTTTTTTTTTTTTTAATTCATTTACCTGTTGAAGAAGAACATTTGATTTGTTTCCAATTTTTACCTATCATAAAGCTGTGATGAATATGTGTGTATAGCTCATATGGACATATGCTCTCATTTCTCTTGGACAAATATATAGGAATAGAATCACTGAACCTCATGGTAGGTATACCTTTAACTTTGTAAGAAACTGCCAGACTATAGTTAATAATATTGTAATGGCTATGTATAGTGCAAAATGGGTACTAGACTAATCATGGGGAATCACTTTCTAAATTATATGAATGTCTAACCATTGTACTGTATACTTGAACCTATTAGAAAAAAAATTGAAAAAAAAGAGCCAAAACAATGTTTCCAGACTGTCTTCTGAAATGGAAAAGATCAGCTGTATATGAATTTCAATTCTCACACATCGTCAGCGCTTGGTAGGATCTATCTTTTTAATTATAGCCACTCTAACAGGTGTGCAGTGATATTTCATTGTTTTAATTTGCATTTTCCTAATAGCTAATAATCTTAAGCATCTTTTCACGTGCTTATTTGTTACCAGTTATCTACTTTGGTGAAGTGTTTAAATTTTCTGAAAAGGTTTTAAACTGAGTTTTCTGTTCTCTCATTGGGTTTTAAGAATTCTTTATATATGAAGGATGCAAATCATTTATCAGATACACACTTTGCAAAGATTCTGCCTCCCCACCGCCCCTACCATCAGTCTGTGGCTTGTTTATTTTATTTTTTTCTCGTAGGAGTAACTTTGAAGGGCATAAGATTTTAATTCATCAATTTATTTTTATGGGCTGTATTTAATAAATTTATTCTTTTGTAGTTCTAGCGAAGAAATTTTTGCAAAATCCAAGGTCACAGAAATTTCGCCTAGATTTTCCTCTAGAAGTTTTTTTCAGTTTTACATTTAACTTTATGATCTATTTTTTAGTTAATTTTGTATAAGATGTGAGGTCTGAGTCCCAATTCATTTTTTTAGTGTGTGGATATAAATATCTAACTGTTCTAGCACCATTTGTTGAGAAAAGACTGAATTTCTCCACTTGGCAATTTTGTTGAAATTCAGATGTCCATATATGTGTGGATCTTTTTCCGGATTCCTATTTTGTTCTATCGATCTATGTTGTCTGACTTTACACCAATACCACACTGTCTCAATTACTGTAGCTTTGTAATAGTTCTGAAATCAAGTATTGTCAGTCCACTTTGTTCTTCTTTTTCAAAGTTGTTTTGGCGATTGTAGGTACTTTGCACTTCCATATGAAATTTAGAATCACTGTGTCAATTTCTACACACCCTCTTAGTACCAGTGTAGCTTCAATTCACCCTTTCCTGCCTGCTCTGAGAAAATAATGGGCCTTATTTTTAATTTGCCCGTGGGAACCATGTTAAGCTTTGTCAGTAGAGGGCGCTGGAAAGACATTTCAGGAAGAAGGGATTTCTTTCTGGTTCCAGTGTGCTTGCCAGGCAGGTGCCCTTGCAGTCTACAAGGATTACCTGGTGCGAGGCTCCTGCAGTACAGGAGTGGGTGTGTAGCTCCTGTAGTGCATATGGCCCTGCCAGTGTGTGAATATTACAGCCCATGTGGCTTTGCTAGTGCCAGTAGCACAGGAACGTCCCTAGTATCTGACTGCTGTAGTGCATGTGGCTGGGCTGGCCCAGTGCCTAGAGACTGCATCTCTAGGGTCCTGCCATGCACTCACCTTCTCCACAGACAGCTGCTGCAGTGCATGGTGGTAAGCAGTATCTACTGGCCACTAGTGTCCTATGGCATCCACCTCAGCCAGTTTTGTAGTGGAGTGTGCCCCAGTGAGACACTTCCCCATGAATAGCTGGTAGTCAGGTGGGCTCTCCCTATGCCATGGTGTGAAAACTTGAGAAAGTAAGCTGGGGCAATCATATAGCACACCAAACCTCTCAGGGATCACTGTCCTTCTTCTGAGGTTCAGCATCTTGCAAATCACTGTTTCATATATTTTGTCTGCTTTTAAGATGTTTTCATGTGGAAGGATAAATCAATTAGTCTCTGTAACTCCACCTTAGCCAAAAATAGAAATCTCAAAAGAAATGTTTTTCTTAGGGAACAGTAAGTATTTAAAATGCGTGAACCATCTACGGCCATGCCACCCTGAAGGTGCCTGATCTCTACTGATCTCGGAAGCTAAGCAGGGTCAGGCCTGGTTAGTACTTGAATGAGAGACCACCTAGGAATACCAGGTGCAGTAGGCATTATAAAATAAAATGAGTGAACCTCTTTATGACTTCCCCATACATCTAGATAACTGACCCTTGTACCAGTTCTACAATTTGAAGTTCAGGATTGCAGTTTCTAGAGAAATTGAGGTTAATACGTGAAAATATGTTGCTCACGTCTGAGTGTAGGGAACTCTAATTGCCTCCTAGCATCTAGTAAACTGTGTAACCGTGATTGATGAGACACACGTGGCTCAAGTGAGATGGGCTTGAGTACACATTTAAAATAGCTGATGTGAAGAACTGCTTGCTATAAGCTCACGTGTAAAAGGCTGGGTTTGGGATAGAGGTGGAGGGCAAGTGAGCTTCCTAAAGTTGCCATATGTTCCCCCCGCCCCTCAGATACTATCATTCACAACTCTGCACTGCTCTGAATGCGAATTTTGGTTTCTGGAAGTTTGTATCTCTATCTCTTTTGAAGAATATTGCTGATGTCCCAGTTTGGGGGCCAACTCTGCTGTTTTCCTCTATCTTTTAGATTCATTAACCTTGCTTGGTTTACTGATGCTGAGCCTGGATTTCTCCTCAAACTGAGTCTACTTTTGATGTTTTTCAATATATGAATATGCAGAATATTATCTGACAACTCTAGAAGAAAACAATAATTAGAGCACTTGTTAAATTAGACTTCGGCAGGTACCACCACTTAGCATATTATTAACAGTGGTGGCTCAAATGCTTTTTTATTTGGGAAATCTCAGCTTTTTTTCTAGGTTTCTCAAAGTGAGATTTAAGTGGTGTCTTGGTGGGGGATAAAGTTTCTTTTGAAAGCAAGTTAGTGAGGGAAGGAAGTGGTATTTCTTAAGTCAATAAACATTTATTGACTCCTATTTTTTTGTGTGTGTTTTCTTGAGTGAGGAGGCAATTAAGAAATGAACAAAACAGACTCTATCTTCAAAAGGTTTACAGTGTTGGGTAGAAGGTGAGAGAAGCAGTCAATATAAGGCAAGATAGGAAGCACCAAGGCTCCTCGCTTACTTTTTTAAACTTCATCTTAAGGTCAGTTAGACTTTTGCTGATTTATTAATCCATTCAGTGTCTACATTGACTTGAAACTTTCTATGTAAAAATTAGCATTTTCAACTATACTCACTAAAGAAAAAATCCTTGTTTAACTTTAATGATTATTCCTATCAGTATGCAATGTGGTTATATTTCATGTGAGTTTGAATTATGGAAATCTGAAATACTGCAATATGAAAAGTTTAGCAAACTTATTTTATGAGTAAAATTTGAAATCAGGTGAAACTCTACAAATGAAACATTCATCAAGAATTGCAGAAGTTCAAAGTCAGTTGGCTAAGTGACTTATAAACTGAGTTCTCCCTATTGCCATAGGCAGCACCACGTTATCAGGTCAGTAGAAATGTTGGCTAACTTTGATCAGAGAATGTGTGAATTTGATTTACATAAGGTCATCAGAAATGTTTTTTTACATAAAATATGACTTCTGTGTACTGCTTTGATAGCTAAACCCACAGTCTTCTTTTTAAGCATACATACCTCTGTGGATTTGCAGCTTCCCTTCCTTTATTTATATCCCTGTTCATTGCCTTAGGTACTAGGCAAACTCCTTTTCATATTTCAAGACTCAGTTCAAAGGCAGGTCTTTCTAAAGTCTTCCTTAATATTCTTTTCTTTCAGCCTTTCTTAATTTTTATTTTTGCTAGTTTTCTTTGGACATATGTACTGATTTTATGGATTCTGTTTTGTAGTTTATTGCACATATTTTACTATTGTGAAGGCAAGCATTGTGTCTTAGGTTCTGGGCAGGCAGAAGTATGTAACACAGGCACCTGTGTACAGTAGGAACTCAATAAAATGTTTTAAAAATAAATTCATACATACAACAATTATATACAAGGTGCCTGCATAATGTACCAGGCATAATGTAATGCACTAGAATGGGTAGTGAAAAACAAGACAAACATGGTTCGTGTCCAAACCTTTAGTTTAAGCAGGGAGACAAACACTTGAATAAATAATTGAAATATGATGATAAGAGAAGGATAGAATATAACTGAGAAACCTAAGTTTTTCTAGGGGTTTAGAGAATTAATTCCTAGCACTAGGGTTGTTCGAACAGGAGCTGATAATATGGAAGATGCATTTTTCCAACCAGCAGCAAAAGTCAAGAAGTTCTCTGACTATGAGCTACTGAGAAAGATTCAGATATCAGAATACCTATTACAGGTGTCTGAACACTCAGAGAAAAAGTGTGACTATATTTGAATGAATTATGTATCATAGTTTAAAATAATTAAAGTAGTAAATTTCTGTTTCCAGCATATGGTCTGAACATAAATGGGGAAAGCCATGATGAAGGGTGAGAGGGAACCACAGGCAAAAGCAAATTTGCATGTCTCTGTCACATCATTTCTCTATGTGGCACTGTGTTTGGTTCTATTCTCCTTCCCTCCTCACCCCATGGTCCAACTTTTGATCTAGAGTATTTCCTTGAAAGTGAATAACAGAGAAACAGCAATTATAATTATTCATTGACTAGAGATGAAATTAAATTTAGAAGAATGTCACCTAATAATATGTTCATAAATTTTAGATCTCATAATTTCAATGAAGTATACTGGATCTCCTATCTACCAAGATACAGTATATACTTCAACTATTTATGGCATTATAATTGAAAACAGGCTCAATATATGCAGTCATCCACAATTCAGACTCAGCTAATTTGGACAAGCACAGGAAAATCACAAATATTAATTTCACTTGAGTGCCAATATAAGTTTCAGTATACAAAATGAGGAAGGGAGGGGACATGAACATTCATTCTATAGCACTATGGTTTATCCCATGCAGATATATTATACAACCTAAGGGCATGGCATTTACTTGCTCTAACAGTTCAAACTCATACCTATGTGTGAGGTAGCTTTTGATTTCTATTGATATGTGAATGTGGTAAGTGAACTTCCTGCTCTGAAGATGAAAGAGAAAGGACATAGGCTAAACCAGAGTGCTGTAGAGTGAAATCTAATCCTCAATGTGCTGGTATTTGGAGGTGGGTCTATTGGGAGATGGTTAGGTCATGGGGGTGAAGCCCTTGCAAATGAGATTAGTGCTCCTATAAAAGAGACCCCACAAAGCGTCCTAGCCTGTTCCACCATGTGAGGTTCCACCATGTGAGGTTACATGGCAAAAGGCTGTCTGAACCAAAGAGCCCCCTCTCACCAGACATCAAATCTGCCAGCTCCTGGGCTTCCTACTCTCCAGAAGTCTGAGAAATAAGCTACCCAGTCTATGATATTCTGTTATAGCAGCCCAAATAGACTAAGACACGACAGTCCAGTGTTGGTTTTTCTACAATATTCTGGGTTTAGAATAAAACCAAGATGTTTAAAAGGACTTGACACTAAGTGTGGTTGATAGATTCTAGTGGTGGAGTAGGAAACTTAAAGGTGGAGTTATTACTTATGTTAGTCTCCCAGCAAAATATTGCTAGATTCAGACTAAAAAAAACTAGTGTTTCTGAAGTATGAAAAGAATTCATAATTAGCAATGCAGATTTCCACTTAAAATATGTGTGGTAATCCAAGTTCTAATTACACTTAATTAACACCGTTTAAAAAATTTTTATAAAATAACCAAGTGTTCTGTATGCACATTTTTTCTTTCATTATTATTTCCAAAGATAATAAGATTTTCTAAGCCTTCATCCTTGTAAGTAAAAATAAAGAGCAATTATTCCCTCACCAAAATTTGTCCTTTACTTACTGTTTATCCATCAATTTAAGACTTGGAATTATATTAGTGACACATGAAACCCAGTTTGACTTACGTATTCACTTTTCAGTGTAGACCAATAATCATTCTTAACTGTTTTGTGTGTGTTTGTGTCTCATGAAACCCTTTGTGAAATTGATGAATGCTATAGACCCTCTCTATGGACAAATACACATATGCACACACACAAAAGATATGCAATATGATTTCAGGGAATCTACTTTCTGAACCCTTTTTATGGAACTCTGTATAGAGAGGCAAAATATTTAATTATATTACATATACATTCAGGTCAAGTTCATTGTTAGTTTGTATTGATATAAGTAAAATCAGATTCTTGTAAATAGTGGTACATTTCTCTCTAGAACTTTTAGTTTGTTGTAATTATAATTTTTTTGGCCATTCTTTTCTTACTTAGTAAGGGTAACACACACCTTTTCCTCTTACTAATCTGGGTGTTACAAGAAGATTTCCCCCCCCACATTCTTATTCCAATGCACCATTGTTTCAGTTTATATGTAGGTGATTCCCATCCAGGAAAAACAAAGACCATAAAAGATATTATCTGGACATTTACTTTTACGAGACAATAAATTCTCTCACTGTTGACACAGTTGAATTTGAGTCTTCTGTTACTACAACCAAAACTGAATCAGAGATTTTTAAATAGTGAGATATTAGATTATTGGACTTTTGGGTACAGTTTTTTAAAAAGCAGTGAATTAGTATACCCAATTAAAATTTCTCCTCCATTCTAGGTATACAACCTGTTATTGTTAGGTGGGCTTTTTGGTTTTAGGATAAGAAATAAAATAGTTATAACGAGGCTGTCCTCTACTGAATAAGATAGAATTTGGAGAGTATAGCGGACCAAGCTCTGGGCTTACTTGCTTGGATCTGCTCCTTTGAAGTAGGCATTGACTGTTTCTGTAAATGCTGCTGCAACAGGGAGGGTGTCCTGGGCTCCCATGGTTAAGGGGCTGGGTCCCCTGGAAGAACCTGCATGAAATGAAAAACTTTCATCATTTGTTATAGGCATAAAAGACACTTTAGTATATGTATAACTATATTAAAGAATAAAATCTATTAATGGATAAAAGTAACGTGTTAAGAACCATAACTCTGTCTACTTAACATAGAGCTCAAGTATTTAAAATTAAATATTTGGCTAGTTTACAGACAAACACATTTGAAATTAATTTAACTATACATTTTACTACAGAAAGAAATCCAAGCAGAAGAATAAAGTCATAGGGTTTGAAATGTTTTGTATAAAGCATCAGGCAGTATTTGCATGACAGTTTGTACAGAAGATAGTTAATAAAGAAAATCATTAGCTTCCTTTTTGAGTATCCACCCTATATAGTTGTTCATAAAACTTTTAGCATTTCTTCATTTTCAAGAGACAAACAGCCAAACAAACAGGTTTACATGTCCAAAAAATATGCACAACCAAAATGTATACCTTGACTTAGCACAAACACATAAATACATCAATTCACACTATTAAAAATAACAGAGGTGCTTATGCTTATTTAACACCTGCTACATACCAGGCATTGCACTGAATACCTTACAAGGATGATCACATTCAATCCTATATCAACCCTGTGAAATAAGCATTATTATTCCTATTTTACAGAGGAGAAAACTGAAGCTCAAAGAGATAAATGACTTGCCCATGACAATATAGTTAGTTGAGTGGCAAAACTAAAATTCAAACCTAGATTTATTGCCCTAAAAAGCTTAAGTTTTTCCTATGATGTAATATAACTTGTCTAAATGAAACATTTTCTTGTATGATTTTGATAAAACTCGAGGGTTCCAATCCTTGAGCAAGGTTTAAGATTGTTTTTGTTATTAATCTATAGGCATGGTACTGAACAGTAAAGTTTTAGCACGCTTCTGTTTCTAGCAAACAAAAACATTTACTCTTCCCTACCCCATTACAGATTATATGTTATGCTTCTTTTCTTTTACCTTCAGTAACTTCTGTCTTCATCTCTCATCATGAAAAAATCTATCCTTTGTATATCTCTCATCTTAATAAAGTTTTTCTTGATAATTCTAGGTCATGCTAGTCTCTTCTTTTTCTATCTTTCCTTGGCTTTCAACCTCTAGTACTCAGTCATCTAGAAATTAATCACTAATAAACACTGCTTACTATCCACTATGTATCAGGCACTATGATAGGTGCTAGAGATTTAAAGATAAATTAAACATAATCTTTGTCCTCAAGGATAAGTGTTAATATCATCAGCCTTAACATCATCAACATTCACTGCCAGCATTACCTTCATTACCTTCATTACTGTTACTTACTGCATCTTTACTATGTGTTTTACATACTATCTATGTATACGAATAAAGTAAGCATTATCTTCATTTTATAGTTGATAGAGCCAAGGCTCAAGAGTTTATACAATGTGTTCAGTCCTACACAGCTAGTACACAGAATATTTAAGATTGATATTCAGATATGTATAAGTTCAAAGTTTAGGCTCTGAGGACTATATTATTTTGCCACCTTAATAGTGAGTTACAGCACCATTTAGGGCAAGTACCAATGATGAGTCTTAAGATAAAGTATGCATGTCTAAGTCTTTACTGCCCATGAGACTGTAAATATTAAGTAAGAAGAAACCATGACCTAAATTTCTTTTATGGAGCCACTATGGTCCCTAAAACAGAGGCAAAATTACATTAATCTTTCATTAAAGATATCGTTGGATCTCAGAAAGGTAAAGTTTATTCACATCTATAAATAAAGAAAGCACACTAAACAGAGGCCATTATTTTGTACTAGTGTTGCTTAGTTTATTTGTTCATGTATTAGTTCAAATATTTACTGAATGACTAGTAGGTCATTTTCCTTAAGTAGAATGGTTTCCCCAACTGTTGGTTAAAACGGGGCAAGAGGGCTGAATTCTCACTATTATATCAGGATTATAATTACCAAATAATTGAAACTTGAAGTTTAGTGAAGAAAGAGCTAGATCTGCAATCAAATAATTAGAGCAATTTTATAAATGCTTTAAGAATGATATGACCAAAACTCTATAAAAGCAATTTATGCTGCATGGATAGGTCAGGGAAGGTTTCATTGAGTAGGTGATATGATAGCTGAAGTTTGAAATGACTAGGATCTCAAGATGAGGAGAAGGAAGATGGTCTAGCATGTACATAGGAGTAGAGCTGAACAAACATATGGTATTTTGAGAAACCATAGGAAACACAACATTGTGTGTGTGTGTGTGTGTGTGTGTGTGTGTGTGTGTGTGTGTGGTGGGTATTAAAGGGTGAGACTTTGGGGGTTAGGAATTAGGTCGTAAAGTGGTTTGCATAAATATTTAGGAAAACTTGTCTTTATAAGTGGTTCATAGGCATTAAAATCAATCACTTTTTGGTATTCTAATACAAATCTATGGATGCTTCTCAGAGCAGAGTGTACATACGTACAATATTTATGTAATTTAAAACAGAATTATACACTTCTTGAAATATTTTGGGGGTCTTGGAACTAGTTATGAACATTGAGGCCTGTGAAGTGTTAGAAATAGGGTGGTTATAATGGAGCTTGAGTTAGATCACTCTTGCTATAGTGTGGTGGATAATTTAGTGAGAGGCAATAATGTAGGTGAGGAGATCTGTTAGAAAGAAAAGATAAAGTTGGTAAGAAATGCAGATGTTAGTAGATAAAGGGAATGTCAGGTATAATATTTTTCAGTTTTACAAAACATTTAATAGTCTTTCATGATATTCTTGTGCATAAAGTAGTGAAATTCAGTAGATAATAGTCTTATTAAGTGAATTGACAAACACAATATCTAATGAATCAGTGGGTTTACATCCATTAGGAAAGAAGTCTCTAGTGAATTGTCTCAGAGATCTTAGTCTGAACTTTTTATTGCCTTGCATAACTAGAAAATATGCTCAAAAATAGTACATTCTAGTGGCTGAGAAGATGAAATTTGGCATCAGACATACCTGCATTTGAGTCCTGTCTCTGACTCTTATTATCTATATGATCTTTGACAGGGATGATATAATAGTACCCACTCTGTTCTGAGTATAAAATGAGTAAAGAATTTAGCACAGTGCTTGGTGCATAGCGAGCATTTAACAATGATTAGCTATTTTTACGATTATTATTACAATTCAAGATACTACAAAAGTTCTCTTAAATAATGATACTCAATGAAAGTGCTCAAAAGTATCTAAAACTTTTAGAATACTGGGCTGGAACTGAAAATATCAGCAAAAACACACATGGAACTGTTCAAAACAAGATAAAAACTTTCTCCAATAATTGTGGTATGGGGAAAACTGGTGTGACAAAAGAACACTTAAAAATATTTGCGGGTTTAGCTGATACTCCACTTTTTATTTGGGGGTTCAAAACACTGCTTTTTTTGGCTACATTAGTGAATCTAGATCACTAGAAATGATATTATTGCTTTTTGTTTGTGTGATCTGTTTTAAAGCTTGTCAGGTGGCAATCAGAACACTTATTCTGAAGACCAAACTCCAGTGTACAGTGTCTAAGATCTTCTGTGTTGTTATAGTCTGAATGTTATTGTACCTTCAAAATTTATATGTTGAAAACCTAATGCCAAGGTGATGGTATTAGGAGGTGGAGCCTTTGGGAGATGACAGATTCATGAAAGAGGAACACTCATGAATGAGATTAGTGCCTTTATAAAAGAAGCCCCAAGAGAACTAGCTTGACCCTTCCACCATGTGAGAACACAGACTTTGGCAGTTTGCAACCTGAAAGGGGTGTTTCCCTAGAACCAGACCATGCTGGCAGCCTGACCTTGAATCTATAGCCTCCAGAACTGTGGGAAATAAAATTTTGTTGTTTATAAGCTACCTAGTCTGTGGTATTTTGTTATAGGAGCCAGAATGGACTAAGACATATAATCTGACACAGATCTATTCTTCATGACCCATCTCCTCCCACTCCTTCCAACAACCCTATACTCAAGCTATGTTTGCTTCTGGGCACTATATCCTTATAGTAGATTTAATCAATAATGCCAAGGAAGAAGAAAATATCAAAGCTTTACAAAGGACTTTTTTACCTTAAAGTATCCATAATTTATAATCCCAATTTCTTCAGATCCTTATACATTGTATAATAAACCATTTTTATTTTGCTTTTTTTCATTTATTACATAATTTTTTTTTACTGTGATCTGGTCTACTTATCATTTTTGACAAGAATATATTATTCTACAAACATTCTCCAAATGTTGAGCCATTTATAGATAGCAATTATTTTAAATCTATCTTTGTATAAATTCTTTTCATTTTTAATTATTTCCTTAAAATACAGTTTTATTATTACAAAGTGGGATGACCAAATCATAAGACATACAAATTTTGACTACTAAGAATGAGATTATTTTACATAAAATTATATTTAATGCAAATGCTATCAGTAATAAATGAATGTTTCTATTCCCCTGCAGTGCCTTAGAGAATCTTTGTTAATATGATTACTGGAAAACTGGTTAAAATCAGAAGAGTATCTAAGATGGTGAAAATTCAAACCTCATGGCCTGAGAGGACTAAGAAGGGCCTGGAAACTATTTTCAAATAGCTGAAGTAATATTACTAGACATTGACTCAAGGGACTAGAGTTCCTGCCCATGAACCTGCAAGTTTATAGCTTTATGACCTTGGGCAAGTCAATTAACTTTAGGTTTTCTCAACCACAAAATGAAGGCAATAGAGCACATAATATCTGTTTTAGAATTCCATGGTTTTACGTTCTTTAAGGTATTTAAGAATTTTTAAACAGTAGGAATGACTTTCTAACAGAGAAATAAACTGTGGAGACATGAATATGTAACCTCTCAAGAAATAAGACACAAACATATGGAAAACCTAATAATAATAACATATGAAAATAAGAGCTTAAGACAATAAAGTGACAGAATTGTGATATTATTTCATTAAAAAATTAATTGCCAAATAAGCGGTAGAGAAGTGTTGTTCCATGATTTAACAAAAGAAAACTTGGGCTCACATCCAGACTTGAGTGTGAATCCTAACTAATCTTTGTGACTCAGTTTCCTTTAAATAGAATGATAATAATAATATCTATGTTAAAGGTTTGTGGTGAACATCAAATGGGATAATATTTATAAAGTCCTTATTTTGTCAGAGTGAGCTTTACTTAGGTTGTTGAATTAGAGTGGGTTCTTTTTAGCTGAGTAGTTATTTCGGTAGAAAACAAAGGGAGATGATGCTGCAGATGGCATTTTTCATCGAACATGCAGACAGACTAGAACCTTCAGTTTCCTTACATCGCTAAAATTCTGTGCATGCATGCTTAATTTTTTGCATATTACTTAAGTAGCTATTATAGCTACTTAAGTTGCCTGATATAATGCTTAGACTATAGAATGTATAAGTTTGTTGAATGCATGTTTGTCTTTTGATTCATTCAAATGTGAATTCCTGAAATAATTAGACATTGTTCTAGCTGCTGAAGGATACACAGAAAAGCATAAGACATGTGCCTTCCTTCACTGAGTTTATAATATGGGAAAGGACTACAATATTAAATACACATGGAAGATAAAGCACTATATAAAGTGAAAAAATAGTTTAATATTATAATTATTATATAACCATTAATAATCATTTTTAAAGATGTGTAGGTAGAAACAGTATTATGTCTGTTTTTGAATAAAATAAAATATCAAAATTAACATTGTTTTATATTCTTTATGCATTGAAGGAATGAACAAGTTCAGTATAATTATCTCTGTTTCTCTAGCCCAAGGTTGCTCTGTAGTAGGTGGTAAAGCTGAAATTCATTCCTAGGTCTCTTGACTTTAACAAAAACAGTAGTAGCAATAACAAAGACTTCTGTAGTTCTTACTGTATACTAAGAATGTTTTGAGAGGCTTTACTTATATTAATTCTTACTCCTGATAATACCTCTATAAGGCAACCATTAGTATTCCTGTTTTACAGAAGAACAAACTGATGTTTCCATGTCATACAGTAGCCTTGCTCATAGTCACCCAGTCAGTAAGCAGTAAGAACAGGATAAAGATACAAATTCTGAATAGAACTGCCTGGCTCTGGATCCCAAATTCTTACATACTCTGCTCTAGGAGCATAAAAGTCAGAATAAAATTATGTTAGGCAGTTGATGGCTCATTTGTGGTAGCCCAGAAGGGCTAGTGCTGCCATCAGTTATGCAGTTTTGACAAAATAGCAATTCCAGGGTCTTGGCAAGCAATTGGCATACACACTTAGGGAGTTCTGAGAAATGGAAAAGGGTACACAGAGTCACCATTGTGTGATATTTTCTGAAAGGCAGTTTCCTGTCACTCTCATTATCAAACAAGGTGACACCACACACACACACACACACACACACACACACACACACACACACACAACCATACACACCTTAAAGATATAAAAATTTTCTAATAGTATGAAACCTTTAATAGATAAGGTCCTTAATTTCGTGGAAGTATTTCCTGAGTAGTCAATTGAAATATGAATGCGGATATGGAGTTTAGACTGTGTACATAAAACGTTAAAGGAAAAAGGAAAAGGGAGTGAGGGAGAGATTTCAAAAGAGAAAGGAAAGATACAAAAAAAAGAAAAGTAAGTAAAATAGTCTCAGGTACAAAAATTGAGTAAAAGTACAAGAAAGTTTACAAACAAATGAATGTTTGCATCCTGAATTCAACAGAGACACCTCATCTCACACCATTGTGGGTTGTTTGCATGGAAGTGAAGCAGGTAATCAAGGTGGCAAATGCTATTTACATCCAGGATTGAGAATGTAGGAGATAGAACAAACAGAGTAAAGCAACAGAAAATCTCAGAATGTGTGAAAGAAGAGAGAAGAAATTACGGGGGTTGTATGAAAGAGCAGAGTGACCTTAAATTACTTAACATTTCTGAAGTTCAGATTCCTAATTTTGTAAAATGGAGATAGTATCTTTTACAGATGTTGTGAGGGTTAAACTTGATGAGATAGGATATCCTTGTTGTCTGGGAATAGCCAGTTATGGAAAATAGTCATCTAAAAATGTATTTAAATGGTTCTGAAATTTTCATACTATATAGTGATAAAAGGCTTAATTGGGATTCTAAATTCTCATAAACTATATTTGTGAAAAAAATCTTTTATTAACACACAATCAGATAAGTAGTGGGTTTTTAGAGTGAGCAAAAATGATTTGTGTTGATATTTTGAGGAAAGGCATGTTTTTCTGATAAAATTATATTATAGCTCTACACACCAATGTAGGCTCAGATTTGGCTTTGATTCATGATCATAAAGTGAGCTATTATTTCAGAGTTAATTGAGAGTTTTATCAATTTTCCTATGGGCCTCTCAATTTCTTGATTTTCTTTAAAGTGCTATGATTTAAGCTTCCTTTTTTCCTTCTTTTTCGGTTATTAATAGTTTTATTTCTGCTAAACCCTTAATTAATAATGACTTTGGTGTGGCCTAAGCTTTACACTATCACTTTCATTGACTTCATGGAACCCTGCATGCTTTTCACATATTACAGATCAAGAAACCAAGACTAAAAGAAGATGGTCATTTGCACACATTCTCACAGACAGTAGGTGATGGAGTCATAGGGTTCAAATGTAGGTCCAGTTAACACTGCTCTTTCTACATAAGGAGCCACGTAGGTCTCATATCAACCCACTATGGCATTGGGTGAATTATACCTGTTACCTCCTTTTCAGGCCGCGAGGCATTCGCCTTCATGAAAAGGATGATGGCACACTCATGAAAATCAGTTATCATAAAGCAGAATTAAGAATACTGAATTTTTAGATATGTAAATAAAATTGAGTTATTTTCAGTTTTCCTCTTCACATGTCCCTGCTTATCTGTTCCGTCCCCTCCCCGTATATATATATTTCATGTGCATACATTTTTTGCTTTTCAAATTCCACTCTGTCCAGAAATATACAATTAGCTGATTTTTGTTTTGTAGAGAATTTTCTTCAAACTGGGTCTTTGCTTATAGTCCCCAAACCATTATCTCACATTAATGCACTAATTAGTTAACATCCTAAAAAATGTTTGACTCAAAAAATGGGAAAATATACTTTGCTTTTATCATCAAAGTCACATCAACACAAGGACCATTGTTATAAATGTACATAAGGGAGAAGACAAAGCCATAATGAAATGCCTTGTGTATGAGAACTGACACAACCAAACCCTAGACAATTTTACATAAACAGCGCTGAGAATTGGTTTCCTCAAGCATCTGAAGTTGGGCCAGATAGAACACGGTATTACAAAGAATATAAATAAATGATTTCTAAGGCTGATTTATGTAGAGCACTTAAATGCAATGGCTACTGTGCTGAATACTTTATATGCATTGTCTCCTATTCTCAAAACATCTCTTTAAGGTACAAACCATTATTATGTATATTTTGCTACTGAGGAAATTGAGGCTTAGTGAAATTCGCTCAGTCACTTTGCAGTAAGCAGATGTATTGGGACTGAAAAACCGGATCTGTCTTCAGTTGCATTCTTAAACCCTGCCCTGTATCACTAACGTTTACCCATTCATATTTGTAAGCTTTGCTCCAGGGTCCAGCTGAATGCACAACACGCATTCTTAATGGAGCAGTATCACCCCCTAAAGGAGGTAAAATGGGCTCTTTGGGAAAAGTGAAAGAAATCTTACATATAAAGCACACAGATATACATATTGTATATAACCAGATGTTCAGTATATCTGGGATATTAAAAGTCTCCCAGGAAGCAATTATGGGAAAAGATATGTCTAAAAAGTCTCCCTGGGTAAGGGAGGGAGGATAAAGAAAAAAAAAGTTTTAAAAGCACTGATTTGAAGTTCTAAAAGGGCCATGGATGTGAATGACCTTATACACCTCATCATCATTTTAGAAAAATCTTTAAGGCGCCAATTTTCCTGAAGAATAATAGTTTCATTCTTTCTTCATACTTACACTGAGTAACATCTGTGGTTCCTTAACTGTGGGTGATCTAATCAAGATACTTGGAAAAATATCTAGTAAGGACCATACAAAGGAACAGAATGTAGGAAAAGCAGGCTCAGGAGCTTCATCAAACCAGGAGAGGTGTTCTCCCATGAGGAGTGTGGGCGGATCTTGAGCTGAGACAGGAAAGAGGTGAATCTAGTCAGAGAATTTGCTATAATTAGAGAAGCTAGAGAGAGCCTGGGTTAGGGTTCAAACCAGACAGGAGGAAGGCCAGAATACAATAGTAGGGACAGTGACATAGGTCTAAGAGCACAAAGGGAAGGAGAAAAGAGTCTGTTTAAGAAATGAAAGAATTAGAGATTTTAAAAAAGACAATTCATTTACTCTTCTGTAAAAAGTCTGGTGTATAGTTTCAGAGAAGTGGTTGCTACTTGAAAGCATAGCCTTGGAGCTGACAATAGTAGCGTAATAACCCTGGTAGAGTCTTTCTCAAATACAAGTGGGAGACAATAAGGCTTTTAAGGAGGAACAATATAGTCACTGAAGGACCATAAATGACTAGTAATCAAAGAAATACAACAGGAAGAGACACCAATTTTTTTTTATCCTTTTTTCCCAGAATAAATCTGGAAAAAAAACAAAACAGTACTTCATGCTTGTGAACGTATAATGAAATAGGCACTGTCATATAATGTTGGTGGAAGTAAAAACTGGTATAATTTTTCTAAAAAACTACTTGGCAATATGTACCATGAAACTTTAAGAATTCCATAATTTTAGCCCATAATTTCAATTTTAAGGATCTATTCTAAGAAAGTATCATAAGGCCAAAGAATTATGTGCAAAAATGTTCACTGTATGTTGGACAACTTGAAGAATTTAAATGCCTAATTGAAGTGAAATAAATTATGATTCATGACAGAATATAATCTTATGCAGATATGTAAAGGTTTTCAGCAATTAAAAATGGAACTAAAACAATGACATATCATATTTTCCCTATTAAATTGGAAAGGGTGAAAAGAACTAATAAAACTCAGTGTTTATAAGGGGATGGTAAAATTAGTAATCATATTGTTTGTGTGAAATTTTTGTAGAGGTATTTGGTAATATGTAGTGATATTTAAAATGTGCATTCCCTTTACCATCACAATTCCATTTTTAGCAATTTATTATTAGGATAAGTTCAGAAAAGTACATGAAGATAAAGTTTTAAGACTGTTCATTGCATCATTTTACACAATAGCAAAAAAAAAGAGGTATAAACTTAAATAACCATTAATAAATAGTTATATGTATGTAATATAATACTATGTAACCATTAACATGGTTACATAGATGTGTATATATATGTATGTATGCACACACATATACACAAGCTGCATATAGTAAATTTAAATGGCTACTATTTACTGATGGTTACAGAGCAGATTATATATTTTATTTGCATAAAATTGTATGCAACGTATATCCTTGATTATCAGCAACATACTTTTGAAAGCATTTTAACATTTCTGAAATTAAGATGCATCATGTAATCAATGTCAATAAAAACAAGGCAGCTGCTAACAGAGCATGTTCCACTGTTGTCTTTGCTTGTACTTGTGGGAATGTAATCACAAGGAGATCTTGTGGTCTCTTTAGTTCAGCTGAGTTACTTGAATTGATAGCCTCACATGTGATTGAATTTTAACTTACATTTTGACACTTATTTCGCCTTAAAATGTATTTTTTTTAAAAGATTCCATCTGATACAGCAATAAAGTGAGAAGTTATTAGTACACAGAAGATAAACTGTCACCTAGCAGGTTATGCAAATTTAGGCAGGAGAAACTGCTACATTCTTTGAAATCTAAACCACAAAAATTTGAAAGATGAGACAAGTAGGTTACAACTGAATTATACATCACGAAAGAATATAAAACTCAAGTGCTGAACCTATATCTGTCAAAAATTTTTAACTGACTTTCAAGATTAAACCATCAATGTCAAAGAGAATAATGAGGTCATGTTTATAAATATGTGGTATAAAAAGCATCAAGTCACTGTGATATTAAACACATTGCTGATAGCAAAAAGTGATTTAAAATATCTTTAATTCTGAATATAAAATATGTTTAAACTCAATTTCTCATGGTTATACTGAAGATAGTGGCTTACATTTTGTCAGCTATTATCAGTTGGAAATAAATGCTTTTCTATATTCTGTCAAGTTTATTTTGCACCTAAAAGTTCTTATTAAACCAATGGAACATATTCTAATGCATGACTTCTTGGATTCAAATAAATGCAGTGAGCGTGTGTGTGTGTGTGTGTGTGTGTATGTGTGTGTTTGTGTGTAGGTATATCCAGAGAGAATTTTTTTCCAAATTTTTCACCAAATGTTATAAGTGGTTTTTCAATTAATCTCTCAACAATGTGATTTCAGGATTAAATATGCTCTTCTTTTTTTTTTTTATTTTAGTTCTAGAATCCTTTTTATTTTCTTTAGCTTTATTGAGGTATAATTAAGAAAAAATTTTTATAATACTTAAAGTGTACATTATGATGATTTGATAAATGTATACATTGTGAAAGAATTCCTTCCATTTAGTTAATTAACACATCCATCACCTCATATATATTTTTTTCTTTCTTTTTTTGTGAGATCATTTAAGTTCTGCTATCTTAGCAAATTTCAAT
The DNA here is from genome assembly GCA_030015415.1 of Cynopterus sphinx. Taxonomy (NCBI): domain Eukaryota; kingdom Metazoa; phylum Chordata; class Mammalia; order Chiroptera; family Pteropodidae; genus Cynopterus; species Cynopterus sphinx. Next base: position 85,651,388 of record CM057387.1, read on the forward strand.
TGTACAATACAGTATCATCAACTATAGTCATCATGTTATGCAGTAGATCCTCAGACCTTATTCATCCTATAGATGAAAGTTTATAACCTTTACCAGCCCCTGCCTATATCTCCCACCCCCTCAGCCTCTGACAACCATTTTTCTACTCTCTGTTGACTTGTTTTGTTTTTTAGACTCTACATATAAGTGATACTATGCAGTATTTGTCTTTCTCTGTCTGGCTTATTTCCTTTAGTATAATGCCTTTGAGATCCATCATGTTACTGCTAATGGCAGGATTTCTTTCTCTCTACTCTTTCTCTGTATTCAAAAAATACAGAAAAATTTTTAAATTTCTTTGTTTTTTAAAAAATTTCTCTGTATTATTTGAAAGTTTAGAAGTAACATCCTTAAATCAACTTCATGATCAGAATCAAGAAAACAGCTATTTTCAAATATGTTTAAATGGCATGGGGGACATCCTATATTAAAATAAAAGGATGCATTATTATATACTATATGAAGATATAAATCATACACATACACACACACAGTCACATACACATGAAAAATCTTAGAAATTAAATACGCCTAAATGATAACAGTGTCTCTCTATGGTTATTAAATTAAAGATTATTTCATTTTATTTAAACTTCCATATTTTTCTCAATTTTCTATAATAGGCATGCATTATAGTTTGATATTGTGGCAAAAAATATTAGAAATTGGGAGCTATACTGGGATCTTAATAACACTGCGGTTTCTACATTTCTTCTTTATTTCTTGAATGGTTCCTGTTCTCACAGTTAAAAAGTGGATGCCAACAATTTTCAACACTACTGAAAGCTGTTCCCCTAAGGGGCTGAGATTTATGAATGGAGAGGCATGAAGAATGCTGTCTGTTGTAGTCTGACTGCCTGAAAACCTGCCATTTGAGCTGCCAGTTTCATGGAGAATGGGCTGTGATCAGAGTCCAGAAAAGGCAAAACCTAAGGAAAGTATTTAAACATTAAATACTCATTCTTCCTCTTCCTGGACTCATCCTTTCCAATGATGATGAAAACTCTTGAAAGTCACTAAAATTTTCTTGAAAAATTAACATTGTCTTTGCTCCTTGTGACACCAGGATAACCTTTTCTGTTTCTTCAGAGATGTATTTCAAGCCCCTAAATCAGATCTTAGAGGAAGCCATGTTGTAATTACTCTAAATATAAAACCAAGAAACACAATTGTAAAGAGTACACCGTGTGTGTGTGTGTGTGAATGTGTGCCAGCAGGAAATGAAACTCTAAAACCATATATGCTTATGTCCTGGTGATTTAGTATAGCAGAACCAGCAGAAAAGGAACAAGTTCATGAAAACCTGTCTGCTAAAAGTCCATGATCTAGCAGAAATTCTTACCACATGCATGATGGAAAAAAAGTTGAAGACACGAAAGGTGAACATCTTAAGGGTATTGACTTATCTTCATGCCTTATCTTAAATGCCATGTCTTTACGACCCCAAATCAAACTTTGATTTAATAAGTGATTAACAATTTATTAATAATTTAATTTATCGATTTATTATTAATTAATTAATCTATTTATTATTAATTTAGTAATTTATTGTTTAATTTATTAATAATTTATTAATTTATTTAATAATTTAAATAAATTATAAAATTTTTAGCACATATTAAGTATTCATTAATGATAATTATTATTTTAGAAAATAATTACAGTTGTATAGTACTTTATAGTTTACTAAGATCTTTTACAAGTAACTAAAATCTCTTAGGGGTATGTATGGAATTGGTTAAATATAATTATTCCAGACACATTAAAAGGGCTTAGAAATGGGACCTTCTCCTGAGTGTTGACTTCACATCTTAGAATTACTTCTTTGTTCATTACTTCAGTTCTTCAGTCTGAAGGGAGGAGTTAGAGGTTCTCCTCTTTGTCTGGGGTACTCAGAGTCAAGAGTACAAGGGGATGGACAGCCTCTATATGTAAACAGCTCTCCTTAGAAGGCACATAATAAAAAGCTATTGCATGATGAAGGCTCACAACCATGCAAAGGTAAAGCACTTCTCCCTGAAGATTCTCAGTTTCTCTATTCTTTTCTCAAGAAGTTTAAAATTATTTGTCAAATCTGCTGAAAAACTGGGTATAGGCCAGTGGTAAAGGATTTTACTACAGATCTGCTGAAATGATTTACAAAGCCTTTAATAAAAGAGATGGTAACATTTTCTTCCAGATCTCCCATCAGCATCAACACAGCTCCCTGAGGAATGCATCAGCAAGCAGATCATTAGCCTCAACAAGTCAGCTTTAATGATAGGCTTTGGTGGAGGCTGAGGGTGTACAGCAGGGAAGAGGCATTCTGCTTCCAAATCTTTCTCCTGAGTCATAAGCAGCGGAGAAAAGATTGCTCAGTGTCCTTGATGACAAGCTGGGAGGCTGTGTAGCAACTCATGTCAGATCAAGTTGCCAGATGTTTCATGTAGAAGACTAGAATGCTACAACCCAACCTTCTCCAAAGCAGGCACTATTAACTAGAACACAGCATGTTACCAGAAAGGGATGTGTGAAGTTGGACAACAGTGGCAATAGCTAATTGTTACTGAGCTTTTTGCATGCACTGACTTCAGCAATTAACTATTTAACCCTGACTATGACCTTGTGAAATAGGTGCCACTACTATTCCAGTTTCCAGAGGAAGAGACTAAAACTTACAAAGGTTAAATAATTTACCTAAAGTCACACATCATGCTAAAGCTACAATTCATACCCAGAACTAATTCCAGAACCAACACACACACACACACACACACACACACACACACACACACACACACACACACACAATTTTTTACCTCTCTCTCATATATATATATATATATATATATATATATATATATATATTCCATAACTTTCTCTCAATATGTATGTATACATGTGTGCATGAGTGCATACTGATAGTAAACTGATATATATGAATTGGTGACTCTTTATGGCTAATATCTAGAATAATACCCAATATACCTATAGGTTAACAATTACACATTACATAAGTATTTACATTAGATCTGTAACTTAGCAGCATTTTAAATTTCTTCAAAGCAGATTCTGTGTAGGTTTTAATGTCACTCCCATCTCTTTCTTTGGAAGCTATCCCTAACTTCTAGGACAAGTAAGGTCTCCCTGTTTCCTGAATTATTACATTTTCTATGCATTATTGTAACTACATGTTTAATGTCTGGCTCTCTGTCTTCATGGAGAATGTCTTTCTTGTTCACTACTGTAACCCTAATACCTTTCATAGTACCATGCACATAGAAGGAACTCAATAAATGTTTGCTAATTGAATGAATACACCCATAACAACATCTGTCTTTATAGTAATATTATCAAGGCCTTATTCTACAAACCCGTTCATTGTTTTCCCTATCAGATACTTACCTATTGCAGAATTAGTAACACAGAAAACCTTACCATTTTGCTGTGCATCCATCAAAATTAACTTTGAACATATATGTATAAGCATATGAAGACAATCCTGATTCTTGCTAAAGAATATTAACTATAAATATGTCTAGGCACATGCATATTAAAGCTCCAATAAGGAGTATTTCAAGTCAAACTCCCTAATATCATAACAAACAACTAATTTCTTCTTTTGAACATAACTTTCATGTCTATAAGTTTACTGTGGGTGTAGGCAGATAACTAAAATTTTTCTCAAGAGCTACTGCTACATGAAAAAGATTTACTACTCAATTATTTTTTAAGATTTATATAAGTTATTACAATTTTATTTGACACACACACGCAAATACTATAAATCCATTTGGTCTCACATTATGCTCAGTTTTGAGTATTTATGTGCCAGGAGGAAGAAAAAGGAGAAAGAAATAAAAGATTGTAAGGCAGATGAAAAGGACACATACCTAAGATGAAAAGCTTTGATGAGCAGTACTTAGGGAAAACAGGGATTGCATTATCTCTATGTTAATTTGTATTTGCAGTAATAGCCAGCTAGAGTATTTTTCTTCTATGCTTGATGTCCACAAATTTCCTATCTGGTATTTAGGTTAACAGTCATACTCAGAGTGCAACTGGGTCAGCCAGTTCAGCTTTCCCTCAAGCATGAACAACTGAGAGACAACATATTAGCAAAGATATGTATATATATATATATATATATATATATATATATATTATATACATATACACGCACACATATATATATATACATATATATATACACATATATATATTTAAATTAAATGTAATATATTCCACAAAAACATATCTATTAAGTATCATGCACTCAAAATTAATCACTAATATTCATGTGGAGGCTTAAAGAAAAAAATACATTGGAGTAAGCTCCAAGTTACAATGCATTTTTTTTCTAATATGGCTCCTGAATGCAGGCATGTCACAGGTTAAACTCTTACCTCCATGGATTCAGCCCTTATTATCTCTAAGCAAATGACTCCCAAATTTCCACAGTCTATTTATTTCTAGACTCACACTACATGCATGGTATGCAAGATCTCAAAGCTGAGAGATCTCAAAAATGACACACAAGCATGACAAACAAAGACTCATGGACACGGACAATAGACTAGTGGTTACCAGGGAGTAGGGGGAATAGGGGACGTAGGTGGGATAGAAAGAAATCTAACTATGGGCAGTGAACACACAATGCAAAATATATATGACTTATTGTTGAATTGTATACTCGAAACTTACTGGATTTCATTAACGAACATCACAATAATAATAATAATAATAATAATAATAATAATAATAATGACTCATTTTTTTCTGACCAAATCTATTGTACTGGAGACTCCTTTTCCCTGATTGACATAGCACCTTTCTCCCTGTGTCTCAGGATGGAAGCTTGCACTCCTTTCCACATCATATTAGATGTCAAATGTTTTTCCTTCAATCGTGTTTTTCAAATCTCTGGATAAACTTGGTAATGTCAGTTCCTTACTACTTCCCTCAACTGCTTTAGAAAATCCCTCAGTTTCCCCTGCCTCTAATCCTAAAGTCAAAGATGATGTACCACTTCCTTTTTCAAAAACTTCTCAAAATTCCACCTGGCCTAGGGATCATATTTAAATTTCTTCTCTCAGTATTTAAATTAGCCCTCTATTTACTTTTCAATATCATCTAAAACATTCCTTGCTTCTCCCAATGTTTACTATCCCTGCATACATGCTTTTCTTCAAGTCATTTATTCAAGCTGGAGCACTCTTAGCTGTCTGAAGTCCTCCTTGCCTCTTAATGTTAGCCAGCTCAAGTCCCTGTGCCCTCAAGAAGTTATCTCAGATTCTTCCCAGTTAAAGATCTATCTATTGTCTATACTTTTCCAGCAAGAATTTATAGTTCTATCATAATATTGATTACACTATGTCTTTGATGGGAAATGCCTATCTCTTCTATTTCTTGTGAATTCCTAGAAGGCAGAAGCCATACCATTTTACCTCCATAATTCCTACATAAGGGCTTATAGCTAAGTAGAGCTCATGGAATGCTGTGAATCACTGAATAAGAAATAAGTGAGTGAATATTCTTTAACTTTTTTATTCTATTCATAACCAACCTCATTCCCTTATCCTGCTTGAGGGAACTATTTAACTTAAATTTCAGGTTTTCAATTTCTTTATACATAGCAACCCTTCTTTCTGGGTCCATGGTAAGAGCTCATCAGTGAGGTTGCATCAGCAGTATTAGTACTATCAGCAGCACCTCAGACATGTCAAATCCAAATAAAATGATCTTTTCACTAACCAGGTATCCCTTGCTTGGTGATTCTGGGTAGAAGATACCACCTACTCTAAGCTTTTCATAAACATTTAATTGGATAGATTTCTGATATGAATTCTAGGTCTTCACGCCCTCCCTAGCAGACTATTCACACAATTTAGCATAGACTGAAAGCTAAAGACAGGGAGTACTTGGCTGACTATGATACTGAAAGTTATGTATTCGGTCCCTGTCCCTAATTCCTGGCACAAAGCTCCCAAAACTCTTGTAATTAATTTTCTGAGTGATAAGAGTGAGAGGGGAGTCTTTTGTTATTCATAAGACTCTTTTACTCGTATCCGGGTTTATACTAATAAGTTGATTCCTAGAGTATAGAGGCTAGTTGCCAGAAAAAACCAACTTTTGTTATTAGAAGATTGGAACTTTCTATCCCATCCCTGGACCTCTGAGAAGGAGAGAAAGCGTGGAGACTGATTTAATCACCAATGGTCAGTGATCAAATCAATCATGTTTATGTAATGAACCTCTATAAAAACCCTAAACAATGGGGTTTGGAGAGCATCTGGGTACTGGAAAGGTAGCATATCCAGACACGGCTTGAAGCTCCATATTTCTTCCCCCATACCTTGCTTTTTGCATCTCATTTGGCTATTCCTGAGTTGTAGCCTTTATAATAAACAGGTAATAGAAAGTAAAGGACTTTGCTGAATTCTGTGAGCCATTCTAGCAAATTATCAAAGCCAAGATGGGGGGTGTGGGAAGCCACAATTTACAGCTGATCAATCAGTAGTACAGGTACTGATCTAGGACTTGAGATTGGTGTGTGACGTGGGGTGAAGGGGCAGACTTGTGGGACTGAGCCCTTAACCTGTGTGGTCTGTGCTAACTTCTGGTAGTTAGTGACAGAACTGTTTAATGTGAGGGGGAAAAACCCACATATCATTGTCAGAAGTGTTGTGCATAGTTAGCGAAAAAGGGTTTCTTTTTTACTAGCTTTCTATTCTATCACCAGCATGACAGTCATACAGTAAACATGAGTGAGACAAGGCAAATGCTTCAGGGATCAGGGAACGAAGTGAAATATCAGTATATTGGTATACCAGAGGCCTTAGCGAGGTAAAATTCCAGAGATTTTCAGAACCAGGCAACTAATTTCTTATGAAGAGACAAAGTGAACTCTGAAATCCTCAATAGGTCTGCCTGGTGGAACATTTTACAAGTTCCACTCCACTTGAATCTTCTTAACAGGTTTGGGCTATTTAAAAAAAAAAAAAAAAAAAAGGAAACTGTGACCTTTGGTTAATTCTTTTTAATAAAGAGAATTCTACATTTTATACTTACAATATAGTTTATGTATAAAAATTTGGAATAGCTAGGAAGTGTGATTTTGATGTTTTTAATGAAGTCAGTCTTGTATTGCTGCTTTTTACATTTCTATTTTCTTTTCCTAAATTGGTTATACTTAACACTCTGATTTACAGAGTGAGTGCTCAATAACTTTACTGTGTTATTTGTTGAAAAGGGCTTACAATGGGGTAAAAACAATTAGTGGACACTTCACACTTGAAGAATATTGTGAATTTAGCGAAACAGTTGCTTTCCAGAAAATTGGTCACACCTTCCAATTTCTCATTTTCTAGTGACTCTCAGGTGAATGAACTAATATCTATCTGTCTACATGTGAAAACTTAGTCTTGTTTGCTGTTTACAGGATATTGTTACTATGCCAGGATAAGGAAAGTTTGAGTGGTTCATGACTATGAGTCTTACCAATTAGTAGGGATACTTAATAGCTTGTTGTAGAGGTCAGTTTCAAATGGCCCAAGAATTAATTTTTTTCACATAGACAACATAATTTCAAAGAGCAAAATGTAACTCCTGTTCTATAGATGATTAAAATTCTTACAGAAACATATTTTTTTTCCTCCATGGGGTCTAATAAGGATAGAGAAAAGAACCTGAATAGTGGGCTGAATAAGAATGAGATGGACATGAGACCAGAGGCCTTCGCGAGGTCAAAGATAAGGTGTAAGCAAGGAACTGGAGAGCTAGAAGGTTAGAAAATTAGGGAAAACCCACCAGCACCACATGCCTTGAGGGGCCGATGCAAAGACTGAATGAGATCATGTATGCAGAGCAGAGCATAATCCTAGGTCTCTAGCTAGGCAGCCTGGCCTTAAATCTGTACTTTGCTTCTTTCTGGCTGAGTGATCCTGCAAACGTTACTTACATTATCTGAATCTTAATTTCATCATCAGGGAGTTGTGCAGCTGCAATAAGATAATAGATGAGATATACTCTGCACTAGTAAGCACTCAGATATTAGTTATTATTATTCATTTCTGTAGGTCCTCTATTTAAAATTGCAAGCCCAATATGCTCCATTCTACTTTCTTATTTTTTTCTATAGAACTTAGTGCCATCTCCACACTGTATATTTTACTTATATATCTTAATTTTTTGACCCTCACATTCGAATATCATCTCCATAGCGGCAAGAATTGTTTTCTGTTTTCTTCACTACTAGGGAGTGCCCAGGACAGTGCTAGCATGCAGTAGTACTCAATAAATATTTGTTGAATGAAAGAATCACTGCCTAATGCAATATTTGCACAGGAAGGATAAAAAATTATTAATTATGAAATAGCCAAAGTGACCTTTGCCAGTAGGGACCATTTTCAAGATGTGACCAGAGGTGTGGGTTACTCAGTACAGTGAAAGGTAAGTTTTTGGGAGCCAAAGATGTCGAAGAGGTCCTGGAGCCAATGTGCCAGCCGGATCATCCATATTGAATCCATGTCACCGGATGAAGCTAGTAAATGAGGTGGAGGAGAGAATGAAAAGGAGGTGCAGACATCTCGAAGCCCGTAGATAAACACAAAGGAATGCTTTGCAGGACAGCAGTAGATAGCAACAGAAAGGGTTTGGGAGGTGGTTTGGAAGCAGCAATAAGGAGTTGGGAGAATTCAAACACTGTCTTCTAGTCCCATAACATATGACCCACAGAATTAAAGAACTTTCTACAGGAGTGTTATCAGAGAAATGATGGTCCCTAGAGAGAGCTGGAGTTCAGTTAAGGAAACAGGTGGGTAAGAATGGCAAAGAGCCCTAGAATACAGAGAAAGGTGTTGCTAAGGAGGTGGCATTCCTAAAGCCATGATGGGAGTAAGAGCAGTAAACTGGAGCGCAGTGTGGTCTAGAGATGAGTGTGCAAGAGGATATACACACGGGGGATAGAGATGATATTCAGACACAAGGACACTCAAGAATGTATGATAGAAGGGTTTTTTTTTTTTCATTACTAGGTATGAGAAGATTTTGTAGTTAAATAAGCTAAACAAGGAGAGAGAAAGCACATTTCTGGAAACAGGTTAAAATGTTAAAATGCTTTAGGGAACTGTTCAAATATCTAACAATCACATCTCTTACTTGTCATGGAAATATCTTTCCCTTCCTCCCACCTCAGAAGAATACTTGATAGCTTCAATAGAATATACTCTTAGATAAATAAATTGGAAAAGTTATTACTTGTTGTAACCTTTACTTTTTTATTAGCCCAACTAAAATAGCTTAAGATTTCAGTAAAATTTTTTATAAAAGTAAAACATTAAGAAAAGCTTTGGAACTCTTGTGAGTTAGTATCTAAATCTCATGTCTCTAGTTAAATTAAATTTGGAAGTGTGAAACACCTCATGTTACCTTCAAAGAAACCCATAAACTAATGTTAATTGGTTGGTCAAACACTTACTGAGTGACTATGATGCCTAACACACTGTAAGAGCAAAGCAATGAAACAATAAGACAGGGTAAAATTTTTAACTATAAAAACACTATTAAGATGCCAATAAATAACAAATTAAAAGTTTTTAGAACAAGTGACTAATTTGACATGAGAATCCCTTTTCCTCTTCTACACTCCTTGAATGAAGAATTTAAGATAACGATAATCAATATTAATAATAACAAATGTGAATAAAACCAGAGTGCCCTAGAAGAATATGCTAGAAGTGCTATTCAAGAAAACATTGAATGATCATCTTTTTGGATTATTAAAACTTGGATGGAGGCACTATTCTCAAGGCAATTTAACATGTCACTATTTCTATGTCATCACAGCAGAAAATAAAAGAATCTTTTCAGGTTGCGCTCACTAAAAATACTTGAGACTAATGTACATAAATGATGGAAACAAACCTCCATTTTTAAAACATAGCCATTCTTGCTCAGGTGGCAAGGTGTGATCTTTAGCGTGTCCTGTCTTCCTTTGAAGTTGATTTTAATGTATTTATTTGCATAAGCATTTCTCAATGATATAAGGAAGGACACACATTCATGACATGGCTGCTCTAATAGTCCCTTGTCTGTACTTCCCAGACTTGAGCAAGGTCCAAGATGAAGATAACACAATCCTAGAGATTCTAAGTAATTTCTATGAAAACTTTTTCTTGCATGACTTCTCTTAGCCCAAATGAAAATTCTTAAAGAAGTTGGATTTTACTAATCAGAATAGAAGTTACCAACTTCAGATCCCCAGAAATCTACAGCAAATATTTTTCTAAAATGAAAAAATGTGGTTCACATTGTTATTTTACACATTTATTAATACTTATATTTGGTTGGTAAAACATATTTAAAAAACAAACCAACAACCAAGTATTGTCTTTAGATTGGCCACTTTGAAAAAACTATTTCTCTCTGTTTAAGGAAACAACAAACTAAAACATAAGCAAATGAACCAATAGATACTCTGAAGCCAAAGCAAGCTGCAATCACAAAAATCCTGCCAAAGTGGGCTTTTTTTTTTTTGAGCCCACTTTTGAGGGTTGTCAATAGTGTATTGCTTAATTTCCCGGATAAAACCCAGTACACTACAGCTTCTGCTGTAGCCACAATGAACCAGAGAAGGGGCCTTTACGTAGGCTAGTTTTTGCTGAACTTCAAGATTACCAACATATTCAGCCGCAGCTTCTTCTTTTGAGATGTGCTGATCAGCAAAAAGACACTGGGCAGTTTTTAGTCTTATTTGATTCAAAGAGAAAGTGTAGAAGGTCATAAGTTTGCAGACTTTGCATCTTGGTTATTACAAAATTGATAACCCGAGACAATAAAGGCTTCCCACATGATGTAGAAGATATGGACCCTCCTCTGAACACTGCCTATCCACCTGGCCTCTACCTGAGCCAGGACAAGATATCAGATATTTGAAAAGCTTTAAATCAGATTATATTTTTTACTGCTCTCCAAGCTACTCCAAGCTAAGGGCTTCCATCTATAAGACTATCTTGCAAGAAAAATTCACAATTGAGAGAAAAATGCCACACCACACAAACTACTTAAAAATCTATTATCAGGCATTCTGATTTTTAAAATTGCATTAAAATGCACACCCAAGTTTGGAAGATCTTTTTGTTGTCATGAAACACAAAAAAAAGTTTAATATTTAGATACAATTCTAGAGTAGAATATTATTTGGCCAACTTTTGATTCTAGAATAAATTTAGCTATTTAAAATAATAGAAATGTGGGCTTAAGTGATAAATATTTATTGTAAGATGGCCCATTAATTAAGCTAAATTACTCAAATTTTTCCCGCCATTAAGTTAAATGAGACATTTAATCAAATTGGAGTATTAAAATGATTTAAAATATAATTTAAAAGATAAGAATGCTAGTCTTTAATGCAGAATATAACAAATTATCCAACACTGAGGTTAGATATCTGACATTATATTTATACATATTTTCCATAATCTTCTAAAAATGGCAAATTCAGCAATAGTTGTCCATTTTACTACAGTCGTTCCAGTTGCAATTGCAGGAGACATAAATAAAACTTACTAAAATACTCCTTTTTTTTTCTTTTCCTCATTTTTCTGATCTTCTATGCAGCATTCTTGGTATAAGGCTATACATACATATAGACATTTTACAACAATTGATGCTAGATCTGAAATATTAATGATCCAAAACAGAGTTAAATGCCAATTCCAACCAAAAGTGTCCTTATATTTGTTGCATTACATGTGCAATAGAGTTAGGAAAGAGTCCTGGTTGACAGAGTTAAGTTCCTTGGCCAAAAAAGATTTTTTTAAAAATATTTTTTTATTCAATTTAACACAGTTAATTAAGTAACCAATATTAAAAGCAAATTAGCTTTAAGTTTTTAAAAGGAGAAATTGAAGATACCATACAAACCAAATTCATGTAATGTTTCTTTTAATATTTAATATTTTCTAAGTAGCCATAGCATTTTTATGTAGAGAATGAGACCAGGTCTTTTGAAGTGAACTGGGATTTTGAAATGCAGATGGGGAAAAAGAATGAGGGGAATATAAATTAGTATTTGGTATGCTATGTACTACTTACCTTCAAAAGTCAAATAAAACTTTCCTCTGTCAAACCAAACGAGGGAAGGCTGTTCATTCTCTGTATGGCCAGGAGTTGAAGCGGGATGGGAAAGGTTAAGGAGAGGGAGAGAGAAGGACACAGTATGAGTTACAGAGCAGGTCATTAATCTCACTATGGGGGAGGGCAGAGGCACTGCATGCCATTAGCGTGCAGGGAAAAGGGAAGGCCGGAGATCTATTTCTTTATTTTTTAGTTCGGGGAAACAGAAAGCAAAGCAAAGCTATGGAGGCCTAAAGGGATGGGCACGCATTGTTGGTAGCTTGATACTCGGTACATGTGCGCATGGAGCAGAAGTCTTCCTGGCCATGCAGGGGCGTCAGCATATTTTAACTGCACTAGTTTGGGCAAACTGTCATTCAGCAATTGCTGTAATCATTTCATCTTCAATGTCATCCCCTTCTATATTTTCAAAAAGATAAACTCGGAGTTATAGGTTTATAAACTTAGCTTAGGTTTTAAATGACAGTGGCATTGCATATCGATTTAATGTTCCTGGAAGATGTCATGTATCTTCCATACCCTCCCCTGGAATCACCTTAGGCATCCAGACACAAAACACCCTTTACCTACGTACCAAAGAGAAAATAAGATTACTAACGATGCTCTATTTTTGTTTAAATTAAAAAGCAGTCACTGGACATGTAATTCTGAGCAGTTAAATTATTCCTTCCTCTGTAAATTCACAAAGCAATAGCATTTCACCTTTTTTGAATCTTTTCATCGAGAAACTGTCATGCAACCTGCTGCTTTTGAATACATTTACTTAAAAAATTTCAATGGCATGAGTTCCACAATGAACATTAAATAAACAGGGTGCATCTGAGAGGCACTGGACACTCATGAGGTGAGTAGCATGTCCATGAAGTTTATAGCATTCAGATGGCATAATGGCTTGGATTTTAAAGTCTAGGTATCTAGAGATCACTTGGCTAGCACCATACCTGCAGGGGTTTCACAGCGCTTTTCAAATGAGGGCAGTTTGTCATAAAAAACATCATCTTCTGACACTACGAACCAAAGAAATATAAAGGAATGGAAAACAAAAACACAAATACAAATTCCAAATGAAATCAAGCAGCACACTTTCTGACCAAAACACAGAGATGATTTTAATGGAAAAGGAAAGAAAACCTAAGACACTGGGATTATGATGAGGATGTAAAAAAATGATGTGTTTATTTAATGATGATTCTATGAGAAGAAATTAAAAATTTTAAAATGTTAAAATGCCAAGTGTTAGCATTTGTGACTTTGGCTGAAGTCAGCTCCACGGAAGAAATTATGCCCCCACCTTTTCAGGGAGTTGTTAAAAGCACTATCATTAATAATTGACTTGTGCAAGTGTAGTTCGTTCAGACACAATTCTCAAGTGGCCAGACACATGTCCATCAACAGAACCTCCTGACAGCACAGACAGCTCAACAAAATCACCCAGCATGCACCTCCCCACCCCCCATGGGGAAAGAGGAAGCTTTTAATGAGGTCATAGGAAAAAAACAAACAGTATGAATCAAAAATCCCTGAATGAAGTATACCATTTTAACTTCATCAATATCCAAATTCAATTTGCCTTGCATTTGTCTTTGGTGGTTATGGACTGCCATTTTGAATAACATTATAGTGATTCTGTCTTTGGCTATGGTATCTAGCTATGGCCAAATGTCTTTATAAATCAGTCTCAGCAGTTGCTCTGGACTCCAGCCATTCCAGATCTTTGTACATAATCTCCCTTCTAACTAATAAATGCAGGTAATTGGGGTTTTACTTTATGGTTTTAAAAAAGCATTCAATGCCCCAAGTCCTAAGGGTGTGTGTGTGTGTGTGTGTGTGTGTGTGTGTGTGTATGAATTTTTAATTGGGATCAAGAATACCTATCGCCAAATGTCTGTCTTTTTGTGCAGAATAATTGGCATTAATACAGATTTTTTTTTTTGAAAAAGCTTAGCCAATTCAGAATTGCCTCCCAACTTGGAGAGACAAAGACTTAGCAAAAATATTTTAAGTTTTAGATGCTATGGTTAACATTCCAGTAGTTCATGAAAATCACTTTTGCTCAAAGTTCTACACCAAAGGAAGTATCAAAGTCTATCTGGTGCCCATAAATAATTACTTTGCATTCATTATAAATTTCTGGAATGTTGAAGAGGCAATTGAAAAACACATAATTAACAGTAAAGGTATATAATTCACAGTACATTTAATGATGAAGAAAAATTGTCTTTATGGTAGTCTTTTTGTATTGGGTTCCCAAAGGAAGATTCTGCAACTGTCTAAAAAAACAACAACAAAACTGACTACCACTCATAGAAATAAAAAAAAGTTAATAAAAATGAATATTCATAATTAGAGATAATTCTACTTATCTCTTTATTTAAATGTCTAAGAGTTTGTTTCTTATAATAGAATAACTTCAAACATTTTTTCTATTCTCATAATATTATTAGATTTCCTCCTGAAATCACAGGTTAAAGGTCCAGTGAGCTTTATCGAGTACAAAGTTTATTGTATTTCATTGTTGCTAAAATGTACACTTTTTCACATTTTAAATTTGTGGTATTTTCACTCTGAAATTGGGATGGGTTTTAAAAATCACTGTGACAAGAAAGAATTGCATCTTAGCTCAATTGGCAGCTTTCCCCTTCCTTATTTAGTCCTATATAAACAGTAGCACATCTAATTGAGCGTGTCAGCTTCAGTGAAGTGCATTGCGTAGAAGCTCTTCATTTAAGTGTGACAATACACAGAAAGTTCTATTTTCAGGTGTGGCATCAGATTTACTACTTTATTATCACAGCTCTCATGAAAGATTTTATGCCTCAAGTCTTATAGGGGCATATTACATAAATTATACTGAGCAGCCAAAGCTGTGTCTTCTCCAAAAAGAGATAAACAGCAATACAGAAGAAGCTGCTGGGCAGTCAGTCATTTGACAATGTATTTATTTCAGTGAGAAATGGTTGTCAGGTGAACTGCAGCAGCAGGAAATAAAGAACAGGACAGTGAGGAATGTAATGGGAAAATGAAAACAAATTAAAAATAACAAAACCAAACAGATTAAATAAGAATGTTTCTCAGCATTGAAGCAATGTGACTATCCTCTTAGGTGGTTTTTTAGAAAAAACCTCCTGTGGTTCATTTTGAAGGAATCTATACTAGATGTGTTAAGAACCAAAGAATCACTGGCCAGGATTTGAGACTTCTGTAGCATAGAATAGAAAAACACATTGTATGAACATAGACACAGTTCGAATGACCTGTATGTGCAATTTTCTCTGTGAATCTCAACAAGTTAAAAGAACATGTTAGATGGCCATCTGAGGTCACTTGAGGTTTGCTTTCTGAGCGACAGTTTATTCTTCCCACTTTCCCTCTTTGACCAGTCAGGAAAGTCACAGGGAGTGAATGGGGTACATAATCAACAGGAAAAAAAAAATAAAAACAAACAAAAAAAACCAGAGCAGGAGTGGGGAAATGATTATAGCAATCAAGAGTATTGAAGAGAGTTAGAAAATAAGGTTGGATGTTATAGAACAAACAAACAAATAAAAAAGCCAGAAAGAAATGAACTAATAGGCATTTGAAAATAGGAAGCCCCTAACTACTCCAAATCATAATTGCAGATAAAGAATAGACTTGGCTGTATTTATAACGTTAAATATCTGCCTATTACGGCATCGTATGAAATTGGATAGCTGGCTATATTTTTACCAAATTTGAAGGATTCTTTGGGATGGTCGAATTAATAATATAGAGCATGTGATATAGCTGCACTTCTCTTTGAGGCCCTTAAAGGCACACCTTTGCTTAGTCCCCTGGACAAAAAGAGAATTCTTTTTCAGATGAGCTTCAGGCTTTGATCAAACTACTTCTCACATGGGCAAGTCTGTAGTGTGCTCTTGGTAAGTAGCAGGAATTTATTTAGCTTTGGTTAGTGATTCTCCCAAGCAATGCAGGATGGCCAGCTCATTTATAATATGGTAAACTTGGAGGGGAGTTCTGACAATAAAGGAAGACAATGGGAAAAAGGCAATGAGAAAACTTCAGATCAGAGACACCATGCAAACATGAGAGAGATGGCAGGGGCTTATAGAAGATGGGTGGAGAGGTATAGAGAGAGACCAGCCTCCGGAAAAGGCATGACGCTCCAGGCAAAACGAAGCATTTAAACCTGGGAAAACCATCCAGCTGAGCAGCTATTCTCAACTCTTCACTTTCATCACACCATAAGGAAAGAAGCACAAAGGCATTTACTGAAAATGCCAACAATGACATTTCTCAGGAAAAACTGACCACATAGCATAGAAAAAAATGTCAAAAATTTTGTGCAAGTTTCACAATGCCGATATGTATACCATCTCTCAACACAAGAACAACCAAAAGTGATGAAGAAATAAAAACTTCAAGAAATAAAAGTTCTAAATTTTGTGATTTCTGATGTAGTATATGGTTGGAATTTAAATAAACATTCCCCCTCAAAGGAGATTATTTTGATTACAAGAAACAATATTTAAATTACAAGACCTTATTTGATGAGTTCTTCCTTGCTTTTATGAATAGCTCTGTATGGAATAGCATAAGAGAATTTCTGCAAAACACAGGTGTTAATATCTTTAGTTGTTCATTTGCTTAGTTAAAGCACTTTGCCTCCTTTGCTGAGAAGGTGCTTTTAAAAGAAGAGTCAGATGATAGTAGCAAAACACACAGCAAAACAATTTTAAACAGAAACAGAGGGCCTCGGGGTTTTCAGATCATAAAAATAGCCAATCAAAACCACAAAACAGATTAAAAGAGAGGAGATAATTTTTACCAACTGTGGGAGTGGTGGCTGCACTCAAGGAATTGGTGGACGATATTGAAGAAGTACTTTCAGCCCGGGCTAGGGGTGCTATCGGAGGAGGGCTGGAAGAATGTATGGGAGGGCTAAAAGGTCTGGGCTGCAGGGAGAAGAAAAGAGACGGAAAGTTAGATACACAGGTCACAGTAGTCTTGTTCCATATTTTTAACTTCTCCCAGGCCCAGCTATAACAACTCACGTTCTTAAAAAAGTACAGGTGACACCATTTTTATATTGAAATTGATTATATCTATACAGAAGCTTCTGCACAGAGCCAGAAGAACCATAAACCACAATGTGCTGTACTCGATAGGTGCATTAGAGTTAAAGAAGCTGAGATCTGTGATGCAGTCAGTGATGTTTCCAGACAGTGAATTTACATGCTCTTGGAGACTAAGCAGATAATTCAATCTGAGAGTTTAAACCCATTTTAAAAATTTAAATAGAAAATGCTATGCTGTGCTAGCTAAACTAAGTATTACGAACATCACCAGTTTGTGGATGCCAAAGAAATTTACCTCTGCCAGAAGCCTCTATGAACACACAGAGAATGTTTTCCACCCCTTAGACTTAAGACACGATAAAAGAAACTTTCAGAACAAATTCATCAGGCCACCACTCTTCTTTATATTTACATACGGTGCCTACCACCCATAACTTCTGGCAGTCTGGAAACAGAAATCAGGACTCAGTCCTCTCTTGGGGCCTTTCAAAACCAGATAAATATGGTGAAAAGAAACACCTCCCTTTCGAAAGGATTTAGCACAATAGAGCATTACTGTCTTAATTTGCATAAAACCCAATGTAGCAGAACTGAAGGCCTAAGAGTCCCCAGTCCTACCATTTTAGACCTTGGCTTGAACGATGACAGAGATTTGAGGAGGGTTGAAATGTACACCCATACTGCAACTGCATGACAGTCTTTCAGATGCCACCTATCAGGGCCATTTGCACAAGTGATCTAAGGTTTAGACCTGAAGTTGAGATAGCCTGTGTTAAGGCTTTTGACTCGTTTGTCATTCTCACCATGAGTTTCTGAGCAAGCCAGGGCAGAAGGGAACATACCACATCTCCGACTCCAGGTTTTCCTGGAGGTAGCTTTGGTCGAGATGGAGGCCTGGGAGGAGGTGGAGGTGGAGTGGTACTGCTGCTGGGAACCAAGGGTGTGGATGGCCGAGCAGGGGATGATGCACCTGAAAAACAAGCTGGTGTTAAAAATAGCTGGGAACATAGATGGTCAAAGGGCTATCATCACTTAATCTCTCCTTTCCCATTTCCACAGCGCAATGCAGCCCCAGACACGTTTTATCACCTCAGCAGTTAGTATATTCAACGCTGTAGCATATGGTGTTTTTTTTTTTTTAATAATTAAAAAAAAATCACTCAGTTGAACTATGGTTGATGGCAGAAGCTGAAGCTCATTGCCCTTTGTTGTCATGTGACACCAGCGAAAGGTAAATCCTTTTAATTAGTCTCTGTGACAGATTTTTAAGACTCTTTCAGCTAGGTGGACCATATGCACACGAAACTTATAACAAATCCTTTTGATTTCTGCATATTCAGAATTTATGTTCCAGATGAAAATGGAGAAAGAACTTGAAGGAAGATGAATAATTTCTCCACATTATATATATATATATATATATATATATATATATATATATATATATGTATATATATTTAAACATGTACAAGAGAATTATCCTTTTTACTATGCTTCAAAATATGAGAACTAACTTTATAAATGTCAGCAAACACTTGATGGTTAGCAAAGGACAAAATATAAGAAGGTAACAGAAACACATTGAGTTTAGAGGATTTTATGTTTTGAAGAAGGCTGCTTAGGAATCTGTTCTATGTAAAGTTTGCCCACGATGATTTTTGTGACGATTTTAAAAGAGCCTCTTGGATTTACTTTTCTGGCTGTCAATGACAAGCATGTGAAACACAGAAGACACACAGAGGCCGGCATGCACACCAGTAGGGTCTCTAGACTCAGGGGTCTCTGCCTATCAGCAGTCATATATGCCTGGCATACATGGGTAAACTACTCAGCTAAAACCTGTAAGAAAGTCAAATCAATATTTCAAACAGTTCTTGTTTAGAAAAGTTCCAACTACTCCAGATATTTTGTCACTTTGGCTAGAAGCAAAGGTGTCAAATCAATCAAGAAAATTCTAAGAAATCCTGCCATAGGAAAACACCCACTTCCCCCCATCTCCCCTCTAATATGCCACAAAACTGTGCGCCCTGGAGAACCCTATACCATCATCTCTGTCTTCACAAAGAAGTTGAGCAGCAAACCCATCATCTCAGCATCAGCTCTCATCTTAGGAGAATCCATGGGGGTAAACCTTGATCCTCTTATTTAAACAACCTGTTTTGAGCTTGTTGTGTTTCTCTGTGCAGTTTATTCAAAGTGTGATTTTATTAATGGAACATCCTACTAATTATTACCACCACCCCTATCCCTACCTCCACCTCCTATCACTACCTCCTTTTTACTGTATTCTTCCTTTTAATTTTGTTGGGCCAGAATCTATTCTAGGTACTCTATATACATTATCTTATTTTATTTCCACAGTAAGCTTTGAAGGAAGGTGCTGTTAACAATCTCAATGGAAACTAAAGCTCAGAGATATTCAGTAACTTGCTCAAGGTCACACAGCACAAACGATCTATTTAATTCCAAAACTCAAGCTTAAATGCAATGTCTTATAGCTTTAGGAGGACTGTAGAGTTCCACATTTTGCATAAAACCTGGTCTTATTTTTGCATGAGCAGCTTGCACACACCTCTTTTAATGTATATATTCTTAGTCTTTTGGTTAATCTTCTCTTGAACAAAAAAAAAATGCTGTGTTTTGACAGGTTTCATTATAAAGTTTTCTTTCAAGTGAATAGATTTACACCCAGGATGATATTTTCAAAAAACATAAGTGACAGCAGAGAGATGGAAAACAAGATTTTAAACAATAAAGTCTTTTTCAGGAAGTTCCCTGGGGCTTTTAAGGGGTTCTTTTTCACTGGAAAACCATACCATAGGACTAGTTCAAAATGTCTATCCATGGGTCTATTCCTAAGAAATAGTCTTCTGAATCAGTATCAGGAAAAAGTCAGCTGCTTATCTTTTTCCTGCATGTTCCAGAAAGAAATTTTTTTTTTAAAGTTTGAGTAATTCTTGGGCAAGTACTAAGGGGTTATACTCAAGGCAGTGTGGAATATTGAAAAAACTTGATGAAAAGTCAGGTGATCTGAGTTCTAGTCTTGCCCATCTCTTATCAACATGGGATCTTAACCTCTCTGAACCTCCTGTTTTTAAAAATGAGAAATGTTTCTACCTTACAAAGCAGTTGTAACAATCAAAATAGAAAATGTTTATGAAAGTGTTTACTAAACTATAAAATGCTACAAAAATGGATGGGAGTAGATATTGATGATGATGGTAAAGATATGACTTTTGATATGGATAGAACCAAAAACAAAGAAGAAAGGGGCTAGTTAACTGTTCCCCTCTTCCTCCTTTATAGACACTTAATTTAATTCACTTTATACTTACCGAATGGATTTAATTGATTTGTTGTGCATTTTGAAGACATTAAGGAGCATTTAAGAACTAAACCTTACTTGACAGAGCCCTGATGTTTTGGAGAGGATATTCAGGGCCTGAGGGGTTATTTCACAACTACACTAAGGCTTCACATGCTTTTGTGAGAGTGTTTTGTATTGTAAGAGTGTGGGTTATTATTTGTATATCTCTGTCATTCTTCGCTCTTCAATTATACATTCCTTTTCTCTTCAAGGAGTGTTTATTCAAAGAACAATGTTGTAAAGTAAGTGGATGGCATCTCCAGTTAAGGCTTAACTTTAACAATCATACTTACATTATTTGAGTTTTGTGAGTTCAAAAGAGTTGACAACCATTGGCATGTTCTCAATCCATTTGCTGCTCTCAATGTGAAGTTCCATCATAATTTCTTTGGTAACTCTCCAAAACAATGTAACTACAACTTCAACTTTCACTTCTTGTTCAGTTTGTGTGTGCATGAGGGTGGGCAGCAGAGTAGCTGATGAGAAGCAGTAAATGGAATCCAAAAGATCTAGGGTCAGATCCTGGCTCTGCTAATTATTAGCTTTGTGATGATGGCTAAGCTCCATCTTTGAGCTTCTGTTTTCTATCTGTAAAATGAGGCTAATCCACCACAATGTTGTACGGAGAATCAAGTGAAATAAAATATATGTACTTCAAAACATTTAAGGGACTAAATAGCCATTTCCAGCTGTGTTTCTTAGAACACAATTTCACCATTTCCTTGAAAAAAGTATTATATGTATATGGGAATGATTTACATACTATGTTTCTTTTTTGGTGACCCATGAGTTACAATCCCTAAAATAGTACTGTCCCATAGAACTTTCTGCACTGATGAAAATGTTCTAGAATGAGTCCTGTCCAATGAGACAGACACTAGCCACATGTAGCCATTGAACACTGAACTGTGGCTACTGTGTCTTAAAAACTGATTTTTAAATTTTAATTAGTTACTAGTAAGATTCCAATAGTCGTATGTGGCTATTGAACATTGCTGCTCTAAAAAGACTTGTAATTAGGAAATATATTTGGTTAATTCAACCCCGGGTAACTCAACTCACTTGTTTATGAATGTGTATGTTATGTATCTATGTACAACATCTTTTAATATTGCTTTAATATCCCAAGTTGGAAAATGTTGCACTGAACATTCTCTCTTTACTAACACCTCTCTTTTCCTGGCCTCCAACCTGCTGCAGGCCAATAAAACTTGTTCTCCTTCCCATCCCTTGGCATACAACCCACACAAGAGGAGATAGCCTTTGCCAAGAATCAGAGTCTGCATTCCAGTAAAGCAATGTCCTGGTCTAACTAGATATTTTTAGCTTTTGCCATGAGGAAATTAAACTTCTTTAAGCAAATTCCAACTCTTTTTCAACAGCAAGTAACTCTTGATTTAGAAATCTGTGAATACTGTCTAAAGTTGGTGGGTGACAGTCACCTTGCTGTGAAGGAAATTTTTTAAGTGAGCATAAGGGTATGCAATTAAATGGAATTTGAGAAGTATTGAAAAAATTAGCCTCATCAGGCTAAGTGTTACAGAAAGCAGGAAGTGAGAAGTATAGCTCATCTTTAAAACTGGTGTAGTCCTAAATTTACATTTCTTCCAGTCTCTGTATCGATAAAACATTAAGCAGCAAATAAACTGGGACTTAATTAAGGAGAAAATGGTGCTAAATTTTATTTATTCATGAGCTTCATTAGCCTGGTTCAGTCTTCCACTTAGAAATTCAATCCTTTAATACCAGCAAAGTATAGTTTTTTTTTTCTAGTTCAATTATTAAGAATCAATAGTCTTTACTGGTAACATTTTGAAGCAATTTCAAATCAGGGTAAAGAAGCTAAACATTAAAACAACAATAAAACTCCCAAAAATTCCAGAAAGGAAGCCAAAGCAACTTTCTCCACTCATTAGATCAGTGGTTTATTCAATGAAACAAACATCTTGCAGAGCCTTGTGGAAGATGATAGAGGAAACAGAGATGAATAACAAAGCTGTCCTGTCCTCCCCTTGTCCCACAAGGGCTTAGCAGCCAGTCACTGGAGAGGACATTATGTTTTGAAAAATCTTTTCAGAAGACTGAGAGCCTGGCCCAGGAATGAGAGCCCTGTGGAAGACAATGAAGCATACCTCTCTTTGACAATAGATAGCCAGCTTCTTGGGGTTTGTGGTCCAAACCCAAGGCTTTACCTAAGGGCCCTTTATTATATTTAGAGAGAGGTAAGGAGCTTATATTCCCCAAAGACCTGAAAAAGCAACAGAGGATGGAGGTGGGTGCTCTAATCTTCTAGAATTACAGAGAGGAGCACTGAGGAGAAATAGGTTTTCAGAGAACTTCGGTGATCTTGTTGATGACACAGTACAGTATAGGTTGGTGTCGGTCTCAAAAAGTTTGGATGTTTTATAACTAAACCTTACAAGAGTGCCTGGAGATAACAGTGGTTAAAATACAAATTCAGGACTAGACAGATCTAAGTATGAATGCCAAGTCTATCACTGCTAGCTGTGTAAAGTTGGGCAATTTACTGGACATGTCTGAGCTTCAGTTTTCCCATCTGTAAAAAAGGGGAAATAAAAGCATCTACCACGTGGGGTTGTTGTAAGGATAAAATAATATGCATAAAGCCCTTAGCATGGTGCCAGGACAAGAAACCATATCTGTTGTTTTTATTGGCAAAATAAAGGCTCCCAAAGGTCCCATGGTAAAGAAAAGTGCTGATCTTGTTTTAACACAATGTTTCTCTGACTGATTTGAGTATTAAATACTCTTCCTTTCTTGATGGAGGAGGACACAGGGGACACACCTAATGATATACAACATTGACTCTGGGTGAGGAACAGGTGAGTCTTCAGCCCTCTTCTTGATCACTGTGGATACTCTCACTTGAAAGCACAGAGGAATTTGCAGATACAGAACAAGCACCAAAAGATATTCCATTGAAAGAGGCAGCAATGATGACTGACTATTAGAATAGGGACAAATGCTTTCCATTCCATCTCTTACTAGATCTAGATAACTTAAACTTACTATCCTCTTTTGAAGCAAATAAAAAAAAAACAGTACATGGAACCCCCATGCCTAAAATGAACCCACAGGCACTGGAGGGTCTGACAAATTCGAGCACCAGTTGAATAAATGATATGGAAGAAGATGCATTAGAAAAATCTTCATCTTTCTTTGGTATGCACTGCAGGTGTTACCATCCTTTTGTAATTAGAGAATTCAAAATGAAGCTTCAATAAGGAAAACAAAAAATCAGATTCAATGTCAACATTTGTATATATCATTTCAATACATATATCTCTGATAGAGTTTCCCATCACCTGTCACCATACTTAGAGTGGCTTCATAGACTGATGAGCATGTCAAAACAAAATCAGAGAATAATTTGTCTTTGGTGGCAGTGTGATTAGGCGTCTCTCTTTTTTATTTTAGAATCTTCTTTTCAAACTGTACTTTTTATCTGAAGTGAATTAGAGGGGTTAACATGATTCTCCCCCACCAAAAAAAAAAAGAGGAAGAAACAAGAAAAAATAGAATAAAAAACCATACTATCTTATAAAAACTTAAGACCCCTGAGAAAAAGAATTATAAACTTCTGGTTATAAGAAGAATAGAGTCTGAGGATCTAATGTATGATAACATGGTGATTATACTGTACAATTGGTAACATGGTATTGTATAATTAAAACTTGCTAAGAGACTAGAACTTAAATGTTCTCACCAAAAACAAACAAACAAACAAATAAATGAATGGATAAATAGATAATAAACATGTAAGGTGTTGGATGTGTTAACTCAATGTAGGGAAACTTTCACAATGTATATGTATATCAAATTATCATGTTATGCATTTTAAGCATCTTACAATTTTATTTGTCAATCATACCTCAGTAAAGCTGAAAACAAAACGAACGAAACAAATTAAAACACTAAGGCCTTGTGGAGACATCTGACTAGGAAATTGTACATTTTAACACAAATCTCACTGGCTATGAGATCTGTCTTTCTAGAACTTTCCTGAATCCAAACAATGAGATCACAGCTTTAAAAAGTAGACACTTCCTAACTGCATGGTGTCAGGGAGGGCACCCCTAAGGACCAGGAGTGCGGGGCAGGACACATCCACAGACTTGCACTATGACTGCGAGCATTCAATGGACTAGGACATGCCACGGGCCACAAGACACCTGAACCAAAGGAGGGATGACTGAAGCTCTAAAGCCAACTGCCAGGCAAGAGGAGGGTGTTGCTCACACTGCAGCAGCCACGGTCATTCCTGGTCACACGAAGCACACTCAAACAATAAGACATACCACTGGTGGTCCCCGTACCACTGCCCGAGCCAGGTCCGGGGGATGAAACCACAGTCCTGTAGGTGGGTGGTGGTGGGGGAGGCGGAGTTGCTCTCTGTCCCAACCCAAAATCTTTAGGAGATGAGATTGTTTCTAAGTAATCATCTTTAATGAAGGTTTGCTCAGCGACTTTCTTCTGGACTTCTTCTAAATTGAGCGGTGAAGGTATATTGCGAGGAGGACCAGGAGGCCCTGGGGGGCCTGGGGGGCCTGGAGGGCCCGGGGGGCCCAGAGTTGGGGATTCAGCTGGGTTGTCTGATGCAGCTGGTGGAGACACCACCTTTTCCCTTGGAGTCAACTCTGGAGTACCGTGTTCCGGGGATGTATCAGAAAAATGAACCCACTTTTCTTCAGCATTAACAGCAACAGACTTGGGGGACAACACTGGGCCAAAAATGCTGTCCAAGTCATTGATTGATGGTAGTTTTTCAATTTTGGCCTCTGTGGCTGACTGGTCATTTCCTGTGGTTAAAGCAGTTAATTTTAAACTTTAATTGACTTTGTTAATATTATTTGTGTGGGGAGGGAAATGAGAGGAGTAAGGCAAAGCCTGGTAAATACATTGCCTTGTGAGGTGCCTCAGTAGGCGTATTTCATGATGTAAAAATATTTTGACCGAAGCAGAAGGGGCTGGGGAGGGGGGAGTTCCCTCCAGAATGTGAGCCTCATTTTTTATGCAATTATTACTCTTTTGCAGGGTGACCTCAGGTAGCTACTTTTACCATCCTCAAAAGCTCTGAACATGCTATTGCTCTCAAAGGCTGCTCACGAGATTGCAAAGTGTGATTGCTTTGAGAGGTCAGTGTTAGGTTCACAGAGAAGTACAGGCTCTGGAAATGCAAATTCCAAAAGGAAGATTTCTTGTGAAAATTTAGCCTACTGAAATAGATATAACACAATAGAAAAAATATCGATGACTGAAAATTACCCTCATATTTGATATTGTCCACTCCAGCATATTAAATAAAACTGCTTGGCGAAACTAATTATAATATCTGTTAATTTAAAAAAGATAGCACATCACAATTAGCTGTATGTCTTCCACCTTAAACACACCAGAAACAGTACAAAGATTATTTAAAGAGATATGCCCACATGTATATTTACAAACACACAAATATACAGCCCACACACAACACACACACATAGGTTATTGAGATCTATACTGTTTATTAAAACTGTTACATATATTCCTATTTAATAAGAACATTATAAAACATCTCTATAATTTCTTTTCTCAACAAGTCTAACCTGTTAACATTCTGGGCCTAACTGTGATATATAATCTATCTGAAGTCACAAAACAGAAAAGTCTCTGTTTTACTTAAACGGTAGCATCAGCTATCCTTTTTAATTCTTATCAGTATATAAAAAAATTTTAAAAACTATTTTCTACAATTTGTCAGAAAATTTTTGATAACCACAGTGTGAGGAAGTATACTTCTTTTAAACTGAGTTATTCAAATTAGAAATTATTACCTAAATAATTAAAGAATGAACAGAAGCCACTTTACCTTAATAACCCTATTCAAAAGGAGTTAACATTCACAGTTCCAAGGTGACAGATAAATGGGGTAGCAGTTTGCATCGCCCATAATATTTATAATGTCATTGCTAGTAAATTTATTTATATTTAACGTATTTATAGAAAAACAAGAGGTCAAAATGATTTGAACTTGCAAACACCTTTATCTGTAATACTTTAGATGACTCCCTATTGGGTTTGAGTCAATATAAATTTCATAAATAAAAAAACATTCATATGACTATGTCTTTCATTTGCTCTTGTTGATAAATATTCCATTCTGTAGCTTTCAAACTCACCAGGCTGCATAAACAGCAAAGAATAAAGCTACAATAGAATTCTAAAGGCGATGAAGAACCACATTCTAAAGGCCCAGACACATAAAATAACTATTACTGCTTTTGACTTACTAGCCCCCCAAAACTGGGTAGATTATAAATTGTATGAATATGTAGTATTGATTTTATTAGAAGATAAAGATGTGACCTAAAATTATCTGTGTAAAGGCATGCAGCAATTCCTTGCTACATTTCTTCATTTTTATACATTCCTTTGCCATAGGATAATAAATACTTTTACGACTACTGGGAAAAGATTCTCCACCACCCAAGCTTACCAGTATGCTGCACATCCTGGGAACTATTTTATGTCTTTATACACTAAACAGTTTTAATTCTAGCAAAAATTTCATCCATTCTTGGAAAAATATAAATGGAGCCTCTAGACTATTAATTTGTAAATCATTAGAATGAGATCCCATGAAGTGACATATCAATGACTTTTGATATTGAGATTTTTTTCTTTCATTTTATAAGTAAATGTGGCCCTCATTCAGCAGTAATATACAGAGGAAAAAGTAGTTGAGAAAGTGACCCTTCTTGTGAAACATGAAAGATTCTTTAAAATGTCTTCACAATAAATTGTAATGGAAGTAAAACTGAATGCAAACATTTTCATGTTTAGTTTAGCCTATGGCTTCCAACATATCAAGGCCAGGTTGAGGTCCAGGGTCACTGTCCTGATCGCCACATCATCCCAGAACAGAAAAAAACTAAAGCTTACCTGGTCCAACTGTCAGTGGGGAGCCTGTTCGGGGAGGAGTGGCTGGTACATTTTTTGGAGGCAGTGGTGGAGGTGCTGCAAAGAGATGGGAAGCCAAGCATTATTGATTACTTTCTTTCTAAGTTTCACAATCTTCTGTAGATAAGCAAGATTTTGGCTTTCATTTACATTCTTGCTATTGAAAGCAAAATGACCATTAATGGTCTAAATCTTTTTTTAAGTTTGAAGCTAAGGGACTGGTACAGGACCCATTCAGATTCTTCTGTTTTATGATAAGAATTTGCCAAAAGAATGTCAGAAAATAACTAAAATAATACCATCATTTTATTCATTCACTTCTTTGACAAACCTCCCACGTTCTGTACCAAAACTAAGAACTAGGAACATAAAGATGAATCAAAAGAGCCTCTGCCCTCATGGAATTTATGACTGAAATGATTATCATGTTAACATACAGTTACAATCAGGGCGTGGTCAAGAAAATAACAGCTTGGGTAGGGACTCAGGAGAGGGATATTTAATGTAGTCAGGATATTATTTCCAGTGTTTGGAAAGATTGGATCACGTGGCTTTATATGGTTTGAATCTGAAAGGATTTCTCTAAGTTATATGTTTTGTTGTGTTTCTGAAAGTCTAAAGAAAAATGATCTGGGTCAAAGAAGAATAAACAGATTCCTTTGGTAAAAATTATGGTTTAAAAAACCCTAAAATAGAAAAAGCATTATATTATGGTCCCAATTCAGAAATTCATCCTTCTGAATGGGACTTGTCATTTTTGTAGGCAAAGTTAGAAATTACAGTTTCAACAGGCTGATTTCTTTTTCTTATTCCTTCTTTAAATGGATGTTTTCTTGTCACTGGCCATATTTGGTATATCAAGAGTTCACATTCATCTCATAAATCAGCTCCAAGGTCATTTGTGAATGTAAATGTGGCCCAATCTTGCACAACCTAAAAGCAGAGTAGGTGAGCTGGACTCTAGCTGGAGAGCTCTTGCCAGTACCCTTTTTACCTGCATGCATTAGAAAAAAATCCCTTCTGTCACTTCTCCACAATCAACTTAATTGCTTATTTTTAGAAAGCATCCCATCCTTCCACACAATGGGCATGACTAACAGCTATCATCCTAAAACCCAAGAATATGTAGTTTCTAATCTTAGTTATGTGATATAGTTATGCAAACTATACCTCAAATATAGCATGTTTTCCCATAGTAGTAAAGAAAAAATCAGGGGCTCTATTTCTGATTAAGGATCTCTGCAAAAATTATGATCACAAATCACAAAATATCAAAAAAATAAGTAAAAAATTCATAAAAGCCCAATAACTTAAAATAGTAAACTTATGCTGCAACCATGAAATAAATAAGACTTATAAAACACCTAAATTCTACAATAGCTTCTGTTGTGCTAAGTGTAACCCCAGCATATAAAACTGCAAAATACCAATAGCTGGTTTAAAATTAACATGTTATCTACCTAAACTTTTCATTCGTGCACTTTCTTAGCATTTAAGATAGTTCAAGTTTCTATAGAAAGCTTTTCAAAGAAGTTAGAGCTTTTTCACTGGCCTCGTTTCACAGTAGCATGAAGAAATATTTAAAATCAAGACATGGAAGCAACCAAAAAGTCCTTCCATAGGTGAGTGGATAAAGAAGATGTGGTGCATATATACAATGGAATATTATTCAGCCATAAGAAAAGATGAAATGCTGCCATTTGCAACAACATGGATGGATCTTGAGATTATTACACTAAGCAAAATATGTCAGACAGAAAAAGTTGAGAACCATATGATTTCACTCACATGTGGGTTATAAAACTAAAGCAACAAATGAATAAGACAAGCAGAGACTCATGGGCATAGACAAGTTTAGTGGTCACTAGAGGGAAATGGGGAAGGGGGGTAGATAGATAAGGGTAAAAGGGGTCAAATAATGTGGCAACAGAAGGAAATTTAACTTTGAGGAGTAAACACACAATGCAATAACACATATGATGTATTATTGAATGCATACTTGAAACCTATACAATTTTATTAATCAATGTCATCCCAATAAATTTAATTTAAATAAATAAGTATTAAAAAGCAAAAAAAAAGTTTATGCCTCTGGGGCTCTAACCATTTCAAACCCCATCTTTAAAAGTTCAGAAATTTAAAAAGATGTTGTTGATGTTTTTTCTTATCCTATTTTATGAAGAAAATATCTTTGAAAAGACTGGATCACATAGCTTTATAGCAATATTCCCAACAAATAATCTTGTGGGCCTTTGATTAGAAATCCTGTTGGTTAATTCCTATGATTATTTTTAGCCATCAAAAAGCAGAGCCCTGGGGATGCTGAACTGGAAAAAGTATTAATTGCTCTACATGTAAGCTTCACAGAATAAAAATACCCTCTGCATCACCCCCCACCCCTAACACCTTTATCTGAGATCCAGTCTTCCTCCCATGGGCATTTTAAGGAGTGCTTTCCACATGCACACACGCACTCCTGGTTCCACTGAGACGAGAACTCAATAAATCTATCAACCAGATGATTTGATGAAATGAGCAATTCATTTAGTCCAAATAGCCCAATCCACTAGCAAGTGAAGGGCTATAAAGATCTTTGGGACCTCCTTTCTTAGCCACCTGGAGTGATGGACCCGCTTTGAGATAAATTTGCCCTAATCTCCCATCTCAGCTTTCTACCATATAGAATCATTTCTCTCACACTCCAATTATCATTTTTTCCTCTTAAAGTTTCCCTTCTATTATATGCAGCTTCAGTTGTTCTATAGGACTAGCAGAGACCATATCTAATTTGGTCACCTATGCATTGTGTGATAGCTCATGCCTGCAGCATAGTAGGTTCTTTACCTTATTTGCTTCTCATTCTTAGATACAGGTTTTGAATGAATCAGTGAGTGAATGAATGAGCCTGTGGGTTGTCAGAAGAAATAATGATTCCAAGTTAATAACTTTATGTTATTCCTATCTTGACAACATGCCCTAGGCCCCTTTAACTCTAAAGCTTGTTAGAATAACATTTCTTCTGAATGTTATACAGTCTAAATGTGGCTTATGTAGACTTTCTAAGAGTTGCCTAATTTCACTCTGCAGACAGACAGTCAAATGAGTCACTTATTTTTCCAGACAGAGCAGGCACGTAACTTACTTCCAGTGGGAAAAGGCCTTGTTAACTTTGGCGATTCGATGCTTGGATTAATTGGTTGGCTCGAACCCCATATCTCAGGCTGATCTAAAAGAACTGGAAATATAAAAAAGAAATTTTCCAGGGTGAGTTCAAAAAATAAATGTCCCTAGACTTTAGAACTTAACATTTTAATTTAAAGTTGAGCTTCACAAAATAATTTCCCTTGTGCCTTGGTATTAGCAAATTAATTCAGGAATGTGCTACTCATCATTCTCTTCAAGCAGAGAATGGAAATAGGACTGGTGTATGTGTTTGTGTGTGTGTGTAGGGTACTGTATTTGTTCATATATAGCTAAATTAAAACTGCATTTTCTTCCTTGTTGGTCACTTAAGAACATTCTGAGTGTCAGTATGTGTGCTGAGTTTTTGGTACTCATTTGAAAATGCAGGCATTAATTCCATAGACATTTGCTTTAAGTTGTTTATTTGTAGTTTGCTCCGAATATGCTTCAAAAATGAAAATGCTTAGGTTATTTATAGAAGTTCCTAAATTTCAAGAATCTTATAGAGTCTTTAAATAAACCTCTTCTGGCATCACAAAGAAAAATTAAATATTTCAAAAATGTTTGGTGAATATCTTAAGAGAACTGGAAAAATAAACAAGTAAATCAGGTCAATTAGGTGTTGAACCTAAGGATATTAAATCTAAGGTTTCTTCTATTTCTTTTGTCTCCTTCTTTTGATTGTCATTACTGTGGTAACAATGTAAATAACTAGCTTTTATGTGCCAGGTTCTATATCAGTACTGCTTGGAATTCATTATGTTATAAAACAAGCTGAGAAGTTGCTTAAACATAGATTTGAATCCAGCCTCCATTCTTACTGTAGGACCTTGGACAAGTCATGTAACCCCTGAGCTTTCCTTTCTTCAGTGTAGCGATAATAAGAGCAATCTCAGAGAGTTACTAAAAGGTTTAAAGGAGGATGTAAATATACGTATAAAGAATGTATATAATACATTTATGAGAGGCCCGTAACTATTATTATACATATTTAATCCTCACAACACCATGATAATAGCTGATATTAGGAGCATTTTCAGGAGAGAAAATCAAAGATTAGGGTGATTAAATAACTTGCCCAAGAGCATACATGGTGAGAGTAGATAGAGGAGTTGCTATCCGATCCCAGGAATGCATACCTGACTCCAAAATATACATTTTTCCTCCAGGCCTTTTAAACTAGTGATAGAAAAATCAATCAAAAGAAGTGAGAATGTGTAGATGTGAGAGGTAAATAGGTATTGGAAAAGTTAGTGTGTTTGGTGCACATTTTGGAACTTTATAGAACTTCAGGGCCTGAAACCACCCAAAACAGTGGTCCCCAACCTTTTTGGCACCAGGGACCAATGCTCTTATGAGAATCTAATGCCTGGTGATCTGAGGTGGAGCTGAAGCGCTGATGCTAGCCCTGGGGGGGAAGGGGCGGGTGGGGTGGCTGCAAATACAGATGAAGCTTCATCTCTTGCTGGCCACTCACCTCCTGTTATACGGCCCAATTCCTAACAGGCCATGGACAACTGTGGGTCTGTGGCCTGGGGGTTGGGGACCCCTGACGTAAAGAACAAATCAAGTCAGGCTCATTGACAAGTCCAGGTGTGTATCTCCTCTCCATCACAAACCTCAAAGATGGTTTTGGCTGTTTTATTTTAACATAAAAGCAAGCATTCTTTAAAGATGTGAAGCAGTATTTTTTTTCCATGCATCCAATGTGGGGCACCACTTTGATTTTTAAGAGCTTTTTCTATATTGTGTATCAACGTTCTGTACAGTTATGGAATTCCTTTAACAAAAAGATTCAAATGACACAAATCAATGATTTAGGGATGTTCCTTATACATTTTTCTAACTAAATCTTTGAAAAGTTATTCAGATATGGCTGACAGCTAGCCATCTTTCAGCATATTTTCCATTTATTCACAGAGAAAGAGTTTTAGCTGGCCATGTGGCACTAAATGATCTCTGATTGAGGTCTGGTTGGCAGTGGTGTGTGTCTCTTCCAGATTTTGCTCTTACAGAATTGGTGGTGAGGTCCATTGGCCTTTCTCCACCCCCACCCCTTTTTTTTTGGACTGGGAGATAAGAGCTGGAGCTGCCCCTTGGACCTAAAGATGAAGGCCATATGTTGAAATCAGCCGAGTCACCCTACCAGTCCTATATTGTTTACTTTGAGACTGTTAACAGGAAACAGAAATGAAATTCTATTTTGTTGAATTCACTGTGCTTTGGAGTCTCTTTGTTACCGTAGCTTACTTAGCCTACTTATTATGCTTTCACGTCTTTTCATCCTTAACACTTTCATTTAGTTTCCTTCACCAATGGGTCTTAGAAAAATAACATTTTATTACACATATACCATAACAGCTCTTAAATAAAATGATTTTTATAAAAGCATTTTATATTATCAAGCACAGCTACTACAGATCTTATGACCCATTAAAAATATACCTCAAAACACAAACATTTATTCTAAATAAGTTACACTTCAATGAAAAGTAAAACAAATCTATAGATATACACAGTTTTATTACCTTCTGTCTTCTGTTCATCAAAAGCTGATTCTAAAGGTGGGCCAAAGAGGGGAGCTAGAGCCATAGTGTCATCTGGAGGTTTTTTGCTAAATCATACACATCAAAGCAAAACACAGAGAAAGAGAACATTAATGTTAAAAAGAGATATTTCAGATATTTTTCACAGTAAGGCAGATGCATGTGTGTGCACTCATGTACACATATTTATATATATATGCATTTATGTAAGTTCTATAGGGCTAGAAAGTATATATAAGGATGTCAAATGTATTATGGTCAAGAGAATTGGTAGAAGATGAGATTCCTGGTTCTCAATGGGGGACCAAGGTACTGGTTCAATAAGTTAAAGGAAAGAAACTCTTTTAAAGCATTATAATTTTCTATACCTAGAAGAGACAACACTAGAGATAATAGTTTTTGCAAAGCACCTTACTCTCAGAAGATCTCAAAAACCATTGACATTTGTCTTCCACATCTCTGTGTTGTAGTTAAAGCAGTTTATAATTCTTGAAAGTCAGGTATAGAAAGACTAAGTGATAAACCACCCAATAAGTTTGTGTTTGAATAAGAAACTGGGTCTACCAGCTTCTAATTCCATCCCTCTCTCCCCCCAATAGACTAGTCATAACCTCCTAATACTTTACTATAGCACATCTCAGAAAGATGAGCATTGACAAATCAGGGGGAATGGAGCGTAATAAGTTAAACTCTCATTCTTTCTTCCAATTACACTTAAACTGATTATTAACAAAAAGTTGCATAATAGTCTTCATTTCTTCCCCAGATCTGATTCTCCTTATTGATCCTAATGAGTTCTATATGTCGTGATGGGAAGTAAAAGGTGAAGAGGAAAAGGAAGGGGTTGAAGAAGGAGGAAAAGTTAAAAGCATTCAGCTTTTAAATAGAAATAAGAATCTTTTTGGAAAACAATACTCATTTGTACGATACTTGCTTAATCCAATGAATACACAGTGTAAAATACAATGTTCTGCCAAAAACAAAAACAAAACAGAAGATTCCTTTGGTGTGTGGCAGATGGAACATATTATGAAATTGTATCCAACTAGATAGGCTACCCTTCCTAGGACAATATAATCACATTTTAGATTAGCATTCCAGACTAAAAGACTTCTTCATACAGACCTTCAACCCTCCTGTTAGTGAGGGCACGGCACATTCGGATAGACAGCTACTGTGGATAACTATAGAGCACTTCCCTCAGAGCCCTCAGGCTGCACTTGTGAGAAAAAAACATATTTAAACCACGCTATGGACTTACACATATGGGAAAGCCCATATGTGCAATATGTTAATAGAAGATGAGGTTAGCTTAAAGGAGACTTGGTTAATCGTTAACAGTGGTGATGCCTTGCATAAAACACAGCCAGTGTCTTTCACTCTCACCTTACAAGTTCTGGAGTTGGTGTGGAGCGCCTGGGTCTGGCCACTTCTTCACCTGATGCACAGGACAAAGGAACTTTTGAGGCATGTTTTTACCATTCCTTATTTATTTGTCTTACAAACTATGTTTGGAAACACTTAGAGATTTAAGTCCCATCAATAAGCAACTCGACATGAAAACTTTGCAAAACAAACCCAGAAAACAAATCCTTTCCCCTGGCAATGCAACAGTCATATATTAGGCATATGTAGTAGCATTTTTCTCTGGCATTTGTAAAACTTAATTAACCAAGAAATTACCATGATAAGCCATCAAACAGAAGATGTCTTCTGCGGAGCTAGTGGAATAGCATACCATTCTTCAAATGTCTGCTGCCTTGATCAGTTCTGCTTCTCAATTTCCATAAGAAAATACTAAGCGAGGCCATATGTACATAGTACATGAATCCAGCATTCTCTGCCTGTTCTTTTCTCGAAATGCCAAGAAAATGTTATACTTTTAACTAGAAATCATAAATTTAGAATTCTCTAGAATGTGCTGTATGCAGCAGAGGAAAACCATGCCCTATGCATAACCTAGTTCATATTACTTTGGTTGACTAAAATTTGTATATCGAATAACATAAGAATGAGTAAGTTGCATCTACCTTCAGTTCCTTCTGCCCTCCTCCTCTCCCCACCCCCATCATCAAGAACATACTTGATTAACTTCATTTCTAAAGTCAAATGATACAGAAAGAATTGACAAATATAGAAAGAAAATAGCAGTGTGTTTCTTTCTAAAAACATATAAATTTTCAGAATTTAAACTTTAATCATTCAGAACCACCAAGACCCTTTATCATTATAAGATTTCTTTGCTGTAAAAGTAAGACATTTGTAAGCCTTAAAAATCAAGCTCAAAATTACATAAGTCAAATGTATATATGCTCTAAGATTCAAGGAACTATTTCTTCTTTTAAATTGTACTCTATTTCTGTTAGCTAAGATATACTTACTGGATAAGTTCCTTTTAATTGCACCCTAGAATTAGAAATAGACACTATAAGGTTTAAGACCACATATATGTTATGTACAATACGTATATTTCTGTCATTGCAATTAAACTAAACTCAAAGAAATGCAGATGGGGAAAAATAAAATTTTTCTCAGAATAGTGCTCAAGTTGAAAATTGTAGACACACACATATAAATCGGTTTTTTATTTTACTCAAAGATTATAAAGAAGAAGGGAAGTTAAATCATAAGTCTTCAGAACCAGAAAAATCCCTTACCTGGGTAGATTTGCCAAATTAAAGCAATTATGAATATATTTTAAAAAACCCCTGAAGTCTAAGCAGACAATAGTCCAAGTTTAACTTATATTTGATGTTTGAAAATCATATAATGTATTAGAAATACTGTCTGCTCTTATCAGATGGGGTTCATAAGTTGTTAGTATAAGCAGTCATCATTAGTTTACTAATGCAATTTTTAAAGATATGGGTGGCAAATGTTAAAGAAAGGAAAACTTGGAAGAGTTGCCACTGAAAGGGCTATTTTATTCAGGGAGCCAGGAAATTCCATCCTTTCCCCCGGGCCTCCCTACCTGGATTTCTTCCTTTCAGCCTGCTACCTGGCTCATCAACCTACCAAAGGGGAGTCATTTCTTTAGCTCAAGGCATTGTCATACTATTAGAATGCAAATAGCCCTGGCAGGAA
Source organism: Cynopterus sphinx (assembly GCA_030015415.1). Classification (NCBI taxonomy): domain Eukaryota; kingdom Metazoa; phylum Chordata; class Mammalia; order Chiroptera; family Pteropodidae; genus Cynopterus; species Cynopterus sphinx. The sequence goes on from CM057387.1 coordinate 85,687,744, forward strand.
TAATCAGAGAAGGTCATTTCTCATTTTTATAATGCCCTAGCAAAGACTTATTTTGATAACAGAAATACTGATTAAATAAAAAGTTTGATTCAAAATTATTGTGAAAGGTTCTTAGCATGAGGGTCTTCCAGAAAAGTAGACCACTGGAAGGGCAGCGCTATGGGCGGGCCTTGGCGTGGCAGGTCTGCTTTAGGAGAATGACAGGGCAGAACTGGGGCAGCAGGGAAAATGAAAGTACAGGCGAGTATTCCAAAGCGTTTGACCATGAGTTTGGTGAGTGGTATCCAAACACATTTTTTATTTTTTCTACATTCCTACTTTGGTGAAGGCTCAACCTACTGGTCACAACTATGTCTTATTCACTCAAATGATAACGTTAAGAACTCAGGACAAAATGTAGCATTATAAGAAGCTTCTTTCCCCCTTTCCTAAAGATTTTTCAGAATTATTTTTTGTCTTATTTTGAACTCATTTACAGTAGAGGAGCAGTTTCAATTCTGAACAGAGATCCACTAGATGTTTTCTAGTGGGTGGCTCAATCTCTGAAACTATTTTCTGTCTTGTCTTGCCTAATAATGCAATCTCTGTGTCACATAGAGATTAATAATTATGTTATTAGTAACAATTTTTGAAATAAATATTTATTTTGTTTTAATACTAAACATTTTAAATTAATATATTTAATTGTATTAGCATATATTTAAATGTATAAATAAACATTTTAAATAAATATGGTAATTTAAATCAGCTACACCAGTACAGGAGTTGGATAGAGATTGGCTTTTGGAAAATAAGACTCTGTGGATAAAAATAATAAGAGAACAAATTGTTTAAATGAAGCTAAATTAAAATGTTTTTCTAGGTTACAGAATCTCAACTAGTCAGATTTTTATTACAAGGTCTGAAGGAAGAGACACATGAGCCCTAGTTTCAAGTAGTCAATTGCCAGTTTGGCTTGGAAAGAATAGAACCCACCCCAGAATTATAAGACCAGAAATCCAGCAGTTAGGGGACCCCAAAAGCTGTGTTGAAGGCCTTTTGGTCTCTCTATCTTGCTCTTTTTATTAAAAATGCAATACTTAGGAAACCAAGAAAGGTACAAAGCCTCTTTTATATTAATGGATTCCCGGTATATCAATTCATTCAATAAACAGTTACTTTTGGAAGCCCCCATTATATTTGTATTAAATACTCCTCATGAATGAACAATTACCAGGTAAGTACAAGCAAGACATGGCAGAAATTTACAAGAAAAACTCTGTTGTTTAAAAATTAGGAATAAAATAACATCAATTTAGAAAGGGATAGATATGCAAATGAGCAGCAGCCAGTCATCAACAACAGAAAAGCTCCATTGTCAACTGGATCTGGCACACAGATTTTGATGGCCTTGATGTTGCAGCACAACAAATCTAGAACAAGGTTAAGGTGATGCTGACCACACAAATCATATTCAGGAAAAAAGCCTGCTGAATTTAAAACACTTCTCACCAATTGACCATATTTTCTTCCTTTCAATGTTTGCCCTCATATATTGATTGTGAATAAATTTCCTGCATTCTGAACTAGTTAATTCACTTTTTTCCTTTTTTTTTTTTTTTTTTTTTAAGAAACTTGTTATAATCTGAGATGTCACCTAACGACTGGGTTGGAATCATCCACACCTGAATAACAGTCCCTGCAAGAATTATCTTTGATCCTCAGTTAAGTGGTTTAAATAGGGAACCACCAGCTTGCCAGCTGGGGCAGAGTATTGCCTCAAATAATAACTAATTAATCAAATTGGCACAGACCTAGGGATATTTCAGAGGGCACTGTTTTCAATTCAATTTCTTCTCTTAAGGGACTGACCAGGCAGTTCCGGGTCATTTCAAACATAGTGAAGACCCTTTTTGCTGCTTTAAATTTGTCACACTCTTCAACCTGAGGAAAATGACTAAAATTGAGCATTGTAAACTAATACTGATTTGTCTTCAGGGATAAAATATAAAATTTTGTGACAGCCTAGGCATATTGACTTGAAAGCATGTCTCCTTCAAGATGGAAACTGATTATATATTATTATGTATCAGTGTATGCTGATCAATGAACTTACAGGCCAGGGACTTATTTTTAAATTCAGGCTTAAAAACCATGTGGCTTAAATATTATTTCCTTACTTCCCTTATAGCATTCTTATTCTTTATTATCACTTTACTATAAACTTCTTCAGTGCTTTCTGGCCAATCTCTAGGTCTTGCATGCATGCGTGCACACACACTCAGACACACACATCCCACACATTTTTTCAATTTAGCACTAGGAGTTGGGATACCTATATATTAATTTAGTTTGTGATGGAAAAGTGCTCTGATAATCCTAAAATATACTCTTGACACTTACAAGACCAGAGGGTTTTAACCAGTAAACTTAATTCATCTGCCTCATTTATACTGGGTTATCCTAAATTTAATGAGAAGCCAGCTTGGCCACCTGGCCTTGTCAGCAATTTTCTCTATATATGTTTAAGGTAAAAATGTTGAGAGTTCTTACCGGGCTCCGCCTCTGTGATCAGCAAAAGGGAAGAGAGAACAGACACCTAGTCAGAGAATGATGGATCAGTCAACAGGCTTGGGTAATAGAAGACTTCATAAACAGCTAACCAAACATAATTAGCCAAAGGAAAACAGGCAGTCATCGTGTTTCCGGCTTATTTAAACCATAAAGAGGTTTAGGAGAACCCTAAAGGGACTTTATTCATTGTTTGATATAGCCTTACTTATGGAGATGTACTAGTTTCAGTCACGGGTAATTAGAACAAAGCAGAAACATACAAGCAACTTCACTGAGAGCTTTTAATGTCTTGTCATAAGGAGTTTTTCTCCAGATTACTTGGGGAGGGATTTTTTAGAGGATAGGTAGGTAGTACAGGGAAAACAGGTTCCCCACACAATGGGATGTTTAGCAAACATCATAGGCATAATGCATTTTCCACATAATTAGGCCTAAATTGGAGCCTCTAAAATCAGAGAGCAGGATTAGAGAGACCTCCTCTTTACCTGGCTCTTCTCTTCAGTATTCTGTGGATTGAGGCCTGATGAGAGCTTTATTTTGCAAGTACCTTTTCTTGGCCTGGTGATTTGGGCAGCCTCTGCCAATAAGTAGTAATGTGATAGGGAAGATGAGGTGTCCCTGCCAAGCACAGGCAGGAATAATGAAACTGTCCAGCACTAATAGAATACTGATAAATCAGACAATGTCTGAGAAAATACAAGCAGACACATGAATTCTCTCTTTCACTCCTCAAACCAGGATTATGACTGCTATCAGTTTACCCCAACAGTCCTTGATGGCTCTTCTTCTTTCAGATTTTTTTTTTTTGCAATAATAGTAGTGACTATGATGTGAGCGGAGAAAGAATGTTGCTCAGTTTCACTTCCAAAATATGGGCTAACACATGAATTCAGCAGAGGCTACCTGGGACCCAGTATTGGTCCAATTCCCAAATCCAGGCGGAGCACAAACACAAAAGAAACTAGAAGTTTGCTCAAATGAGGAGAATGGTTCAACAATTCAGAACATAGATAAGAAATGAAAACCTACAGTCTTTCATATCTGAGAGGCCTCCATGGATATCTAGTCTAGCTGCCTTTATGCTATAAAGGGGTAAGTGAAGTTCCAAGAACACCTAGTAAACAGGTAGAATCAGAGATAGAATTTAGATCTCTGGTCTCCTATTTTCATGTTTTTTTCTTTTTTTTTTTTCTAGGATATCAAGTGTGACATTGTTGGAGGACTCCTAAAGCAAAGAGCCCTTGTGGCTAACATCCAGAATAGTAACTTCTCAGATGGGTTTTGTAAGGAGCCAGGACTTTAGATATATTTAGGCAATTTTACTTGTAGTAATTTAGACTTTATTATTTGCCTTATTTTCCAGATACTGCTTCATATTGATTCTCTCTTTCTTATAAATCTGTGCATGTGTGCAATTTAAATAAAATTAGAAAAAAGGACACATGAATATGTATTTCTGGGCTTAAATTTTTTTACTAATTCATACTGTGTTTTGAGAAATTCAAATACTCTTTTATATGAAAGTTTATGATTTATAATTCTTTAATAACCAGACTAACATTCTCTTTTAAAGAAAAAAGTGGGAATTTTTTATTTTAGCTTCAATTTCATGGCAAACAATTCATTTTTAAAAGTAGTATAAAGCATAGCAAAGATGGGATTAAAAATGATACAAGTACTCCCAAAATGAAATTATGAGAAATAATGCAAAAGAAAATGCAGATTGTAGTCATACAGAAACAGAAACTTAAAGTCAGGAAATTTTAATAAGATTATAGAGAACAATGCTTTTCAAAATAATTTTAATATGTTAATCTACCCAAATATAGTCATACATACCTTAATTTCTAATGCGTTAAAAACTACATTTCAGTGAATAGTTTCTACATTTTTTTTCTAATAAAAGACAACCTTATAAGACAGTATTTTGGAAACTATTTGCAAAATGCCTTCATCAAAGAATAGCTGTTCAAATTAATGTAGTCACAAATTCATTAACTAGAACCCAGAAGACTCACTAAAACTGTAGAAAGCTCAGGCTCAGAAAATCTCAAGGTTCATAATTAAGAACTATCTGAACCATCAAAAGAACTCCAGGTGTCAAACTGAAAGACTTTATATATGTTAATTGTCATCATTAAGGAGCCTACATTGGCTGTAGGTGCTGCTGAAAAATGTGGACATCAAAATCATTATCAACTAAAAAAGGTGGGTCTTTGCCTGTTAAAAGTTCTATTTTACTCTTTTTTTTTCGGTCATTTCTCATCACCTTTGGAGCCTTTAGCACTCTATCTTTGTTCTACCAATATATTTGCATTAAAGGTGGAAAGAAACTCATTCAGTATCTGGTATTGATATAGTCTTTAAGCGGAATGTTCTAGGTGTGGGGTTCCAGGGCAAAGAGCAAGGGTGCTGTGTGAAAGGGCACAGATGTTTCACGAAGCTTTGGTGAACTGGTCACACTACTCAGTGCATCTGTGATTGGCATGCCAAAATCTGGGCCTAATGCTGTGAGATCTTCAGAATTATTGAAAGAAAATGCACAATATAATTTTTTTTTTTCAGTTTCAGTCGTTCTGGTTTTCAAATGCAGACTAAAATTGTTTTTAACTGCGCGACAAAACAAAACACTTATTCAGTTGTTCAGAATCTGCAGGTGGCCAATTTGTCTCTGATTGCAAGCATTCCTATCACAGAAAATAAGCTCTCAGTAAATTTTATCTGCTGTTATCACTTCACCAGGTTACTCAAATAGGGACTTTGCAATTGGTCTATTCATTTTCTGAATAAATTTCCTACATTCCTAATTAAACATTAATTGTTCCATTCCGAGATGTCTCTTGATCATCTGATGAATTGGGGATGTTTTGGAAAACATTTCTTTTTTCCTTCGGCTTTCATTTTTGTGTTCAACTTAGAGATCTCTTACTTGTATATTTTGAGGCTGTTTTCAAAGTGAGTAAACCCTACTAATTTATGATTTGGTCACTGGAATGAAGACCTTTGATGTGTTTGTATTTGTACATGTTGTATTTCTAAAATTTACATAATTTGCTCTATGACTATGCCTCCCTAAAGAAAATACTTGCGTTTATGTCCTTGCAGTTCAGTGTCCTTCCTTCACACCTGTACTTTGTTATTTTTTGCACAAAAGTATTAATTTAAATTCAATTAACTAGGATACTTTAGTCTTAGCCAAGACCTGTAAGTGTTTTAGAATACTTTTATAAAAAGAAAAGTAATCAAGGATAATCTGTCTTGCTTTTCAAAAATACTAAATAACTAGCTTTAGGTTTTGAAGTTTTACGACACCCACATTTGCTAAATTCAATGCTATGAGTAAACAGAGAAAAATGTGTGAAAAGCTACAAAGCACCAAATATTTTTATACAGTCTATCCATAGCAAATTCAATATCCATGTTAGAAAATTTTTTAGGAAGAGATTAGAATATATGATCATTACATTTATTATTATTATTTTGATCCTAGACAATATCCTATTTGTTTTTAATGCTTTAGGATAAAAACAAATTATCTGGCAAGCACCTATTTGCCACCTTTACCCCCACTGTAGGTGTTTGTCTGTATTTATTTGTTTCTATATCTGTTACATATCAGATTACAGTGAATACCTATCATGTCCACTAGGACTTGATTAAGATGATCTTCTGAAACTCCACATGGCAAGAAAAACAAAGAGCCTATTACTAACCAAGTTATTATTAGGAGTGGGCCAGGTTGAACAATCAACAAGATGACATTTCCAAAGAAAAACAAGGCAAGGGAGTAGGAGGAGGACTCATCCTTAAGGACATACAGCTAAGAATGAAAAGGAGTATTTGTGGTTAAAATTATTATAAGGACATCAGGAGGGAAACCAATGAGAAACAGAATTTTTGAAGCACTGCCAGTAAACTTCAATCCACACAGTCTTGTCAATATTTGAAGTGGCCAAGTTTGGATGATTCAGAGGAAGATTCAGGATCAAGGAGAGTAAGTGGAATTGGCAAAATATAAAGAAAAGCTACTAAAGTGAGCCAATAATATTGTACGCCACATAGCATGTGATATGTAGACTCTCAATCACTCAGAAGTGGGCGACTTAGTTTAATAATAACACTAATAATAGGAGCATATTTTATTTTGGAAAACAAAAAATCAGTGGGTCCGTATTTTGATATATCGATATTTTGATCCTACTTTTTTGTTCTTCCTGTGTCTTTTGTTTCTCCTTCCTCCTATCATTGGCTTGTTATTAGTGTGTGTCCTGCACATGGTACAGAGACTGACAGGTTTGGGTCAATGAGCAGGCTGAGACGTTATAGCACTCTTTATAGCATCCACTTAGGTGAGTTAAATAGAATTAATTAAACACTTCTGGTGCTTGTTAACATGGAAACACAATATTTTTATATTTTCCAGTGGCAAAGTCACCTGTGTAAGCCACACATCAGCATCCTGGGAACATGTTCACAATAAACCAGACAGCAGAGAGGAGAACTTTGAAATTTTCTTTTTTAAGTAAAATAATTATCAGAATAAATTTTTTTTCAATGTTGCTGTAAAAGAATAATAATAAAAAAAGATGTAGATATATCCTAACAGATCAGTGCTGCTGCCAAAAATCACCCACTGATTTACACTTTATGAAGAGCCTCTTTTTCTGACACTGAAAAAGGTGAAAAGACAACTTCCCTTTTCTAGGCCAGCTTCACAAGCTTTCATTCAGGATGAATGCTATCATGTTGTACCTTTAAAAAATTAACTTAAAAACTTGTTTGCCTATCTCATTGTATGTACAAGTAGCTCGACTAATTCAAGGGGAAACTGCAATAAATGAAATTTAATCCTTAAAATATTTGATCATATGCCTGTGATTGAGGCAGAGGTGAATCTTTGCAAAATTACCCTGTGGTCCTTAGTAACAGCCTGGTAAATCACTTAGCAACCAACTTCCTTTTTCCCCATAGGGCATAATTAGACCTTGTCCTGGTTCACAAAGGTTTGTTTTTAAAATTCAAAGTCTTGTTTAGATGTTAAACACAGTAAGTCATTAAATATGCAGAATATGAAAACGAGCAGCATAAGTAATGTTTGAACAAAATGTAGAAAGGCATTGGTATTTCTTACCGGACTTTTTCTCTGTAAGCGTAAGCATGGGGAGGAAAAATAAAGAGAACATGAAAGAGGAAATGTATTTTCAAGAAGATACAGTTTAAGGCTCAGAATAACCTTTCTTTACGCAGCTCTCCAAGGCATTGCTCTCCTAAATGCTTCCTATGAGTGTCTGATAGTCATTCCTAGGCTGCTGGCTTTAGTTTGAAGGGCAGCAGAACAGACCACCTTAAAATATGCCATTTTGGCATATTGACTATTTTGAGCCAAAGGCACTTGAGAACAAATGCAAGAAGAGGCTTTCTCTGAACTCCTTTCATCTGCCTAAAGATAAATCCTACAAACCAACCAACCAACCAATCAACCAACCAACCAACCTTACTTGTCATTAATTCCCACCCCAGGAGTTTCATCAACCAAGGAGGACTGATTTAGCAAGGGAGGAGAGACCAGAAGGCAACACCACACACAGACAAACTTTGTCACAAACTCCCATACCTCCCATCTAGTCTCCTAAGGGCCCATTCATCACTCCTAAAAATTATTCATTCTCTGCTAAGAAGCCCACATCCCCCATGCCCTATAAAAATGGTATTTTATGCTGGATTCTAAAGCCACCTCTTTGAGTTACTCATTTTTCCTGGGTGATTCCAATGAAGTTTACATATTAATACATATTAATAAACTTCTGTGCTGTTTCCTCTTGTTAATCTGTCTTTTTGTTAGAGATCCAACTGAAAAGCTAAGACAAGTGGAGGTAAACATTCGCTTCCCCTATAAGTTCAAGCTAGAGAGGGCATAGGTGTGAACTCCATTTGAGCACATTATAAGCTCTGTTTTGAATGGCTTACTTTTATAAAAGAGTTGTGCATTGAGAAAAGAAAATTATGCTTTGTGATACTGAAAGGAGTTAGAAAATACCATTAATGCATTGTAGCCAGGCATGGTCATGGAACTAAACATGAGATTTTCCAGAAACTCTAGTCTTATCAAGGAACCCAGCGCCTATCATCTTCTCCCAAGATACCCTGGCTATGACCATCAGTTCTTTGAATCCAACTTTCAGTTCCCCCTACTCTCCCTGGACAAATTGTTTTCCTGGTACATGGTCCCTGCCTCCTTGGAATGCTCTTTTATATTCCTCAGTGAACCTCTTAAATGAGGGCTTCATTTCTTTCTGACAGTAGTACTCCACTTCTTCCTACATGTGCTTCCTAACTTATGGTCCTATTTCCAGTTTTATCTCCTAAATCCATCCTTTGCACCATCCTCAGAATTATTTTCCAAAAATAGTGAAATGAATTTATTACTCCATTCTTCATAAACCTTCCTATTATTCAGAAAATAGCATGCAGGTTCCATTCTGTCATTCAATGCCTCCATAATGGGCTCCAGTTTACCCTCATTTTCCACTGTGATCTGTATGAAACCTACACCTAGCTGCAGACTCTCCTTGACCTCTCCTGAACAAGAAGTGCATTCACACACTTCTCAGCCTCTGCTCAAGCTGCTTCTCTGGCCTTCAAGGCCTTCTCCCTCTCCCTCGATTATAATGGCACACCTTCTTCAAGGCCAGTGACATTTCGTCCGAGGCCTTTCTCAAGTTTCCCCATCAGAATTGTTCTCATCTCTTGTTTGATCATAGCACATTCTTTTTGTTCAAAATAGTAAACCCATATCGAAGGCTTTTCTATTTGTCTGACATTTAGTTGCCTCAGGGAAAACAAAGGTGTACATTGCGAGTATATTTTTTGCAGTTCTTATTTTGTTCTGTATTGTGTAGGTATTTCTACTCAATTATTAGCTCACAGTAATGGTGACGAATGAACTCTCTCTAGCCCCGAGCATAGTGCTAGACACATAATAGTCATTCAAAGTACATTTATAAATTCCCTTTTGGGGGGAAAATTAAAACACTATAAAATGTGTCTTTTAAAATGTAGAAGACGAATTGCTCTCTGACAACTGAATTGTATATGGACCAAGGGATGTGGCCCCCATTGTAATGGTTCCTTCATCAGCTCCTACAAATGTTTTACATCATAGCTCCTACTTAACTAACTGTTGATCTCTCTGCCAATTAGTGACCCCAAGTGTTGACACAGGTTACAAAGGTTCTGAGGAGGTGGCACGGCTCTGCACAAACATTAGTGTAGAGCTATGTGATCAGATCTCCAGGGTGGAATTTTCTCCTATGGCAAAAATCTAATACTTCAGAATAAGTGAGGGTCAGGATAGAAGCCACAGATTAGGTATTGCTTTCACACCCAGACTCTTGATAAGTAGCACAGAGAAATAAAAATTATTAAGGTCCAGGGTCCTCAATCTACAGACAAAACATTTTGGGAGTTAAAATCAAATAGCTTCAAAGGAGTTGTCATGGCAGAGGAGGAACATGAGCTTTTATATCTTTGATTTAGCTTAATCTCTATTTTTTGCTTGCCTTTGAGCAAGTTACACTGTGCCTCCATTCCACATTTATAGAGCAGGGATGATTATTATCTTGTAGAGCTGCTGTGAGGATTAAAAGACAGGATGATATGGAAAACCAACATTTATTTATTGAGAATTTACTGTTATTATTTTACCTTCTGTGGTTCTTGTAATTATTATCTCTAATTTACCAGTGAGGAAAAGGAGGCTCAGTTGAGTTCCCAGATCACATGGTTACAAAGTAGCAGAGCTGAGACTAGATCCCAGGTTGTCTAACTCCAGAGAGCCTGAGCAAGGGTGGGCTTGCAGCACAGCACAAGTTCCCTAAACAGACTGAACCCATTTTCAAAGCCTTGTCAGCACTGGGATCGAAAAACAACAGAATTAAAAGCTCACAGATCACAGAGTCTGGAAAATAATCTTGGATCTTTCCAATGGAAAGAGTTCAATAGGTCATGCTTGTCTATTACAATAGGTCTCAAAGAATGAGCTTTTCAGAGAATGAGCTTATGTTTATAGTTATGCTTTCAGATCTCGAAATTAAACTCTGATTTTAAGGTAAATTTCTCAGCTTTTTTTTCTAGAATGAAATGCGTTTAGTTAGAATCAGAAGAATAGACATGAACACACAAATGATAAGTCCCCTTCCCTCCCCCCGCCACATCTTTCCATTTCAGGCTATATCATGATTAAACCATCTTTACTAAATATGCTGTTTTGCTTACATTGTTAGCAGCTACCTATACCTAGGCTATAAACTCTTGGCTTAAGTGTTGCTTCAAAATGTTAAACACACAAACAAACAAAATGACAAGAATATTTTGTAATTTTAAATGAGCAAATAGCATCAGAGTTGATTTTTAATTATGGAAACTTTATAAGGGCACGGGAAACAGATGTATACTTGTACATCTGTAGTTAGAAATAGGTGCACTTGTGCTTAGAAATAGAGTAAGTTAACTTTTGAATTGGACAAAACATACACCTAAAATATGGCCATTGAATTGTCTCTAAGTGCAGAGATTTTCCTGTCTTATGGCCTGAGAAAATGTAATTCTCTAATTTGTAAGCTTTGTTGAAAGGCACAATCCCTATGATCAATAGTTTTCCAAGGTACACATAGACAGACCCTTGCCCTCTGCAGATAGAGAATCTCTTTCTGGCTGTAATTACCTTGAATCACTTTTTAATGAAAGCAGTCATTCAAGTTAGGTCTTGTTGAAGCCTACATTTCTGCATAAGGCTAGAAACCATCAACATTTAAAACTGAATTTGAAACTGAATTTAAGACCCAGAGCAAAAACTAACAAGGTAAATGAAGAAAATATACATCAGAGTTTCAATGACCCTTACATGGAAGTGTTGTGCTCTAAATACATTTCTGCCTCTTAACAAGGAACTGAGTTGCCATGAGAATTTTTGGCATCTGGCTTTAGAGAGTGGAATCAAGAAACAAAAGTCAGGTCTAATCTATAGCCTTTAAAAAGTACCATTGTTCAGCCTTAAAAATAGGATGTATTTTAAATCTTTATATTTTAAGCAATGAGATTTTATTATAAATATAACCACTTCCTATTGGTTATTTATGATTAGTCATAATGAGGAGAAAAAAGATTATTCATTTATTAAACTATTAACAGATATTTACTTGAGCATCTAATAAATACCAGACACTAGTCTAGGCATATTAGTAAACAAAACAATAGGAATAATAGAGAAAAAAGTTCCAATGAGCTTATTTTGGGGATTAGGGAAAGGAGACATAATAAATAAAATAAATATGCAAAGTATTTAGTATTTGAGATAACAAACATAATTTTAAAAAGTAGAGACAATAAAGAGCTTTGGGAATGTCAAGACAGAGTTTTGAGATTTTAAGTAAGGTGGTCAAAGTAGGCCACATTGATAAGTGACTTGAGCAGACTCTGGAAGTTACAATGCAGCTATCTGCGAGAAGAGGGCACACAGCCAGGGAGCCCTGGAGGAGAAGAATGAGAAGGAAGAAAAGCAGATATTATCTAGAGGTGAAGGGTGTTCCCACCATGAGGGTCTTGAAGGCCACTGTGAAGACCTTGGCTCGACTCTTCCAGTGCAGCTTTTGGCTGTTACTTATTAGAAGTTCTTAGCTATGGATGTCAGTAACCATTGGTTGCTGAGAAGAAGCATTGATGAAACAGATGAAACAATATCAGACAATGCCTGGGTGTTATATATGCTGTCATTTTTCATCACTCTTTAAAAGCTTATTTTTATATTCCATCTACCAGGTTTAAAAGATAAAATAAAGATGAGCTTCAAATGTGTTAGGGGGTAGAAAGGTTTCAATTCAGCAAAACAGTGAGGCCCGTCCATTCCTCCCCACTCCATCACACCCCTGACCCGCTGGCCATTTCAGGATAAGGGCCTCAGACTGGAATGCATGGCTCTGTACCATTGCTGTGCTGGTAGCTGATTCAAAACGGTAGTCTCTAAGATTCATGGGAAGTTAGTGGCTGTCTTTTAGACAGAGACAAGAGACAGAAAGCTCATCTTCATTCTGCTTAAAAATAAAATTTTCCTCAGTCACTGAGGAAGCATTTTCTGACATAATTAATGTGAATGATTCACGATCTAAAATTTTTTTTCTCTAAAACTATTGACAAGTACATTCGTTGCTGTAGATTATTTCTAGCACTAGAAAAATTCTCTTTCAAAGGAAAAAGGGATAGGCATGTTTTGTCTTATATTGTTATACTTATTCTTATAATATTATTCATACATTTATAAAAACTCCTTCAGATAAAAATAAATATAATAGTATAAGAAAGATAATAATGTATTTACCCTTCACTCTCAAAGTCAAGAACCACTAAGAGTGAAACCTGAGACTTTAGATGAGAAAACAGACATCTCATTGGGAAAAGAATTATGACAGAAAGCTAGCACCCACAGAAAAGGAGAACACATTAATATACTTTAAAAAATCCTGCAAACAGTAAGAGAAGAAATGGTGTTATTATTCATATTATTCAGTAATCTAATAATGAAGAAAAACTTGGTTGAATCGAAGGGGGAAAAGATAAAAAAATTTGAGAACCATAAATTTGCTCTCTCTATAAAGTAATGTAAGAGATATAAGTTGCATTATGTCACAGTGAAACACCAAGTTCCATATAATTTCCCATAGTAAAGAGCATTCATCTGTCCAACCAACCAGCGAGTATCTTCTAAGTACTCTGTGTCATTTAACATTGTAGGCTCGAGAGAAAAGTCCCCTAAGGAAGAAGTAAGAACTTACAACTTCTGGGTATAGAATTAGTTATCGTAAACCCAAACTTCCTAAATTGTTCAAAAATGATGCTTCTGTTACCAACTTATTTTCTAAATTGATTGCTTCTTTACAGAGCCCATTCTACCCTGATGACAGCCATTAGCAAATAAAAAGTTTTAAATTTTAACCCCTACACCAGTAAGACTAACACAACAGAGGCAGAAGAAGTTAAAGATATAAAAATTAGCTTCTTGATTGTAATCAGCATTGTAATTACAAACTTGTAATTCTTGACTTTGCTGCCTCTGGCTGAAGATATCTCAACATTTTATGTTTCAGTATGGTGGGTGTATTGTCTCATTTATTAGACTTTAAGTTGGTAACAGAAATTGAGGGTTTGTGACCTATAACCCTGGTGGTCATGTTTTTGTGACCCCCTCTCCTCTCCAGTCAGAGCAGGTTGTCTGAGACAGTAGAACATGAAAGATTTGGAGTTATGCAAGGAAATTCTAACTCTTACACCTCACAAAGGGAAGAAAAACACCATGTTCTCAGAGAGTACAACTGACATTAATTGGAGAAATAAGGCGATGCACACTGAATCCATATTCTGCCTGTTTTAAGGAGATCAAACCATACAGCAACTCGAATTTCTTTCTACCAGAGTAGCGTGGGCATGAAGGGTTTGGAAAAAATGACATTTTATTTTAAAGATGAGGAAATGGAAGCAACAGAGAATTCCCTAAGGAAAAATAATTGAAGGAAAGAACAAACACACATCAGACATGAAACATTCTTCTGCAGACAGTTCATGGCTCATTATAATGTAAAAAAGAGAACAATATGTTTTGAAAAAGTTAGGCTCCACCCATTTTCCATCTATCTTTCTTTATAAGACCTGGAAAAGAAAAGAGTTAGTGACATCTTATATGCTCACTCTGGATGATTTCGGTTGGGCTGCCTTCAGCTCTGAAATGAGGGGGCTTCTGACTATATCTGGGACCTGAGGTATAGTTACAATGTCTGCTGAGGGTTTGGAAGCAAGAATACAGCTTATTTGCCCTATTATTGATATCCCTGATCTAGACCCAAACCCTATGATGAGCAGAACCTAAGCTGAGCATCTTTCCTCCAACTCACTGCACTTAAGGTCTGGGTTGAGCATTAGCATCAGAATGTGCACCATCTTTAGCACCCTCTTGCACAATAAGGCAGTTCTACCAGGAGCAAATTGCCAGTGTGTAGGAGACTAGAGCTCTCCACCCCCACTGATGACTTTTTGTTTTTAGGAAGCTCAATGGGGTGCCGAACCTTCTGCCAAAGTGAGGAAAGGAAAGGGGGTGGTGTTACCAAGCAGCAACAAATTCATGGATTTCACTCTTGGGCCAGCTAGCTTGGGGGTGGGAGGGTGGGCGGGACACCTGGAATAGTCAAACAGCACCAGACCATCTCCAGTTCAAAGCTATCTCCCCTTCCTCATATGTTTGTGATTAAATAACACATAATGGATGGCAAATCTCCAGAAACAAGATTAAACAATTGTTCCTTCAAACTCCATGTCAAATTCTTCCATTCCTTGTATTACTGAATTTTATAGGGGAAGGGAAAAGGCATATGTGCCAGGATGGGTCAAACCTACTCTCATATCATTTCTATCACTCATCTTCTCCTTGATTTTGTGCAAGTCCTCCCTAGCTATTTTTATCTAGATACCTCCCACAAGTCTCTTAAGGAAAAGGAAAAGGAAAACAGAACTGAAAAGGGAACTGATGCTTCTAGAGCCTCTCCTGGGTGACAAGCACCAAACTGGGCATTTTGCAAAATGATCTCATGCCATCTTTACATCAGATCTGAGAAAGTAGATATTTTTGTTCCCATTTTACAGACTTGGAATCTGAGGCTCCAAGTTAAGGAACTTGAACACATAGATAGTAATATGTAGACTCGGAAGCCTATGTTCTTCCTTCTTTGGCAATGTGCTTCAAGGAAACATTCTCTTAGTCCCTTTGCTGTCTCTATGATAGTTTCCCACAGAGACTCGTAAGCTATAATACACAGCAGAGTATTAAAACTGAGACAAATTTTAAAGATAATTGAATCAGAGACTCTTAGTTTGTAGGTGAGAAAACATATTTTGTTTTTCTTGGCAGAAAGGAAGCAGATGCTGGAGTCCTGGCCCTTGAACCTTTAGCAGCCTTTCGATCTTTCTGAGTTGGTTTCTTCTCTAAAATGGAGCAATTGTCACCTTACTTCATGCTTAATAGTGCAGCTGGTCATTATACCTTTCTGATCATGACATTTATAAAATGTAAACCATGATTATAATGAGCTGTTGATTTAAAAAAATACTTGGTGATTGATTGATTAAGGGATTGAAATACATGAGTCATGTAAAGACGAGGTGTCATTCTTTAACATTTAAAACAAAGGTTCATGAAGTTTTAATATAAAATGAAATCATTTTAAGAAACTAGAATCACACATGATACAGCAGCATTTAAACCTGGCTGACTTGTCATCTCAGCCTTGTTGTCTTGTCACATGAAATGACATATCAGGTACCATAGAAAGGGGTGTCTGTATATTGACGGGGAAGAAAGCTTGACCCCTAGGCTTCCAAGCTGAGATCACGGACCCTTTAGGCACCATCAAAGTGATAGCCTTCAAAGGCTTGTGAGTACTCAGAAATTACATGTAAAATGTTTTGGATGAGCTAATGAGCTTTCTATCTTTCTGCTGAATTTTGAATTAGAAACTGGACTTTCTGAGTTTAAATCTCAGCAACTTCATTTATAAGCTGTGACACCGTGAGTGAGCTAATTAATCCTTCTATGCCTCCATGTTCTCATCTGTAAAATGAAGATAATAATAGTATCTATCCCATAGAGTTGTTGTGAAGATAAATGAGTTAATATATATGAAACATCTGACAGTCAGCACACCAATTTTCACAGCTGCCACCACCAACACCATCACCATTATAAGTTCTCAGTGTGGTCCATGGCTTTATAGGAGGCTTACGAGTAGTCACCAAGAGACACTCCATTGTTGTTAATAATGGCTATCATTTATTAAGCACCTCCTTTGGGCCTGACATACATAAACTTACAAAGTACTAAGCACTTTACATGCATCACTTCTTTAATTTTCACAAGGATCCTGTGGGGTAGATAGTATGATTAGCCTTGACTGAGGCTCAAAGGTTTAAATAACTTGCCCCGGGTATATGGATAACAAGTACAGAGCCAGAATGCAAACCTAGTTCTGATTTACTCCAGCGCAAAAATCATTATTCTTCTTTAGTACAGAACTAAGCACTTGTAGTTAAGGACAACTTATCAAGGTAAGTCAGCAGTGATTCGTGGCTCACCAAAGAACAAAGGTCATTGAATCAACGGAATCACATGAGAAAAAAATATTGCACAAGAATTAAACCATAACATTTGCCTTCTTGTTTCCGTGAAAGCTATGGCAGCCACAAGTTTCAAGGTACCTAGTGAGCAAAACACATGGCTAAAGATTTGTGAGAGATAGGGTGCCCTGTGGGTGTTGGGAGAAATGGAAATGTCTGCATCAGACACTCTGGGAGGGGAGAGGAAGCCAGGAGACTCTGAAATAGAGGTCACAGGAGAAGCTGACCACAGACCCCCATATTTTCAAGCAGAAAACTGAAGTGAAGGAAAACAAGAGTTTGGACCACAAGGGGAATTCAGCTTCTCTGTGGTGCTAGCAGCATTGTTTTATATTGTTTTCTTGGTAAATGTGTAGATAGTGTTAGCAAGAAGGTTGGACAAAGTCTATCCAATTTCTGATATTAGCTCTCAGTGCCTACTGCATGGAAGGTACTTACCAAAATTTTGGTGGATTTGAAGGGGAGGGGGTGAGAAATGATCTCAATTAGTGGGGGACACACAATACAGGGTCCTATTGTAAATGTTAGCCTGTAGTACTGTATTCATATTTGTTTAGGGGGTTTTGATGTTACTCAAAACAATTTAGAAATGTTCTAGAATTACCTCCAAAACCTATTCATAGGAATCTCTCTCTCTCTCTCTCTCTCTCTCTCTCTCTCTCTCTCTCTCTCTCACACACACACACACACACACACACACAAATTCTTTTATTAATTTTTCCACTTTCGCATTCAGGGTAATTACTAGTCTTGGTTAATAGTTAAATGAGTTTTAACTATTTTGGTTTCCTGATTTATCACTATTAATGATATTCTTTAAAACGTACCCTAGGCTTTGCAGATAATTCTAACAACAATAATAAAATAATCTCTGAATATAGTATCTATAATAAGTATTTTATATATATTAACTCATGCAATCTTCACAATAGCTCTATGAAGTTGGTATTGGAATTATCCTGATTTATAGTTGAAAAAAACCAAAGTATAGGTTTTGTAACTTACCCAAGGAACCCAGTTAAGAGGTAGAGCCCAGTCATTTGAGTAATTGTGACATCATTGGAATAAGTATCTATTTCCAACTCCTTCAAATTATCTTAAGTGGAATCATATTCAATTATATGTCAAATTCTCATTTTGTTGTTTTTGTAAGGGCATATTTCCTTATAGTTCAATCTTGCACCATTATTTCATGTAGCCCCTTTCAGAAAACAATTTTACTTTTTAAGAACACAGTCATTCTTGGAAGTTGTAACGGAGGTTTGTTTCTACCCTGAATGTAGGGAGAGTGGTACCAAGAAAAGTGAACAGCAGAAGTACTCACATCTCTGTTTCTATCTTCTTCTTTAGGGGGGATGATCTTTACACTATACTCACGAGAGATGGACATCCCAACAACCACCTTGTAAGACAGGTAGGTGTTTATTATTCCCATTTTAGACATGAAGATTCTGAGAAACAAGTAAGTTTAAGAAACTTGCCTAAGCAGTAGTGTTAGTAAGAGGCTGAGTTTTGGTCCCATTAGATATCAACATCTTTCCCATAAAATGCCAGTTCTTTCAGTGAATAAATACAAAATTTCTATTTGTGTTTAAAGAAATATCAATTACAAATGTCCACTATAAAAAATAACTGACTTGAAAGTAGTTCATCTAAAAGGTGAATCAGATCTGGTTCAGAATTAAAGTCAGGAGAGCCCAAACTCCTTTAACTGCATTCAGGCCTTGAGATCCAGTTTATTATAAGCCAAGACGTGAAAACAGAATGATTGCAGGATAAGAGACTGGAAATGAGAAAGCAAAGCTATAACTCAATAACAGCAAAAAAAAAAATTAAACACACACACACACACACACACACACACACACACACTCTAGTGTGACAGTCAGTTACTTTTATCTGTCAACTTGACTGGCCACTGGGTACTCAGATTAAACATTATTTCTGCCTGTGTCTGTGAGAGTATTTCCTGATGAGATTAGCATTTGAATTGGTGGACTCTTTAAAGTAAATCAGCCTCCTCTATGAGGATGAGCATTATCCAATCTATTTAGGGCCTGAATAGAACAAAAGGCAGAGGAAGGAGAAATTTATCTACCTCACTGTTTGAGATGGGACATCTCATCTTCTGTGTTCAGACTGGGATTTATATTCTCAGCCACCCTAGTTCTCAGGCTTTTGGACTCGGACTGAATTACACCACCAGCTTTTCTGGGTCTCCTGTTTGCAGATGGCACACTGTGGGACTTCTCAGCTTCCATTATCCCGTGAGCCAATCCACATAACAAATTTCTTGATATATTTGCACATATATACATATATACTGTTTGTTTGATTTCTCTGAAAAACTCTAATGTAACTAGTATTGAAAAAATGAACAGTTTTAAAGCACCAATTGTGCATCAGGTACTGTTACCAGGATATTCTCTATGTTTTATTCATTCAGTCATTTATTGATTAATTCTCTGAATGCCTAATGTGTATCATGCACTATATTAAGCTAATCACAGGGGACAAAAAGTAAAAGATTTGACCCTTCTAGAGATTGAAAGTAATCTGCACAAAAATTTCGTAAGCATCATTATTGTCCTCACTTTATGGAAGAGGAAATAGACGTTCAGAACAATTATGAGGCTCATCTAAGATTACACAGATAGAATGGAGCAGACCTGGGCTAGGCACCCAGGCCTGTCTAAAGCCATGTGTTTTACTCTTTCTGTTATCATACAGCTGCTTTCTATTAACGCCAAATTATTTGAGCAGATGGCCACAGAGCACTTGAAAAAAAGGTGCCAGCGCAAAGAAATAGGCAAACTGAATGTCATTTTAAACCCATCACTCTCATGGGGTTCTAGTCTGATAGATCCAGGCAAAGTTGTCGAAATTCCAGGTCTCTCAAATTCAGTGTTGTGTTTAATGATGTTTTTATCACTGGTTTGAACAAAAAAATATGTGGCCAGTATGAGGGCACAGTTGAGTGTCATATGGTGAACAAGAGAGACTGAAGTGTGTTATTAATAGATGGATATAAAACTAGATGGTAGTAACATGGCACAGTGCTGTGTCTTTGGCCTGGTCCCATTCACATATTTGTTCACTCACTTATTCACTCACACATACAAGCACTTATTGAATAGCAATGATATATAAAAGGCCCTATATGTCAGGTCCAGGGAATTTGTGGGCGACAATAAAATGTACCATATAAATTTCTCTTCATAATGACTTCTCACACCAGCTGCTGAAAGTACTACTGAAAGACAGACTTTAACTGTCAACACTTTAGGATCTGCCTCAGTGGTAGAAAGTCATTCTCCTTTTTGGCCTGCCCATATCGGAGTCCTGACTGATACAGTAGTATAAGGGTATTCACCTCTGCCAAACTCAGGACTAACTCTGAAGTATCATTCCAGCTCTTGAGTCCCCCGTGTGATTGGCTCAGGCTATTGCTGGACATGCAAAACAACTACCTCTGCCCACCTTACCCCATAGGTGTTGAGGATGAAGTCACTCCTTAATAAATAAATATTTGGCACCCTAAATTTAAACTTAAAGTTGGAACCAGTCTGCTTCACGTAAAAAACATTGAAAAAAGGAGGGGCTTTGTTTGTCCTTGATTTATCCCTTAAAGAGCACAACAATAACCAAAGATAAAAGTTACAGAGACAGCATTTGAGTTTACTTTGGGTTTAACAATTTTCTTTCAAAAATGAAACAGACTGTCTCCAAAAACAATGAATTTTGTAAGATAAAGGGAAAACTATTACTCTTGAAAGGGTCTTTATCATCCAAAAAAGTTGGTATTTTAAATAAATTTGTTTCTGTCAACCTGCTGCTGGCTAGCATACAGCACAGTACCACTATTATTTAGATATTAGTAATTAGAACATTTTTAAATAAAACTTTCCAGATTTAATAGGTTCTGGGAATAATTTGAAGGTAAATAGGAACATAAAACCATTTCCCAATGAATTCCCCCAAATAATCTGAGATTACTTAAGGCGCTGTGGCAGAAACTATTAACGTCCCCCAAAATCCATGATTTTCTTTGTCTTTTAGTAACAGAACCCTGAATTTTAGCTGGCTACATGTCTATCCACCCAAAGATACATTTCTCAGACTCCCTTGTGACTAAATTATGGCCAATGGTAGTGATGGTGTGAATTCTGAGTTAAACTCTTAAAGGAAACCTCTTGTCTTTTATTTCCTATTTTCTCCATCCCAAAGCTGGAACATAGAGGTGATTGATGGTGATAAGGCAGCAACAGCCTAGGAAAGGTAGAGCAAAAAAACAGAACGTCCCCAGGTTCTTGAACAACCCCTGGAGTAAAACACTATTACCTTCAAGGACTGTCTGCCAGCTTTGATTTTTATATGGGAGAGAAATAAACCATCTATTTTGTTGAAGCCATTACTACCCATTTTGGTTTTGGTTAAAGCAGCTCTACCAATATTCTAACTCGTACAGATGCCAAACCAACAACTGAAACCTGGGTGATGTTCATTCTTTGTCCTGATTATCAACATAGTATTTTATCAGGAAATTACAGCATGATAAGAGTAGAAATTAACCTCCTTTACCTGTGAGGTTATCTTAAAGTTCTTCAAAGAAACAGGAATCATGACATAAACTTTTGTTATGAATAGCTTACCATTTAGAATTTCCTCTATTTCTCTTAGTGTAATGATTGATGCTTTCATAGCATAAAAACCATAGCCTAAATAAAATATTTGGATATATCATTAACTGGTGTAGGCTCTAGTTCTCTTTTTAGACCTGAATTAAGTATAGATATATAAATGTCTGACTGGCTAGCTGGAAACATCTAAAGTTGTACAAATCATTTGCCATTTTTATTATGGTACTAACTGGATTTTATAAGGTTATTTCTACATATCTGGCTTTGGACATAATGTATTAGAAATGTTATTTGTGAAATACTTATGGGTTATCTAGCAAAGAATAAGGATTCTAAAACTAAGAATATGTTTTCAGTTATAATTTCTCTTTATACTTATGTATATCCAGAAACATGCTTACCTTACCCTAAAGTAGGAATAACAGCTCACTCTCCTACGTGAAATATCAGAAATTAGAAACGTTTGGAAATCATAGTAATAGCAGATCCAGGTTCTCACCTTAGGGAACAAGATGAGGGTATGGGGATGGTGGTGACAGGGGGATTTGAGGGTCTCTTGGTTTGCGGTATTGCTGGTATGCAGAAACAGCTTAACCTTATGATTACTTTTTCAATGTCTCTATCTTATTTTCACACTGCTTTCCCTAACATCTTTTCATCAGAGTCTAAACATGTCATATAAATATATCACCTTAAAACAGGAGTTGGGAAGAGCTCAGAGTAAACAATCACTTGCAGCATCCTCAGCAGCATATCCGGTTGAAGGGTTTTTCTTCTTTCCTAGATTCAACTAACTTTCAGCAAATATCTACTATGTGCCTGGCTGTTGTAATAGATTTTTTTCATGTAAAAGTTTTTCATTTAATTCCATTAACTTGACTGTTTACACTTATCCCAGGTAGCTTCCACATGCCCACTAAGTTTATTATACCTCACAAAGAAGTGGATATAAATTGGCTTCAGGTAGTTAAATGAATTTTTATAATTGATTAAAAAAATGATTCAGTAAGTAAGAAATTATCTGAAGGATGTCAACTGAAAGTGAAAGTGTATGCATTTAAAACACCTCCATTACTGAAAATCACTAGTATTACAGACCAATATGTGAGTTTAAAATCTGTGCCTTACATTGAAGAAGGGAAAGAAAATTAATATAGTTCATTTCTCCCTTTTCAAGAAGACATCTTAGAATAAAAAGAGTATATAATTAAAAATACCTGAAATATTTGCTGTGCTTGATTACTATTAGCAATCATTTTAGTTGTCACTAACAGTAGTGATAAAGGCCATTATAGTCATTAAGCACTAAAGAAGGCATCATTATAGACTTTATTCATTGCAGCGATGCATTTATCAAAGGATAAATAATTATAGCTCCTTAGAAAGATTAGTTGAGATATTTCCAGAAGGATCCCCAAAGTGGTTCAGCATTTATTAACTACTTTATTTAGGGGGAATGCTGTAGGGAGATCATTTCTTTAGAAGAAGATGCCAAGAACATATTAGCTGCTAGTTTGAGAGCCTTCATCTGCTCTTCATAGCTATTTTTAGAACATAATTGAAGCATTTATCAAACACCACTGAGAAAATACTGTAAATGCTAGAACTTAGAATTCGAAACTAAAGAAATTTAGGAGATGAGAATTGGAGGAAGGAAGTACAAATTGTGGAAAAATACCAATTTGAATAATATAAATAAGGCATACCTATGTTTGAGGTGCCTAAAAGATAAGATTACTAAAGACAATTTGATAATAAAATATAATGATGAGTTTTAATATATTTTTAAACTTTTATGATATCAGATTAATATAGTTTTTGAAACATATCAATAAAAAGGTTTTTTTAAAGTAATTTTCTTAGTTTTCTTTCCATGACTTTCTATGTATTACATCATAAAAAGGGCACTAAGATGTATATTTAAAAATTATTTTTAGTAAATGTTTAAACTTCATATTGTTTTTAATTGCTTCAGAAGTAAATTTGGATAATTTTTTTTGTTATTATTTTTCTTCTTTTGAAAATGCTTAAAGGAAAGTAAGTAAAAATGAAATGTGGTCCTATGCACTTTTACTATTTCAAAAAGCACAAGAACTCCAATATAAAATGAGCATAACTTTCTAAAGCTAGAATGAGCTGTTTAAAGCTTATGGAGTTCATAAAGTGATAACTATGAGTGGCTTTTCATTTAAGGAGTTTCTTCTGTGCTTAATGGACATGGGCAGGACACAGCTCACCCAACCTCAGCCAAGCCTGACATAAACAAACCACTCACCACTGGTGATGGCGAAAGTGCAATGTTGCCTATTGATGCCTTCAGTTCATCTACAGTTGCAGCATTCTTAAGAATGTCTTTAGATTGCAACGGCTTAATCTTGATATTAAATTTCTTGTGTGATTCTTCTTCCTCTTCTGATTCACTCGAAGAATAAAAGTGCTTTCCTTTGGTAGGTAGAACACAGTTAAAGATACATAACTCTTTTTTTTCTACTGGGAGGCAATGATGAGTATAAGACAAGAGTAATTGCATATAGAGGCAGCAACAGTATCCTTGAGATGGCAGAAAATCAAAGCAAAACAAACAAAAGAGTAAATCAGGAATCTAAAATTTATTCACCTCTTCTTGGAACATGATTAAAGATTGTGAACTTCAAGAAGCAGTAATTATAAAATCCTACATTTTTGTTGCAAGTTGTCTATTTGGTGTGCCACACTCAGTACACACGCTGATGGGCCCATGTGAGCTTACTCGTCTACAGAGAGAGGAAGGCCATGTCAATGGATGATTCATGGTGAGTTTTAAGTGCTTCAGAATGTGACCTGTTCTGCCTAGAGATGATTTGTGGGGAAAGTACAAGTTACAGCTATTTTCCGGTTATGATATATGACATTGTCATATCAGGTTTTAGCAGGCAACCCAGTACCCACAATTTACACAATTGTTTTTCAGCACATTTTTCCTTTTCTCCTCTCTTTTTTCTATAAATAGATCAAGGCAAAATGCCTGCTTATTAGGAATCAGGCTGTTCTCTGTGCTGTTTATTCATCTCTAATATTAGGGACAATAGGACTTGGAAAGCTTGAGTTATTTCAGCACCTTTTCAAAACATGAATTTATCATACTGTTTTATGAGAGAAAAATAAACATTAAAATAAAAAAATAATAAAGAAAGGATATAGCCAGGTTCCTCAGGTCTGATGCTGTAGCCTTCTTCATCCAGCTCAGGTGAGTTCTATAAAACACAAGTGCATATTATGTAATTAGTAATCTGACAATAATCAAGGAATTATTCATTTTCCTTTTAGAGCCTTCTACTTAAGGATATAAACATGTCTCTTATTTTAGGAGGTGAGAATTTTAACTTTTGAAAGTAAATGCTGAGAGGTATATATTTAGATACACACTTAACCATATTTGGGAGTCTTATTGAGAAAACAAATTAGGGATCAACAACTATTAATGAAAAAATACATTAAAATAGAATTTATTATGCATTTCCTGTAAGCCAAGGACGGTGTTAAGCAACATGGATGCTCAATTTGCAACTTGCAAATGGCCAACTTGCAACAGAGGAGGATACAAATAAAAATTATTTGTTCTTTGGAAAATTCAAATGTATTTTGGTAGACAAAAAGAAAATTTTTTTTAAACCCACCAAAATACAAAACACAAGACATCAATGATAGGAATTTAAAGGACGATGAAATTATTGACGTTTGAAAGAATCGGGAGGATATGAATGTGCCTTTTGGGATAGATGGGGAAGACAGCCTGTATTGAGACTCCAAAGCAGAAATGGACAGTATGAATCAGACAGGGAGAGAGAGAGGCAACAATATAGATGACATGACTGGAAAGGGAGCTGAACAGTGGAGGACCACGGAAAATAAGACCGTCGATGGCCCACATGCTGAGGCAAGAATTCAGACTTGATTTAGATCTGCAGCTTCTTGATTAGGGTAAGACATGCTGAAGGCAGCATCTTAAGGCATTTTGAAAGTGTGCTTCAAGATAGTTTGGAAACAGAAGAAAATGGAAAAAAAAAAAACTAATTCAAAATACTTGCATTATTCAGGTAGGATTTGCTAAGAATGTGGACCAAGTTGTTAGTGGTGGGAAAGGATGAATCAAGGACATTTGGAAGGACATATTGTTAATTCTTGTTAACAGGTTTATCTCAGGTGAAAAAGGAGCTAGACAGCTTTAGGAAAACTCCCAAGATTGCTTAAATCCTGGGAGACTGCTGTTACTCTTTGCTGAACTAATTTTAACAGCAGACAGCTAATGTTTTTTAGGAATAAGATGGGAAAGATAAAAGACAGTTTGCATGATAGGAAATAGTTATCATATTTCATTAGCTACTATATGGTAAGTACTGTGACCCATACTTTATTTCATTGAACCTTCATAACAATTGCATGTGGAAAGAATTATCTCATTCGCCGAGGAAACTAAGAGATCAGGTGTCATTTCTCAAAGAAACACACCCTGAAAGTGGTAGATCTGTGCCTTAACTCTGGGTATTTGAGACTCTATTCTGCACCTTAGAGGGAAAGAAGGTGAAGAGTTCAAGGGTGATCCTCTTAAAGTTGAGGTCATACACATAGAGGTCAAAGAGGGCAGAGTGGGAGTGATAAATTTTAGAGTCACTGAAGTAGAGTCATTGAAGCAGTGAAGGTGCCATGACCATGGGGGAGAGAACAGGGCCTGAATATCATAGAAAAGCTACCATTTTTTGAGCATTTATTGCTTCCTTCTTGTCCTTCAGTACTCAGAGTTACTATTTTTAAAAAATGCAAGTGTATTAAGTTTACTTCCAGCTAAAATCCTGTTTCTGGCTTCTCACTGCACTTGAAATAAAGGCCCAATGGTTCTGTGTAGCCCACAGGTCATGCCAAACCTGGCTCCTGGCCCTCTCTCTAGCCTCTTCCCTGATCTCCCTTAGTCACAGGGCCTTCTTCCCATTCTTAACTCTTATTATTCCAGTGATGGAAGTTCTTTCCCATTTCATGATCTCATTTATACCATTCTCCCTGCCTGGGATGCTCTTCCCTTAATTATTCAGCCAGTTAACTCCTACTTACTCTTTAGACTTTTGCTTAAAGGTTATATCCTCTCTGAGGCCTCCCCTTTTCTTACCTCATCCCTGCAAAATGCATGATGATATAATGTATTAAGAATAAAACCCTTATTACTTAGAGAAAGTAGTATCTGATGTATATTTACAATATCCATTTCTAGGTAACAGAATTAGTTTTAAGGACTAAACAAATTTATGGAAAGTTATGCTTGGTTTAAGCATTCACATCTTTAACCAGTGATTGCACTAGAGTTTAGGTTTGTGTACTAACTGGAGGGTAGGTAGTAAGCAGTTCCTGATGAGTAATTTGGTTTTTTAATGATTGTACTTCTGGTTTGCTTAAATTATCACATTTGTACATATTTAAGATTCCTAGAAAACATAACAAAAGCCTTTCTAGGTAAAAAAAAGAATTACTTTTCTAAAATCATCCTTTCTCAATATCTAGTAGCTTCCTTTATAATATTATTTATTATCAATTTGGATTTAGAATAACATAGAGGCTGTCATAGATTCTAGGGAATTAAACTGCTAAAAATATCAAAAAGATCTCAATCTTAGGAAACAGTTGTAAGAGAGGACCAGGTAATGAGGCTGGCTGAGTAGAATATAGGGGTGGGAAGCATGAAGAATTTAATCTCTCTTTTCGGCAGTTAACATAGTATTTACATTTTAATGTGGTAAGAATTCAATGGAGCTTAATATTATGAGTGACAAAGAGAGTATTCAATAAATGATAGTATTATTATTACAAAAATGAAATTCTTATTATTAACAACTATGCAAAAATTGTATCATCTATGAAACGGGAGGTTGGGCCAGACAGTCCCCTAAAGGATAAGTGCAAAGGCATTTTGTAGGGATTGCTAATTTGGGCACATACTATGCAATAGAAATGATTTTTTGTGTGTGTATGGTCTACGTGTTTTATATGATTTGAAATTCGAGAGTGATTTCGGCTGTCCTGTTGTGGTTGGCGAATGATGTTAATCAGTTTCTGGGGGAATTATGCTGAGAGTTTAGGTCTCAGGTTGGATTCTCCCTCACTCTTTTAGAAATAAGTGATTGTCACTTGATCTGGGAAAAATCCATACTATGAGGCTATAATAATTGCAAGCTATTGTCTGAATATTTGTGTTCTCCCAAAGTTTATATGTTGGAATCCTAATTTCAAGGTGATGGCACTAGGAGGTGGGGCCTTTGGCAGGTGACTGGGTCATGAGGGAGGAGCTCTCATGATTGGGATTAGCACACTTTTAAGAGGCCCAGAGTGGTTACAGCCAGACAGTGCCATCTGCTAACAAGAAAGTGGGCCCTCAACTCTACACACGCCAGACATTCAATCTGTGGACATCATGATCTTGAACTTCCCATCCTCCAATACTATTACTAATAAATGTTTATTATTTATAAGCCACTCAGTTTGTGGTATTTTTGTTATATCAGGCCAAATGGACTAAGACATTATAAAACCAAGGCCTAGACATTAATTGAATTGCCTCCATTCTCAAATCAGCTTAGAAACAGAACTAGCCCTGAATCACCTGGAGTTAATATTTTAAAAAACATATTTTGAGCACATATTACAGGATAGGCAAGCTATTGAAATATTCTACTAATCATTAGTTTATGGAATCCTTGCAACAATGTTACAATATAATGACTGACTTCATTTTTACTGGCCAGTAAATAACTATCCAAAACCACACACAGCAGATTTGTGGAGGGACTAGGTCTTGAACCCAGATCTGACAGACTCTAGTGCTTTTAAATTCTATACCATGTTAATCGTGCCTGCCACTTTCTGATTAGATGAAGTGTTTCACTTATTTCTATGTCCAATTTAAATATAAGAATGCTTCAACTCATTTTCAAGTTCTGAAATATTTAATACAGAAAAAGCAATCTTCTGATACTCACATATCTTTCCCAATCAATTTCTGCATAAAATCCATTTGGTGCACCATTGCTTTTCTTCTGTAATAAATTTGAAAATAAATTTAGAAGACAAATATTTGAACCAAATACAAAGGAACAAAGAACATTTAACTCATATCTGTATTTAGCAAGCACTAACGAAACCCAGAAATGGAAAGACAAATTAGAGCAGCCTATTAAGCAACCACATTGGTGTAACTGAATGGTAAATTGAGCTGCCATGACACTGCATAATAGCGCTTACATACTTATTTTCCAAGACTGTAGTATACCTAAGCATAAGGAGATTAACAACTAGTTGTTCAAGCATCTATATTATAATTTAATCCTCTATACTTTTAAAGGATCAAACCATATATACATATATATATTTAAATATAAACATTTTTATTTTTATGTTGCTCTCATATACAATTAGTTCCACAATATCCAAAGAGTATTTATTCAAGGTGTTAATTAATCTTTTAGATTTTCTAACACTGACTCAATTTTTTCCTAACCAATCCCTTGATAGACTATAAAGGAAATCAGCTCCAAGTTAGTTAATTCAGTTCCTAGGTATTAAAAAAAGTATTAACATTTTTCAAGTAGCTTTTGTTATCAAACTATTAAAATAGAATCTGAGGATTGTGAATTTCTGTGATCCATCTGTCCTATGCCTCCATGAGCACCTATCGTTGCAAGATAGCTACATGGATATTGGCACTAGTCTCTCTGGATTAGCTTAAAGTTCTATTTTGGCACCTACTACAACCATGATATATGGCCACAAGCACTTTAGCAAGGATGTGGCATCATCCAAAGATGAATTACTAAGATTCTCTATTTTTTGTTTGCAAAGGACAAAAACACAAACTAAGTTGGTAATGGAGGATATATTCAATAACATTCCTATATATAGCACATATAGCAGTGGTATGTCACTGAGCACTAGCTGATCTCAGAACAGCACATCAAATGGTAATACATGAGGCTTGAGGACAGACTTCTAATTTTGCAATCACAGATGAAGTCCACTTGAACTACAACATGAACAGCTAACATTCAATTTGACAAATAGGTAGGAGAAGTAAGCTTTTCATGTTTGCATGTAGGACCACTAGAAAATCAAATTAAAAGAACCCAGTAACCATCTTCATTGAGTAAGACATATTGAATATTGATTGGGCATTCTAAGAACTAACAATAGCTTAGTAAGGGTGAATAGTGAGTGAAGAATAGATGATACATTCATGGCCTCTCTCTTCCTATCCACTACTATTACACTAGAATTTACAAATGCAAGAACTCTGCCAATGCCTCCACAAACCAGCAGCATCCAGGAATATAGCCCCTTACCTGTGCCTTTCTTTCTCTTTTTCCGCTCCTGACAAGGTTAAAGGTTATATACTCAGATAATGTTATTTTAACCTTTCCACATAAGTCTTCCCTGAATTAGTGTTTATTGATATTCTTTCTACCTTGAACAAAAGTTGTTTTAAAAACTTGTCACATCAACTCTTGTATAGACTCTAAAGCTACTGTCGAGGACATGGTCCATTACATAACTTGCCTGCTAATAATAAAAAATCTCTTCCACAGGGAATGGGCATGGTACCTATCATCTTTTTGTCCTGTGTGCTTTTTTTTTTTTTAATTCTTACTTTACCAATTTGTTCGCATATGTATTCTTTGCAAAATTCTCCAAATTCTTCTTATATATAAATATAACATCATGAGAATCAGATGAAGTAAGTTGATCCCAAAGAACTAAACTAAAAAATTTTGTGGTTAGTGTAGTACTACTATTAATAGACCTTTAGTTCTTAAACAACTCTTCAATACAAAGGATTGTTATCTGAAAACCAAAGAGATTAGGTAAATTACTGTGTTTAAAATTTTCAAAGTTTCACAGTTTTTTCCCATGATAGTTTCATGTCTATAACCACAGCCCTTCAAAATCAAAATAGATGATATGGTCAGCTAAACAAATGTATGTGCGTGCGTGCGTGTGTGTGTGTGTATTTTCTGACAACATATATCTTACATTATGTATTAAAAAGTTCCTGAACTTTATGAATTTTCTAGATTTGAGCTAGTTTTCATGGAAATCAATGAAAGACAGAGATGAAGAGAAAGCAAAACTTATAAAAAGAAATTTCCTTTTAAAATAAGAACATTCTAAACACAAATACTAAACACAAACAACAAATAACAATATATTCTTTAGGGCAGATATTCAAAATACATACACACACATATGCACACAGCTTTATTAGAGAAATTAGCAATTTTTTTCTCATTCACACTAGTGAATTCTTACAAATATATTTACAGTGGAAATTAAGTTAAAGCTAGCCAGGGCCTGGCTGAAGTTATTTTGGTCAAACCCCAAGAAAAAAACAATGCTGCTGGTTTAACCACCTACGCAAGGTACAGTTCACAGTGTTAATGGTGAAGTTATGGCTCTATTGATTTTCAATTGGAAAACTTTGAAGAAACAAGGAATAAGTTAAGTGGAAAAATATTACAGCTTACTAGTATAAGCAATATTGGCTAGTTACCAACATGTAAACCGTGATTTTTCTTTTGGAGTTAGAGTTATATAATATTCTACTTTTATCTTTTCACTGTTTTCCAAAATTCTACACTTTGCATAATTAACTTTTATAATTTAAACATATGACTGTTATTTAAAGATAATTGATGTTCACAGAAATGTTAATCTTGTTTTAATTTTACTTCGGTCAGGCTTATTATCTGTTTTCAGATAATATGATGTGCTAAATCAATAAATGTAATAACAATTGTATTTAATTATATATTCATTAAAGTTTTCAGTTTCAACTGGGAATGATTCTGTTTTCCAAGGTCAGCACATGGCCACATAGTGATCCTCAGGTGAGAGATGTTAAATACACAAGATGTACTCCCTAAGTACTGTCTTTTGCCACTGAGGTAGACTCATCTCACTTTGTAAATAATCCTATAGAACAGCATTGTCCAATAGAACTGTCTGTGAAGATAGAAATATTCTATATGTGTGCTGTCTAATATAGTAGCCACAAGTGCCTTCAAGATACCTGAAATGTGACAGTGTGAGTGAGAAACTGAATTTTACATAGCCTCATGTGTCTACCATACTGAACAACACAGCTAGAGTTGTTGCATAGCCTGGGCCAAGATCAGCATCCCTGACTCAACATCCTTTGGTCAATTTTGCTGGTTCCCACAAGCCAAGGTCTTGCTAAATTCCTGAGATAATGCTTACCCTAACAAATGATTACTCAGTTTGTATCGGTCATGCTTGTATTAGAGCCAAAGAGTTCTTATAAATAGCAGATTCTTTTAAACATCTTCACACTTTTCCTTTGTCTTAGACAAAGGAAGCACACATCTTTTATGCCTGACTATTCTTTAAAAACATATTTAGGTATAAGTTTATATGGTTAATTTAAAAATCGGCCCCACATATTCAAAAAATAATTTGGGAAAATCTAAGAAAGAGTCTTCTTAAATGAAGTACACAAATGCTACTGCTTTTTCTGTTTCGAACTGGGATTTTACTCACTGTTTCTACAACCCTTTGGAAATTTTAAACTAAAATCTGTTTCCTTACCGAAACTTTTTTTCCTCCTTCACGCGCACACTCTGCTTTGCTATTGTAGGGTGGTTCATGTGGGCTGGGCTGCTGGAATTGATTGTTTTCATGTAGAAAAAGTTGTTAAAGGATCTGTTTGTTCTTCAAGACACATATAAAGAATCACATGGAGTCAGCAAACATACCATAGAAGAAACAATTTCTAGGCCAAATCGTAGGGCCTACCAATCTCGGCAGGGTTCCCTAAACATAGAGTGGACTTTGGGGTCCATAATGAGGCTCTATTCAGCAGGCCAGTGTAGCTAGGTCAGGAGAAGAAGGAAGGAGGAGGAAGATACAACTTAGGCATTTGGAATTATGTGGATCTAGTCTTCATTCAGCCAACACTTAATTTACATGAGAACAGACACCAGGACACACTAAGAGAGACTGAATAAAAACGGTTGTATTTCTAATCAAAGTATGAAAAGCTCCCTGGTTCAAGGCCTTCCTGGGGGTCATAAGACATATAGTGCATATAGCTGACAGCTCCAGACCTGGGCCCTTTCCTGTACACCTGTTTCTCGTACACCTGTTCCTGCACACCTGCTCAGGGTGAGCAGAAACCATGCCCCCTTTCTACAGGTAGCTAGAAATCTGAAGTGAGAAAAAGTTAAAGTGTATCCTGCATGAATTAGAGTTTGTCTCTGGTTTAAAATGTATCATAACACACAGTGCCTGAAGTCTCAGACAGCATGACAGATGCTCTTCAGATGTTGGATACATTCAGCAAGACGGAAGCAAGGCAAGCCCACCTTCATACATGGAGCCCTGCCCTGAAGCCTGTGTAGACTAACCTCAAAAGCACTATCACCAGAAACGGGCTTCACTGGATTTTGATAAACTGAAATTAAGTAAGCATCAGTACACTTAATCTATCGTGTAGCCCTGTGTTGACAAAGTCATTTATAAGCATTAAGTTCTACAAACTATAGTAGAACTATATTAGTGAAACCATAAATTTCAAAAGACAATGACTTGGAAGCGAAATCAGCTATGTAAACATGGATGAGGCCCACAGACGTAAGATCTTAAAGAAATTAGTCAGAATTTGAATAAAAATCAGGTTGGGATCTCTAAGGACTGAATGCAAGCAGAGACTTCAACCCATATAGAACTGCTATAATAAGGAATTCTCAAATTTGGTGAGCATAGTTAGTGGGGGAAACTTGGAAAACATTTTCAGATAGTAAAACTAGCAGCTGGGTGATAATTTCCAGTTACCTACGAAGCTCTATAGCAAGTTTCTAAGAACATGCATTTATTTTGAATGAAGCCTTTTTCAAATAGGTCTGCATTATTTCCTAAGAAACGGAAATTAAATAATTATCCTTTCTTAATAATTGTGTCTAGTGATATTTATGGCATTTCCAATTAAGGAACAAAAATGGCACAACTACTAATAAATAACTTTAAATAACTTGGAATGGTGGTAATGGAGGAGGACTCGGGGAACTTGGGTACACAGCCCTGAGCTAGAGAGAACAAGTCCACAGAGTCACGGGTAGGCTCATTAATGCAGCTCACAGAAAGAGTTGCTCACTCCATGCCTGTACTCTCCCAGGCATCTGGGTGCATATTCTACCAGAGATTTGAACTGCTGGTCTCTAAAAGAGCAGAGGACACTGAGGTAGCAACGGGCCTCACAGACAATGAGCAGGTTGGTATGAGGGGCTTTAGAAAAAGGAAAAAGGACAAGACCGAGGGTGGCAGAGGGAAAGAAGCAAGAAATAGCAATGCAGCCTGGGAGTAGCAGGGAGAGAAAGCAGAGAATAGCTAACAGAACTTGCAGAGGTCAGAACGGAGGGGACCAGAGGACCCAGGGAGGGGACCCAGACAGAAGCGAAGAGAAAACACAGAAGCAGAGAGTACCTGAGACAGAGTTAACGAGAGGGCTCTGAGCCAGAAGCAAGAGGTGAGTAGAAGCTGAGTCTTCTGGGTCTTTTTTTTCCCCTGCTGAATAGAGCCTTGATTATAGTGTTACCCAATGTCTGATAAATTTCAGTCTATTTTCTTAACATTTCATGGTGAGAACTACATGAATGCAAAAGGAACCCCAAAGCTAAGAACCTCAAGTCAAATTTGGGAGAAAAACTCCTGCAATAGCTGCAATTAACACCCACTTTTGGTATAATATTATAAAAGGTGATTTTTCAAAAAAATATTTTTAACCACCAGGTTTATTTTAGCTCCCACTCCAGCCCAATGAGCCTAATGTAAATCCATCTTTTTTTTAATCTTTCCAGTAACAGCTGTTCTTTTGAACCTTCTGAATAGGCATCTGATTTAGATCTGAAGGCAGTCATTTTAGAAGTTGGTGCAGACTCCCATCAACACAACTCGGATAAATCCGAGCCAGGGCACCACAGACGTCTTTGAAAATCAAGAAATCTGGCGGCTAACAAGGAGTCAGAGTTACTGTTAAATCTAAACCCAGTGGACATATTTTCCTCTTTCAGGCTATAAATTTAGGCATAAGTGGTTTCAAGACCATTCCCTACTTGTGAATTTAATATAGAAAATGTATCTGCAGCTCCACTAAGAAAAGGGAAAAGCTTCCTTCAGTTTTATTGGATCTCAGCTACATTATGACTTTGTGGCCTCTGTTGGAGAAAAACAGTCTCACATAATGAGCTTTTATATCATCAAATTAGAAATGAAATAACAGTTGATGGTAGCAGCCCACGCAGGAACTGTCTGGCTTTTGACCCATAATATTAATGACTAGTTTGCTCGCCTGATCTGGGGCAGGGTTTTAGGTGAATGCAATAAATAAGTTTAACTTGATTAAGACTACATTTATGTCCCATGCAATTACTACAGAAAATTACAAAAGTGAGAGTTCTGAAAAGCATTTAAGCTATTTTTTCCCTATAGAAAATATAAAATGGGACCTTAAGAAACTTAAACATAGCATATATTGACATGCAAACCTACTAAAAATGGTCATTTGAATACTTACAATTCCATCTCTATCGGGTGAACCTCTGTAACAAAGAAAAAATGGGTAGCTATTAGGAAAATGAATCATTCTTGCTATACAGACTAAAGTGTGAGAAAAAGAAACATTAGCCACCTCTCTCCCACTCTCCCTTGGTCCCACCCCAGTAAACCTAGCTAATGAAAACTAAATCAAAACAAACTGATGGAGCAATATTTGAATGTGGGCGTGTGTATGGACATGTGGGAGAAAGATTCTCATTAAAACCCGAAGTCCAAAAGGCACAAGTTGCTTAGGTCTACTTTTGAGAGGAGAGCTCATTAAGTGTCTGTTGCAGTCTAGCTCTCTCCGTTTGAAACCACCACAATGAATGTAAACCAATTTGCCTGCTCTAATGTCCCCTGTGAGTGGTCTTGAATTCCCCCCTATATTTTCTTCCATATTTCTTTCCTTCTTTTTTTCTTTCCTTCTTTCCTTCTCTCTCTCTCTCTCTCTCTCTCTCTCTCTCTCTCTCTCTTTCCTTTTCTTTTCTTCTTATTTTTTTAAAAAATATTTACTCCTCCTTTGATTATTGCAAAGCAGAAAATGAAGGGCATTTCCTGATGAATAGAGTTCAGGGTAGTTAATCTATGGTGGCACTATGCTCCAGTACTTAGGAGTTAAGACTAGAATAGAATGAATAAGTGTCCAGACACTTATTAGCTCTGTGACCTTGAACACATTACTTAACCTCTATAAGCCAATTTAAATAAGATGATGCGTATAAAAAACATAATAGTTCCTGACACATAGTAAGTGTTCCTAGTGATGTCTCTTCACTAGGAACACAAAATTGCCCACTTGCCACCACGTTAGCTTTTGCAGCAATAGAGGAAGGGTATTATTATTGTTATTTTGGAAAAGCAGACTGGAAGAGACAGAGGAAGGGAGAAGCAAGAGAGTAATTACTGTAACTTTATAACTTCCTATTTTAATTCACACTGTAAGGAGCTAGAAAAATGTTATTCTGTTAAGACCAAAAGACCAAGTTATGTTTAGATGGGGACCTGCATTATTTGAAAGAAAACCTGAATATGTGCTTGGGTGGACTGTGAAATCTTGAGGAGTTTGGTGTGGTTGGAACTATTCTTTCGGAGGTGGGGCCAGGTAGTGAAAAAATTTATTTCTTCACAAGGTACAGCAGAAAGAGAAATACAGAGAGTTGATGGAGCATCCTCTGGGCTCGAAAATGTGATCTCTTCCTCACCAACACCTTTTTCAAAATTAGCAGAATATTCTACCTGGATTATAAAACACTTGATGGGGGTACACCATTTTTTATAACCGGCTCTGTGTCCACATGGATGTAGAATGAATCAGGAGCTAGAAGCAGAGAGGACCCTGATGTTGAAAGATCACTGGAGGTGACAGAAATCTTAGGGTCTTGGGACCTTCCCTGTCTATAAGAATTAGTTTGTTTAAAAACATTTCATTTAAAATAGAAGGATAGAAAGAATCTTAGCTGATAAAGTTATAATTCATTGAACAAACAGTGAATGCTTATAATGGGCCAGGTACCAGGCTAGGATATGGGGGTAAAAATAATGAAGACATACTCATCATAGAGAGAATGAGACAGGCAAATAAAGCCAGTAGGTTATCATGGCCACAATAAGCCCAGCTTAGTAGGAAAGCACAAAGGAAAGGTACCAACTCACATTAATCCAAACCAATTTCCTTTTTCATATCTATACACTGCAAAAACAAAAATGGACATTTTAAACTAGAAATTTGGCCTCTGCTAAAGGAATTGAGAGAGAGGTGATTGTATCAACTATTGGGCATGATATGTCCAGAGGCACTGATTCTTGTGAGGATGTCTTTGGGGGCATCAAGTAATAGATGTGGAGAAGACAAGGCTCTGGAGACAGGCCTGACTGTGGTGTTTCCTACTACTAGTCAGATACAAGGGCATTTCTATAAAGGAATCTTAAATGAGAGATTACTTGATGTAATGGATACTGCAGCTATAGGGATGGCATTTAAAAATTTTTAATCAGGAAAGCTGTAATTAAGCATAGCAACACTGGTGTCCTATTCCAATCCTATGTCTTAATCCATTAATGGAAACAGGGCTAATGCTTCCTCGTTTGGCAGCAGCAAGTCACGGCAGTGAATAGCACTGGCTATATAGTGCCAGACTGCCTGGATTCAATCAACCTAGATTTTCTAGTTGCATAATCTTTGGCAAGTCACTTCATTCCTTCATGTCTCAGTTTCCTCATCCACAAAATGGCCATGATGATAGCACATATCTCATAGGACAATTAGAGCACTCAATGATTTAATGTAAGTGAAGAGCTTGGAATAGTGCCAAAACATAGTAAATACTCAGTAAATGTTATCTAGAATAAAATTACTATATAATCTGACCTAGGATGTCAAGTAGAGAGACTTTAGCAGCCCTGGATATTTGGGTATGTGTTCTCAATTCATCACTAAACCCCTTCTTACAAAGTCTTATATTTTATTTTTAAATAATTAAATATTTTTTGTTTTATTTATTCATTTTAATTAATTTATTCAATTACCATTGACAGTCAATGTTACTTAATATTAGTTTCAGGTTACAGCAAGTGGTTAGGCATTTACATAACTCATAAAGCTATACCTCAACTGTCCTAGTATCCACCTGGCACTATACACAGTTATAACAACCCCTTGACTATTTCATAATTATCAGTTTATACTTCTTAATCCCTCCCCTTTTTTACCCAGTCCCTGAATTATTTAAAAAAATTTTTTTGACAGCAGACCTGTTATATTTACTGATTTTTATTTTAAAACTCATCAACTACATGGACCTTTTGTCTCTATTTTAAAAAGTGCCAGCTACTTCTGATAGCTACTGTCTTTTCTTTATTACCCTTTTATTGACCTTGATTATAATTTTTCCTATCTATTCTTTCTTTCTGGGTGACAAAAGCCTATGCGTGCAATTCTGGCTTTGAGTCTTATTTTCCGGGTAGTCTTCAGCAGTTATTTAATCTCTTTTGGCACTCATTTCTAAAACTGAGATATGACTTCTAATCTTACTGACTTACTGTGAGGATTAAAAAGGATATTAGTACATACAACATAGCCTGCAGAGGGCCTGCCACTTAGCACAAACTCTCTTCTTTCCTCTATCAGGCACTGTAATGCTGATTAAACTAGGAAGTTCTGCCCTAAACTTACTCTCTATCTAAGGAGGTTCAATCAGCTGGATTTGGGGCTGATAGCTACCTTAACAAGTAGCTTGGATACCCTGAGAGAGCTACAAAAGCCCAGAAAACAGTTTGCATCAATGAGGTATCAATGATGGCAGACTCATAAGCATTACCTAAAGCCCAAGAGACAGCAAAGTGCCAGAGTATTTTCCCAACCTTTTGCAAGAATGATATATGATGCAATTAGAAAGCAGGGATTCATGAAAAGCAAAAACCTACACTAAATTGCTAGTCCTCTGACCATCACTGCAGTGGAACCAATTTCTGACTAATTTGCTATCATGTAAGTATTTGCGGGGCACTCAAGTGATAAGAAGGGAAGGAGAGATGACTGGGATTCTACACGCAAATATCTCATCAGAGTTCTTCAGAGAGATATTGGGCATCTACCCAAAGCCCTAAGGAAAACTACCTTATTTCCATAACTTTAAAAATGGTGATGGAAAAGCAGTGCTTTGGCCACATGCAAATCAGCTCAGCCTGCTCTGGGAGGGTTGTTTGACCTCTTTTCCTTTTTGAGGGACCTTTCTTTTTCTTTTTAATTTTCTTCACACACAAGAGATTATGTGCAGTCAGTTACAGACACTGTCTTTGAAGAAAAAGAGTTGATTTCTGCTATGAGTTTTCCTGAAATGTGTCTAATAGTGTTCCTACAAAACCCATGGTACATTGTAGATGACAACAGATGTTGCTGACAGACTGATTGGTACAGCGTCTGGCTCTTTAGGGAGGTTAGATTCCATCTAGTGTAAACTGAGGCCCAAGAAAGGAAAGTGTATTCCCAAGGCCACAGGAATGCTGGCTATGCTAGAACTAGAGCCTAGGTCTTCCGACTGTAGTGAAAGAAACATCACCTGTTCTGATGGTTAATGTTTAGGAAATGGCAATTTTTTTAAAAAAACAATAGTAATTATGTACTCCTCAAAAAAATATTCATAATTAGATCATTTAGAAAAATTTGTAAGACTAATTTCCATGAAATAATTATTTACCAAAAAAGCACAAAAAAAGGTAAGAACAGGTGATTTAGTATTTCAAATATAGAGGAAAATAGATTTTATTTCCTTCCAATCCTTTATATTTTTTGGCTTAAAGGCCTTCAAGGCTTCAGGGTTGCCACTGCCTACAGAAGAAATGTCAGACATCGCAGCCTGGTACTTCCTGTCTGACCCTGATCTTCTTTCCAGGCTTGCCTCCCATTATCACCTTTACCTGCCGCTGACAGGTAGACAGACTGATCTGTTTATCTTGTCCTAAATACCTGCTTGACTTTTCCGTCTTTGCTTTGACTGTTTTTGTTTATTTGTTTTGTTTTGTTTTATTTTTCATGAAATGCTTGCCCTTTTCTTCCTGAAGGCCAAACTCAAAGCTTCTCCCTCCCTGAAGCTTCACTGATCATCTGTCCAAATGTGAGCTTTCCCTCAAATTCCACGTTTAGTTGTTCATGAAGAACTTACTATGTGTTAATATGTATGATAATAAGAATCATGGCTGTTGCCATTTACTGAACATTTACTAAGTACTAGATATCATACTAGCTATTTCAAATGTGTTATCTCATTTTGTTATATAAAAGATATTTCAACTTGTGTAGTAGATACGTTATCCCATGAATTATACATCCTTGGAGGACAAGGACACAGGGCAATGCTCAGTAACTTGTGACAAAATTTATGTGTGATAAAAGCATATAAAATGAAAAGTTAAAGGTGAAAATTAAATGTAGCTCTCTTCATTTTCACCTGTGCCCAAACAACTATCGATTCTCTCATTTTCTAATTTTCTTTCAGGAATTCTATTCAAATGTAGGGTTTATGGGCTCATTATTCTGATGTACAGCTGAGCGCATCAGGTCTGCATTTCTACATGGTCACGACTGGCTGCTGCAGAGTAGTAGTGCTCTCCTTAGACTGGTCTTGGGCTGGAATCCTGAGTTGCTGACCATACATTTCCCATATGTAGGTTACCTGCCTGGCTCAAAAAGCCACCTGAGATTTGTGTCAGAGCTAAATCTCTAAAGTAGAATTTAGGATGACCAAGTATCTAGAATGAAACTGCTACTTCACAGGACATTTTCAAGATGGGTCTGTCAGTGTTTGTGGGCAATTGATTATCTTGGTTGTGATCATTTAAATAAGTAAAAATATCAACAGGGTTGTTTTTGGCATCAGTTTCTTATTCACAGGCAAATAGCCAATCATTTCTGTGAATTCTGTTGGTTGATTTACAGTTCTGCTTGTACAAAATCTTGACATCTCAAATAAAAGCTTTGGGATGTTATCTAGACTAATTTCTGTTCCTGGCTAGGTCTAATCTACCTAAGTAGGTGTTTGCTTCTTGATTTCAGTTACTCGGGCAACAGTGGAAACGAATCCCCACAAAAAGTCCCCACAAGAGTAATAGTCACACTTCCTGTCTACTGGGACTTCTGGAAAGTGTGGTTAACAGATTATAAAGTAATATACATGATGACAAATTGAAATGAAAAATCTTTACCTTTTTAATGTAAATCTAAAAACTGTTTACGCCGAACATCTACAATTTACTCAGAAATGAGGAGACCAACACAGTAGAACACAATACCCAAGAAAATTCTACTCTAAAAGCGACAATGACAACAGCATCTCTTATATAAATAGCTTCTTTGGGGAGGCAAACTTTTAAAGTACATACGTAGAATCAGTGTCCTTTTCTTTCTTCCGTATTCCAAAGGCCTTCCTTGTACGTTTTTTCAATCCTGTGGGAAAACAACAGAGTCAAAAACAATTTATTTTTTATTTGAATATTCCTGGTGACATTTAAGTGAATATATTTTTTAAGTTATATCATATCACTTAAATTTGAATGTTCAAACACAATGAAAATTTCTTCAATTGTGTGTGTCTGTGCATATGATTCGCTATCATGTTTTTCAACAGATGTTCATCTAAGAGTCAGCACTATTTAAGTTCTTAGCACAGTAAACAATATAAGATTGTAAGAGAATAAAAAGGAGATCAAAGCCAGGTACAGAAAAGATTGCAAGCTTTTCTTAGAATATTGTTATTCATAACCCACATTGGCATTCTGCCAAAGAAAACCCCACACAATCATA
This sequence comes from Cynopterus sphinx, assembly GCA_030015415.1. Taxonomy (NCBI): domain Eukaryota; kingdom Metazoa; phylum Chordata; class Mammalia; order Chiroptera; family Pteropodidae; genus Cynopterus; species Cynopterus sphinx. The sequence continues at coordinate 85,729,069 of CM057387.1, forward strand.
GATTTAGAAGAATAGCAATTTCCAGTTTAGACATGTTCTTGAGACTTGGATGATTTCAAGACACAGATTATGTGAACCACACCAAGAGAGCGATATTGACCTGACACATCTTTGTATTACATATTCCCATCTCATCTTTTTCTATTCCCTCAGTTCTGTGGCTAGACTATATTATTAACCATTATCTGAATATACCCCAATTTCTGTACTTCAGTGTCTCATTCTTCCATATGTGGTCCTTATCTCTGGTTGAAATGCTTTTCCTATTTTTTGATATTTAGAATTTTAATTTATCCTTCAAGGCCTAGCTGAATGCCACTTCCTCAATGAGGGCATTTTAATTGTAGTGGTATCAGAAACTGTCTATGCTGTGATTCCCAAAAATGTTGCTTTTATATGTATTACAGTATACCTGACTATTCCACTTGATAGTTCTTAAGTCAATTCCTCTGTTGGCTGTCAATCTTTCTAGGACAGAGGCAAAGGACACTTCATTGGAGAAATATACCTAGTACAAGTATCAGATAACATATGTTGCTTTAAAATATCTTCCAGGAAGCATCATTCAAGCTGTATTGGAGTAAGAAGATGTCTTTCTTTCATTCTGGCCAAACTAAACTCAGACTTGGTTCTTCCATTCTTATCAAGGCTCTGTCTGAGCTTTCCATTTCCTACAGGTTACATTGCTACATAGGTGACTTGTGTTTCTTATATTTGTATTATTCAAAAATGCTAAATGCCTATATAATCAAAACCTTAGAGTTTTTACTGGTGGTTTGGAAAGTCTTACTGACAAATTGGAGTGAAAAAGTCACTGACTTTCAGGATTTTTGGGGGTGGAACAAAGGGAAAAACATTGACAAAATCAGCCATTTGATGATACCTTCTTCCAAAACATGTGAGTCAGCTCAAACTGCTCATATTATCTGAGTCATTCATTATTTGGCTCTTAGGGTACTACTCAAATATAATCTCCAAAATGCTTTTGTTCAGTCTAATTTTGAATTTTCATAGTCATTCTATTTAAGACACGTGGGTCTTTAAAATGTCAATGTTTGTTAAAAAACCAAAAAACAAAAAAAAAACCCCTCCCACATAAAACTACTCTCCATTTCTCTCCACATGAGGCATTTATATAAAAAAAACAAATTTATTGACATTTAAAACACTACCCACCCATAGTATTTAGAAACACCTTCTCATCATTCATTTTTAGCTTTGATTGTTAAAAACTTTCTTCCTTATCACCTCTAATTGCCTGTCTCTTTATAGGGACAAAACATAATTTACAATCATCATTTTTTCCTATAATTTTCCCTGAGCTCAGAGTCTCTTAATTGGCCTCTCCATGCTTCTAATTTAGCTTTCAGGCCACAATGAATGCTATATTCACCAATCACTATTGGTTTTTATAGAACCATAAAACAAATGCTATTATTATCTTATGTTTTTAAATCACTTTGTTTTCTAGAACTTTACTATGATTAAGAAATGGCATGCTCTACCAAAGAGATCAGAGAATACATGCAAATTCCAGTAATTCTTGTATTAAAATAGTAACAGAGCAAGCAATAGTAGTTTTCCATCTACTGTCCTGTTTTTGACCATCAAATCTGGACAATAGCCAATATGAACTAGGTCATGAACATCACGAGTTGTCCATTTTACAGTGAAAATGCATTAGAGATCAGGATTCAGCAGACATAAAATCCATTCCCAGGATCATTTCTAATTGTGTAGCTGAATACAAATTACATTCTCTTTGAATTTTGATCCTTCAGTCTATAATAAATCAGACAATAATAAAGGACGAAAGAATTTGCACATGTTCACAAAATGCTATGCTAATGTATAGCTTTTGTTTCAGTGAAAGTCATATTTCCCATACATAGAATATAGCTATACATGAAATGTATATAGGAATGCACCAAAGATGTGACATTCCAGAAAATTAAAACTAATCCAGCTGTTGAGTAAGAGAAAAAAATCATTGAAAACTTTTTTTCTCTTGAAAAGTGGAAAGATTTGAGAAGTTTAGGAAAATATGGAAATAACTCTGAAAGACTAAAGTAAACAAAGTTATGAAATGTTAAAGTTATTCATATCTTAGCAACTCTTAGAGAAGATGCAGGAAGAAACAATCATACCAATTGTGTTAAAAGTGAATGGCAGGTGAAAAAGGGAATGGATTAAGATGTGCAAATTGCCAGTTATAAAAACAGTCACTGGGATGTAAAGTACAGTGTAGGGAACATAGTCAATAATATTGTAATAACTATGTATGGTGTCAGATAGGTACTAGACTTATCAGGGTGATAACTTTGTAATTTACATAAATGTCTAACTACTATGTTATACATATAATATTGTATGTAAACTATAATTGAAATTTTTTTTTTAATTGAAAATTGAGTGGAGAAGTATGGTCATGTCTTTTGAAAGTTTGTTTTAAAAATTTAAAGAAATTCTTCCAAAAAGAGCAATGATAGCCAAAAATCTTATAGAAATAACAAGTTTAAGACACTAAGACACAAGCTTAAAAAACACTATGTCTAATAATTTTCCATTTCTGACTCCAGAACTCCATGAAAATTTTAAAGACAATTTCTACAGTGTAATTGTTTCTGGGTTGAATCATGGATTTTTGTCAACTATCCTTTACCCAAAATAGGAGGGAAAAAATAAAGTGTTTTTGAGAAATGAAGTGACTTTCCCCTTGCTAATATCAAAACAGAGAGCTCTAAGGGAAAGAATTTTATTGTCCTGATGATCTGTGACTAGTACAGTTTGCTCCCAAGCCATGGAAATGAGAACATCTTCTTGGTGCATCCAGAACTGCCATCTTAGATCAGCCACACAGGAAGACAGGCCTGTGCCTTTAGCTTATCTCCACCTAATTTAGATTCCTTTAGCTTCCTTTGGAGCTATAAGAGAAGCTAGTCAAGTCTGGGAACAACAACAACAAAATTAAAAATAGACTGGTTTTTAAGAGGGTAAGAAAACTTATTTCAAAATAAGCAGCCCTGCAGATGATGTTACAAGATAATGAAAGAAAACAACAAATGTAGAAACTGACAACAGCAATCTCTCTCTCTCTCTCTCTCTCTCTCTCTCTCTCTCTCTCTCTCACACACACACACACACACACACATAGAATATGATGTTTAATTGTTATAATACTACCATTGCTAAGATCCTACCTATTGGCCAGGTACCAGTTGCACTGCATACATTCTCATTTAATTCTCTTACAAACCTTGTGAAAAAGGATGTTTTCATCTTAATTGGTGAACCTGAGGGTTTAACTAAGTTAGGTTTCATTACCATCATCTCCAGAGAGAAAACTGGATATACCTCTTCCCCCACTGTTCCCCAAAATGTTAGAATTCTTTAGGAGTTTGTCCTAGGATCTTCTATACTGTCTCCCTGGGGCAATTTCACCCACTCATATGGTTCATTTGCCATCTGTATGTAGACAAATCATGAATCTACAGGTGAGGCCTGTACTATCTCACAAGCTCTGAGTATACAGTACTTCTCACTGTCAGGCTTCTACAAATAGACATTAGATTTCTTTGAAAGCCTTTAGGCTCCCTATATATACATATATATAAAAGTATGTCCAATCATTTAGTTTAAAATTATTATCTGAATAAAATTCTGCTTGAAACGAAATAGTTCTTCATTAACTGATGGATGGATAAACAAAATGTCATATATTCATATAACGGAATATTATTTAGTCATAAAAAGAAATGAAGTACTGATACATGTTATGACATGAATGAACCTTGAAAACATTATACTAAGTGAAAGGAGCCAGATACAAAAAGCCACATATTGCATAACTTCCTTTATACAAAATGTCCAAAGTAGGATATTTTGTTGATACAAAAAGCAGATTGAGGTTTCCAGGGGCAGGTGGAGAGGGCATAGGAGGTGACTGCTTAATAGGTATAAGGGTGATAAAAAGTTCTGGAAGTAGATAGCAGTGACGGTTGCATGACACTGAGATGTACTAAATCCCACTGAACTAAAATGGCAAAGACAAAAAATTTATGTCATGTGTATTTTACCACAGTAAAATAGAAACAGAATAGTTCAAAATAGATAATTCTGTGACCAGAGGAGGGAAAAGATGGGAGAGAATGAAGAAGAAAAGAAAAAAACAGAAGCAGGAGATATGTGGATGAGGACAGAATGTACGGCTTTCTTAGAAATTCAAAGATCTGGGATCAAATCTCAGTTTGCCCTCTTGCTGTCATTTAAAGCAACATTTACAGAGATTCGAAGAGGCTCTACATTACTTTCCATATAAAATTCATGTCCTCACAGGGCACACGATCTGGAGGGATAGCCTCAGTTTCTCTTTTTATATTCAGTAGGAACAAGGGTAAGTCAGTGCTTATTCACTGAATACCTCACATGTGCCAGGCACTAAGCTAAACATTTTATACAAACTAACTCTTTCTACAAACCCAGAGGGTATTATTAACCCTCTATTTTATGGATTAAGAAACATACTGAAAATGATTAAGTTCCTCTTCCAGATCACTAAACAAACAAGGGATAAGACGAAGATTTTGAGCCAATGTCTGTTAGGCTCCAAGCTAAGCACCTTCTTACAGAGTAGTCATGATGTTTCTTGCAGTGGCCAGGACAATGCCTGGTACATGGTGGATGCACCATCAATGTGTTTAACAATTTTTTAAAAAGCCGCTCAATATTTGTATAATAACTAAAACAACATCAGAAAAACACTAATGGCTTTTCCTGATGTTTGCAATCTACATTCTATTGATGTTCAGTTTTTTTTATATTTATTTGTGTATATAGACATTAGGGAAGAAGAACAAGCCCCAACCTATATAGGACAGAACTATCTGAATGTACAGGCATTAAAACAGGGAACAGAGACTCAGGGGGAGGGGTGTGTCTTCACCACATTTTAGGTGAAGATGTGTACAATGGCATGTTAAAATGCTTGATTTAGACCCAAACACGTATTATAAAGAAAATCTAATAGATGTAAATTGTTAAGTTCTACTACCTATGATGTTCAGGAACTATGTCAGGAAGTTCCTTAACTTGAGGTGGCAGCTATTATTGTATTGATCATATTGATCATGGGGCATGAGGAGTAACTTGTGCCAGGTCATGTAGGTAGTAATGGGCAAACCATATTTCAAAGTCCCCTCTGAAAAGAACAATAAAAAACCCATGATTTTTTAAAAAACTTGGAAGACATTTTTAGAAAAATTAAGCTGCACATTTTTTAAACACAAAGATTGTATTTTGCATGTATAAATCTTTTTACATTGCCTGTTGAACATAAGGAGATCCAATAAATGTTTGTTAAATGGATTATTTCTGTAATCAGTATAAATTTTCAGCTTGAGTCTTCATCAACTTGGAGAGTTACTCAAAGGTGAATCACATGTAATGGAATTATTTATTTTCTTTGACAACCTAGGCCAAACATTTGATCTCAGTAAAAAAAAAAAAAAAAAGAAAAAAAGAAAAAAAAAGGCAAATTTAATTGTCCTGGGCACAATGCCGCATATTGACAGCAACTCTAGACTGGCAATACCTATTCATTATGATGTTCACCGTATTTCTGTCAGCAAAGATTAAGAGGCTTTGCATAGCAGCTCTTCTTCTGTTTTAAATATAAGTACTATTATCCCATTTAGATTCTTTGTCATAAGATGGTCTTACAGAAAGATTCAAGACTAGTTTTAAGACGGAGGCCAGTCCCTCCCATGATTTTTTAAATGATATTTATAATTTCCAGTGCCTAGATGACTGCCTAAGATATGGGAAGTGCTTAATAAAGGCAAATACCAGGAAATACGAAAAGTCAAGTTAAATGTCTAGCAGCACCTGACACATGGTAGTATTCAACAAATGTTTGTTGGTAGCTCTACATATTTGCAAATCTAACCAAAATTGTTCAAAATTGGTGGGTAAGACCTCTTTGGTCTGAATGCTTTGCCTTCATTTTTATGTGAGTCAAAGGCAATCCTTGTGATCTATGTACTTAGTAAGCACAAAGCCTCTTTATAAGATGGTACCTTATCATTCTGAGCTAAGCCTATTGAGGGAAATGTGCATCATAATGACACACTCCATTACTACTAAATTGCAAAAGGGTCTGACATGGATGGTTCCTCGAAGTTCAGATTTGATATTTGGGAGTTCATGTTAGTGCACTAAAATGGAGATTGCTAGAAGGCAATTAGAACTTCAAAAGCTAAGAATAGTAATAATTTTTTTTAAAAAGAAATATTTAATGTTTTGGTGACACGAAAGAAAACGCTAAAGAAAAGATGGTCGTGGAACATGTTTGCTACAAAAATGACTTAGTGTTTGCTAAGCCAATATTAATGAAGTGTAGCAGCTGAGGGAAATTAGAAAGAATTTTAAGCAGGTGAACAACTTCTATTAAGCTTTAAGTACAGTAACAAGATCCATGGGACGCATATAGCTGTAAAGAAAGAAGGAGCTTTGCTCTCTAAAGGTTGGGTTCAGATTTCATCTTCACTACCTGCTGGGGCAAGTTTCTTAATCTCTTCAAGTCTCAGTTTTCTCAGCTATGTATTGTTAAATGTTTTTGTAAAGTTTAAATGGGTGTATAAGCCCTATATAACACTTAAAATATATTGCAAATCACTTTATGCAGATTTCTCTTGCTTTTCTTGCAGTTTTGATAGTTATAAAGCTACCAGAAAGCAGCTATTTTAACTGATTACATAAAAGCTACTAAATGCCCAGTTTCAGCACTTATACCATTTCCATAGCTCTATTCCTTTAGAAATAAAAATAATTGAAAATAATCGCATTTTCAAAATCTCAAGCTTTTCTGGTTACAGCTACAATCATCACAAAACTACACTTAATCTCAAGAAATGCAATTTATTAAAATCTATTATAAAAGATAAGTGGGGATTAAAAGATTCAAGGTAACTACAACTATCTTCTATAGTAGGAAAATACAGCATTGATGAAGCCTTTACTATGTACAAGTATCACAAGCCTTAAACAGCTGGTCTTCTCAGAGCAATTTGAAAGTAAGTCAGTGTTACTTCTACTTGGGTTAGTGGAAGAATGTGGAGTTTCCAGCTCCCGCCTTCGTGTGGGACACACACTGCCTTACTTGGAGAACAACCCTTCAAACACTAATGACATTAATTTGACCTGTTCCATGAGATAGTGTTCTGTAAAATGGTTTTTCTCTGTCATTTTCTCCCTACATTCATTGATTCTCTTCTTTCCTCTCCATCTCCAAACCCTCTCCAGCCAGACAGTGACATGTAGATAGAATTGAAATGAACGATCTTGCTCAGATGGACTCTGATTTTCAGGCATAAAAAGAAAGATTCAATTGAATCATAATTCACCGAATCTCACTTTCAAAACATTCCATTTTTAACAAAAAAATAAATCTAAAAGAAAGCAAACTGGACACTAACAGTAATACTTTCATATGCCCTTGTCTTTTTATATATCATCCAGAGAGAAAGAAGCAAGTCCTCTAGTAAAAATCTCTAAAGTGTCACTACAAGTACCTTTTAGTGCTGTCAGTTACATTCTCCAATGGTGAATTAAACAAGAAACCTGGAAAATATCCTACACAGAATTATTTTGGTTTAATTCTAACCTACTACATGGAGGCAAAGGTGGTAGACAAAAGGAAAGAAAATTTGCATGGCACTGCCAACCCAACACACCAAATGTTATTAGCCAACTTTGTTTAGTAAGAGTCCATGAAGTCTACTTCCAAAATAAAATGTGAATGATTTAAAAAGTTAAAAATATATAAAAATGGAGTTTTTTTGGTTTTGGAAAGGATTACTTATCCAATAAACACAAACAAAATATAGGTTTTAAAGGAAACTCAATAGAGAATTTAGCTTTAAGTATTTTGAGAGGCCTTAAAGGCCTCTGGGATGCATGTGTATTGATCCTGTTAGCAAGATTTATAATAATAATCATTGTCCATCTGTTCACCTGTCTTCCATCCATCCATTTATCCTTTCTTCTATCCACCCACCTATCCATTTACCCATCCACCCATCTATCCTTTGGCTATGAATTCCAATGGGCAACAAAGTTCATTGTCAAGAAATTATTCCATTAGACTATATAAATCTATCAAGTTGCAATGAAAACCTGCTCTTCTTTAGTCTTTTTCATTGGAGGTAGAAAATATCAAGTCAACCATTTTGGAAAGTTAACCCTCGGTAGGACTGCAGATTTATTAAGTTATCCCCATCAAATATCTTAGGCTAAATGGTTATATTATTCTTCCCTTTTAAAATACAGATCTTATAGTCCAAACATTTAAATTTATGTTTGTTACTCTGATTCTAGATCCTCATATTTCCCTAGCAAGTTCAGATGGCATTTTTTTTATCACCAGTTATCACTAATCAGTATTTTCTTCACCAATGTCCCAGCACAGGGAAGGGATATAACTCCAGCTTTTTAATCAATGTCTAGAGTCATGCAAACTCCTGAGTATTTGGGATCACTATCAGAAGATTTCATCTGCTCATTCAGCAGCTGATAAAATAAGAACCAGCTAAACATCTATCGTGTACCAGGGACTCTTCTGGGCTAGAGATACAATGTCTAATATTGTTATCAAATTATGTGAGATCTGACATCATTTACTAAAACCCTAAGACATCTCCCTTCAATTAAACAGCTGCCACCCACTTTAGCTCCTCCTCATCTACTTATTAATGAGACACATATGCATAATTGTGTGGTGTTTGAAGTAAGGGGTGACATGAGATGAGGATATCAGGGGCTACATCATGTAAGTTCTTGAAGGTCAAGTTAAGGACTTTAGATTTTAGGTGCAATGGCAGTCATTGAAAGAATTAAAGCAAGAAAGTAACATCACCTAAGCACTTTTTCTCCCTACCAGTGATGTTTATTACCTAGCACCAGAAATTCAATACTAATTAATTTGTATAATGGTCACTACAAAATGCTAAATAACTTCTTTCTTATGTTGTCTAAAGGCAAAATTATAATGAATATTTTAGTGTTATGAATATTTTGCTATGTTAATTATTTGAAAACTAGTGTTTGAGTTAGGTTCTATATAGAAAGTCTCTTTGACTAAAATATTTAATTTACTAGGACAACTGAATATCCAAGCCTTTCTCATTACTTAAGAATTTACCATTTGTGATAGTATAAAAAAATTTTGACAATCCTGATTCAAACAAATTAAGAGCTTCTGTTTAAACCTCCATAACTCTTGAACTCAAATTCCTCATAGAGTTCTGTTGCATGTCCAGTCAGCCCCCAAATGACATTCCGGCTTTACCGCTAAACAGCTGTGAAATGTTGAAAAGAACCATTTTCTCAAGTATTCAGCTTCCTGAGTTGTAAACTATCTGCTTCACATGATGTTTCCAAGTTTTAAATGAGAAAATGGATTTATATATGTAAATAAAATGCTTTCTAATAAAAAGTAAGATTATTATTTATTTGTAGAATTATTATTGTCATTTTAATTGAAGGTTATAAAAACAGTAAACTATAACAGTATATATCACATTAGAGTAAAATATCCATTCCATGCAAATAGTGAGGTTTCTCTTTTCTATGATTAATATGAAAAAGGAAGGACCATCTATTTTTTCTCACAAATCATCTAAGAGTATATATTCCAATTTGTTCTGCTCAATAATATTAACTCCAAGATTCTATGAAACTTGGCTTAATTTTCAATAATCCACAAAGATAATAACAGGTGTTATCATCACATGAGGCATGGATAATCTAAAATTGATCTTCCTCCCAAGCCAGTTTCTTTGCCAAGGTTCTAGTTCCAAGTAAAATGGTGTCATCATGCCCCAAGATGCTTCATCCAGGAAGCTAAGAAGCACATTTGACTCTTCCTTTCCCTTTCTACAGCCAATCCATCACAAAGTGTTGTTTGTGCTCTTTCTGAAGTACACCCAGTCTGTTCATCTGGGATCCTTCTCTCTTACGAAGCTGTCGACTTTAAAACATGGCCTCTAAGATCGCCATTGAAGAGGAAGAAAGCATAGTGAAGTCACCTTGAATATTATGCACACATACACACACACACATACAGCACACAAACCATATATCCATATATCTATCTCCCATAGTGTTCTAGAACAGAAGTCCCTAAGCCCCAGGCTGCGGACCAGTACCACCAGTTCATGGCCTGTTAGGAACCGGGCCACACAGCAGGTGAGTAGCAGGCAAGGAGCAAAGCTTTACCTATATTTGCAGCCGCTCGCCAGCGTTAGTCTCAGCACTTCAGTTCCACCTTGGTTCATCAGGCATTAGATTGTCATAGGATCACCAGTCCCTAGTGCCAAAAACGTTGGGGACCATTGCTCTAGAATACTGAGTAGTTTTAGGTTTGAGTATGGTTTTTGTTTCTACTTTTATGCTGAATACATCTTATTACTTTCTGAATGTCTACAACAGTGTCAGAAACCCTTATTTAGCTGAATAGCATCATCTCAACAATCTGAATCACATTTCCAGTGACTCTAATTTCTTTTAAAACTGAAATTAGGCTTGACGTTTTGATTAAATTTGTTGTCAAGTACTGTAAAAAAACTTTTCAATTTACAATACTATAACCTCAGTGGCAGGAGGAAAATGAAAGGTGACTTTAATAATGATAAAAATATAAAACAGCAAAGTCATTAAAAATGTGATTTGCAGAAACACCAAGATCCAAACTCTGGGTCTGAATTAAGCTAATTATGGGGTACTTTCTACACATGTGCTTTGTTCTTCCTGGAACAGTCACATTTACAAGAGAAATTGTATGCTTAACTCAGAAGTTTGCTAGCATCCTAGTCAGGCTACCCCAAATAGTTCTCAGAAACTACATTGAAAACCAAGGCTAGCTCTAGTTCCTCCTTTTTTTATAGCCTCTTAAACACACACACACACACACACACACACACACACACACACACACACATGCACACGCACACGCACACATGCACACACGCAGGTACACGTGCACCTTGTTCACCCCTGCCATTTGGCTTATGTAGAGCCCTTCTTGGTGATTTAAACTGAATTCAATCCATCCTAAAGTTATCAGAAGATGGAAGTCCAAACCTAGTGTGGTGTTTAGGACCTGATCTATCAGATTTCTCTAGTTTTATTTGTCATTATTACCTTTAAACACTCTGCTTCGCAAACAAATGAAAACTCTCCTCATTCCCTAAACAAGCGTGCACATTTGTGACCTCTGTATTAGCTTCTGTTTTGAGAACTATCTCCTTGCATGACTTTCTCCTCAACCTGGAACCATGGACACCTGCCCACCTTTAAGCTGACTCAAAAATGCCCCAACACGCCTGCAGGAAGTTTTTCTTCAGAATTGATTTTTTTGCCCCTTTGGGTTCTTCCAAACTTCACCTAAGACTTCATGATAGAACTTACCAAATTTTGTTTCATATTAGAGTTTGTCTTTTTCTTTTAGATTTTAAGATGTTTGAGGAGAGGACCCACTTCTCACTTCTCTTATGCCCCATCAGTGACCTAATTCAGTGACCAGCATGCAGCAGATAGCTAACATTCACTGAACTGAGAAAAAGGTTCCAAGTCAGGCCAAGTCTCAAGTGTCAAAAATGACCTTCTCCATCCCTGCTGAGTATAAGTGGCCAAACAAGCTTTCAAGTTACGACTTCTATCACTGAGGAAAGAACTTTTATGAATGCTTGCTAATCTTCACTTATGGAAGAGCATATATCATAAATATAGCCAACATCTTAAAAAGATAACAAAGTAAACGAAGAAGTAGAAAGAAGGGTGAAAGAAGATATCACACTCATGTACAAAACTGTATATACACAAGTAAAATATACTAACACTGTGTATACAACATAGAGGAGATCTCAGTCTCAGTGCCTGTTCCCTCTTATTTTCAAGATAGATACAATCTTATTAATCTCTTTTTTTTTTCACACTAAAAGGGCAGGAGTCAAAATGGTAAAGTTAAGCATAGGTAATAATGATGGCTACCAGAGAGGAAGTAACACATCACACTCTTCAGAAAAGATTTTATATTCCAGCTACCAGCCCCATGGGGGTAACATCACTGCCTGATAGCTTTATTGAATGATTATTGAATTATTCTAAACAATAATAAATATAAAACACTTTTTAATTAGTTTTAAATAGTTACAAAATGTTACTTTTCACCAACAAAAAATTGTTTGATGATCTTTGCTTAAGAAATATAAAATATTGATATATCAAAATATGTATTACATACATTAAATGTATATTAATATATATCTGTAATATAGATATATTATATTAAAACTTCACTTGCTGGAACTCAGGGCCCATGCTCTTGACTCATATGCACATGTCTGCTGGGTGGCTGAGGACAGTGTGGGTGGTGCACACAGTGCCCTGACCATTCATTCACTCCTGAGAGTTGCTTATGAGATCTCCAGGTGATTCTCCTGTTGCTTCCTTAGTCTCTTCTCCCAGCACTCCTGGGACTATCTGCTCTATATGGTCCACTCCATCTCCTGTTAGAATTATTACAGCAAAATAAGTTTAAATTCAGGAAAACTAAAGCAATAGCTAGAACTAAGTCAGAGGTTGGCATGTAGGAGTGAAATATTTTCTTTGTCACTAAGTCCTAACCTTTTGAGTAGGCTTCGGAAGCAAGGGGAAAAGAATTACCATTTTTATCTCTGAATTACCAGTTTTAATTTTAGCATTAGAGACAGCAACTTCAACTTTTTCACTTCAAATACTCCCAGTCATCAATTTCCAGCAAAACCCACACCTCCACTATGGTACACCTTGTGCCATTCAGCTATACCCAGTGGTAGGCCCTGTTTGAAACAGTCAGCTTGCTGTTTCACATCTGCCCAAAGCTACTCTCTGGTATGGAGCACATGTTATTTGTAAGTAATGTGTATTCAAAGATGCTCAGCTACCTGGCCACTGCTCCTGATAAAACTCCAAGACTTGGTCCCTCATCCTAAAGAAAATTGTCATTTGAAATAACTAAACAGTTAATACTTCATTTTTAAAATATAAGAGAGTAATGGGGAAAGTTCATGGTTAGAAGAGTATTATAAACTCAAGCATGTTTCATAAACAAAATGACACTTGGACTGTCTGAATTTGGTTGAAAGCGAATGTAGAAAAAACCCCATTACAAGATAGGACAGTTCACAGAAACATTACACGGCTCCAATCTTGTTTTTTGTCAGGGTGTATGTTTCAGAATTCCAGGAAAAACACACTCATGAAAATGGTCTCTCTAGCTGTAACAAATAAGGCCTTTTTTTGTGTGACAGTGGCTCTTCCTTTTAGTCACAGACTCCATCAAGAATCTAATAAAAGCTACAGACCCTTTCCCCATAAAAATATTGACACTCACATAAATCTACCAACCAATTTTCACTACACCTAGGAGTTTCTAGACTGCTTTAAATGTATCACAGACCCCAGGTTAAGTCCCTTCCTCTGTAGAAGCTCAATTACTTCTTTTGCATTAATGTGTAACAATAGTGTGAAATAACTAATCTTGAGAGGGACAGCCTAGCTATGCCAAGCATTATGGTGAAGCGTCAATAAAAATTCAATGAGTTTCTTAACACTTCAGAAGGAATCAGGCCTGAGTCAGGCTTAGAATTCACAGCGTCTGTCCCAAGATTCAAATTAGTCAGTCAGCCAAGTCCTCAGTCTTCTTACTCATGGATACTCCCTATTTTTCTTTTGGTTAGTCTAGTCATCCACCTGTTTCTATTATAAACAGCCACAGTGTTTTTGCTGGATTTGCAACTTTCAGAACTGAGTAAAAGGAGGAAAAAAACCTGAGTTTTTTCAGAAGCAAAAATAGAAACCAAAGAGCTTGGTGAGAGAAAAAAGTCAACATAATTCCTACTGTGTGTTAATTACAGTGTTAGGTCATCTCACATATTTAATCCATAAATCAATCCTACTGGATAGTTATCATCCATCTATGTTTGACATCTGGGTAGCCAAAGCTCCAAGAGATTATGTCACTAGTGTTAAGACCCCATGGGTGATAAATTGCACTAATATTTAAATATATTTATGTCTGATTCCAAGTCTAGTATTTTTCTACTATAAAATACCTTTAAAAATACTTATTTAAAAATTCTGAGATCTAACTCCATGTTTCCAGTATCTTAAAATTATCTACGTGTCTGTGAGACCTCAAAGTTTTCTCAGATGAGAAGATATAAATGGGGCCTTCACTTCCTAGAATACTCAGGTGAAATTCTAAGACTAAGTCACATGGTTTTGGTTGAGCAACAAAATGTGAAACCTTACCTGGTGGACTGGGCTTCCATCCGGTAGCATTCAGACTCATGTGATAATCCCCACTTATCCATTGGAAATAAGTTTGAAGACCCCGAGTGGATGCCTGAAACTGTGGATAGTACTAAAACCTATATAAATTGTTCTTTCCTATGAATACATACCTATGATAAAGTTTATAAATTAGGCACAGTAAGAGATTAACAATAATCACTAATAAAATAGATAATTATAACAATATACTATACTAAAAACTATGTGAATGTGATCTCTCTGTCTGATAAATGATCTGATAACCCAGACGACTGTGAAGTGACTAGTGGGTGGGAAGGGGCAGCATATACAGCAGGGGTATGCTGGACAAAGGGAGAGAAAGAACATGTTGGTGCATGATTTCACCACGTTACTCAGAATGATGCACAATTTAAAACTTATAAGTTGTTTATTTTTAGATTTTCCATTTAATATTTTCGGACTATGGTCAACTGGGGGTAACTTGAAACCATGAAAAGTAAAACTGCAGATAAGGGGAGACTACTGTACTACCGATTCTCTCAAGACATGGCTAATTGAACCACAGAGACAATCAGTGGTATTAGGCAGTGTGATGAAACTTCATATCCTCTTTCCATTCACCCTCAGACATCAAATTAGCCTTCAGCTGTATTTACTTCTAGATCAAAAGTAAAACCTTTTATGAACTGTCATGGTAGGAATATCAGCTTGTTTGGGGCTATAAAGGGGTTATGAGTCATCGTTTTGCCACATCTGTTAAGAGCTCTGAGACAAATCAGGTGACAGTAATTCTGTGACAATCTAGACTGATTGCCTCCCCCACATCCCATTAAGATGTAGTCTTGGCATAATGACCACGGCATTGGTCTCCTCAAATTCACATACCTAGGTTGAAAACAAAGCCACGTTACAATTCTTTGGGGAGCTATCTTAGAGGCATCACATCTCAGCGTTCTTTGACAGTTTCCTAATTCTACATCCCCTTTTGTTTTTCTACCTCTTGGGCAAGGTAACTGAGATGAGGTAAACAGCCAGTCTGAGAGCCTGTGTGTCCAGAGAACCCCACTCATGGGGCTCTATCTGGGGAACGACTGCTATAGAGCAGTTGTGTAGTCTGATAAGAAGATATTTAATGTCTGCACAGATGATGTCTTCCAAAGTCCTGCTCAAGACTAACTGTTTTCTCCCTTGGTAACTGCCTCCTGTAACCCACCTGAAAACTTCTGGCAAACACTGAGCACATATTATATGCTGGGCATAATTCTAAATATTAGACTACAAAGATAAAGTAGAGTTTCTGCCTTTGAGGAGCACTGCTGAGTTGGGAAGAGAAATTTTTAAATATAAAATTTCAATATAGCATGATATTTATATGTACTTATGTTACAGTAGTTAGATAGAGTCTATGACAGCAGAGAAGAAAGGCCTGTCTGATATGCATAAAGCGTTTCAAAGGATGAGTAAGAGTTAGTTTGGTGGGAACAGAAATGTGGGATGAGCATTCTAGCCCAAACAATTCACAAACTTAGGCACAGAAGGATGAAATGGATGACATGTATGGACAAGTGAAAACAATTTTCTCTTTATTACTAAAACTGAGTAAGAAGGAGACAGTGACAGAGATGGGTCTAAAAACATTGGCCAGGATTGGGTCATGAGGGCTCTGTATATGAGCTAAGGGACGAGAACTCCATTCCTTAGGTTATTAGGAAGCAATTAGAGGCTTTTAGCTAACATTTACATGCATGTTTAGATTTGCATGCAGTGAGGAAGATGGATTGATAAGTGCAGACCAGAGCTGGGAGACCATTTTGAAACCACTGCAACAACCTCATCAAGAAATATGTTGGGGGCCTGGAGTAGGGCAGTGTTATTGGAAGAAAATTTCTTTTTAAAAGTTGACCAAAGAATTATTTAGGAGATAACAGAGGAAAAATTTAGTGACTGACCAGATGTTGGATTGAGAGGTGAGAAGAACCTAGAAGACTTGTAGTAAGAAATAAGGTTTACCAGAGGATAGGGAGGAAGGTAGAAGGGGGAGGGAGACAGGGTAAAAGAGGTAAAATATGTGGTGACAGAAAAAAATCTATGAGAAGTGAACACATATGTAAATATATATTTGCCTTGCTATTAAAATGTACAGCTGAAACATTGGATTTCATTAACTAAGTCACCATAATCAGTAAATTAATTAATTAAAAAAAAAAAAGAAATAAGGAACTATAAATTGACCAGGAAGGATTCAAATGTCTCAGATATACAACCAGGTAATCTGTGGCTGACTGAATGCAATAACTCACACTTAGTTACATAGTAGTGATCATTTATGAATTAGGTATTCATAACATCACATATTTTCATCCTTCTAACTATTCTAGGTATGAAAAAATACCATTATTTTGTCACAGATGAGAAACGTGTTTAGTGAGGTTTTCTGACTCAGGTTTACATGAGAGATCTAGAAAGTAATCTTCATTTTTAAGTTATGCAGTATAAAATTGTCCATATTTGATCATTTCAGCTCTTCTGGTAATTTCATATGGTTTGATCTACCACTACGCTATGTTCTTCTATGGGCGAATTTCACTATTCAAGACCTCCATGACAGAAATGCACGCTTTTTCTTTATTCATTAAGTCAAAATCTTTCTGTTTCTGCATTCTAGTTGGTTTTCTTGCACATACTATTCTGCTACCTTGTGAGATGCAATTCAGAATGCTGGAAATAAATTAAAAGAGTGAGCTAGTAACTTCTTTGTAATTTCTTTGAGATATAGAAAAATGGCTTCTTTCTCTAGTACTTTCTTATACTTCTCATTATATTTAGCTTACCTTAGAGATAGTTTGCCAGTGATAAATTCTAGCTATATCACCAAGTTCCCATGAAGGTCACAGAAAACAGTACATGTGAAGGAGATTTATAAAGTGTTACCCAGTACATAGTACTGTGTTGTTATTTTCTTGTCTAAATGGAATAAAAAGGAGGAGGTGAAAACACTTTAGTTAATATCTTTCAGACTCCTTTTTGATTCTGAGTATATTCTCTACATCAGCACATTCCAACATTTTTCTGAGGTTTATGAAGCTAGGTGTTGATTATATCTAGCTTAGAAAATTAAAAAAAAATATTCCGTAGCCACTTTTCTTATTAAGATATTAGAGGAGAATTGGAAGGCAATTATTTATAGATCTACCAGAGATAATAATCTTAGCCAACTTAAGTATTACTCTCTTTTTCTATTTCATTTTTCCTTCCTTTCTAGACCCTGCTTTAAATATTTTATCTAAAAAGATTAGATTTTCCTATCCTGAAATTTTATAGGGTCTGCCAATGTGTTTCACAGCTCTAGTACAGTGTGGTCTGTGTGGGTGGTGGTGGTGGTGGTGGTGGTGGTTGTTGTTGTTGTTGTTGTTGTTGTTGTTGTTGTTCTTCTTCTTCTTCTTCTTCTTCTTCTTCTTCTTCTTCTTCTTCTTCTTCTTCTTCTTCTTCTTCTTCTTCCTCCTCCTCCTCCTCCTCCTCCTCCTCCTCCTCCTCCTCCTCCTCCTCCTCCTCATTCTCATTCTCATTCTCATTCTCATTCTCATTCTCATTCTTTCCCGTTCTTATTCTTATTCTTCATGCATAAGCTTAGACTTCAGATGCTCTACAAGTGAATATTCTAGTTCCAGTCCTTTAGGACCAATTCATTTAAACTTCACCTACAATTAAAATATAAGGTGAATTTTCTTATATTTTTCTTTTAACATACATTCGTAAAAGGGTAGAAAAAAAGTACACACACTAATCCATTTTTTAATTTTGCCACAGAAAGAAAGCTCATTATGTTATTTTATTTCAGAGATACCAGTTTTAATTGAGGGCTTAATTTTGTAACACTTCTAAAAATTTATATGAAACTTTTTATTTTAAGTTCTAGAAAATTCCCGGTGTTACCACAAGTAAAATATTCAAAACTATTACAAGAAAAGAATCTCCTTTTGTACATTCATGCTACTTTCTGTTCTACACTTTGGCAATTTAGGTTGATTAGTTATGCCCAGTCTAAAAATTACAGTTTATTCTGAAATCTCAGAATTTAGAAAAACATTGCTAATTTGCCCAGATTGTCAGGAAAGGCTGGAAGATCTTCATATTGGCTCCCTAAGGGTTTTGGCTGTTTGGGGGACTTTTACATGTACTATTTCATTTATTCCCCCAAAACAATCATAACAAATGCAAACAGCATGACTGTTTTCTGGAATAAAAACCAAGTTTCACAAAACCCAAATCAGATATTTTCAGTCATGGTCACACACATACAAGTCACATAGGGAGCTATTAAAATGTTCATATTCCCATGCCTTGCTCCAGTGTTCAGAATTCTAGGTTCGAGGCCCAAGAATTCATGTATTAAAACATTTACCAGTTGATTATGATGTAACTAGTTCATGACTCAGTATCTGGGAAGCTCAGGTCATGTGAGAAAAATCTAGGAGTTGAACTGTTAACCTGTTAATTCTCACCCTATTGCAAGTTTCTTTACAACTACTACAGATTTTATCCCTTCAGATCTATTTGGACTTTTAAGTCCCTCTAGTGGAAAATGTCTGTGGTCCGAGATGCTGAGATCCTGGTTTATCCAGACCTGTGATTCGTGGCTCAATCAAGTCTTCTTTATATTCATCTGACTCCAGGAGCTCCTTGTCTGTGTGTAAAGGAATTTTACAGATATGCTAGGACACTGTATCATGATGGTGGGGTTTACAGAGAAAGGGACCCATGTACTAATTAGAAATATTGCTTTTTCAATCTATTATTATAAGTAAGGCTTTCTATATCAGGATGGAAGTTGAACTAGATGAGTATTTTTCAAACTACAGGCAATCACTCACTAGAGGGTCAGAAAATTAGTTTACTAGATTTTGACAAGCAGTTTAGAAATGAAATAGAGTAGGAAGTAGAGTGCCTCTCATGGAAAGAAGTATAAGTATGTTTTTATTGTAAAATCCTTCACCTTAAAAAAAAAATATATATATGTATTTACATACACACACACACACACACACACATATGTCTGAGTCCAAATTAACATTTTTTAAAATTATTGTAGGCATCAGGGTAAAAAATTATTTTAAAAACAATGTATTAGATCATTTAGCTTCCTTCTAATTATAGATTTTAGAATTCTCTTTCTCTCTCTCATACATACACACACATCCACAAATGTACACACAAGATAAAAAACAAACAAAAAAAAAACCTGACAAAAATGGTAAAAAAAGAAATATGTATGAATTTTATTAAAGAAGTATAAAAAAATTGTTTTTAACAGAATCTTTTTGTTTTTTTGAACAAGACCAAGAGTTGTGTTCTTGAAACCAAGCACTCCCTTTGTGTTCACGTTGAGGATACTTTCTCCAGTAGGGAAAGGCTGGAGCACTAAATCACAAATTGTCACTGGTAAGAGTCTCAGTGAATAAGCTTTTACCATGCAAACAGTGTTTTCTACACACTGTCCTAGGAGGGTAGGGAGTAGAGAGGAGCTACAGAAAGTTATGTCACCTAAACAATTCCTGAAAATAAAAGAAAGAGAAAAAAAACACCAAGGAAATGTCAGTGGTATCAACAATTAATATGACAGTTCAGTTGAGGAAATGTTTAAGACGACCAGTCCCTGCCGTCTGGACTTGGGAAGGCAGAGAGAGCTACAAGGAGGTCTTAACATGTATCACATTGTACTATATTTAAAGATGTCACTTAAACATCTTTCACACCATCCAGGTTTGCCAGAGGGGTTGTGGTGGCAGTGGTAGATTGGTAGAAGTTAGCGAGAGGACAAACTGGGTGGGGGGTTGGGGAGCGGCATACTAGGCAGAGGTGAGAGCATAAACACAGACATGGAGGTGAGAAATGGCATAGTGTGTAGAAGAGCCTAAAAGCAGTGCAGAGCAACTGACTTGTGAAGAAAGAAATGGGAAGCTACTAAAGGGTTTTAAGCAGGGACTAATATCAGATGTGCTATTTGATAGAAAAATTTGGTGACTACGTGAAGGGAGAAATTTAGGAGGAAAGACCGGAGGTCTGAAGACCAAATGGAAATGACCTTATGACGATCTTAGTGAGAGAGGATGATGCCAATGATAGTCAGATGAAGATGAAGGAATAATATCAAAAAGGATATTTACAAGCTCAAATTGACAGGATTTCATTTAAGGGAGGCAGGGGGATGGGCTTGTAGATTTCCATTTTAAGTAACTAGGATAAATAATGATGCCATGTATTGTACTGTTGAATAAATAAGAAAAACAGGAGAATAAGTTTAAGAGGGAATCACTATTAATCTGCTAACTTCCAGATGTTAGAAGGATATGCAAATGGAAATATCCAGCTGACCTTTGGGTATACCACTCTGAAGCTCAGGAATAAGAATGTCTGAATATAAGTAGTGCTTGGACCATGATGGTAGATGAAAGCCAATCTTGAAATGAAAATGAGTACCTATTAGTCTTTACAACCATATGAGATGGACCATATAGCCCTTATTTAAGAAATAGAAAATCTGAGGCCCTTACAGGTTAAATAACTTGCCCAAGGTCCCACAGTGAGCAGTAGAGTAGAACTCAATCCAGATTCTGACTTCCCATCCTAAACTCTTTCCACTATGCTATGATGTCTCTTGAGAAGAAAGTCAGAGAAAGAATTGAACCCTGAGGGATCTTGATATTTGACAGGTGGACATAGGAGGAAGAGCTATTGAAAGACTGTTTTTGTTTCTGAAGTCCTATGAAAGAGAATGTCGCAAAAAGAACATTGTAAATGTGGCAATGGCCACCTGGATTTCTTAATGAAACATCTTCTGCAATAAATGTAAGAAGAGAACTAATTCTTGCTAAGCAACGACTCTGTATTAGGCATTGCATCCTGTACAAGATTAAATAATCTTAGATAATCCTCAATACTCAGTAAAATATAGTTGGCCACTTATAGACCAAAAAAAAAAAAAAAAGGCTTCGAGTGCACTGAGAAAGAAAAGACGCAGATAGAAGGTATTCTAGCTCATGACTGTCAGACTCTAATACCTATGAATTTTCCACTTTCCATCATACCTTGTGGCCTTAGTAAGGCATTAGTAAAGGCACTAGAACCAGTCACACAGAGAGTGGTCTTTAAGTCAAAATAAGAAAAGGCCTCAAATAAGTTCCAGTTGGTAAAATTGGTCCATAAAGCTTTAAAAAAATTTTCTCATCATAACATTTAAATACTTCTCAGAGATTTACTCTATAATGCAATTTCTAGTAAGTCCCAAATATAAATCCAGCCCAGTCATTCATGCCCTATTCAGTGACAAGTGGTATTCATAGTTATCCCAATGAGGGGCAGCAAGATCCTGGAGTATGCCTTCCTGTTTGGGGCTTCTACCTATTCCAAGTTATATACTACATTATTGGCACTATGGTTCTTCAAATCTACAAATCTGATTATGTCATGCCCCTACCTAAAGCTCGTCAGTTCTTTTCCTCATAAATCTGTACCCTTGTGGGACATACAAGACCATTCATCATGGTAATCTCATCTACTCACTGGCTTTGTCTCCTGCTGCCCACCATGTGCCACTCCACAGCCCAGAAATACTCAATGATATGCATCCTCCCTAACAACCCATCACTTTAGGGCCTGGTTTCTGAGCACACTCTTTTTTCTGCTTTGAATTCCCTTTCTCAACATGTTCACCCAGCTCCTACGCTAGCTTTAGAAACAAACTGAATCATTACCTCCTCTGTAAAGGTTGCCTTGGTAGCATCATCTAGAGGAAACTACTTACTCTTTCTTGCTGCACCCATCAGAACTTGAATGCCTTGTTATTATTATTGCCTTATTATTAATGCCTCCTTATTGCAACTACCTCATAAATATAACTTTATTTTCATCACTTACATTTATAGGAGAGGGGCCTCTCTGCTTGTTACCCCTCCATATATCCAGTTTTTAGCAGAATATATATATATATATGTATATATATATATATATATATATATATATATATATATTTGATAAATATTTGAATAAATGAAAGCTATTAAGTCAAAGAAAGATTAAATCTATATAAGTTTTTGTCTAGATGTGGTTCATAATCACACAGCTTTGTGATAAATCTTTTTTCTAATTTAATTTCTGTATATTGAAATGAGATCAAAGGCACGAAGACTGGCTATTTATAAGGCTGCAAGTTAACTGCCACTGAACAAAGGCAAAGAAAAAACCCACTGAAGCTTGGGGGAAGCTATGTTTAAAATACTCATTACAGTAGAGGCCTATGTTTCAAATCATGTAAAGGTTCTATCAGCATTCATTGGACCTTGGGTTTTAATATCAATTGCCCTTCTGGGCTAAAAAGATGGTATCTGGGAACATTTCTGTGAGGGCTGATGGGAAAATTCAGACCCTCTTCAGTGTTAAATTGGAGCTCACCAGGTTGAAAATAGATCCCAAGTGTCCAATTCCCTGAAAGACAGGATCAGCCATTTAACTACAGGAAACCTGAGGAGAGGACAGTGTCCTCTGAAAGACCTCAGGGTCTTCTTAGTTACAGGAGCCAAAAGTTGTTTTCATATTGCTTTAGTGCTTATTCAGACTGAACACAAATCCTCACACTGTAATATTTTGTACATTTTTCTCACATATTCAAAATCAAAAGGGGTAGCAATTAAATCAGCACAAACATTCTTGTAGTTAAATAAGATACATAGAATGAAAGTTCACCTCTTTATACTGTAAATTGGAAGGAAGAAGACAAATAAAAATTTAGAGAGGAAGCATGGCTTTGTTAAAGGTGTCCTGGGAGAGGAATCAGGATGGCAGGATTTTGTTTCAGTTCTGCCTCTGATTTGTTATAAAATTTTAGGCAAGTCACTTAGCCCTTACAGCCTCAGTCACTTACCAGTGGTTTAGATTTTGATGTCACGAAAACTCTGTAAGTGTCGATTTCTTTAGATGTAAAATTAGGCTGATCAGACCTACCACCTTATGGGATTTCATGAAGAACAAATGAGACAACATAGATGAAGCATATTCCCCAAGGCCCTAGGACAGAAGTTCCCAAACTCATTTGATGTCTGAGCAATGTTTTCACAAACAGAAACACCTAACAGTTTTATTCATTAAGTTGTTAGGTACAAAAATCTTGAAAAATAATTTGTTGTCCTTAACAACTTAGTAATAGTATGAAAAATACACATAAATTGAAACACAATTTTATTGTATTTGTAAATAACCACAATTCCTTACTAAAGGTGTGTGTGCCTGTTGGGCCCTGCACAGGCCACTGTCTCCTTCATTCCTGTTCCACAATAATTTTCATGTTACACTTGCTTTTCATCACAGTAACTGTCTAAAACCCAGCTTTGAGAAGATAGAAGTCACCTAAAGGAATGTAGCCTGGTATAAGGTTGAAAGTGTAAAATACTTTAAGTTTGCTCTGTATCTGACAGATATTACTGTTTCCCTTGAAAATTTAAAGTATCTCATGGTGACCATGGTACCCTTGGGTGCCTTAGCACACAGTTTGGGTACTATGGCCTTAGCACATAGATATTCAAGAGCTATCTGAACTATTTGAAATATCTCTTTCAAGTAAATAATCCTATGATTTGTTAGTTTTTATTGCTTTTCTTATACTAGTATAGATAGAGTCCATTAAAGAAAATAAATTTAAATCACCCATTTTCCCTTTCTTCTGGATTAAAATGCACCTTTATCATCAAAACAAGTTACTGGTGTTAACATTTGAATACATGCCACATGTTTGCCATTCATGGCCAAATATATAGAACTCCAGAACATACTCTTTCTCTCACTTTTAAGGGGAAAAAAAGCCAGTCCTCATTTTACATACTTATCTTACTCTTTTATGTTAAAAATTCATATTCTTCTACTTTTGGAAGTTGTTTCAGTATCTAGAAATTCTGACCAAAACAAGAGGGGAGTGTTTAAAACAAACATAAATAAATAAAAAATAAATAACTATAAAGCAACTCTCTCAAGTTTTAAATAAAGTTCTCAGTCTGATAGAATGTCAGATAAATAGCCTTCTGCTATAATATAGATGACTCAGGTCAGATGAGGGAGCAAACACATCTTTGGGAACAGTCTTCAAAGTAGAAATATTAGGAAATATTATAAACACAGTCAAGTCAGGCTAGAAAACACCTGAGTATCATTCTCTACTACTGTCCTGAAGGAATAATTTTCTTTATTTGATACATAATCGTTATAAGATGCAGTTGCAATTCTAAAATGCTCATTGCAGATATTTTTAAATAGCTTTTGAGATAATTGTAGATTCACAAGCATTTGTAGGAAATAATGAAGAGAAACTCCTCACCCAGTTTCCTACTCTGATGATAAATCTTGTATGACAATAATACAATATCATGACCAGGAAATTGATGTTGATACAATCCACCCAACTATTCAGATTTCATCACTTTTACTTTCACTTGTGTGTGTGTTGTGCATGTGTATTTGTGTTTTCTTAATGCAGTTCTATAACATGTAGATTCTTGTGACTGCCAGCACAGTCAGCCACAGCACAGTTCTGTCATAAGAATCCCATTAATAGCCACAGCCACCCCCCTTTCTCCCCCTCTTCCTAACCCCTGGTAACCACTAATCTCTTTTCCATCTCTATAATTTTGTCATTTCAAGAATATCATACAAATGGGATCATACATTATGTAACCTTTTGAGACTGGCTTTTCAACACAGCACAATTCCCCAGAGACCCTTCCAGTTTGCGTGTGTCTCAGTAGTTCATTCTTTTTGTCACTGAATAATATGGATTCCATAGACTGGTTTAGCCATTTGCTCTCATTATAAATTTTATGAAGCAGTTAGGAAAACTAGCAAATGAAAATGCCGAGAGTATAAACTCTTTTATGTGCACAAAACCTGATAGTGGAACTCAGGAGTTCACCAATATAAATTTTATCTTTATCCTCTTTTTGAGGCTATGGAAGGTATTTGATAAAGGTGGTATCCTAAGATCCCTTGGCAGAGGGAAAATCTGATTAATGACACAGTACACAGTGATTAGAAAAATATCTTTTAAGTTAAAAGCAGGGACTGGCGGCCTGTTTACAGGATTGCAAATATATTTCACTTTCAGTAAAAATTATGAGCTATTGGAAGCGACTGCCTGGAGGGCAGTGAGGAGAATTCAGAGGGTGAGTCCAGGATCAGCAGGTGCAAAACCTAGTTGGTGAAGATCAGTATCCTGTCACAGCTGTGCCAGTTGTTTTGTCACCAGTGGTGTTAAAGCTAAAGAAAGCCCACATCACCTGAAAGGTCAATGACCAACATGAAGTGTATAAACACAATGGTTAGAAAACAAATCTGATGAATGTGTTTCCAGCATTTTCAGGCAAGAAGCACCCAGCAAGCAGGATGTCGTTAGAAAATAGATCCCTGTAGTGGGAAATAATAGTTCAAGCCAGGAATACCTTCATTACATTCTTCTAATTCCCTTTTATTCCAACTCTAAAGACATAAATTAAAGAGCCCATTTTGAGAGAGAAAATATGGGCCAAAGAATCTAAATTTTTTCCTTTCCTTAATATTTGAGTGTTTAGTAAGTGATAAGCAGAGCGCTAGTGTATTTTATATACATTAACTCATTACTTCTCACACAATCTTGGGAATTTAAATCATATCACTATCTCCATTTACATATGAGAACTGAGGCTTTGAGAAGTTCTATAACCCATCCAAACTAAGAAAAAAGGTGCTTGGTGTTTGTCCTCATTGCTTTTCTTTCTCCTGGACCTTTTCTTTCTCATTATAAATTCATAAACTGGAGTTATGCTTAACATACAATTCTCTGGTGAATCTGGGCTGCATGATTATCCTCACATTCCTGGAGCCTTCTCACCTCAGGGCATGGCAAAATCAAGCGCCTGAATCCCCAAGGTTAAGGACAAGACCTGGAAATGGAGACTCCAGGGAGTTTTTTGAAGCAACATAGCTTAGGCCTATGCCAGCTTTCCTAAGCCATGCTCTTTATCACACTAACAAACTACAACACAGATCTCATTACAAATGATAGAATTACTGGGGTGAGGGGGAGGGGATGGTGTAATTATTTTTTAGCACCTACAGGGTGAGAAATTATGTTAATAATAGCAGGTCTAAAAGATTGAGACAAATTTCCCAATTTGTTTCTACAAGAGAGGATAAATAATTCTGTGGACTAAGTAAGTATTAGCAGTTTACTGAGTACAAACCTTTACATTTAAAAAAGTTTCTATTTTTTTCTTCCATGTATGTTTTTTATTTTCATTAGATTATCTCACAAGTATTCTTCATTCTCACTTCTCAATTTGACAAATATAGAAGTACTTTTTAATTTCTAAATATATACTCACACTGCACTTTATAACTTTAAGTCATGAAGAAGAAAAACACTTTTTTGTTATTAGACAACCATAAATAAGATTCTTTTATTTCACCTCTCCTAACATATTATTCATTAAGAAAATTGCAAAGCTTATCAGAATATTTGTTCTATTCTTTAAGAATATTATTAGATAAATATTCTTTAAAATATGTTGGTATCTCTTAACCATATTTAGAAGAGGAAACTGAACCATATGAGATTAAAAAAATACTTAGCAAGTGAGGAACAAAATTGAGTCTCAGCTGTCTGTTTTTTTTTCAGCTTTGTTGAAATAGTATAGACAATTAGTTATATTTACATTGCACATTCAATAAGTTTTTTTTCAGTTATAGTTGGCACACAATAATACTCAGTTGTATAGCATAGTGATCTGAGAGCCACATAACTCACAAAGCAATCACCCCAATAAATCTAGTATCCCTTCCCCTTACATATTTATTACAACATTATTAACTCTCTTTCCCATGCTACACTCGATATCTACTTGTCTATTCTGCAACTACTCATTTGTACCTCTTAACCCATTTGCCTTTTATTTTGTCCCCCCAAAACCCTTCCCATCCAGTAACCCTGACAATATTCTCTGTATCTATGAGTGTATTTCTGCTTTTGTTGTTGTTGTTTATTTTTTTGATTTCAAGTGAAATTCATGATGTCTTGTAGTTTATACCAGTATTTTCCTGAATGCCTAGAAGATAATCTTATAATGAAACCATGTGCTTAATCAGTCACATATAGTAGTAAATGCTATGAACCAACTGATTTCACCAATGCATGTGAAAAGTGGACAGAACTGTGGAGCAAGAGAAACTCTTGCATGCTGATGGTGGAAATTCAAAATGATATGGCCACTTTGGAAGCCATTTTGACAATTTCTTACAAAACCAAACATACTTTTGCCATATGATCTAGCAACTGAGCTCCTGAGTATTTACACAAAGGAAGTGAAACTTACACCCACACAAATCCTGTATACAGATGTTTACAATGGCTTTATTCGTAATTGTCAAAACTTGGAAGCAAATAAGATATCCTTCAGTAGGTGAATGGCTAAATAAACTGTGGTACCTCCAAATAATGAAATATTATTTAGTACTAAAATAAAGAACTGTCAAGCTAAGAAGACTGAGTGAAAAAAGCCAATTAGAAAGAGCAATATGCTATAGGAATCCAACTATATAACATTCCAGATAAAACAAAACTATGGAAACAGTAAAGATATTAGTGATTTCCAGGGTTTAGGGGGAGGGAGGATGGATAGGTGCAACACAGAGGAATTTTAGAACAATGAAACTACTCTGTATGATACTGCAATGGTGGATACATGTCATTATACATTTGTCCAGATCCACAGAATGTACAACACTAAAAGTAAACCAAGATATGACCTATGGACTTGGAGTGATAATGATGTGTCAGTGTAGCTCATCAACTACACTGGAGGAGGCTGATAACGAGGGAGTCTATACATGTGTGGGGGTGGGAGTATATGAAAATTGTGCTGTCCACTCAATTTTGTTGTGAATCTAAAACTTCTCTAAAAAACAAGATCTATTAAAAAATGTGAACAGAAAAAAAAATGTGAACAGAACTGACAAAAAAGAGACTATTAAAACAGGGTTCCAGGAAAATCTGTGTCATCACCTGGAGATGATCATTCTCATAGGCTAATGTTGAGTCTAAGAATCGTATTTTTGGCCTAAATAAGGTATTATTATCTGAGAATTTTTATTTTTTAGCAATTGGGTGAAGGTTCCTTATAAAGAGGAATATGGCATTGTTTGGAAATAGTTGGATAAGATGCTTTGACACTTTGGTACCAAGTCCAGGATGCAGAGAGAGGTTCCAGGATAAAGAAGTGACAGACATTTTCTTCCTCCCTGAAGTGGTATGGTCAATGCTCAACTTTAGAGAAATTTCAAAGAACATAGAAGATTTCAAGTTCACTGTGGATGAATAATATTAAAATGTCTTCATTGACCTAAAAATATTTAACAAATATTACATTGCTTGCTAATGTAGAAGCATTTGTGAGAGTAGATTTTTTGGTCAGGGAAATTTGAAAAGGAAGACAAAGTGGGCCATTGACATCTAAGCTTCAGAAATAAAAAGTCTTCCTTATTTAAAAAAGTCAGATATACAGAACATGCTTAAAACAAATAATTCAGATGAAGATTATCTTCTAATGTGTCCTCCGATCATATAGAGATTTGCTACAGTACTCTGTTGTTTAAACTAATGGATGTTAACAGAATCCAATTTTTCTTAGGAAAACACAAGGAGATTAATATTTGTTTTTATCTTCAAAGAGATATAGATTGCTCAAAAGGCCATCTAGGCATTTGCTTAGAGCACCAAAACGGGAGGCGGGGGGAGGGGTGAGGTGCGGGGGTTAACAACACTTTCCAAAACAAGTATAGAAAGTATTAAAATTTGCCAACTTTTCTTATCCTTATTTGTCTGAATAGCATCATTTTTATTTTGAATTAGGTGTGGTGGTAGAGGGGATGTCAAGGTCTTTTCAGTACTTAGGGTCTGTTGAGGTCCTAATCTAATTTCTGTCTCCAAGGAATTAAGGAACTCAATGGGGAGGTAAAAACACAGGAAAGAGAAAAAGAGTGAATACACAGCATTCTATAGTCACATGGCAAACTGTGTGTGTCCATCTATAAGCACAACAAAAATTTTATGAGACACTGGACAATAGTTTTAAAGAAGAAATAAGACATAAGTGAGGCTAGAAGGAATGGGTAGAACCTTGGTATTCAGATTGAGATGTAAAATTTTTATATAGCCAGCCATTACCATGACTTCTGAAGATGACTCCTTTAAAAAATCTTATAGATAACACTTCAGGAATTTGTTGGCAAACATCCTGATTTGTTTGACTTAGGGTCATTAGACATGAAGGAATATAGCACCAGAAAAGTGTTTTTCATGGGTATTTGGGTTTCCTTTGGAAGCTGGGTGGTGGAGAGGCAGAAAGTCTCGTCACGAGCTCAAGAGCTCTTGGGAAAACCCATCTTTAGGGAATTCATGGCCTAGAAAGACCAACAATTTGAATTTGCTTTAAGGACTCTGGACCTTCTAGTTCAGTGTTTTGGAAATTTGTTTTGTTTTATTTTAAGAAAAGGAAAAAAATTGAAGTTAATGACAGAGGAAATTTTTGTACCAAAATGGTTTAAGAAAACAAAGTCTAAAATAGGCAGGTCTTAGCCTCTTTAGCAAACATTAATTTATTCTATTTCTTTCCAGTCGTGAGAAATCCTTGAAACCTTGCCTTCTCTTTACCCTCACCCTTATCAAAAAGAAAAAAAAAAAAGTTGCCATGTAGGTGTTAGAAATTTAACTGAAGAAAATTAGCAATGACACATTTAGATGCTAAGCAGAACATAAGATTTCAAATTGATTAAAGCAGGCTTGTGTTTTACTGCTATAAAAAAAATTAAGAAGGTAAGGAAAAGTCCGCTTTTATTTCTTGTGTTAGGTAGGTAATTTTTTTTTTATTGCAGTTCTACCAAATTTTACTCTTAAGTGCCAGAATGAAAGAGGGAGTATATTCTCTTACTTTAAATACTTAAAAGACATTTCATAATAATAGTGTTTTGGTTACTTCTAAGAAAGTGGTCTATTGAGCATCTCTTGCTAATGATCTGCAAAGAATAAAATACAAATTAAATGTGAAATCAAAGGGGAGATAAAAATAAAGAATGAAAATAGAATATTGTGTAGGTTAACAGCACCATTAACTGTATTTAGAGCTTTCTAAATCATGACCTAGAGTGAAGTGGAAAATAACAGGAAGATCAACTAGAAACAGTGAAAAATAACTCTAATTAATTCTTATTTTTTTTTTTTTACTGTAAAAATCGAATATATCTCTGCCTTGGATCATTTGGCCCCAAATATTGACAAATCCTGCATATTAATAAATCTGTCCTTCGTAGAACACTGAAACACCATCGCCCAACTTCTCTTCAATAGTTCAATGAAAGAGGTGAAGACACTGAAGGAGAGGAAGGCAAGTACCTTCTAAGAGACTGTACATTGAATTAGGGGCAACTTAGGGTATAATTTGCATGTTATTTAATTGTTGTACTCTAATGTTTCAAAGGAACAAATATATACGTAATGATTCCATTTTTCTTTAGTTAATGATAATCAGAGATGATCTCTAGCAATAACTTCCCTTCCTTCGTGGGAATCATAGTGGGGCAGACAGGAGCTGGCTTTGTAAACAAAAGTAATACTATGTGAGAAAGGGATATGCAGAAGAAAGACATCATTAATCTCTGCTTGGTGGAAAATAGAAGGCTTCAACCAAGGATGTAAACGAAAATGCAGCTGAGATACTATAAGGGTTCCCTCTTTAGTTGGCCTAATAAAAGTGTATTTGGGTTCAGAGAATTACACACATTAATTTAATCACAAACTGAGGAACTTGGATTTTTACTTATTAAAATACAAATTAAGGTAATTAATTTCTGCAAAGGTGAAACCCAGCCTCTAAGCAAATAGTCAGTCTCAATGATTGTCATGTTTTAGGGTACATAAGAATAAAAAAAGGAGCTCATTCAATGCAGTTATCTCTGAGATTCAGTAAAATGGGATCAATCTGAATTCATTAAAAACTCTTTAGTATTTAGTATTATTTAGGATTCTAGTACAAGTAGTTCATGAACCACACTTTGATAATGCTCCTAACTTCTCCTGACTTTCTAGAGCTGAGGCTCTTCTCTTGCACAAAACCATCTTCAGGTCTCACCAAAACCACTTACACCATTCTGGCATACCATCATAGCTGACTATTTCATTTGAGAAACCATGTATAACTTGAGGTACTTTTAGGTATGTCTCTCACCTTCTCTTTGATGTATAACTTTTAGTCAGTGTGTAATTCAGTTATTTATGAATAACTTAATGTTAAACACATTAGTGACTTGATGTATTAAAGAATTTTATAAATAAGTGTAAAATTAAATCATTCCCTAACATATTTTTTTTACAAATCTAAATTTAAGTTGGATTTGTTTTTTTTTTAGCATAATACAACTGATTGTCACTCTGTTAAACAAAGACCTGAGGATTTAAGAATGAATCTGTGGGCTAACTTAATTTAACATAATCTTAGATTATTCAGGGTGGATTGTCATTTTATCTTACTTTATGCACTGATAACTCTAATTTCTTCTTATGCCTTTGACTAAAGAGAATTAACTGCTTTTCCACTGACATAAACTGGCAAACCTCTTTACAAAAAAAAAAAAAAATCATATTTAGCCTGTGAAGTGTGTTTTTCCCTCATTTAATAAAAAATTTAGAGGTAGATGTCTTTCCCCAGATCTCCCAGAGAACAATGACTCTTCATTCATATTTGTAGGCCTAGGACCTGACCCGTTTTCAAAGTTTTCCTGGAAGAGATGCTAAACAGTAAAGTCCTTCTATCTTTACTGGCCAGTTCATCTGGCCATTTCCCCTGAGAGAAAAAAAAATACCTCAGAACAAAGCCATTTCTTTTCAAAGGCAACATTACACAATAAGTAATGTTTTATATATCTACTCAGTTACTCTTCCAGTCCACTTATTCTCATTTAGAATATATGAGCCCTTTTAAAGTCAAGATGGTCTTTTCCAAGATTTCTAAATAACCCACAACCTCCTTTACCAGCC
Organism: Cynopterus sphinx; assembly: GCA_030015415.1. Classification (NCBI taxonomy): domain Eukaryota; kingdom Metazoa; phylum Chordata; class Mammalia; order Chiroptera; family Pteropodidae; genus Cynopterus; species Cynopterus sphinx. The sequence goes on from CM057387.1 coordinate 85,761,521, forward strand.
CTATGAGCATGGCAGAGCAGAAGGAGCATCAAATGGACTTGGGGAGACATAGATTACAATCCTGTCATCACCACTAAGTAGGCAATCCCTCTCCTTTCTGGGAGGTGAGAGATTCAGAATCCATGATCTTCCTCTCTGAGATATGGTTCAGTGTTTACTATCATCTTTTTGTATATTATCCTGATGCTAAATTAGTTGATGACTTAGCCTTGTTTTCTAATAAGACTCCTATTAGTGGAAATCTAGTTCTTCAAAGTACATATTGGTCACCAGATCCCACATCATCTGTTATAAGTACCTCACAAACAGAATGAGAGGCTGTTTCTTGTGATCTCCCCCTTTCATTACTTTTCCTCATCTGCCTGCTGAATGTGGAGAACTCTGAGGCTCTAGAGATGGGCAGAGATATAAGGTGGAAAGTATCTTAGCCTCTGAATGAATGCATGGGAGGCTCCTCACCTACTAGGAATAGCTATTATGTGAATGAAAAAACAAAAAAAAAAAATAATTTGCTCCTGTGAAGCCACTTTAATGTCTGAGTTTGTTTGTTAGGCCAGCTAATATTACCTTAAAAATAATGTATCAGATTCTCATGCCTAAGTTTTAAAGAAAAGTAATAGCTTCGTTGAGATATAAATTATATGCAAAAAGTTTAAAATTCAATGATTTTTAGCATGTTTACAGAGTTGTGCAGCCATCACTGTTATCCAATTCCAGCACATTTTTGTTACTCCACAATGAAACCCTATATCCATTACCATTTTCTTCCCATTTCAATCCAACCCTTCCAGCCCTAGACAACCACTAGTTTTCTTTCTGTATCTATAGATTTGCCTATTCTGGACATTTCCTATAAATGGAATAATATAACACGTGGTCTTTTGTGACTAGCTCCTTTTACTCAGCACAAAATTTTAAAGGTTTCATCTATGTGGCATGTATCAGTATTTCATTTCTTTTTATTGCTGAATAACATTCCATTGTATGGATTGACCATATTGTACTTGTGCATTTATTAGTTGATGACTCATGATCAATCTTTCTTTTAAAATATCCTATCGCCATACTGAAGAAAAGATTCACTTATCTAGAGGATACACACACAAAAGTCCTGTGGGTTAAAACTATCAAGATTTTACAAAAAAAAAAAAATGGTTTATTTGATTTAAACTCACTCACAAGACTCAAAACTCAAGTTAGAGTGATAACACAAAAAATCCCCAAGAGTTAAAAAACAAGAAGAAAGCACATGGTTTCATATTTTTTAATTCATGAATCATAAAGAAAATATGATGCATTACATCCAGACAGTTTGGCAGCAGCCTGATTAGGATGTACTTTGGGGAGGAACCCAAGGAACTAAATCTAATATCAACACAAAGCAATCAAGTAGAAATGAGGTATTGCTGGGTCATGAAAAAAAAAGTTCATTAAAGAAATCAAGTCTCAGTGTTTTTCCAAATATAAATCTTAGCTAGTTTAAAAATCATTAAATCTTAATGACAGAGTCAATTTCTTGGTGGTGTTTGCAAATGAAATATTAACATATTTCTGTAGTCTGTAAGTTTAGAATTGTGATTATCTTTTCATGTTTGAGAAGTTAAATTTCTGAGATTTATAAGACAGGAGAAAAACACTGGGAGGCAGAAAAATACTGCTTCTGTATTCACTCTTTTTAGGTCATTAGGAGGATATTCACAAAGAAATAATTTACTCTGCATGCATTGCATTCATTTGATAGACACTTATCAAGCACCCTTGTTTCCCAGGTACTATAGTGGTGCTGAAACTACAGAGATACAGAAAGTAGTAATGGATAAATGGGAAACTTGGAGAGAATGACTAATTCTGACTGAGCTCCTTGTTTCAGTGGTAAATATATTGTGTTGGGTCTTTAAGGATGAGTACATTTGCTATTTGAGAAGAAAAGCAATTTTGGGTAGTGAGAATTGGAAGCACAGAGATTTGGAGTCATGAAAGGGCATGGTAGATTTAGAAAACAGGGTTATACAAGGGAATGAAGAAGTAGGTTGAAAACTAGTTTTGGTTCAGTCTATAAAGGGACTTGAATGGCAAGCTTATGAGTTTAGATTTTGTTCTTTAGTCAGCAGAGAATTAGCATATTTATTTTAAAAGAAACAGTTACATGGCTGGACTATTTTTAAAATTTTACTATAAACACACCCACACACACAAGAATATAAAATTGCCATATACATATCAACCACTTAACGGTTGTCAAGATCCTTCTACTTTTACTTTATTTTATTTAGATGAAGAATTTTAAAGCAAACCCCCCTACCTGATTTCATTTCACCCCTACATTTCTATGTATGGATATGTTCTTATCTAAACACAATCCCTTTTTGCAACTAGATTAGGAATTGGGACAAGTGAGCAAGTGGTAAGAACAAAAGAATATAAGCTCCATGACAGCAGTGAACTGTGTATGTTCCTCAATACCGAACATTTCATGCTTAGCACTGTGGTTGACATACAGTAGGTATGTCAATAAATATTTATTAAATACATATATGAATGGGTGATTAAATGGTTAGATAGATGGATAGATGGTATTAAAATATCTAAAATAGAAAACTAGTTGGGTGTTTATTACTAATAGCTGGGGAGAGAGAATATGAAACATCTTTCAGATATGACTTGCCTTTAGGATATTTGTCTATGGACTATTAATACCCCAGTGAAATGCTTAACATTATAAACTACAAATTGTACAGCCCAGAGATATAAAGAAAGACTCAAATGAATCTAAATTTAGTCCTTAGAATGACTATCTAGATTATGGAAATATAGGAATAAACTGTGATATTTTGGTCTCCAATCATACAGAAGCTTCAGAAAGTTTCTAGGATAATGATGATGTGAGAATCTATGCATGCCTACTTAATAACATTTCACATGGTAAAGTCAAGAGCATTAAAAATAATAATAGATTTTTATAAATCTAGTTTCTTGCAAGGGCAAATAAAATCAATAAGCTTATAGCTAGGCTAACCAAAAAAGAGGGAGAACACAAATTATTAATATCATAAAAGAAAAAGAATATTACTACAGATCCCAAAGACATTAAAAGAATAATAAAGGAATATTATACCTGTAAATCTCATAGCCTATATGAAATATGCCAATTCCCTGAAATTGTTAGTTCTCTAACTTTCTACAATCTACCAAAACTCACACTAGAACAAATAGAAAATTTGAATAGGCCTATATCTGTTAGAGAACTTGAATTGATAATTAATAACAAAACAGTATAAAGCTCAAACGGTTCACTGGTGAATTCTACCAAACATTTCAGGAAGAAATTATACCAATTTTCTATAATTTTTTTTCAAGAAGAAATAAGTAGAGGAAATACTTCCCAATTCATTCTATGATGGCAGCATTTACCATAACATCAAAACCAGACAAAGCTACCACATAAAAAGAAACTGTAGATCAATATCTCCTATGAATATACATGCAAAAATTCTTAACAAAATATCAGCAAACTGAATCCAACAATGTATGTAAAAACTTACACACCATAACCAAGTGGGATTTATCCTAGGTATGCAAGCCTGGTTCAACATTCAAAAATCAATTAATGTAATCACATCAACAGGCTAAAAAAGAAAAATCATATGATCATATCAATAGATGAAGAAAAAGTCTTTGACAAAAGCCAACAACTATTCATGATAAAACTCTCAGGAAACTAATAGAGGGGAAATTTCTGAATTCGATAAAGCACATCTGCAAAATTCCTACAGCTAGCATTAGATTTACTGATGTGAAACTTGAAGCTTTCCCACTAAGACAAGGAACAAAATAAGGATGTCCTCTGTCACCACTGCTTTTCGTTATTGTACTGGAAGTCTAAGCTAATGCAATAAGACAACAGAAGAAAATAAAAGGCATATAGATTGTGAAGGAAGAAGTAAAACTGTCTTTATTCAGAGATTACATGACCATATATGCAAAATACTGAAAAAATAAACCAAAATCTCCAGAAACTAGCAGGTTTGCAGGATATAAGGTTGCTATACAAAGGCTGTTCTCTTTTCTATATGGCAGCAATGAGCAAGTGGAAATAAAACATACCGTTTCCAGAAAAAAAATACTCAGGTATACATCTAACAAACTAGGCATGGGAACTATATAAGGAGAATGATAAAAGTCTAATGCAGATATGAAAAAATAAATGAAGAGAATTTTTTATTGTCATGGATAGGAAAATTCAATATTCTCAAGATGTCAGTTCTTCTCAATGCAGTATCAATCAAAATTCCAGCAAGTTATTTTGTGGATATAGGCAAAATGATTCAAAAGTTTATAGGGAAGTTAAAAGACCCAGAATAGCCAACACAATACTTAAGGAGTGGAATAAAGTTGGAGGACTAACACTACCTTACTGCAAGACTTACTATAAAGTTACAGTAATCAAGACAGTGTGGTATTGGCAAGAGATAGACGAATAGACCAACGGAACAGCATAGGGATCTCAGGAATAGACCCACATAAATATAGTCCATTGATCTCTGACAAAGAAAAAAAGGTAATACAGTGGACCAAAGATAACCACTTCAACAAGTGGTGCTGAAACAAATGAACATTCACATGCAAAAAAAATGAACCTAAAGTCAGACCTTATACTTGTCACTAAAAAATGGATCATTGACCTAAGCGTAAAGGGTGGTATTCGTTAGTAAGATAAGAAAGCTCATGTTATTATATTCCTTCCTTATTACCAAATCAACAGTATTCATTGCCATTTAATAGCTACTTTTCAATGGTTTAAAACATGAAAGATTCATAGATGTCTTACTAAGGCTAATTTTTAAAATCTCCCCTCCCCTTTTCTTTCCTAATTAGAAAATCTCATTCAAACTGCTTTAGTGCAAAATGGGGATTTATTAGTACACATAAATGAAAATTCAGGAATGGCACTTTCTTCAGACATAGACTGTTCTAGGGACTCAAACCACACCATCAGGGCACCTTGGTGTTTAACAACCAACTCTCCTTTCTCTGTAGGGACTTCCTTGTCGAGCTCCACTATTCAGAGGATATAGCCTCGGACTCATATCTTCCCAGGCTTAAATTCAAAAGCACAAAGCACCACAATCCAGTACAGTACGCCCACATAATTCCCAGAATTCATTCTGATTCAACCAATTTGGATATTTCATCCATCTTTGATCCACACACTGTGTTAATTTTATTTTTATAAGCACCATCATTTAGTGTTCTGACTGGCTAGGTCTGTACACATGCTCTGTGCCATACAGAGCAACGACTAGTTCCCAAAGGACATTTTGGATACTGTTACTAGAGAAAGAGTAAATACATTCTAGGATGATTAAAAACAATAAAACATATCTATTTTGTATTATGCTTTCATAGTTATCTTATTGTCATTATCATTCCTACCTCACAGATGAAAAATTGAAACCCACAGAGTGGTGTGATTAGAACTAAATCTTAGGTCTCCTCTCTCTTAGTTTGGTGTTATTCCACTGCACTAGATTGTGTTGCTTGCTAGGATAAATATTCATTACTCTGGAAAGAAAAGAAAAAAAAACTCTGACCCCAGAAAAAGTATATTTTTTTCTTGCAGGATAAAACATTTTGGAAGCAAGTATAAAAGTTCCTTTAGTCAAGTTATTCCAAATGTCCCTAAAATCAAAATGAATGTAATATGAATTACATCCTAGGAAATTTCATGGTACTAAGGGACAACAATTGCTCATTATTCACATTGATCTGAAAAAGATTCCATGGTTCAAACAGTAAAGGAGCTGGCAGAGTGTGCTGAGGTAAGTAACTTGCCATTAGAGAAATTGCTCTAGTGCCTTTCTAAGAATATTTACGTAGTTTCTGTTTTAATTTCCAACATATTCTAACTGAATGATTAATTTCCCCCAATAAAAGGAAGATATTAAAATGAATACATCTTTCATTCAGTGTAATGACTGGTCTGGATAGAACCTAACAACCTATAATAATTTACTTGAAATAAAATTTCCTTTCAAATAAAAATGCACTGGCTAATGAAAATAAGATGAATAGTTAAAATTCAGACTAGACTAGTTTATTTCACTATCTGTCATTCCCTGCTTTCTCTTGGAAATACATGGTAGAACTATGTTTTTCTTAACAAAATAAATTTTAAATTCTATAAGGGCAAAGACCATTCCTATTGTTCTCACTGCCTGTTATCTACACAAAGACTAGTCCAGGGGAGGTAAATAAAGTATGTTGAATAAATGAGTAAGAAAATGATTTTTTTGACTTCCAACTTCTGGATTTCACTATGACGTACTTTGTTTTCTAAAACTCTAAGCCCAAATTTCAGAAAGTCTTTTTCCCACTGTACACTACAGTGTTAGGTATCTCTTGCCTTCAGATTTATCTTGTATTATCTGCCTAAATTCCTATCACTTAGAATTTATTTACTGCCTCATCATTTCATGTGTATTATCTTATTGTCCCCAATTAAACTGAGAGTTTCTTGATGTAAGAAACCTAGGTTTATTCTTTTCATACCTACTATACCATCATTCAGCCCTCAAACACTTAAATGTGAATTTTCGCTTGTTTCTGATAATCTGGACAGTACAATGTTCAAAATAAAAATACATACGTACATACATACATACATACATACATACATGCATGCATGCATGCATACATACATACCAGGCCACAGAAAGTAAGAGTCCATGTAAACAGAAGGAAGGAATAAATTCTTTCAGAGTTAATTGGATAATTATACTTAACCAATAAATTGGTTCCAAGTTTTCTAGCAAAAAAACAAAAAAAGATACCAAATTACATGTCAGATGACTATGCGTTGGCAGGAACCCCCTACAACCCCTGAAATTAAACCCAAGTAGAAGTTTACCAAGGGTCATTGTAGTAGAAAGCAAAGGGGCATTGGAATCAGGTAGTCTGGCTTTATGTCCCATTTTCTGCACCTTTCTCAATTGTGTGACTTTGGGCAGAGCATTTAAACTCTCTCGACCTTGCTGTCTTCATTTGGAAAATGAAGAGCTTAATAACTATAAACCCCACAGGGTTATTGTAGGGAGTGTTAATGTTAAGCTAGTTACGTTCTCCTCCTCCTCCTCCTTGTCATCTTTGTCAATGCTATTATGTGCTTACTATACCAGACACTGTAAGGAGGGCTTAATGTGTAATAGCTCATTTATCCTCTCACTCCCTCCTTGTGAGGGAGGCAACTGAAGTAGGGGGATGAAGTGACGGGCCTAAGGTTTCACAGCTAGCCTACTGTGTGGTTGTCAGTGGGCATGGGATTAAAGTCAATTCCCTTTTCCTTGTGTGGCTTGGTGAATATCTCCCACTACCATATTTTTATGAAAGGAATGACCTATGCAGCATGATTTCCTATGTATACAGGGCATTTCTGGACCATGTTTGGACCAATTTAAAGAGGAAATGGCAGATGACAAAGAAATCTCAAGATTCTCAAGAATCACACTAAATAATTTCCTGTGTGCCTTCTTCGAATATTTGTATGCATTAGTTTAGATCAGTCAAGCTAAACCACAGCTTCCTCTGACCCAACTTCACTTAATTTTCCATGGTTATGAGAAACAGTAACATATTGCCTTCAGCCTTATTTCATCCCTCTCTGCCTCCAAGGAGATCTTAGTTCAAGGCTAGACAGAATTCAAAAAAGCATTTACTACTTTGGTCAGAGTTGCAGGGAAGTCAATGGATTGAATTTGAAGAGACTTGAGTTCAAGTCCAGACATGCCACTCATTAGCCATCAGACCTTGCAAAGGTCACTCCGAAAGGAGTATCATTTGATGGAGTATATAAACTGGACAAATTTAGTAATTATCTGATTGCTTCTCCAGGAACTTATCTCAGGAACTGAACTACTCCAGGGTAAGGAGGAGATTAAAACGTTCTCAACCCCTAACTTAAAATTGGGCAGCTCCACTTTTATTGATTTTTATTGACTGAATCTTGACTTTAATTTGTATTTAAAAAGGGCTTCTGACCCATTGAACTAGATGATTGCTAATGGTCCTGGTTTAACAGTCTCTGAATACACATCCATTCTTGGCTGTACTGATTGCCCTGTGGGGGATCTCTGTGTTAGAGTTTGCTACTAGTAGCGGATGCAGCATGTTTACTAAGAGAAGAATTAAGAGACTCTTCTTTCTCCTTGCTAACTTCTGAAAAGAAATAAAATATTTCAAATGATGCTCTTTTTCTGAAACTAGCAAATAGATGACCAAGGGAAGACTGGTTGCAAGTGAGACCAGATGAACTGGGAACTTATTTACTTCTTCCAGTGAATTAGCAGGAGAGGGGGAAAAAAAAAAAAGAACCCTTTCTCCCCTTTAGCACTGTGGGGAGGAAGTAAACAAAGCATTCCTTCCGATGTGATTCAGAATTTCCCAGATGCTAAGCCAATCAGCCTACTGAAGAGCTCTAAATCACTAGGATTTTTCCAAAGCATGCTCAAGGCACAGAATTGTCTCTTGTGAAAGAGGCAGGGGCAGAGTAGACTGCCCTCCAGATTCACAGTCAGATCTGACTGTGGTCTTTTCCCTTTCTCCTTATTTAGAATTAGGCAAGTCACTTTCTTCTTCTGTCTTGGTTTCCAAATCAATTAAAGGAAGTTTCTGGACTAGATATGTTACTAAAGTCCCTTCTTGCTACAACACAGTATGTTCCTCCAAATAACCCAAGAGTCAGCTAGATGGATGGCTCCAAGTCTTCTGACCTATGTTCTACTTCTCAGTATCAAAGTAGAAACTGCCTCAGGCCCCAGCCCTGTAGACAGTGATACACTCACTGACCCTCCTCTCAGTATCTCTAAAGTTTATAAGCTAAGTTATATTCCTCTTAAGCATATCTTGCTCAGATGATCTATTTGCACTGAATTCTTGATGATATGTTTTCCTTTTCATAGCTGATTTCTATTTTTTTCTGTACATCATGGCAATATTTAGGGCATGCCTCCTAACCGCCCCCCCCCAATTACCCCTAAATATCACACATTCAAGAGCAGGGGGTAATAAACTAACAATGGCAACAAACAGGGAAAAACAAAAGACAGGTAACATTACAGCAAAGCAGGTTACTTAAAGCTGAATTATAAACATTTCTATTCTTAAAAATTACATGTCATTATTATCACAGAAAAACCCTCACCTGCCAAATTTCTTTATTGCCCCTCAGCCCTTTACTTTGTTATCAATCCTTGCTCACTCCCATCCTTTCTAAATTCCCTCCTGGTAATTCCTGGATATTTAAAATGTTTCCAACTTCATTTTATAGAACAATCAGCTCTCTCTTTCTTTTCTAATGATTCTCCTTGGCCAAGCCCTGAGGGTATTTTTCCACAGCTAGAAAAGGCCAAAGTATTTTTTCTAATACTTTGTCTGTCTGTACTGCAGTTTCCTTGTCTGTAAAATGGGAAAAGTTATATTTCTGTGGGTTATTATAGTAGCTTCAATGACATGATGCCGGCTTGGTACCCCAAACAGTGCCTAGTACACAGTCATAGCTCACTTTAATGTTAACTGTTATTAGTTATTGGTATTTGCAATATTAGATCATCTTTTAGGATTATTTTTAAGGATTAGAGACAAATATATAACACAGGGCTCACCTCATGGAAGACATCTAAAAACATGTAAATATGTTAGTATTTACAGAAGGTTTACTCTATGCAAGCTAGTCTTCTGTTTACACACACTTAATATTCACAACAACCAAGAGAGGTTGGTGCTATTCTTATCTTTATTTTACAGATAAGGAAATCAGAGCAAAAAGAGGTTAAGTAACTTGCTTAAAGTCACACAACTAGTTAGTGACATAACTAAGATTTAAACTCAGGTGATTGGACTTCAGAATAACTTCACCAGGTTATTCTGCCTTTTTAATTTTTTTTAATGCCATTAATAAATAAATGAAGACAGAAGTTTTATTCAAAGCATATTCTAACAATTGGAATTTGTATAAAGGATAAATTCTCTTAACATACTTATAAAGTAGTTGTTGGCACTTCACTAGGTCTTCCAGGAATGTTAACAAGAAGTCTTACTTTTTATTTTGACTGTTTACTGCAAAATTTATCTAGTATCTAAATAGTACCATGCTGTACAAGGCTAACAAACATTTTGAGATTTCAATTGGATCAAGAAAACATTGGATTTCAGAATTCCCTTTACTTGTTTAAGTGTATGAGCTACAAGGACGTTATTCATGGAGCTCATGCAATTGAGTAAGGCCAATGGTGAAATCAACCTGGTATTTATTTTGTAATCAGACAATTGTTCCTGTCCTGCATTGTAATTAAACATCAATGATCAGCTGCCTAGTAAAAAGTTGCAGTTAAAATTATTTTTTTAAAACAAGTCAAACATTTTAAAGGTTATCTTCAGGGATGGCTAATCCAGTGATGGAAAAAAGATGACTTGTGCCTTCAGGCTCCCTGCTGCAGATCTGTGATGAGATGGTCTATTGCTCTTCTTGGAATGAAGACCTCTTGTTGGGGAGTGTGTATGAGTAGATACTGGATTGGTTGCCCACCTAATACCCATTCCTTCCCTTCCTAGTCATAAAACATTTCCTCTTTCCAACATAACCTGGGCTTTTATCAGCTATTCATCCACTCCTCCACACATCCATGTGTTTCCAGGGGTAGGAACCCCTCCTCCCTGGCTCCAGCAAGTGGACCTTGGTTATCCTGATTAAGCTAGGCCAATCATAGTCATTTTATTCCCCTGGCTAACTCATTGGGTTAAGAATAGACTCCTGAACTGAAATGTGAGACATTTACTTGGGGCTTCTGGGAAACATATGTGAGTTCTAAACAGAGACACCCCAGAGACAGCTCCTTTCTGTCTTTGGATATTGTTTTATCTGAAGGTAATGCCTGTAACACTCATAGGCATTGTTCAATGCTGAGGATGACGGAGTAGAGAGAAGAAAGCCTGGATCATTGATGGAACTATGAAGTCATGTATGCTTCTGCTCCTAGAGTCTGTTTTCAACACTCTGCTCTTTCACTTGTGTAAGATAATAAATCTTTTAATTGTTTAAGGCAGTTTGAGTCAGACTTTTCTCTCATTGGAGACTCTAAGCATTCTAAGTTATAGCAAGCATGTGTGCACTGTGCAAGCTGGTTAGTATGTATGTTAGGAAGGTAGGGTAAATCAGATTGCTTTTAGAGAAAGATGATAGCTCTGTCATAGCCAGGATGAAACTGAAATTCAGGTTCTGCTCAATCCTGAAATATAGCTAACCTGTCAGCTTGCTACTAAGTATAGTCCATAGACCAGCAGCACTGACTTCACCTATGAATTTATTAGAAACAAAGAATCTCAAGCCCCCTCCCCTGACCTACTGCATCAGAGCATACATTTTAGCATGCTTACCAGTCAGAAAAGCATTTATCATAGGATACTAGAGCCCTGGAAGAGAAGTAGGAAAAAGGGGTCCAGCAACAAGGTTTCATAATGATCTCTTGAGGAGCTTTCAAGGCTCAGCTTGTTCTCCCTTCTCTTGCCCTAGCAGGAAGGAAGGGCCTGGAAGTCATTCATATGTGCTAACCCCTTTTTAGGTCCCCTTCTCGAAAGATTTCCCTCACTGACACTTGGAAACCAAATTACAAAGCCTGTATGGTAGGATTCTAGGACTACTTCTCTGAAGCCCAGGTGACAAGGGATGCCTCCTCCTGATCTGATGAATGCTGTAGAGGGGTCTTATTAAGCCAAAAGAACCATACATCACAAAAGCAGCCATCACTTATAATTTCAATTTGGGGCAAGAAAAGCCAAACTGGAAGGACAGGCTAATCCGCAGTTGACAGTCTAGTACACTGTGTACAGTAAGTAGAAGCTTGGGCAGGACCTGCCTGGTACATACTTTGTGGAACTTGGTACAAAAAAAAAAAAAGGCAGGGCTTCTTGTTCAAAAATTCTTAAGAATTTTAAGAAGGCAACAAAAGATCACTAAACCAAATGCAGAGCCCTTCTAAGCCTTATGTAACTGCACAGGCTGCACACCCATGAGGCCAGCAGTACTGAGCAGGAGAGAAATAAATGAAGTTGCTCCTAGTTTCAGGAAAATTTTCATAACGAAGAGAAGTTATCATTGGAACAGGTTTATGATTGGTTCATGGTAAAACCATTCATACTAAATATTATTTATTTATTTCTTCATTCAAACTTAGCATGTGCACGGCACGTTGCTAATTTCTTGAATATAAATTTTTAAAAAAAGATATTCTCTCATCATCCTCATAAGGCTCACACTCTGGTGGGCAAACTAACACTAAAACAGGCCTATAACTTGAGACAGCAGATAATGATAATGGAAAAATCCAAAAAGTATTAAGAATTTAAAATTGAATCACAAATGTATAAAATCTAAGTGTCTTTTATAGATTAGTAAAGTCCCACTCCTAATAAAAGCTATTTGCGTGTGTGGCAAACTTTTTAAATGAAGCCAAGAAGTAGGCTGTTCTAGGGTACCACATTAACTTCCTTCCATCCTCCCTCCCTCCCTCCCTCCCTCCTTCCCTCCCTCCTTCCCTCCCTCCCTCCATTCCTCCTTTGTTCCTTTCTTCTTTGCTTTCTTTTCTTTTCTTCTCTTCTCTTTTCTCTCTCTTTCTTTCTTTCTTTCTTTCTTTCTTTCTTTCTTTCTTTCTTTCTTTCTTTCTTTCTTCTTTCTTTCTTTCTTTCTTTCTTTCTTTCTTTCTTTCTTTCTTTCTTTCTTTCTTTCTTTCTTTCTTTCTTCCTCCTCCTTTTTTTTCTTTCTTTTCTTCTTTTTAACATTTTAGTTATTTATTTATTTTATTTATTTATGTATTTATTTTATTTTATTATTTTATTTTATTTTATTAATTTTACTTTTTCTCCCTCCCTTGACTTTCTGGCTGAGGGATGAGGCACATCATTTTGCTGCTAAAGAAATGTAATCTAGAGTGTGTCCACCTATTTTTATCCTGCATGAAACCTGGCCCCTACTCCTCTTTTTCTTTACTGTATTCTTCCCCAAACAAATATCCCAATCCCATTGGCAGAGTTGGACAGACCAAATGAAGTATCCTATTTTCCTAATTTGTTTGAACAAGGCTTGGCAAGCACTAAGAGACCTAAACATGTATAGCAGAGAATGAAGAAATCGATATTTAATGTCAGGCTCAAAGTAGAAAGCAAAACAAAACAAAACAAAACAAAACAAAAACAAACAAAAAAAGAGACAGCTTATTTTAGACCTTCCAAAGCCCAGAAACAGTGAATGATTTTCACATTTTCAAGCACTCAATTCAATTAACTTTTTGTAGAAGAGTCTGATGCAGGCTGCATTTGACCAGGGCAGTTGATTGATCAGCAACGTTGGCAATGAGTATGGAGTGGGAAATTCAACAGCTTTATATCATGACCATTTGCACAAAAATCTAAAGCTATTTCACTGATTGAGATGTAGAGTTTGCCCTTGACATTTGGACAAGAATCTCTAAATTATAATTACTACTCCAGATAATAACAGTGCATGTTGTGATATGCTTGCTGGACACTCAGCTAGATAAATTCTCTAATTGATCCCCACCTAAAACGTTGCATCCCTGAGGGCAATCCATGTTCATATCTCAGGAAACCTGCAAATTACTCCTTTTGTGAACCTAAAATTTATTGTATAAATACTGGAAACCTGGATGTTAAACTTGTAAATTTCAAGATCCTATTATAGTTGTTGATGGTTAAGCATGGACTCAGAAAACATAATTTAACCAAATGACATTCTCCTAAATAACTGGAATGCACATGATCAAGGTTTAGACTTTCCTGAGGAAAAATTTTCAAGCAGAGCAAATATTAAGCTTGAAAAACTGAGAGGGAGACAGTTTAAGACATCTTATGTTATAGATCATTTCATCCATGATGGATGCATTCACTATTTAAAAAACACTTTCTAATCTGCAAGTTCATTGGAACTGGGTCCAATTGGCATCAAAAGTAGGGCATCTCGCAAAAATCATCGTGTAACTGGTGGGAAAGGGTAGAGTTCTGGAGCCTTGGTTTTAAAGGGTACCAGTGACACATATCCAATGCCATGCTTTGCAAGGAAGCTGGGCACAAAGCCTGCCTTCCTCCATCTCCATTGCAAGCCTGGAAGCAAGCCTGTCTCTGCTTTTGTGAATGTGAACCTACATCAGGTTGAGCCAACTTAATCAGTGGAGAAATACAAATGCCCAGTTCATTTTTATTCAGTTGATCTGGGGCTTGAAGTGCAGAGCTTCCTAGAACAGCATGCCAGAGAAGCTCTAGAAAGTAGAGCATCCTTAAAGGAGGCACATTCTGCCTTTAGCTATGTGGCATTTTGGAGGGCAAGAGAAGACAACCAAAAAAAAAAAAGGGAGCTCCAGCTAAAGAAGTTTTTATCATTTAATGCCAAAACACAAAAGTATAGCTGTTCACATAAAGCTAGGTGAGCATCTTATTGAGGATTATAAATAAATAAGAGCTGAATCCATTGCTATAGAGTCTGACTTAGTAGGTTTTTTTTTCACTCTTGGGGTTAGCAGTGATACAATATTTTCCTATATTATACTATGCTACCTCTCACACCTACAGTGGTATGAGAGGTAGCACAGTATAACGCAGATGATAGCACACTCTACCCAGAATCTCTGGGTTTGAATCATGGTGCAACCATGTTCTAGCTTCCTTAATTTGGACAAGTTATTTAACTTCTCTGGAACTCAATTTTCACATCAATATAATGGAGATAATACAGTACCTACCTTACAATGTTGTAATATTTCAGTGAGTAAAGTATTGATAGAGCAATCAGAGCAAGGCCTGACACATTGGAAGAGCTTCCTCTTCCTTTATAGTCTATAAGAGAAATGGCCAGGTCTAGGATTTGGTAGATTCAAAATTCTTCTTTGATTTCATTGAGCTTATTCTTCCTTAAGTGTATGAAAATAAAGCAACTCTCTGACACTATAAGATCATAGAGCTGCTAAATTGGTGCCATTGGGGTTTAAAGAATCTTGATATGCATATAGGATGAAGTAGTCAAGGATACCTTGGTGGGAGTCATACATTAATTCAATAAATATTTACTACTAATAAGTGCTTGTTATGTGCCTGGCATTGTGCTTATGCTCAGGATATTTGCTTCTTCATGAACAAAAGGGACAGAGATCTTTTTTATACTTGGGTTGGACCTTGAAGGTCTTGTAAGAGTTCTATGAAGAGAGTTGCAAAAAACAACCTTGAAAAAAGGTTCAGAGATAAGATAAAGATGGGGGACACAGGAGAACAAAAGTTTATTTGGGGCAGTTTCTGCTTATGAAAGCCTGGAGAAATTGATTTATATATATATATAAATATATATATATATTTATATATATATATATATAAATATATATATATATTTATATATATATATAAATAAAACACACATGAAGGACTTGGAGGGAAAAGGGAAACTGGGTAGATAATGGGAGTTTGGACAGCTTGCAATCTATTTCAGGATTCCAGGAGTGAAATAAGGTCCAGATTTACAGTGGTGGGTGACAGAAATAGAAAGGAGGAATACAGAGAATCATATGAAGAGAAAAATAATGGTACTTGAGAAAAGAGAACAGAAAAGAAAATGTGATGCCATGTTCTCCTAACAAGTTGAGATAATCAAAGCATTAAGGTAATTCAAGGTATAGAATCTCTAAGATTACTCAGTTTAAAGACAGTCAGTTTTATAGATTGATTGTCAATAAAGTGTGTCTTAACAAAACGGCACATTAAAAATTTGTAGTGAAGTTGGAATAAAATTTCTAATCTGGTGTCTCTTTCTATTACTACACTAAGGGAACGGTCACAGCAGCACTTAAAAACACAAGCAGTCTCAAATTTGATTTTTCTACACAAGCTCTGGAGCCTTATTCTGTCTGAACTTTGAAGAAAGTACCTAATCTCACAAAACTAAGAAAAACAAGGCAAAGACACTTAACTCAGTAGAATTCAATGGTTGTTGGCCTCTCTCTCTTCTATACTCAAGTCCAGCCTTGTTTAAACTCTCAGGAAATTTCAAAATTTCCTTATGAAATTATATAAAATTATGGATCAAGGCAAGACATTCAGCAACTATCAGAAGAGAATTCTTGAAGCTCTATTGGATTCCTAAGAGGATTGGCTCAGTGGTAATGGAACAAAGTGTGTGTAATGGGTATAGGAGACATGATAATGGAAACTATAATGTGATTCAGAGATAGTCACAGACAGTCGCAGCATTGACCAAGCAGCAGAGAACAAATGAGGCCTGTCCGTGCTCATTCATATGAACACTCAGAGAGTGACCACCAGCAACAGTGCTTCTAAACTCAGAAGCCACCCAGAGGACCATATTGCCTGAGCTGAAAGGGAGCTCCAAGTCATCCAGCCAAACTCTGTCGTTTTACAGATGAGGAAACCGAGGCCAGAAGAGGGTAGTATAGGAAGAAGAGTGTACGGCAACATGAGGGAAACAGGGCTATGATGTGGCTAAGAGCACAGATGTTAGAATCAGATAGATTCAAATTACTTAACTCTCTTGGCCCCACAGTGGATGATCTTATTTTTACAATGAAAAAAAAAAAAAAATCTGTCAGAGCATGCTGTGAGCATCAAATGAAATGCTTCATGAAAAATACTGGACAGAGCTGGATCTGAGGGTCATTTTGAATTCTTCTTTAGACTATTCCCTCCTCATCTCCACACAAGTTATCATATATGCTCTGATGCATGAATGTTGTGGGGGAAGTGAACAGAAAGCAGTTATTCCTTTAGCTTTCTGCCAAGCCCTCTAAGACCACAAGACACAGGTCAACATGGCCCAAATGTGGAGCTATTGCCAACACCCTTCTGCATTATAATTATGGGTGGTGGGGATTTGATGAGACAGGAATTACAAGAGTTAAGAGAAAAGCAAAACTTGGCTGATGTTTTGGTCTCTGAGGTCTCAGTGGCAGCTGGCCAACATGCTTCATTGTGGTCTAGGGGAACTTAAAAATGAAGAAGTGAGAAGCACCTTAAAGGGACAACTTGTTTTGTTTTCTTCCTAAGGGAAGGGTTTTTTTTCATAGTGTTTGAAATCATTTCTCAACTGAATGATGGTATTTTCTGATATAAATAAATTGCCATCATGCAAATATAAAAAATAAAATTGATTAGGTGAGTGATTAGACTGTGCCAGACACTGAACTGAAATGCTTTTTACATGTTAGCTCATGTATTTTTTATAATAATTATATGAGATTAGCATAGTAATATTGATTTCAAAGCTGAGAAAACAGAAAACAGAGTCACAGAGAAGTAAATTAGTTAAGATTTCACAACTAGAAAGTGAAGGGGTCAGGATTTGACTCACGCAGCCTCCGCTTGCTTCTATTATCAATGCTGCTTTACTGCTACCTAAGCCCAAGTGGATGAGGCAGGTAGGCAGGGCAGAGCCAACGAAGAGGAATTCAAGAAGCAGCAACACCATGCAAACCAGGTAAGAGAACATGAGAAGAAACGAGGGAAGATAGAAGGAGCAGTCAACAGGAGGCAATAGCACACAGTACAGAAAGAAGGAAGAAGTGGAGGAACCAGGCCTAGAACAATCTAAAAATTGTGTTGCTAAATGAATTTGCCAAAATCAGTAAAGGCTCTTTAAAATGCATAGTCAGCAAAATAAGCATACCCAAGAGCTCAGTCAGGGTGTTGAGTGGGAAAAACGAGGTTCCATATGAAGTTTTGGACTGCTCTTGACAGTGGACCCAGCTTTCTCAGACCAGCCTACGATGATGGTTGGCAGTCATTGAGAATGGCGGTTCAGAGATCACAAAGTCAGGGAGTCGGTGGTTTCCTTCTGCTCTGCCACTTCCAAGCTATGCATATGACCTGGAGCCCTTTTCCTAATTTATCAAAAGGGATTAAGAATAACACTCACAGAGTTATGATGAAAGATAGGTGATATGCCATTTATATAGTTCCTCACTCAGAGCCTGGAACACTGATAAATTATGCATAGTAATAATAATGACAATCATTGCTACCAACTGCAGGTGGTTGTGGCCCACCTTTCTATGAGTCAATTACACCCTCAGAGAACCTACTGTCTTGGATTTCTGCACACTTTGGGGGCATGTGCCTTATATATGGAGTTCATCTATACTGCTCTGACTAAAGAAGCTGCGATGAGAAAAAGAAACACAGCAAGCAGGTAAAAAGCCAAAACCTAAAGGCTATATTTGTATTTACCGCAGAGTAAATAGCATAAATGCTCTATTTCAGGTTTATAAATAAACTTGGAAATAATCTGCATATTTTTACACATTTCTAAATACACATTTTATTATGGTTATTGAGAGCTGAGCATTTGGTAGGAGTATCAAAATCAAAAGTAGTGTTAAGTCTTAACTATGATGAAGGCATTAATATGGAATTGGAAACTATAATTGTTTCCAAACCAGTCAGAATAAGTATTTGTCATATTAAACAAAAGTCAATTGATGATTGAATTGCCTCTGAAATGCTATAAAATAAAAATTCTATTATAACTGAAGGTAGGGTGTATGTTCAATAGATTGTTAAGCAAAAAGAGGAAATAGACTTCTCATTCTAACATAGAAGACACGGCAAATTTCTCTGAAATATCCAAGGTAGTTTATTAAAGTACTTTAAAATATAGTGCCCATAGAAATCTTTAAAAGTAAAATTTGAGAAACTCCAAACCAATTTGATTAAAAACAGTGAGGATAAAGACATCCTGGAAAATAGGATGTCTACTTATTTTTTTATTAGTCAGAAATTTTTATGTGAGGTATTATAGATGTTTCATAGTATTATAGGAATTGAACAGGAATGTGTGTGTCGCATACACACTGATAATATCAGAATTTAAAAATCACATTTTCATAGGCTTTGGCAGCGAGAAATGAAAAAATCTTAGGATTAGATTTATGGCCTAGGTGCTAGGTAAGTAAGTGGTAAACAAGAAATACTTTCTGGAAAATGATGGGAATATCCTTCAGGCTCATAATCTAGCTGAACAGGTGCTTATAGTGTAGAATGGGTGTAGCACTGGTCTCTTCAAAAGGGCTTAAATAGAGAGAGAAGCACTCTTTTTCTTTCAGAAAATCTAAAAGGTTCCTCCTTTCTTCTGGAATAGCTTAGCAACAAGGCAGTTGTTATGTCGAGATTTGGGTAATGTTCATTTAGGAGGTAGAGCAATACAATCAGAAGCTTTCTAAGGAATCTGAGAGAGTCAAGGCATCGGTGGAACCCAAAATATGAAAGGCTATCTGCAGAAACTGCTCAGATTCCAGGTCAGAAACTAGGTAAGCTGGCAGCAGTCAGGGAGCACAGATGCAGAGCTGCTCTAGGCAAGTAACCAAGAATACAGTCAGTAGATATTTTAGGAGCGCCATCTATCAAGTTCTCGAAAGCTCACTGAAGCAAGGGTACATACAGGCATGGGATGTGTGTAATATTAATGACAACAGCAATGATAATAATAAAGGACAGCTATGATCAATTGAATGCAAAAGTCATAAGAAATAGGTTAAAAGCACAGTGTCATGTAATGCTTGCAACAGCTTTGACTAATCCCCATTTTACCAGGTCAGGTCTCATCACATCATTCAGCACTTCCTTCATAGCACTTTTCTCACAGTCATTTCGTTATCTGTATTAATATAATTTCTTTGTCACTATACTGTAAGCTCCACAAGGCTTGTGTTTATGGTATTTGCTCACCATTTACAACCTAGTACCTAGCACAATGTTTGGAGCCTCAATAAATACTTGCTGATAATCTCATGAATTTGTGGTAGATTAAAAATCTAAGAAACAAACAAACAAACAAACCTCCTGAAGTTCAGGCCTACCCAAAGGAACACAGCCAGTAAGTTGCAGAGGTAGGATTTGAACCTGGGACTGTTTTGACTTCCAAGCCTGTGCACTTACCTGCTATGTCAAATAAGAAATTAAGAAAGAAAATCAGAGTCCTTAATAAAAAGAATACTGGGACAGGAACAAATCTCACCTACAGGAAGTCTCATATATTTTCCTCTGGGTTACAAATACATTTTAGAGTTTCGTAGACGGTTTCAACACCAGAAGGCAGGAAAAGAGGAGCTACAGAGTTGTGGGAATGCACAGGTAAAACCAGTTAAAGGAGACAGTCGAGATCTCTGTCACTGAAACTCAAAGAGAGTTTAATGAAAACATTTGGGAGAAAAATGGAACACAGAGAGGTCAACCTCTGTCAACAGCAAGATCTCTTAAGTACTTCTGTCTTTCTGATCCAAACTAGAGAGAAAGAACCTCAGTGATAAAAGCCAGCCTAAGAAATTAACCGATTTAGCATCAAAATTACTATCAAAGGATTAAAGTGCCTCAAAGCCATTTAAAAACAAGTACATGAAAAAAGAAAAACACATAATATACTTGGATCTCTAATATCTTCCTTTTTTCACCTGTCAATATGCATCAGAAGAAATCTAATACCAGGACCATTTGGGCTAGAAAAAGAGTTTATTCAATAGCTGAATTAAACTTCCTGTTTGAGACCTCAGACCTCAGCCATAACAGTGACCAGTGGTTTTGGAAGGGGCACCACAATCCTTTCCAATCTCTCTTAGCTTTCCAGAAAATAAATGTAAGATTTAAATAAAATTAGAGTGTTCATTACTCAGACACAGATTTGATTCAAAACAACCTCCTCTCAAAAAAAAAAAAAAAAAAAAAAAAAAAGAAAGAAAGAAAGAAAAAGAAAATCAGAATGTCATGTATAGCTACTCAAGCCCATCCAACATCTAAATAATTGTTTGCAGATACAATGGAAGCACGACCTTCTCCTTAAATCCCTCCAGTGGCTTTCTATTCCCTCTGAAAAAATTCCAGATTCACCCCGGTTACTCACAAAACCCTCCCTGACCTGAATCTTGCTTTTTCTCTCTTCTGTTTCCTTCCGCCTCCTTCACGGTTCTGCAGCCACACTGACTTTCCTTTCATTCCCTGAGCTTACCAAGTTCTAGACCCTCCACCTCCGTATTTCTCACTTTTCAAATACTCTGTTTCTAGAGCTTTATATGTCACAGCCTAAATGCCTTCCCTGACCACCTAAAATAGCTTTCACCACCACTCCCCCTCCTCTTTCGCATGGTTTTTACTTACTTTTATTGATTTTACCACCATCTAAAACTCTTTTTTATTCACTTGGTTTGTTAGCTTTGTCTCCTCATAATGGAATGCAAACTCCATGAAAGCAAGGACTATGTGTTTTGCTCACTTGTATCTCATACCCAGAATTGTAGCTAGTTTATAGCATTCCATTTTTCATTAAAAACCTTCCTTTGTATCTTAGTTAAAATTTATCGAGAGGGCAACAAACTCTGTTCTTCAATGTGACAACTTGAAGTGGGTTGCCATGAAGATAGACGATGGCAGAAAACTCAAGAGAAGGAATCAAGATTAAATAATTTGATCTGGTAATTAGATTAGGTGGATTATACTATGCTGAAATTATATAAAGAGCTATATATTTGGATTTGTAGCTAGGCAAAGATGTATTTCAGCTGAACACACTTTAAAATACATTTTAAAATTGTCCCACTACATATTCATTACGGCAATAATATTTTTACTCAGTTTAACAAAATTATATGTAGTGTCCCGCATTCATATAAATAATTTATCAAATTAGGAAAGGTGTTTCTTTCTTGGTATCCGGAAATAGGAAAATCATTTGTATGCATGCAATATAAAAGGTATAGAAAGAGGAGCTAACTGTGGTGGGGATACAGCCTAAAATCCTAGTACTAGATCACAGAATCTTAGAACTAGTTAGTACCTACAAAATTATCTAACCCAACCCCTCACTTGAAAACAGATTCCTAGATACTAAATATACTAATAGCCTTAATACCACATTATATTTATATAAATATTTATAGCTTTCAAAATACTATCACATATATTTTGTGCTTTGATATTTACAACACAGTGAGAAGAGCAGACCTCACATCATTTACCATTCTACAGATGAGAAAATAAAGAGATTGTGACTTGCTCAAGAAATACAGCCAGGATCTTCAAAAAGGACTTAAAAAATCAATTACTATCCACCTGGCCAATTATTTCCCTCATTCTCATGACTAATGAAGAATGGTGACAGGAGATGTTAGAATTTTTTTAATTAAAATCAATTTCCCTTTCAACTGCTTTGCTTTCTCTTCTCAATGTTAAATGGCTTGTCTGAAGTCATTCAGTTGGCTGGGGTAGTAAGGACTAGAACCCAATACAGAACTCTTACTGCCTCACCAAGTTATCTTATTACATTAGCATCAAGAATTCCTACCATACCATGCGACTCATTAATATGAGCAATTCCAGCTCAGTACACAAATCGAGCTTCAGCTAACAGTCTAAATTTTTAACAGAGGAGTAGTAAAGTAAGTTAAAATGTAACAGAATATTATACAACCAGTAAAAGTAATGCTCTGGAGACTGTTTCATGACAATAGCAATGATAACTATCAATTATTGATTGAGCATTTACTCTACCAAATACTGTTCTTTATTTATTTTATAAATTATATATATCATATATATTATAATAAAATGACATGTATTAAACTAATTTAATCTTTATAATAATTTCAGATAGAGATTGTCTCATACAGAAGAAACTGAGACACAAAAGGGTTAAATAACTTGCATAAACTCACATATCTGGCAAAAGTAGAGAGATTTGTCTCCAGATCCCATGCTTTTAAATACATGCTGCCTATGACAATGGTTACTATCTAATGTAAAGTAAAAAAGTTATATGTGTGTATGTATATACACATACATGTATACATATGAACATATTTATACATATGAATTTTGTAATGATAAATTGGACTCTATTACAAATATATATTTTGACTATAAAGTTATTAAGAGCTAGCATTCATTGAGTGCTTACTTAACATGCCATATAAATGCTAAATGCAGTTCATATAGTATCTTATTTCATTTCTTCACAATTTTATGTGGTAGGTGTTATTTCACCCACTTTACTGATGATATTGCTAAAGCTTAAAGGGCTTCAGATGGTCTGTCCCCAGTGTCCATGTTCTACATGAATTATAGCAGTGGTTAGTTTTTTCATAATAATGTGATCTCAATTTCTTCTTTGTATCTCCCTATTTTCTAAATGTTCTACAATGGAATCTGATCTCTCTTAAAATGAGAGAAAAATAATTAAAGAAGTCAGGATGAATGTGTAAGATACTAGATTAACTGCATGCTCCTGGAACCAGAGTGCGGCTCTCGGCCAGAGGGAGCCCACACAGCAGATGGGTGCTTTGGAGAGGGCGGGCAAAACATAATCCTGGGTACTGCCTGACATCCAGGAACTATGCTGGAGCCTTTGATGTGCCCAGCAGAGTAACATTTAATAAACCTTACTATGAACCAAGTACTGTTCTAAATGTTTTGCACATATTAACTCATTTAATTCTCACGGGTGACTTGAATATTCTCCCAAAAGTCTATAATGCCTCAAAAGAATTTATTCATTCACTGGAGATTTATTGAGCACTTCCACATGCCACATGCCACATGCTAGAAATAAAAAATGAGTAAGACATGGCCGGTCCCTATTCTGGCAGGGTCCTTGGTTCTTGGGGGAGGAACAAAGTATAAGGACAAAAAATAGCAGCCAAGATCTACTGAGAGCTTAACCCTTTGCCTCAAGACTGCAGCATATACCCCTACCTAAGTTGCCAGCCTGCCTTACAGACCAGAGATTTGCATTGCCAGTTTCCACAATCAAGTGATTCAATTCCTTAAAATTCTCTCTCTTTCTCTCTCTCTCTCAACCCACCCCCTCCCTATTGGTTCTGTATCCCTGGAGAACTCAGAATGCTACAAATGCACTTTCTGATTATCCTTACAATTTTACACAACTAAATTACCCATGAAAAAGAGACTATTGTTATCACTCCCTTTTTCCAGAGAAGGAAAGGTTCACCAGCTTCTCAAGGTCACACAGAAAGGATTTAACCAAGGTCAGTCTGACTCTACAGTCAGTGCTCTTAAATCTTCTGCTTCATGCCCTTGGAAGGTGAGAATTGAAAGATAAATGAACACAGGGAAGGGAGACCCTCACTTTCAAGGAATATGAGAAGGCCTTGTTGAAGAGGACATTATTGTTTGAACTTGAATGATCAGAACAGACTGTTGTCATACAGAGAAGGGAAGGAATATCACGTACAAGGAAAAGAGAAGGACAGGGAGCTTCTGTCTTGCAGGGGCAGTGCACTGTGAGGGTACAAGGCAGTCTGTATGTGAAAGTGTTGCACAGTGCATTGAGGTATTTGGACTTCATCTTAAAAGGATAGGGAACAACCAAAGGCAAATGCCAAAAGTGATCCTGTTGATGTCTGTGAGGAAGATGGACTGGAAGGTGGAAGCAGCAAGGTCTGACTAGGTATGTAAGCAGGGGATGAAATGGAGAGAAAAGAGTCAAGAGCTACTTAGGAAAGATAATTGATGGTTCTTGAGGGCCTACAGATGGGAGGTAGCAAGAAATGAGAAATCAGGAATGAATGCAAATACTGACCTTTGGCTTGGCTACTTGGTAGACATAGTTCTTTGAATTGAGGGCACAAGGAGGCTAAGAGAAACTTGATGGTTAAAATCAACAGCACAGGAGTCAGGTTCTACCTGCTAGGCTTACGAACTATTTCCCGCTATAACTAGTACTGTGAGCAATTTTTCACATGTCACTTTTCAGTGATTTATTAAGGTCATTTGTAAAGGCTGGATGCACAGCTAGACCACCTATATGTCAGTTTTATTCACTGTATTTCAACTTTCAGAAATTTCTCATGGGAGGAAAAACAAATTGATATAATCTCACGTGCCAATTCCAATCAACTGGCACAGGTAGCCTGGAATACGATGGTGAGATTGATGCCGAGGCCAGATAGAAAGACAGCTATGATTGGTTGGTGATGCCTTTAAAGGTCAAGAAGAGGGCAGGGTAGCACCAGGACATACAGTACGATAGAACATGCTAGTAATTAACAGTGTGGTGAAGAGAAGAGGGACATCTGTAAGGCCTATCTGCAGAAGAGATACAGCAATAATGTACCTGAAAAGCAAAATAACAAATAGTAATGCCTAGCCACATAATGCTAAGAAACCACATGTAACCAAGCCAAGAGAGAGCCATCTGAGAAAACAACTGTCATTTGTGCCACACTTTTTGAGATGCATTCATATTAATTATCTCTTCTGATCTTCATAATGATTCTGTGAGGAAGGGAACCAGCATTGTCCCTACCTTACCAATGAAGAAGCTGAGGTCAAAGAAGTTCCAAAACTCACTCAAGGTCAAACAGGTAGTCAGGAGGTACAGCCTCTTCAAGTCCTGGTCCTCCCCTCCACCAGGTACTGACAGACGATGCAGGAGCCACAGAGCACAGGAGAGTGCTATAAATGGCCACATTGTGTGTGGACACAGTAGAGTTAAGACCCTGGGGACACATTCATTTGTGTGTCTTTGGGCAGTCACCCAACCAGCCTCAGCACCTTTGAATGTGAAAGATACCATCCTAAGTCTTTGTCCAGTCACATTTTGGGAATCATTACTGAAATAAACTTTGTCTTGTCGTCTTACAGAGAGAACAAAAACCCTTGGGTAAGTTATTTCATTTGGCTTTGGTTTCCTAAACTGCAAAATGAGGTTGAATTCGATTGGTTAATCTTCAGTTGTAGCCTACACCATTGTGTTTTCATATGATAATGGCCAAGGCTTTCATGGAATGTCAGTGAACACCTAGCTGTCCTTCTGAAGGAAAAAGGGCTTTTGTTCATAGTGGGAACCATCCTTGCTGATAAAATGTTTTGTAGAATGGAAGCTGTGAAAGTTTAGAGTCCACTGGCCTAATGATATTACATGTCCTTCCTCATCATAAAATCCTAGGAAATCAACAAGTGCCACTGGAGAGAGGCCACTGGGACAAAAGACTTCTGTGTTAGGTTGTCTTCTTCAGGCTGATGGCTGCTCTGAGGATCATGACCTGATAATAAAATTAACCCTACTTAGTTGTGAAGAAGGTTTTTGAAATACCACGTCAAATTTAGATGAACCACTTATTTGCTTGTCAGCTAGAAACCCAGGCCAAACGATTTCGAATATGAGCAGGACTTTCCAGTTACACCATTATGCAAATAAAGTGCACTTGACTAGGAGTCAAGTTTGTCTAATAAATGCTGCTTCTGTCACTTGGTCAGGTGGTCACCTTGAACATGTCACTTCATCGGGCCCTAATTGCCTCCTATTTGAAATAAGGATAGTAAAACCTATTCTTCTTACTACACTGGGATGATGTGAGATTAAAATATGTACACAAGTATACGATAATATATGCTAGACTTGAAGCTTCCAGGGCAGAGAACACAGCTGCCCTTTTCTTGCTGTCATATTCACAGTACATAGAACAGCACCTGAGACTAAGGAAAAGCTCCAGATATACCTTCTTCATTTTTTATTAAAAAATACTGAGGTGACATTGATGAACAAAATCAAATGAATTTCAAGTGTATCATTTACAGAAAATCGTGTATATATATATTACATTGTGTGTTCACCACCCAGAGCTAAATTTTCTTCTGTCACTAAATATTTGACCCCTTTTACCCCTCCCCCACTTCCCTTCCCTCTGGTAACCACTAATCCACTGTCTGTGTCTATGAATCTGTTTGTTTGTCATGTTTGCTTGTTGCTTTCAGTTTTATATCTCACAAAAAAGTGATATCATATGGTTTTCAACTTTTTCTGACTGACTTATTTAGCTTAACATGATCACCTCAAGATCTAACCATGTTGTTGCAAATGGCAGTATTTCATCATTTTTTTTGGCTGAGTAATATTCCATTGAATATATTTACCACATCTTCTTTATCCAATTATGCATTGTAAGACACTTTGGTTGCTTCCATGTCCTGGCCACCATGAATGCTGCTGCTATCACCATCAGGGTACATATATTTTTGCAGATAAATGTTTTCATTTGGTGGGGGGGGGGTAAATACCCAGAAGAGGGATTACTGGGTCATATGGTAATTCAATTCTTAGTTTTTTGAGGAACTTCCATACTGTTTACATAGTGACTGTACCAATTTGCATTCTGAACACCATTAATGTATGAGGGTTCTTTTTTTCTTCATATTCTCTCCAACACTTGTTATTACTTGTCCTGTTGATAATAGCCATTCTTACAGGTGTGAGATGGTATCTCATTGTGGTTTTGATTTGCAATTCCCTAATACTAGTGAAGTTGAGCATCTTCTCCAGATGTACCTCTTGAATGAATGAAGCATTTTGGAAATATTGAAGTGTTTGCAAATGTCACAAAATATTTTCCTTATTATACTGCATATTAAAGATATGTAACATGAATCACTCTGCATGGCCTTTTAAAAAAATTTAAAATATTGGTCTTAATGCATAATAGAAGTTATAAACCAAAAATAGAAATAAAGGTCTTTGGTAAATAATTAAAAAATTTGTGAGATTTATAGTTCTGATCCTAAGGTTACTTTTATCATGGGAATATACCTCCAGGGTAGAAATGCTCAAGTCTAGAATTATAGCTGAACTCTGAGTTCTAACGCTGGGCTTGAAACCAGAGGCTAAGGCAATAGCATGGTATTCATTCATTTACTTAAGTAAGTGGGAGGGATGAGCCCAAGAGGCACCATCAGAAGATAGAACCAGTATTAGGACCAGTATTAGAATACCAGGCTTCTGAATGTGCTTGACACATGGATAACACAGGCTCACACTGAGTGACTTCTGTAAAAAGAAAATTTGCTTCCTATCCCTAAAAGGGACTCATAGGTGTCTATTTGAATATTACCTCTCCAAAACCCTCTCTCAAATATTTCTTGTCCTTTGCTCCAGATGCACTGGCCTCTTTGTTATTCTGCCCACATTCTGAGCCTTTGCACTTGTTCCTTCCCTTGCCTCTTTAGACTCTTGCTCCAAAAAATCACAATTGTTCACTCCCTCCCTTGCATCAAATCTTTGATCTAATGTCTTCTCAGTAAGGCCATCTATCATCACCCTATTTACAAATGCATCCCCATCTATCCCACTCCTTCCACGATTTCTTCCACTGGACTCTTCTCCAAAGTACTTATCTCCATCTAATGTACTCTGCATTTTATTTTAGCATTTCTCTCCTGCACCAAATAGGAACTCCATATAGGCGAGAATAATATTTATCTGTTTAGTTCACTATTGAGCCTCTAACACCTAGAAGAATGCCTAATACCTAGTAGGCATTCAGTATATATATTTTTGATGCATACATAACCAGTTCTAAGCTAGGAGCAGTAGAGGAGGGTTGCATAAATGTACTTCTGTCTTCCAATACAGCAAAAATGAAAAACTAACTTGTGGCATACATGCAAAAGACCAGCAGAAGACGATTAAACGAATACTAGACAGATGGTAATACATTTGAATTATTTTTGTGTCAGGGACAAGTATATTTTGAGGTGGGAGGAAGAGGAATCAGTCATTCAGATTCAAACCTTGGAGGGGGTAGACATGAAGAATCCAAATTATTCAGTGAATACCAGAGACTCTTAGTGTTGGAAATTCTAGAAATATGCCAGATCAATTCTCTCATTCTGCTTGCAAGGAAATAGAACCCCAGGAAAGTAAAGTAACCTTCTCAAGGCATAAAGCCAAGCAGTCACAACACTTAGACTCAAACCTAAGTCTGACTTTTGAGTCCATGGTCTATCAAAAAATCCAAAATAAACAAATTCAAACATATTGGGTTTCTGAGATTAACAAATTCTCCAGTTAGGAATAATTTGTTATCTAAGAAATCTGATCACATTGCCATTGTGTGCACAAATACACATACAACATTACACTCATTTACATCCATTCATTTATTTAAAATACTTTGCCTACCTCCAAGTCAAATTTCCCATCTCTGTAAGCCCCTATTTTTAAGTTTGGTCATGAAGGAGAGAAAAGGAAGGTGAACCAAAGAAAAGGAAAGGGAAGGCAGGGAGGAGGAATAAGAAAGTTAGGGAAAGGAAAGGCAGAAATCCAAGGGAAGCAGAAGGGAGAAAGAAAAAAAGGTGCAAAATATTGACAACACTGCCTCTGGTATTTCTGGAAATTTCTTTGAATAGCTGTGCTATAACTCGTCTCTTTCCATTAGGAAATCATTTCCTTGGAGTTAATCACTTAAATGATTCCAGCTCAAGTGCATATTTTAAATGGACTCTTTTATTTCTTTTGCTTCTCAAAATGCGTTATCTGTATCACACAATTGAGCACCACATACTACATCATCTTTTTCTTAACTGTTTCATGTTTACAGTTTTTGTTTCTCCAGTGAGAATATAAATCTGAGCATGTATTTTTTTATATTCACCATAATGCTCCAAACAATACCTTGTGATATATAAAGTCATCTAAATCATTTACATCTGGTTTTATTCACTTATCCAATAAGTAAGCATGTTAAATATCCACGGTGTGTCAAGAGCTGAGGATACAGAAGGGACTCTGGCAGACCAGATTCCCACCCTCATGGAGCTTACCTCTGAGTGGGAGATTCAGTGCACATGCCATCAGAGAACCATGAGTCATAAGAGAGAGGTGACTGAGATGGACTCAGTGGCCCAGGGAGTTTTGGATGACAAGGATGATAGAGAAGTCAGTTTTGCTGGAACCACAAGAAAACTAGTTACTCTTTGAGTTCCCAAAACAGTATTCTAGGCAGAGCAAAAGCCTCAAGGCGGGAAAGTATTTGTTCTAAACACTCTGAGACCAGCAGTAGGGCTGTCAGTGCGAGTGAGGCATTAGATGAGTTTGAAGAGAGGCAGAGCAGGTCTCTTGTATGCTTTGGGTTTTATGAGAAATAAGACATAGAAGTCATTTAAACAGGAAAGTAACATGAAACAAGGTATTTAAGATACTATATA
This sequence comes from Cynopterus sphinx, assembly GCA_030015415.1. Taxonomy (NCBI): domain Eukaryota; kingdom Metazoa; phylum Chordata; class Mammalia; order Chiroptera; family Pteropodidae; genus Cynopterus; species Cynopterus sphinx. Next base: position 85,791,563 of record CM057387.1, read on the forward strand.
AGTTTCTAACATTCTGAAGATGCAGTTAAATGACCTATTTATTCCAAGAATGGAGACTCATCCTTCTCTAAGTCTAAAGTTTCTTCTCCCACTGATAAGCAAGGCACCCTGTGACCACAGAAACATTTGATACCATATAAACCCATTAAAGCCAATACCTCTACCCACACCCCACCTGACCTTAACATGCTTCCCAATTCCCATCTATCTACGACCCCTTCCTTATTTGGTTAATTTCTCTTCAGAGACTTTTTCAGATACATGAACCCAAAGCCATTATAATCCCTTAAGTTTTTCACCCTTTACAGTCATCTCAGTTAAATTCTTTCTACTTTTCTTAATTTCATTTGCGAATTTACATAATGAAAGTAATCACAATTTAACAGCAGTAGATATGATTAAATCAAATCGAGAAAAGGCAAACATCTATGGAAGTAAAATTGAACATGACTGAAAAATCCAGTACCATGAATCTCTGAAACTTCTGAAGATACATCTAAAAATCCCCTTAAAATTTTCTCTCCATCTCCTCAATGTCCTCTAATATAACCTTTCATTCAAATAGCAATATTAGAAATTGAAAACACATTTAATGTCATCGTTCTTTTCTAGCTAATTACTATAGTAATCGTTCTGTTCAGTAAACATTTCACAGCAAATATTTAGCATTTCAAGTAGGTAATTGTTTTAATAGCTTTTGATAGACTAGTGATTTTAACCATTAACTATATCATTATTCCTATGGGGAAACTTGTTTCGAGAGAGCAATTCACAAACTTTCAGAAACATAATTGTGAGTTGGTGACTTCCTGCAACTTGTTTATTTGAACCGCAGATAGTATATGTGCCAAATTCAACAGAAAGGATTATATAGAGTCTTCTAGCATGGTTTATCCAATTTATTTTTAAGACTACATGATCTTTTTGGAGATTTAGATTTGATCCCTGAGATTGGATGGGAACTTATACATATTAGGAGGCTTTTTCTGACACAGAAACTTGAAGGAAAGAAATTATACAAGTGATGGTATATATAATTAGAATCACTTATGCATGCTTAAGATTTTTGAAAATAATTTCACTATTTCTGGAAAGGGAATCAGTAGGAGAGTTAGAAGCATTGCTTTGAAAACTACTTAGCTAATAGAAAATGAACAGTTCCAGCTTCAAAATATTTTGTTCCTTTTTGATCACATCAAAGAATTTTCCAAATAAATAAAACTCCATTTCTAGATATGAAAAAAAAAACCTGTACTGTTAGAAGGTCCATTGCAATGAAAGAATCAATCTAGAACTGTTCAAATATTTTAAATAATAATTTTGGAGATAAAAGGCATTAACTAGGAGTTAAAAAAGACATGGCTCTGTGAGTACTCATGTTTAAAAGAGAGATAGAATATGACACCAAAGAAATTAAATCCTACTTTTTCATTAGGTTAACATGACCACCTTGATGCAAAATAAAAAGAAAAGTTTTCTATTTAAAATAATATGAGGGGTCAAAAATATGAGCATTGTTGCTTAATTAACTTGGGTTCAAATTCCTTGCCGCTATAATTCTGCCTCAATGTATTATTTTTTATTTTTGCAATTTAGAAAAAAGTATTGCAAAAGTACTATGTACAGAATACACTTATTTTCAGCTTATTGTGAATAGTAAACATAATAAAATTTATAAAAATCATTCTACACATTATAATTAAGTCCAGTAAATCATTCGAACATGCTTGTTAATTAAAAAAAAATTTATATGAGATAAAACCATTAGTACCCCAAAACTTATCTTCCCAGTATAATACCTAAGAGCTTGAATATGAAACTAAAACCCAAGCACTTTCAGTGCAGTTCTGCACAGACAAGGGAAAACTTCCCAGGCTGCCATACAAATACATAGATGTCCTAAGAAATCCTGACTTAGTTTCACTTATTTTAGAAGGGTAGCTAAAATGCCATTTTCAAAATTCAGCATTAATGTATGAAAAACAATAGAGTTCCTGAACAGTTGCATTAATCATATAGACTGCATTGCAAGTTTAGCCAATACATATACCATTTAGCAAGTAATTCCCTTTGCTCATCCTTTCCCTTCACATTTATAGTACACAAGGTTCCACATGATGTGGCATTCTTTAGAAAAGACATGACTCAGTAGCAACCACTGTTAAAAAAATAGATAATGCAGGAGTCAACAAATCGAGTCCCTTAAAAAAGATATTTTTAAATAAAAAAATATTTGAATTGAACCACGGAGCCACAAACTACTGATAACCTGCTTGAGGTCCCTGCAGAATTATTTCACTGCCTTCTGTGATATTAGAACCACTGGGGAGGTAGTAATATTTCTCATCTATAACAAGAATTTACAATAGGCATCAAATGAATGAAGCCTATATCCTGCTCCCTCAAAATGAGGACACAAAACTAGTCTATGACCCATTCCGATGAATATTTGTTTACTCCTGTTTTATACAAAGAAGAGAAGTAGCTTTGAAAAGTTACCATTGCCATGCTTTTCCTGAACAGCAGATACATTTTATTAGATATAGAAATAAATACACACAAATCAAATGTAGGTTCTCTACCTTTCCAAAGCAGTGTATAACGTGTGGATGATTGCATATGCGCGTAATTCTGTGTATGGTGTGTGTGACACATATACTGATTAAGAAGAGATATCATTTTAACTATGTTTGGTGACACATTCTCAGAGCCCAGTAGGGATGAGGAAAGTAGAAATAATAACTGCTATACCACACCTTCAGAGTAAGAATTATTCAGGGGAGAAATTCTGGGATGCAATATGAGAAACATGTTATGTATATTTTGCCCAAAAGACTGGCAACTAAGTTACAAAGCCATTGATAGGCAAGTTGATTTCTAGTTAAGGTTTCACCTGCCTGTCTAAGGTTACTGAACTATTAAGATTACAAGTCTTGAAAAGCATTTAAGTAGGAATTATGGGTAGACAAAAAATATTAGTTTCATTAAAATTTTAAAGCCAACAACAACACATGTCCAATTTCTTTTGAAAAACTCTGATGGAAGGTAACTGCATCCATGGAGTCACCTCTAATTTATAACAGTGCTGTCATAACATCTTTCATTAGATAAATTTGGCAAACCCAGAGCAATAGTGTTAATTCAGCTCCAACACTAGTCTTTGTTACAGTTCTCATTTCAGTTTAGGCAGCTCAAATAAGCTTATCTCATGCAGAGCTTTGAACTGACATTCTGGGATGCCACAATAGACAATATTACCAGGAGAATCTTTAATGAGCATCAGTAAATGTTACTTTCTTCAAAGAAGACACTTTAACTCCATAGCTTTTAAGTCAAGAAAGATATTCCATTTCCCTGTATAACATTAAAATCAAATCAGAATGTGTCCAGATTTATTTTTAAGAAATCCTATATAAATTTAGCTGGAGAAAGAAATATAGTACTTCTAGAGACAAGTTTTTTTTTTTTTTTCTGAAAAGAGTAATCCACATGAGCTTTTAATTAAAAAGTACATCAGTAATACTTTTTCTGTTTGTCTTGCCTTGTTATTTAAAGATTAAATCCATTTTAATTAATGGAAATGATTTAGAGTGTTCATAATCTCAGTTTACTTAGGCCTGTATTTAAAGAACTGCTTGAGAGCTCTTTGCAAACAAGACCAAGCTCCATAACAAAATGATACCCAGTTTCTCTTTTAAGGCTATTTTCTATAATCTGTGAGCCCTAACTATAGAATTCTTCATTCCCCCCAGATCACATTAATAATGTTTGACATGATGGCAGAGAGAGCAAAAAGAATTCATTTCTGCCAAATAAGTACAGGCTACATTGCTTTTTTTTTTTTCTTCCTAAAACCATCCTCCTCTTATTCCATATTGGTAAATTTCTAAGGTATGTTTAAAATCTGTGGGACAGACCTTGGTTTAAGATGTGGCCTCTCTGCCATTTTCATGGCTGATTTGAGACCCATTATGCACTTGATTCTGCATTGTGAAATCCAGGCTGGGGACAAATTTCTGCCTGTCATCTTAGGAAAGGCCAGGAGTTTTGCACCATCCTGTAGTGTGAAAACAGAAAATCAAAGCTAGGGTCGGCTGCCCGTTCCTTTCTTAATCAGATTGCTGTTTTATTTGAGGTAGTCTCAGCTGTCCCTATCTCAGGATTAGAAGGGTAATTTAGTAGAATAACAGATAGTTTAAACATCTCCTCAGGAAAAGTTTCTTGTTACACTTAATATTGAATGCAAAAGGTAATCAGCAAGTAATCATTTGATGCTTGGCTAAGAACCATTGCATGAGGAATGCATTTAGGAAACATAAAATTCGTTGTTGTTTTTTTTTTCTTTTAAACTTGATAAGACCCTAAGTCAGGAGCCAAGAGGCCTAAATATTTTTTTTTTTATATTGTTCATCCTGTTGCAATGACATCCCCACAAAACTATAGTTTATGGACAAATTTGCTTCACCTCTCACCACAATAATAATGTAAGTTCCAGAGATAAAAATACCTTACAAGAATTTTTTAAAATTTTTAAACAGTTCACTGAAAATGACAGCATGGATAACTCTATCAATGACCTTTCCTGTCTAATGTCAATTTCAGAAAACAAGTTTCCATTGTAAATGTTTAATCAGTGTAGTCCCAGGAACCCAGAGCAGACAACCTTATCTTCTCTCCCAACTTATTTGCTCTGCACGCTTTTTAGTGGCTCTATCTCATTTCCTTGCAAGCACTTTAGGTTTTTCTCTCTGAATAGAGCTGGGAGCTTATAGGTTCTGTACTAAACAGAAGCCCTGTGGTTTGATTCCATGAGTCTGAGCCCTGATCTACTGCAAGCAAACTGCAGCATTTCCAAATCCTGGCAGCCAGGTTCTAGACCAGCCACAAACACAGGCTGCACATGTTCTTCAGTGCTGTTCTGCCCAAACCTTGCCCGAAACCAGTCAACCACAGCAGAAAGCATCCTACCTTCCATCATGGTGGCAGAATTGCATTCCTCAATTTCCAAGGAGTCTGAGAAAATATAGGAGGATATGAGTCCAGGTCCCAGCTAAATCCTCCTCACGCCGGTGCCGCTGCCGAGAAATCTGCTCTGCTGCTGCTGAAGCCAAAGGAGATAAATGTTAACCCCAAAGACAGGCCATGGATGCTGCTGGTGCTGCTTAACCTACAGGCTCCCAGGAAGATGCTGCGAGAGAAAAGGAGAGGAACAGCAAGCCGGCGAGCTGCACCGCCTGTGCTGCCTCGGCCAATCCCTTCAGCTCTGGCCCTCGTCACATGGTAGCCAGCCCGCATCTCCTGATACAATACCCCCGGAGAGCACACAGAACCTATTTCCCGTCCCCACTCCCCGCCACCCCCATCTCCTGCCGCCTGTCGCCAAACGCACAGCCCCTTCCCCACCTGGTGACGCACTTCCCCCGCCCCTCCTCTCCGTCTTCTTAAACCTACTGCCACGGCTGGGTACCCGAGATTAATTATCGGGCGCTGCCACCTTAACAGGGGACTCTCTGGCATGAAAGGAGCACCTAAGGGGCTCAGTGCGGCGGGGATTTTTTTTCACTTCTTAATTCCGTGCAGCCTTTAGTGTTAGCCGCACACTTTTAAGCTCCAATTCCTATCTCCTTTTGCCCTGAGGAATTTCAAATGACATTGGCTACCGCACACCTCTGTGAGTCTCCCAGTCTCTCTCTCTCTCTCTCTCTCTCTCTCTCTCTCTCTCTCTCTCTCTCTCTCTCTCTCTCTCTCTCTCTCTCTCTCTCTCTCTCTCTCTCTCATTCAACAGAAAAAAAATCAATCCGGCTGACGTCACATCATAAACAATTATCCCCAACAGGATGATGCAGAAGAAATTTCACCCCAGCTGCCTTCACGAGAGCCAAGGAATGAATCGCGCACGACATGCCAAAGGCTGGAAACTGTCATTTAAAACAAAGAAACAAAAGAACCCACCCGCACGGGGCTCTCGAATCAAACTGGCAACGGCTGAGAGAGTTTCTGGGGCGGGGGACAGGAGAGAGGGTGCCTTCGGGCGGGGCAGGCCTTGGCCCGCCAGGAGGGAGACAGCTGTGCACGCGGCTTCCTCTCTGCACACCCGACCCCGCAGGGCGCCGCTTCGCTCAGCGTCGGGCCCCGCAGCCGGCGCGTCCCCGGCCCCTCGCTCAAGCGAACCGCCCGGCTGCCCCAGACCAAGTGCGGCTGCCGCCGCCAAGTGCAGACCCTGCAGGAAAGGAACTTTCTTCTAAACGACACGTTTTCCAGGACGCACCACTGGCACCCGTCAGCGCCTTCGAATCCATTCGTTCCCGAGGGAGGCGATTGTGCCAGATTCTGCCAGAGAGTGGGTGGAGCCTAGCGAGGCGCTCTCAGCTTCCAGGGATGCGACTGGGGTGTTGTGCTGCAGCCTAAGTGGGCATGGTTACGGCACCCCAGCTGCTCTGGTTGAGAGTCACCCGATTGGCACCCAGTGACCCCGGGAGCCTTTCAGGGGCCCCCAGGCCCCGAGGTCCAGCTATCTTCCGTTGCCTTCAAGCAGACTCAGGCAGCGAAAGCAGGTGGCCTATGGGAGGGAAAGGAGGAGAAGGAAGCGAGGTAAGAAGGAAAGGAAAGATCTCTTCACAGCTCTAGGGGAAAACAGGAGGGGAATTTCTCCCTCTACAGTCTGGTAACATGACTAGGAGAAACGACATTACATACATGACATCACAGAGTCACTGTGAGCATCAAATGGAATACCTTTATGAAGATGTATTAAATAATCAGAATTGAGCCCCTAATACTACTATTAATCATTTATATTATAAATATACCCATGAACTTTTAATATTGCTCAGCCCTTGACATACTCTGCTTCTTTCCACCAGAACAAATGCAAGTTATTTGTGGATAGAACGACTAAAGAAAACACAACTAAGTAAGATGACTGAAGTAGTATATTAACAGTTAAAAAACAGAAACAGTTTCTTAGCAACCTAGAAGTTTTAAAAAACTCATTGTTCTCCCCAAGGACACATGTATCAATGGCCTCTAAATTTCAAAATGAAATTCTCCAGAGAGATACAAATACTTGTGCATTTTTCCTTAAATCTACAAGGCAGTTAACTTCAAAAGGAAAGAATTTCAAAGTAAAATCTGTCTTGAGTACAACTTACACTCCTGAAAATAGCAAAGATATTGTTGTAAAAAAAGATTGGTGTGTATGTGTGTATTTAGCCAAAATTTTTGTAATGATTAAGAACATGGATAGGTAATGGTGCCAAACAGACTGGGATAGAGTTCTGTCTGCCACTTAATGAAATATGTGACCCTGTACAAGTTATGTAACTCTTTGTGCCTCACAGTTAGTTTCCTTGTCTATGAAATAAAAATAATAATGCCAACCTCATAGGGCTATAAATAGTATGAATAACAAACCATTAATAATGGCTTACTATGTGCTAAGCAGAGTCTTAAATATTTTGCCAGCAAATTACTTAGCATTGTGTCTGGAGTATAACAAACCCTTTATGTTTGCTTTCTAATATTAGTATTATTACCATCAGAGGAATGCTAAAGGCATCAAAGAAGTCTGCAGCCAAGTGACATGCACAGAGAACGACTTAGTGAAATGACACATTCAGAGATGTAACATATTGGATGGAGGGTTCTGAGATGCTAAGTAGAAGAATAATTAGAACCAAATGAAGTTAGGGAAGGTCCTCTTGCAGAGATGGAATTTTTGAGTTTAGATCTAAATAAAATGCAAAGTTCTACATAAGAAAAATGACTTATATATAATTTAGAGGTAAGTGCAAGCACTAAGATGCCGAAATAGGATGCATCATCAGAGAGCCAGAGAAACCCTGGCTGCCTGCCTTCCCTCACCCCATGAAGTTTTACAGTATATTAGAGCAAACTTTTCAGATAGATTTAATAGGGCACACATCAGTTTTGTTTCAGACTTGCAGCACAGCAACTAGCTAGAGACAGAAAGACAGTTCAAAGATTCTTTTGATCAGTGGATGTTTATTTAAAAAAATAAAAGTGTCTAGATATGATTATCAGAGAAGAATTGAGAAAGGAATATATAGTTAAAAGTAGCAAGGCTAATCTCAAGATTGGTTAAACTTCATGTGACTTTATTAAGAAGATGATATTATCAAGTATAAGAATGTCTAATGAACAAAATTCTATTTTAAATAAAAAATTGCTTCCAGTATATTATCAGAAAAGATTAAACATTCTAATTTTGTCTTTTCATAGGTTTAAAAAATTTGATTTTCTCAGAAACAAAGACAGTACTTTAGATTGTGGTCCAAATTTCATCACTACCCAGTACAGTTTTTACTTACCAATAAGTGCAAGGGCGAATTTCTAGCTGCTAAAATAATGGAACATTTTTTGCAAGTCTTAAATGGAAGTCAAAGTATCTGTGGAAAAGATTAGATAAATTATTAACTTGCACCAAAGTTTCCAAACTGTCTAGGAGTTGAGTCCAGGATAGTGAGTGTGTGCCCAAATCACACTAGATGCTCAGATAGTGTCTGCAACTAATCCAAAAATAAAAGCTGAATGGCAAAAGTCACGAGACACTTAAAATTTGTTTCTGAAATAACATTTTTACAAGGATGATACCCTGTTACACATTTTTTTTAAATCAAATTCTGTTATGTTCTTACTATAATAGTTGAATTTTTCACTATTCCTCAATGTTAGTGTTTGAGGGAAAATCAGTTCATATTTAGAAAGAGAAAGAAAATAATGAGAACTGAGTCACAAAAGAAGGAAGAAAGAAAATTGACATAGAGGGAAAGCTTAAATAATGTATCCAATATCCTTTTTGCTTTTCCCACTGAGGAAATTCAAATGAAAGAAGAGAAAACATTGTCCACATCCCCTAGAAATTAACAAAGGAGTGCACTTGAAGAGTTCGATTTCAATGGATGAAATAGGTTAAAGAGCAATATGCATGATAAGCTTGTACTCACTAAACTCTTAGTTAAAATGAAGAACTCCAACTGGAACTAACATGGACTAAAGAAGGTTTATTTAGGTAGCCTGCAAAATTATATGAAGAACTGCACAGCTCTAAGGAAAGAAAGAACCAGGATGCTCTAGGAAACTGTGATACCAGAACCAAGTACTCAAAATTCTGTTTTCTTCTAACATGCCATCTTCTTTCCTCTTACTAAGTTTTTTCCATGTGATCATGGAGCTGGTTATTTATATCCTTTAAGCTTACATCTCCCCAGCTGAACTATGCAAGATTTACTTCAAAAACTTCTAGGGAAGGACTCTTATTGACCTGGCATGAATCACTGTTCACCCTTTGGACTAGTCAATGGGTCCTGATTGATGAGGTCTAATGATTGTCTTATTTAAACTAAAACTTACATTAGACTTAGTCATATGTCCACTATTGTGAGTAAAAATAGGGAGGGAGATCGGCAAGTTTCTATGATAAACAATCCTTAATAGTGTGATCCCCTTAATATGATCAGTGGGGTAGAAAAGACATTGTCAAAAGAAGAAAAGGAGCTATAAGCAGAATAAGTATGGGGGAGAAACTATGAAACAAAAGCCAACCACCACATAGATATTACTCAGAGTACCTAAGAAAAACCTTACAAAAGGATTCATGATCGCAGAGGGACTCAATGCCACAATAATCCCTGTTCAGCATACTTGAGAAGTTATTTTTATATTCTCACTTTTTACATCCAGAGAGAAAATTGCAGACATATAGTCATCCTCCTTCTCACTATTGGGAGGGGGGAGGGGAGGGGAATGCAGACCCTACTTGTTGGCCCACTTACACCAAAGACAAGACAGGCCCTGGTAATGCTCACTACCCGTTGGTCCATCCCTGCCCAGAGAGCCCCATATCCAGACTGGCACAAGTACAGAAGAAACTTACATCAGCTCAGAAGAATTGCTTAATCTAGTCCTACTTTGACAGAGATAAGCAATAAAGACTGAACAAATGAGAAGAATCAGCAATTTCAAAAGAGGAAGTAAATGACTATACCTCATGGAAGCAGAGGAAATGAAGAAAACTAGAGAGGCATTAAAAAAATTTATTATTTAAAAAAATCTATTATTTTTACTTTTGATATAATTTCAAGAACATGGCATCAATAAATAAGAGCAGACTGCTAGAAGAAAAGAGCACACTGAGAGCCAGAAAGACTGCCTGGAAATATTGAAGACATTCTTATTAAGAATTTTTAAATGTTGTACGGTAATCAAGGACATAACGGATACTGCCATGAGGAAATGATAGGCTTGGTGGCAATGTGCTTGAAGCATAGGCCCTTGACAACAATAACTGGCCCAAATACAGAAATTATTTTTCTCTTTGAAGAATCAGTTAACTCAGATGCAACTTTAGCAGTTCAAGAAACTAGAGAAAAAAACCTAAATTTCACTTTGTGAATTACAAAATGACAAAAATAAAAAAGAGATGATAGCTCAATCTCATTTATAAATAATGATGCAAAATTTCAAATAAAATAACAGGAAACAGAATCCAGCTTTTCAAAAGCATTATATATTATAATAAGTTAGACTTTAATTTAGGAGGAAAAAATAGTTCAGTATGAAGAAATCTATAAATATAATTCACAAGATGAAGCTATTAAACAGAAAATTATGTTATCTTCATAGTCACTGAAAAGATAAATTTCAACTTATGTCATTCATTAAACAAATAGAAATCTTATTAACAAAGAAAGACATAAAAACTTCCTTAAGATAATAAAATATACAAAATTTCTCCTAATCTACCGTCTTGTTAAATGGAGACACAATGAAAAAAGCCTTCATTAAAATCAGGACAAAGACTTAAATGTCCTTTATCATCACTGCTATTTAACATTCATTATTGTTCTACAGATGCTGGCCAAAACATTAAGAAGAAAAAGATATAAAATTATGTCAGAGACAGTGATATATGTTCATCACATCATTTTCTTTATCTGGATACACAAAATGACACTATTGTTGGCTTTCTTTGCATCTGGGTGGAGTTATATGACTGAAGTAAGACAATGGAATTTTCCAGGCCAGGCCTTTACAAGCATTTTTTTGTACCTCATTTTCCCTTTCAAATGGCAGAGAGGTACTTTATCTTTATTAGATTTCAAAGGTGAAAGAAATAAACTTTAATTGTGCTAATCTCTATACTATTTATATACATAATACATATAAAAATTTGTACATTATGTGTGCGGATAAACTTTAATGGATGATATCAAATATATACTTATTTTTAAAGAGCTAGAGGGAGAGTAATTCAAACAGAAGAAATTCCAAGTATAGAGGTCATCAAAAGAGGAAGAACTAGGCATGTTCTAGAGTCTAGAACTGCACGGTCCAATATGGTAGTCACTAGCTACATATGGCTGTGTAGCACTTGAAATTTGCCTAGTCCAAATTGAAATGTGATGTAAGTGTAAAATGCACACCAGATTTCAAAGAGAGTACCTAAGAGAATTTAAAATATCTCATTAATAATATTTATATTAATTACATGTTATATTTTTATATATTTGGTTAAATAAAATATATTATTTAATTAGCTTCAATTGCTTCTTTTTAATGTGTACTTGAAATTTTTTAATTACACATGTGGTTCACCTTTGTGGCTCATACTGTATTTCTATTGGACAGTTTTGTTCTAGATACTAAGAGAAAACCAACTCAACGTTGTGGGCTAAGAGGGATGGGTTAAGTAAGAGGTTATATGCTTATGATATTTATCACCACCACATTCATATTCATTTATTTTTTCATCCAACAAAGATATATTAAGAACTGTCTTTACTCAGGCACCATGTCAGTTTTTGGGACACAATGCTTATCCTATAGAGGGGGGAGGCAAATGAGAAAACCAAGAATTACAATAAAGATTTATAAATGTTCAGAGCTAAGATAGCACAAAGGAGGGATACCTGGAATACAGGGGAAGCAAAGAAGTCTTCTCACAAGAGGTATTGCTTAAGCTGCTTTTTCAATGGCAGCTGAGACATTCTTCCATACCCACTCTTATCCAGCCCTGCCTCCATCTGCACCTCTCCTTTACTTCAATTTCTCCACTAACAGCTTTTAAGTGTTCTGCCTGGATCTCCTATTCAATGGTTGACAAAAACACCTATCATCAAACATTAGCAACAACTCACCCAACCTCAGTCTTGGTTTTCCTTTAATAATATATATTTTCTCTTTCTTCTATATCTACTCTACTGGATGTTATCTCCCTCTCCCATGCCCTACCCTTCTTCCCCAACTCACTAGATGAAGAGAAGGGGTCAACATTTTCTTATGTCCCTGTTCCAGCTTCTGTGTCATTCATTTGGACTATTGTCAAAAATATCTTCTAAGGGTCATCCTGCCTGCTTTTCCACATTTTGGCTGCTTTTATTTTTGCCAGCCAAAGACCAGCTCCAGGTCAAACTTTCCTCTATGATTTCAGCAACTGTATCATAGTCTTCTTTATCTCACCACTTGTCCTCATTATTTGTGACATCAGCATTCCTTCTTTGATGCAACGTACCCACCTTGTAGTTTCTTCATGTTCTTAATTCCAATGACCTTAATTTATGTTGTCTCTTAGTCACTAAAAGTATAGCTACATTTTCATCTTTGTTTATTCTTAATATTTCATAGTGCTTATTTCCCTAAACCCAAAACTATTTATTCATTCTTCTCCACCCTCCACATACGTAAATGTACCTTAACACCTTCTGAATCTGCTTTTGCTTCATATTGTGACTCCTAGGGCTGCTGTTTTTTTAATTAGCTTCTTATAGCCTTGGGAGTGAAATCTGTGTACTTATGTATGGTAAATTGGGTGGAGGTAACCTTGAGAGCAATCCCTCCCTCAAAACTCAATAATATTATCTTCACTGTGCTCTGGCCATTTCCTCCTGGCACTCACCTAACCTGGAATGCCTACTTTTATCTTGATAAATGTCATCCTTTCTTCAAGGTCAAATACAAATCCTCTCCAAGAAACCAAGCACATGGATCTTTCCTTCTCTTAACTCCTACTACATGTACGTAATCGCTTTTATATATAGCTTAAGTCATCTCCTAATTATTTTAGAGATGAAAAATATTAGTCATCAACCCCAATAGAAATCTATAAGGCAGGGACAATGCCTTCTATTTTTTCTGACATTTTTCTACAACAAATAGCACAATGTTAGATGCGTATTTGGTGCTCAATAATTATCTGAGAGACAAATATATCATTTTCTATTATGTTTTATAATTCCAGTAGCAAAAATATTGTCCTGTTTATTCTGTTATTCTCATAATTTCCTTGGGAGTGAAGAAATTTGATGAGATAAAGTAAATGTTTCTTGTTTGATTTTCTCACAGAGATATGAAGAAATCTAGTAAGAATGTAAGCCCAACAAATTACTTCTCAGATTGGGTCCAAAGCCAGACCTGGTTGGGTGGTATTGGTTTTAGAGCAATCAGAAAAACCACAGAGAACCATGGTAATAGCCAGAGTTTGTTAAGAATTTTATAGCATTCTATGTTTTAGGACACATTCTATAGGCAGTCTACGAAGTACTTTGTAACCATACTTTACATTATTCTTCAAACTTTTGAATTAGGTATTCTTTTCCCAGTTTACATATGAAGAAATAGAGGCTCAGAAGTAGTAAATGACATGTCAAAGAAAATAGCAGATATCAGCACTGCAGTTTGAACTTACCTCTGTCTGACTCTAAAACCCACAACTTAACCTTGAAATTAGATGATTACAAATTTGTCTTGTGAATATTAATTGCTTTGTGTTCCAATATTCCTCCTTTCCTCTAATAATACAACTCCTTTTCTTTGGGGAGGAATTCCCTTTTTCTTCCCACTATAGTCCATCATAAAGAAGAAATATTTGCTGTCATCTCCTAACATGACTATACTTCCCTACTTACAATGTTTGGTCAAGGGAGAGATATCTGGCCCAAACTAAGCCAATAATGCCATACTTCCTAGATCATAACCCACCCTGGACCAATTACAATTCTTCTCTGAGAGTCAAGACACTAAACCTACAAGAGGGACATTTTTCTGTTAGGTACTCAAGCTGTAAGAATATAAACCTGAAGCCATGGCAGCCATGTTTTTCGCCTCTGAGAAAAAGCTTGTGTGCGGAAAAGAATATAACTGACATGGAGAGAGGGGGAGAGAGAGCCAGCCTTATTGACTTGTGAGCCCTTTTATACCCCTCTTGCTTCTGACCTTCCCATGGTTAGAGGAAACAGGAACTTCCCCATTTGCTCAAGCAAATTCAGGTTGGCTACCTGTCACTTGCAAAGGAGTTCTAAATGATTCAACTCACTTCATGAAGTGCTGAAAGTCAAAAATTAAAAAAATTAAGACCTATTAGCATATTCAAAAGCAAATGAAGACACAGTTGCAAGTCAGACAGTACCAAAAGTGAATTAGGGAGTGAGAGACAATGGAAGTGAAGTCACCTAAGACCATTTAATCTCTCAGAGCTCTGTGAGACCTGGAGCTCTCTTCTTTTTAAAGAAAGGTTACTAGCCAAAATAAGAGTCAAGAGGTCTTAGTTCAGAGCCATGGATGCAGTAAGAGCAATAGTCAGAAATAAATAAGACAAAATTATTCTTTTAAAGAATCAAGCCCAAAGAAAGCCATCTCCATCTTAAATCCATGTTTTACACTGGTATTTACTACTTCCTTTTCAGTGACCATTACAATCAAATAAATCATATGCTAGCCCAAGAAAGAAATCAAAAGAAAATCAAAGACACTTGAATATGTAACATGTCGTATTCGCCAAGGAGCTAGAATTATATAAAATTTATTCCTAGAACAAAAAGAACCTTGGCTCCTGGTAGACCTAATTTCACCAGCATGATGTGTTAAGGTTTAGATTAAGTGAGAATCAATCTTTGATAACAGATCAGAGAGGCACACCCACCACTAATTATCTGCCTGTAAAAAAGAAGCTTTCTCACTCTGCATTTTCATTTCAAAAATATAATTGCATGAGCTTAATTTCCTGACTAGGTTTAACTGGGAATCAGTGTCAATCAGCGAGCTCTAAAATGTAAATAATTCATTGGTTAACCTTATTTCCATAGCTTCCAAGGACTTTAGTGTCCTGACCTCTGGGAGAGGGTGAGATTGGGAGATTGAAGCTTAATTTAGCAAATCCTTTCCATTCAAAACCCATAAGCTCCTTGTCCCTGTCAGCAAGTATCCAGAAGGTGCCTTGTCAACACATCTCATTCAAAGGATTCACTACAGGGAGCTGACAGAAGTGGGAGGAGCCTTACCAGCTTCTGCTACAATCAGGGCTGTCATGCAAATTGACAATTGCTTCGGTTTTTCAGCTAGAAGAAAATGACATTTGTTTGACTCACTTTCTGTTTTGTGATATGTGTATATGCGTGCATGCACAACATGCAAATGTGTTTACCAATAAAATTGGTCAGTGTTTTCACATACTGCATAGTCCAATAAAAATAGTTGGATTTGCCAATTGCTTCTTGTGGGTTTTGTGACTACTGTTCAGAACAAAAATAGTATCCAAACCAATTCTTTGTCAAATCAACCACCAGTATGGTCAAGTACTATAAACAAAAACTTTTGAGTGTTGCTAATTTAAACAGAACATTGTGTGCCCTAGCTATAATATTAATTATTCAACTTTTTCACTGAAGGCTTTAAAGTTTGAGAATGGCTTAGGATTCACACACACACACACACACACACACACACACACACAGATGTTTATGCAACTTCTTGTTTTTCTCTTTGAGAAAATGGTTGTGTCCTATTTAGTCACTTCATTAGAAATAGGCTATGGTGAAATGTTGCTACCATAAAAAAGACAAATTATTAAGTTATCTAAATCCTATCACTTTTACAGTTGACAATTAAACCAAATAATTATGCCCATAAAATGGAACAGAAGAGTCTTGCTAAATAAATTATTTCCATTTCAGGGTTGCTTGATAAACAGTGATAGGAATATAAATTTTATGAAATAAGAAACCATACTCTAAATTAAATACACATGGTAGACCTGAGAAATGGATTAGAGATGAAAAGTATACTTGCTTTCTGAATCAAAGTAATGTAATTGTTGTTAATGTCATTAAAATATTAGCTGATTATAATTCAGTGTGTTCATTTAATATTATGGATGATAAGCTTTGCCCTAGTTCTAGTTCTGATCTCTAATAACCCTGGATGAATTATACCTTCATTTTCACATCATGCTCCTTTTCAGTCCATTTGAACAACCACCACTGACATCTTTTATCTGTAGCTTCAACCACACCGCTTGTGAACCTCCTCTGACAAAGTTTAAAAGAATATTTGTAACTGCATTTATTCCTACCAGCAGGTGAAACCTAGAATCATTTGTGTCTGTAGTGTGGTATTGGTGTGCTGGGGGTGAACTCTGGATGCCTGAGTGTCCTCCACCATTTTATCCTGGTCCATATACCTGATCTTCCTTTAGTTTTCCTCCTGGCTTCTTCACAGAATCTGCTTATCAGAGGCTCCGGCACCTTTTCTGATTTTACCAATTTCCCTGGTAGCCATCTTCCACTTGCAGCTTTACATCATTGAACGTAATTGCCAGTGGCCACAAGTACCGAATATGAAGCAGCAATAGAGGATCACTCACTGAGTCAGCCGGAGTTCGTCAAGAAAATGGAGACACTGCAAGTATCAATGTAATTAATGTTTAATAATTAAGACACGGTTTGTACAAATGTGTAAAGAACTGGGGGAGTATCGATCTGGATGGCTGAAGCTAGAGAATTGGGAAACAGTCATAAATATCAGACTGAAGTGAAGAAATAGAGAAAAGAAGGTATTACTTATGGGGAAGTTTTCAAACCTCTGTGACTGCTAGGTGAGAGCTCATGAAGAAGTCTGGAAGCTTGCCACATGGGGTTGCAGTGACTTTCAAAAAACTTATTTGCTTCACTTCTTCCTTCCAAATCTAAACCAAGTTGTTCTCTAATCCAGAACCGTATAGGAAAGATTTCAGAAAATATATTTTCCAGGCTCAAAAGAAAGATATTACTAAATTGACAAGGAACAACCTAGCAGAGTTGACCCCTTTGAAAATTTGACCTTTATTCCCCCCATTTCTTTTAACCACGTTTTAACTCCTCAGTTAAGAATATAACAACATTGTACTTTTATTTATTTGTTCATTTTTCCTTTCTTTAATCTATGCCCCCACACTTCCACCCCTGACCTATAGATGTTGCCGTTTCCCCTTAAGAACTGAATCTTTGAAGATGGAGCATCTCTTCCCACACGTTCAGGGTGTGCACCTGGGGCCTGGCGCACCTGGGTATGGTCTGTGGGTGTGCGGACCCAGGACCTTCTGCTTGTAAAGCAGATGTGCTAACCATTACACTATGGAGCCACCCCTACAACATTGTACTTTTAATTAGTACCATGTACCCACTCTTTAACAACCAAGGACCAACAACCATTCTTCCAAAAAAAAAGAGAATCAAATCCCATGTGTCATTTTGACTATCTCTAGCTGATGTTTAACCCTCTTTAGCTGGGCCTCACCTCTTTGACATCCTGTAATATACTGAAATAGACAGTAATCATTATTAAAATACCTCATGTTAGATAATATGACAATAAAGAAAAATACAGGATATTCATTAATGTATATAAGTATAAATAAATCAAAGCAATAAAGAAAATGAGTATAATTACTATAGTTATTGTTTCTATAAGTGGTGATTTGGCCACAAGTGGTATTTTTATTTTCTGGGTTTTTAAGTTAAATTTATTGAGGTAACATTGGTTAACAAAATTATATAGGTTTCAAGTGTACAATTCAATAATACATCATTTGTATCTGTTTTCACTATCCAAAGTCAAATCTTTGTCACCATATATTTGACTCCCTTATCCTCATCTTCCTCCCCTTCTCCCCTTTTTCTCTATGGTAACCACTTAACTGTTGTCTGTGTCTGTGAGTTTTTGTTTGTTACTTTCAATTTTATATCCCACATATAAGTGATATTTCAATTCTTTTCTGTACTATTTTGCTTAGCAAGATAATCTCAAGATCCATCCATGCTGTTGAAAATGGCAGAATTTCATCTTTTCTTATGGCTGAGTAATATGTTATTGTACACATGTGCCACATCTTTTTTATCTAATTATCTATTGAAGGACACTTCGGTTGTTTCCTTGTCTTGGCCACTGTGAAGAATGCTGCAATATACATCAGGGTTTATATGTATTTACGAATAAATGTGTTCAAATTTTGGGACCAGATACCCAGAAGAGAGATTGCTGAGTCACACTGTAATTCTATTCTTAATTTTTATTGAGGAACCTACATACTGTTTTCAATAGTGGCTGTGCCAATTTACATTCCCACCAGCAATGTATGAGAGTTCCTTTTTCCTTACAACCTCTCCAACACTTGTTATTACTTGTCTTGTTGATAATAATCATTCTTACAAATGTGAGGTGGTATCACACTGTGATTTTGATTTACATTTCCCTAATAGCTAGTGCAGTTGAATGTCTTTTCATGTGTCTGTTGGCCATTTGTATGTCTTCTTGGAGAAGTGTCTATTCAGGTCCTCTGCCCATTTTTTAATTGAATTGCTTGTTTTATTTTGTTGTTGTTGAGTTGTATTAGTTCTTTATATATTTTGGATATTAACCCCTTATTGAAGGTGTTGTTTGAAATATCTTCTCCCATTTAGAAAGTTGCCTCTTTCTTTATTACTAAACTTTCCTTAGTCTCTTTGTCTTCAGAAACTGGTTCAGCTGGTTGTGTTTCTTTGCCCCGTGAAGCTACCTGAAACCTCCTGAAGAATTTCTGTCATTAGTAGTTCTGCTTGTATTGTTTTTAGTTTCCCGTTATCTTTTGCTACAAGACATAGGAGTACTAAGAAGCACCCCATAGAATATTCTGAGTTCTAATCACACTCCCTGTGCTTGCTTTTCTTAGTAGCAACCTAATTTTCCCTTTATAATTAGAATGAATTACCCCAACCATTATAGTAACACCCTACTTTGCTCTTGGTTTAGCAGCAGGAGGTACCCATAGCAGCCAGAGGACAATTGTAGTTTCTAGTTTATAATAACTATTGTGTATTCCCTGATGCTAGGAATTAAGATCTTAAAAGCAGCAAGCCCAAGTTGTAATAATGGGAATAGAAAACTTCTCTCATGGTTTAGTAAAAGTAATGAGAGGAGCCAATTCCATTTCCTGTTGTTCCTGAATCCATATATCCTGGGTATGGCTGAAATAAGAGCATGAACTGGTTGCCAATTCAAAGCATATACAATAGCATGAGGACATTTATTCCATCTTATATATTTTGTCAAACATATAAACCCCTACATCTTAAAAAGGCGATGCCACTCTTATATCAGGCCACCTCCTTCAGGGTGATGGGACACATGGCAAGATAAATAAAGTCTGAGGGCATAGGGTGACTGCTACATTATATGTGCGATAAAATTATTTCCGTGGTTAAAAGCAATCTCTGTATGGAATAACCTGATAGTGAATGAAGTGTTCTGTTAGTACATAGATCGTAGTTTTAATAGAAGCCTTACAGGTAGAGAAGGTAAGTCTATATCCAGAATAAATGTTTGTTTCAGTAAGAACAAATCTTGGACACCAAGCAACTGTTTGGCCCTCCCAGTGAATGGTGTCATTTGGGGAAATTGGTATCGATCTATGTTTTGGGCTTGTTGGCCATTCGGTAGAGGCTATAGCTAATAGCTTCAATGAGTATACAATCTATGTCCCTCCTCCTGGGGCTATGTTGATGATGAGCATGTTGATTAAGGAAAGGTGTGCTGGGAGAAAGAAACTGACACAAAATCGTATTATCCCTCTGGATTATTGAATATCACTCTTGCTGAGGTAGCCCTTTCCCTAGCATTTACACAAGACACAAATGTCCTTCTATCCTGTGCCAATGTGAAAATTTCTATTTATTTATCTCTTCTCCAGACCTCTTTGTAAACAATTTTCCAATTTTGTACCTTCCAACTCCATGACCATCTAGTTCAATTTAGCCACTGCTCATAAAACTGTATAGTTCCATACCTCTGCCCACATTTCCCTCCAAGAAAAATGAATAACAAGGTATATTGCTCAAAGTTTTTTTCACTGGAGAGATCCCCCTGCACTGCAGTTATTTAGGTTCACCCCTGAGTGGTATTGCTCATTTTCATTGTTACTAGAATATAGTGCAGAATCATCTTGTAAACAAGCTTGTTTCTGTCAATGATTTGGTCATAAGAAACTCATCATGAGGCTACAGGTGCTGACTGAGGGGGAAAACGTCTGGCAATAAGAATATAAACCATAGGAGTTTGAGTAAT
The DNA here is from genome assembly GCA_030015415.1 of Cynopterus sphinx. Taxonomy (NCBI): domain Eukaryota; kingdom Metazoa; phylum Chordata; class Mammalia; order Chiroptera; family Pteropodidae; genus Cynopterus; species Cynopterus sphinx. Next base: position 85,811,933 of record CM057387.1, read on the forward strand.
TTGCCTCTGCAAATTGCCTGTGCCTTCAAGGCCTGCCTGAGCCTTATCATATATAAATATTACAAATATTCAGTTTCTTCCAGGAGCAAATCAAAAGCTCTTTCTCAAAAAGAAAATAGTTATTTGCCGAAGACAAAATAGCTTTATTCCAAAATAAAGAATGCACCATTATTTATCTACAGGGACCAGCCAAAGACTTTATATAGTATCATATCTGTCGCAGACACGTCACCACTATTAAATATACAGGGTTATACAACTCAAGTAGCAGAGCAGGTTGAATAGCAAGCAGCCTGGGCCTGTTGCATAACATTGCCTTGCTTTCCTCCCCACTCAGAATTGGAAGTCATAACATATTATTTAATGAATGAATAAAGGCAGTAATCTTAAATAAAGTACACATAGACTTCCTGAAAATCCAAAGAGGTACACTAAGTGTTATACCTCTTTCATAGCAGTTGGAGTCACTCTTTCTTCACTTTGTAAGAAATATCTCAATATATCCCAGATGACAGAATTCCTAAAACTTTCACTAAGTCTGCAAGCCCTGAATTTTGTGGTCCTACTCCCTGTCATGCATGCATTTTAATTAAGGCATACAAGAATGTTAACCACTTCCTGCTCATAGTTCCAATCAGCCTGATAAAATCAATTCAGTGAACTGGAATAATATCCTGTGAAATTCTTAGACAATCAAAGTTCCTGAGAACTGGATTATTATAGAGATATGAAGTAAAGTAACCTACTGAAAGTGTACCACTGCTCCCTCTCTATGAAAGAAAACTTTTTTGATTGTGTTTACTAACAAGTGTAGGGAAATAAATTCTACTAGATCAATAGCTACATATCAGTTATCAGGAGCTGTGTTGATTTGCTCCAGTAAAAATTCATATCTGACCAATATCTTCCATTGAAAATACCACTTGATTAAGTTTATGGTAATCTACTGTAATTTTAAAGATCCATCTTTTTCCTGCACTGGCCAGGAGGTAGATTGAATAGGTAAAGAGAAAGGAACCAATATCCCTTCATATTTTAAGTCTCTGTTCTAATATTATTTTTGGCTTACTATTTTAGTAGGGAGAGGACTTTCTCCACAGATCAAGGAACTAATACAGGAAGTCTGAATATGCCTATTAAAACTATATATTTCAGAACTAGGAAAATAGCCAGAGGCTTGGTGACCAAGTGGACAAACAGTGAAACAGACACGAACTAAAACTCCGTTAACCACCTGACCTCCATAAGTCCCTATTTGACTATTGAGCCACAGTGGTATTTGGGTCTCTAAGAATAAGCATAGTTCAGAGGCAGTGTCTATTAATCCCTTGAAAGTTTGGCTAGTTTCCTTTCCTCAGTACATACCCTGACAAATGGACACAAGTCCCTTTGGGGGGAAGATACCTAGTATAACCCCCAAGTTCTTGCTGATACAAATCAGTAAAAACTTACATTCAATACCCTTCATTGTTATACTGGGTGTTGAATCATATTACAAGCATAGAATCAATAGATGTAGTAGGGGTTGGTCTTAATGGATCAACAGTCACCTACACAGAAACTATCTCTAGAGTAGTCACTACTTCTTCTGGCAGCGGAGACTCAGGAGAATTTGGAGATTTCAGGTGCTCAACTTAATGAAAATCTGGCCAAATATCCTCATCTCAGTTTTAGGGTCTGGCCCTTTCCAAAACAATACTCTAAATTTAACACGAGAGCCTAAGACTTTGGATTTGCTTGTCAGAAATTTCAAATAAGGGATGGGGTTTCTTTTAGGACAGGTATAGGGGTTTTCTCAAATTTTATCTATACTTGAGCTGAAATTGTAGACTCTAAGTATATTTTTGTTTTTCCTGTTACATTTTTCTGTTACATTTAGAAGCAACCGACTCATCTGACAGTTTGTAGATACATTATCTTTATTATAATGTACTAGTGCAACAGCTGTTAGCCTTCACTTCTATAAGTACTTGAGTCCAGGTGACCACAGAAATAACTGTTTTGCAACTGCCTGCCATAAACTATCAATGACTTATTACAATTGAAAATGAAGGTTACATATATCTTTAAATCTAATCAGATTAGAGAACACATACAACACTCCCATCTACAAGGGACTGAAGAAACTTTCACTGTGACATCAAAACAAAACAAAACAAAACAAAACAAAACCCTGAAACAGAGAAAGAAAACTGCTGTTTAGAAGAAGTCTGCAAACTGTTGCAATGTAAAATAGGAACTTAAGAAAAAATTTGGAGTCTATGGCTGTGCCACCCTGAACAAGCCCAATCCCATTTGATATCAGAAGCTAAGCAGGGTTGGGCCTGGTTAGTACTTGGATGGGAGACCACCTAGGAAGACCAGATGCTATATACATAAAAAATAAAAAATGTGGGATTGTAAACTGACAAGACCTTTCCAATCTGTGAGGTCAACCAAGGGTTGCCTCGCCTAAAGAGAGTGAGTACTGACCAAAATCACTCTACGAAAGGAAAGGGAGCTAGCTGTCTTGATTATGCCTCCCAATAAATTTCCAAATTAAAACTTAGTTTTATTGACACACCAAAAGACTTATTGGTTTCAATAATAAGAGCCAAATCCTGTTTTTACAAGAGTAAACATGGAGAGAGATGCTTCTAGGCAGGGCACTTCATAGACGTGCAACCTGTATAATCACACAGAGCCCCATAGCTCACAGGGTCCCATGCTTGATTTAATTCTCTGCTATTGCTATCTTGAAATTCTGGATTATTTTTGAACAAGGAGCCCCACATGTTCAATTTTCACTAGGCCTTGCTAATTATGTAGCCGGTTCTGGTTGCTAGACAAGGGTCAGCTGAACTGAACTTTCCATCACCAACTTTCCCTTCCTAAGGTAAAACTACCTTCCTGGGACTGGAGGAGACAGTGGCTGCCAAATTCTCTTTGTCCTCAGGAGGGTGCTGTTCCACTTAAATACTCAGCCCTGGTCTGAGCTGCAGACTACTTGCCTTCAATGCACACACAACTAAATATAAAACTGGAAAAATTTAAGTAGGACTTAAAAGACTGAGTTACTTCAAAGGGGAAATGTACATGAAAATATATATAGAGAGAAAAATTGCAGCCATTTGTTGAGCAGCTTGTGCATGTGTTATGCTAAGCACAGTAAATGCAGTATTTCTTTTATCTGAAAATACCTTATGATAAAGATATTAATATCTCCATTTTTACATGTAACACAACTGAGGGTCAGAGTTTAAGTACATCCCCAATGGCGAATGGCTAGTAAGAAGAATTAAAATTTGAGCCCTATTTTGTCTGCCTCCAGAGGCCATGTTTAGAAAGTTTGTTTGTTTGTTTGTTTTAATCTAGAAGTAAAAACTTAAGAAAAAGCCAACTAACACGATTGTTGTTTGAAGGATTTTTAAAAGAACTTTCCATGCTTTAGATCATGACATTCTGATAATATGAGAAGAACTTGTCATAGTGTATCTTAGGCTTTTTGAGCTAATTCTACTAATCAGATGCAAAGTCCTGTGTTATTGTCTAGTTCCAATTATCATGAATCTCAAATTTTACAAATTTCTATGGTCTAATGTTTGTGTCCTCTCTCCCCCAATTCATCTGTTAAAATCTAACCCCCAAAACAATGGTATTAGAAAGTAAAGCCTTCAGGAAGTGATTAAGTCATGAGGGTGGAGCCCTAATAAATGGGATTAGTGCGCCTTTAAAAGCTGCCTTAGGAAGCTCTCTCTGGGTCTAATTCTGCAGTTTGTTTCTGCTGCATTTTATTTCATACGTTTTTGATTGCTGACTATGAGTTCATGTGACTGGAAACTTAATCTGTATCTTTTTTCTTTTTTTGAAGACTAACTTTAATGTAATTCCCCTTAAAATGATGTATTTATGCTTTGTCAAGCACCTGTCAGACACTACCAACTTAAGACTACTTTCAACTAAATTTTTATATTTCAAGCTCACAGGCCACACACAAGGGTGAATTCTTGCCCGAAATCTTGTGTACATCAGCTTGTGTTTAAAAACTCTCAGGGGTAATTAATTTTCTTTTTATCTTCCTTCTACTCATGGTCAGTCAATGCTAAAAAGACAAATACTGTCTGTCTCCCTCTAATTGATTAAGGCATTTCCTCTTTAATTATCCTTTGAGGATATTATTTTAAGCTCCCAGATTGAAAAAGTGGTTTCTGGACCAAATTCCCACTTATTCAGGTCTTAAGAATGATCTCTGGCCTCCCAGTTGAACTATTAATGCTCCGACATTTGGCTACTAGGATCAAAGAGAATTTTAGGACAATACCACTCCAGAGCTACCTGACCTTGCTGGTTTTCTTGTCTTTTCTAGCCTTGTTTTTTATATTCTTACTTTGCTCTTGCTCAATTCTATTGTTAAAATACTTTATCAAGCCCTTTTTGGTGTCATGTACCAGAAATTTTTTTCCAGATTGCTCAACTGTTTGTTAGAAATGGAAATCTAGAACTCAGCTTTAATACAGAGAAAAAGTATGATGTGGACACAAAATTCATTGTTTATTCAGGTACCTTTGTGTCTAAAAAGAAAGCTCAGTTTAACAATTGGTGAAGGAAATGAAGAGCATTGGTTAATGAAATGATTAATTAATAGGTTTATACAGGACAGTCTAGCCCCCTCTTTATGCTTCATGTTCCAAATTTATTATTTCTCCATTTCTCAGTTTCACTCTCAAAAGTGTTTCTGTTCAAATGATGGATTATGGTCACCCTTACTAAGGAAAATTTTTTTGATCTTTCATGTGTGAAATTTATCTGTGAAATTTTCTTGTGAGTTAACATAAAGAGATAAGAACGCTCAGTTAAATTTTCTACCACATAGTTTGCCTTTACCCATTTGAAATGTAAACATCTACATTTTTATGAAGATCATATTTCTGAGAAATAATAAAAGTAATTATGAAAAATGTTAAATTATGGCTAGGGATGGTTTTACTTATTTTTAATAATTTGGATGTAACAGAATTTATAATAAAATTACTATTTTCTTTTAATGTATTATAAAGTATTTTTGATATACAGAAGACATAAATCTAGTATAATAAGCTTGAGAAATAATCCATTATCCAGAGAGATGATATATCTGTTATCTCCTTACATACCATATTACCATCCACTCAGAAATACTGTTCCAAGTTTGACCTTGATAATTTTAATTCCTTTTTGAAAAATATTTTTTACTTTATGTGTATGTTTCCATTAAGAACGGTTTTCATTTTAGCTTGACATTAGTGGCACTTCATTATAGATATCTATTCTTCTGCAACTTAATTTTTTAATCTAATTATTATGGTTGGAAGGAGCATCCATTTATTTGTGGTGCTCTTATTCATTTATTTTCACTGATAAACAGAATTCACTACAGTCAAATCATGAAACCATTTTCTTATAGATGGATGTTTAGGCTTTCTTCAATCACTATTACAAAAAAATGCTTCTGTGAACATTCTTATACCTGTCTGTCTGTGCTCATTAGGAGGTCTTAAAGGTATGTATATACTAGAGTTGGATTATTGAATTATAGGGTCTGCTCATTTTCAATTTTATCCTAATGACCTCATTTTAACTTAATTACCTCTTTAAAGGCCCTGTCTCCAAATGCGGTCATATTCTGAAGTACTGGGGTTGTGACTTCAACATATGAATTGTGAAGAGACACAAAATTACATGAAAAATTCTGTTAGAATTTTAAATTTCATTTATTTAAAACTTTAGAACAATTTGGAGAACTGACATTTTATGTCTTCCAATTCATGAACATTTATTTATATCTTCTTTAGTCTTTTGATAACATTTTATAATTTTTTCCATGAAAATCTTATATTTGTTAGATTCATTTCAAGTGTGCTCCTATTTTTAGTGGACACTATTAAATACATGTCCTTTGCATATATATTTTCTGTTTTTATGGTCTTAAAATTGTGTGTATGTGTGTTTAAATTCTTTCTCCGCTTAGATCTAAGATCCTTCTCTGAAATTATAAAAATCTCACAGCAATTTCTGATATTTGGAATAGCGGCTTAAATCTCTGCTATGGTTTAAATTTAAAATGCATCTTACTATTTCTAACCAAAAAGCATAATTTCAATGTGCTAGGCAGTCTTTTCTATTTACCAGCTAGCTAATCATATGTCCTTTGAATAAATTATTTCTTTTTTGAATTTCAAAACTATCTCTAGATAAAAACAACATCAGATGAAGAGGCACATGTTGAGTGGTCAGGTAGTGTCTCTGGACTAATGGCTTTCTCAGCTTAGTAAATCATTCCTACAGGACTTCAAGTGAATGCTCTAGGAAAAGTCCTCATTTCTCTGTTAAAGGCCTTTGAGGCTGCTAACAAATGATCTAAGTCATTAATAATCTGTGAGTGCTAAAGTACTATTTTGACAGTAAATGTTGATATCTAATAAGTGTTTAATCTATTCTAGATGTTGTTTTAAGTATTTCACATGTATTATCTCATTTTACCTCCACTAACAGCTATGATTACTATTATCTCCATTTTGCAGATGAGAAAACTGAGGCCTACCAAATATATACAGAGAAAGAGAGAGAGAAAGAGAATGAAGGTTGCACTGATAAATTAATTTGTCCCAAAATGCCTGATAATATTTTCTCTACTCTCAATTTAAACTATTATATAATGTGTGTGGTTTTATACAGTAAAGAGCTGAAATTTGTTATGTTTCAGAGTACAAGTATTTACCAGCCAAATATGAGATAGATGTTCTACAATTATAAAAGCCACCATTTGATCTCTCTTGGTATTGCTCTAGAATTGACTTTTATCTAAGATGATTAAACATGGGAATAGTTATTCCAATTGTGTAAAGTTCTACTCTTGTAGAGAAGTATGGTACTGTTCAGAATTTTATCTTAATTATTTTTACTTATGAATACATATCATTGATTACTCCATTGTATTTTCCTAAAAAAAATTTAATATTTAAAAATTTTCTAGAACCATAAATGTTTATTTAATTTCCTTCTTGAATGAATTATCATAATTATTATCACAAGAGCATTTCTTAATTCCTTACCCCAAATTCTTAAATTCAAAAATAAATTTAAAAATTTGAAAATTAAAACATTTTTTCTAGATTAGCAACAAACATATTTAACTTGTAAAGCTGTCCAAAATTGATATAGAGCATGTATACTCTGCCAAACATTACAAACATGTTTTGATAAATATTAAGCATAAATATTAAAATTCCATTGGCACTGACTCTCTTAATAAAAAATAGTACATTTTTAAAGTTTAATTAAAAATCCATGGATAAATATTAATTTTGTGAAAACAAATCAAGGATAAACACCAGTTTTATTGCTAAGTTCAAGACAGTCAGCATCATTTGCATATGTTTCTGTTTAATGCTGACCCTTAATATGTGTTTCAGACATTCAATTTTATCAGAGATTCCCTTGAAAAATGTTCCTTTAAATATACTTTGCAACTTTCCAGTCGGTATTATTTATGAACCCAATAATGATATAAATCTAGATTATTTAAACCCACAGTATTCTTGGTAACCTGAATTTCACCACTCTATATATGTATTTAGTCTTCAGATTGTATATACTCACTCTAGCAATAGGATGTATTATTGCATTTCTCTCCCTTTTGTGTGAAGAGTCACTTTCCAAGGTTAAAGTGGACCTCTAGTTGGAAAGAAACATGAACATTATGACTCGCAAGTGATACAACATTAAACATCCTTCTAATCCACACTACAGCAGCCAGTCAGGAGGTTTGTGGTAGAGGTAACTAGTGCCCCCCATATCCAGCTTTTCTTTCCTTCCTGGGCACAAAAGAACATGTTCTATAACTTAACAGTCAGGTAGAGTGATGTCACTAATTCTGGACAATAGGATGTGAGAGAAAGTGACATGGGTTATTCTGGCACAGCAGCATTTGAGAGTGGGCGTGAGCTCTACAAAGTCTCTCTTTTGTAACATCAGAAGCAATTTTTTTCAGATTCTCTAGCCACACAAAGGAAGGAGCCTGGATTCCTGCTTGGAAGGGAACAATCTTGGAGAATTGTATGACCTAAAGGAGACTTCACGAGTGAAAAATAAACCTGTATGTGTAAGATGGACCACTAAGGTTCTTGGAATTATTTGTTACCAAAACACAGACAATCCCATTCTAACACAAGGATATTCCTATTTGTCTATTTCATGTCATATATCTCGCAGCTACACTAAATCCCTTTTATTCCAGATAAATTTTTTTTTAATCTAGAATCATCTGGGAAGAAGGTGCATCATATTAGTGAATTTTTCAAACAGCTAAATGGAACCAGTATGTTGAATAAGCACTACTTGTGATCATCCACCTCCTATGCCTCAATGAGTATTGGGTAGGTCTCATAAATTTTCAGCTCAATGGTAGAAAATATACTGTTTTACAGTTCAAGTTGCAAGCAGTCTCAATTTAGTATTTAGATGGCCTTGTGTAAGATTTCTTTTTTCTTTTTTTAACTTATTTATGATTTTTAAAAATTGTTTATGGGGTAACATTGGTTAATACAATTATATAATTTTAAGGTTTATATTATAATTTGACATCTGTATATTCTATTGTATGTTTACCACCCAAAGTCCAGTTTCCTTCAGCTACCATATATTTAATCTCCTTTACCCACTTCACATTCCCTCTACCCGCCCCCCATATTTGACTTCCTTCACCTTGAATTTACATAACATTTTAACCAAAACTCTGAACTCACATTTTGTTCCTCTTCCACTTTGGTTGGCTTCAGGCTGGAGTTAACAGCAAGAGGGGCATTTGGGTTTCTCCTGTCTTTCCTCATCTGATCATCACATGCTACCTGTGGGTTGCATATTGCAAAGTGTAGAGAGGTGAAATAAAGCAATGGGCCAGTTTTTTCTGAGCTGTGTAGTTTTATTTCCTATGGCTCTGAAAGATGGTTAAATTGGCACTTCTCTATGAGTCTGACAGATAATAATGAAGCTTAACTTTTTATCAGAGTGCTTTTGTGGGTTCTTTGAAGGAGCTATGCTGATTATATGCTCTTCCATTTCTTTTGACTTAGAAAGATTGATCCCTATTCTAGATGATAGGACTTGTGACTGGTTTGTCAGATCTCAGGTACCATCTTGCTCCTCCGGGTTGCTCTGTTGAATAGGAACAAGAAGACTCCACCTGATACTGCCCTCTATGGCCTACATGGTCCAAAGACATCTCCTTCCCCATTCTTTCCATCTGACCTGTGCTTATCTTGAATAGTATCGAGGGATTTAAGAGACCTGAACTAATTTCTGAGGATCATTTTCTTTATAAATCTGCAATTTGAGAGCACATTGGGGAAGGGCAATTCTGTTTTAGGCTCATTTTGGTATTTGATATGTATAGCATGAGTGCCTCAGTTCATATACGTAGAGCTAAGAAGCTCCATGTAACATCTTAGTACGTGAAACTTGCATCTTAAATAGCAGTGGGTTCTATTTTAACAATTTTCAGTAACACATATTTTAAGTGATACATACTTTGCCCATTAGCTTAAAATAATTTATAGATAGCTAAAGTTTTATTATGTATATTAGTTATTATATTATGCCTAAAATTTTCATGTCTTTGAGGAGTACTGACATATGTGGATTTGTTTATTTTTATAGCAAATAGCCCCAAATGATTATGCTTTAATAGTTATGCCATGTGAAGAAATTTGGGGTATTTAAATCGAAGAAAATAAGCCATTTGAGGGATATAAAATCATTCTTTAAATGAGAGCTTAGCTCCCTTTAATGGTACTCTAATCTCTCTTCTAATTTGCTGCTTTTAAAATGCTATAAATATTTCAGACAACCAAACTTGTTAGCTCTGGGCTTAAAATAACAAGCAGTATAAAAAAGACAGGATATGAATTATATAGAGAGAATGTTCTCATTTTGCAATATATGTGTAGATATACTGCAAAAAGATTAGAATGAAATATGCAGAATAGCAAAAGTAGTAATTTGTTTGTGTTGGGATTACTGTTGATGATTAATTTTTTACTTTAAACTTCCCTGTATTCTATTTATTTAAACTAAAAAAGAAAAAAAGATTTTCCTTAGTCTAAAAAATTAAATTTTAAGATTATTTTTAAAATTAAAAATAAATGTATTTTAAGCTAGGACCTGTGAGGTTCATGTATGAAATGCGAGTGTGGCTTTGGTTTGTGGGTTTTGTCATAAACTCTGTTGTCAACAGTTCAGGTGACTGACCACAGAGTCTCCAGTTAAGTGATGCTGCTTTATTACACACACATTTCAGTTTTACTTATTTCGACCACCTGACTTCCATTTCCCCTTGCTCTATAAAAAGGAAGAGCAAGAAAGAAGCTGCATTTATAGTTGATGTTAGAATTATTTATCCATTCTTTCTGGCTCATTTCATTAACTATTTGTTTACATACCACCCATTGTGACCTCATGTAAATCTTTGATTGGAACAATTTTCACAATTGCAGGCCTTAAATGAAGGCTTTTTGATGGGGTATTATTTCTTATTTTCTGCAGAATTACAATCAGATAACTCTCATTATAGTTTTCCTTTGTTTTATTATTCCCCTGAGTTCCAACTTACTTTTGAATTACTTTTCTGTGTATTTGTTTTTCCACCCTAAAATCTGCAGCTGTTATTTTAAGTAGTTGTAAGAGAAACATGTTTCTCTGGTCTATTTTATTTCTTTCCTTAAAATGAGTCACAGAATTAGCCATGGAAGAAAAGTGCATTTTTTCACAGGACTGAAGATCTGATTGGGGGTCTCCTTCTGCCTCTAAAGCACTGGGAAGGACTACCTATTAACATGCATAGTTTGGAAATGTCATCTGGGTTACCAGTAAAGCCTACTTGGAGTCTACCCAAACCACACTCAGTGTCATATCTCTGCCACTGGTGATGGGTCACTGTCCTTTCTAAGTTCATGTTTCATAGACTGGGTTTTAATGGTTTGGCCATAGGTGCTAAAGGGCCTTTGAGCGTCCATACTGAGTGAAAGTTTTTAGCAATGAAATGATTCTAGCAGTTGCTGAAGTACTCTGAACACAGAGAACAAGTGTCATGAGAGCCTTGAACTCAGCATGCAAATGCTGTTCTTACAGATGGCTGACAATATATGCAGGCAGATCAAAGGGGCCTTCCTAGATCTTGTGGACTGGGACCAAACAGTTAAGTTATGCCCACAGTCAACAGAAATATTTTCCAAGCCAAAAATTAGGAACCAGGTCTGACAGTATAAGAATGATAAGGTATTTAACATGGATGATAATGACGATAATGATGATTAACATTTTGGGGGTGCTGTTTTCACATACATTATTTATGTAATCCTGAATGATATATATAAACAGTCAGTTAGTGACATAAGTCATGAAACAGAATAAATATTTTTTGCATCAAGAATAAACATTGCTTGCAATCCCTTTTTACAAAGCGAGGAGAATTGGAGGCAAGTGAGAATTAGAGGCAAGTATTCCTGTATTTCAGATGATAAAGCTGAAACAGATAAATAAAGTTGCATGTCTAAAGTTATATTTAATATTTCATATTGGGGTTTAAGTTAGGGGACATATTTGATATTGGAGACATGAAGTGATATAATAACAATAGTCATCCTTTACATACATTATCTCACAAACATTAAATTACATGCACAAACACATATACACATATCCTTATCTAATAAACCAGATCTCCCAAAGAATGAGTCTTTTTGTGCATACATAATCTCTGAGGAGAGAGATATGAATGACAATAACTCAAATTGAAAGCAAGTATTAATTCAAAAGACTACCAATCATTTCAGACTCTATATTTCAGGTTCAAAATTACAAACACAGGGCAGTATTTAAATGACTTACAAGCATTTTCAATAAAAGGGACTAAAAACATTAGAAAAGACTTTTTGATTGGTTTCTAATTGTATCCTTCTTGTAAAAAATTTTGCAAACAAGAAAAAATAACATAAAAAGAAAAATTTTCAGTATTCTTTTCCAGAGATAAGTATTGTTAAATCTCTGATATAAATGTATACATATATTTATTTAGCAAGTAGAAGAAATGCTATTGAAAAAAAAAAACTGCAGCTGTTTCTGCCTTCTAGATTAATGGTAGAATTCTTATTCCTGCTAGATGATTATTCTGGTTTATTCGCGGAGAAGGAAGAAAAGCAATTGATGGGACTTTTTGGTGAAATAGGCATATTGATCAAAGAGGCCTGTTTCAACATTTATCTACCCCACTCCATGCACACATGCACATCCTCACACACTGTGTTTCTACAGGAACCCACAGGCACTTAAGCCCTTTCCCTTTATGTGGGCAGACTTTATATCCTTATCAAGGAACTGATTTATTCTTAATACCAAAGCAAAACAAAACAAACAAACAAACAAACAAACAAACAAAACCTCTGCATACTTTTCAGAATGAAGTGCATCTGATATGTGAATAATGTTGCCAAAATGCATGACTTTCCATGTGAGTATTCTGTGGTTTTTTCACTGTACCTGGAGCAAGGGATTGGACTTTCAATAGACTAACTTTACTTTCCAAAAACTTTTTTTAAAACCAAGCCTTTCAAAGGAACTTTTGCACCTCTAAGGCTAGGAACAGAAGCCTTGATCTCATCTAACATGTTAAAGGCTCAAATCTTTTATCTGGATACCTTCCTAGACACAGGAAATAACCAGGGTCCAGAAATAACTATAGAACAGGTCCAGTATAAGATCATCCACTGGGCTTACTATACTCTGCCTCAATTCCTATTCTAATACAACATCCTCACTGTGTGATATTCTCCCTATTCAATCCAATAAAGCTGTTTTAGAGGAGGAGTGTGATTTATCCATAACGTTTGGAGATAATCACCTAGCAAGGACCAATAATCATTTGATGAAGGACTAAGTCAACAGTTTCATTTCACATCTGAGGAAACTGAGGCATAGTAAGGTTGATTAACTTATCAAAGGCAACACAGCTAAGAAGTGAACAAACTAAGCTTTGAAACTGGCTCAAACTTCGTGCTTTCTTTTTTCTTTTTTTTTTAATTAGTTTCAAGTATACAGTACATTGGTTGGACATTTATATAGTTTATAAAATGATCCCCCTAATTGTTCCTTCTCTTCTCTGGTTTTCCACCTAACCAATATATTAATGCTAACTATATTATGTATGCTGTGCTCCTCATCCCCATGACCATCTATCAACTACTAATTTGTACTTCTTTAACCTTTCACCCCATTCTCTCAAACCTCCCTCTCCTCTGTCCATCACCAAATTGTCCACTATGTTTGTGAGTCTGTTTTTGATTAGTTTGTTCTTTTTGTTCCTTAGATTCTGCATATAAGTGAATTAATGTGGTATTTATCTTTGTCTGACTTATTTCACTTAGCATAAAAACCTCTATGTCCATCAATGTTGTTGCAAATGGTAAGATTTCATTTTTTTAATGGACCAAGCAATTGTGCTTCTGGGTATTTATCCAAAGAAAAACAAAACAATAATTCATAAAGATCTATGTACCTCAATATTCATGGCAGCATAATTTATAATAGCCAAGATATAGAAACAACATAAATGCCCATCAAACTTTGTGCTTTTAACCATTGTATCTCACTGTCATATCTCCTGCAGAATGTAATCAATAGATGATTTCTGTTTATCCCTCTTCATTCTTCACCTTTGCCCTTTATTTATAAGACAGTGCCTTGTACGGACCAGGAACTCAAAGAATAAATGTTGTATATATTTTTAAGAAAACAAACAAATAAATAAGACTCACCACCTGTGAACTTGGTCTTCTATTTATTCTAAGGAGAACTTGTTCCAAGGGCTTTAAGGAAGGCCCATGGTTTGCCGGGCAGTCACACCTCTGCGACCTCCTCACTTGCCTCATCTACAACAGCTCTTTTTTTCTGTGTTATATGGTATTTATTTGGTAGGGAAAATGGTTTCTACTACCAAAACAACTTTAAAATTTTTCTTATATAGAAGACTCAAGTAGTTCAAGCTATTTAAACTAGCTCCACATGTTTTACTTTTCTCTTTCTTTTTTTTTTAATCCAAACTCATAAGAAGCAGACACATATCTATATAGTACTTAAAAAGTGCAACTGCTAAATTTTGGGGGGCAAGCCATCAGCATTAATACTAATGGCAATAAAAAGAGATGAAAATTAAAAAATGACAAAGGTGGCAGAGTACATGATGGAACAGAAGTTGTGCTCTTGCTGCATGTCCTTAGAGAAAATGTGAGTCATGTTCTTGGGCCTCAGAGTGGCACTGCTGTCAGGGAAGTAGTCTCTGCAATTGGTGGGACAGAGGCTGACGGAATCCTTTAAAGGACTCTGCCAGGTCTGGGTTCTGCTAGATCCAGTTTTTCCTTTTATTCTGGTCTCTGCTCACTTGTCACCTCACTTATTCTTCCCCTGATGTGCTATCTGCAACAGCATTTTCTCCCATTAGTCACCCAGCCCTTACTCTGCTTTATTTAAAAAAAAAAAAAAAGTTGCTTTTCTCTCTATCTGAATTATATTGAATATTTGTGTGTATTTTTCTTTATTGATTGTCTGTCTCCCAGCACTAAAATGTAAGTTTTATTAGGACAGGCACTTTGTCTCTTATATTCACTTCTGTTTCCCCAGTACTATAGATGCTCAATTCTATCTTTTTTGTTGTTGTTGATAAAGAATGGATAAATGAATGCTCTATCTTGGATTTCTCTTGGGCAGAGATGAAGGTCTCTAACTCTATATGCTTCAGAAAGGGTTTAGATCAGACTTCTGGCCTGTTAGGTTTTTCTTTCTTTGTTAAATTTTGTTAAAGTTGGCTTTTCTTATTAAGTAAAGTTAATAATCTGTGTCTCCATGTTCACAACTATGAGGAGATAAAAATTTTTAGGAACTGTGAAGTTAATTTTGAGTTACATTTGTAAATCTCTTAAGGAAACCCCTTGATATTTTCAGATACAGTAGTCTCATTTATGCAACTCTTGTGAATTTGTAAAGGTATGGGCAGAAATTGGTCTGAAGCATATTTTCTCCATTATTTGAAGTAAGGTATTGCTATGTCAATTGATAGTCTGAACATGATTATAGGAGAAATACTTAACTACTTAACAAAATAAATTCTTATCCAAGTGTTTTTAAGTATTTAGCAATACCAGTATATTTGTGTTCCAATGGTTTAAATGGCTCGTCTCTACTGAGTAAAGCAGATCCAATAGAACCTTATTGAAATGCTAACTTTCGATTTTGTTTGAGCTTTTAAACCATAAAACTTTGCAGACTGGTACATGAAATTTCTGTACTCCATTTTTAGCAACAAACTTTCAGAAGAAATTAACAAAATAAATACAAAAAAAAATCCCCTTGAAGATTAAGACCTAGGTTGCACCTCTAAATTCCTCAATGTAGAACTTATGTCACCAATGTCAGGCAAACTTATTTAGTTCCTAAGCCAACCCTAACTAAGGCCAGAGACATAGTAACATCTTTGGCTTCATTAGTAAAAAAAAATAATTAAAATAATAATATTGACGATTTCCTGAATACTTACATGTCATACATTGAACTGAAATAGCAATTCTTTTAATCTTCTTTTAATCTTCTTTAATCTTCTTCATTAACAATAGTTCATCTAAGAATTAAGTGGACAGTTATTAATGATTGCAGTGCACCTAGAGATACAGCCATGTGAAATGGTGTAATGTTTAATCCCAGGTAGGAAACTAATTGAGGAGAATTGACTACCAGCCCAATTGAAAGAAAAAATTGAAAATCTTCTAGGCAGACATTCCAGGTAATTAACTACTTTACTTTTCTTATTTCCATTTTGTCTGCCCATTGTACTTCTCCCAGAAGTTTCCTTAACATCATCTTTGTGCCATCATCTTATGTATTTAACCTTTATTCATGTAAGGGAAATAATTACTACATGCCAGGCATCAGGCTGGAAACTGGAGATAGAGAGAGAGCAGAGGAGCTCAGTGTATACAGACAGGCATTAGTTAAATAATTATCTAATAAATACAATTATACAATGTGGTAAGTGCTCTTGTAGTTCTAACATAACAGGTTCCTCCCATCCACCATTCTGCTATTCTGAAATTCTCCTTACTCTACTATATGATGGAAGGCAAGTGTGTGTGTGTGTGTGTGTGTGTGTGTGTGTGTGTGTGTGTGTGTATTTCTACATGAGAGTAAGGTCTCAGTTCTTTTATCTCAGCTAACATCTTTGTCTGGATATAAAAGAATTTCCTTAGCCCTGGCTTTGATATTTCACAAATGAAAATGTGTGAGTTCTGTGAATGAAAAAGACTGTGAATTCTCTGTTTTTAACTTACTAACTATATCACCAAGATCTGTGACTGATTACACTGCAAATTACCTAAGAGCAAATAATGCTCCTCACCAAAGTAAATATTATTTTCTTTTAAGATAATTTACATCTCTTATAAGTTATAAGGATTATATTTTTTCTATTAACTTAACTTTTGATCTTACTTCTTACAATAATATTCCTGGCAGAATGTTGTTAAGAAACATCTGATCTTCTCTTAAACCTACTTGTATTATAAGGCCCATTATATTAGCTTTGAAAATCTGTGGCTAGATAAATCCAATCTAAATGACTCTTTTTGATCATATCATCTTTCCCAATTATGTATGTGGAGGAGCTCAGTACAACCAATTTAGCCTATTAAATTTTAAAGAAACATGAAACTGAGGAATCTGACTTTGTCTAGGGCCATTAGTTATGGGCATTACTAAAAAGCAAAGGTAACACAATACTATGTATCTATGTATCTATCTATCTATGTATCTATATCTATCTATCTATCTATCTATCTATCTATCTATCTATCTATCTATAGTTATATAACGTCTTACTGTTGAAACTTACTGGATTTTGTTAACCAATGCCATCATAATAAAAAAAATAATAAATAAATGCAAAAAATAAATAAATAAAAATAAAAAGCAAAGGCAGCAAACATTTAAAGACCATCTCATTGAAAGAGAATCTAAAGACTTCACCAGGAAACACGCAAACTTCATGATCAAGCCATAGTCAACCATTTGTAGGTTTGATCTTATTGGTTCATTTAGCTCTTCATACAGATGTATACAACATTATCTACCACATATACAATATTATGGTAAAGGAAGAAATGTTCTTATGTTGCTTACAATCTAGCTAACGCTTTTATATACCACAAACATACGAATAGTCAATGTTTATTAGTTGTGACATTTAAAAGATATATTTGTTCTATAACACATTGCTTCTACACTAATAATGTATCTGTTACTCAACGTTAGTTGGAAGTTTCCCCTACTATCCCTTATCTTTCTTAGTTATTGTGGACATCGAGAAACATGATTCTCTAGGTTATTGCTGACTCTCCCTTGTGTGGGGAAGGGTGAAATGGATGGCTAGAGAACCCATTAAAATAAAAGCACATTCTTGAAAAATGCAGTCAGAGGAAGAAACTAAACTACTTAGTGTATGACCCAGTCTGGAAATTGTCTGGAGTAATTGTTCTATTACTCATATGGCCTGGTTTCACTAACTGGAGCATTCCTAGAAATGGCAACCTTACTGCACATCTCAGTAAGATGCTGGCAGAAATCCCACCAAGTAAGACTTGGTTCTATAATTAGTTCAACGAAAACAACACAGGGTTGAGCATCTTGCTGTTTCCTGTAGAAATCTTTAATGATGGAACTTGAGATCCAATTCAGCTACATTTGACTGCATATTAATAGCGCTCCCTTTTAATGGGATAAATCTTAAGTGTTATTGGCTTAGTTTTTGAGAGTTTCTTGAGTGTTGTTAAGTTTTGAGAGTTCTTGAATGTTCTTAGTTTTGAGAGTTTCTTGAGTGTAAAATGGTGCTCAGAAAAATCTGTCTTTAGTGTGTAGGGATCCTGAGGAAAAAGCTAATAAAGTCAAATTGCATTCACTGAAATTTAATATTAGGTTGCAAACAGATTATGAAGGAAGTATTGTGTCCTTTTCTGGGTGCTGTACTTCAATAGTGACACTGACAATTATAAAATACAAGGTGCAAAAAGTGTCATTCAGGAGGGAACCAAGGAGGAAGGTTTTACAAATAGAAATGAAGAAATGAAGAGTTGGGCTTGGGGAAGATGGCAGGAGTTGGGGCGAAGTAGAGTTACAAAGAACTAGTTTGTTTAGGTTTGTTCTAAAAGGCTGTATAAAGACTCAGTGAAAATTTCTGGCAGGCAAATTTGGGGTCTAAAATCAGGAAGAAAAATCAGAGCCATTCAAACAGAAAGAACTGCCTTTCAAAACAGAATCTACCCCAAACTGTGATATTCCCGATGAAGCTGGGGACCCCACTCTCTATAACCTATAGAAGAGAATCCTGTGATTGGAAGAAGTAAATTTGATTTAGGTAGAAAGGGTTAAAATTTTAGAGTTGGGCACACCTGAGTTTGTATAACAGCTCCTTGAGTTTTGGGCTACAAATTTAAGTCATTTACCATATCTGAATCTGAGTTCTATCATTTAAAAAATAGAAGTAACACTTTTCTCAATTATTTGTTTTATACTGAATAAAACACTTGAAACACTTGAAACACAGAAGGCTCCCCTCTTAGTAACTTGTAGGATCCCTTCCAGTTTTAAAAATCTCAAATTCTGAGAATGGTACAGAGCACGTGTTTTTTGTTTGTTTGTTTGTTTGTTTGTTTGATTTTGTTTTGCTATCTTATTCTATGCTAATTCTATCTTTTTTTATACATGGGATTGTCCTGTTTAAATACTTCTTTTAGGGCTTGAAATACCCTACATTCCAAGCTGTGACCAGAGGTTCTGAAATTAGTGTTAGATGATCCAAATGATGTTTAGTATTTTCATCATAAGTGATTCTACCAGAGATCCTGTAGTTAAAGAGAAGTGAAGTAACTGGCCATCCATCCTCTACACATGATAGTGAGAAGGTACAGCCACTTTTTGTAAACCCTGGGTTTTCTAAAAGGTTCACTACATTTTGTCCCTCATTGTTCTTTCCATGACTAAAAGATGGGCAGTTTGGGTGCATATCATAAGCTTTTTAGGGAATATTCCAGAGGCCTGTTGCTCTTAAAATGTGGCATACTTTGTAGTACATTTTGTTCCTAAACATCAAGTTGACCTTAACTTCCTACTTGAATTCTTATACTGTGTTTGAGACCTTCATGGTGCTCAGAACTGTGTCTTGCTTTTTAAGACATGGAAGTTTAGAAAATCAGAAACACAGTTGAGAGGCTTCCCATCCCATCCTTAATAGGTCAATGGAAGAGCAGAGGTCTTGAAAGGGTCTGTCCAGGAGCACATATTTGTTATTATAGAACTATATCAGGTAAGATGTTCTTAGTTATAAGAAATATTGACTCTACGTTGTGTTAAACATAAACTGAATGCATTATATCATGTATCAAGAAATCCAGAGGTGGAATATTGTACAAATAAGACACAATCAAGAGCTCTGACTCTTATTGCTCTGCTCTTCTCTATGCTCTGTTCTTTTATTAGGTGTCAGCTTTTGGTTGGGCTTGCATCCTTCATGCTCTCAACATTCCTACTTACTGTAATTGTGGCAAAAATAATTCTGTGTTCTTGTCTAACTGGTGAAAGATTATCTCTTCCCATTATGGAATAGATATTCTTCTTGGTAATCTGATTGAGCCAAATTGGTTATGTGCTCAATTTTGTACCAATATAGTCACAGGGGAATGCATGTGCACTGATTAGCTTAAATCTGGGTCCATGAATAAATATTAGCTAGGGGGATGGAATTACTATAATTGACTTAGTTATTAGAATAAATGTTTGGAGTACCGATGGGTTCAACTATTTCTGAGCCACAAATATGATATCAGGGAGTAGTGAGGAGTAGTGACTTAAACAAAATTAGGAAGAAGGAAGGAAAAAATGGAAGCTGTGTAAGCAACAAACTATCAACTATAGGGACCCAAGGACCCCTATAGTCCAGTCCAGTGTTGATTGAATAACATGAAGAAAAAAGATGGACTCTGGAGCAATCTAGTAATTAAAAGGATACCACATTCAAAGTAGACATTATACGAGCCTTCTTATGAATAATGATGCTGAGACAGTCTGAACAGAAATAGCTAATAAGGAAGCCACCATTTTATTCCACTGCCAAGACAACACCATCTGCTATGACATCACAGGTAGATACAGCAACATATTTCATCTGGGGAAGTTGCCAAGGCAACATAGTCTGACTGAGATAATAGGGTGAGGTGGCAGCATAGAAACTGACTTTTTTTTTAAAGATTTTTTTTTCACTGTGAAAAACAGTTTAGAATAAAACAAAACTTATTGATGGAAAAATTTTAGTTCCCCAGAAATAATTTAGCCAGAGAAAGGTAATTTATTAGGGTGTGTGTGTGTGTGTGTGTGTGTGTGTGTGTTTTCAGTTCTTATATGTTGGAGCCTTCTATGATGGGTCTCAGATGCTTTGTTTAACTTTTTCTTTGTCTAATTTTTTTGAATTTTTGAATTTCTTATTAATAAGGGAAAAGTCTGTGCAGATGTTTTTTTTTATTATTTTAAGAAATTTTTTTCTCTATTAACATCTGCCCAATTCTTATAGTTATTTGATGAGACTAATTCCAGTACATTTTTGTATCTGTACTCCACAGTGTCTATCATAGATCAGATCGAAGGTATTTAATTATACTTGTTGGTGAATTTCTCTTTTCTCATGTTTACTTATTTTATTTTATATTTTACCACCAATTTTTTTAAATCAATTTTCTTTATTTGCTTTTTTTTTAAAGATTTGTTTAAAACTAATAATGGGTTGAAAATGCAATTTACTGAACAGCATGAATCTCATTAAAGAAACATAACTTACACTATCTTTTACCAGCCTGAGATGTAATTTGGTAGATCTCATTTATCTTTTTAGTTAATGACTGAAACTCCCATATTTCCTAATGAGCAGCAGAAAGTCCACTATCTCCTTCTTGAGGCTGCAACATTAATTGTGCATTAATTGTGAGAGTGGGGAGCTTTCTCATTCACTTATTTATTTATAGAAACAATTATTATGGAATGACCATTATGTGCCTGAGCACTGTTCCAGGTGCTGGAGATACAACAGTGGAAGAATTCTACTTTCAGAGACTTCTAGGTAGAGAAAACTAGGACATCTATGTCCACAATCACTGATGCTTTGATTATTTCTATATTGTTCACTGATGAAAACTTATTTTATACCATTAGGCTGAAAACTGTTTACCATGATGTGATACTTTTTCATGCCCAGATTTTTAACCAGTGTTGTATTAGCACCTCACCTTGAGGTTCAGAGGTATTATACCTTAGTTCAAATTCATAGCCATTTTCTCCAAAGTTTATAATTGAACAACAACAACAAAAAATAAATCTAGAAGTTGTATTTGTGTCAAGTGCTTTCCAGTCAACTTTATTTTTTTTAAGTACCTTTCACCATGACCTAAACTTTGTATAGTAAACATACATTAAATTTGTAAACAAATGAATAAAAGGACAATTAAAAATAATACATCTGGAGACTTCTAGTTTCCATCTAGGATATAGAAAGCTGAAAAGAATGTTGCTCTTGCCTCACAACAGAAGATTTCAGGAAGTCCAAAAAAGTCTTAACTTTTCTTCAGTGACTAGGTAGGGGAGAAGTCACTGCTATGGGGAAGGCACAAAATCCTGCTCAGACTCTTCTCCCCAAACGAATAAATACTTAAGCTGCCAGTAAAAGATCTGTAAATGCTTTTGTCCCCAGAGCACAGATGGAGACACCCTTCAGTCTGGGGAAAGGAAAAAGAATAAAACTTTATGAGTAGAGGAGGGACAGGAAACTAAACTGGGCTCAGATCATTTAAGGTTTCCTACTCTGGGGGAAGGGCAAGATCACCGAGAAAGCCCAAACTCTGAGACCCTTGGACATAGGGCCTGCTTAAGAATGAGGCAGAAGCAGGGTAACAGAACTTCCTTCATACCCCACTACCACTACCACAGTAGCAACCACCAAGTAACAAACAGTAGTAGTCAGCTGTTGGGTAAGAGGTAAGATTATTGGAGATACAAATTCTTTGATATGCAGGTGCACGGGGAAGGCCTATTGCTGAGGGTAGAGCAGGAATTTTGACAAGACCATCTGGCAAATCAGCCCCCACCTTAAGTACAAAGTAATACTAGAGGAATGAAACTGGTGAGGCACTAAAGCAACAACAAAATTGAAACTGGCTGAATTCCTGACTGTGCTGACTTACATCCTAACAGAAAATGAGTTAGTCCTCTTTGCAGGCATAAATAATATTTACTGCACTCTCTATTGTTCTATGTGCTAGATCCACATGCAGTATAGAAAAAGATATAATAACTACTGTCAAGACAAAAAGTAATCAACAGAACCAGACCCATAGATTACCCAGATATTGGAACTCTCAGACAGATATTTAAATCAACAACGATCATCTACTAAGTACTCTAGGAGAAATGGACAACATGCATGAATAGATGAGGAGTATCAACAAATAAAATTGAAACTATAAGAGGATGCCAAATAGAAATGGTTGAAATAAAAAACATAGGTAACAAAGATGAAGAACAACTTTAATGGACCCATCCACTAAAAGAACATCTTAATTTTGAGATGTTAAGATACGAAAAAAATGTAGTCTTTGTATCTATGATATAGAGATTTCATTCTCTGAGGCACCTACTATTAGTATCTCCATTTTGCAGATAAGGAACTTCTCTAACTTCTGGATGCTACAACAACTTAGACTGAGCAGCTTATAAACTACAGAAATTTATTTCTCACAGTTCTGGAAGCTGGAAGTCAGAGAACAGAGGGCCAACATGGTCAGGTTTTGATGAGGACCTTCTGAGTTGCAGACTTCTTGAATCCTCACAGAGTGGAAAGAACTAGAGAGCTGTCTGGGGTCTCTTTTATAACAGCCCTCACAATCTCAGGCACACGAATTCCACCTTCATGACCTAATTATCTCCCAAAAGTTGCACCTGTCTGTAGCATCATATTGGGGGTAAGAATTTCAGTATATGAATTTTGGAGGAACACAAGCAATGATTTCATAAGAAACCCTAAGAATCTATAACAGTACCTGGTTATAGTAGACACTCAATAATTATTTGCTGAATAAATTGAAAAGTACGGTCAGCGATCTCATCCACCCATATTTCTTTTTCACAAATAATTGGATTATTTTTAATGCTGAAATTTGCATCATGTTAAACAGGAATATGTTTAGTGTTCAGTGGTGTCTATTCTGAGCACTGCCTTCAAGAGGTAGCATAATGTAGTGGTCAAGACCAGCGATTACAACAGTCTGCCTGGACTTGAATCTGGCTCTGATACTTACTAGCTATGTGATCCTGGACAAGTTTCTTAATGTCTCTGTATCCAAATTTCATAGACTTTAAATTGTCAGTAATAATGTGTTTACCTAACAGGATTGTGTAAGGATTAAGTGAGTTAGCACATAAAAATACTTAGAACAGTGTCTAGCACATTTAAATATGATGCAAATATTACCTATTACTGTGATCACTTAGTTGGCCACTCTGTGCTCTTATACGAGAAAACTAGACTAGGTATTTAAAGTTCTTTGAAATATTGTAATATTAAGACTTTATAAATATATGTATTTTGTGAGTACCTTACCCCCTAAGAGACAGAGTATTTTATTTTATGTTTCTACATACCTTGGAGGAAGACTGGGAATGATAAATAGTGCCCTGGGCATAGATAGACTCAGGTGAAATCACAGGAAGATTTATTGTTGTTTATTGTGATCATTACGATAATTGTCAAGTTTGTGAAACAAAAACAGAAACAATAACAAAATCATTTCAGGGAATCAGGCCATTCAATATACATTCAACCATGACACTGGATTTGAGAGGATTTCTTGGCTATGACACCAAAAGCATAGGCAATAAAAGAAAAAAGATAGATAAATTGGACTTTATCAAAATTGGAAACTTTTGTGCATCGAAGTGTACTGTCAACAGAGTGAGAAGGCAACCTACAGAAGGGGAGAAAACATCTGCAAATCATATATCTGTTAAGGGATTAATATACAGAACATATAAAGAACTACAACTCAACCAAAAAAAAAAAAAAACCCAAACAACTTATTTCAAAAATGGGGGAAGAATTTGAATAGATCCTTCTCTAAAAATAATATATAAATGGCAATAGACACATGAAAAGATGCTCAATATTATTAATCATTAGGAAAATACAGATTAAAACCACAGCGAGATATCACTACACAGTTTCAGTTTGGGATGATAAAAAATTTCTGCAAGTGGATGGTGCTAATGTTACAAAGCATTGTTAATGTACTTAGTGTCACTGAATTGTACACTTAAAAAGGGGATAAGCTAGTGAATTTTATGTTATATATATATTTTACCCCAATTTAAAAAAGGAAAAAAGAGTGCGCGCGTGCGCACACACACACGCACACACACACACACACACGCACACACACACGAATGCACTCATACCTAGTTTTCCCTAGTAGTTGACCATCTGCTTAAGTTTAAGAACTTGCCCTTCTTCTTTGAATGGCCCATTGTGTTCAGCCTCCTAATGATAACAAGGTGGATGTTCAAATAAGCTTCATCTTGTGGTTAGACTCAACCAGTCCTGCCCAGCCAACTTATTCATTCTATATATATATATGTCACCATCTGTTATGGGCCAATTTGTGTCCAACCAAAATTCACAAGTTGAAGCCTTAACTTCTGGTATCTCAATGTAACTGTATTTGGAGATAGAGTATTTAAAAAACTAATTAAGTTAAAATGAGCTCCTTAGGATACGTCCTAATCCAATATGACTTGTGTCCTTATAAGAGGTTGACACATATACTACACAGGACAACCATATAAAGACATGGAGAAGACAGGTATCTACAGGCCATTTGAAGCCAAGGAAATAGGTCTCTGAAGAAACAAACTCTGGTGACACACCTCGATCTTGTTCTAGCCTCCAAAATTGTGAGAAAATAAATTTCTGTTATATGAGCAACTCAGACTGTGCTCTTTGTTGCAATAATCCTAGAAACTTAACATACAGTTTTTGAGAGAAAACTTTATTTGCTAACAGATTGAAGCAAAAGAACTTTTTGGATAAAAACCTATGGTAGTTGACTAAAGATTTTTCTTCAAAGGTTAATTTACTCTTACTTATAGAATTTGTCTTCCATATAAAAACATGAGACATTGCAAGCTTTAATTTTTTTCTTTTAATTTTGATACTAGTAAAACATTTTGTGAGCTCCTGCTCCTGGAGATATACTTTGTCTCTTAAGCCGTTCTGTCAGTCTTTACAACAGATATTACCTTTAAAAAAAAAATGTATAGCCACAACGATATTGCTTCCATTATTTAGACATGAGTTTGTTCTTAAAAATGTTTAAATTTTATTTGATATTGATTCAGTCAGAAATGAATTAGCTTAATCTTGGTCATCAGTTCAAAAAGGAGCCCTCAGGAGTTTATAGGCAATTGTTTCAAAGCAAAACGTGATAAAATTCTGAAGAACAAATAAAACTATAACATCGCCGTGCCTTCAGCTAAAATAAATAAATAAATAAATCTGAATCATTGTGCGGGATTATTTTTAAATGTTTTTGTGTAAAGCAATATACTAAGTGTTTTATATCTAAAAACTAATTTAATGCTTACAACACCATAAATGTTCTTTTCACCCTTATTTAACAGTGAATGTGATTCTATATGACTTGAAGCATTCATAAAGCTACGGAATGAGAGAGCTGGATTGTGAGTTCTGGCACTGTGGCTCCAGAGCTCTCCCTTTTCATTGTTGGCCTTCCAGGTCTCCTCTCACTTGCTCACCAGTACTTCTGTGACTCCAGTAGTTGGATAAGAATTTGCTGTCCATGATCTATATGTCTCTTAATCTACTTACATGTACCGTATTTTTATCTGTGCCACAATATAGATAATTTCTTAAAATTATATTTTCCAGTTGATAGTCTCTGCGGGTCTGTTTAATTTTCTCTTTCTCTCAGCTATTAAAATATGCATGTGTGCTTGAAATATACATGTTTTATTTAGTCCTTTTTTTTCTAAACCGTACCTTATCATTTTTAATGTTATTTTTTTCATTCTTATTTTTTATGCTCTCTTTCATTTCTTTTAAACTTTTATACATGGTTATTTCACATTTTCATCAGATCATTACAATATCTGGAGTCTTTGGTGGGGCGTAGGGTCCAAGTCTTATTCATTGTCTCTGCTGTCTCAATTATTTTTTGTGTATTTTGTGAGTTTTTTGAAATTGCAGACTGGATTTTATTAAACGAAATTTGTGAGAATCCCAAGGGTCAATGTTGGGCATGCTGATTGCAATGATGTATACATTTACTTCCAGGCAATCTCATTTTATAGCTCCTTTCTCTGCTCACTTACTTCCTGCTCCCCACTCAGGTTTTAGTTCACTGTGACTGTTAATGTTTATTTAATTCTTAGATCCTTAGAAATTCCCCTTTATTCTAAAAAGCACAATACATTAAAATTAAGTTTATTATATTTGTGTCATTTATAATTAAGTATATTTTATCTGGAAGGCCCTTTAGAGTAAATTGTTGGCCATATTCTGAAAATTGAAATCGAAATCTTTCTTTGATAAGTTAAAATTTTCAGTTCAGGCTAAGCATTTGGGTTGTTTGAAGCTCTAAAAGTTTTGCATACATTCTCCAGAAGGATAACACGTCATCTATTTACCCAAGTCTAATCATTACAGAATCTGTTTTTCTGACAGAAATAAAGTTCAGAGGGATGAAATGACTTATCTAAGTTACTTCTGAAACCAAAAAACAAAGAAAAGATTTGAACTTATCATTAGAAACCAAAAACCTTTTCAGGTCTATCTAGTTGACTGAATTAGACTCAGAAAAAAATTCTCCAAAAATAGTAAAGTAAGAGACCTCCTAGCAGCAGACTGCTTGACTTGTGCAAGTAATCCTGGATATCCAGCAAAGACCACTTCTCCATTTGGAGTACAAACCACAGTTCTCTCCAACTTGAGTCTGATCAGGACTCATGAGGTTGAGTAAAGATAAACTGGAAAGAAGAAAAATCTACCAATTGATGAGATATTTTGGAATCCTGGACACATGATAGATGACCTCTTATTAAGATTCTATGGGAATGACCCAAATCTGAATGTTTCACTCTTCAAGACCCAAAAAAGATACACATTTTCATTCTCACAGTGACAAGAACTGGGCAATAATATTCCAAGGGAGATTTTGCCAAAGTCTCACTTCCCCAGGAATACCCATATCAAGAGCTTGGGGTTTAAGAGGTCTATTTTCTGGGCTCTGAGCAGACTTTGGTCACTTTGGATCATAGATAAAGGAGTGAGAGAGATCTGCCTTAGAGACCTATCTTCTGTCTTTGAAGCCTGGTTCACATTTTTTGGTTGTGAAGATAGCACATTAAGGATGCCTAAAAGAGTAACATAGACAGATCTTTCTAAAACCAGTATATACGTTTTGTAAATAACACTTGCTATGCTCCCAGTGTAAATCTTGACATTTCAAAGGCTCTCAAATTAATACTTGTTGATCGAATATTTAAGAAAAGAAAAAAATGACTGAACCTAGTGGTTTAGCTTTAGTAACAGTATTGCTTTATGCCACTGGGTGGTGCTATAAAACCACTTGCACAGACACAAAAAGGAATTTGATGCCTTCACAGTAGAATATTTATCTCTCATTGTCTCGGCTTTTTAAACCGTTTCAATCTGGACATCATATAGACTTTTCTTTCTGAGAAAAGCTGAAGAATTTTTGATTCATTCTTTTTCTTTAAAGATGTTATTATTTTTTTTAGAGCAGTTTTAAGTTCACAGCAAAATTAAGAAGACACAGAGATTTCCCACATACACTCTACTCACACACATGCATGGCCTTCCCCAGTAAAAAACACCATTCACCAGACTGGTGATATGTTTGCTACAGATGATAAACCTACACTTGCATTTCATTATCACCCAAAGTCCACGACTTACATTGAGATTCATTCTGGGCTTGTACAGTCTATGGATTTGGTCAAGTGTATTCATTTGTATCCTTTATTATAGTATCATATAGAGTGTTTTCACTGCCCTAAAAATCTTCGTATTCTGCCTATTCACCTCCCTCACCCCCGCTGATTCATTCATAGAAGCAGTGATTGATGGCATCAGTAACATTTCTATTAAAACTGGTCTACACTGAGATGATTTCTACAGCTCTGACACTCAAAAGGTAGACACATCTGTGAAGTGTTTAAGCTGTGAAGTGTTTTGTGTTTTTTTTATTTTTTATTATTTATTTATTTATTTATTTATTTATTTATTTATTTATTTATTTTGTCAGGAGGGGCAGTCAGATTAACTAATAGAAAAAAAGAAACAGGAATTCTGAAATTTGGGTCCCAGACTCTCTGTATGACTTTCTTCAAAGTAAAAATGTTCAATTTGACCAGTGGTTTTCAAATTACGCTCTTGTTTCACAGTGACCTAAGGATTCTTCAATGATGCCTCCAGCTATAAAGGTGTGCATGTGTACGCATGTGTGTGTGTGTGTGAGTGTGCATGTACGTGTTCGGTAGTTGGAGGATGTGCAAAAGGGGAATGAGAGCAGGATTCCCTCTTCTAAATCTTTCAACCAAAATAGTTCCATGATGGTGGTGGCAGTAGGAAATATATGTTTAGTTTAGTTTAGTTTAGTTTTGTTCTTGTTTTGTTTTAAGACTCTGTTAGAAGAAAACTTGAACAAACTACAAGGCTCAATGACCTCAATGGGTCTTGCAGTCCCAACAGTCTATAGTTTTAAGTTCTTTAGTTTTCTTGGTTAAATGTTTCTCTTAATCTGCCTGTATGCAGACTAAAAAAAAAAAGACATGGGGCTCTGGGTTAGCCTGAACGCGGTAGCACCATGCAGGTCTGTGCTCACTCTCAGCGCTCCCTTCTCTGTCACTATGAGCTCTGGTTGTCTGGCTCAACAAGCCACCCTTCAGGAGGTGGTATTTAGAGAAGGATTGGAGACACGTGGAGTTTTTAGGGTAACTTGACCAATTGAAGATGAAGAGATACCCAGTCCTTATAGTGAGCATGAGAAAGTACAAGGCAGAAACTGAATGCCAAAGCCCTCAAATAGGAAAGTGTCAACCTAGGGCAGACAGTGCACAGAGGAAGAAACAAAGTGTGCATGGAGAAGAGGGTCACAAGGAAGGGCAGATAAGAAATGTGGTAAGCCAAGTCGACAAGCATATTTGAGTGTTCACTATATGCTGGGTTATAAGGATACAGAAGTGAATGTAAGGAGATCTCCAGAGATTGGAGGCAGACACATACATGAAAAGCTATTAGGCCACATTAAGTTTTATGAGAGTAGATGAACAGGGTGCTCAGTCAACTTAGAGAAAAGACACCAAACCTACTTGGAGGGTTGGAAGCTTCCTGGAGGAGCTAACGACCAAACTGAATCTCAGCCCCAGAGGCCACTACCTCAATTATTCTTGGTTAAAACATTGTTATCAGATTTTTTTTTGTAGACATTTTGTAAATCAGACTTCTATATATTATTGAAGGTTGTTTTCATACAATTATGTAGTATTAGTAGCTATTCTTCATTAAGTTCTAAGCACAATGCTAAGCACTATTCATATAATTCCACATTTAATCCGCATAATAATTCTGTGAGATAGGCCGGTATTAAGACCCTTATGTTGAAAACTTTTCATGAAAAATTTTAAGCTCAAACAAGCTTTTTTTTTAAATAAGTAGAATTAGCTTTATTGTAACCATCATCCAGTATGAACAATTATCAACTCATGACCAGTGGTATTTCATTTATACCCCACATATTTTCTGGCATCAAGAGTATGTTGAAGCAAATTTCAGACATGATGTCATTTCTGTACATGGCTTAGTGTGATAATCTAAAAATAAGGATACTTGAAAAATGTAACCACAAGTCTGCTTTCAGCTAAGAAGGAGAACAAGAACTGGATTTACCCTTCTGCCTAAAAAAACAAACAAATAAACAAAAGACAAGCTATGTCAAATGATCATTTTAAGGGCACTGGACGTCAGGCAATGAAGAACAGTGATACTGAGAAATAGATGAATTGTGCCCTCCCTTGTTCTAGCTTATTGCCTTGAGAGAGTCCAGGTGTGGTAGAGGGAGGAGGAACATAGAGGAAGCAGATGGACTTCTTGAACAGGCCTCTTGTAGCAGTGATAATTTGAGTATAAAATTCAAATGAAAATGCAAATGATTTAAAATAGCCAAGACAATTTTGAAAAAACAAAAACAAAACTAAGATGGATAAATAACACTATCTGATTTCAATCTTTATAAAGTTACAATAATGAAAAGAGTATCATACTGGCATTACCATAGGCAAATAGAAAAGAGGTTTTAGAAATAGACCACGTATATATGACAACTGATTTTTGATGAAGGTACAAAGGAAATCAGTGGAGAGAGGATAATCTTTTCAATAAATAGTATGAGAACAATTGAATATCAAAAATATATAAAATTTGATACATACTTTACACAGTATACAAAAAATAAGATCAAAATGGATCATGGACCTAAACTTAAAACCTAAACTTATACAACCTCTAAACCTCTAGAATATAGAAAACTTTTGTGACCTTGAGTTAAGCAAAGTCTTCTTATATAGAACATCAAAAAATAGGTCCACAAAATATAGATTTGATAATTTGAATTTTATCAAATTTTAGAACATCTGTTCTTTGAAAAATTCTGTTAAGAGAATGGAAAGATAAGCTACAGCCTAACTGAAGATATTTGCAAATCACATATCTGATAAAGTGCTTGACCATAGATATAGATAAAGGTATAGGTTCCAGGCAATTTACCACAGATGATTATATATATATAATTTATCACAGATGATTATATATGTATATATAATTATATAATATATGTTATATATTATATAATTATATATACATATATAATCATCTGTGATAAATTATATATATATATATATATATATGAAAAATAAGAACTTGAAAAGATACTCAACATCATCAACCATTAGAGAAATGCAAATTAAAACCATAGTGTAATACCACTACATACCTATTACAATGGTAAAAAATGGAAGATGGACAGTACCAGATATTGTGAAGGATAAAAAGCTTTAACTAGTATAGAACCTGGAGGCCAGTCTCTAAACAAGTTTCCAATTGCCTTGCTTTGCCAATACTATCAGAATATTTTGACTGAACACACACTTACCTAATTAGGAAACCAAAGTCTGAGGTAAATGCAATAAAATGAGACCTGAGAATGTGGTCATCTGCCTTCCAAATCAGGAACATTGAAAAATTAGGGACCTTAAGAGATTAGAGAGGCTGGGAAGTTTTAATGCACTTTGTGGTCCACTGAACTACGAACGAACCAGGATTTGGTGGGGTTTCTCGCTGAAGTATAATTGAGGACTCCCTATGAAGAAAGGCAGAATAAGAGGACTCTAACTTGGGATGCGCATAAGTGGGACACATTTTCTTCTCTGGACTGTCTGTCTCCACAGTTCAAATACCAATCATGAACTGAAGTTTGATATTGCTACAGAACTATCTGCTAAAAATAGGAGGGAAATTAAAGGGGAAACAGTTATTGTATTGTGACAAAACACTGAATGTTTTTCATCTGGTGAAGATGACTTAGAAGTGTGAGAAAAAACTTAAGTAGTATCCTCAAACAATAAGAACAACAAATCAAGTATTACAAAAAATAAAATTACCTTAAACTCTTGTTTCTGATCAGTAAGACTACAGATTAAAAAGGTGTAAGTAATGATTATTCATTACTT
This sequence comes from Cynopterus sphinx, assembly GCA_030015415.1. NCBI lineage: Eukaryota > Metazoa > Chordata > Mammalia > Chiroptera > Pteropodidae > Cynopterus > Cynopterus sphinx. The sequence goes on from CM057387.1 coordinate 85,843,898, forward strand.
ACTTAAGAAGTTAAATAACTGACTTAGGCAGTTGAATTTTTAGCCAGAGAAGTACACATTAATGATTCAAATCATGGAACTGAGAATTGGGAATTTTTTATTGTGCAGGACGCAGTTCTTCATGCCCTGCTGCCCTTTCTCTTCCTCCTTGGTCACAATTGTGGGATTGTCTCAAATAATAGTCCCTTTGGTCATCTTGTGCCTTTATTTATCTCATCTACAAAATAGAGACAAATATTACTGTACTCAAACAGCATAATAGGGACCTAATACATATCCCTTAAGTGAATTAATGGATTGGTTCCTCCAACACTTAAATGCTACCAAAGGTCATATCATTGACCATAATCTTTCAGTGACTAAATCTTACAGAGGATGTAAACTATTTCCTGACTTCAACCGTAAAAACCAACTTCCTTATTTCAGTAGAAATGACACTGTTAGCAACGAGTCAATACCATGAAGTGTGCATTTCCTAACATTTTCATCTTTTTCAAAATTCTTCAGTGCTTTTTTTTTTTAATATGGAAAGAATCTCAGCCGTCTTCCAGCTATTACTACTCTTTCTCATGGGAACAAAGAGAAGCGTTGAAGGACTGAGTGACTTGTTTACATTTACAAAGCAGAGCCGCTAGGCCTGTCCTTCTTTCTTCTACTCAAAAGCAACTATTGACAGAATTGCTTAACCTCAACTAAATTCCAGGACAAATAGACATATCTAATGCTCAATTACACCTGTTCTTAGTACCAGGTAGCAGAAGAGAATCTGTTGTAAGAATCGACTAAAGAGATGGTAGAAGCCATATCAATAAATGAGCATGGCTGCCCAGACTTGTTTAATTCTGTCACTTGTGTGTTAATACCAAAACACTAGATGGCTTCAACTTTGAAAGAAATTGTAGGTGGGAATAGTTTGAGTGGTATGAGGAAATGAGTTGAAAAATTGTTCAGTGTAAGTCTCTGCCTATAGGTAGACCCACTTCTGCCAAGCCAGTTTCAGTGAGACCTAGAGTGGGGTGGGGAGAGATATGGAAAAACAAGAGGAATCACAATCCAATAGAACAAAGAAACTATTTCCAGAAAATGAAACCTTAAAATAAGTAAAAGGGAAAGAGAGGAAGATATTCAACCAGAGTACTAACGTTGTATCTATAGGAGTTACACATCTGCTGCTTTGGAATGTATACCACCTCAAGCAAATATTCATGACCTGATTTCCAGCAAGGGCACAGGAAGCCCTGCCCCATGTTTTCCCTGTATGCTGGGTCTGCTATTTTAGATACAGTTGAGAGATTAGAGTCGGCCATTCCCTAGCCACATCCATTATTGGCAATCATACTCTCCTGTAAACTACAATAACAATTATAATTTAGAATCATAGTACTTTAAAGTGAAAGGAACCCTAGAACAGGGGTTTCTATCCTTGGCACTAATGACATTTTGAACCCAACAATTCTTTTAATGGGGGATTACCCTAAGTATTGTTGAATATTTAGCAGCATTCTTGGACTCAACTCATTCGATGTCAGTAATCAGCTTCCCAACAGCGACAACAAGAAAAATGTCTCCAGACATTGCAAATGTCAAATTGCCTGCAGTTGAAAACCGCTGCCCTAGAACACTGACCAAATTCTTCTCACACCTTATATACACAGAAAATGAAAATATTTGTGTAGGACAAGGAGTAAACTGAAGGGGATCTGGGAATAGCTATATAAAGCTTGGCAAAATTTTTTTATTGTGTTATATATATTTAGGGGAAATACTAAAATATTTAGAAAATAATGAAAATTAAACTTATATAAATTTTAAATAAAATTATTTTAAAATTTTAAATTAAAAATTTGAACTTACATTTACTGACATAGACATATCTTTTACCAATAGCTATCATGCTTGAAATGTCTATACACAATGTTGTTCAAGAGATGTTAATGATGATTACTTTAAATTCTTAGTGGTCTCTATCAACAAGAAATTTAATTTGTACAAGAAGGTAATTTAAAAATTCTTAAACCTTTGTTTATAATCATTTGAGATTTGTAACCTTTGATATTAAAGAACCTAATAGATTATCCTTTTCTTAGACTAATCAGTGTTTACACTTGATAAAGTAAAAGTATTTCAAATCTGTACTTTTACGTATCTTGAGTTTCAAAATAATAAGAAAGGCCTAATTTCTACATTGCAGATGCATCGTAAAAGCTGTTGTCCTGCAGCTATCATGGAAACAACTAGACAGACTTTTTGTCCATCAGCTGCGGATGACAGGGGAACCTGATATATAAAGACAGAGATTCTAGGCTGATACCTGTTGCTGAGTAGACCAGAAAGTTCCACCATGTTTCCACACCTTCTATCTCAGTTGGATGTACCTAGGGTTGAGTTCTAAGCTCTGGGTACCTGGCAACAAACTTCCTACTCGTCCGCAGATTTCATCTAGGATATTTGGTGGTATGCTCTGAAGCTGACTGCTGATATGCCCGGGCAGTGAAGCAATTTCTTGGCTGTGCTGGTGGCATCGTGGTGGAGCAATACATGGTAAATGCAGCTCGTTGTGCTCGCTGTCTTTGCTGGGAACTGTGAGGGTCCCCTTCAGGCTGCTGCACTGCTCCGACGGCTCCTCAAGGAACCTGGGATGAAACTCTTTTTGGCTAGAGGCACCTGGTCCCAGAGCCTCAACTATTCCAAGTTCCATAGGGCACTCTGAGTGTTAAGAGGCTCAATAATTCATAGCACACCTGGAATTCATTTGCAGCACATCATTGTGGTACAACACGGAGATTGGGAAGCTCTGCTCAAGTGAATTACACTTGGCCCTGGATGAGTACTCTGTGGCCCAGAGAGGGCATGACTCAGCCCAGGTCACACAACTAAATAAATGACCGCTTCAAGTTCCTGGCATCCCCAATATGTAGATCACTCATTTCTTTATATTTTCCTCCCCCTGTATTTCTTCCTCCCATTGACTCACTCACCACAAATTCCTCATGTGCCTAGTCTACTAGTCAAAGACACTGGCTTGCAAAGCACCTACCACAGAAGGGCAGTGTGTTTTAAGCTTTGGCATGCATAAAAATAGAACTTAAACTTGGGTATATTTGGAAAGAGTTGAAGGAGAAAGAAGAGTAGAGATTTACAATAGGAACTGTGAGGCAATAATTTCATCCTATTTCATCTAATTTCTTTGGCTGAGTCCTATGCTGAACATTAGATCTGGGTGACCTGGAGGGAGACATAATGACCCAAAGGCAACAAATATGTAAAAGTTTAAAACAACAGATTCTTTTATCTGATGAAAAATGGAAATTATTTTAGATATTTGAAGGGATATGCAGTGGTTTCCAAGTTCTAGTGTACACGAAAATCTCCTTGGAAGCACATTTGACTTATCTATACAAGTGATTCTAAGTCAGGTGGTTTGAAGTGAAGCACACACATGGATCTTCGTTTTAACAAGCACTCTGGGATTATCCGATTGAAAAATGCTGAAATAGGAGTAAGACCTTACAGCTTGCTTGTGCTATATAATAGGGACATTTCAAAAAGCTGAGAGGAAAATACATTTTTTAATTAAAAAATTTTAATTTCTCTAGGGTAACTCCTATTTAGAATATTTACATTGTAAATTTACCTAAAGATTAAAAAAATGCCTCTCCACTCTCTCTCTGTTTTTCTCTTTTACTTTTATCTGTTTAAAACTGGGAGAAGGGGTATTTGATGTTTGTTCTTAAATGAATGCAAGCCATTTTTAAAAATTTTTTTCAATTACAATTGACATAAATATTATAGGTGAATGAATAAAGAAGATGTGGTACATATATATGCTGGAACATTACCCAGCCGTAAAAACAAATGAAAGCCTGTTATTTGCAACAATGTGGATGGACTTAGAGGATATTACACTAAATGAAATAAGTCAGACAGAGAAAGGCAAGCAATTATTATAAGAACCACATCACAAATGGAATAGCCAGTCAATAAGCTTCCCTGGTTTTCTAGGTCTTTGGTCCTTTGCTCTGCACCCCAAGTCCAAATATTTACTAAATCTCCCCTTGTTTTGGGCAACCTGATTAGACACACTTGGGCTAGATTGCCACTCTCTGTTTCCCAGAAAAAGGTAAGGCAGATAGTGGAAGAATAGGATAGAGATAGCGACAGCCTTTCTGAATGTAGGGAGTGGGAAGACTTGGAGCATATCTCATCAGTTATGACACAGGCATGGCCCTAGGAAACTACATGATAGAGTCCATTGTGTAGGTCCAGAAATGGGTTCATAAACACTTTCTTACCCTTAGTTAATTGTTTTCTCCTTAAGATCCTTTTAAAGAAATCTTAAGTGTTCATGTGTCATATTGTTAGTAGTCATGTGTGTTGTGTGTGCGTGCATGCGTATATGTGTGTGTGTGTGTGTGTGTGTGTGTGTGTGTGTGAGAGAGAGAGAGAGAGAGAGAGAGAGAGAGAGAGAGAGAGAGAATTACTATAATGAAAAGAGATTAAGGCCCCTGACTAGAGTTGATTTTATTTCCCTCATTTTGAGGGAATGGAGATTTAAAAAGTTAACATGTTGTGTAACTTTAAATAGATTATCCTACTCTTCCAAACTTCTGAACCTATAAAATAGGGGGCTTGGCATAGCCAGCCTCATGGTAACAAAATATCATACTTGGCCCAAATCATCCAGTTAAGAAAAAAACTTTAATCCAGTTCTTTCTTAGAATTCAGTATATGGTTTTCTAAAAAATGTGTCTTATCAAAGAGGATGAAACTCAGAGCAATTAACTGAAGTTCCACAATCTAGGATAATAAAGTCAAGAAATGCTCCCTGCACTGCTGTCTGAGAGCCAAATTATATGGACCAACTTCCTCTGCATGGTCATGTATTAGGGCTGCCTTGAGGGCGTCACCTGACCCTGGCTATTTCCCTAAACCCATGTGCTCAGAGTCTGAGAATCAGGCTATGATGAGAGTACCAGAATAGCAGCAGCAGCTTCCCAACAGGATGGTCCTCTCAGACAAAGCAGATAGATAACGCCTGCTGGAATTTTAAGGCATCTGTGTCTGTTAGGCCTTAGTTCCAGTCTTTCTGCCTTGCCACTTTGGAAGTGAGGAAATAGTGCTTTCCTTGCAACACCCAAACATCAGATATAAATCTTTCATGGTATGACAGAACAAGTCCAGACAGTGAGTGAGACCACCTTTTCCTAGTTTCTGATAACCATGTGACCTTGAGAAGGTTGCTTGACTTCTTTGAATCCCCATTTACAAATGCCGGGATTATTGGTCACATAATCTCAAAGACATGTAATCTCAAACTTTGAAGAATCATAAAGAATTACCTGGGGAGCTTGTTAAAATGCAGACTTATGTGGGTTCTTGACTCAGTGATTCTGATTCAGTCAAATGAAATAGGGCACAGGAATCTGAATTTTCAACAAACACTCTGAGTAATCCTGCTAGAAGTAGTCTGTAGACAACATTTTCAGAAATACTGCAAGGCTGAGGGCCCCTCCAACTCACACTGTATTAATTGTCCATCTCCCTATATAGCTAACGAATCACTGAGTGCCAGTGACTACTCAGGCAGTGTATCTGCTGCATCCTCCCACTCCTTTTAATCCCACACAACACCAGTTTTATGTCAGGATGATGGCCATAACTTCTGTTTCAAATTCCTGCCCTCATGCTCTTATTCCCCTCTTCATACTTTCCCATTATGGTCGGCTTATATTTCTAACATCTTCTCATCAACACCATGAAATGGCTGATAATTATCTGTAGGATGAAATGCAAACTCTTTAATCTAACAATTATCTGCAAATCCTTATCTTCCATGTGTCCCTCGAAAGAACTTCCTGCACAAAGAGAATTTGACCACTTGAAATCTCCTGAATGAGTGTTGTGTGTTCTCACCATCCTGACCTTTGCTCATATCTCATTTTCTTCCTGATACTCTGCCCTCGACCCCTTTGTATCCTCTGTCTCAATTCTATTTATTTTTTGAAGCCCAGCTTTAAAGTTCACCTATTTTATGGTGTCTTTTCTGACCACGCCTCTTGACCATGAACTCTCTCTTCTTTATTCCCGTAGCTCTAGTCCAGCACCATGAAACACCATTCTAACTTTTCTGCTTACATTGTGTACTTTTTTCAGTACCCTCACTTGCTTTGAGTACAGTGGTGTCTCTTAGTGGTTATGCATTTCTGTATGAGGCTTTGCAAAGACAGCATTCAATGAAGCTTTACTGACAGTCTCCTCACAGAAGAACTTTACTGGTTAAACAAAGCTAATACATACTTGAATGAGCTAATTAACTTCTACCATTTTTTTTGTTTGTAAAATAGAAGAACCCAAACAAGATACTCCTCATCTCAGGATATTATAAGAAATCATTTTTAAAAATGAAGAATTGTTGATTAAGAAACAAAATGCATAGCTGCACCTGCTTATTTAGATTAAGAAAGATTCCTTTAAGTAATAACACGAGCTTTTTTCCTTCTGCGGAGGATTTCATGACGTCCTCTGACATACTTATCGTTGTTAATAATAATGACATTTATTGAACAGTACAAGGAATCAGACATGTACTTCATATACATTATTTTATATAATTATTGCACCCGGGAAGTATGACAGCTGTTAATATATTATAATAGCAATAGTAGCTGAAACTTACTGTGCGTACATTATTAGGTATTTTACATACACTCCTCTTTCTTTCCTGCAAATGCCACATAACGAATACCAGTATCCCCATTTTACACAGGTGAATACAAGAGTCAGGAGAGGTTAGTTTCTTAAAGCCATACACCTAAGGTGCTAAGTTCTATACCAGGTTAGATTAGGGGACTCTGCTACTTTCATGACTTCTGTTATCACAGCACTCTTCTTATTTTATTGTTATTACGTATTTAATAGATGCCTTTTCTGCTAAGTCCCATGAGCATACAGAAGGCCTATTTGTCTTGTTTACTATTGTATCCCCAGCATCCATGATATTTATTCATTCAGTTAATAGATATTCAATTTTCACTATGTGTTTAGTCCATTCAAACATTTATTCAACAATAGTGCATTGGATTTATCTAATGTGCCAATCACTGTCAGTAGGTACTGAGGATACCATGGAAACAGGCAAAGCCCCTTCCTCATGGAACTTACTTTCTATCTGAGGGAGAGACAGTCAAGAAATAAACTGGCATATAAAGTTATTCAAAGCAATAAGTGTTATGAGAAAAAAATAAAACAAAATAGTGGATAGAGAATAACGAGGAAGGCTTCTTTGTAGAGATGGCATTTGATACACCAGAATAAAGGAGAGAATGATCCCTATGAAGACATAGGTAACCATGCTCTGGGTGGTGAGACTGGCAAGTGCAAAAGCCCTGAGATGGGAATTAACTTGGCCTGTTCCAGGAACAACAAGACCAGTATGGTTAGAGCACAATGAATAAAGGAGAAAAAACTTGGAGATGAGTCCAGAGAAATAGTCAGGGCCAGATCATACACAGCCTTGAAACCACTTCCTTATACAAAATGTAGGTTTCATTCAATACAAGAACAGCATTAGAGGGTTTCTAGCAGGGGGTACCAAGGTATGATTTAGATCTGACTAGATTATGGCAGAGGCAGTGCACAGATTAGCCTGAGAGTAGGACAAGATTCTAAATACAGAGGTCGTGTGTGCTATTTTAGCAGTAGAACAGGAGAGAGAATCTAGACTGATGGTATTGGGGATAGAAAGAAGTGGTTGGAGTTGGGGGCCTATTTCGAAAGTGGAGCAGGAAGATTTCCTAATGTATTCAATGGGGAGACAGGGGAAAAAATGACTTTAGTTACTAGGTAAATAACGATATTTCCTGATATTCAAAAACATGGGAAGAATCTGTGGAGACAAAACCCATACTTCCTGGTACTTTGGATATGGACACTTTGAGGGGCTTTCTAGACATCAGTGGAGATGTTCAGAGACATTGGATATATGAGTTGGGATTTCAGGAGAGAGGTCAAGACCAGATGTACAAACTTGGAAGATATGAGTGCACAGGTACTGTGTCAAGTTTGAGACTACATGGGATCACTTTAGTTAGAACTCAATAAACACTCGCAAAATACTGAAAGGATGTTTAGAAATAGATTTAGGCTGAAACATAGGTCTGCTTCAAAGCCTTAAGGCATCTAATTTGCGAAGATTGGTTGTATGAGCTTGAGCAATGTCCTTTCTGAACTTCAGGAGAGGAAGAAAAAGCAATTTTACTGAAGGGAAGAGAGAGAGAGAGAGAGACTGATAGAAGGATAGAGCCACTGAGAAAAAGAAAAGAATAGAAAGAAGAGTGCCAGACAGAGCAAAACCATAAAAGGGAGAGGCCAACAGGAGAATAAGGCAGAAGAGAACAAGAGCCTACAATTTCTGGCTGGGACTCTTATCTTTCATTCTTAAGCACTCAAGTCCTTACTTGTGTCATTTGTATACTATCACCCTCTATGTATTGAGTGCTTTCTTTGGTTCTGGTGATTACATTTTCTAGAATGACTCATGGAGCTCACTTTATAAGCCCTCTTGGGTGCAATTCATTTCTATTTCATATCAGGAATAGCCATCTTTTTTTTGAGAAATTTAAAATACATTCTGAGAAATTTAGGAATCCCATAACTAATAAGCTTCTTTTGTGTGTCACTGCTGGGAAGCTTAGATCCTTGTGAGTGGCCTTTTTTTCATGGTCCTCATTCTAACTTCATTTTATGCCCTAGTCATGTTTGTACTTTGTATTTATATGTAATTCTTGTTTAAATTTCTCTGCTATCTTTAAATATCCTTGACAGCTACATCAAATGCTATATAGAGCAAAGCAGAAAATAACAAACAAAGGCAACATCTGAAAGAGCCTTCATTTTTGATCACTGGTTTCATTGGCCTTATAAACTCGTCAGACATGTGTCTCAGCTTCTGGTAGTGCAATTATGTTACTCAGGTCCATGAAGGGACTGTGCCCCAAGTTTATGGTCTGTCTTCCTTTTCTCAGGGAATGGAATAAGTGAGGTCACTTCTCCTTCCTCCAGTTACTCTACAAATGAGGAATAGGGTTAGCTTAACTACTTGCCAGCACACTTTTCATCACTTCTTTGGTCAACTCCATTTGACCAAAACAAAACAAACAACAAAAAGAACAAGGCAATGCAGCTAATTTTTTGCTTTGGCTTGTAACAAGGATCCCAGCTTGACAGTGCAAGTTGTATTTGTCCTAGAATATAGTTCCAAGCATATATGGAGGACAGCTGATTCAGGCCTCAATGGGTCTCTCCCCATGAAGAATTACCATCCGAGTCAGTTCACTTCTGGAATGGAGAGATCACTGCACTCCAGAAGCAAAGTCATATCATGGAGTCTTTTGCATTGGTCATGACAGAAGACATCACTACTACAAGCCTGCATGGGAAAAGAGGAAAATGATAGCCAAGAGCACTACATGAGATGGCTTACTTCCTGGAGGTTCCCAGAATGAACAAGAGAGGAGTTTGAGGGGGGCTGGAATTTGCAACAGCAGACATGGGAAGAGCCAGGGAAATATTGTTTTGATACTGAGTTATTGAGCACTATGCTGGTTTAGACTAGAGAAATTGGAGTTAGAGTCTATTTTTAGAAAGAGTTGAACTACTAATGCCATAGAGAATATTTATTTAAATTGACTTCTGTTAGCTGGGAATGCCTAAGGTGTATCCTGGAGAATGAAGATGTACTTTCAGTCATTGATCAGCCATTTGTAACCATTTATTAAGAATTGATTACAGGCTTTTACTGTGCTAGAGCAGATCTACTTATATAAAAAAAAAGTGGTTGCCATGGAAACTACAGATAACTTCAGTCCCCTCTGGACCTAAAAAAAAGTTGAAAGCCCTCTGACCAAATTATTGTCTGTAACCAAAAAGCCTAGGAGCTTCCAGACCGTTCTTAATATTACATTTCTGGTTTTGTGCATAACTGTTCTATTCTAGTTCTAAAATGTGTTATGAAGTCAAGGCCCTTCTGATGGAGAGAAAGATAAGGACTCCAGCGGGTGACAAACCCCTCAAGGTCTGTGCGCTGCCTTTTGGGGGTGTGCAAATGCACCCTTCTCTTTGCATTTGCCTTAACCTGGCTTACATTGCAGAGAGAGCAAGGGGGTAAGGGCGGAGGGCATCTGATATATCATATGGGTGTGTCGATCATATAATACTTCTCTGTTTTGCACTAATGATTTAAACAAATTCAGAATCCCAAAGATGGATGGCACAGACTAAGGACAACTGGTTCACCTTTTACTTAAAGCATCTGCCTTCTCAAATTTCGGCTGTACTACTTAATGATTCTTTGACATTAGGCAAATCCCTCAAGCCCTTAGAATCTCAAAGACCTTCTATGTTAAATGGGGATATCAGTTACTAGATCACAGAGTTATCTGACAAGCAAATGAGAAACTGCCTATGAAAAGTTTTTTTTTCAAATACTAAGAATTATAGGTACTTTTATTTAGATTCATAGAAAGAGGTTAGCACCCAGTTCAGGGCTATGTTGCATTAATTCAGCTTTATGTGCTCAGATTCTGGCACTGTGCCTGGTTTACTGTAGGAGTTTAGTAAATATTTGTTGTTGAAGAAATGAGAACGGATTGTAATCATTTTGCCTGTAATCTCATTGATATTTGATTCTAAGAATCAGAAGAAACATCTGGAGGTCATATGGTCCATGCCTTTGCTTCTGGCCATAGAGGAGAGGTAGTTTGGTATAGAATGAAAGCTATTTTAAGGATATGAGAGTCTGTAGATCTTATTGCCTATCAATAGGGGCTTGGAATAGAGGCTTCAATAGGACATAAAACAACAAATTCGGCCTACCTTTAGCTAAAGCAGGCTGTTTTCTTCATAGACACCATAAAGTCCATCTTCTAAAATAATTCCACCATCCTTATCTTCCTTTTGGTTTATGGGGTAAAATCTCTAGAAGACTCCTATTAAAAATGCAAACATGCTCTCAGAGAATGGTAGCTTACAAAATCATTAATAAGTAAAGATGACTGAAAAGGAAACTTCTTAAGCAGAGAGGAGGAATTGAGAGTAGAGTAAATTTGGCATTACTTCTCCAGGAGCATGAATAAACTGGTGGGCCTCTGTGGATTCCAGACATCACAATGGCATTTGGGAGGTGGGGATTTATAGTATGTGAGATAGGCATCAAAGGCAGATGTGGCAAACTGTGCCATTTGGGCCAATTTTTAAGATAATTAAAGGTTTGAAAGTATGATTATCTTAATTTTCTCATGTAACCCTCATGGCAACTGCAAGAGCTAGTCAAAGAAGATTGTGATCATCACCCTACAGTTTCAAGTGAGGAAACTGAAGCCCTGATCAGTTAAGTTGTCCAACATCACTCAGATATTATGTATCTAAAGTGGAACTAGGGTTGATTCCTTTTGATTCCTAATTGAAGACTCTTTTTATTAAATTCCCTGACTCGAACAATCTGCCAACAAAACAATGACAATATAATAAACACTAGCAGCCCTCTTTTATGATGCTATTACTGTGTAGCAGGCATTGTGTTAACTGAAAAAATATTTTGTCATTTATTAATGATCACATGCCTTTTACAGATGTGGGAAATGGATCATGGAAAGGATCAATAATACACCCACACTCCTGCAGCTGGTGAGAGATGGCATGTGGATACCAGGTCTGTCTGCTGTCAAAGTCCGTAAGTGCTTAGAACACTTGCACTTAAGGATCTCTGGGTTAGAAAGATCTTAAAGGTAGTTTGGCATAATCCTCAATGGAAATCCTTCTCTGATGGTCCCCTAAATGGTTCTCTAGGTGTTTGGCCTACAGAAGTCAATCTCCCAATTTCCCAGCACAGCCTGTTGCATTTTAGGACAGTTCTCGTGGTTATATCACCAAAGGGAGAGATTTTTATCCTTTCAGCGTCAGACCCAAGAACATTTTTACAGAAAACACTTTGATAGCCTCACTTGAGGCTGATCTAAGCCTCTCAAAGTCTGAGAGACGGTTGCTACTTCTTTAGAGAAAAGGACAGAGGATTATATATGAGTTGTAGCTCTCAGAGCACTTAGAGATCATTTTTAAAAAGAGGGTAAAGGAGGGGAGGAAAGGTGAGTAAAATGGTGACATTCTGTGTGCTTTTTTATGTATCTCCACTTTAACCACCATCCCCCAGAAAAACAACAACAAAAATTTCTGCAAAGTCTATCAAGCTCTAAAACATTTATTTGAAAGTTTGTTTGAAAGGGAAAGCCTGAAGATATTCTCAATAGAAAAGAGATCGAGTTTGTATTCAGAGAAGCTGTCCATATGCAAATAATGCTCAGAGAACTGATAAAGGACTCTGGGAGTAAGGCTCTCTCCTAGTTGGTAGATATAATTAGATCCCATAGTCTAGGGAGGTCTCAGTTGAAGCTTGAGTTACAGTTAGAAGACTTTCTCTAGATCGTTGCACTCATGTTTCTTCTTTTAGTTGTATTGTTCCAAGTAGATAAGAGGAAAATTAGTCCAGTAGGCTCTTGACGTGCAAATGATATACTTTTTGAGAATTTCTCGTCTTCATCTTCAGTTGTATTACCATAGTCCATGATCTCCTATACAGTAATCTATAAAATGAGGATGATAATATGTCCTCGACAGGGCTCTTTGTCGGGAGTAAGTGGAATTATGTACTAAAAGGAGATGAAACCCCATAGAGAATCTGATGCCAAGTAGTCACCTAAGCTCACTCATTTGCTTAATGATTTGCTTTTCAGAGTTTGATCCAAATTTGTGCCTCACCCAAATTTAAAAATGGTGATAACATAATATTTAGAGGGTAACTTGAAAATAACTAAAATAACCAAATATAAAAATTTCAAGTGCCAATATTCACTTATGTCAAGCAATGTATTCAATGAATTCTTGCATTTTCTTGGGTCTTTGCATGTCAGCCATCAGTTTCATACTGAAAAAGATGAATGATTCAGAATAATAGTGTCATCTTTTTCTATTGGCTTCTTCTTCCAGCTAACAATAATCTCATCTATGAGATTTGATTCTCCCTTCTACTTATTAACATCTGTGAGCAAGTAGCAAATATCTATTAGATCCTCTCTCCTTGCCTCTTATGTCATCAGCAGAACTAGAAGGAGATGCTGTTCTCACTGTGGCTGGAGTCATGTTAAGGACAGAGGGAAAGGCTGGGGTTAGAAATCAAAGCTTGGCTAGAAGCCAGGTTTGTGAGCTAAGATCATCTTGTTTTTGACTCCTGGGGGACTTGTAAAAGGCACTCGTTTGATTAGAGAGCATGAATCTTAACAGTTGAGAGAACGAGTAAGATCGTTATCACAAATAACTTTGAGAATCACAGGATGGTCACAAACATACTGTAAGCATCCATGGGAGAGCCGGAACTCGGAGTCTGCACGTTTATACCATCTACGTGAGCTCCTCACACGGGATGATTGACTTTCTTTGGAAATTGACCAGTTCAGGTCCCCTAGCCCTCTGAAGATAAGACAGAGGAAGCGATGACAAGAAGGGAGAGGCTGAGAAATTGCATTCCCAGGATGATCAGAGGGAATCAGCAGAATGACTTGGGAATGTTATTAGTTGCAGGAAAGACATGGCATTATCTCAGAACCATCTGGTGGCAGCGGGAACAAGAAGCGGGAAGAAGGCTCTGAGCAGTGGTCACGTAGCCTTGTCTTACTGTTTGCAAACGCCCACGATCAAGCTATTTCCTGACAAAAGTGGGTCAGCTAATTCCCTGGGCTCAGGAAAGAATGGAGCTCCAAGAAATGAGAGGATTTGCAGAGGCCATAGGATTCTTCTAGCAAGAAAACTTAGAGACACTTAATGAAGCTTCCTATAACATGGGCAAAGTCTCCAGGTGGGCCAACTGTCTAGGAACCTCCGTGTAAGATGACATGTGCAGTCCACAGGTTTCAATCTGACTGGCCTATGACGTTTGTGTAGCCCACATTAGTGATTACAGAACAACTGGATTCATTCCCAACTTTAAAATATCAAAGTATTTCATATAAAATGCAGAATTCTGGCTCCTTGTAAAGAATGGGAAATGTGGCAGCTCTGAGTCCACATTCTCACATAGCAACATTTGCCTGGAATTCAGTAGCTTGCAGCTGTCCTTAAGGTGAGAAAGTAGCTCTTCCCTCCTCCATATTCTCTGCCCATCCACCTCACTCAAAGCCCCAGCAGGCATTTGTATTTGTGACTCCTGCTCTAGAATGCAATATCAGTGAAAGCAAGGACTGTGAGAATGTGTCCTGAGTGGAGCTTTGTCCTTGGACCATGTCTGCCTTGTGCTTCATGGTACACAGACATTTAATAAACATTTATTTAATAACAGCAAATAAATATAGTTCTGTCAAAACAAAGTAGATCTGAATTTAAATTCAGGCCGTGTGATCTTGGGTGAGTGATTGAACTTTCTAAGCCTCTCTTTTCCTCATTTATAAATTAGGGATAAAAATACTAACCTAAGGCAATCTGATAGAATGAATGTGAAATGCTTAGCATAATACTGGCATATAGTGAGCCCCTGATGGAAATTTGCTGAAAGCTGAAATAATGTTCAGTCACAGGATTATGATCCATGGGCCTCCTATGTTGGTTAAAGTAGAAATTCATTTCATTAAGCAAGCCCAGGAATTGCAATGGGCCAGAAAGGAATCACAAATGATGACCAAAATAGCAATTCTCATGGGCATGAGGGCTTCCTAGGCATGGAAAGAGAACCTGTTCTTCAGTTTTATTGTTAATGATTGGGACAAGAGCATGGTTTATTTGCAGGAATATAGGGAGAAAGCTGCTGGAAGCGTTATGGGCGTGGAGGTTGTGTTACAAGTACAGTCTTTGGAGACATGCATGTGTAATATGTGCCAGGCACTTTGCTAGGCTGCCAAATACATTTGAGACTTTAGTTTCTTCTGTTAGAAAGTGAAGGTAGTAGTAACCACTGTATGAAGTTTGATTTGATTAGTTAATATACAAATCCATAAAACATGCTTAACACACTGGCTAGCATGAGGAGATGCTCAGCAAATGATATATCTATTGCTTTGAGATTTCCTTACCATGGGACCCTGAGCCATTCTCCTTTCTTCTCTAGGACTCCATTTACTGCAGTGTGAGAATTAGCTTGTGTAGTGGATGCTGTGAATTACCACCCAACCGCCCTCTCCTCCTTCCCACCCTTCAGAACAAAAGTGTTCAATACTTGGGCTGGGAGTGTTGGCATTTGATGGCCTGTGGCTGAGCTCGTCTTGGGGACCACTGCCTTGTCCAAGGTGACACACATCCCTTCCCAGAGAGGCAGGCTTCTGCAGAGGTACAAAATGCAGAGACTAATTTGATTTAAGGCATTTCTGAAGGGCCATCTCAGCTTCATGGGATCAGCTGAATTCTCTGTTTTATTATAATTAACTTTTCACCCTGCCTAGCTAGTCCCATTTCCTTCATTTCCTTATAGGTGAGTCCAGAGAGCACTTTCCAAAAAATACCTGAGTACATATCTCCTTCAAATCTGATTCCAGGAAACCTGAACAATAGCAATTTCAGTGATTCAGCTTCAGTGTCTCTGAGGTCAAAATTTTTTGGCTAGTTGTTTTGGGATTAAATTACAAGGAATTGATATGTATTACAGAGGAAGATTGAGATGATCTTCTTATGAAACTCTTAATGTAGACTCTAGAGAATTCTCTAATAAGGATCTTAAACAATGTGAGATTCCGGCAAATATTTTCTGGAAGGACACAATGGTTCAACTCAGTGCCTGACCTCATCTCGTGCAGCTGGTGCAGGATTTTGGAACTTGAGGCACTCATAGTACAGCTCTATTAGACATGCCTTTCAAACGCTTACATAGAAACATGGAAGGAATATCCTGTCTCAAGCCTGGGGGATTGATTAAGGTTTCTTCCCAAAATGTTGCAGGAGGGTTCTGCTGAGACTGCATCTTCTTGCCAGCAGGAGGAACAGACTTTGGTGGATGTCGTTTTCATTCCAGAAAGAGGAAATTGTGAAAAGCACCTCAGAGGGGGAGAGCCAGTACAGTCTAGAAGCAATGTCTCTTGTTGACAGTTTTCTAAAACTGGGCATTCCTGTGCTAGAAATGGTGAGGGAAGTATGCCTTTTCCAGCACAGAAATAGGCATCTTGACCAAAGCAGGACCCTCAGATGTCATTTTATCTTCCAAAAGGTGAAAGTCTGCTCAACCCCCCAGAGTGGAGGTTGGGCCCCTCCAAGAACAGTGAGCAAATGGAGCCACAGCTGCAGCTGGTATTTGCACACTGTGTCTCTGGGGACCCAATGTTCAAAGTCATATGAATCTTCTGTCCGATTCAGAAGCAAAGGTGTGAGCCAAGAAGCTAAATTTGTCTTTCACAAAGATGTGCATGACAGGGAAAGCACCCTGGCTAGGGTTGTAGGAGGCCAAGGTATGAGGATGGTTTTAGAGTTTGAACAAATGAGGGAGGACAAGGAGGCCCTACCTTCAGAACTAGGTACAGAATACCTGCTAGAGATTCATGAGGCTTAAAAAGAAGTTAAAGATATGTCTTGAAGTCAGAACCCAAATCTTTTTTAGGCAAATTCTTTAATTTCTTTATATATTTCCTCGTCTGTCAAATAGGAGATGATGGGAAGAGTCCTGACTTCACAGATTTCTGTGAGGCCTAAGTAAGGTCACAGATCTAGAGTATTTAGCTCAGGCTATGGCCTGCAGTATGCAACCCCTAAGTGAAGGGTCCCCAACATCTGGGTTGCAGACTGGTACCCGTCCATGGTCTGCTAGAAACCGGGCCGCACAGCAGGAGGTGAGTGGCGAGCAAGCCAGCAAAACTTCGTCTGTATTTGCAGCCACTCCCTAGTGCTAGCATTACCACCTCAGCTCCACCTCAGATCATCAGGCATTAGATTCTCACAGGGACACCAGTCTCTGGTGCCGAAAAGGTTGGGGACCACTGCCCTAAGTGTTGCTATTTTTATCTTCATTCTCCAAAATGGCTGGAGCTGAGAGGTGCAGGCTGGAGGAATCTGGGCTCTAGGTACTTTGAAGTCAAGTATCTACCAGGGGCCAATTTAGTAGACCCTGTAACACAGTGACTTGTGTCTGGAATTGCTATTGCATGCTGATCGGGTCATCCTCCAGCATTTAAAGTCTGATTACCATCATTAATAGAAAACGATTGTTTTTACTTCCAGTATTCCAAACTAGCTTCTACTAGCCTCTCTTGGTTCCTGTGGGCCTCTAGTTTAAATTGGCAAAAGGAAGCAATGGAGTTGTTTTTCTCTAATATTGATGCTATTTTATAGCAAACTTTGATTTGTTGAGTACCAACTACGTGTCATCTCATTTAACCCCATGCTTACTAGTGAGTGAGGCAGTTCTATCACATGGAATGACAGTTTTGTGGAAAAGGGATGCCGGAAGGGAAGAAAAATGGGGTAGAAGCAATGTGGTAGCAAATAAAACTTGTTCATGAGTATGTGCTGGAACCCACCTGAGGACTCCCAATTATTAGGGTGCACTCTCTGGGACCTAGAATTTCTTCATTAGGAAGTGGAGGTGAGAGCTAGCCACAGAATATGTTAGAAAGTTCTTCTGAACTATCTCCTTGTCAAAGATTTTGTGTTTTGCTATAAAATACCTTCAATATCCTTCTCCACATCTCTGGGCTAGGATTTTATTATGCCAAGAAACACAAGCTTCAACTCCTACCACTTAAAACTCTCCTTGACATGGGAGCTCACCTTTTTAATGAAATGTTTTCGTCCAGGTATGGGGCTGTGAGGGGCAGGAAAACTGAGCTTTAGAGCAGTCTCAGGATTCCCGAGAGAAATTCAGTGTTGAGTTGATTGTGAGAATCCAGAAGGACCTCTTTGTGAACATTTCTCAAAAACTTCCTTGGGGTGGGGCTTCCTAAGCAGAGCCAGAACTCCCTGTTAACTCATTCCATTTCTATGGAATAATCCAGGAGAGTACCAGATTTCTCTTGCTCTGCAGGGGGCCTTAACCACTGTACTTGCCTTCCTGTCTGGCTGCCTGTTTTTCCTTTTTCCTTCTCTGCTTTTTTTTTTTCTTTTATAATTTTTTTTTTTTTTCTGAACAAACTTACTTCTGAGTCCTGGGTTTACCACTCTCTATGTGTAAACTTGAGCAAGTTAACCTCTCAGAGTCTCAGTTTCCCTTGCTAAAATGTACAAAGTGATTTCTAGCCCTAATCAAGTTTAACAGTAAAACCCAGACTAGTAAATAAGAGCTGGAGCATTGAATTTAGTCAACACTGGGTCTGAATCTCATTTGCAACATACTTTATGACCTGGGGCTAGGAAAGCACTCTTTCCTTAGGGCTTTTTCTGACATGAAGGTAATATCAGCCTCATAAGGTAAGAGGATTGGATATAACTGTATGGAACACTTATTTTTGTGCCTGATTCTGCTCTAAGCTCTACGTGTTGACTTGTTTAATTTGCACAGTATCTTTGTGAGAAGACATTTCATTTAGTTAGTGTCTCTGCTCATTTTTCTGGCTTGTTGAGGGTTTTTGTTTGCTTATTTTAAACTTAATTACACTACTTCCTATTTTTGGCTTATCTACAATTATAACGAAAAGTGGCTTCTCTGTCTTTATTCAGTGAGTTCTTTAAAAATATATTGTAAAGCCTATGGTTAAGAATACAACACAGAAAATAAAGCTAAACTTTTGTACATTAGAACAATAGCAAGTTTCCACAATATGCAAACAGCTGACATTCATACCAGACGAATGAAATCTGAATCTCTGAGGTGGGGACCAGATATTGATGGGTTTTAAAAGTTCTCCTGCTTATTCTCACAGTTGACCAGGACAGACTGGGAACCACAGCCTTATGTCATGAATCTAGGGGTGCTTTTCTAGACTAATAAACCATGAATAGATGTGAGTAAGGTGGTTATCAACTATGACTCTGTCTTATCATTGCACCCATATTTCTGTAATTAACCTAGATGTAAAATTTCCCTCTATAATCAGAATACATTATTTTGTTCCTGATCAAGCACGTTCTTGATCAAGCTACTCCAGTAACCGTATCAGAGAAAGGGTGGCTCCTAGTGACAACTACTTTCATGCCTAAATATTTAGAAATATGTTCTAGCATTTTGACCAAATTAACGGCACAGGTTTATTATTTCTAAAATTC
Organism: Cynopterus sphinx; assembly: GCA_030015415.1. Classification (NCBI taxonomy): domain Eukaryota; kingdom Metazoa; phylum Chordata; class Mammalia; order Chiroptera; family Pteropodidae; genus Cynopterus; species Cynopterus sphinx. The sequence continues at coordinate 85,863,116 of CM057387.1, forward strand.
AGCTTTTTGAAAATGAGAAAATTTGCTCATTTTCAGTTTTCTAGATCCTTACTTCACACTTGTCAAAGATTTAAAAAAATGCTCCCTCATCATGCCTGCTTGCAACTTTCTCAACTCTGTGAATTATACTTGATGATATGTATTTGGAGGCTCAAGGTTAATTAAGGAATCTTTATGCTCTCCTCTTATTCCTGAGGTATTTCAAGCTCCATTCATGTCTCAGTTATTCATTCAATAAATGCTTATCAAACTTCAATTCTGTGCCCGGCACTGTACCAGAAAAATTATAGTATATACTAAATACCTAGAGGTAGCTGGCACTGACAGCTCTTTAAGAGTGCTTTCTAAAGAAATCTTGTTCACAAATCCTCTGTTAATCTTAGCATTTCAACCCTGTTACCCTCTCAGGGGGTGTGAGTCATCCAGCGGGTTCCTGATTACTTGCTTTTTGTAGGCATCTTGGATGGACAGCCTCAAAATTCACTTTAGCATCTAATATCTAGTCCATCTTGGCATCTCAGCTTATATTCTCTGAAGCATATGAGGTGAATGAGCTAATAGCCCATTTATCAAACTTGGTAAATGAATGCAGGACACCAACCTGCCTACTTAGTTATTTACATAAAGGTTTATTGCACAACATTCATACCTGAAGCTAACTTGTATCCTCCAAAACACTGCTCCGTGCCTTGGAAGCCTGATCTAACATAGCCTACGTGCTGGCTGTCAGTTCCCTGAGCTAAGAGTTTATATAGTACACAGAAAACAGGTCAAAATCTGTTGTGAAAAGGTGAAATAACTGTCCTTTCTATTTTTTGCTTCCTGCTAACTCAAGGTAATTCCAACTTTTATTATTCTATAATTATACTCCTAAATTACCTTTCTATACTAAAGAAATTTATTATTATGGGGTCCAGAATGTGCTTGACTATTTAACATTTTAATTCCTATAATCCTCAGAAACCCCTCGAAGGTGTGTTCTGTTACATCTATGTTATAGCTGGGGAAGATTTGTGATTCTCAAACCTGGGTCAGTCTGATGCCTGAGCCCGAGCCCGTTCTAGGGCCACATCATGAATGGATAACAATACTTGTTCTCGCTGCATTCAGATATACCCACAGAGTCCTTAGAACACTCTTCTCATTGCCACCAATTACCCTTCAGAGTTGGCAGGCAAGTTGAAGACTGTCATCCCTTCACAATTTGATGGGTGCTGCTATATAACTCTATGCTAAACAGATTACTCAAATGTTTACACCATTTATGAAAAACCTCAATTCTTTTTAACCAAATCTCTATTCATTCTCTTAAAACAAAGATTGATTCTATGTGCTCATTAATGTTCTGCATCCTCTGACCATTTCCTTTCTAAACTCATCTTGAATCTCTTTTGCTTTTTTTTATGTTCTCTAGACACAATGAGAACCTTTCAGCCTCAAATAGTCTACGTTTCCTTCTCCCTCAGGGCCTTTGCACATGCTGCTCTTTCTCTCTATTATATTTATTCTCTCTTTCCTTATCTGGTTAACTTTCTTCCTTAAGACCTTGGCATGCTGTCTCTTGAGCCCCAGTTAGCTCAAATCAGACCCATCTATTCCTTTTAACACTATAGAGATTGCTTTCATGGAATTTATCATGGTCTGTGTATATGCATTCATTGTGTTACTACTTAATCAGTTTTATCACTTCTTCATTTACTCTTATAGCTTCATTGTCTGGCACATAGTAGGCAGACAATCAACAAACAAATAAATACAGACTAATGTCTTCAAATTTCACATTATAGGAAACTCCTGAATTGCCAGCTTCCTTTGTGCTCTGAGCATTTAAAGTCTTAACCATAAAAAATGCGCAGAGGACCTGTCAGGAAATAATGGATTTATAGAATGAGACAACACCTGCCAGATGGCAACTCCCCTTTTCTTGGCAGGCTCCTAGTCACGTGCATGTGCACACATGCTCTCTTGCTGGGCTGCTCTGTTTCTACCCAGAGGCGGTGGACAGAGTAATAAAGGAGAAAGTGGAAGTGCTGGGGTCAAGCTGGGATTTGAGTCCTAGCTCTAATACTTTATAGCTGTGCAACATTTGTTATGTGGTTGAAGTTCTTTATTCCTCAATTTCCTCATTTGTAAAATCCCTCACTCATAGGATTGCTGGAGATAATGGGAGAATGAATCTGAAGAGAGATTGGCTTGTACAAGAATTCTTCCTTCCCCCAGAAGATATTATCCCTAGTGAAACAACAGTTATGTGATATTATGTCACGGTTCATGGTTCTAGACATTCCCTCCCTCTCCCACATTAGCTCATTTTAAACTCATAAGAGCCCTATGAAGCAAGTACTGCTGTTACCAGTCTCATTTTACATATGAGGAAATCGAGGTTCACAGAGATTAAGTAACTTTCCCAGAGTCACACAATTACTCATTATTGGGCCAGAATTTAAACCCAAACCATCAGTTGATGCTCTTTAGACAACTACATGGATGGAGAATGAGCAAGGAATCATAGGCAGTGAAAAGATCATTAGAGTTGAAAAAAGAAACATCTCACAGTTTTACTATTTGCTGAATGATCTTGGCAATTCAGTTCTCAGATGGAGACAATACCCTCTGCCTCCAGGGTGAGAGCCAAGTGAGATGACGACTATAAAATCCCTATACGCAATGGACATCGGACAAAAGTTGGCCTTTTCCTCTCATGACAATTAGGAACAATTTCTCTTTCTTTTGTAAGAGGATAACCTTGGCGTTTTCTTGCCAATAACCTGGACAGAATAAATACAATCTTGGCCCTCGATCAGCTCTGGAGTTTCTTGGACAAAAATTGTTGACATTGAGCCCACACAAAGCTGGAAACTCCCAGAGGGATAACTGCACAGGCTCTGACCCAGCAAAGATTTCCCCTCAATTCTACAGAGTTTCAACACATCTGGGGCTCTTAGCTCAGCCCAAAGTTCCGGAAACACAGAGCCCAGCATGGGGGGAGGAGAGAGCTCTGTTCCTTTGAATAGGAAGGAGTCTTATTGATTGAGTTTAACAAGCAGGGCTAAGGCCAGGCTGCCCCTACCCTGCAGAACCATCATGAATGTCTCTCTAGGAAATCCTGCACACAGCATCATCCAGAGTGGTGGTTTTCAAGAGAAAAAAAATTTTTCTGACATTGGCCCTTTGTCAGAATCTCCGTGGTCTAAAAAGGAGAAGAGCCTGCCCAGGGAGGCCTCAAGATACAAGCTGAGCACACTGGGCCCTAAAGAAGGGTTTGAGTATCACAGTGCCTTCGTCTCATCCACAAAGGAGAGAACATAACAGCTTCTGTCTCCTATGATTATTATGAAGATGCAGTGGAGTAAACATTCAGACCTTAGGACAGGGCCTAACCCTGAGTAAGTACTCAGCAAATGCAGTTGTTGTGTGTGTTGCTATAGCAGTTAGGTCACTTGCCTTAGATTAAAACAACTTATTGTGTCATGGTACATGGCTCTAAACATTCCCGCTACATTAACCCATTTTAAACTTATAAGAGCCCTTTAGAGCAAGAACTGCTGTTACCAGTCTCATTTTACGTATGAGGAAACTGAGGTTCAGAGAGATTATGTAACTTTCCCACAGTCACACAGCTATTCATTATTGGGCCAGAATTTAAATTCAAACTATTGGTTTATGCTCTTTAGATGACTACAAGGCTGGAGAATTTGTAAGGAACTAGTAAAATAAGAAATTAGGATTGGAACAAAAATCTAAGAGGATGCCAAGCCTCTCTCCAGGATGTCTGAGCCTCAGTTTCCTACTTTGTATAGTGAAAGGGCTAAGGCACATTAGAGAGTATTTTAGAATGTGCAGTGTGACAAAGCCTTCCCCGGCCCCCTAGCCCACCACCCACCCCACCTCAGGTGGTCCTGGCTCTCATCCCTCTGGGTTCTTTGTACCTTGACAGGCTTCCTCCAGCCCCAGAAAACCCCTGTGGGATGGAAGCATATGTGGATTTTTCTGATCAGCGTTTTCCTTCTAATTTCCATGTTTTGCTGGGCAGTGGACTCTGGGTGTGGTGTCTCTTCATCAAAAGGGTGCCTGTGACACACAGAGTCCTAAACTCTAGGATGATACATTTTGCTATGTTCTGGCCTGGGTAATTTTGACCAGTAAAACCAGGGCACATTCTGGGTCTGTATGACTGAGGAGAGAGGATCCCTGTTCCCAAGACAACAAGTGCCTAGGGGCAGGTGGCACTAAACTTGTGGGGATGTGGCCTGTGGAAGGCAGCACAGGCTGGGGGTGACCTGATGGGTAGAAAAGGCAGGAATTTTGGAGATAAATAGAATTCTTTTCCAGCCTTGAGTTAGCTTAGGATCTTACAGGAGTGACTTAGTTTCTCTGAGTTACAACTTCTTTGCGACTGAGAGATAGTGCCCTGGCCTCTCACGGGGTCCTGGGAAAGATTATGAGAGTAATTAGAGTAAAGCTTCAGGCAGAAGCTCAGTAAGTAGCTGTTTATGTACCCCTTTCCTCTTCTCTTCTAAGATAAATGCCAATAATGGATCTGGGACCCAGAAAGATGAAAAGAGAAGAAAAAGTTAACAGCAATAACTCAGTGTTATTCATGTTCTATGCCAGTAGTCCCTAACCTTTTTGGCACCAGGGCCAGTGCTACTATGAGTATCTGACACCTGATGATCTGAGGTGGAGCTGAGGTGGTGATGCTCACGCTGGGGAGCGGCTGCAAATATAAATGAAGCTTCATTCACTTCCGCTGCTCATCTCCTGCTGTGTGGCCCCATTCCTAACAGGTCACGGAATAGTACCTGTCCACAACCTGGATGTTGGGGACTCCTGCTCTCTGAAATATAACATTTTATCTTCTCTGTAATCTTATGAAGTGGGGACTATTATCCTCATTTTACACATGAGAAAACTGAGGCTTGGAGAGGATAAGTAGCTTGCCCATCACCAAAGGAAGCAGAGGAGCTGGGAGAAAAGCTTTCATCTCCTAAACTCATCATCCACCCAAACATGTTTATTCTGCAAGAACTGAGCTGACAGCTCTCAGCCAAGCAGCTGTGGACCAGACCTCCTTTCAGCATACATAAAAGATTTTCCTTACAGCTGAAAACTTCTCCACAAAATTCTGTCACTTTCTCTGTTTAGCTACAGCTTCAGCCATTTCTTTTAAAACCGTAGATCTCCCATCTATATTTTTGTCTACTCCTACCTGGAGTCAGGAACATACAGCTAGGGCAGGGGGTATGGCCCTGGCAATACAGATGCTCCTACTGAGGACATATGTCTTGGCTGGCCTGAGGCCAGAGTCCCATCAGGGCCTGGGCCTTTCTTTGCACATTTCTACTCTCATTGTCTACTCTTGCTCTTGACTTCCCACAGTCCTCCCTCACAGTCTTCAAGACCTTTCACAATCCAGCTACATTGGCTTTCATCCCCTGACTATGCTTCTGAACTTTTCATTGTGCACGTCAAAGCGCTGGGCCTTCCCGCACACTGTTCTCTGTTTGACAAGCCTGCCCACTTCTGCCCTCTCCAGTGGTAAACCCCTTCAAGTCCTTTAAGAGCAGGGTCACTATGTGTAGTTGTAGTCTATGGAAATGACACCACCATCTCCACCCACAACACACCATGGATAAAAGGGAGCTAAGTATTGAGAGGAGTGGAGAACCATAGTATATTTGGATGTGGGCTCGGTAGAATTTTCTGATTCCTCTAGTTCTGTCACCTCTCAGACATGTATGGAACCTTCCAGATTCTGTGCAGAAGAGCTCAGAATCTGCTCAAGAATATGGGCAGGTGAGGGTTGCTCTCTTGGGCAGTATGACTGAGGTCTTGGTTGTATCCTCCACTTTTTGATCATAAGGTAACAAGCAGAAATGGCCAGAGCTTGAGATGAATGCAAAATTGCCATTGGCCTTCTATACTCCCTAGAGTGCCACAGGCTGTGACTTCTCCCTTTGCCTGGCTATTTCAGGGATCCCCTGAAATAGTCTGAGGTTTGGAGAGAGACATCTACTGTCTTACAAATAACACCTGGCCTTTCCAACCACCTAGCTTTCTGGGTTCTTGATTTTTTGATCTGAAAAACAAGTACATTGAGTCAGATTCTTGCTAGTGCTTTTTCAAGTGTTGACAGACTTTGAGCTAGTGATCAAGACTTTTAAAAATATTTTTATTATTTTATTTTTTGGATTATAAAATAATGCATTCTAATAAAAAAATCTGAATAACATGAAAAGCATAAAACAGAAGTCAATCAAATCTTACTCTTCAGAAAAACTTAATATTAATGTACTGATGTTTATGTGCTTATTTGTTTATGTGCTTATTTGTTTTATATATTTATTATACAGTTTTTAATTGTTGGACACTGAGAGTATGATATTTTTGTCAATATAAACAATATTATAGTAGATATATATCTTATCTATAAACCTAACTTAAATTATTTTCTTAGGCAATTTCACTTAAAAATAAAATAACTAAATTAAAAGATTAGAATTATTTTTAGGCTTTTGCTATATAGTACTCAAATCACCATCAGAGGAGTTGTATTAATCCATACTTCTGTCAGAAATGAGTGTTTGAGAATGTTAGTGCTAACCTTTCTTGAGTCTCAGTATTGGGTTTGATCTTTTAAAATAATTTTGTCAATTTGAGAAACGGTATCTCATTGTGATTTTAACTTGCTTTTCTTTTGTTACTTGTAAGAATATTTTCCATGTAATAATTGGCCATTTTGATTTCTTTTTTAAATGAACTCTCTATGAGTTTTGCTCATTATTTAAGTATTCATTTTTTTCTTGTTTTTATTGATATTTGAGAAACTTTTATTGATTTTAAGATTCAAAATCAACCCTTATTGATTTTTGGAAAGCCTATCCTTTGCTTTTCATATGTGTGGCCTATATTTTCTACATTTATTATTTCTTGTGTTTATGGTGAGTTTTAATATACAAAGTTTAAATTTTATCTAAAAAATTGATCAAATTTTTCTTTTATACTCTCTTTCTTTGCTTTTATGCTTAGAAAATCTATCTCTAATTTGAGATAAGACAGTCTCCTATAACTTACTATAATTCATTTCTACCTTTAACTCTGTAACTAATTTAAATCTAACTTATATATAATATAAAATGGGAATCTACTTATCTAATAATAAATAGCTCCAGGTTTGAATGGCATTAATCAAGTCTTTCTTTTAAAAATGACTAGATATGGAGTCTCTAGTACATATAATGACTTATATGTAGAATTCCATGTTTTCTGTCACATAGGTACATTTTCTTATTTTGTAACACCATCCTTTGTCTTAATTATTATAGTTTTATAATAATTTTAATTACCTGAAAGTTCATGTTGTCCATAATATATTTTCTTAAAAGTTCTTCGGCTATTCTCACCGCTTTGATCTTTCTGATGAGTTTTAAAATCAAATAGTTAAGTTTCTCCAAAAAACTACTATTGGTTGTTTTTTTTAAAAATTAAATTAAGTTTACATGCAAATTTGAGGTGAATTTATATTATTATAATACTGAATCTTTCCACCCAAGGGTATAAGTTTCCTTTTATGTCCTTAAATAAAGTCTCCAAGGTTTTTCTTACATTTTTTCCCTATGTCCTCTTAAGTTTGTTCCTACATATTTTCAATACTATTGTAAATGTTATCATATTTTTATTATATTTCCTCAATGGTTATTTTTTACTGATTATTTAGCATTAGGTAATTAATAATATTAACTTAGCTTTAGGTGGTGGCAAACAAATCAAATGTAAGTAACATTTCTTCTTTCTTAGTGGTGCTAAGAGGCAGAGAATTTTGTTTTATTACTGTTTTAAATTTTGCCAGAGTCCAGAGCATCAAGTATTTACTCCTACACATATTAAGTGCCTTCCATTTGTCCTGTGCTGTGATTGGCAGTGGGACTCAGCCACTTCCACCTTACAGTCTCACCTTTAGAGTTTGTCCTTCAGTTTGTCCTCTACTTCCTTAAGCCACAATGAGGGGTTGGATGTGTGTATTAATAACACTTTCTGGCAGCCCCATGATTCTTATTTGGAGGTTTCCCGGATTTGGCAGCATGAGCTTCCATTTTAATTAGCTTCTCAGGGGGTGTTTGCACAATTCATAAGACAAATAAACCTTCTCTGGAAGCGAGAAGCCCAGAGAATAGTGGCCTGGTCTCCTGAGGAGTGAAGCTCCCTGGAGCTATGTTTCTGGGAAGGGTGATCTAAATTGTGACAGGGGAAATGGTGGTTTGGCTCAGTTCATTTTCATCATGGATCAGAGGCTTGGATTGTTGTTGAATATTAGTGTCATGCTGAGCCATACTACTCTTCAAATACTACTCTTGTCCTTATTTAAAATATTTATATTTTGTTAATTATTGACCTTTGTATTAATTTTGATTTTTGAAAATATTTTATTAAAATTTTTTTATTATCTATTATTATACATTTATTATTTATTTATATTACTCATTTTTTTTGTCATTCCCTTAAGTTTTGCAACTGAATCCAGTGTCTCACTTCTACATGGTAGTCCTGACTCTGCGGGAAATGCCTCTGTAATGGGTTTATTGTGGCCCCCCAAAAGTTGTGCCCACCTTCTTAGACCCAGAATCTGTGAATTTGATCTTATTTAGAAAAAGAGTCTTTGTAAATAGAATTGAGAATCTCCAAACGAGATTATCCTGGATTATCAGGATGGGCCCTAAATCCAATGACAGGTGTCCTTGAAAGAGACAAAAGAGATAATGCAGACACACACAAGAGAAGGCCTTGTAAAGACAGAGGCAGAAATTGGAGTTATTCTCCCACAAGCCAAGAAACATCTGGAGTGACCTAAAGCTGGCATAATTTCTGACAAGAAATAAAGTTTCTATTATTTCTAACAGTAAATCTGTTGACACATTTATCTTTGTTCTTCTGTACATAACATGATTCCCTGCCTCACTTACCCTTGGCTGTTTTTAAGACTTTTTTATCACTGGCTTTAAGTAATTTGACTATGGCGTGTTGTGATATAATTTTCTTCAAGTCTCTTGTTCCTAGGCTTTATTAAGTTTCTTAAATTTGTGGCATTATAGTTTTCATCAAATTTGAAAATTTTCCAGCAATTGTTTTTTAAAAGATTTTAATGAACTCCTCCCCCTGCCTCAGAGACTCCAACTACACATTACTAGCCTCCTCAAGGTTGTCCCAACGTACAATAATGATCGGTTTCTTTCTCTTTTTTTGTTACTTCTCCTCTAATAGTGTTTTATTTTGAATACTTTCCATCACTATGTTTTTGTTTACTAAGCTTTTCTTCTGTATTGTCTAAACTGCTATTAATCTTACTATATTTTTATATCTTTCTTATCTCTACTTAACATTTTGAACATATGGAATACAACTTCAACTGTATTCCTATCTTCTAATTCTAACAGTTCTGTCAGTTCAAAGTCAGTTTTGTTTGATTTTTCTCCTCGTTATGGGTTGTATTCTCTTCTTTCCATGCCTGATAAATTTTCATTAGACCCCACACATTTTAAATTTTACCTTATCTGGTGCTGGATAATTTGTATTCCTATAAATATTCCTGAGCTTCATTCTGTGATGCAACTAAGTTACTTGGAAACAGTTTGATCATTTGCTTTTGCTTTTTAAATTTATTAGATGAAATTATAGCAGTGCTCAGTCTAGGTTAATTATTCCTTACCAGAAGCAGTCTTTTCTAAGCACTGTAACTAATGCCCTATGAATCATGAGATTTCCGTCTGGCTGGTAGTTACAGACACTTTTTCCAGCTCTGTGTGAACACAGGTCACTGTTATCTCATTTCTTCTATTCCAGTAATCCTTACCCTTGCCTTGGGTAGTTTTCTCACAGGTGTGTGTTGATTAGTACTCTGCTACATACCTGAGGGGGACTTACTTTAGACATCCAGAGTTTTCTCTCTGTGCAGCTCCCTCTCTGGTACTCCATCCTGAAAAATCTAGCCACCCTGCTCTTCCTGACTCTCAGCTTTTGTCTCTTCAACTCAAGGAGTCAGCCAGGCTCTGCTTGGGTTACTGCTTTCTATGCCATGGCTTGGAAATTCTTTCATGAAAGACTTGGGCTCATAGCACTTATTTCCTGATATGTCAGAAATTACTCTAGTTCGTTGACTAATGTCTAGTATCTCAAAAATCATTGTATCATATTTTATCAGATTTGATTTTTTTGGTTGTTTCAGGTGAAAAGGTAAATCCAGTTTCTATTATTTCCTATTAACTGGAAGTGGAAGTCTAAGATCATCTTCTCAAATTTCATTTGGCCAGTTCCTGCTAAAGTCTGATTCAGAATCTATTTTTCAAAAGCAAGGGAGTCTGATGGATATTCCTAGTTATAAACCAGAGGACAGATCTTTCCTATTCAAAGTGTTGTTCATGTATCAGCAGCATCAGCATCAGTTGGGAGCTTGCTAAAAATGCAGACTCTCAGGCCTCATTCAAAATCTACTGATTCAGAAGCTGCATTTTAATAATATATTTTCATTAATTATATGCACATTCAAGTTGGAGAAGTGCTGGACTGGTTAATTTCCAAGGTTTCTCTAACTCTAACGTTATTTGTGCCTGTGAAAGAGGTAAGAGAGCAAGGTACATTGTGGAAAAGTTGCAGTATGTTAAAGGCATGTTTCTAGTGTAGATTTGTCATATAAACTACAAAAGAGCTAACAAAGGGCAAAAAAGGACAAATACTCAACTTATTTATTTTTGAGATTATTTGATTCAGGTCTTTCTTATATGTTTATGTATTTCTTTTGTTTTTCACCATTTTACCCTAATAACTTAGACAATATTTGGCACATATCAGACACTCAGTAAATAGTTTTTAATTAATTGAATGACCAATAGATTGAACAGTTAGATGCACTGTCAAGGTGGGTATTTATATGCCTCTGAGAGAGCAAATTTAAACACAGAGATCTCAAAAGGGGTAGAATAATTTTACTCAGAAGAGATGGTTCACACTACCTAAGGAACATTAGTATTTATGAGAATTTGGTAAAGAACAGTCTTAGAAATTTCACTCAATAATTCAATAAACACTTTTTATAACAGAGGAAGTATCTAAGGGAACTGCAATTTCATGTAATTACAACCAAAGAAAAGTACGTGTTGAGGAGGAAATAACAGGTAGCTTTCAGTTGGTCATGCCAACTGAAAATTTACAATAGCAGAGAAAACAAGTCCTGAGACAGCAGCATTACATCTAGAAAGAGCCTTGTAGAGTCATGCAGAGCTCAGTTTCTGCTTTTTAACCCTTCAATGGAATGACTTGAGGCACTCCCTTAGTCTTCTCTGGACTTTCATCTTTAAAATGGAGTTGGTGATGGTTCTGATGGTGATTATGGAAGTGGTGATGCTGTTGGAGCTGGTGGCACATAACTTGTATCTCAAGACGTCTTTGTGGTAATCAAATGCAGTGATGTCTATGAGTGGATACTATAAAACCTATAAAGTATTATACAAATGGCCCTTATTCCTAGATTTTAGGAGGGAAATGAGAAAAATTCATGTGACTGCATAAGAATGCTTTCTGAAGATTTCAGGTCTTATGTAATAGGTATAAAAATGGAGGAAGAGGAACAACTTTTCCAAAATAAATGCAAATATTTGGGACCATAAGAGAAGTCAAGAAGGCCACTTGGGGAATGGTGAATATTAGTATATACTCAGTAAGAAAGCAATGAGAATAGAATAGGTGAAAAATTGCTGAGGACAGTAGAGGAGCATTCAAACCTCTGGTGAAAATCAAGCCCAACACACACACACACACACACACACACACACACACACACACACACACACACAGAGTCACACACACAGTCACAGAGAAAGACAAATCTAGAAAGGACAGGAAGTCCTATAGATGGGACCAATAGTGTAGAAGTAACATGATTCCCATTCAGGCCTGATTAGCCTGAGAATCATTTTCTCCTATCTTCTCTTTTTTCCCTGTACTCCCATCTTTCCATCTTCTCAGGGAAAATCAACTTCACTCTGAAAGGTGAAAAAAAAAAAACCAAAACAAATTGTCTTTATGTAAAGGGGAGAAATATGGTCAAAGAAATAGAAATTCTCAGCATTCAGCCTCCTATCTCATGCTTGAATTTCTCCCTTTACCTCACCTGAAACAAGTAAAAGCCTCCTTGAACAACCACATCTGGTAACTGAGGATTTATCACATCTTCACATTATTAAATTTGAGGGCAATAAGAACAGTTGGAAATTCCAGCTTGTCTTAATTCTGAGTTGAAACAAGCCTTCCCATACCTTCCATTGGCCTGGGTCCCACCCTTATTGTAATTTTGCACAAACTAATTATTTTACATAGTAATGATTTAAATATTTAAAGATTGCTTCCATTTCTTTTCTCTAAGTAGAGTTATAATTTCTTTAGGTTCGATGATTGGATGGTCAGGTGCCTTTAGCATCCTCTGAAAGTGTTTTAACTTGATTTTAACCAAATGTTCGACTTGTTTGAAAGAAGTGGCATGTGAGAAGAGGCCAATGTCCCTTTGTCAAAAGAAAATCAAAGACATCAGAAAAAAAGGACTTTTTTAACTTTCTCTCTGCTGAACTCACAAATCCACTTATACCAGTATCCTGCCTTTTCTCATATGTTGGGGAAAGTGATTACCTTCGTAAGACTAATCCTTCCACCTGTACTTTGGACCACACCACTGTTGCCTTTCCAGAAAGACATACCGATGATCCCTTAACCTTCCTTCCCCCAGTTTCTCTCAATCTTTCTTTTAAAAATGAAACTTCTTATCTGTTCTTATCACCTTCATTTAAAAAAAATCTTACTTTCTATTCACTGGAAACTGGCTATTGAGCCATTACTCCATTGAAGATGATCTAGTTTCACTAGTAATATCCATATTTCTAAATAAAATACGTATTTTTATTTTACCATATCTGTCACCAAGATTCAATATTGTGAACCACATCCTTCTTAAAACATTCTCTTCCTTTAGCTTTCTTAGACATCAGATTCTCTTGGTACACTCCCTAGTTATTTGATTTCAATTTCTCAGTCTCCTTTATAGACCTATCTTTTTTATATTTTCTCATTAAATAAAAGAGTTTCTTAGAGATTAATCTTATTCCCAATCCTCTTTTCTCATTATGCAATGTCTCCTAGGACATCCCATGACTTCAAGTACCATTATGTATGACTTATGGATATCTCCCAGCCCAGGCTTCTTTGAGTTCCAGACTGTCATATTCATCTGTCTACTTGACATCCATTTGGATGTCACAAAGACATCCAAAAATCAACATTCACTCAAATTGGAATCATGCCTTCTCAACAACTAGTACTTTCCTAGTATTTCTTTTTTTTCCCGAAAACAACCTCACCACCTTTTCAGTTATATAAGCCAAAAACTTTGGATCTATTCTTTAGTCTTCTCTTATATCAACTGTCACTAAGATCGGTAAATGCCATGACTAAATAACTACATTTACGCATTTTTCTCCATCTCCACAGTACCACCCTACTCCAAGATATCATCTTGTCTTGGCTGGACTACTACAATTGCCTATTAACTCGCTTCCCATGCTTTTTATTGTGTCTCAGGATCTGCCTTCCACACTGTAATTAGAATAATCTTCCAAAACTTAAATCTTGTTATATCACCTCCCTGATTAAAATTTTTGGTGGCTTTTCATTGTGTGTAAGGAAAAGCTAAATCTCTAAAATGCCCTGTGAGATCTTGCCTATGCCTGCCTCACTAACCTCGTTTCTTATTACTCAATGATCTCAAATATAACTGGCCCCTTTTTCAGTTCCTCCTAGGCACTCTGCTTCCTCTGCAATGGGACTTTGGCACAGGTTGGTTTTATAGTCATAAAATGCTCTCCTCTTCCTTTTCTTATAAATTGGCCAAGGTAATTTCTTTTAATTACTGTCATATTTCCATCCTTTGGGGAACTTGTATCAGTTCCTAGTAACACATTCACTTTTTAAAATTTTAATATTTGTTTCTCTAACTGCAACTTTATTTCATGAGAGTAAGAGTTTTTTTTTTTTGTATATCTTTGTATCCCCAATGTTTAGCAGAGTACCTCGCCCACAGTATGAACTCAATAAATATTTGTGAAATGAATGAATACATTGATAGACCTCAGCAATGGTCTTTTATATTTCTACTCTTTTCATGTGTTCTATCTTTTTCCTGGAATATAACTCTTCCTGCCTTTCTTTCCCTTATCATTTTGGTCTAGTGACTGCTTCAATATCCTTTAAGACTCGGCCTCAAATATTTAACCCTGTCCTCATATGAGAAGTGCTCCCTGTTATCCCCCCCAAAATAGGTGCTCCCACTTTTGTGTTCTTCACACATACTTCTATTTTATCCCTTGTGTGATGTTATCAATTTTTTTAATTTGCACATCTGTCTTCTTATATTCTCCAAGGAGAAAGGACAATGTCTTAAAACAGTATCTGAAAAAAATTAAGAACTCAATGCATATTTCCTTAATTAATCAATGATCGGTGCAGAAGAACAATTATTTGAAATAGTAGATTGGTTCTCCTGACTTCCTTCACTGTTTTATTGGCATCTTTTCTGAAACTGTATGTTTGGAGAAAGAAGACAGTTTTCCTCAGTTAGAAGGAGATAAGCCCTTAACTAAGAGTGTATAAGTACCATGCTCTTCTGCTAGACTTGACACATAAGGTGAAGATGTGTGAGGAGAGCCTCTCTGTCCTGTATGTGGTTTCTTGTTTCTAAAAGCATGATTTCCCAGGATACAGAAAGGATTTAACCAATGTGGTTTTGACTCGTAATTGGTGATCTCTGAGAAATCAGCAACAACACAAAATATGTCATAAATCTTGGAATATGTGACAGACAAATATCATTACAATCATTAAGAAAAAAAATCCAGCAGTACAGATTGTCAAGCATGACATCATTATATAAGAAATTCTAGAATAGATAATGAAGATATGGTTTGTAGGTCATTTGAGAGGAAAGCAACTAGCATGAGTCTTCTAAGAACGAGTCATGCTATAAAACCTCTCAGTTAGTGTTAGTAGATTAGAAGGAAGTGCTTTAGACGTCATGTCTAAATTTCAAGAAAGCTTTTGATTGCATTTTTTCTGATATGTTTATGCACATAGCTAAAATTATAGTCAACTCACGGCCATTGCCCATGGAGTACTGACTAATAAATTGATGCTGATCTGGAAGACTGCTGATGGCTTAACACACCTCCATTCCTTGTCCTGTCCTGGTTAGCATTTTTACCAGCAGATTAATTAAAAATATAGAATACATTATTATAATAGGTTATCAGAATCAGAATTCAAAGTTATTTTTAGGTCAAAACAATGTTTTAGGATTTAAACCAACAACATGAAGATCTTTCCCATACATATAGTATCTTATTTAATCATTATAGTAGGGTATTAACATTACTAATTACACTCATATATTGCATGACTGCCTATGCATAAATTATGTCAGTCTTTCTAAATAATCTGATACGCATATACTTTTTCCATTTTACAGAAAAGAAAACTGAAGATCAAACAAATTAAGTACCTCTCTAAGGTCTCAAAGGTAGTCCTAGAGCTGGGATTTACACACAGTTCAGTCTGACACCCGAACCGAAGACCCTCTCTCCTTTACTCCATGAGTTTTGCAGATGAAATGTATTAGTAAGGTGTAAATGATGCACTGAGTTGCAGAAACTCAATTCTACAAGCAGAGAACGGAGGAAACATGGTTTCACACTGGTTCGTGTGAAAACGTGTGAAGGGTTTGTTTGCCTAGAAGCACCTTATGAATCATCGGTGTGAGTCATTGACTTCTCTCCAAATGAATACAATCTTGGGCTATGTGCACTCAACCATGACTGAAATATGGTGCTTTATTCTGAGACACTCATCCTAAGAAAACACTGTCAATGTGAGCAAGCCCAGGATAATTTGACCAGAATGATGAATTTAAGTCGTATGAAAAATGGTTGAAGGAACATTGTAGAAAACATGTGACCTCTAGCTATATACAGTTCACATTTGTTAATGTATACTATGGGCTAGAAACTGTTCTAAATATTTTACAGCCTTAATTTATATAATTTCACAATAATCTTTGAAATAGGTAGAGTTGTTATTACTTCTATTTTACAGATAAGGAAACTGAGGCACAGAGAGGTTATATTATTTTTCCCAAGGTCGCATCATCATGAACTCTGGAAGTTTGGCTCCTATTTTCAACTGCGACAAGAAATTAAAAGAAGAGAATCTGGCTATGGAAGGAAAAAATATAAACCAGAGAGGGTGCTTTAGAAGAGTATAGTTTGATTCCATCTCAAAAATTTATTAATTTACATCATCTTAAAAAAATATTCCTGTGTTCTCTGCCACTAAAAGTCTTCAATCAGGCATATTTTTGAGAGGAGACTAATTGCTTGCACATTTCCTTCTATTTTAATGAGCCTATCAGTGTCAACATAGTTCCATATTAGTGGGTTGGAGTGAGAGCATTTCTCCTCCTGGAATCTTGAGTTATGTATAGAAAAATCTAGATTACCTAGAATTTGATTTACAGAACCCTAAATTAATCAAAATGTATTGCTGTTTATGCTTTGCAAAGGCAATTTTAAAAAGTATTTATATCTTTTATCCTTGAAATGATGTCATTATATCATTTAAAAGTTAATATAATTTATTCTTCTATTCGTGACAACATATATCCAGATAATAATGATTGAGCACATACAATATGTAATACTATATCTGATTTCATCTTTAGGTTTCTATTGTTTGCTCCATCTAATTATGAAAAAATTTAGGCTCAGAAAATTTAAGTGATTTGCCCCAATTCCCATAGCTAGAAAGGGACAGAGCAAGGCCTGGAACAAGGGTCTGTCAAATCTTGCTTTCCCCAGAATACTTTACTCCTTCCCTCCTTCCCCCAAAATCATGTAGACGATATATTTCACAAATAATTTCAATAACAATGTTTTCAAGCTTGTGTCTTGGATCACTTGCTCAACAAATATGATAGGGAACTCCCTTCATTTAGGGCCAGCATAGTGATTGTTGACAAAAAATACAAAGATTAAAAAGCAAACAAAACAAAATATATTGCCTTATCTTGGGGATGTTCGGTGCTGAGTGGGAGACAAATCTCAAAACAGATCAGTGCAATCTAGTGAGAGAAACAGAGTTGACTTGCTGCAACACACATTCTTCTCATCTGCCCATTAACTGGGGTTTTACTGTCATCAACATCCAGATTTATTCAAAAAACATCTGAGCACAGACTCTGTGCCAGCTATGATTCTGGGCATTGTGGAAACAGGGCAAAGCATCAGACCTGACTGACCTTTGCCCTCACAGAGGTTACAGTTGTTTGATTTCATGTGAACACTTTGGCCTGACACTTCTTGAGATTTCCATGTAGAAAACTAGAAAAACTGTGGAGTCACATTTGACTTGAATGTTAGGTTAGAAGTCAATGAGAAAGATAAAAATAAAATATAAACCAAGTTACTGTTGAAAAGGACTATATTGGACAGGATGTGCTTTTTCTCAAAGCATCCGTAATGGACACTTTTGTTTATCTCCCAGTGTTGGAAATGACCACTTTTTATTTGTTTTTAATTTTACCTAAGCACCAGATGACTTAACTGTCTTGCTTTGAAGGTCTATGCTTTGCAATAAAAATATATCTTTAAATATTAAAAACCTGATTCATCAAATACAGTGAGAGGCATGCAAGAATTGAGACCAAATGAGGGATTAGCATAAGTCTCCACTTATGCTCACTCTAAGGCCTACACTCAGAGCACAGGATTGAGAGAGAAGTGAGAGCTGCCTAGGGTGAAGCAGCAGACTCAAAGAGCCTTCTCAAGCAACAAAAGGGCTTGGTAAAATTTCTCTGCCAAAGATATGGAGAAGAATTACTGTCCTTGTAGGAATGGGGTGAAATTTGAGGGGAAGGAAAAAAAATTTTAAAAAAAGGAAAGTCTGGGAAGAACACTACTGAAGACTCCAAGCTCCAACCACTGAGCAGAGCCAGAAGGCAAAGCACAAGCATCAGTGCAAAGCTGGCAAAGAGTGTGGGCATACCTGGACGATGAGATGGGGAAAGCTTGAGTGCCATAAGGAAACATTTGACCTTTGTCTTTTCTTCATCCACCTCTCAAAGTTTGTGAGTGAGCTTCCTAATTGTATTGGAAGGAGGTATAACAAGATGGAGAAATGTTCTTATATGCAAATTTATCTTGGGAGAGCTTCAAATATATTTGTACAAAATAACTATTGAGAGCTTTTTGGTTTAAAAGGTGAGAATCCCCCTAAGTTGTGCTCCACCAACAAAAGGTGGATCTAACTGTGGTGCAAAAGCCAGGAAAAATAACAAATTTTGCTCCTGAGAGGGGTATCTATGAGTTGGAGGATAGAGTGGAAAAAATAAAGAGAAAATAAGGCAACTGTGAGGTGTAAGAAAGCAGGGTGTTATTGAATGTGACCTCCCAAGACCCCCTGTAGCTTCATTCTATAAAGACACAAAATGATTGGCGTGGGCAGATTTCTTGAGGAACTTACTAAAAAGAAGACATCTGGCATCAGGGATGAGTTAGGGTTAAACGTAGTTAGCTCACAGAGGGGCTAACTGTAGATAGGGAGCTTCTCGCTGATAGGTTTAGGACTCTCAGATTCGTACATCTAATTGCCTCCTCAACATCTTCAACCAAGATCTGTTCCTCTCCAAATGCTCCCCATCACAGGAAATGTCCCCACCATTCAATAGTTCACCTAGGTTACATCTTTGGGATCTTTGTCATTCCATTTCCTGTGGCTCCATTTTCAAATGCATCAGCCAGTCCTGTTGTCTCTGCCTTAAAAATGTACTCAAATCTTCCAACTCTCAATACTTCTACCAGTACTAATCTTGTCAAGTTCCTGTCATGTGAGAAGACCATTCCAGGAGCCTCCTAACTGGTCTCCCTGATTCTGTATATGCCTCAATATAGTTTATTCTCCTCACAGAGTAAGCTTCTAGTTTAATGTAGGTTCTGTCATATCAGCTTCTTGCTTAAAATTGTCCAATGACCTCCCAAAGTCCTTACAATAGCCTAACAACTCTGTGACCTGACTACCAATCTTATTTCCTGCTCCTCTTCCTCACCTGGCCTTTTCGCTGTTCACTGAGGTTGACAAGCCCATTACATTTCAGGGCCTTTGTGTTTGCTATACTCCAGTCTGGGCCATTAACAAGGGGTGAAGCTGGAATTCCAAGCCAGGCGATCGAACTCCAGGGCCATTGCTTTTAACCATCGTCACTCGCCAGTCCCATAGTACATATCACACTACCTGATATTGTATAGTTTATCTTTTTATTTATTATTTTCTCCCATAAAATATAAACTTTGTAAGGGCAGGGACTTTGTTTTGTTTAATACTTGGCACATAATTAGCACTCCATAAATATTTGTGGAAAGAATGAAGCCTTAGATGATATCTGTGATACAATGGCTTACACTTATGTATTTTAAATGTACTATTCACTGGTCTTTGCAAAAACCTTATGAAGCAATTACTATTATTTTTTTTTATTTTAATGAGGAGGGAACTGTGGCTTGAAGAGGTTAAGTATTTGTTTACAGTCACACAGCTGGAAAATGGAATGGCAGAGATTTGAATCAGAACCTGTTCAGTTTAGAACCTAAACTCTTAACCCCTGGGCTATGTTTATCCTACTACCCCAAGGTCCTGCTTCCTTTTCTCCCTGATTCTCTGTGTAGCACCTAACAACACCAAGAAAATAATTAATATGTTTGAAGAATATAGACCCTAAGAAACCAAAAATGCTTTAGCATAAAGCATTAAAAGTCTTCTAACTAGATAGTACCTTTTCAAACATTCAGCCCATGTTCTTCTAATTTTAGAGAAGAGTTTGAGATGCAGAGAAGTTTAATGGGTGTCTAAACTTATGATGTTGCAGAAAAAAACCCCATACTAGGAAACAGAACTTCTGGTGAGTAACTGTGTTATGGGTTGATTTGTTATCACCCCATCAAATTTATATATTGAAGTTCCAACCCTTCACACTGCAGAATTTGACTTTATTTGGAGATAGGGTTATTGTAGATTTAATTAGTTTAAAGAAAGTCATAGTGGAGTAGGCTGGCCCCTTAACCCAATGTGAGTGGTGTCCTTATAAAAAGGGGAAATTTAAAAACAGGCATGCACATGGAGAGAACACCATGTGAACGTGAAAGCAGAGATCAGGGTGCACAAGGTGTGGGTTTATAAATGGGATTTGCCAACCATCATGCCCTATGTTGGTTCAGCGGTTTTAAGGCTCATATGATCGTTGATTTGATCACTGAGTAAGACATGGAGCTCAGAGAGGTAGCAATGGAATGGTGGGAAAGGGCCTGGGTTTATTATACCCACTTAACAGACTTATTTTACTAAAGCCCAGGGAGTAGCTGACTTGCCTAAGTGTGAGTGGTTGAATGATTTATGATTTGAACCTAGGCCTCAGGGCAACAGAATTCATTCAATCAACTACCTTTTTTCACTTGGACTTTATTAGTCTTTCTTTAATGGACTGAGAATTATTATGACCCTCAACTTATTTATTTCAAAATAAATCTGTGGGAACATGCCAGGGAACTGCTTTCTGAGTGTGTGTGTGTGTGTGTGTGTGTGTGTGTTTCTTTTCAACTCTGACAATTCCAAAGTCTTAGGCTCTTATGTATTTTGTTAAGCACCAAGCTATTGCCCTTAGGCTTGACAAAGATGTCACAGTATTTTCTGTGTCTGCAGTCACTCCTTGCCATCAGGAATACTGACATGTCATCACAGATAGAGGGATGATGACACTTAGGGCCTATGTTCTGGAACCATGTGATTAACTTTCTTTTCAATAGATCTTCATTTTGGTGTTTCTACAAACATAATTATAATTCAGCACTCTGGAAGGCAAGTGGTGAGCAACATTAGCAGATTACAAACTCTTGGAATGTAAAGCTCTGTCTTACTTATCTCTCATTTCTACTCTCATCTCTGTATCTGAACCAGTGCCGACCCATGGCGGGTGCACAATGTCTGTAGACAGCTGCTGTAAAAGAAAGTTGCTATGGTGTGAATGTGTGTATCATCCAAAATTAGATGGTGAAATGTTAACTCCAAAGATAGATGATGATTTAGAAATAGGAACTTGTGGAAGGTGCTAGAGTCATGAGGGTGCAATCCTCATGAATGAGATTAATGCTCTTCTGAAAGAGAGCCCAGAGAGATTTCTAGCCCCTTCTACTATGTAGGGACACAGGGAAAAGTCATTGGCCATGAACCAAAATATGGGTCCTCAGCAGAATGTGAGCATGCTGGTGTCTTAATCTTGGACTTTCTGGCCTCTGGAACTGTGAGAAATAAATTTCTGTTGTTTTTAATCTACTTAGTTTTGGTATTTTGTTACAGCACCCCTGATGGACTAAGACAAAAGCCTTAGCTACAAGCATATTTCTCTCTCTGGAACAGTGGTTCCCCTACTCACAATTACACATTAGAATTACCTCAGGAGAATTTTAAAAATCTGATACTCAGAGCTCCATTCAAGACCAATTCAAATAGAAATCTGAGGTAAAGATGAGGGTCAAACATCAAAATAAAAAAAAAAGTAGGTATTCCCTGGATGATTCTCATTTTGCAGCAAGGGTTAAGAATAACTTCCCTGTAGAAACAGACCTACAAACATTTATAAATATGTATGGCTGTAGACATTTTAAAAGTCCCACCTATGGTTATTCTAACAGATTCACTTTTGTCACTCAATCAGTAAAGGCTCAGAGATGGTGGGGTGCAATTGGAAATCAAGGATGGTGATGAAGTGCTATAAACATTAGCTCTGTAGCCAGCAGGCAAAGTGTTTCTGCAATGTTGGCTCATCTTCAATTCTCTATAAAAAAATATAGTAATTTCACTTTTTTGAGTGGAGTTCCGTAGAGCAGACCCTCTTACTGGTTCACAAAACGCTTACCTATGGGTCATCTACTGATTCTTACTTACAAACTTCCTAACCACACACACACACACACACACACACACACACACACACACACACACACTTCTTAGTATATTTTTTTAAAGCTAACTATAAGATTTCAACAAAGTATTCAACAAAATATTTTGCTTATGATATCTACATGGTTCTTTCAAAAAATAAAAGCCTAACCATGTGATCAACAGAAGACTCCATGGGTCATCGAGAAGACCACAAGTGTCCACAGGTGTTCTGTGAACTGTGCTTTCAGACGACTATTTGCACCTCGGATTCTTCCAGTGTCAAATGATCAATGGGACCATCTGACTAATGTTCTGTGATTCTATGATTCACTTTTCCAGAAGCCTCAGAGAAGATGGAGATTCCCTTTATTTATCCTGTAACTTAAACTCTTCAGATGCTTGGTTTCTTTCACTACCTCCCTTCCCATTTTCTTAGCAACTGGGTGAACGGTTGCTAAGAAAATGCGTAATGTTCCAAGTTGGGGACTTTTCAGACACAGATTCTGAAACTTTAGTTTTAATGTTGGCCAGGCAAAGTGGTTGGTTTTCTTTGTGGGGTATGGCAGGAGAGAAGTGAAAAAAGGTCTGCTTTTAATACGTCAGAACTAATGACAAAATAATTGGGCCTACAGTCTAATCTAATCATGCTTTTGTTTATTCATCTCATAGAAAAGTCTGTTAAGAATGCAGTTGAACACAATATATAATAATAATAGTATTATAACATACATCGTGAGAAGCTTTTGAAAATAAAATGTCCACCCGAAATAATGCAGTGTTCATAGACATACAAACCCATTAGTCATGCACATTTGTGCCATTTCTTTAACTATTGAGTCACAATGCTGAACTGAAAGCATGAAATATATTTTACAAACTGAGACTGAAGCCAGTAAGAGGCCTAACAACTGTTATGAGAAGCTTCACATAATTTACTACATCAGTTCACATTTTATTATAAAATTCACATTGTTTTATTGTTTTCTTTTGTAATTAATTTGAACATGACATTCCTGCTCAATGGCAGGCAGGAGGCTTTCTTTTCAAAGTCAGTAGTTTGGAAACACTCGGAAGAACCATCTGTGAGTAAATGTAGTGTTGCTTTTTAAATTGAAGCCACAGTTACAGCAGAGCCCCGTTAGAACCCAACTTGTGCATACACAGATTTGGACAGAACATAGGTGAAAACTACATCCCATTGCCTCCTACCCCTATCGAACTATACAAAAGTAAAAGCTCCATATAAACCATTCAGTATCCAATGTGAGAATCCTGTTTCTAAACTGGTTGATAAAGGTGTTGAACAGTATTAGCAACTCAGACAGGACAAACGGCAGACCCTCTGAGTAAATAAATAGCCCGCCGAGGATGTCACTGGCAAGGGGGCCGTATATCTCTCTTAAGCGATGTTCAGTTTATAGAATACACAATACAAAACATTACAAGAAAATCGCAACTCTTAGGCAGAGTTTTCTACACGAATTTAACACCACCATTGGCAGGCAATGTTAGATATATAAATTAATAACTTACAAAACATTACATTATATACATTAAGTAATAAATACATGATTATAAACAGAAATGAAGGTGTTAGCGCAGAAGGCAGTGCAAGAGAAAGACGGCAGCATTAAATTGAAAATAGCATAATTGGATGTGAGAATGAAGAGGAGGGGGAGAACAGCATGGGGGTCCTGAAGCTCCCAGTGGCACCGGAGTCCGGACACCACAGGGCGCATTGCCTTGTTAGGCTGGTTTTACACAGATGGTTACTGTGAATAACACAACTACTCCCTTCCTACCTCTTAGTTTATTCAACTTTATTCTTTTGACAGAAAAAAAGTGAAACTCTCGAGGATAAAAAGTACTGTTCAAGGCAGGCAAAGAGAGATAGGTTGTAAGGGCAACTGTGGAGTCAGATGGGACAACAGGGGAAGGAAGTAGAATGTGGTTAGAAGCGTATCCTTTCAATTTGCAAAAGTAACCGTAGTAAAGATATTGCCCAAGAAAGAAGGAAGACCATTTTCTTTCCTTTTTTTTTTTTTTTCCAGAAAGAGTCAAAAAAAGTTTGTGTCAACTTTGAATGCTTATCTGTGTAGAAGTTGATACTAAACTCTAGGTATTCAACAGGCATTTTAAAGACGTGAAAATGTTTTACAAAAAAGGCACACAGGTTGGCAGACAAAGGGACAGGTGAGCAGATTTATAAATGAAGTTATCAGTCAGTTCAGTCACTAGACGGGACAGAGTCCCAAAACTTAGTGCAGAAAAATCTCTCAGTTTTGTGTCTTCTATTTTCAGGCCATTTAGTCGTGATCCGAACTTGGCCTCCAGTACCACATGAAGCTTCAGCTCTCCACCAAGCTTGCAAGCAAGGCAAGTCAACCGTGGGATTTCCTGAGCTGCTATTTGCTTCACGGTCTTGCACTCTGGCTCCATACTCAAGTAACTTGAAAAGCCACATGGCTCTTGTCCTGTGCAGGCCTCGGCCCCCATGGTGGGCTGGCCCTACCATACAGCTGGCATGCTTGTGAAGGTGGAATGTACATCTCCACACAGAGAGGGAGATTATGTGTCAACTGGGGACTTGTCTTCTGTCGCAGTGTCCACATCGGTTTCTCCCAGGGAATCTCTGTTTTCAGGGTCGATCACACAAAGTGTCTTTGTGCTGCTGAAATAGTTGTGGCCCTCTCCCTCTCTTTCAGGTCCTTCAGAATCCTCCTCTTCAAGGGTCAGTTCAAACTGAAACTTCTCCATCAGCCCTTGGCAGTCTCTGTTCTGCTCATCCAGTGGTGGGGAGGGACTCTGGGGTATCATGCTCTGATACCAGTTCCTGTTATCTTCTAATGTGTCCAGAATGTCCTGGGCATCAGGCTGTACCAGATCTGCCCATGTCTCCCACAGTGGATGGACAATGTAGTCAATGAAACCAACCTGGAGGAAAATAAAGTCATATATCTGTTATTGTGATGGGCCCCCAAACATGCCATCCTGGTTTCCATGCAAAGAAAAGGCAACAACCCAAGAGAGATTGTTAATAATGGATCCCATTATTTGAGCAACTACTGTATAGTATGTCTTGCACTGGATGCAATATATAAATCACTGTTCTTAGTCCTGCAAGTATTGTTGCCCACTATCTACAAAGGAGGAAATTAAGACCGAGATTAAATATCTTGACGGAGGCCACAGAGCCAGTAAATGGTGGAGCTGGGCCTCAGTCCCAGCTTTGTCTGATTCCAAAGCTTGTGTTCGTCTCACGTCTCAGTATAACTGACGACTTTTCCTTTTACGTGTGCCAGATAAGAAGTCTGGATGTAACTCTGGCCGGGAATGACTGTCATTACTTGGCTTCTGTGAGTCATTCTCTGAAGAAGGAAGCCCCAGGTCTAAGGAGCTCTGACTCAACATTCCTTCCCTGATAACTTGAAAATATGCTGCCGTTCCAAAACGAAGGGGAGCCAGCCTCTGACTCCTCTGAAATGTCTCCAGTCCCGTGGAATGCTTTGGGTTTGCAGATGAGTTTGGTAAAACATCTGAAAATACTTCAAGCCCCTAAACAAATACCCCTCTATGGACACGTCTGCAATTGTTTTAGATCCATAGGGCACATAGTCATTTCCATCGGGAGAAAGAAGGGAAAATAAAAACAATTAAGCAGTTCCTGTGCGAGTGTTCCTGTGAATAAGTATGAGGCTTATGGCTCTGTTATGGTTTACACAGGCACTATGCATCCTGTATGAGCTGGCTCTGTGGCCGCATGCTGACCCCTTCATTGTGGGACAAACAGGAAACACTGCGGGTGGGGGCAGGTTGAGAGAAAGAATAGGCACCAGTTGAATGAGAGAATGGAATTCCCCTGTCAGGGTCTAGGGAGCTGGAGAGATGTTAGTTTGGGATTCAGGGGGAGATGAGCGAGGGCATTATATATGCACCCATGGGAGATTATATAGCTACATTTTCACACTACTGGAAACTTCTCTTCATTAATATTCTAGCTTTTGGCCAGTCATTTAATACACTGAAGTTGTACCATATTAAAGAATCTTAGTCATATGTGAACTCATTTACATCTTATCTGTCTATCATCTTTCTTCTCTCTGGTGCTTCCCTAGCCTGAATAGAATTCATGCTAAAGACAGGGCAGCTATGACCTGCATTGGTTATGAGAACTAGATTGTCTATGATTCAGATATTTCTTTTGCTTCCACCCACTCCCTTTCCCTCCCTTTTTCTCCTTTATGTGTGTCTAATGGACTTCAGAGGCTATTTTCAAGGTGTTTTCCAGGGACCTGAAAAAACAAGCTCAAGGCACTGGAGAAAATTGAATCAGGTGAAGACAATGCAGTCATTTCCTTTCTTCATTTGTTTTGCTCCTGCTAAATGCTCAGCGTTTTTTGAAAGGTGGCCTCTAGTTGCTTATTTCCTAGGTCCTGGAATAAGAGAACTCCACAAATCCTAACAGCACCTAGTCAAGGGCTTTATTGCTAGACGACTTAGACAGAGCACGTCTGTGGGAAACACCAGCTAGAACCAAAATGTCATGGCCACAGGGAAACCTGTTCACAGTGATGGAGAGGAAGAGCCTTAGGTAGGGGTAGCCGAGTCACTAAAGAGCTGGTGAAAAGGACCAAAAGGACAGCTTTTTCACCTGACACACTGAAGAAATACAAGCTACCTCACAAGGCTGTGTGGAGGTTCAAATAGGATAATATATGGGAAAATGTGTGAAAAACAGCATAGACACTAGATAAATAAATTTAAAAAATCATTGTTAATGAAAAGACATTCTAATTAATTAATTAATATCTTGTTCTAATTAAGGCTTTAGGGTATTTGAGTTGGTCCTAAATTAATGTTATGCATTAATTTAGATTTTAAACTCATTTGATTAAGTTTCTTTAAGAAGCAACCAAATAACTGCAAAGAAATTATACATTGATACACAAGCATTTGTAAATTTGAGGATAGCAGATAGCAGGGAGAGGGTAAACACTAACAAACAAACAAAACACTCTAAATGCTTTTGTGAGAAAGACCTTGGACAGCCTATAGACTCATTCTCTCAATCATGACCACTTGGCTCAGGCCATTTTTTGTCCTAAAAAACAAACAAACAAACTAAAAGAACAACTTTTCAGCAGGTCCTGAGGCCTTTGTAGGAATAGTGACACTTTCCAGTGCTACATACTCTGCAACTAGAGGCCTCTGAAGCATTTCTACATCCCCTCACCTCCAGTGTATTTGTCCTCAACACTCAGGGACTTTGTAGCTTTTGACATAACTGGAAGATGTCAGCATGTTCTCAGAGGTGTAGAGGCAACCTCAAAAGGGAACACAGGACAGAGCTTAAACTATGAAGTAGAAGAAATATGTAGGAATAAGATTCACTATCTCTGGTTATGGTGGCAGTATGCTTGACTATGGAGAGACAGAAAAAATAGGCTGCAGGAAACAAGAATAAAGCTTCTGGATAAAAAGAGAGCTAGGAGGAATCTAAGTGAATGAGATGAAGCAGCAGCCTTCAGTTCAATCAGCTGGATTTGCTGGATTTCATAGACAGCTATCCAAACTGTTTGAGAATACACAGTCCAAAGTTTGATGGGTTCTGATGACTGCTTTATCTCTACCCTGTGAAACTGACTGTGATGGAGAAGGCAAAGAATGAGTCATGAGTATAATGGAACTAAATGGGTAGTTGCTTCCTTACAATTTTATATAAAAGAAAGGATCTAGGCAGAATCCTCCAGTTCTACAATCAGCAGAGCTCACAAAAACTTTGAAATCTTTATATTAGATACCTGGGATTTTTCCACGGAGGCTGTGTGCTTATCGCACATTGGGCTAATTTCCATTCCCCTTTCCCGCTCCTTGTCTCCCTGCTGGAAAAATTCCTCCATGATGCGGTCTGTCCATTGCCGATACAATTCCAGGGACTTGGTGGGGTTGCTCAGATCTGCACAGTGCACCATGTTGCGAAGGACCTGAAATCAAGTTTTGGAAATCCCATAAAACTAGGTGTAAATACTACCAGAACATCTCATCCCTCTTGTACTAGTACACTTGGTACCAAACCCACGAACATTTTAAGCATTATAATTATAGTATGTACATCAAAAAAGCAGAATTACAATGGTGCTGGCCAGAGTTGGTTATTGACCATTAGAAAAGTTCCAAAAGGGAAAATGTGTGTCTTCTTAGATTGATGGCCATTGAATTTAAAAACTGGAAAGGACATTAGAGGTCAGATACTGCCATCATTTTCCTTTCCTCAGTTTGGAAAAAATGCAAAGAACTACTCAAAGTAGATATCTTCATATTTTCCACTTGTGGAAGGAGGAGACCAGCTGATGGCAATTTGTATAACCAAAACAGACCTAACAAACTCCAAGTCACTGAGATTTATATCCAATCACAAGCTTTGGAAAACAGCAGTCACGTATGCCTTATTGCAAATAAATTTTGCCATTTATTTTTA
The DNA here is from genome assembly GCA_030015415.1 of Cynopterus sphinx. Taxonomy (NCBI): domain Eukaryota; kingdom Metazoa; phylum Chordata; class Mammalia; order Chiroptera; family Pteropodidae; genus Cynopterus; species Cynopterus sphinx. The sequence continues at coordinate 85,891,665 of CM057387.1, forward strand.
GAACTAAGTTATTCAATAAATAGGGTTGTGTTTTTCCTCATAAATTAGAGAATAAACTGCAATGTTTTTCTTAGGTATTTCTTAGCTTGCTTAGTTTGTTCTTAAAATAAACCCAAAGCTGTAGTAATAACCCAGAACATGCAACTGAAGTTTGTTTTCATTTTTTAATTGTTGTTTGGTTTGGCTTTGTGTTAAATCAAAAGCTTTTATTATTAAATACCTGTATGCGGTCAGTATAGTTGTCGAGCAGAAGAACACCTGAACTTGTAACTTTCTTTGTTTCTACCATCGTCTTCAGGTCTGCCAGCAGGCTCATATGTTTGGACATATCGGTTGCCAACACCTTGGGTAAAAAATTGAAAACTTTCAATAAGCTCAGTTTATCAGAGAGAATGGAATTCCTCCTCCTGCAAAGGTAAAAGTAAGTGAGGAATGTAGAGAGGCTGAAGTCTTACCATGTCGATAACCATTTTCCTGAGTGTCTGACGCTGTTTCTTGCTGAGATTCTGAAAGATGTCACAGTGCTCTTCTTGCAGCAGTTTGAAACCCACGGCCAGATGATGATTTTCCAACACAGATTCATCATTATACATCAAAGCAAGTTCTGAATCTAGTAAACAAGAAAAAAAAAAAACGATGACTTAATAAAAAGGGGTACAGTTCAAACACTGACATTATCTTAATGTGAAATCAGATCTAGTTCTCTTTAAGTGGCTTCAGGAACCAAGCAAGACACATGTCATTTCTTTTTGGAGAAACAGTCTCCCTCTACGGAAGGATGTAGTCAGTTTCTAAGAAAAAAAAAATGTGTCTAATAGATACTAGTGCATAAGCTTTCTCTTTGATTAAAATTGATGATATTTTAAAACCTTTTTTTTTCTTCTTCACTTCATGAAGAATTCGACATTAGGTAAGAGCATTCCTAAGCAGCTAAATCCTATTTGTATCTCAGATTGTAATTTCCTTTATGTCATCATTTATTTTGTGCTTCGGAAAAGAATAACTATATTCACTTTTCAATGTTTCCCAGCTCTGTCAATTGTGAGTTTTGTATTTTCAAAGAAGATAATGAAAAATTTCATTTTATCCAAATAATGTAGTTTTTTTGAGCTTTCTGTAAATAAGGTAACAAAATAGTAATGCTTTTTAGAACAATCTTGATGTCAAATTTTCTGCCGTCTGGCTTTGTACACCAAAAATTGCAATATCTGGATATGTAAAGTACAGCTTCCAGCCTGCCCTTCACACAGAAAAATCAGTCGTTTTTTTTCGTTAGGCAGAACCATGGTCTGCAATTGAGAATATAGTCTTGAAACTCATGAGGCCACATTTTCTCTTAATCAAGAGTAATAGCCGTATGATGGTAATATGTCACTAACTGCAGGTGCTTTATTCATAACCATGGCTTTAGTGGTGGGCTTTGAGTTACATCCTCAGAAAAGGTGGTGGGATATATGAAGTCATTTCAGTTCTCTTGCTGTGCTCACTCTGTGATCATGGGCGTAGACGTACAAACTGGCTTTGTGTATGGTATAGTGTTGCATGCTATAACAGAAAGAACATTTTTCTGTGTGAAGCTAATTGGCCTACACATGGATTGATTCATGATACCAGCTGATAGAGTAGTTGCCCAAAGTTTGTTCTTTTAACAGAAGAACAAGGTTAAAAAACAAAATAAAACAATGTACCCCACATTTAGATCACTCAGATATTCTGGTGATAAAGTATGACAAGTAGCTCAAACATTTCTATAAAACCATTAGCACTTGATGTTAATCATGACATCAGAAAACCAATATTCTCACAAGAAAAAGTACTTAGATTTTCAGCATATAGACACAGTTTATCAACTGAAAGAATTAATGGATTTTTATTAGCATGAATACTAAACAGATTGAGCATACAAAAGTTTGAAAATTACTTGGGATTCTAAGGCTGGACCGGCCCTGAAGTTTAAAGCCATCTTTCTGCTACAAACTAATTAATCCATAATCAAACTTCTGCAGTATATGAGACTTATAATGACCCTTCCTCCTGAATTGTGAAAACCCATTTCAGTGCTTTCTTTGGAATCTTATTTCTGTTTTGGGGTTCCCATACTCAACCTAACATTTGAGCCTTCTTCCTCAATAGAGAGGAACACTAGTGGGTGACCACACTCTCTGTGAGAGCCTTGCATAATACTGAAAATCATTATCACATTATTCCAAGCCTTCCCTTGTGCTTACTGGATAATTCCACGTCTGCTACTCTTTCCTCACATATCGTATTTTCCAAACATTGAATACTTTTTATGGCTCCCCTCTGACCCTTAGCAAGTTCTCTATGTAGCTCGAAAATTCTGTTGCCAGACTGGACACAGTATCCAGGAAAGCTCTGAGCAGTTTGAGTGGAATGGAAGGATTACCTCATCTTTACTCTTATTATTATCCATAACAAAAACATTAGAAGGAAAAAAGTTAAGCAATGAATCATACAATTATCTCAAATGACTGTCCTAGTGGTGAACTCACTTGTGTTGATGAGAAACTGGTTGGAGACTCCAGGATGATCAACGTCATGGATAGCAGCTGCAAAAATGGCAGCCAGGATTTCCAAATCTGTGAAGACGGCCTGCAGAGCAAAATGAACATATTTAACTCTATGTCTCATTTGCCTATCTTGCTTTTTCAAGTTCATATTAAAGAATCTCATTTAATTCTTGTTGGGAGAAGGATGGTTTGTTGATTTTTATAATGTCTCAGTATACTAATTCAATTAAATGTTAATTCTATTGATCATCGTAAGGTCTCATGTAAAAGGGATGATGGCCAGAACCCATGCCCTCATCAAGCCTATAGGCTGAGGCACAGGAAAGCATTAGGACAATGCTTATGGTGAGTAATCGGCTGCTGCCTGATGTTTCTTTCTGGATAAGTGGTATGGCAGAAAGGTGCTTATATAACACAAGCATATACAGGTCAAAGAAGCAAGTGAGACATGCTCTGCTCTGAGACATAACAACCTTCATATGTTTTTAGCTGAATAACTTAGAGAAAAAAGGCCAAATTCCAGACTCATAACACTGGCAATAAATTATTTTCCCAAACTAAATCTATAGTGTAGTCAGAAGGTTTCACATACTCATTCATCCATTCATTCAGGACCTATCCACTAAATGTTTACTATGGGCAAGATCTGAAAACATTTCTGTCTCCTCTGCCTTGACTGATACACAATAATTTAAATCTAGTATTTATGTAGGTATATATTCTTTCTGGCTAAAATGTCTTTCTTTGGTTGCAATGTCCTTTCCTGATCTCTGTGATTATTTAAATCTGCTGATCCTTCAAATGCCAGCTCAGTGTCCATTTCTCTCATGAAGACCAATCTAACTACTCAAGGACACACTGAACTCTCCACTCTCTAAACATCTGTGGTACTTGTGGTCAATTTCTGGCCATATAGTAGGTATACTATCAATAGTGGATTGTTGATAAACAGTGTTGACTCACTCTATGATGCTCCTACAGAATATAAAAATAATAGTTTCTTTCATTCAGGGAAAGTAGAACAGCCTTGGCTCCATCTCACTTTCCCAAGTCTCCTCGGATTTCTTTTATTAGGAAATATGGGATACAAGCAATAGAGCTGTGGTTAGTTCAATCTTGCTTCACCTTGCAAACTGAACCTGCAAAGGTGGAGCCAGTTATAGGTTGGCCAATCTCTTCCAGCAGTGAACCCGCTCATTTTGAAAGCACCTAACCACCACTGCCATATATCAAGGAAGAACACGGTCTGCTAGGCACATTGTGGCTAATATTGGTATGTACAAATGCACTGATCTGTTGGAGAATGAGTCACAGCCACCTTCTAGCAAGATGTCTAACTTAATTCCTTAGTTATAGATTTTGATTTTCAGTTACTTTTACTTTAGCCCATAGAATTAGTTTAATGAATCCTTAGGAAAATAGGCCTATAGATATTTATTCTTAACAGAAACTATATAGAGCATTTTATATAGTTTCTGTGCTAACCCTCACAGTGCCTGGAATGGTGTGGGCAGTTTAAATCAGTACCTGCATATTGAGAAAATATACTATATATCAAATATTGAATTAGACATGTATTAGATGCAAGAGACACAATAAAAAATAAAGTGTCCTGTTAATTGCTTGATAATTAAACCATTTTTCAATTGTAAGAAATATAAAAGGAAGGTTACTCTGATATTAGAAAGCAAAGTAAGTAGAAATGCCATCCATTTTTATTAGTGACCCAACTGACAGATGCTATACATAATCAAGAACCAGTTCAAATATATGCAATCATCTAATTACACTATTTCTGCAAATATATTACATGTTGTATGGCACTTTTTAAAGAGGATGGGCAGCTATGCAAAACAGATCTTAACTACTCACATCTAATGCTGGCGTCGAAAGAAGAACATGGGTTGACTGGGCTACATCAGCAGCATGTAGGCTGTTATGATATGCCACATCGGAATGGTAATGGTCTTCTAAAGTCATCATGTAGGTTACAAATGTATCAGACGAGATTTTGAACGTCTTTAGAAGGTCTCTTTCCTATGTAGTAAAGTGGATTAGAGAATAAATAAGTGGATGCCCCCAAATGAAGAAAAGCCAATTAGAAAAGTAAACTGGAATGGGAAAAAAAAATCATAAAGAGCTATCCAGTTGAATAACTAACATTGTCTCCTGTTTACTCACCTGGAATATGGCATACATGATGCAAGTTAGAGGCCTATTGTGTGAATATCCGGCCACACTGAAGATGTTAAGGCCCCATTTGTTCAGGTCTTCTAGTTCCTGTAATCAAAATTAGAGAAATTTAGGAATAAAAACAGTTTGTTAGCACGCCTCCTTATTTTTATTTATTTTTTGGATAATGGCTAAGTGTTTCGTGTGTCTATTTAGAGTGTTCTAGTTGCAAGAAAAAGTTAAAATGGAATGGCCTAGGATGTTGAAATCCTCATTCTAGGTACAAGTTTCTGTATATTTCATTTATAAATTTAGTTGCTGACCTATATTTGCCATATGTCAGTCCTTAAGCAATGTTGTGTTCAGTGGTAGCTGCAAGTGATTAGAGGTCACTCTAGCTCTGTTCTCTGTTTCTTGTTTTCACAGTTCACTGGCCTATTAGTAAAATTATCTCAGGGATACTCCTCTGCCCTTTGGCTATTATCACTAAGGGCCAGGTCAATAACTTAGCTACTAGAACGTGCATAAGTCAACCCTAATTTAATGTAAAAAGGTACAAAAAATCCCAGTCACCTATTATATCTTGGTAAAACTGGAAGAAGCATAATTCAGTCCTAAGTTGTTGAATTATTCTAAGATTATCTGATTAAAAGAGCAATTTAGTCCATTCTTAATTATTATCTGGTATAAGAAATCTAGGATCTCCCTGGAGGATTGTCCCACTGTGTAATCAACCTTACTCCAATAATATCTTTCAGAAGGCCTTACTGAATGTTCTCCTGTTCATAGTAAGCTCATTTCATTCTCACAAGGCTGAGAGGACCTCAGTAGTCACTAGACGTAACCTCCTAGAGAATGTATGCTCTTTCTGTGCCTTCTTCCACCACTGGGATTTAGACTCAAGAATCAGTACTGCCAATTTCTCTCATTTCTTCTCCAGCTCTGCCTATCAGTGCAGATTTTCCCACTGGTCCTTGGCATACAGTCCCCAAAATGTCCTCTGGGATAATTTAATAGTTCCTACTGGCCTCCCCTTGGATTCTCCCAGTGTATCTTCAGTAGGATTCTTATTCATGAGAAACTATTCATTTACGAATACAATTTAAAAATTTTAATGGCCCTTTGATATAAAAAAGAGTCTTTAATTAGATGCCCAGCAATGGATGAAGAGACCACACTAGCCTCCTTATAATATTTAATAATAATTAAGCAAAAGCAAATCATTATTATTTTTGAGTAGGTAGTTTGGGCCTCTATCTCCTGTGAAATTTAGAGCTACATGTACTCACACACACCCAGCTCATACACACCTTAGCCAGATGATCTTCATTTTCTGTGTTGACTCCAAACCGTGAGATGCTTGTATTGTTTAAGCTTGAACTATGCATCAGTTTCTTCACTCCACTTATCTGTGTCATGAGCTGTTGTTTTTTCTTTTTTTCTCTGTCTTTCTGAGTGGGAGATGGAATCTCCACATCATTCTGCTTGTCTGCAACAAAGGGATATGTTTTTCAGACCATGTGTGCCAATGAGAACTCAGTGCAATGTGCAAAAAAACTTCTAAAAATCTTCAGTTGATTTCGCATCTTACAAGGAACTATCATGCATTATTTCACTTGATCTCCAGGACAATCCTGTGAGATAAATGGGGAAAATATGAAAAAATTTGCCCTATTTTATTGCTAAGCAAACTGATGCCCAGAGGAGGTAAACAAGTTGTTCAAGAAGTGTCAGAGTAGGACTCAATCCCAGATCTTCTCTTTGCAGTCTAATTTAGGAGAATTACGCTTACACACTTTTAAGGTGGGGCATCAATATTTATATGTAGATTTTTAAGCGAATAACTTATATGTTTGTGTAATAGAAAAGGTTTGTGCAGCCAAGACCAGGTTAATAAAAAAAAGGCTTGATGTTCTGCTTATTTTACTATATTTGTATTAACTTTTTTATTTAAAAGTTCATGTAACTACAGGTGGATATAACTTATAATTTTATTTTAGATGAGCAGTATGTATGATAGAGAAATAAATGGTTTATAATCTTCAAAAAATTATTTTAGAGCCTTGGCTTATTGCCATTTGAGGTTTAGAGAAGGACTATAATTTCAGTTTTACTTCATGTCTTGTGTCTATTAATTCTACTAAAAATAATTATATAATAAATAATTCGTAACAGGCATTACATCTATCAGAATATTTATGCTTATTAAATTTCATGCTCATTTCATATAATCTTTTGAAAAATTCTACTACAGCAAGGTAATAATAGAACTAGAATTAGTGGGGGAAAACAGCATATCTACCTGCTCTCAGAAGCTCTTTTCTCTATAACATGCTATGAAAAATATCAGCTACCAAATATTCTGTTTCCCTTACAGAGGGATGTATCCTGAGTGCTTCTGAAAAAATGCCTTTACTCTTTCAGGCCCAAGGATGCCTGGGAGTGCACTGAGGCAATAATTTATTAAATAGCTTAACAGCAACTTCACTGAACTAAATGATATCCTGTGGCTGAAAGAGTTAATGCAGCTCTCAAAAGTTTCTGCATTTATCTTTGCTCATTACAGTGAAAATTAGTACAAATACAACTTCTCCATTTGAAAATGCTATGTTTCCAGATGGTATGCTGGGATCTAAACTATTTGCTTTCAACTTTTGTAGATGATGACATAGTCACATGTTCTCTCCAGAGACCTCCGCCTGCTCATGGGTCCCTGAGCAAAGCAAGCACAGGAAGACAGAAGCCGCCATCATGTACATCTCAACACCTGGCCATAGGGCTGGAGCAAGGTATTCTCTCTCCCTAGCACCCCAGTTTCATCTTTAAATGCCCACAAGCTCCTAGACTGAGTAGCCTATAACTTTGTTTAGGGAGGAATTTTAGTGGTCATCTCCATTAGCTTAGGGATTTCCAAACTGGTGCAGCAACATAGGCATCAGGGACCTTTTGAAAAATACAGATTTAGGAGCCCCACCCAGTCCTACTGAATCAGTACTTTTTAAAAGCTTCCCAAGTGACTCTGATGATCAGAGCCAAGTTTGGGAACCAATAATAATCCCACACTCTCACTTTTCAGATGAAGTCAGCAACTTGCCCAAGCTCAAAGGGCAATTTATTCAACAGATATTTATTTTGCAATTACTTTGTTCCAGACACAGTGATTTAATAGCATAGAACCCCAGCTCTTAAGTTCCTGTAAAAAATCTCTTTCTGGTCTCAAAATCTCTGGCATAAAAACTATATAATGTTATTTTTGAAATTACTTTTTCCCTGTCACTTCACTACTAATAATTACCACTTTTGCTAAAATAAAAGGTCACAATAGCCCATGCCTTTCCCAACCACTGTTTTTCACTATTCTTTATGTCTGGTTTAAGAGGTTGTTAGATTCTCCTGTGCCACTGCAGATATAAAAACCTCCGGTGGGACTAGCAGCTTTTTCCCTTTGTTTAATTAAAGATCCCCTGCACCAGCGAGTAATTGAGCTGAACCACTACTGTGTCTATGTCTGGGACATTACAATAAAGAAAGCCATTATTCACAGAGAGTGTCAATTTGACATTAATGGGTGTCTCCCTAAGCAGGCATTGGAACAACTGATAGGTTTCCCTATTCTGAATTTCCTCTGTTAAATGCTTAGCCAGAGTAATGTGGAAATAGCCTGAAAGACAGACTAAAACTCACAATGCACATTTAGTGAATTTGCACTTTACAGAATAGTCAGAACAATCAGTGGAAAACAGTGGACCAGGTATAGAATAAAAAATTGAATGACAAAGATACAAAATATAGTCACGTCAAAATTCTGCTAAGGGTAATTTGAAGTGCTTTTGTTCTAGATTACAGTAGTTGATCATACAAAATACCTAAGTTCTTTTTCCCTGTTTATAAAAATATTAACCAAATTGTAATATCACATTTAAGGATCTTTCTTTATCTATGCTCCCTCCTTATAGGTCTTGCTTTATTTCCTCTTATATGCCAGCAACCTGGAGCCCATTTTCATATAATAGTATCAATAAGTGCCTGCAGTGGTAAATGGTCTCTTGCCTGCCTTTCAGTTTACCCATCTGGACACCATTCTTTCAGTGAAAACACAAATTTTCCAGATCCCTAGAGTAAGGGACTCCTCCCCCTATGATGACACATTTTAACATTCAGTGACTCTTATTGAGATATTGCTCTTTACGTTTAATTGAAATTGCTAAGGTCTTCTCATTTTGTGCTGAGATAGTCACTTTGCTCTAGTAAGAGCCTTTTATATTACTGGAAACTGTTAATAAACATTTTATTTTTAGGTCCAACAATCCTACTTCTGACACTTTTCTCCAAAAGAATATGATTATTACTTAAATCCCCTTAAATGTAATTCTCTTCTGTATGTTCTGAGTCCCTAATAGCCTTCTTTCCTAGTTAAACTGTGAGAGGGTATTTAGTTCTAGGAGTCAAGAGAGTGAAGTCTTAATTCTGACTCAGGAACATATTAGTCAAGTCATCTCAGATGAGTTACTTCACCTTCTAGGCCTCAGTTTTCATTCTGTAAAAGGAGGGAATTGGACTATGATGCAATTTAGGTTCTTAGCAGATCTAAGAGTTTATGAGAAAGGCTTCATTCATGGTCTTCCAGGAGTACTCATCACACTCACAAGATAGGACTCAGAGTTCCATGTCCTGCATTTACAGTTTGAAAACAAGCTTTGCTTATTTGTTTGTTTAAAATTGTCAAATTGCAGATCTATAGTCTATTACAAAGAGTTTAAAAAAATAGAGTTGGAAGGACTATGGGATATCATCTATTCCAGTGCTCCCATTTTACAGATGAGGCAACTGGTACAGCTTTTGTCTACACAATAGATTTTTTTCCCAATAGTTTCTCAAGAATATTTAAAATTTTAATCTGTCTGTCTAGTCTGTTTTCGGATCTACCTTCTGCATGCTCACATGCACATACACTCACACACACCACCCTCCTCATGCTGAGTCTGTACGGACTGAGATCCTAGAGACCTTCCCCCACAATGTGTTTTTGGTAATTTAATTTTTAGAGTAATAAGAAGCCAAATGATTCATTTTCCTCAAGAGCCATGCCCAAGTAGCAAACAGAGAGTTGACATTTGCCTGTTGAGATACAGTGTTAAAACTGAGGACTGATCTTTATCATCTTAACAGCTTTCTCACTTGATAGCCTTTGATGATAAAAGAGAGATTAATTAGTATTCTAAATTATGCTTGTTATCATTGGCAAGCAGATAGAGAAAGAGAGGACAAGAGGGCTGATTAGGTGCAGTCTTGGGTGGTTAAGGGCTCAGGGACTCCATGCAGCTACATGCAAGGACTTCATGAGAGTCTTCTCTGAGAAGACAGAAGAGCCCTGGTATTTTAAAATGCAATATTTATAAAAACAAAACTAAGTTATTGCACTTATTGATTTTCTTCTTCTTCCCCATAGTCATTAACCTATAAAATGTCACTAAAACAGTCCCCAGTTAATGAACAATAATTGGGTGTTGCACAGAACTGAGTATATCCAAAATGGACAAGAGGACCTGCCTAGCTTCATAGGAATAACGAGGGAATGATGGAGAAGAAAAGAATCAGTACATAATGCTTTCTATTTAACTAGATTCTAGCTACCTCTTGGAGCTAAGATGTCTAAAAAATTCTTCTCCTTTGTTCTCTAACAAAGGCTGTTGCAACTGCAGCTGGAGAAAACCAGGTGCTACACTGGAAATAGATGGAAAGGCACGCGTTAATCGTTCTCGTGTCCATTGGCTGCAGAGTACGGCCCTGAGCTTTGCACTTGGCTAGTTTAAGATTGATTTGCTGAGAGCAAGAATTGCTCTGGTATTAGCAAATAGGATCAATTTTTAAAATAAAAGCAGAAGAGGTGTGTGTTCCCATTAGGCATCAGGGCAAATGCTCCTTGATTTAACAATGCGCAGCCATGCCCAATAGAAGGGAGGTATGATGTTCAGCTATAAGAATGGGTCATTTCCCTAGAAAGCAGAGTTCTGGAAACAAGCATAATTCAGGGGTAATTGAAAGTTAACAGAATCAGAATCTAATTACTACACATTCACTTTGAAGTACAGTTTACAGATTCTACAGACTTTATTAAAGAAAAAATATACCCAAATAGGTGTGTTATACAATAGAATGGCTTTAACTATGAGATTGGAAGCCCCTAATCAAACAGGATGATCAATAATTAAGGATCATTGATCACAACAAAACTTTTCTGTGTCATGTGTTAAATACTAGCAGTGTGACTACAGAAAATAATAGCTATAGCATCAGATTGGGAAGATAACAATGTCGCTCACAGAGGACCAAGTCTTTCAGAGATACAAAGATTGCTTCCCCCATTTATCTTTAAGAAGTAACTGACCACAGCAATAGTCAAATTATTTCCAAAGCTAATTCTCAAGGGCCAAGTCATCATAGTTATTCTCCAACCATATATCTCTCACAAACCACCTTAGAGAAAACCTTTCTGCTCAAAGCCCAGATATTGGAAGAATTTAAATACCATATCTCAGGAACCAATGGAGTTTTCCTGAGGGTTTGGGTGATTGGAACTCCTACCACCCCTTCGGAGGTTTTGGCAGAGATGTATGTAGGTGGGTAAATAAGAGGTCACCCGAGGTCCGTATAAATACACTTAGCTCATAGTGTATTTATACGGACTTTGGTGGCTATTTTTTTCACTTTTTTTTTTTTTTGGCTGGGGGACATCTTCCTGAATATTTTTTTTTCTCTTAGGCTGTCTTTAATTCTTATTTTAAATGGATTTGTTTTCTTATGACTTAACCTCATATCAAACACACACAGGGATGTCCCTAGTAGGCTGTAGAGATTAACACTGAAAAATCTTAGTTATGGAAAAGGTTTCCCAGTTAACGTCTTACCTAAGAAAGTATTTGAAATGTATTCAGACACCTGGTTCCCTGATCGACTCATTTCTGAGAGGTGTGTCAGCTCCCGGTTCAGCATCCTTTTGAACTGTTTATGAAGAACAAGAATATATTAACCATCTTTAAAATAGCAAATTATCACTTTACATGTCTAAGAATCAAAAGTTTAGATGAGCAGATACCATTAGATAAATGATATTGTTTCTACAAAATACAATATCCTTTAAATGCACAATTATTTCAACATCACTTTAGGGGAAAAAATGGTTTTCTTAAGATTTTTTAGAATTAGCATGCATTTCTTTTGAAGATGCAAATATAGGAAAAGGAATTTCATAGAGGTCAAGATAATTTCACCTGAAAATGTAAGTACATTTTAAAATACATTTATCAGAAATTAACTCTAATAGAATTTAAATTAACAACCTATACAGTGAGAGTATATGTGAAGTTTAAAGGAAAACAAAGAAGAAAAAAGCATCCTTTAAAAATAGTTGCATAAAAAGAATAGAATTAAAAGATAGCACAGTCTATTTAAATACAATGTAATATAACATGCTCTTATTTCATAATAAGCAGCCTCAGTGGACTGACACCACAAATTAAATTACAGATGTTTCTACTTCACAGAAAACATACAGCTGTAAATGTTTCTATCAAAGACACAACAGTGAAGTGAACCCACCTTGATGTAACCCCAAGATACAGATAACAAATAGTTTGCCTCAGGCATTTTGGAATGCTCTCCTTGCCACAATCCACAAATCCCTTTGAAAGAATTCACAGTTCTGAGAGAGCAATCCCCCGAAAGAAAGGATCGGAAAAGCCTTGCAGATTCAGTGGTAAAAGAATCAAAATTTATAAAAGACAAAACCTCCCAAACTTAAGGCATTTCCTAATCCAAACAAAGCCCATCTTCGCACTCCATTCTTGCAAAAAGCCTATGCTCCCTGCTTCTTTCTTGGCAGAGAGAGTAATGAAATCAGGAATTGCATGAAGGAGCGAGAGCTGTTCAAATGTATTCAGCTGGCTGGTGTGCAGCATTTATGAATTATGAATAGTCCTAGTGGCCGAAGGGGTTTCCACCCTAGCTTAGTCCTGCTCAACTGAACTCTGCAAGGGAGGAGCAATTCTTTCCTGAGGGGTCGCCAGGCTGGGAAATACAGCCATCTTTTTAAAAAGAGAAGATTAAAATGGAGGAAGCTCCATGAATATTAAAGTAAATCTGAAGTCGGTACCCTCCCCCATTTCAACTAGGTGTTCTTAACCCTCTCTCCACTGCACAGTGCTCTGCAGATACAGCCTCTGCAGAGAGTTCAGCCACTGAAATGGTTCGAAAGTGATGGTGCGTTTGATTCATTTACTTTCTGAACATTAAAAAACATATTTTAAAGGTTGAAACTGTGGCTATTTTCAGGCTAGCCTTTTAGTATTCAAAAAAATATATTTTTAAAGCTATCTTTTTGGGGGATTTTTTTTTTTTTTTTGCACACCAACAGTGTGCCGATGCATTTAGCCTCCTTTCATACACAAATGGAAAAGAATTTCATTTTAAAAGTACTTCATATGCAGAAGGCACTTTTCTGCACTCCATCAGCTCATTGATATGCATATCAGATGGCACCGAACAAATGAATTAAACACATTTAACCTTTTGATCTAGGATTTAGAGCGTGTTAGGAAATATAAGATATCATTTGCTGCATAAATGGTGAATTATTTGGGGCTAGTAGAAGATGTTACACTTTTTTGGTATTTTAGTGTTACATCTTCTAATTCATATTTAGGAGTTAAATTTATTTTTATTTCGTTTTAGCAAGGTAGGGCATGCTGAGAAAGTCATTCCTTTCCTGCAGGCGCTCCCCCATTCCCTCCTTGTCACCGTTAGAGAACAGGAAGTCTGAGACTAGAGCCCTACTGCAGTGGGATTCTTTATCCATGCTCATCTCACTCTCCTCCTCCTCCTTCCTCTCTGTTACCCTGCTCTGGGACTTCCAGGAGTTCAAGCACAGCATGGTAAAGGAATAGCAAAGTGCCATGGCAACAGCTCCCCTACACAATTGCCTCTCTTTCCTGTGAGGCAATTCCCTTTCAAACTAGCACCCTGCACCGACGGTGGCTTCACTTCAAGCATCTAAGGGCCCCTCAAGCTACTGCCTGTGCCCAGGAGACCAGGCTTTTCAAGGTGAAGCCAATGCAAGTCAGTATTGCTGCCAGCTGGCTCACGGCACTATGCACTGTTCTCAGAGAGGCACAGTCACCCTCTTTCTTGGTAACCCTGCTTGCGTATGTGTGTGCTTTCACATGATATGATGTGTTGTTAGTAATCGTAAATAGGGATTTCTAAATCAATCATCTCAGCTACTGTGTTTTACTTATTGAAATTCTGTGCAATTTTGAACTCCAGGTGAATCACATAAGTTCCAAGTTATTTGTTTTTTAAGATAAAATGGCACTCTTAAAGTCATCTCATTTTCACTTCTCAAAAAAACAAGGACTTACACTAAAGACATGGAAGTTGGAAGACAGGTTTCTATGCTCTGACTGATCAGCTGAACTTTGGCAAAGAAGCAAACTTTACTTGGAACATTGAAAAATATCTTGTGAAAAGCATAAAGACAGATGATTTCTTTATGTCTCTGTGCTAGACTTAGCCAAAAGTATCATTCAAATAATTATCCTCATTTTGGTTCCTTTGGTCTCTCTAAAATATTTAGGAAGATTTTGGAATCAATCAAGTTTGTACTAGTTCAACAATACCATTTTATCATATATTTGATAAATATTTACTGAACACCTAAAATGTGCCAGGCAAAGCATGGACGACATAGCAGTAACAAATAAAAATCTTTCCATGCTTTTAAGCGACTTTCATCCTTGTAGAAATAATCAGATGGGTTAGATCATGTTAGTTAACCATAACAGTAAACAGCTTGAAGAAGGTGGGGCAAGTTCTTCATTAGAAATATTGGCTCCTGAGCTCAGACTATAGATGCAGGTAGAAATTCAGTCGTAGAAGACCAGGAAAGGAAAGACTTTTCTCCTTACTCTTTTTGTATCACCGCCCTTTGCCACAGGACCCTGTTGGCACACATTGTCAATCAGTCCCAATATGGGAGCAGGAAAGTGGCTCTCAGCTGTAGGGCTGAGAATAAACCCAACTTCACCTTTCCTGCATAGCTCACAGAAAGGGCCAGTGTTCTCATGTAAGCAGTTAACAGATGAATACCATCTCCTTCGTCTCATTCCTGACCTAGTTCTATGAGCCTTTGCCGAGGGCATGGCAACATCATCAAAAACAAAGTCATCTGAAGGCAACCATAAAACACACAACATGATGAAGTACGCAAAAGGCGGTCACTCGGTGTCAGAAACCGACCCAGTCCTTTAAATGTTGCTTAGCAACAACCGCTGGTTTTCCTCCTCCCTAAGGGAGGGCCCAACCACACTGACTAATCATTGCTCTCATCAAAAAGCTTTATGAAGGGTCCACTTATGTCGTGCTCTGTGCAATCTGAGGGAGGCAGACACGACCTTCCAGGAGCAGACACGGGCACCTTTTACATTCTGGTAATGTGGAGTCCCATGACTATGATTGGTGCTGGCCTGTGTGAGGAGACATAGCAAAGAATGAAAGAGACACGAATCGTGTTTGAGGTTAAGGCCTAAGAGACAATTGGAGAACTCTGCTTGGCCAGGTTTTCAGTGTCTCACTCCCATATGGAAGTTGTTTCTGCTGAACCAGAAGCAGCCACAATGTGGTAGACAAATCTAGACTTTCATTCTCAGCTCTTGATAACAGTCCTGTGAAGGCACTTCATCTCTCACTTACAGAATGAGAGTGATGCATGGTTTTAGGATTTCAGCCTCTCAGCCTGAAATTGACTCTATGATAAATTTTGTGGCAGCCTCCTACAGTCCAGACACATTATTTACCAGCAACCAATATTTCCCAGAAAACAAAACTTTCCAACACCGCTGAAAAAAGCAACCCAAATCGGAAATGCTTCAGTCCATAAGACTAAGTCTCCAACAGAGGAAAAGAAGTATTCATCATCCTTCCAGAGTTTTAAAGTCTAAGATTCGTGGAGTCTCCCTGTCTACTTATCAAGTTGGGTGTTCAGTCCAAAAAAACGGTAAAGATAGCTCTGGAAGGAAATTGTGTCCCAACAAGAAACAGGATTGAAAAGGAGTAGACATTATTTATTTTTTCAAATGCAGTGGAGAAAATTACAAACAGGGGCACACTATTTCAAAGATAAATGTGTTTCTATTACCTAATGTACACGGATCCTATTTTTCAGTTAAGATTCTGGCTTCACAAGAAAACCCTGTTTGGGCCTACCTAGAAATGATGTCCCCAGAGGAAATGGCCAAAGCCCCTTGTCAACATAGACAGGCCAAGTCTGTGAATGAACTTTTAGCAACACAAATTCTTCCAATGCTTCTTAAGTTTATGCCCAACCCTAGATTCACAAACTCTGCAGAAATTGCAGTTTTGAAAAGAGAAAAAAATATCATTTTCTACATAAATGATTTAATATTGTTTGCCTGGACTCCATAGTCACTACAAAATGTGATTTTTAAAAAATAGGCTACCTTTAATAGTGGAACATTATTTAAAATATCTGGAATAGCAAAAGCTGAAATTGAATTATATTTGATATGAACATTTTGTTTATGGCTTCAGTTTTTCTTTAGCATCAATGCTATGTACAGAGATTATTTTCTTTTGAGGCAGATTCTTAGGAAATGATGGAACACTTCATTATTTTTCTATATTTCTCATCAGACAACTAGTTGGAGCTTTGTGCAAAGATATACAGACAAGCTAGGAATTCCTTTGGTAATGCGTTTTTAGTTAAATTAATCACATAGTAGGAGTGGACTAGAATTATCTCAGAGATTCATTCTAGTTCTAAATCTTGATATTCTTATGTTTCTAAGAATAAAAAAATTCAGGAGAGTAAAAATACAAGGGGCTAGTATCAAGCACATGAAAAAGCTACTTTTAAGACTAATCTAGGATTGTCAGGGGTCCCCTGATAATCACTTAGAAGTGAATCCTAAGTGATCAAAAATTTTCGTCAGCCCATTGAAGACTAGATAAAACAGGCACTTTCCTCCCATTGGTAACCTCGTGATGAAGTCGGTAAGTGAAATTGTGCAGATAAAAAAAGGTGCCAAAAAGAAAGGAAGACAGTGCCAGTAGTTACCCTTGTGGGTGGCCATCTACGCAGGAGCCCATCTGTGAGACAGGAGCCTTATTGTGTGGGATCTTCCTGTTTTTGCAATGTGAAACAACTGCCGAAGTCATTAAAGTCACAATGACTTTATTAGGGACTAAATTTTGACTCATATTTTACACTTTGTTAGTCATAAGTTAATAAGAATTCCCGGGCATCAGGAAAGTGAAGGGGCTGAAAATTCCTCTTGAAGTCACAGAATGCTAGCAGTGGTGGTAGAAGGAAGCTGAAACTGCTGTGGCACAGTTTAGTGAGAAATGGAAGTTAGGAGGGCTTGTTTCTATCTTAGTTTTGCCACAAACCAGATATGTGATCTTGGGCAAGATGAATTAACTTCTTGGGGCTCAGTTTTATTTAGCCGTGGACTCCATTTCTTTAGTTGTAAAGTAACTAATTTCTAAGGTTCTTCTGATAAAAAGATGTAAAAATTACTTCTTCCATACCTCTAAGTTTACATGAGAAGAAATGAGGACTCAAAGAAATCAAGGACTCTAATTCTTAAACACCTATAATTTTCTTTGCAAAATCTGATTTAAACAACCACAAAAAAGGACACTTTATCAAACTCACAATTTTCACAGTTCTTAACATTTCAGATTATCTGACAATGTGCATCTCATTTCTTGTTTCCTTTCCGTCTTTCCCTATAAACACTACCATCTGTTTGAAATTCGATATCTAGGTTCTCTAATAAAAAGTTTGTCCTCTTTGAAAGGCAAATGAAATTGAACAGAGTTGATAACAGGATTAAGGAATTCACTAGCATCTACTTTCCTGGAGACTACAGTTCCATGACAGATCATCCTAGCAAACGATTTCTGCTATGTTACTGTCTGGGGCAAACCCCTGGTAGGCCGGGGAATACCAATAGGCCATTCTAACTGTCCACATGCCGAATAAGAAAGAAACTCATCTAAATACATTAGAATTGAGTGATTCTCCTCTTAATTGACCAGTGATATGGTAATCCACAATAAACAAGTCTATAATAAAAAACAAATGTGAACATCTCTACCATAATTCTGCAATAAAACATTAGCATTTATGAAGAAGCTAAAATAAAATAAATTCCACTCACTGATTAGAGGATGAGTATCTTCTCAAGTGACATTTTAACAGTCAAAGTAGGGACAAACCATTAGTGCTTTTGTAGAGACTTGGGGGAAAAAAATCTAAATAATTTAAATATAACTTTGAATACAACTGCTCAACCACTTGAGAGTAGGTCTTGAACAGTCCTCAAACTTTTTATGTGTTTCTTACTATCCTCCTTGCTGATGTCCATTTTTTTTTTTTAGAATTTCTGAAAACTTTTCAGGAGGTACTTTGGCAGATTTAGGTTGTTGACCTGATAATTAAATATTGAAGAGATTTTTTTTCTCAGCAGATGGCAAAAACTATTGTAGTAACGGAGAAAAATCAAGGTTCACTATTTAGTTATTCTTTTGTTTTCCCATTTAAGCATTGTACAACTTTTTCTGTGCATAATGGCTAATATTTAACCACAAGCTTCTAAAGGCAGGTCTAAGGCCATGGGATGTTAATGTGATTCCAAGGCAGATGACTAAGGTCTTTTGAACCATTTCACAGCCAGAAGTTCTACAACCTTTTATATTTTTAAAATTAGAAATCTTACCATGGATCAGATCCTCAGACCATCCAGTCTAGTGTACTCTCCTGACTAGTGGAAAGCAAGACCTCTGCTTTGGGACCCTTGTTTGTAACTTGGAAACAATGGTGCAGAACAGGAAAATTACCCCCTTACCCCCACCCAAGACTGTACTTTCCTTTCATAGCCCCATAAGTATTGGTCAGATATTTTTTTAAGAACTGATTTTCAATTTTATTCCAGAAAATCTTCTGGTTTTTTAAAAATCCGTCACTAAGTATTGCCTTATTAAAATTTCCAATATTTTTGCAGCCACAAAAATCTACCATAGCTTGTTTTTGAGATGACTGCTTTTATCCCTTTAAACCCTTCATGTGGCATGTATTATGTTTAATATTAGTAATATTGATTTCAGTCAGCAACTTTCACATACCCTTCGAGATAAAAGATAATGGGATGTTTCAATCCTGCAGAAACAAAAAATTACTACTTCTAGATTAGCATTTCCCAAGCTAGAACAGCTTCCTAGACTGGAAATTTTCAAGATTAATTCCTAGAACCCTTAAATAGATAAAGAAAAATCCTGGGCTACATAGACATATCTTTCCTTCTTTGAAAGCACATGTTACCTGTTTTGATATTTTGGTATTTCTACGCTAGAATATGCACTGGCAAAATGAGAAGCATCTGCCACAGGTTAGAGATTTAAAAATAATTTTAAACCATAAATGATGTAAAAAGTAGTCTTAAGTGATTTTATCTTTAAATAAAAAGATAATTACATTTGTTTTGCATTTTATTTTTTCTGTAATGAGCTACTAAATTTAGAAGAGATGAATGGATGCTTTGCATAACAATGCGACCAGTATGGGTTTGTTGGGTTTATGGAAGGCTTATAAAAGTAATTCAGAGTTGGATAAATAGGTCACACATGACATAGAGTTGGTTCTAGTTACAGGTTGATCTTACCACTTGGGTCTAAGAGCATCAAGAAGACTCTAGCAGCAGACCCAACAACATTCTAGCATGACATAGAATCAGCTGAGCATTCAACTGAGTCTGGAAATAAGATCCTGTACTATCTGAGAAATTTGGCAAGTTGCTGAGTTTCTTGAAGACTAAGTGTTTCCATCTTTAAAATAGAAAGGTTAGATATAATGTATGTAAAGAGATGGGCATGGTGGTCTGAGACCATTGTAGGACTTGTAATTTATTCCACAAGATTTGTTCTTGAAGCTGAGTTTTGTTTTTAAATTTTAAGAGAATATGAGGTTGCAATATCTTCTTCACTTGGATTTGTATTTGGGTGGAGGTTTCGGTTGGCTCTTTGGCACCCAAACTCTTTTCTTCTCATTGTTGACAACAGTTTGTATAATTAACTATGATGCTGTGCTATGTCACATAGATTACATGACACAGGAGTTACTCATAGGAATTCTGGCTCACTGGTTGACATTTAAATTATTCACCAGTCTAAGGAGTGTAAACCAGAATTGCCAGAAAGATAGATAAAGCCTGTCGAATGTAACCATAAGTCAAAATGGCCTGTATTAAAGCCATATCACAGAAAAAGCCTGTTTGGAGATTTGCAGCTGTTGCTGTCTATTCATTCGTGATTCCATGACTTAGCCAATTTCCTCAAATTAAGAGACTTTAGAACTCTTTATATATTAACCAAAAGCCATGAATGAAAACAAATTGCCTGACATGAGGATAATTGCTCCAAGTATGCATTTTGCTCAGATTTCCACAGTTGTGGTTAATCCAGTAACATATCTGAAGTAATTTAATATGTGGCTGGGGTAGGAGTGAAAGGAGTATCAGCAATATGTCAGGAATGAAAAATATAACCAAACAATGGCAGAATGACTAAGCTGCTATTCTCCAGACACAACAGATATGGAGTGAAGCTGAGTTTCAGACATGTGTTCATAAATATGCTTCCAGCTGAGTGTGCAGTAATTATTGCCATCACTAAAGGGCTTGGACTCTTGTCCACAGGATGCAGACTTTTCAAGGGAAAGGTAAACCGAACACCCCATTGCCAAACCAAACAGAAAAAATGTGCTTAACATTTCTGCTCACAAGGAAAGAACATTTGTCCCTGTCAACTTTGTTCTCTGTTATCTGACTTTGAAGTTGGGAGAAGTTGCAGGGAGCAAGATTTTGAAGCTTCTGAGGATACTGTAAAAAGTCACTCTGAAGCAAGTGGGGGTTTTGCATTTAACCTAACAACTGGAAAAACTAGAATTAAGCTTGGAAAGCACTTACATGCAGCATGGTGCAGTATAATAGGAAACAGGTTTCCTGAATTCTAATAGATTTGCCACTAACAACATAACTCATCCTAGAAAAATTAGATTAAGTTTCTGAGTTTCAGGCAATTGATCCAACAAATATTTATTTGAATGCCTACTAAGTTCCTAGAGCTATTCTAAATGCTGTACCTATAGGAGTTAACAAAGTAAACACAATCCATGTCCCCAATAACCTTACAGTCTAAGGAAGTAAAAACTAAGTTTTACAATAAAACCCCCAAATCATTAAATTGTAATAGTAAATTGTAAAACAAACAAGTTATTGAGTTAAGATCATCAGAGAAGTTCTCTCCAAAGAGATAACATTTAAACCAAAGTCTGGAAAATAAGGAGTCTTGGTTGAGCTCTAGCTTTAACATGTAAGGATTATATGTTGCTAGTAAGTCATAAATGATCATAAATTACCTTGTGAATCTCCTTAAATTTTTAAATCATTTGACTTTGGAGTAAAGAGAACAAGATTTGATTCTATGCATCGCTATTTAGTAGCTGAAGGGCTTGGAAAAATCAATTATCTCTTTGCATCCTGGTTTCATACTAAAATTGAGGATATAAGACTTTCTTCAAGGTGAGCATCATATAACAAAAGGGAGAGCCTAAGTAAGCAGACGAGGGCTCTTCAGATACATTTCCTTACATGCAACCCTGGGTTTGGCAACACACACACACAAAAAACAAATATTTACACACTTAAAGAAAGCCCCTTACCTAATGCTCTACCTTAGCACCACAGGAAGCTTTGGAAGCAAATAAGCTTTAAATGAAGAGATGGGCTTTAAAAATTTCTACATTGCCCAAAGCTAATGTTTCAGGCAGAACTAAAGTTCCTGGGGGAAATGAAGTCCTGGATCATATGGCTGGATTTGAAAAGCAGTGATCAAAAAAGAAAAATCTCTCCTGGATTATTTCTTAATAATATCTCCTCCTCCTTTCTTTTATATAAAAAAGCTCATATTTTACTCATTTTAGCCCAATATATTTATCGTGTGTGTGTGTGTGTGTGTGAGAGAGAGAGAGAATATTCTCCTGTCCAGGGGTTTATGTTTTTGTTTATTTATTTTGTTTATGTTTTTGGAAAGATGTTCCTATTTTAGGATTTATTCAGGGTCTTGAAGGGTCTTTTTTGAAAAGCAATATGTGACCTTTCTCAGTTTGAAATTTTTACTGTCAGGCATATAATACACCATTAGACAATGACTTTATCTTAATACCTTAAACATATGAAAGAAAAATATTAGTAAAAGAGTGTTTTAAATTACTTCAATCAAAATAAAACAAATTCTATGAAATTAAACTATACTGATTTTAAAATATTAACAAATAATACTGGTAAATCTTAATGAGATGTTATCAGGAAAGCTTCCGTGCAATGGGTAAGAAAGATGCAAATAAATTTCGTGCAACCAGATCCAGAGTGTATAAAAATACAGCAGGAAAAAATTCAGTGGCAGCTCATCCTGTCAAGAACACATATAATGACCTGCACCTAGCCAAGACAAACATATCCATTACATCAATAAATGCATGCATATTCAAATCACTCTGACTCAATTATAGATTGGAGCCAGCAGTAGCAATTTCAATGGATAGGAGTTAAGGCAAGAGGGTACTGTGTCCTTTCAGCTTGGCAGATGGGTAGCATTCTGGCTGATTAAATTGACCCTTCTGGGCTGTGAGTGGGATATTTAGAACAGAAGTTGGAGTCCATTTCATTAGTGACCCCCTCAGAAGATCCTCTTCTCACAATCAAATAGACATGCAAAAGTATACTGGAAATACACATTATCGCTGAATGGTCTAAGCATGTTCCATAAATTTAAATTTTTTAAAAATGCTAAAAAAAATTTCTTTCTTTAATACGGACGAGGTCATTAACCTTCCTAGCACTGGCCAGAAAAAAGTTTAATTATCAAAAGTACCCAAGTCAACAAATTTCTTAAATGACCAAATCAAAGAGCTTTTTAAATAATCGCAGAGAATTTTTTAAAATAGGAGAAACCCCAAATCAGCTGCCACCAACTGACAAAAGCAATCACTCGCTTTTCACTTCTCTCCTTACTGTTGAAGAGAAATAAAGCTCTGCCTCCTTGACACTTTTTAACCTTACTATTGTAAGCAAACATGGAGTCTCAAAAATTTGAACACAATTTCAGGACTCAAGATCTTGCAGTCTGGAGCAGACATAAATAAAACCCCAGAAAACTAAAATATTAGCTATGATATTAACTGACATAGTAGGTAAAAGCATGGTCTATGAAAATCTGAACAAAGCCAGTACTCTGTCAAGGCAGAATCGCAATAAACAAACAAACAAACAAACAAACAAACAAACAAACAAACAAATAAAAGGCCAACAAGTCTGACATACTAGGAATAGGTTCCTAGTATTGGGCATGATGATATGTTTGAACCAAAGGGAAGTTTCCTAGGCAATGGAAAACCAATGGAGGGTGATCAAGGCCTCCATTTCTTGATTCTTACATTATAATAAAACTTTTACTTATAGTCTTAAGCCATGTTTTCAACAGATCTTCTGACATCATGGATAGAAAGAGAGTGAGAAGTCCACTGTTTTAATCAACAGGAGCTACTAAAATGTTTATTTTAGTTTACATTTTCAATTCTGTCAGTTCTTATCCTCAAATGATTTTCCTGCCTATTAAATTATTCGTCTGTCCAATGGGATCTCCTTTTACATATTTGAGTTTTTTAATTCAAATCTTCTATATCTTACTCTAATAGCCAAAGCATTACCTTTATTACCCACCCCCAAATTAAAAATTTCTTTTCATTTTCTACACAAAATATTAAGAATTTTTACCTCACTTTGCCTAATTAATAATCTAAATAATAGATAAATAGATAAATATAGATAACCAAAAAAGCTAAAGTGAGACAATTGAGGAAACATCAGGCATGGAATAATTTCCCTTAATAAGCATTATAATTGAGATTATCAAGTCTCCTTGTCATTTTCCCTTTATTTTTCCCACATCCTCATTTTAAGTAATTATATTAGTAGTTCAGAGTTCAATATTTTACAAAATATTTTCAATATCTGCTTAACTCAGATCTCTACAAATACCAAAACTTATCTCAAGCTCCTTAAACACATAAAAAAATGCGTCTCTATCTGCTATAAATAATGTTTGTTTGGTTTAAAATATTTTATAAGTCATTAATTACATTGATATTTTATCTAGACATATAGCCGCTAACACTATTGAACCCAACTCTACTAAGTTGTCGATAATACGCCTCAAGAATCCAGAAATCTTATTTGAGTTGTGAGAGCTTTTCATAACCTGAGTCACTGGGCAGAAACATTCTGAGATGCAGGGAGAGGGTCAAACTGAGACAACCATCCTGATTTCAACTTCCTAAGCTAAGTCACGGAGAAAATCCAAGTATTGACTATTTTTCGCCCGTTGGTCAAATTCAATTTTATCTTCTTCAGTTTCAGAGAGAGAAAAGGAAGAAATAGAAGGAAGTTGAGGGCAGTTACATTAATTTTTACTACTTAAATTTCGGGATTGGTGTGAAAGCAAACAAGTATCAAGGGCATTAAAAATGTCCATGCCCTTTAATCCATTAATTTCATATGTGGAAATCTAACCTAAGAAGAAAATTAGATTGCTTTTGTACAATGAGATTTTTTTTTCTGATAATGTATATTTTACAAATGCACACACACACACACATATGTATATATATGTACATATGTATATGTTTATACATATGTATATATATATATATTTAATATAATACACTATAATTCAGAAAGCAAAACAGCCAAAAGTGAAGAAAAAACAACTAATAACGAAAGTATTTAAAGGAACTCACTCCAACTATTTCCTGCTAGATTTTGATCACAAAATTTTCAGGGATATTAAAATAGTTCTCTTTACTTGAAATGATTAAGAAGTAAATAATTTTCACTCAAGAAAGGTGAATGGACAATGAGGAGATTAAAAAATCAATGCAAATGAAAGGGAATTGTCCTAAGTCTTTCTTAGCTGAATCAGCCTTTTGTTGAAGATGAATAGTAAACTGGATTTGTATTCAGACCTATAGTTTAGTACCTTATTCTTCCACTAATTAACCTCATGGCTCTGAAGAAGTCATGTCATAATAAAATTACTTTTCATTCAGATTGTGTTTTATATTTTATAAAGATCTTTGGAGTAGATTTGATGTTTAATCTTCAGTTTTTGTAATTCTCATTTATAAAATAAAGTCTTCAAATAGAAAATACCTAAGGCCCTCTTTTAGATTTAGAATTCTAGGATTTTTGTCTAATGCAACTATGTAAGGCTATAACTAGAAAGACTATACTTAGATCTTTTTGGTTTGATTTATCAACTTTCACCATCCACACTGACCAACAATATTAGATTGTTGCCAAATTAACACTTCACTTTGCCCTGTCTGATCAGCTCTAGCACACAGCCTATGTGATTGAGTTGGTAAGGTAACTTCTCTTTTTAATCTTATCTTTCCAAAATAACTATTTTAAATTTATCTTTTTCAGATACCAAATGCCAAAACCTCTTGCCCTAAATCTAAAATTTTTAAATTGATTCAATTGTTTTTACTTCCTACCTGTACTCAAATTTAATGTTTGTAATTGAAGAAGGTTATAACATTATGTACTATCCTATTAGCAAGGAAGGAAGAGAACTTGGCCATTTAAAGTTTTTAATGATCATTGTTAAGATTGCCATACCTTGAATAGCTAAAATAATAATAATAATAAAGAGATGAAATTGAACCATGAAGATAAACTCTATTTTCAATAAATTCACTAAACTTCAATCTCTGGAGCCTTTAGTTTTCCAATGTAGTATATTTTAAAACTGCAATTAACTAGTAGAAGGAAACACATGACTGCTGAACAGAACTGCATGATTTATAGCTTTTTAAACTCTACTCCCTGAAGTAAAAAAAAGAGATTATCAGACACTTCCCAAAACAGAAACAAAAGAAACTGGAGTTTTACTGTCTTCTTCATTTCTAAGTAACTTAACAATCTTTTCTTTGTGGAAACACTTGGCTACTTTAAAGTAAATCAAACAAAGGAAGTTACAGTAAAATATCCAAGAGACTAAACAGTTTGGCACGAGTTGAGGGAAACATCACGTACAAATGGGCAAGGCACAGAGGCTGGCAAGTCCCTGAAAAATGCTTAAGTGGAGGTATGTGCAGGGATGCACATCAACAATTGGCACAGTGTCTTCAAGAGTGTGAATCTATTGACTGTGGCACAAAGTTGCCTTGGAGTCTTGTGGTTTGGTAAGTCCTGGCTTTCAGACAGCTAAGCTATCTCGACTCACTGAGCACACTTTTACTTAGAAGTAAAACGTTTTAGAAGAGTACAAGGGTAAGCTCAGCCCTTGGCTTTTCTTTCACTGATAACAATGGCATAGATTTGGGGAGGCTGGGACATACTCCAAAAGAAAAAAAAAAAAAAGATAAGAAAGAAGTATAAAAAGTGTAAAATAAATATTTCTATCCACTAGTGTATTTAATTCTATATTTCAAAACCAGTGTTCTAGAATTATATTTGACACTCTAAAGGAAATTATCTGGTGTTTTTTTATTTTTTTCCATGTAGAAAGGCTTTTCTTAAAATGACTTATTTATCAGATTTGGAGAATATAATGCTCTCTTATCAGCTAGCCAGAGGTGCAACGATTAAAGATAATGTTTCCTTCATTCTTGCTTGTTTTTTAGAGATTCCTTCATTTGGGGACTTTGAAGTGAGTTGGCAGAAAGATTAGACTAAATGGATTAGAAATCAGTGAAGGAAATGGTTCTATAAATCCCAATGCAAAATATTTAAATTAAGCAAAATAGATTACAAGTCAAATTCATTACAAAGCACTAGACAACATTCCAAATATTTAATTTGCTAACTTTTGATAAGATTAGAACTTGGAATACTGAATTACACTCTCAATAATACAACTCTATTTTATTGTAGAAAGAGTAACTGAAATAATGCCAGATAAAGAATAAACAGCTTAATCCTCTTTTTCATCTTTGAAGGCAATGTCCAAGGAAGACAGTCTACATGTTGCTTCTAGGAAGTTTACCTATATTAGTTATTGCTACTGGAGCATGGCTGCTCTATTTTACTATAATGTTGCATGCATTGTTGCATGCAAGTATATGATGAAATTGCCCTAATTATATGCGTAACAATAACTTTTTTTTTTTTTTTAAAAGAATGTCCTTTCTCCATTTTCTTTTTATTTTCATGGTTGGGCAAAAAGGGAGTTTGAAGGTAGGCTAAAGTCCTTTAAATAAAACTTTACTGTCTTATCTTTGGCCACATTATATAATTTTAGGAAACAAATAGCCCTATATTTAACAAACTGATCATATAGGCAGTGGATTAGTTTAATATTGTTATTTACAGTTGTATAAGTGCTTTACAATCATTTTCTATAATTATGGTTCTTCTTCCCCCTCCTCTATGTTAATAGACACTGCTTCCCAGCCAAGAAGACTGAGCTTGAGGTGATTAATGGTTGGTCTTGAAGCCCACAATATGGTCATTAAACATCAGGATTTTGAAGCAGAGCTAACCAATGATGGTTAGAATGAAAAGAATAAGACCTCCAGAAACCACGACAAAATTCCCTTACGAGAGATATTAAATACCTCTATATTTCTATACTTATCTAAATGGGATCATTGATGGTGAATCAGATGACCTGAAGTGTGAATCCCAGCTCTCTTCTTCTCTTTAGAGAGTTTGTTTCAAGTCTCTAAGCCCCACTTTACTCATTTGTAAATGAGGATAATAGTACCTATTTTAAAGGGTTGCTGTGATTATTAATGATGTAATGCAGGTAAGGCGCTTAGCACGATGTCTGCACGCATAGTATAAACCTGTAAAAGTAGGTTGGTTGTTTATTGTTATTGTTCTATCAATAAATGCAAAAGGTGAAGAAGACCATGAGGATAGTCTTCTCCAATTATGTTTTGTATATTAAAAAAAAAAAAAAGCAAAAAAGCAAATGATTTCATTAAGCGATACACCCAAATTGAGGCAGAGCTAGAACTCAAACTCATGGCTTATTTCCCGACTCTTTTTACCTTGCTGCCTCCAGTTTCCTATAAATCTGTACAGTAAAAAGAGAAAATTTAGATCAAAATATGTATGAGTACCCCACCTGGCTGTCAGAACTGATTTTCATGCTATTCTGCCTTCCAATCCAGGGTCATCTCTAACATTTGTGGGGCCACATGCGAAAGTGTAAATATGTCAAGATATAAACTGAACTACCCCTAATACTCCTACCTTGACAGACATCTCTTCTAAGCAGATTAGAAAGTCAGATTGAATTTAGAATTTAGAATTCTTGAATTCCTTAGATATGGCAGTACAGAGTGATCTAGCTCCTGGACCACATCCTGTCCCATTCTTTCTCTATGTCCTAACACCACTGGGGACCTCACATGTGAGCCCTTGTATACCCTTTGCCACATCCTGCATATCCAAGCTTCTCCCACAAAACTCTCCCAAGCCAAAGGCTGTCTCTTGACTACTCCTTGGGCCTAAGCATATACATCCTGCAGCATATCCAGGAAAGGGGCCTGTCCAGACCCCAGAAATGGGTTCAAAGCCATTTAGACAGAGAACATAGAGGTCCAATGGATGCAGTGTGGCCTGGAGGAGTGAACACAGCTACTTCCTTGGCCTGGCAAACTCTTCATCTTCTGGATCAGAGTGCAGCTAGAGGAAGATGAGGGCTCTCTTATAGGACAGGGTACAAGAAAAAGACCCTCCCCCCTTGTCCTAAGGGTGACACTGCTCTAATTATTTAATTTTAGGCAAGAGTGGAATTAATCCCTTTTAATATTTGGTCACCTATCATCATCCTGACAGAGTTCTAAGACGAATCTATTGACCAATAAAATCTATTTTCTTTCAGTACTGCTGGATCCAACATTTCTCAAGCTTATTGATTATTCAGTTAGATAGAAAATGACTCAGCCAACTTCAGGGCAATCAGTCTGTTGTGATCACATTTCAGTGTCACACAACTTGAGTCCCAGGTGGCTCCAGGCTGGTAGAATTGTCTGACTTCATTCCCTTTCACCCAAGAGCACAGGCAATTAACTGCCTTCATGTTCAGTACTCCAGTAGGACCACACTTGAACAACCTGAAAAGTAAACCTGCGTAGCCAGGAGGACTCACTTCCCCTGTGATGGTATCTGTAGCTGACTTCATTATGCCTTCAGAGAAAAAAGATCAACTATCTACCATTGCTAGCTTATAGATTTTCTTAGCAAACATTTACTGAAGTGCAAGGTCCTGATGTTTCTTTCTAAAGAGAATAAAGATATTATTTAGGACCACTCTTTTCAATAATAGAACATCCATTTTCCCAGTATGGCTCAAACCTTTGTACTAAACAAACAAAAAAATAGCCTCAAGGCAAAGCTAGTCTAGAAAGAAAAGAATTGCAAAAGGTGTTTATTTAGAAAAGTAACAAATTGCTTGAATACTGCTCCTTACTGAATACCATAGCTTGTTTATCTTTTGAAAAACATTCAACGTGCTGGGTATGAATGACTCCTTTGACATTTTCCACCTGAAAAATTTAGGCAAGTGATTCTATTTCTCAGTAAAAGCTCCCCCTTTCTCATCAGTCACAACTACGCCTCACAGGGAATTGTTCTGTGTTGGTCCTTCCTCAGTCACTGTTGTTGCAACTCTGTACTTTTTTGACTGTGTCTGTCAGGAAGGAGACAGGAAATTCTAGTCACCCTCACAGCAGCTGCACTATTCCTCCTATCCTCCTCCAATGACGTCGATTGGCTTTGGCGACACGAGGTCAGGAACTGAGCCACAGTGAAGGTCAGGAAGATAGGTCAGTGTTTATGCCTGTTGGGCTAGGGATCCTGCTGAGGCTATTTGGTTTCTTCCTTTCTATACTGTTTCTCTTTCCGTTCCTCTTTTTATAATGAGAGCCAAAGCATCCTGTTTTCAAAACATCTGACTGTTTTGCCACTGAGGAACTCATGCTCTGATGCATTTCACCGAAGTGTAAAACAATTCTTCTAATTCAGGAGGCGATAAAAGTTAAAACCCAAAAATTAATGAGCAAATCTAAGAAGGCAATCTTGTTAAAGAAAACAGCTCTAATGCATCTAACTGAAATTCGGCTGCTAGTAAAAGGTTCACTAGACATCCTTTTCACCTTGAAAAACAATGTCATGGCTTCATAAAACTCCTCCCTAATTTATCCTATCTTGCTATAATTCTTGAGGGAAAAATAACCTATGATATTAACCCAACTGGCTGCATCTTTCTTCATATTCTGAGACTCCATTTGGTCTATGGCCAGCTTTAAGGAATGAGGAAAATTTGCGCCAAGAAGCCTATATTTGTATAAGTCTCAGTAACAATTCCTTATCTAACTCTAGACTCTGAAGCACACTTGGGAAAGCTAGTTACAGACTGTAAGTAACAGTTTTCTTCAAAATGTAAAAGAGAAAAAAAAAGACAAAAAACACACAACCGTATTCAGATTAAGTAAATATGACAGAATGCTCACTTTTCCTCCACTAGACACACTTAACTCTCTAGCAGCTGCATGTAGACCGGTACGTATGTAATTCCCAAACACCGCCTGAGCAAAAAGCTAGCTCTTCCATCATCATTTCCTTGTAAATAAGTTCAGAGGTTGCAAACAAAACTCCACAGTCACTTGACTAGAGACATGACTAGCGACACGTACTTATTTGCAAAGATGTAGTGGATTCTATTAATAAGTTATCATTTACTGAACTACGCATCAGATGCTTTGCTGAGTGCTTTAGATGCATTATCCCATTTAATATTCACAGCAACCTGCTGAGTTAGGTACCATTTTTATCCTTGTTTTATAGATGAGAAAATTAAGCCTTAGAGCAGTTAAGTAAGTAGGCCAAGGTCAAGTAGCTAGTAAACAATAGAAATAGGATTTGAACCATGATCTTTTGACTCCAAAGCCCATACTTTTTACACGTTGCCTCTACAGAACATCTTCACACTCACTTTCCAGTCAACACCTCAGAGATTTGTCACGGCTCCATTGGTAAATGAGGATAAGCAAAAATGACCAAATAAGACTGCACAGTAGAGATAACAGTGATGGTGATGATGATTGTATATTTAAACAGCAACTTGGATGGCATGCTTACATAATTTCAACAATACTTAAAACTGAATGTGACATCTTACTTCTACCACAGATAATTCAATTCCCAAAAAACTGATATAGATCCATTTCTTTTTGGTGACCACAAAAATATTACCATTATATTATTATATTGTATTATATTATATTATATTATATTATATTATATTATATTATATTGTATTATATTGTATTATATTATTATATTAATGTGTCATGGATTAAACTTTACCTGAGAAAATTATCTGGATAATCAAGATTTTTTTGGGGGAAAAAAACATAGCTAAGTAAAAAGAGTGAAATTGACTTCAGCTGTCAGAGGGTATTATTATTCACTGGATAATTGCTTTGCCTTAAAACCTTTCCACAGTAGACTAAGAAAATAGGTGAGGTTGCATGCCTTCTACTTAAGTTAACTGTGTCAGAATTAAGGTGTAGCCTTTTCCTTAGGGTTACCACTATTCAACTGTCATTGCTTCCTGCACATGACACTACAAAGAGTGAAGCCTGAAGTGACTGGAATTCTTACCTGAACTTACACAGTCAGGTAAGTTCTCAGAGCCTAAGTACCTATGACACTGGATATGAAAGATTTTAAATAAATTTGAAAGGTAAAGAATGTCTAATTTCAGCACTCCAGACACAAACCTAGCTAGACTCTACAACACATCAATACTCACAATGAAAAATAATGGTAATTTCTAATTTTTCAATGAGTATTCTTTTTCTCTCCCTGGAGTTAGTTGCCTACTTTATCTCGGTGACTCCAGAAGAAAGTTCAGTGTGTCCTTTATGGTGAAACCGGCAGAAAACTACCCCTAAATATTGGATCTACATCTTGTATGGGTATCAATGATCACAAAATGCATAAAACAGAGTATCCATTGGTGCTGCAAAGTAAGCTCAAGCCTGTGTGAAAATCCTTGTACATGGAGCTCAGGGTGGTTTGAAGAAGTTAAGCAGTTAGCCCTTCTCATGGGGAAGCGGTTGGTTAAGATTTACTACAGTCTGGAAAACCCCAGAATTTAGCCTTCAACTGAAAACTCCAGAGAAAAAAGCAGCAAATAGTTAGACTTCAAACTTTTTTCTTTTTTTCTCCTACTTGAATCTGAGCTAAAATGTGAGGTGACTTTTTTTTTTTCTTTTTTGCTTTATCATTAACCAATAAACAAAGACTAAGAAGAGTCTCCCTCTCTTTCCATCCAGGACGTCCTAAGAATGCAATGCTTCCTTTGCTCAGGTCATCTGAGCTGGAGCCAGGAAGCCTTGATAGGAAGGTGATACTTTTAACCCCAGGAAAGAAGGAGGAGGGACACACGTTCGTTGGCATACTTCAGCGTTGTAAAGGGCATGTTGGCAGGTGTGGAGCAAGACCTCTTCCCAGCCCCAGAACCATAAGACAATACTTTCGGCTAGTATGACTTAAAATTCTGAAAATATGTACTTAGGAGGGTACAGTGTTAAGGCTTTCTATATGTACACACACACGCGCGCGCGCGTGAGCGCGTGTGCACACATTCTCCAAGAGAAAAATACAAACAAAAAGCAACAACTCTCACTACATACATTATCACTCTAAATCCAGGTGTTAATTAAACAAATTACATAATAATAGCGAATTAAAGCCCTTCAACGTTGTTTTGTCTAGGGATTGTAAATAAAACAATTTCTTTGCAGAATTTGAACCTGATTTCAAATCATTTCACTTTGAAAAGCAGCAAACTTTTACGAAAAATCTTTCTTTTCTTCGAGACAAGGTATATTGTTTCTTTGTTTCTTTTCTTTTTTATCTTAGCCATGCCAGCATCACAAAATAAATGTTAGAAAATCCCAGAATGTCCTTCCGAGAAGAATTTTCGGATTTATGAAACTTCGAGGCAAACCATTCTCTCCATCGACATATGGAGGTCATATTACTTTCTTGTTCAAAATATGCACATATCAAACACCTGACTGCAATGCCACACTCTATACATTTTATCCTATAAATTCATTCAGATTTTTATCTCCCTGCAAATGGTTTTTCAAAAGATATTCTCATTTGTATAATGATTGGAACACTTTATAAGCACCTCTCAACTGAAACACATTCCGTACTACATCAAGAAGAGAGAAATTTGGCTTCTGAGAATTAAAGCTCAGTGAGGATTTTAAGCTTTGCTGTAGCATCAAGATATAAGCAAAGTGTGGCACTTAGAGACAGAATCTTCCTAGGCAGATCAACAAACCTGTTCTTACAGTCGTGCTCCCCAAGGCCCCTCCGTTGCAGGCAGGGGCCAGGGAAGCCCAGAGCTCTCTGCGTGGTCACACGTTAATGAATAAAACGGTCATCTCTTACCTTGTTAGAAGCCATCTCACTGACAGAGCGGTAGGTCTGTATGGTCTCTAGCTGGTCTAAGCACCAGTCCAGTTCCTCCAGAGTTTCCATTGCTAATTTTTGATAAGATTCTTCTGCAAACAAACACACAGACATGTAGTTAGGCTGGAGCGGCTGCAGGCTGTCCATAGCAGAGTCACTGTTGCCGCTGCTGATCCCAGTGCCACTGAAGGTGGCCCCGTGCTCCTTCATTATTTGCGCGCGCCGACTCCTTCCTTCCAGCTCTCTCCACCAGGAGAACAAATCACCGTGGTGCTCTCTGCCGGGGATGGCTGGTGCCAAGTTTTCACACACCCAGCCTGGATGAGGTGTCCGAGATCTATCAAGAAACTTCCTCTGAGGAAGAAGGCGGGGGAACCGTCTCTTATAAGTTCATCTGCATACATGTGTCTCAAAACTAAAGGCAGAGGCAGTGAGTTTTCTCAGGCTCTGTCTGCCTTAGTCATCCTGGGGCTCTTTAGGGTGCGTGATGTCATTTCTGAGCGTTTGCCTTCTAGAGAAGACATGAGGAAAGTGTTTTCTCATTTTGCTGTTCCTCTAAATGAAACATACAGTCGACTGTTTGAGGGGAACCTGACAGTTTCATTGGAAGGCTACGCAGTCATTCATTCTGGGGAACGTGTACATGGAGGGTAAACTTTAATTCAGCACACACTGACCAGCACAAGTGAGAGACGCAGGCTGTTCCTCCCCGATTCTGAATCTTTCTTTTAAGTAGAGACACGATGAGGGCTCCCTGATAAGACTTCAGTCTAAGAGAAACTGTCTGGAGTTTTATGTGAACACGTTTATTGGCCTGGGAGTCCGGCAGCTCTTGTTATACTAAACAAAGCTAAAACTTCTCCTCTGCAACAGCCAGGATCACAGGGAAATTCTGAACCGGACTTTCAGGTGGAGCCAGATGTGAACGCTGCAGATTTTCGTTTTGATTAAAGCCGGGGGCTCTGGCTTGTCGCTGTAGGAATCTAGATTTTCAGGAAACGTTTCTCAGTGGTCCGTTCAAAAAACATTGTTTTAAAGATCACATTCTTGCCAGACAATAAAGCGCGTTTTAAATGTTCACAACGTGTCATTCTGTACCTAAAAGTTTGTGAGTCTAAACTAATACTCGAGGTTATTGACTTGAGAACCCTATGTTAATAAACACTGAATTATGTTTATAAGTGCTAGATTGATTAATGATGCTACAGAAAGTTGTAAAAATCAGACTCTCTTGCATATGTGACTGACTGTGAGGGGGAACTGCATCCATTAACTCCACCAAGCTTTCTGAAAGGCAAGCAGTGGGCACGAATTAAATTAAAAACCGTGAACGGAATTCTATTATGAAGGAAAAAATGACACATATTCCTATCGTATTTAGAATATATTTTTCATATGTTCATACAGAAGTTTATACAGAGACCATATAGCTTTTTTATTTTTATTGGAATTGATTTATGTATGCAGCACTCACACTTGAAGCAGAAAAGGGAATATCCACGGAAGAGTGATTCCAAGTGACTGGCCAGAGATGCACATTTCAAAGAATAGGTGTTTTGTTTCCCTCTCAAATATGTCTTCACTTCAGGATAAACAGGGGTTAAAATTCAATATCCTGTATGTCATACTTAAAAAACCCACAAAACCACTGGAGGTGACTTCCTCCATTTTTTTTTCACACTCCTCAAAACTGTGCAGACAAAAATTGAGATGTTTTTAGTAAACCTTATGTCAAAGCAGACTTGCATGTACCTTCTCCATTTTCTTCTTCTTCGATTTTGCAATGTTGCTTCAATGTCAAGAATCACCCCACTTACTCTCTAGCGTGTCCAAAATACCCCTTTCCCTCCTCTGTTTCATTCCAAAGAGCGTTTCCAAGGAGGCTTTTCCTGAAGTGACAGAACCATCCCAGTCTTGTTCCAGGCCTCTCATAAAAGAAAAAGTCCAACCAATGACTCGGGCCTTGCTACCTTGGTGTCTTCCACATCATAGCCTGCAATTCGTAGTAACTAAGGTCAGACATTCATCAGGATGGTGGAGAGCGAGTGACTTGCCCAGAGCCTTTTGAATAGGCTCATATGCAAAACTACTGTAAGATGATATATCACATTTCTCCTTCATGAAGAAGAAAAAAGGGATCCAATTTCCACTCACACTTGACAAGGGAAATATAGTAATTATAGCAGCAGAAGCACAAAGAAGTAGGAGGACTCTTCAAAGATCCAATTAAGTGTTACTGCCACAGCTCATTCATTGTCTGTTACACAGAACAGGCACATATGTGTTCCATGAGTTAATAAAATAAAGAAATGTCAGCAACTGGACAATAGATGTGACAGGACCTCACTCCACCGCCCTGTTTTTTGTTTATTCTAGTCAGCCACAATATATTTTTTAATTGAAAAATATTACATTTTGAAATTGAGGATTTGTCCCTTCCCAGTTTCTTAATATGTAGTTAAGACTTACTTTGTTTCCCTTTTAAAAGCCTTCTTATCACAGTAACTAAGGTAGGAGGCACAGATGTCAGTGTAGACTAAGTATGGGGGCATCAAAACCCTGATAGTGATAGGCAGAGCCAAAGGAAAGGCCCAATGCAGCTCAGGATTGACCTTCATATTAAAACTCTGTAGCTCTAGCACCAGATCCAGTACTTGGTACCTAGCAGATACTCAGTGAATACTTGAAAGAATGGAAACAGAAGTGCTTGCCCAAATAGTCTGCAAGTACTTGGGCAGCTAGAGGCTAAATGGAATATCTGCAATACAGTGGAAAGAGCACCAGTTTTGAAGTGAGACACACATTTTGACTTTCTCTTCTACCACTTACTGTTTGTTACTGGATCTCAATTTCCTATACCTTAAAATAAGGATACAAATATTTGCCTCACAAAGTTATAACTGGATTAACTAAGATGAAATATATAAAATGTCTGGTATGGTAGCCAGTTCTTAGCAGTTGATAGATACATAAGAGTATAATTATTAATGGCAATCAAAGTAACCCAAAAGTCTGACATTTGGGGGTGGGGAGATAGAAGAATTACATCTTCAACAAGGGTGTTTAATATCAGGCCCAGCTACATAATTTGTAGAGCCCAATACAAAATAAAAATGCAAGGCCCCTTGTTTAAAAATCAGGAAAAAAATGCGTCAAAGGCAGTATGATGCTTTTTCCTTTCTTCTGGAGTCTGTCTCTCTTTCTCTATCTCTCTGTCTCTGTCTCAGTGGTGTCATTTCAGTTTCTTAAACTTTGTGATTTTGATTTTAATATAGTTCTAGATTTACAGAAAAGTTGCAAAGATAATATAGAGAGTTCCTACATACCCCATATCCAGATTTTCTTATTGTTAATATCTGCATTGTTATGGCACATTTGTCTCAATTAATGAATGGCATCACGTGTTTTATTTATTCTTTAATGCTGTGTTCCCTCAGGCCTGAGGACACCATGAGGACAGTGCATACCCTCACAGGACTCTAGAGCCCTGTACCCTATGACTTAAAGCACATGCACAGCTTACCAGTTGCTGGGGTGTGCCTGCCTACATGATGATGTGCAATGCCTCAGCCAGAGTAACAAGCTCTATGAAAGCCAGATATTTCCCTTCCCCACAGTGCCAATGCTCCAATCACAGTAGAGAGACTCTACCCCTAAGTGTACTAAAACCTATGCACTGAGATGTGCTCGACACCTGGATCAGGGGTGAACAAGAAGCTCACCCTCATTGGGACATGGCCTCTGTCTATCATGTCATATCCATGCCAACCTAGGACAGGGGTGGCTGCTACCATGTCCTGCCTGAGATACTTCCAGGCACACATGCCCAAATTCCTGTACCTGTGTCAAGGCCCCCACTGGGAAGGGATGCCAACTGTGACTGTGATTTGGGGCAGGGAGAGGGATATTGAATGAGTCCTGGGACACCAGGGGTCAGGGAAATGAGTGACTGAGAACATGTCCAGGAAAGGCAGGCAGGTGGCAGGAGGTAGAACAGCACATGAGGCAAGGCTCTAAACCACCAGAGTATACTCCATTGTCTCATCAGACTTCACTTAAAAAAAATTAAAAATTAAATATTAAATTATTATAAGTTTCAAGATAGCAATTATGGGACCCTATGAGTGTGGGGCCTGTGCAACTGCCCAGGCTGCATGCTTATAAAGCTGGACCTGTTTCCTGTCTTACTGAAACGCCTCTAGAAAGAAACAATGCTTAACACCACAGAAGCGAGTCTAAAGGGAACAAGAGCAGGTAATGGGATGGTGTATAGTTGTGGGGTCAACAGTATTTGTCAAAAATTTCCAGAGGCAAGAAGGAGCAGGGAGAACAAACCTCCCTTCTATTCTTTCCCTCTTTTTCTCTTTACTCCACCAAGAGTTACAATAAAAAATTTACTTCCTTCTGCTGATTTGGTAGGTATTTGACCCTGAGAAACAGGAAGAGAGAATGGATGAATAATTATAATTAATATTAATCTGGTAATAATATGTGGCATTCATATAGCTCTTTTCTCAAAGGACCTCCAAGCACACTACTCATTAATCCTTACAACATATCTGTGTGACAGACACCGAAGAGGTGTGAATATCTTTTATTTACCTTAAGGCACCAGCTAAGAAGTTAGATGTTGAATTATTAGAGCAAGATTCCTGGCAAGACTATACCTTGGTAAGCAATAGAGGACTTATCTCAGTGCTAAAAAGTACATGCATTTCTGAAAATGCTGCATTTAAAGTAACATCTTGCCTCAAGTCTTTTCTATTTAAAATTGTGTAATTCCTTTCTTACATGTTGTCATTTCTTGAGTCCTCTTCCCTTTTCTGATACACCTAACAACCATTAGCACATGGAGGCTGTGCAATATTTACTCAGGCCGTTTCTGGTCCTGCCTCTTGCTTCAGTGGGTAATCTCAGGCAAGTTACTTAAATTTGCTGAGATGAAATTTCTTTCTGTAGAATGAGGGAAAGAAAATTACCCTATTCTCACAGAGAAATAGAATAGAATACACTCAAAATCAGACTCTAAATATTTTAAGTATTATGTAATTCTGTAAATATTGCATGTATTATTATAGAGGAGATATAGGTACATTATAGAAATGTAGAAAATTACAGAGAAACAAAGCTCCCTTGTACACATCCTTTCATGCCTGTGTGTGTATGTGTACATATATATGTATATAATCAAAATGAAATCATACAGTACAAACTATTGAGCACCATTCTTTTTTTAATGATCTGCCCCCTTTTCTGTTTTGATAATTTTCCATTTCAGCTAATACTTAGGTCTTATTTCAATTTCCCCAGTTTTTTCATGCAAATGCAGTTGAAATGCATGTGTATTAGCAGAGAGGTGCTGGGAAGGAGAGGCCTAGAGAAGTGACAGGAAAGGGTAATGGGAAACCTTGGCCTGGCCACAAATAACTAGTTGCTCATAGTTTGAAAACATGGAAACAGATTTCAGCAGTTATGAAGTCAGTGCCCCAGCTGGTAACAGACCTCAGCTGCCCTAAATGTTGTATAGGAAAGTGTGATCTTACTACTCTACCTATCTCTGGGAAAGGTGGGAACAGAGGCCCTTTACATATATCATTTAACTTTGAAACCTGAAATATCATCACTCTTAATACAGATAAAAAAACTGAGGTCCAGAGGGCTAAGTGACCTGTTCTAAATCACATGTAGTAGCAAGTGAAAGCATCACAATATATCGCAAATATAAATTTTCTATAAATTATATCTAAAGTGCAATTTACTGAGGTATGATTAACACACAAAAAAATCTGTGCATATTTAATATATACATCTTGATGAGTTTGAAGATAAGTATACCCCTGTGAGACTGTCACTATTAACAGATTCATAAATTTAACCATCACTTCTAAAAATTTCCTTCCTCCTTTTTGTGTGTATGTGTGATGATAACAGTTAACATAAGATCTGTCCTTGTAACAAATTTTTACGTTACAATGCAGTATTAACTGTATGTACCACGCTGTATAGTAGGTCTCTAAAACTTACTTTGTGTATCTGAAACTATATACCCTTGGACCAACACTCCCCAATCCCCCTTCTTGCAACCCATGGTAACTACCATTTTACTCTCAGCTTATATGAGTTTGACTATTTTAGATTCCTAAATAAGAGGTCATTCTAAGTATAATCTTAACATAGCTCTGTATATATCAGAAACATATCTGTCAAGGTTCCCCACTTTCTACCAGAAGACAGTGCATAGAAAAGAAATGTAAATAACCTTTTGTTTATCTGCCTCAATAATCAAACTTTCTGAGAAGTCAGCTATTTGCAATGTTATGTGGTAGTTAAATCAATCAGAACAACTGCCACAGGCAGCAATATGGATGAATCTTATAAATGTCAAGCTAAAGAAATAAGATATTAAAGAGAACATTAAAACATTATTCAACTTAAAGTTCAAAAGAGGCAAAAGTAATGATATTGGAAACCTATGATATTGGAAATCTAGATAGTGGCTAGTTTGAAGGGTTGCGACTGGGAGACAAATGGAGGGGACCTTCTGTGGGGTTTGCAATGATTTATTTCTTGGTGTGGGTACGAGTTACATGGGTGTGTTCATTTTATGAAAATTCACCGACTGCTACACTCATAATTTGCGCACCTCTCTCTGTTTGATTTTCCATGCAGGGTTTCAACAGATAGTTCCATCCAGGGAAAGCCCGGTTTGAAAAACAAAGAATAGAATTTCTAAAAACTCATTTCCTTTCTTTTTGTTGAACTATAGCAATGGGTATTGAATTTAAGTAACTCACACACAACTGAAAAATAACCCCCCAAAATACTGGTTTTGATACGGTGTAGACTAGGATGCTCCCACTAATTAAAAATTCCGTGGGACACGTTGGTGTCTGACCCAGCAATTTATAAGCCCTGACTCTGCTGTTTAGTTACCAGTAGTGTTGCCTTAGACAAAGTAAGTAGCCTGACTGCACCTCTATTTCTTTACCTGTAAAACAGGAAGACGGCATAAACCAGCTGTGAGAATTCAGTGAACTGATGCATGTCATGTGTTTGGTACGGTGCCTGACACGTGTCAGGAACTTTTTCCTGTCCCTTCCCCCACAACTCTCTCATCCTGGTCACTTTCCTGAGGGTGGATTGCCACATACTTGACAGGTGAGTTGGGTGGAGTTTGGCTCTGACCCTAGGGAGGAGAGCAGGTGTAAGGTGGCCATGAAATCCTAAAGAGTCCCTCCCACTGCATGACCTAAGTTAGAAAACTGCTTCTTGGTAAGGTAAGAGTTTGCTGATTTTCACTTCTAAAATATAGACCTTGCCTAGTATATCATTCTGCTTTCACCAAATCCTGATTGACACACCAGATCAGTGGACCTTCAGATGTGAAGAATTGCACGAAAAAGCTATTTGCTCATTCACTCATTCATTCACTCATTCATTCATTCATTCAACAAAAATACATTGAGTGTCTACCTTGTGCCAAGTCTGCTGCAGGGTGCAGGGTTACAGCAATGAATAGGACAAGTCAGGAGTGGTACAGTCCATTGCACTGACTGATTATATGGGAAACCCCTTTCCTATTCTCAAAAATGATCAGTCTGTGAAACTGGGTGCCTTACCAGCTTCCTCCCCTTTCCTGTCCCTCACCCCAAGCTTATACAACGCCTTTGTGAAATTAGAAAAATGTGCCCTCTCTTGTCAGTCAAGAAAGAAGCATGGGAAATGATGCATGAGCCGAATTTCAGCTCCCCTCCCCCGGTTGGGTACCTTTGATCAGTACCCAAACTACACAGTGACATTATGCAATGGCCTGGTGGCACATGAATGTGGGGGTAAACTAGCACAAACCTATCCCCAGCATGTCTGGTAGTGCTCCATAAAAGTAGGGCATGGAACAGGGGGCACAGCAAAATTTGTACTTTTAAACTCAAAATAAAGCAAACCCTTGACATTGAAAAAAGAAAATCTCAAGACCTTCCTTAGCTCTTAATTTGCGAACATCATTAAATAACTGAAATAACATTAAATAAGCATCCATAAAATAACTGGAAATTTTAATTTGGTAGACTAATTATGACTTTTAAATACAGTTTTTGTTTTTGTAGACTAAATTTTCTAAAGCAAGGGCTCCACGGGGAAAGTAATATTAAAGGAGTCCTTGGTGGGGAAAACTAAAAAAAACACTCTTCTGATCCTTGGAAATGAGAAGTGTGTATTCGTTGGATTCTCTACATTCAGCTTATGACTCTAGC
Source organism: Cynopterus sphinx (assembly GCA_030015415.1). Taxonomy (NCBI): domain Eukaryota; kingdom Metazoa; phylum Chordata; class Mammalia; order Chiroptera; family Pteropodidae; genus Cynopterus; species Cynopterus sphinx. Next base: position 85,933,263 of record CM057387.1, read on the forward strand.
TTTATTCACAAGCTTCTAGCCTTGTAGATGTCCTCAAGAGACTTGACCTATGGTAAAGTTAGCAGGTTTATTTTATTCCTCTGCTCCTCCTCATAGGACAATTAGTATTTGTTAAAATGTACAACAGTTTTATACCTGTGGAAATCAGCCTCTTTATTTAAAAGCATTGGTTGTGGTGGTTAGCTTATTTATTTAGTGGTCTTGGTTATGATTCTTTTTGTTATTGTTAGCAACAGCTTTCCTTTTCATCCTAAATTATTATGTGCAAAGATCTATATTTTCTTCTGATGAATATTTGGTAAATGAGATTCGCCTCATGTTACAGCATAACAATTCAAAAAGCTTGTTTTAACCTTGAGTTAAACATTCTTAGAACAAATCACAGGAACTGGAGAACACTTACACACTGTGACACAGTTCTTCCAGAGGCAGCTTGTAAGCCCTCTGTGGCCTTTCTTTAGGCAGAACTTTGTTACCGTGTCTTTATGAATATGGAACTCTGCAACTGCACATGACAGGGATTTCACTCTGGGTGGATTCACGGAAGAAGAGGTTCACTGCCCTCAAGGGAAATAACTGAAAAGTAGGTCATTTTGATGGCCGATCTCCTTAGCAAACTCCTCTAAGACTACAAGTTAAAAAAAACCTCCAATCATAACTAGTTTTTGTTTATATAACTTGACAGTTTACTAAGTACTTTCATTGAAGATCTCATTTTTTTTCCTTGAAAAATAAACCTCATGAGTTAGAAATTATGATTATGATGACATACATTTTCCATTATGCATGTGAGAAAATTGAAGCTTGGAGATATTTCATGATTTGCTTAAAGTTATCTGATAAGAGAGTCATGGGGGAGGGAGGAAAGGAGGCTGGGGGTGTCAGGGAGGAGAGAGAAGGGAGGGAGGGGTAGAGAGGGAAGGTGAAGAGAAGGAAGGGAAGACAGAAGAAAGACTGAAAGGAGGAGGGAGAAGAAGGAAGAAGGGGAGGACCGAGGGAGGGAGAGAACCTAAATTTTCTGATACTACATTCCATGATCTTTTTTGCTAACCCATGGGGGCCTGTTATAAACAAATGGTCCAAGTTTCTATTTCTTTTACACAGGCAGGTTTATATAAGGCAAAACTATGTCTTTGATATGCTAGCCTCACAGCCTTCTTTCCTTTTGCTCCACTTCCCACTTTTTCAATGTCCTTACTCTTAACAAAACTTGCTCTCCAGGGGGACTCCGACTTTGGCATTTACTTACTAATGAGAATCTGTATTCATACAGTTAATAATATGTACCATTAATGTGAAAGAGTGCATAAGGAACTTAATTATCCACCTGTTGGTGTCAAAAAGGAATGACACAAGAAACAGGGAACCAGAAAGTCTGAAAAGTAGGGATGTAACAGAGTTCAGGGAAGGTCTACCTTGAAAAGTTAGGAGAGTCAAGGGAATAAGAAATAGTTATAAAGAGAGAGGCAAGAATTCTAGGCAAGAGGAACACCAGGGTGTGCTCAGTGAGCTGAGAGCAAGCAGTCCATGTGGCAGGAACACACAGAACGACTGACACGACAAGTTTAGATCAGGTAATGCACAGCCCCAGCACACCATGAAGAGAACCTTGGATTTTGTACTGGAAACAATGGGAAAACTTTTTGGAGCCTTACCAAAAGGAGCTAACTAGCCACATTTGCGTTTTTAAAATGATCATTCTAGCTGCAATTTGGAGAATGAACTTGAAGGCACAAATGAATAAATGAATGCAGGTGGCTAATTAGGTGGTATTGAGAAGCTCAGTATCTAGAGAAAGACATACATGAGCTTGATTTCTAGCTTTGCCCGAAGTTTCGTTAGCAGTATGAACCTGGGCAAGTTATTTGATTTTTCTAAGTCTTAATTTATTCATCTCTAAAATGGGAGTTTCTCTTTCCCCTGAAGTTGTTATGAGTAGTAAATGTAATCTGTATCAAAACACTTCAGTCTAACTCACAAGATCGTAATGAGAAGTCAGAGACCAATTAATTTACAGAGAGCAATAATTTATGGGAAATTTTTCATGTCATCTGGTTATTACAAGCTCCATAACATGGGAGACCAAATTTTAATTATCAGATTGCTTGGTAAGCATGAAATCAGAGCAGAGTAGTAGTCGGATGCTTTAAGTGGCTGCTTTTCTCAAGTTTGATGTACTCAGCTCTGCTCCTGAGGTGACTGTAGACTGCTCAGACATTTCCACCTGTCTTCCCAACTTTGTCCACCTGGCTAATACTTACTCATCTTTTAGGACTCAGCCTAGAGTCATCGTCTCTTTCTAAATATTATAAGGTTGGATTAAGCTGTCTTTGTCTAAGCTCCCACAAAACCATATGCAGACCTCTATTTCCAATGGCCCATATTTCACTGAAATGATTTCTCTCAGTCTATCTCATCCATTAGATGGTAACCATCCTAAGAGCATAAAACATGTCTTTTTGGCTGGTCTTTTTATGCAGCACTGCAACTATTACATGGTAGAAGCTCAAAAAATATTGTTTGAACTGCTGACTTGCTCAACTTGTCAAACGATGGAACATTGATTACAAAAAGGAATGCAGCCTTCGTTATTAAATAGTATTAGATAAACAGTGTCAGGAATGCTTATTCCTGTTCTTTTTTTAGTAGTCTCCAAACAAATTGCCTTCTTTTTGCTGGTTTGTTCCATGTTATAACAGTTAATGAGCTCTATATTTCTTTTGCTTTCATATCTTAATTAGATTTCTAGGCTGGCTAGTTCTAATATAGGGAACATTCTGTCTATTAAGGGGACTTCTGCAAAATCACATGCAGACTTTCTTATTTAGCTCTTATCAAATAGCTGTTATTTAGGTACTTTACTGCAGGTCTCCATGCACTAAGCCATACTAGAATCTCAAATAGATTTTGACAGTTGTCACATGAAATATACAAGCAAAGTTCAGAGGTAGTACAGAGGTAGCACAGAGAGATAAAGGAAAAGGAGATCAGGAGAGATTTAGAGGCCAAGAGTGGGTAGAATTTTGAGAGATGAAAAACTAAGGTAAAGCAATGTACCACACACAATGAATAAAGGTATGAAATTAGAAACATGTCACGCCATTCAGCCTGTTTGGGGAGAACAAATATAACAGTCTTACTTGGTTAGAACACTGGGTTTCAGTAAGAGAGTAGAGTGGAATAAATTTGCAAAAGTAGGGTGGTTAGGGCCAGACCTTAGATAGCTTTTTATGCTGGATGAAGGAATCTATTTGACAGGCAATGGGGAGCCATTGAAAACTGTTCAGCGCAAGAATGGCACACACACAAAGTGGTTTTTAAGTGTCTTAATACTGTTTTATTGTTGCATAATGCTTTGCAGTTATGGATCTCTTTCATATGTATAATTTAGTTTAACTCTCATCATACCTTGTGAGAGATGTATTATTGTCTATATTTTATAGAGAGAGACCAGAGTTCAAAGGTTTCAGGGTCTCAGCCCATATTCCATAACTAGTAAATGCAGAACCTAGAGACTTGAATCTAGGCTTTCTGACTACAAGTTCGGTGCTCCTGTGCAGCCTATAAGAATATGAATTATTGATCTAATAACAGAAAGTTGTAGAAATTATATGATGACTCGAGTAGAGAATAAGCACTTGGTAAATTAATACTATCAGAGATTATTATTTGCAGGAAAAGTTAGGAGTTAAGAAGTAATGAGGTCTCAAACTAGTGTGTTATCAGAGGGAATGAAAGAGTTATTTATGTCTTAAGTTTATTTTTACGTGTAGAATGCAAGTTGTCAAAGGAATTTCAAGAATCAATGAAAAGGAGAAGCTAAGGTGTTTGCAATTGGAAGGGGATGTGATAGATGGTGAAGAGAAGAGGGCTAGAAAATTTCCTGTCTCCTGAAACATCAGCTAATATCTCTTTTACTCGCCTATAGGAAAGTGCACCCTTCTGGTGCTCTCCTGAGTGATATCTCAGATCACATAAGACTTTGGGCACTTGACTATGTGAGAATGGTGTTGCATTTGACAGACAAGTGTTGCAGAGATCAGCCTATTTTATACAATCTTTTCCAATTGATCAAGCACTTTCAAGTTTGCTCATTTTCTTCTGCAAACAAAGTCATGAACAGTATCTCGATTTTTACAAATGAGATCATTAGGTCTTGCTTTAGAATCTGGAATTTCTGCACAGTTCAAACTGGTAGCTCCTGAGCACTTCGAATGTGCCTAGCCTGCTGTGAGATGTTCTATAGATATAACATACACATGGCATTTCAAAGACTGTGTGAAAAAAAGGATGTAAAGTATCTCTATAAAGGTTATATTTGATTACATGTTGAAATGATTATATTTGGGATATATTGAGTTAAGTAAAATACATTATTAAAATGAATTGCACATATCTCTTTTTGCATTTTTACTAGTAAATTTTAAATTATCTGTGGGGCTTGCATTCTTTTTCTATTGGACAACAGTGTTCTAGATCATGATGCTGTAGCCAGAACTTGATTGAACACCCCAAGGTGAATATTCATCCTCCAACAAATGCCTGCTTTAAAAGAGGTGGCTATAACAATAATAACTGTAGTTAATATTTATTGGGTACCAGTTAGTTTCTTAGCACTTTATATCCATAAACTAATTTAATCTTCTTTGTAATTTCCTGACCTGAGTATTACTTTATACATAATAGACTATTTTCTTTTAAAGATGAGAAATGGAGAAATTCAGTGGCTTTCTCAGCGTCACAGACTTAGTGGAGCCAGAATTCAGACTTAAGCAGTCTGCCTTCAGTGCCATGAGAAAGGCGTTAGTGGCTGCCTCTGTTGGGTAGGTCCCAAGGAGACATTTGGACTGGTTTGACTTTATTTTTGACCCACCATAAGCCAGGCACTGTGTGAGAGGCTTTGGATGTTACCTCATTTAATTTTTGCAACACCATTAAGTAGTTAGTATTCTTATTTTATAGATGAGCAAATTGAGGCTCAGAGAGGTTACACAACCTCCCGAAGTCACACTAGGTACATGCTGGAACTCAATTTCTAATCAAACCTGAATCCAGAATTGATACTCCATTACTACACTGGTCTGTGAAAGAGTTGCACCTGCATCTCCAGGGGATCTCAGGCTAAACCCAGATGCACTGAAACAGTCTCTGGGGTGGGCTGTGGGAATTTATTCTTTATAGAATTAGTCCAGGTGACCTCCATTTCAGGAAGGTTTAGAGATAATCATCCTGAGTCTTTCATTTTCCACTTCTTTTTTTTTTTTTTTTTTTTTAATCCCTGAGAGTCCTTCTGGCTCTCCTGGGAGCTGATAAAAAAAATTTGAAGAAAAAACAAAAGGAAAAGAAAAGAAACAAACAAAAGCAGTATTTCCTTCAGGCAGCCATTAGCAGGGCTAGCCATTCATCTCAGCAGGGTCTCTGCTCCTTTCAAATCTTATCATCTGCCTCCAAATGTGGGTTGCAATGCTTTAACTAAGCAGAGATAATCATAGATTTCGGAGGTAAAACAGGGGTCCTCCTGAAGACATTCTTAGAAACATCCAAGCAGCCCAGGGATGTCTGAAATGAGAAACATGGGAACTTAGGAGGTATAGAGGTGGTGGGGGTGGGAGGAAGGAACAGGCTCTCAAGGTGATTGATTTAAGGAGTTCTGAATGGTTTAGTAAGAACCACTGGATATGAATAAAGGTACAGAATGAAAAAAAAAAGTTATTCTTTTTGGTGTGTGTGTGTGTGTGTGTATGTGTGTGTGTGTGTGTGTTATAGGGAAGTTAATAGTATGCTTTTTGCAGCCTTGTTTGCAGGCAGATAAGCAGTTGTTTGATGTGACAGATTCATAATTTCCAAACAGCCTACAATGAAATATAAAATTAAGCCACAGTTTTCATGGCAACCCAATTCAACACAGTAGCAAATAAGAATTGTCTGAGATTCAGAGAAAGAAGCCAGCACTGTGTATGTCACAGCTGGCTCGGCTTCCTTTGGCCAATTTCTCCTGATTTAGCAGTACTTCCGTTCCTGCCCTAATTTCCCCTGGTTTGTAAACTACGTCACTTAACTCAACTCAGCTCCAGACTTTAGAAAAACAAGATTTTGTATTTCAGCAATGGTTTTCTTGGCATTTCTACTTCTGAAGAATTTAACTTAACTCTGATTTTTCTTTTTTACCCTTGAAAGATGGTAGCTATCAGTTGTGCTTACTCTTTCTCTATTTCTCCCTTTCTAATGCAGTATAATGCAGTGTCTGTTTAAAAGTGATTAAAGATTTCAGTGTTTGGTTTAAACCAATATTTACCAGTAAAATCCCGCCAACATAAATGTGCAGACGAGGTAGAAAATATTGGCTCAAATCAATCTCCCCCTGAACACCACATACAGACAAGGACTGTAAATGTTTTGCATGCCACTTCTGACATTCTGGCCCCTTTTGCCAGCCTTACACATATAGCAATTTAACACAGATTTGGAATAGTCTTAAAACTGGGATAATCTAGGTAATAGATCCTGATAGTAATTTTTTAAGTGATTTTCTTATTAGCCAAAGTCGTCGTTGTTTTTTATTCTTTTTATTTTTGTGGTTCTTCCGGCATTTGTCACATATTGCCATGCAATCTACTTTAAAAGGTTTCCCTAAATCATGAAAATCGGTATTATTCAAAATAGTAGTAAACAAGGGAATACTGGTCTTTAAAAAAATACGTTATACTACAACGCTTATTGCAGAAACAAACAGCAGACATTTTGAGATTGTCAGTCTTGACTGCTTTAATTTAGCAAACATTTACTGAATTGAATTCATTCACTGATTGAATTTATTGAATGAATGAATTACTGCTACACTTTGAATGAATTTCAAATAGTTGTAGCTTGGAATAGACATTATTTTTCTGAAACTGAATAGCACAGGCAGCCAGCAGACGGAAGGCCCCAGCTGACACCTGGCAGCCACAGCCCCAGAAGAACTGGAGAGGGTGGAGAATGAGTGAGTTTTACGTGGCCAAGGCTCAGAACCAAGCCCTCGGTGAAAACTTTGAATTGCAGTTCCCACACCACACTTCCTCTTAGGTAGGGAGGGCTGGGTCTGAGATGTGGAAGAAGGAATGACTCATCTGCAAAAAGTCCACTGAAATTGCTAATGGCAAGCCCTGAACAGTGCCTGGTAAACTGCAGGCTCTTAATCAATGCTTACCTTATAAATAGGTAAAATGAAATGCAAAGCCTACTATAATTTAAGGGTCAAGTGTGAAATATTCCAATAAAAATTTAGGGGCAAGAAAAATGTCTATGTCTAGTAGTGAAGATATTCTTTTTGTTACTTCCTCCGACTCCAAACGCTCAAGAGCCTGTGCACCAAAAACTGAAGGACCATGGGAAAGATGGATAAGAAGGATAATGTTAATCATAGCAACCATTAATGGAGAGTGTCCACCCAAACAAAATATTTCCAACCTTCAAAACAGCCTTGTGTGTTAGACTGTCGTATTATCATTAATGTATAAATGACAGAACAGGTTGGGAAGGTAATGGTGAATGAGGCTGGAAAGGTGGCCTGAGTGTCTGGACTTACTGGCAGGTCCCACTGTGCGTGCGTGTGTGTGTGTGTGTGTGCATGCAAGTGCAAAGGAGGGTATACAAAGAAGCAAAAGACAGTGATTGCTATCCTCAAGGAATGTGTGGTCCAGGAGGGAAGCAGGAATGCTCAGCCACAGAATGAAAACAGCCATGGAACACTGTGGGCTGTGCATTAAGTCATTAGGGAAGGACTGGGAGCAGTATGCTTAAACTTTGAACAGAGCAGGTGCTTAATAGGTGTTTGTGGAAGCACACTAAACTTAACTGACTTAAAATCCAGGTAAAAGTAATCATAGGAAGAAAGACAGGGAGTCCAAAATGAAATAAAAAGCAGTGGAGAGTTTAGTCTTACTGAACAGAGTGTTAAAGAAAAGTGGTTAGAGAGTCGTCAGAGTGCGTCCCGGTTATGAAGTGACATGGAGAAGTCTGGACTTGATGCAGGAATAGGAGCTATTAAAGATTTATTAACAGGAGAGAGACCTGAGGGAAGAGGGGATTTAGAAAAATTAGGTCACCAGAAATATGTAAGATGGCTCCCAATGGGAAGTAGCTCGAGTTAGGGACCCCAGGAAGATCCTATTGTATGGAACTAAGTTGAAAAGAATGCAAGTGGAATAGGTGGTGACAATAGATGGAAGGAAAGAGTTAAGTTCTAAGTAATGTCTGGAAAGAAAAATATATCTTCATAAGAGATGGTATATAGAGGATGAGGGAGAGTAAAGTGTCCCTAGCCTTGGAGTGAAACATAAGAGCAGAAGCACAGACAGACATGAGGGAATTAGGGGAGGAGGGGCGTGCATTGAGTTGGGTGCGATTCCTGTATGTTTACAAGGATTTGGGGTGGATCCAGTAGGTGGACAGAGCTCCAAGCATGGACTGCTGCAAGAATTACAGGCTGGGGATAATGATCATGTGTCTGTCTCCTTGAGAAAGGTCAATAACAAATATAAGATTCCCAGATTATCTCACCAACTCCTTTCTCTCTTCCACTCCCTCCTTATCCATTTCCTCAGTCCCGTTGCCACATAGCCAAAGCAAAGCTATGAGTAATATATGTCTTGGATGATTTCCAGCTCTGCAGGGCACCAGCTTAATGCAGATTTGTTTTTCCTCAGCATCTGTATGGAACCAGGTCAAATCCTCCATGATGAACAGGACCATTAATATTGGAAGGAGCCCTAGAGACCAACCATATTTTACTCAACTCCTTGGTTCATAGGTGATGAGACCGAGGCCAGGAGAAGGGAACTAACATCTCCAAAATTATAAAGCCCCCATGTAACAGCAGAGATGGATTTAGAATGTTTACAGAACCTATTGCCACTGTACTGTGCATGAATGGCAATATTTAAAGTGCCACTCAAACCGATATTTACTGGATACATAATATATGTCAGTCTCTTTGCTAGGCACAGAAATTTCCAAGAAGGGTAAATATAGCATTCACTGCCATGGAGGCACTTATAGTTCAGAAAGCCTTTTGAAAATAGGAGTAATTACTTCTCCTTGTGTATGGGTGTTGTGGAAGGCTTCCAGGAGGAAGTTAAGCCTTGGCAGGATTTTAGGGGATGAAGAGGAGCTGGCCTGGCAGGAGATAGAAAAGGAAGGTAAGTGCATTCTAAGCAAAGCGAATAGCATGTGTCAAAGTAAAGAGATGACACATTGTAGTGCTTGGAGTTACTACTAGGGTTCAGTAATTTTCTGGCAATTGAAGGTAGAAGAGCAACAGCAGGAGAGGCAGGCAGAGCACTGTTAAGAATTTTAAAAGTTTGTGTGGGGGGATGAGGGAGTAGAAAACATGAAGAAGACATCCACAAGGGTTGCTGAGCAATGTTCCACAGAGTTAAGAATCAATACATGGAGTACAATAGAGCAAAAGTCAGTGAATTTTTTAAAAGGGTCATGTAGTAATTATTATCATGGGGTTACATGGTCTCTGTTGCAAATATTCAACCCCTCCATTTAAGCATGAGAGCAGACAACCAACACACAAACAAATGCATGTGGCTGTGTTCCAATCAAACTTTATTTTATAAAAACCAGTGGCTGGCCCATGGGCCCCATTTGCCAATCATTCCTACAAAGATATCCTGCAGTCCTCACACTCAATATCTATGGTAGACAAATTTATGGCCCCTCAAAGATATCTACATCCTAATCCTTGCAACCTGTAAATATACACTACGTTACATGGTAAAGGAGAATCATGGGAGCAGATGGGAATAAGGTTGGTAATGAGTTAACCTTAAAATCTAGAGATTAGTTTGGATTATATGGGTTGGCCCAATGTATAAGAGTCTCTAAATGTGAACGAGGAAGGCAGATGAGTCAGTGTCAGAGTGATGGAATGTGAGAAAGACTCAACTGGCCATTTGGGGCTTTGAATATGGAAGAGAGCCAGGAGCTGAGGAATGCAGGCAGCCTCTAGAAGCTGGAGAAGGCAAAGAAATGGATTTTCCCCCTGGAGACTCCAGAAAGGAACACAGCCTTGCCAAACCTTGATTTGTGTTGTTTTAAGCCACAAAGTTTGTGTAATTTTTTACAACATAGAAAATGAATACAATACCCATGTGAGCTAAACCTTGTAAACATGTGGAGAAACCTATCTCCAGGGTTAAGAACTCAGGTTTAACATCCATTTAAGTGCCTCATTTAGATGAAAGAGTCAGTTAAAGAAAGCTGGATTTGGATGTGGGTAAATTAGGCAATGCTTTCAGGGAGCATCTATAATAAGGAGCTGATTTTGCACTGAAAAGGCTTTGTGGATCCCTGGTGGAGTATAAAAGGCATTGAAACCAAATTTCCCTTTAGTTGTGTTTCTCCAGGGGCTCCCTGACCTACACACTTGGGGATTTATACATAAGGAAAGAGAAGTCTGTGCCTGAGGGTGAAGATGAAAGCTCCAGAGCAGGTCCCCAAATGCGGTGTTCCACGTGGGGAAGTGGGTTGTCAGAGATCAGTCCCTGACTTTCTATTCCGTTGGCTTCAGGCCACCCTCTGCCCCTGCAGTGCCACTGTACCATTTACGTCAAGGGGAATACAGTGTGCTGCTTTGAAGTGCGTGTTATGAGGGAAATGAGAATACGGTGCTGGTGACATTTGACAAAAGAGGCAGCATTCCAGAGATGATCTTGTGCAGGTCTGGCATGTATGTGTTCTTAAGGGTCACTTCAGAGACTGCTGCCGCTGGCCAGTCATGGAGGTGCATAGCTTGAGGTCAAGGGCCCCTACCCCAAAGTGTTCTCAAAATACCTGTCATGGCTAGAAGAATAGGCCATGCCTCCCTTCCATGCTGTAAACATCTGAAAAGCAAAGACCTCCTCAGAGCAGCTAACACAGTGTTTTCTCCATCGAGAGGTGTCACTGCACAGTGGCCACCTAATTATTAAGTAAAATCAAGGAAACAGCCAATATAGATTATGTCATAATATGACAATTCTCATAACAAATTCAGTAAGTCCATTTCAATTTATAAAACACTCTCACATACATTGTCTCAAATTATCCTCTTATGGAGTAAGTGAGTTTAGCAAACCCATTTTGTCAATAAACAGAAGGAGTTTTCCATACATTGAGTGACTCGTTTAACACTCCAGCTGGAAAAGCTGGGGACTGAATCTAGGTCCTCAGTTTCTTAGGTTGGAGCTCAGGCGGATCCCACAACTGCCCCTCCCAGAACCCTCCCTCTTTCTCTGCCCCTTCTGGAAACACCAAGGATCTATTATGAACCACACAACACTGTAAAAGGTCCCAGGGATACAAAGTGAACTAAGACAAGGTTCTGGACCTGAAGATCAGAGTTCAGCAGAGGAAGCAGACCCATCAATGTGTGAACTGATACAATCCAATATTAAGACACTTATTGAGCACTCTATATGCCAGGCCCTGTGCTAGGACTTCACACACTACTAATGCTTAGCATTTTAAAAGGCAAATGTGTTCTTCCCCACTTTACAGATAAGAAAAGGCAGATTTAGAGTCATTAAGTTGCAGCCAGAATCCTCATTTTCTCTTGACTCTCGATCTCACACTCTTAGCCTCTAAATACACTGTGCTTTTTCAATGTGAGCACTAGCACAGAGCTCTGTACTGGAGCAATGAGAGAACAGGGGAAAGATTAATTGACTGTTCAGCAGAATTAGAGAAGGAGGCTTTCCCCAGGAAGTGGGACATTTGCATTATAACAGCACAGAAAAATGAAGCAGGTCAGTTAAAGATGATCTTTCAGCTTGGTTCCTGGTTCTAAAAATCAAATATGAGAAGAGTATCCAGAAATTAATTCCACTTAAAAATTTTTTTCTTAGTAACTCCTAGATGCAAACCACGGTCCAGAGGACTCCATGAAGAATCAGATTCAAGCCTAACTTTTTTATTAAAACAATGAAATTTATTGGAGAGACATTGGTTGATAAATTTACATAGGCTTCAAGTGTAGAATTCAATAATACAATCATCTATATACTACCCAAAGTCAAATCTCCTTCCATCACTATATTCGGTACCCTTTATCTCTATCTAACTCAAGGAGATAACAATCCTCATTTGCACTGAAAGACTGGAAACAAAATTCAATTCAATACAATACAATACAAAAGTAATAAAATAAAAGAGTGAAGGTAAAGCTGCCTCCTCAGGGCAGTGTGGGGTAGAAGAAAGAGTTCTGACCTGGGAGTTGATAGATTTGGGTTCTAGGCACCAGTTCATCCTGGACAAGCCTCTCAGCTTCTCTGAGCTCTGTTTCTTCAGCTGTGAAATGTGGGTGTTGGAATAGATAATGTATAGGGGGCTCTTTTGTTCTAATATTCTATTATGCTAAGACTTGTCAGGGAAGGACTGGAAAAGGGCTTACCTGAGAGAGCAGGAGGATAGAAAGGGAATGTTTCATCTCATTAGAAGCCCTCCCACACAAGGCACCTTTGACACCTGAATCCTACAGGTACCCAGTAGCCATAGGACATGAGTTGCCAGGGTCCCAGGCCTATTCTCTACTTTCAATCTGGCAAAAATGTCCCTAAATAATGAAACCACGGCACATGTAACCCAAGAGGTCAATGTCTGTTGGATCTCTTGCACACCGACAGCACTAAGTGGCTGCTTGAAACTGTTATACCATTATAGTTGTTGTTGCTATAGTATTACTGGCCATAGTCTATGCACAAGGTGGCATGAGGAGTGCTTTGCTTAAAATTATCTACTCCTTTTGACAAATGTAAGTGGCATTATTATTTTACACTAGAAATGAAGTTGTGGCTTCAGAAGATTAAATAAGTAGTCTGAAGTCATACAGCCCCTAATAAGTGCCAGAGCCTGCTGTCTCATCCAGGACTGACTCCGAACGCACAGCTCTTCACCCCCTACTAAACTTCGCTACAACTTGTGATGCTTCCAGTCTGGGAATTCTTCCTTCACTTTGACCTGTAACGAGTGACTGAAAAGGATGTCTAGCCAGTAAAAATCATACCGTACTCTTACCTTAAAATATGCAAACTGCTTTCTCATATATCACATCATCTGATTCTCATAGCAGCTGGAGAGCTGGATAGAGCATTATCTCCACTTTATAGAAGAAGAAACTCACTCTCCAGGGAGGCTAAAGGTTTCCTAAACCCACTTTCTATATTAATCACATACTTGTCTCAATTTCTGACAACTCTCGGATATTAATTTTCCAAACATTGTGTCTTGTGTCTTAAAGCGTATCCAGTTATTTATATTTGTATTGCAGGGTGGTTAACATAGGGCCTTCCCGGAGAGATATTTCCAAATGGCAGCTGGTGTTTCCTTAAACCTTCTTCCAGGACTAAGTGGACATCATTTCCCAACAGCTAAGAATAGTTCAGTGAATCCTAAAGATCCAAACCCTCATAATAATACACTTTTTTCCTTTCAAAATGCCAAAACATCCATTGAACCCCATCTTCTTTACTAAGTTGACAACGTATATGTAAACTGCAAAGAACATTTTGAACCCTCTTCTAAGTATAAGGCTCTCTGTAGTACTATAGAGTAGAGCATGAGGAACTTTCTTATAATTTTTCTACAAACTATACCTAAATGTAATTTTAACATAGCTTGGACACAAGCTATCAACATATATCTATCAGACATATATCTATCAACTCTTCCTCACTTTCTACCCCCCCAAAACATATAAAAAAGAAATGTAAATCATCTTTTGTTCTTCTGCCTCACATAATCAGATTCTCTTTCCACTGAAGAAGGCGGTAGCTATTTGCAAGGTTGTGTGTTGGCTAAATTGATCAAAACTACCATAGACAGCCACAGGGATGAATCTCATAAACAAATGTTGAGCACAAGAAACCAGATATTAAAATGTACCTTAAAATATGATTCAGCTTATAGAAAGTTCAAAAGAGGCAAAATGAATGTATGATGTCAGAAATTACGATAGTGGTTACCTTGGGAGAGTTGTGACTGGGTGGGGACTTGAGGGGATGTTCTATGAGGCTGACAACGATCTGTTTCTTAGTCTGGGTACAGGTTACATGGGTGTGTTCCTTTTTTGAAAATTCACTGACTTCTACACTTGTAATTTGTGTACTTCTCTCTCTGCATGTTATACGTCAGTAAAAGGTTTCTGGAGAAAAAGTAAGTTAACTCTCCATTTTTGGGGGGCCTTGACATTTATAACAAGCATCTCGATTCTTCTGTCACTTCTGTTTCACTTTGGAGCTTGTCACTGGGAAGTGTTCCACCTCTAATTCTGAAATTCCTCATCTAGTCTCAACCTTTTTACCTGCTCAACTTTGCATTTCCTTCTTGGCTACGGAAGGCAACAGACAATATGATGTGAAGAAGAAGAAGTTCTGCCATTTACAATTGTGTGTCTTTGGCAAGTTGCTCACTCAATGTGACTTTGGGGATCTCTACCTATAAAATTGGGGGAAATGAAATAACGTGGTGCAAATGCCAGCGGAAAGCCTGGCATACAGGCACTCTTAGAAACCTGACTTTTGCCCTTAACTCCTTTTTCCCAGTCTGGCTCTTTACCTAACATAAATCCCATCAACAGTAATATATACAACAACAATGTTCACCACTGCCTGGGAATTCTTGGGAAACCCCATTGTTCATATTTTCTCTTCTACTTTCATACTTGAAAATCACCAAAAGGACCTACCAGAAATGCACTACTCCAACCTCAACATGGCCCTAAATATCATTTTATAGTCTTCCTGTAACAACTGATTTCCCAGTTGTTATATTAAAACATTCCCACTACTCACAAATGCCCATTTCTATCCTCTCACTTTTACCACAGATGCAACTTTCTCCTTCACTGATAGGATAAAGGTCAAGTTGAATTCCATCAATTGCACCTTCCCAGGAGGCTTCATTATACCCACTTTTACCCCTCCATGTCAGTGTCCCTTCTCATTTTCTGCTCCTCCATCTCCTCTAGGTTCTTTCTTTCTTTCTTTCTTTCTTTCTTTCTTTCTTTCTTTCTTTCTTTCTTTCTTTCTTTCTTTCTTTCTTTCTTTCTTTCTTTCTTTCTTTCTTTCTTTCTTTCTTTCTTTCTTTCTTTCTTTCTTTTTCAGGTCCTCACTAATTTCAGTTTATATGCTCACTCATTTATACCTCGAACATCTTGCTGTTCATAACCTTCACAGCTTCTACCTAGACAAACATTTATATTCTCTAATCTATCAACAACCTAAAAGTTTTCTTTAGGCCCTGCTTCCCTTTTATTGCCACTTTGCAGAGAAATAGTTTTAAATTCTGTTTCCATGTCCTTACCAGCCCCCCACTCCTTCAAGGTTTTTTCTTCTTGCTTCTGCTCCCTCCATTTCATGGGAACTGTTTCTCTCTCTCAAGTACCACTGGCTTCTTAAATGTGAAATTTAGTGAACATTTGTCACATTGAATTCAGCAACCCTAATCTCTCCTTTGGCAATCTCGTTGGCTTCTACCTCTTTAAATGTTATTTTCCTTTTGATGGCTCCCAAATCCTTGACCCTTATATGTTACTGAAATGCCACTTGTACATTTCTGACTGACCACTTCATCTTGCCACATAATCATTCCATTTCTACAAACTAAACTCATCATAAGGTAAAATCATCTTATGAAAGAAACACTGTAAAGAAAACAGGGCATCTGATTTTCAAAACTGGTTATTCCACTAACTCACTGGGTGATCTCAGGCAAGTCACTTCTTCTCACTGTATATTTTTCTACAAGAAGCAAAGAGATTGGTCATGCTTCATGTAGAAGAAAATGACTTCTATAGTTATGAAATTCTATAATGCTACGTTTAAAAAGATAAAACCATCATCTTCTTCCCATGTACAATCTGCCCT
The DNA here is from genome assembly GCA_030015415.1 of Cynopterus sphinx. Taxonomy (NCBI): domain Eukaryota; kingdom Metazoa; phylum Chordata; class Mammalia; order Chiroptera; family Pteropodidae; genus Cynopterus; species Cynopterus sphinx. The sequence continues at coordinate 85,949,156 of CM057387.1, forward strand.
TCTTCCTGACATCCATATTTTTATTAATGGCACCACCATTCCCTTAGCCAGGGAAACTTAAAACCTCAGCTTTATTTTCTATACCTCTTTGCCCTTGATTTCTACAACCCACTACTTGGCAGACTCCATGGATTCTGTCTCAAAAATATGTATCACATTCAGTCTCATCTTTCCCTTTCTCTCACTATAAACTATAGTCAAGCCCTGATTTAACTAACCAAGATTTCCGTAGTCACTTTCTCTTTGATCTCCATGTTTATACCACCAAAAGATTGATGTTTTCTCATATCTGGCTCTTATTACATTGAGTAACAGCTCAAAAGTTTTTAATGACACCCATGATTTATCACATACACCCAGATACCTTTATTTGGTGTTTAGGGTTCTTTATAGCCCAGATCTAAAATCTCACACTTTTCTCCTGTACTTGTTCTCTGCTATAAACACGGAAGTGGATTTGTTCTCAAAACAAGTCCTGTTATTCTCGGCAACCTCTCCTAGTTTGTACTGTTTTCTCTGCCTGGATGATATTCTCTATAACCTCTTACTACATTATAATCCCTTGAAATCCATGCTTTTAATCAAGGCCCAAGTCAGGTGTTAATTCTACTTAAAGGTGTCCTTGATTCCCACAGCTGGAAGCCAGCTCTTCCTGCTCAGAATGCCAGTGCATTTGAGTTCCTCTGCAGTGACCCTTTATCATGCTCTAAGCTGATTTAAAATGACTTGTATATGCTCATTTTTCTATCTGGAGGAAAGAAATGGTTCTCTGTTGCACCCAGGAAAAACGATACTTCTATTGCAAGCTTATAACATAAAGTACTTAATATTGTACTTAGGGTATGATTTTTAAAAATGTCATAATAAACATGCCCTTTAGGAGTTATCAAGGAGACAAATTACTACCCAATGAGACAATTAGAAAACAATGTAAGATTTTCTAAAATATCAACACCAAATTGAATTGCTTCTGCTTAGGTTCAGATTTTGTTTTGGGTCAACTCCAAGTAGCTGCCTGATATTAGACAAATTGCCCTAGGCCACGTTTTCCTATGAGTCAAAGGTGGAATTGTCAAATTTAGCCAGAAACAAACAAACAAAAAAACCCCAGAATATTGTTAAATTAAAATTTTAGATAAATAATATATTTTTTTAGTTCTTATGCAACAATTAGTCATTATACTAAAAATTATTTATTTATCTGAAATTCAAATTTAACTAGGCATCCTGTATTTTATCTGGCAACCTTAAATGAGGGGACTATTCTTAATCATCTGTTTCTATTCCAACGTACTACATTCAATAGCATTTTCAGAGAAAGTTAACTATGCTGTTCCCTCAACTCATAATTCTTTCCCCCCTGAATCTTTGCAATTTGATTTTAGTTCAATTATAATAGAGACCCTCTGAGCCCTCCTGGACTCTCCTATCTGAAGTAGCACTTCCTTATCCTTCCAACTCCCCTTTCTAGTCACTCCTTACCTCATTAACTTGTTTTCATTATCTGAAATGATCTTCTACACTCTTTTAGGCACATGTTTATATGTTGATTGTTTGCCTCTATTTGTCACTAGAATAAAATTTTCAGAGAGAAGGGCCTTTACTCTCCTGTTCACAGATGTATCTCCAGTATCTAGAACAATGTTTGACACATGAAATACTTAAGTACCAAATAATACAGTAGCTTCTAAAAACAATTTTTTGACTAATCAGGGCTAAGGTGCTCCAAAGAAAGGAAAGTTGAATATGAGTTAATGTGGTCAGAAAGTTTCTTTAAAAGAGTGGGATTTTAATAATTATCTAAAGTAGTGGTTTGTGGGAGGATGGAGATAAAGTGGGGAATATTTTTAAGGTGTACAAGTTCTTGCCCTCCCTCTCTACTCACTGGACTTATCAGAATTTAGGGTGGAAGATGAGAATTATGGGTAATGTCAGAAGGCTTCCTAGCTGATTCTAATATGACCCCTTTAACCCTATTTGAGAACATTTACCATAAAGAATGAGAAGGATTTGGTAAAGGAGAAAGTATTAAGCATGGTATTATTGGTATGGAACAATGCGAATTGAGCACAACCAGAAAAAAAACGAGCATTAAGTATCTGGGGGGATAAAAGTGCTTGCTGCTCAGATCAGAGTAGAGAATTAAGGAGTTTGTGCTGCAGCTCATGGGCAATGGAGAACAAAGGAAGGGTTTTCAAAAGGAAGTGAAATCATGAAAATGAGAATTGGTAGCTATAATTATTACCAGGGTCAGAAAACTATGGTGTACCAAACACAGCCTACTGCTTATTTTTGTAAATAATGTTTTATCGGAACACAGCCATGCCTATTTGTTTACATATTGTCTATGTCGGCTTTTGATGAAAGGTCAGCAACAATGCCTATAATGCTCATCTTTTGAAATGGGATGTAAAGCTCTACATGCCCTTTAAGATTCTGCCATTGTAGAAATGGACTCACTGCCAAGACTCAACTAACACATTTTGTATGATGATTACATTCATTCTTGCATTAATTTCTAAATATTTTAAAGGCTTTTGTATACATAGGTACTAGGTTAACTGCTGGGTGCCCTATTTCCATGACTTGTGAGCCCTAGACCTTGCCTAGCATCTATTATATTTATCATATTCCATCTATACATGGTTCTGATAACATATAATGGTTGTATTATAGGATCTTCTAACCTAACACAAAATAGAAAGATATAGTTATAAATAACCATGTAGCAAGTTCAAGTCTTTTCCCAGAAACTGATATCTGACAGAGTACTGGCATGAAGCTTGGTTCCCAGCAATAGCACCAGACACATGAGCAGGCTGGGTGTCATGGCTAAGTTTTCCAGTAACTCCAAAAATATCCACTCTTACCTCTTTCCCTATACAGTTATACAACACTAACCTCTATCCATGTCACACTTGTGGTGCTCTCCCAACTTAAGCCTTCTGGGAAGGAACTAATTCTACACAAAGGGCTAGAGTTTGCTCTCCTGAGAGCTTCCTTCTGGAAAAGGTACTGCCTTAGATGGCTTTAAAAGAGCATTCAATCTCCTCCTACCCCTGAGGGTAATGTGGAAGCAAAACTACCTCTTGGGTACAGTAGGTCATGGAGCATTTTTCAAGAAATTTTTATCCAGAGTCTACCATGTGAGATGTTGGGGTTACAATGGTGAAAAAAATAACCACTAGTGAACATTTGTGAATAACTAGTCTTAGTGTCTAGATGGAGTTATATCCTGATACAGGCAATTGAATTAGAGTGGTAAGGATAGCTTAGTGCTAGTCACTGTGTGTCATGCAAACCTACAGAATGGCCAGCTAACAAAGACTCAAAGACTTTTTGGAGGAAGTGATGTCCCAGTAATAAACTGAAGGAGTTACAGAGATAAAGAGAAGGTTGGGGCAGGGGAGCCAAAAGGAAAAAAGTTCTGCAGGCCTAGAGAGAGTAGAGTACCAGAGTCCCATGTTAACAGTATGTTATCATCACTACTGATTATCTGAGTATAGCTAGAAAGTTTTATGGTTGATTCTAAACTTGCTTTGGTGTGTTGCACAAGGAAGCAAGTGCTTTGACTTTTACTTTACTTTTTATATTGCCATTTGTGTGTGTGTGTGTGTGTGTGTGTGTGTGTGTGTGTGTGTGTGTGTGAACTCTGGCCATCACTTTACCTTTTTGAACATCAATTTTATCATTTGTCAAATGGGACTAAGAATACCTGTCCTCACAGGACATTGCAGGGATCCAATGACAATGTGTGGGAAAGTGCTCTGCAGTCTCAAAAACACAAGGGATTATTATTCTAATTCCTGCCACCACCCAGGCCACTCCCGGTTTCCACCCTCCATTGCCCATCCAGATTTGCTCAGCAAATGCAAGCTAATTTTAATGTCATCTGCTGACAATAAATCAAATAGAGTGATCAAGAGCCATAAGACTAGTTTTTAGATTCTCCCAGGCCACACAACACCATAGTCCCTGTTGTGGTAACAGATAACAATAAGATGACCATCAAGGAAATTTATCAACTGGGCAATCTATAATTCTTTTTGTTTTTCTTGCTCATTTGACAAATGCGGAAAGTGGTACAGGGAAGGGTCTCATGAGCATCACCTGGTTAGGAAATGATGTTAAGAGAAGTTGATTTGTAGACAAACTGCATTTTCATAGTTTCCTGTGCCCAAAGCCAATGTGTTCCTTCTGCTTCAGGCTCTTTTCATGTCCTACAGAAACCAGTACAGGGGCAAGGAACTGCAATTTGGAAGCAATTTAGCTTTTCCTTGTTTTTACCCAGTGGTGCTCTGTCCTAATCCCTCCCTCCTTCTAGGCTTACTGTAATTAAATGCTCTGAACCTCTGTCATTTGGGAGACTAATGGCCACTTTCCAGACAGAATTAATCAGTTGGATGAATAGTAAGCTCCAAGCTTTAGAATAAGCTTTCTATAGAGTTTTCAAAACCCAGTGAACACGTTACTTGTGTTTCTCCCATCACAGAGTCATTCCTTAGGAGGAGTTCAGCAGCAATCCTGGCAAGAAGAAGGTCTTTACAGTTTCAATGGGTGTAAAAACCCAAAACATGTTATTTGGGAAAGAAATTCAAATTATGCCCATGGGATAGAAAGGCTATGAAATAGATTTGTGACCTAGAGGTAGTATTTAACATTTTCATTTCACTGATATTGTTTTATCATGAGGTCTCACTTACGTTTATAAACATTTCTTTATTTAATTCCCTCCATGTTTTTTAAAAATATAAGCAGCAAAACTAGCATAGGCAACAAACAAATATATATATATATATATATACACACACATATAAAAGAGTACTGTCATAGTGGCAAGATCAGGGATTTAGCCCCAGCTTTATTTCTCACTAATGGTGAAGGTTTGGGCACATCACTAAACCTCTTCAGGGCTTGGCTTCCTCATCTGTGACATACAGATAATATTATGAGCTTTTTTAACCTCAAGATCAAATGGAGCAAGAACGACAGCCACAAGAACGTGAAAATGGTTTGAAGATCATGATGACCTCTGACTTGGTCTCCCAGAGCCAAAACTTCTCATAGCACTGTGAACAAAGCAGGCCTTCAGGAAATATTTGTTGCTCAAGTTGGCTTCTTAAAATAATGAGTGGGGGGAGTGTCCTTAAATTATGAAAAATTGAAAAAAATCTGCTGATCCGATATTGATTGGTGAATGTTGCATCCACGTGAGGCATAAAATATAATTGTAGCTTATACTGTGATCCACTCAGGAGCAAACAAACACTTTTCTTCGGAATCACACATGTACAGGTACACATACATATTAACTTTCTTTTACTTGGGAGAAAATGGGGCCTATCTGTAGTATCAATAATTATTAATAACTGGATTTTCAAAGCTTACCCACTTAAATATTATGTCAACCAGTACTGCCATGTTTGGGTGAGGAAACCCAGTAAGAAAGTCAGATCAGAGAATAGGCCATTTGTGAAGGATACATTTGGCTAGTAGAAATGAGGCTGTGTAATGACTAGTAACTGTGATTGCCCATCAAGCCAGGGTGAAAAGATAGCCTTGGCATAGAGTCACTTCCATAATAGAACTAAGAGACCCTCTGGGAAATCAAAAACATAAAGCAGGGTAAAGGCCTTGAGGACAGGGTCTGTGTCTAATTCATCTTTATAGTCACAGCTACTCACTCACACACTGTAGGCATCTAATAAATGTTTGATGAATGTATCAATTAAGCAAGTGACCAGGGAATGGAGAGAGTTTCTGGACTGGGAGTCAGGAGATGTGGATTCTAACCCACATTCTATTCATCAGCTATGTGAAGATGGAAAGTCATTTCAAACTTTTGTCCCTCACATGTAAAATGAGAGGGTTGGATAAACCTGCAGTCCACATCAATAAAGTGAAGCAAACTGGCTAATCTCTGAGCTGCCATAGTCACCTCTCCATCCTTAAAATAGTTCTCAAGTTCCTTGGTGGGCAAAAAGAATGAGGCAAGCCAGCAGGGATATTCCAGGATGCATTTAGGAATGCAGTCTGTGTGCTGACCATGTACCCAGGACTAAATTGGTAATTTTTCTTTTTATGGTCAGTATCTCAGGAAGTCTTGAGTAAAGTAAAACCAAAGTCAACAGAAAATAAAGCTATTGACTATAGCCAGCCACTCTATTGTTGTAGCATGACCTGTTAACTGCAAGCATGTAATAGGACCCTTCTCACATGACTGAAGAAGGTAAAAACAAGAACACTAAAGACATTCCCTCTGATGCGTGTGAGCAACAGAGCAAATGATCCCATATGCATTTTAATATTTACGTCTTTAAGGATTCAATATTATAGCATGTTATTTTTCTGTATAATATTTTCATCTTGCAATCAAATTTATTAATATTAAAAGGTACTATAGGACCAGCTGCCATACTGCTTTCTACTTCACTGTTTTCAGATCCTTGTAAAAGATGTTTCAGGTCACAGCAATGCTCTCAGAGGAACCATTCCCCGTAGGAGGCTGAGAAGAAATCTCAAGTTCCATTGTTTAGAATTTTATCTCAATTTGTTAGGGAAGGTTTCTAAAGTGGAAATCCAAAAAACGTCATATGCGACATTCACCTGACTGGCCACATACAGGTTTAACTGGCACATTCTGAGATTGTGTGGTTGATGGAAGATGACAAGCTTTAAAGGCTTGAGTTCAAATTTGCGCTCTGCCACATAAAAGTTGAATGACTTTAAACAGGTGACTGAATTTATTTATTTACTTTTATGGGTAGTAGTTTATCTATCTTTAAAATGGAAGCAATAACCTTTACCAAAGGTTCAACGTTAGGATGTAAAAAAACCCATGAAACACCTAGTACCCAGTAGGGGTTCCATAAATGTCAACCTTCCTCTTTTCTCCAGAAAGCTCTGCCCTTCTGTGGTCTGTGGTCTACTCTGCTCCCTGTCATTAAACAAATTAAATGGTACCTATTAGTTAGTTAGGCAAGCTTTTCCTTATCCTGATCCCACTTACTGAAATGCATTCTCTTTCCCCCAAATATATTCTTCCTCCCATTTTCAAAATTGTAACAAAGAGCCCACCCAGCCTGATGTGACAATAATGACTTAAGGTTGATCTTTAAGTTCGAGAACAAAAGTCAGTGTGAGAATGAATGTATATTAGTATATTGACTCTTAATAAACTTAATAAGATATTACCTTTGTATGGTGTCATCAGATTTACCATGCTCTTATATATGCTCTCTAACTATATCGGAGAAGTTTAGGATAAGGAGTGATTGCACTTTGAAATGATACCTAAATTCATTAACAAATGAGTGAAACAGCTTTTGGCATACTTTTACATGCAGTGGAGTAGGTGACACCAGAACATCCCTGTTCTTACCATGTGAAATACAAGGTAAGCAATCACAATGTGCTGATAATCTGAATTGTTTAACCCTACTAAAAAGATTGAGAACGAATGTTATAATAAAGAGGCTTTTGGAATAAATGAATGAAAAACCAAAGCCCAGGTGAGAACATTCTTAGAGAATCTCTTTTCACTCATATTGTTTGAATAAATTATAAAAATAAAGCAACATGATTTTATTTGTTTTGGTTTGTGGAAGAGTTTAAGAACTTTTTAAAATTCATTTTTTGTTTTGTTTTTCACATAGAAATGTAGTATTGAGAGATGTCAATTAGCTAATGAAATTCGAAAAAGCTTAAAACAATGCCTTCATTATGTGGCACAACACATTACTTATAAAAGTACTAAAAATGTGAAAAGCCCAAAATGAAACTTTGGAATACAAACATTCATTCATGAAATGGGAAACAGTAAAGGACATTAGGTAATAATGGATTTTCCATCCTCATTGACATTACACAAGATCTTTGTAGTGGAAGGGAAGAGAACAACTCTAGAACACTGAGAAATTCAATCATTTTCCCCAAGACTGAATCAGAATCTGTGTGAGTCTACCTAATATTCAGTAAATGATGATATGGTTAATGGATGTAAAACAAGAAAATAAACAAAGGAAAAAGATTCAAATGCCCATGTGTGGCAACTCAAAAACAGAACTGAAAAACCACCATGCAATCAGACAAACTTGAAATAACTGAACTTAATTCTGGTCTACCACCCTGAAATACAGCATTCTTCAGGAAGACAGATGTTTTTACATGCGTCTCAAGTCACTGAATGTCAGGGCCTGGCAGTGTCACCTCACAGGTGGGAACCCAACTTCAGAAGAAAGAAGTTATAGGGAATTATTATGCATATCATGCATACTGAGGTACTTTTGCAAAACTTGATAATTCATATAAATTAGATTTGTTATAAATTATTGAGGGCCTATTATGAGTTGATGCCAGCCATACTTCTAAATGCATGACAATGAAACAAAGTGACAAAAATTTCAGCCCTTGTGGAGAACATATTTAATTATTTGACATCTACACAATCCTAATAGCAGCCATAGAAGGTTATTATTACTATTTTGTAGATGAGGAAACTGAGATTTAAAAGAATAGTTTGTCTAAGGTCGCAGAGCTAGGAACTGGTGCACCAGAATTCAAATCCAGTTCTGTGCAGCTCCAAAGCCCAAGTTCTTACCTGCTTTGCTCACTATCTCCTATGAGCAACAGAAAAAGAACTGTAATAAGGATCAGCACATCTATTTCAATGAGGATGAGTATTCTCCATAAAAGTATGATTTCATGTTTGCAGTAAACAGACTACAACTTACTGAGGAGGCAGCTACTTGGTACCGAGCGCCTACCAATAAGCAGGCTCTCATTCATCAAAAATTTATTAATCAGGTATGTGTCAAATGTTTAACCAGTTCCTGGGGATATAAAATAAGACATAGCTTTTGCTTTCAAGGAGTCAAGTGAGGGAGAAAACATATAAATGGATCATCATAATGCAGCATGATTAGGCTGAGATAAAGATAAGCCCAAGATGCTCAGATAAGTACAGAAAAAGGGTCAAAATAGCCTGAGGGGAAGGTATGTTGATCCCAAAGCTGAGTCTAATCAGCTGGAGTTAGCCTGGGGAAGAAACAGGAGGCGGAGTGAGAAAGAACTAAAATGCTCTTACTAGAAAGAGAGAATGACATGTCCAGGGAAGTGAAAGACAGCATGGTGTTCAAGAAACTGCAAGTATTTCAGCTTAAAGGATGGAGTGTGAGAGAGATGTTTCTGAAAACTGGCTGTCCTATATTTTAACAATGTGCATTTGGGAAGGAGGCGCATATTTCAAGATCCTATAGTGAGTTATAAGTGAGTTATAATACTTATTTAATGGGTCTTGACCAGCATTTGTTTAAAACAACAAAAAACTCAAATTGACTGAAATAGAATAGAAAACATCAGGTATGACATATGAAGTATTGTTTCATAAAACACACATGTGTAGGGACTGAATCTTGATATAAAATGTATGTCTTATTGTGAATTATGACTTTAAAAGTTTGAAAGCCACTGATTTAGTCTATCTTCCAAGGGGCAGAGTGTCCCCTTTGGATCTATTCAACAGAGCTCCCTTGGGACCTACTACTATCTATCTACCTATTACTGTCAGAAGACGGAGTTCAATTCACATGGAACACATCTGTCCCAGTTTCATGAACACTTTTCATACTCCAAAGTCCATGATCTAATTCTAAATCTCAAGTGGACATACAGATAAATTCCAATGACCAGAGCTATTTCTGAAAAGCAATTAATATTTCCATTTTGAAAAAGTGAGAAAAAATATGGACACAAATGCACTTCAAATGACTCTAAGAATGTCTAGGGTCAGTAAAAATTTTTCTGACCCAGGTATGTTTCTTCGCCAAATGAATCACCCAGTTACAAAGCCAAAACATGTGAGTCATGAAATACTCCCTATGTCATATCTTTTTCTTCTCTTATTTACACAGGGATTTTTCCTAAAAATTCATTTAGATTTTATTCCTCACTTTCTATTTTAATTCAATCAATCTCTTGCCAGTTTCTATGTTCTTTGATTTTTCTTCAGTTTTGCTTTTCATAGTTTTAGTCATCTACAGTCATTTGTGGTCCAAAAATGGTAAATTAAAAATGCCAGAAATAAACAATTCATAAATTGCACGCTGTTCTGAGTAGCATGATAAAAATCTCACGCCATCCCACTCCATCCTCCCTGAAATGTTAATTATCTCTGTCCAGAATATCTACACTGTATATGCTATATATGCTACCTGCCCATTAGTCACTTAGCAGTCGTCTCTTGGTTATCAGATCGATTATCAAAGCATCACAGTGCTTGTGTTCAAGTAACCCTTATTTTACTCAGTAATGGCCCCAAAGTAGAAGAGTAGTGAATCTGGATATTTAGTTATGCAAAGAGAAGCCATAATGTGTTTCCTTAAAGTGAAAAGGTGAATATGGTAAAATAAATAAATAAACACACACACATATGTATATAGATTACATTCACATAACTTTATTACAGTATATTGTTATAATTATTCTATTTTATTATTAGTTTTTATTGTTAATCTCTTCCTGTACCTAATTTATAAATTAAACTTTATGTTAGGTATGCACGTATAGGAAAAAAACATAGTTTGGTGTATATATAGGGTTTGGCATTTTCTATGGTTTCAGGCATTCACTGGGAGTCTTGGATTGTATCTCTGTGGATAAAGGGGGACTACTTACTATACACTGTTTCATCTTATTTCTCTCCTCTGAATTAATAAAAAGTTAATATACAAAAAAATTCATATAAGCTATGGCTTTAAAAAATAAATAACTTAATATGTTGTTCCTATTTATTTTTCATTTATTACTCATCTATAAGGCACACGAGTCAAAGAGAAAGTTAACAGAAGTAATTTAATAAATACTTCTTGACTAAATTATCTGGCTAATTTAGGCTATTAAGATAGTGAAATTGATAAAAACAAGTCAAAAATTCACTCCGGGCCTAAATTAATTAGATTGTTGGCCAATATCAACAGAATTAATCAGAAATTATGTTTTGCAGGTCAGCACAAACATTTGTCTATGAATCAGCAACCAGAAGGCAGTGGTGGAAATGACTGATTATCTCTCAAGCCCTAATAATTTACCCTTCTCTAAGAAAAAATCTCTTCTCTGAGCTATGAAAAAACCCCAAACAAACAAAAAAAACAATTTTATTGAGAAGGTTTTGTTGAATCATAGACTTTTTGAACATGAAAACAATCTTAGAGATTGTCTGGTCTAGAGTTTCTAAACCAGCTTAATGGTTGCGAGGTTGAGAACATAAATATATCACATACCTGGCTCTTATTAAGATTCAAATGGTCCCTTGGTTTGGAATTCTATAGTCTTTACATCTAATGAGTAAGATAAGTTTGTCAAGCTTTATTTTCTGTGGTTACTGAAGATTTAAAAAAGATTTTTTAAATTTTTTCAATGAAAATGCAATATTGAATATGCTTTATTAAACTGTGTATAAAACTTAGAAATCATTGATGCAGTCTCACTCTCTATTTTACAACCCAGGAAAATGAATCCTGGAGATGGTAAATGATTTTTAGCTGCATAGACATGATACAGTGTGTGTAATGCACACAGCAGATGTCTGATAAATATTCAATTTAACCACCTTTAAAATTGCCATAAAGGAAAAGAGTGAACAAGGAAGTGAATGACAAGAAATAATTCAATGAGCTACGATTTTGTGGCTAACATTTGCTGGAGAGGGTTATTTTCCAGAAGACTTCAGAATACGCCCTTAATTTCTGTCACATTTTAGTCACTTTGCCAAGAACCCTACAGCAAATAGCTGTTACACGTGAGGGGACACTTGTCCAAGCAAGTAGTATAAAAACAAAGCTGCTTTGTTGAGAGTGTTCCAGTGCTCGTCCTTCCTGCTCTGACTAATCTCAAGGACCTCAAAAAAAGGTCATTTTGCGACGTTCTGGCATGCACATGGGTAAACTTGAATCATCATGTGTCACAATCAGAGCCACTAAGCCAAGTGCTACAGACCAGATGACCATGTCATCCCCAAACAGGTTCTTACTGTAGGTCTGGCCTGCTGGGTCACCAGGGTATTCTAGTTGGGTTTGTTTTTTATTTTACCCCCAGGGACCTGTGGCCCATTGCAAACATCTAAAACCACTGGGAAAATATCTTGAATCCATACATGTTTACTTAGGACAAAAGGACAACAGAAATATTTATCTTACTTTGCAAATTATGTAGACTTACTGTCTCAGGGAGTCTCAGGCACAAATTACATCTAAAAAGGTAGAAGGAAGGGTGAGGTAGAGTTGATTACCTGAGTAATTTGGACACTTAAAACAACAAGGAAAGAAGAATGTATTTTGTATTGGGCAGGTATTTGAATTATGAATGTTCACTGATAACAGTGATCAAAATTATGGAATACTTGTTCAACTTTCTAGCTCATTCCATTTAATAACCATAGCTACCATTTAATGAGCATGTACTATTTGGCAGGTATATACTTAGTGCTTCATGTACATTGTTCTATTCTTATAATAACCATGCAAAGTCAATATTATTAACTTTATCTTTCAAATGGGTAAGTAGTAAAATTGTGATTTGTATCCAAATTATCTGTTTCCAGATGATAAATTGACCTTCTAAGGCTCTAGTATTATTCTAAATCCTCTTTATATCTTTTAGTAGCTGTGTGACCTTGGGCTAGTTACTTAACCTCTCTTCATCTTTATATTCAAAGTAGGGTTAATACTAATCTCTGCCTAAGAATTTGTGGTAGGTGAAACAAGCGTAGAAAGCACTTAGTTGGCACAGAGTAAGCATTCAATCAGTTATTGGCTTTTATCATTACTATAATGATAGCTTATTAGTAGTATATCTGCAAATAATTTGGACAGTTAAAATGCCCAGATAGTGAGACTGAATTTTTCTTATTCACTTCAATGATCTAGGAATTTGTTATAAAGATCAAATCTCAATTTATAATTACATGGGGGAAAAGATTAGGTTATTGCCAGTTCTTAAGGCCCACAGAGCTCAGCTTATGCTATGTCACATGGTTCTACACATTTGACTTCACGGGAAATTGTCAACATAGGTCACCAACAACCATGAACTCTCCTTTTTAACAGCCTGGTTGCTCTGAAAAGCAATAAATAAAATTCATAAACTCCATAATCACCCTCAATAAGTTAGTTCTTCATTTTCCGAACATGGGGAGAATAGAAACCAGTCTCAATAGAAAATAAAACTCATGTGTTTTCTGAGTAAAATTTATAGAATTGTGAGAATATATGATAACACATTGATATACACAATAGCTTGATCTGGCAAGAATGCTCACTGATTTGCTATTATACTGTATTTGTTAAAAAGTCTAAGTACTGGAGTCAGATTTCCTGGATTCAGCTCTTGGTTTCTCCACTTCTTAGCTTCCCAATCTTAGAGAGACTTTATTTAATCTCGATAAAGTTCAGTTTTCTTACCTGTAATACTGACATGGTAAGGATACCTACTTCACTGTATTGTTTTAAAGATTAAAGGCAATAAAAGCACTTAGGCCAGAGCCTGATACAGCACAAGTGCTCAATAAACTTAGCTATTGCTATTTGTTGTCAATCAAAAGGTTTTTATGATCCCCATTCATGAGATCTTGGCAAGGGGAAAAGCTAATGGCAATTTCTTGGGTAACAGAAGTGCCCTTGTCACTGATAGATACCAGGCAAGCTATGAGGTAGAGTGGGACAAGGCACCCACCTTGGACCTCTTCTGTTTATAAGGTTCAGTCAATTTCTATCATTATCCCAATGGGATGCTATATATATATATCATTCTTTCATTGAGGCTGTGGTTCCTCCCTCTGAGCCAGGGCATAAAAGGTAGTGGGGTTGGTGGAGGGCTCCTTGTAGCCAAGTCTCCAAAGCAACTTCATAAAAGTTTATTAGGGGCTAGGATGATAGTGCTTATGATTATACCTGGCATTAGAAAATTCCCTGATCCTAAATTAAGCTTTGATTAAGTCAGGTCACTGAAGTGTAAATGCTGAATACTGTATAAATCCAGGTGGATTTTGTGTCACATTTATTTTTTATTCATGAGTTCAAATTTCAGATGAGCTCTCAGTCATGCCCAGAAGTCCCAATGAGTACTTAAACTTTCTGTGATACTATGTCTTACCCTTTTTCTCCTTAAACTTTTTATCTGCATCCTCCTCCACAATTTAAACCATGAGATGAGAAAGAACTCTCTGTTTTGATTGACTATGTACAGAACTATATTATAAGATTATTATAAGGATTAAATGAGTTAATAAAGGAAAATTACTTAGAACATTATCTGGCACATCGTAACTCTCAATAAATATTAGCCATAATGGTGATTATTTTTACTTTCTTCCTCTTTCTTTCACCTGAGCAGGCATCCTTACTCCTACCAAAATCCTATCCCTCAACCTACTTACTGGAATCCACTGCCCTTTACCTCCTCTGGGATTGTCCCTTTGATTATTCCCCCATTCTCTCCATCAGCAAGCCTTCTCTCTGAAATGTTTTCAGCCACATACAAACATGCATTACTACCCTCAAGTGTTCAACCCATTCTGAATTTGGCTTCCATCCTTATAAGTCTTATAAATCTCCTGTTGTCAGGATTATCAATAACTTCCAAATTACCAAAATGAGTGGCCACTTTGCTATCCTCAGTTTACTTCAACACAGCTGATGGCTATCTTCTTCTCAAAATACTCTTCTTTTTCAAGTTCTGTGACAACACGCTCACCAGAGTTCCTTTTTACTTCTCTGGTAATTCCATCTCAGTCTTCTTCTCAATCTCCTCTACTCAGTATCTGAATATTACTATTTTTCATGAATATGGTCCTGGGCTTATATATTCCCTGTACATTCTCAATCATGCCCATGGCTTTATTCACGATTTATATTCTGGAAACCCCAAATTTAGATCTCTAGCTTAAACTTTCCTACATGACATTTCTTCTAGGATGCATTACAACACTCAAATAGCTAAAATCAAACTTGATTCCTTCCCACTCCTCCCTAAAAAATTTCCTCTTCTAAGCATATCCATTTCAGTCAATGGTATCAACATCCATGCAGTGGCTCAAGCCAGAAGCCTGGATTTCATTTTTGGCTCTATTCTTTCTCTCACTGTTTCTACCTTTACCTTTTCCATCAATCCATTATCAAGTATTGTCTATTTCATCTCTAAAATATATTGTAAATCTGCCCATTTCTCTCTATCCCTGTTTCTCTACCACCTTAGACTAAGCAAACACCGCCTCTTACTTAGACTGCTTCAATGTACCTTTTACTTCCTCTCTTTTCCAATTCAATTTGTCATCCACAGTGATGTCTGAATGAGCTTTAAAAAGCTATCATGTTCCCCCTACATTTTTTCAGTGTCCTCTCAATTTACTTTAATATAGTCCTACCTCCTTACTATTGCTTAAAAGCTCTATAAGATCTGGCCCCTGCCCATCTCCAACACGATTTTTACTGTTCTCCCTCAGCATACTTCACTCTAGCCACATTGGTCTTCTTTCTCAAATACATGAAGCTCAAAATTTCTGAACGTTCTCTTTCCCTGCCTGAAATAGTCCCCTTTTCTTTCTTACCTTTCTGACTTCAGGTGAAATGTTACCTCTTTGGAAAGGATTTTTCTCATTTCTTATCTAAACAACCTCCCCTCCCCTCTCACTATTTTCTACCTCTGTGCTCTTTTAACATACTTCAAAGCACTTTTCAAAATGTGTTTATTTTCTTATTTATAGTCTGCCTCTCCCTCCTGGTCCAAAAGAGAAGAGATCCATTGCTATTTTATTCACCACTACCTAACAAAATGCTGGACACATAACAAAATCTATCTACAAAATACTTGTTCAATAAATGAGTGAATAACTTTAAGCAGTCATCGAAGTGTTAACCTGAGCAGTTGAAACTATAGACTCAAAGCAGAGCTTTGGCCAAACTCACTTAAATAGTTGGACCATGACAAATTATTCTCCCAGAAAGTGGTGCCAAGTCCTGTTGATGATGGAGCATCTCATGACTGTGACGGGATCTTTCCTTCCTCCAGTTTGATGCAGATTATGAGCCTCCTCTGTGAAATTCTTACCCTTGTCTATTTAATTCCTAACCAAGATCCAACTTAAGTCCCTGTCTTTGATGAAATACCTCCCCATATTTAACCATTTAAGTAACAATAAAAGTGATATGCAGTGGTTTTCTCCTCCGTGAACTCACAGGTCCTTATGATCCTCAGAAAACCTATAGCATTCACTGAATAATTATATTCAACTTTGTGTAGTTATTATAAACCAGGTACTGGTTTAAGAAATGGAGATCAAACATAAAGTTCCTTGAACTAACATTTATTCAGCATCACTTGTACCAGACTGTCTTAAGCATTTTATAACATCAGTACTCATACTTACTGGAAACATATTTTCTTTTTGATTTTTATTTATTTATTTTAATTTAACAAATATTTTCCTAGCACATACTGTGTACTAGGCCCTAGTCTAAGGACTGTGCAAATTATAATTCATTTAACCTTTATAACAAACCTGAGGTAGGTAGTGTGATTATTTTTATTTGAGAGTGTTGAGAAACTGAGGCAAAGACAAGATATTTGCTCAGAACCACAGAGATAATGAATAACAGGCCAGAACTGGGGCCCAGGCAAACGAGGATCCAAGGTCTACATACTTAACCATCATTTCAGCAGCCTTTCAACTCCTGTGAGATAGGTGAGATTACTACTGTTTCATCAAAAGGAACTTTGCTAGGGTTACACAGTTCATTCATGCCCTCAACATCAAATATTAATAGAGTGCTTACTAAATATTAAGTACACTGCTGGCTTTTGAGAAATGCAGTGTTGGAACAGATTTGTCCTCAGGGAGTTTATAATTCAGCTACTACATTGGCAAAGTGAGATTTAGATTTAAGAATTTCTGGTTCCAAAACTCAAGTGGCATTTTCATGATCCCATTCTGAGTTAGGTCAAATTTTTTTCAGTTCAGAGAAGAGGTCTCAACTGAAAATTGGTAAAGGTGAAACAGCTGTGAAACCACCAGAGATCGCTTTTATGTTACTTAAATGGTTAAATATTCTACATTTAAATTTCATCCCCATCCACACTCACTGTCATCTGTGGAATCCTGAAATTAAAGATTGCCCACAGTGTTTGGGAAAGTGCCACACACATAGTCAGTGTTCAGTATAGGGATCTTGAATGAGTTGTGACTGGTTGGGTTTTGCTACACTTAAGATTTCTTCAAGCTTCTTCAAACTTGAACAGTTAATTACGATGCCAGACATACACTAGCTTTTCTTGGCTCTTCGAGGACTGTGACTCAAAGACAGAATGGCATAAAACCAGGAGGAATTCTGAATATTCTAGGTCCTGTGTACTTCCAGATTCAATATTGTCCTTTCTAAGGAACCTCATAGCCCCATCTACTGCTACTAAGCCCTAGGGAACGAGAAGTCCTGACTTCGTGACCACAAATTGTTTCATATTTATGTTGCCAAAATAGGCAAACTGAATTCTCATTATTTTTCACTAGTGCAATGAGAAGCACCAGGGCCTTGGTCCTCAGAAATGATGGGAAAAAAAAAAAAAAAACACCAAAAAAACCCAATCCAGATGTATACAGAGCAAATATCAATGTTTGCCATGCTGCTTTGTTTGTTTTGGAGAATGTGGATTTATTAATAATAAAGTTTCTCCATGTGGGAGGCACACGTGGGTCACAAAGTATCAGTCACAGGAAGTAACTCAGGAAAAACCCCATATAGTCACCCAGTCCTGCATCTGCCAAAGGTGTGTGGGCTATGTTTCTGCCTTCTGTGTTTTAACGGCATTTCAAAACAAGAGATGTTAGGTGTGATCTCTCACCTGTGATTCAGAATTAACATTAATGATGGTGCTCATGATCGAATAATGTAAAACAAAACATACAAAAACTTTAAGTTCTTCAAAATTTTAACTCATAACTCTGAGTAGGCTGTTCCCCTAAATATACACAGAAAAAAAAATGACTAGTAGACTTCAATTAGCTGAAGCACGTGACATTTTCTACGGAGACTCATGGGCAAAATGAAAAAAAAATCTACATTTATTTGCTTAGCACTTATTTATTTAACCTTCTAGCTGGGCTGGGTTGTTGAATTTGGTTTTACATCCTGAATTACAAAATTTATGATGGGACCATGTGTCAGCTGTTTTCTGAAGGAAAGAAAGACCTCTGTTCTTTGTCTTCTCTCATAATAGAGCCAAGAGTCCTACATGTTTGTTTAGAGATGTTAAAATATGTGAAAAGTAAGAACAGAACTCTAGCTAGGCTTCCTTTCTACTTCTTCAGTTCTCTCCTTCTGACAGTATTCTGGGCAGTCTTCTGGTGCCTCTTGACTGGACCACTTCACTTGGTCTCCTCTCAAACTCTTCTAATCTATCTGGCAAAAGGTTGCCACAGTCAGAATCAGCTAAGATTTTCTGGGAAACCACGACATGCCTGCTTTGTGTATAATGTGATCAAACATAAATCTTATGCTTTATTTAATTCTCACAACCACTTCGTGACATAAGGAAGGGTGCAGTATGGACAGTGGCCAAGGGCATGGGTTCAGGATCAGATAGAATTTAAATCTTAGTTCCACTACTTTCCCCCCTAGCTTTACTGAGATATGATTGACATATAACATTGTCAGTTTAAGGTGTACAACATGGGGATTTGCTTCACATACAATTGTGAAATGATTACAACAATAAAGTGAGTTCACACATCCATGACTCCACTAATTTTTAATGGAGACTTTGGGAAAGTAATACCCTCATCTGAAAAGTGGAATAAGAACAGTCCCTACTCATAAAGTTGTTTTTAAAATAACTTTAATGAGGTTTAGTTTGCATATCATAAACTTCACCTTTTTCGAGTATACAACTCTTAGGATTTTTAATAGATTTACTAAATTGTGCATACCAATAAATCATCTTAAGAACATTTGGTCCAAAATGGTCCCTCATGCACCTTTACTGTTAACCTCTGTCTCCTGCCCTGGCCCAACTTTTTGTCCTCGTTACCTTTACTTTTTCTGGATATTTCACATAAATAATATATTTTATGGTATCTCTTGCTTGGCTTCTTTCACTGAGCATAATATTTTTGAGGTTCATCCATGTCGTATGTAGCATACATTCTTAACTAGTTTGTTTTTACTGCTGAATAATATACTTTATTGTATAGATGTATCACTCTTTGTCTATCTGTTCACCAGTTGATAGATAGATGGGTTGTTACCACTTCTTGGCTATTATAAAAAATGCTGCTAAGAACATTTGTGTTCAAGACTTTGTATGGGTTTGTCTTCAGTTCTCTCATGCAGATTCCTAATAGTGGAATTGGTAAATTTCTTTTTAACTTTTTAAATATTCACAAAGTTGTTCTGAAGCTTAAACATTGCATAGAGATGGCCTAGCCTGATGCTATGCAGAAAGTAATGATCTATGAAGATTTTGTTGTTGCTGTGGCTGCTCTTTTTCAGAGGTTTTATCTTGCATACTTTGTAAAGCTTAAAAAGGGTTATCAACATACTCAAGATCACACAATTGATAGATGAACTGAAATTCTCTCCCATGTTTTCTGACTTCACTGGCACTATTTCCTGTCGCCAGAGTGTACTACGTTCATTATCCTGAGAAGCACAGCTCTGATAACGCTTCCTCTGAAGAACAAGTATCAGTGGCCCCTAGCTTTACATAAAATAAAATCTCAACTTCTGCACTAGGTATATAAAGCTCCATATTATTTTCCTACCAATCTTTCCTGCCTAATCTCTCACCACACACCCTCACCTTATCTCCCCTTCATGAATCTCAGGATGATTTTCATCCCAATATTTCAGTCCATACTCTTTGAGCTACTATGCCTTGGTTTAATCATAATCTGCTTTCTTGAATGGCATTTTTCATTTTTGCCTTTTGAAATCTTATGTATCCTTCAAGGTAGTTCAAATCATATCTCCTATATCTTCTTTGTGCTTGTGGACCTGGCCGAAAGTCATCTGTACTCGTCTAATCCACTTAGTTTTATTGGGTGTTCAGTGAATGTGCTGACTGATATAAGCTGAAATGACTGGAAGAAACTCAGCTGTATAATGAATGATGCAATATAAAAAGTACTAATTTTTAAAAATTCTTTTATACAATGTCAAGTTATATCACAGTGCAGAGTGTTATACAATCCTGCTCCTTATTATCTGTCTTCCTCTGTGTGTCTAGAGCACTGTATTCATGCTTCAGGCAAATTCTTATCACACTGTATTATACGTCAAATTATGTTTGTCTGTCTCATAGAATGTGTTCCTCCAGAGAACGAACTGTCTTATTCATTCTTGTATACCCATCGCCCATTGCCCATCACAATGCTTGGTTCATGTAATGGTGAGTACTAGGTGCTTTTTGAATGAATGAATGAATGAATGAATGAATAAGAGGATGAGTGAGAGAACGAAGTGTTCTCTTTCTTTTTGACAGAAACCTTATTAAAAGTAGGTAGTAAGACACAGTGACTTTTCCTAAGTAAGTTGTTAGATTCTACCAAGGATCTAGCAGAGGGTTTTGCAAATAGTACAAACATTGTGAATAATTGTTAAATAACTGGATCCAACAAACATTAATAAGTGCCAATGAGTAAGACACAGTTGTAATCTTCCAAGATTCCTGGCATGAGGGAGCTAACAAACGTAGATAATAGTAACAGCAACAACAACCATCGTGTATTCAGTCATTACTCTGTGACTGGCACTATTTTCAGTGTTTTATATTAAATAACTCATTTAATCCTTATAACTCTAAGAGAAAGGTATTAAAGACAAAGAAAAGGATGATGAAGAACCTAACAAATAGAGAAGGTTTAAGAAATAAGTAGCCTAAAAAGTAGTAGTAGGAATGGGATCTAAATCTAAGTTCTCTGGCTCCAGAATCTCCCTATGAGAATACTTTTAAGTTTCAGTGAGGGGCCATGTCCCCTTCATTTTTGTTTCCCCAGCACTCCTAAGCATTTGATGACCATTCGCTATTGAAATTTCCAAACTATAAGGCTGATAGGGTTTAGGAAAATACCTTTTATTATGCAACAATAATGTGGCCCAATGTCAGGGTGGAAACGAGTGGAAGAAGCCCAGGTTTCAGAGCCAGACCAATGTGTTGTGGGCTTAAACTCAAGATTCACCAGTAACTAGCTCAGGTACTATTTCTTCTCTGACAAAAAAATTATCCATCTCAATACCCACACACCACTATTTCTGGGTCAGAAGCCATTTTGGATGTTTGAAGTCTCCGTGAGATTGAATTCTAGACTCACAGTTTTAAAATAATTAAAAATAAAGATAACTAAGTATGAGGTTAAAAGATTTACCTCAGGTCACACACCTGGTTGGTACTGGTACTAAAATTTAGTTTCCTGAGTTCCAGCTCAGTGCTCTTTCGTTTTAGTCACAGAGTTTCATTTGAGGTAGGTAAGTTGAACAAAAAAATAAAAAGCAAATTATTCAAACGGGACTTTCCAGAGCAAGCCTAGAATTGGACAGCTGTCTCCTTGTGCTCAAGTGAGGCCCGCCCCAGTTTCACTATAGATCTGAAATCTAACTCTCCTCATGATGTCAGAGGCTAAGGATATCTTTTAAGCAGTGAGTAATGTTTGGGAGGTAAGTCTCTTTCTGCTCTGCTATATCCTAAAACTTCTCTCTTTTCACCTTGCCCTGCTCAATACCCGAAAGAAATACCTTTCAGTGAAGGGGACTTGTTCCTCTAAGAGAGAAAGACAACACTGTGACCTCCCTGTTTGTTTGGTCATTTCCCTGAGGGAAGACAATGGCTTGAAGCACATTTTCTTTTAAATCCTCTCTCATTCTAGAATCTGTAGAAAAGAGCAGATTAAATGAAGCCTATGAGAGTAGTATCCAGAGAAAGCTGACTATGGTTAAAGCAGCAGATATAAACATCATGCCAAGGGTAAATGTACCTTAAAGACAGATATCTGTGTGGGTATCATCTGCAGAACTTGTACTTACCTGATAGCATAGGGAGGCTACTGCCAAGAATATAGGCTTTAGAGCCAAATAAGTTAGTGTTCAATCCTAGCTCTGTTACTAGCTGAATGTCTTTATTCTACTACTCATCCTTATTGAGGTATGGTTTCATTGGTTTAAAAAAAAATATGAGATAATAATATTGACTTCACAAAGGGTTTTACAGATGAAAAAAAAAATCTCACTGTAGTTTCTAATAGCAAATCTGGTACTGAGCAGAGTTTTAGTATTATGTTAATACTTCTCCCCCACGCCTTGTAGTAGAAACAAATGCTTTATAGTTAACTCTTTAGAAACAAAGGAAACACTTTGGGGACAATGTAGAGTTGACATTGACTTATCAAACCACTGTTTTAGCATATACACTCACAATGCAGGAAAAATCTCATAAATGACTGAATCCACCCTTCCTTTAAGTGACAGAATCCCATGTTAAACTTTCTACGTTTGTCAAGACAAGTGCTTGTCCAGCCAGAAAATGCAGAATGAACTGCTCCCCAGGAAAACCCATTTCATTTACTGCCATAGCTCTAATGGATTAAATAGCTCACTGAGGTAAGCATCTTCTCTCCTATGAATTCCACCAATTGTAACCTGCTTTTGCTCTCTGCCCTGGCAATACAGAGCATGGAAAGGGAGTATTTCCCTAACACTGTTCCCTGCTAACAAATGAAATGAATTCCTTCCACAGACACTTGAGGAATGAGACATGGCAAGTTAGCCCATCAGCAAAATAAAATGGAATAGAAATACATTCCGCTGCTGCAGAAAAAAGAGGAGGTAGAGATAAGTGTTTTTGCAACTTGAGTTACACAAGTTACTCAAGACCTGAAGAAATCCTAAGATATGGGAGGAAAAAGCATGGTGAGATGTTAATTCCTTAAACTCCAGAAAGTATCAAGGGTACATTCAGTTTAGCAATTTGCTGAGAGCAATTCTTTATCAAAAGATAAATGACAGTGAGTTAGAAAGTACACCTTGAAGGCAGGGTCATAGGTCTAAAATATTCCAGGCTGGAGGTGGTTACAGGAGCCAGGTATCTTTGGGTTAGACTGTCCTGGAATGTTACTGAGATGCAAGAATAGAGCAGAAGCTTGGAACTATGGTGAACACAAGGCTATGAACAGGGTGTGAAGGTTTGTCTGCTGTAAATGTGCTGTGCAAAGGGGTTGGAGGCCTCAGCTCTGAATAAATTCTTTCTCAGTGACAGGAACACAAGAATCAGAGGGAAAGTAGAGATAAGAAGGTTTTAAAATTCAAGTTCAAGAAGGAAAGACTCTTGAGGATGACTTAGTGAATCTGGTTGACATTCAAATTTCCAAGTTGTTTAAGAGGATATGGATATTTCAAACCCCATTCTGTGGAAATAAATAATCTATGTAAAAAGGATTCCCACCTCACTCTAACCTCCAACCCCTAATGAGGTATTTTAGGTCAAAATTTAACCTCTTTTTGAGATATTCCTCCTACTTGAATTTAAGTTAATTGGTTGAAGTCTCCAGACATGGAGCACAAAATGACCGGCATTTTTATAAAGCTGAAGCCCAAGATTTTCTTTTTCCTCTCATGGCAACTCAGTAGAGAGAATGATAAGAGGAATGATGATGTATTTGTGTTGTCACCAGCATTTAGGAGGTGTGCTGTCAGTGTTCACAGTAAAACCTGTGTCCTTCTGGTCTTTCAAACTACAATAATAGTTTTCAAAACAATTCTGTGAGCTGAGAGGAATTATTATTTTTACCATGTTTTGAAGTAAGGTCTCGCTTAGTCAGAAGGAATATAAAATATTTTATTTTCTTGAATCTTACATATTTTATTTGTAATAGAGTGGGACATAATTCTGATCCGATTCCTAAGACATGGTTTTCAGTTTGTTGGTTGGTCCTTGTGACGATTAGTTTTATGTGTCAACTTGGCTAGGTTGTAATACCCAGCTCTTTAATCAACATTGATGTAGGCGTTGCTGTGAAAGTATTTTGTCAATGTGGTTAACATCTACCATCAGCAGACAGGTAAAGAGCCCAAAGATTCATTGTTTGTTAAGAATATGTAGAGGAGCTATTGCTACTGAGAACCTAAGTCTTCTCAGCTGCACAAAGACATGGAAAGGTCTCCCAGGGCCTGTGCATCCCATGTAAGGTGTGAGTTAATTTCGCAGAAGTGAGCCTCTGCGAGTAATGCAGGAATGAAAAGGAAGTCATGGTGTTACAGGCTTAGTAGGATGGCTGGCTCTTTTGGTTGGACTGTCCTTTCTGAGCCAGCAAATGGAGAACTCCAGACGTTTAGACTTTGCCTTTCAGAGAGACAGTCACATACACTAAGAGGATGAAACACTTCTTTGGTAATCCCAATTTCCTTTTTGCGCAGATGGCAATCCAGGTTGGCATCATGGATTTTGAAACAAATGTTTGTTTGCTTCATGGTCATAGTTTCAAGTTCCCCAAAGCTGCAACATTGGGGCCGTTGCAAAGTCATTCAGTTTCTCTGTCCGCAAGGCAAATTCCTCCTCATCAGAATCTACCCTTGACTAAGAAAGTCCATTTCTCCGTGGATAAGAGAGCAGTCTTCCTCTCCTTTTACTTGGAAATTTGTTTTACTACCTCTCTTTTGTTCATTCTTTTTTCAAATATAATTTTTGAGCATCTGCTCTGTGCCAGGCACCGAGCATATAGTCTAATGGTGTAAGAAATCAAGAAAACAGTTACAATACATGAAAAACAATTAACATTTATTTAGTGTTTTCTGTGTGCCAGCCATTGCACACTTTACATACATTCTATGACAAAAGTCCTGTTATCACCCCATTGTACATATGAGGAAACGAAGGCCCAGAGAACCCACATTATTCTCGTTTTTACAGTGAAAAGGTGAGGCAAGCTGATAGCATTCTGTACTTTCTTCATTACAGTGATCAAATGTAAAATCATGTATTTATTCATTTAATATTTCCTGGGCTGTAAGCTTCAATAGGTTAGGGTCTGAATTCATTCTCTTCATCACTGTATCCCCAGCGTCTAACACAGCATTTCATGCGCAGTAGACATTTAGTAAATGTTTATTGAATAAATGAATACATAATGAATATGTATGAGACATATTTCTCCCAATTCCTTCATATTTTTTACTACTTACAATCAAATGAATAGATGACAAAGGAATTAAAGGAAATTTTCTATTATTTAGTAATTTTTTAGGCTGTAGAAAATTTAGTAGCTTTGCTTGCTCTCTTATTGTGAAATTATCACCATCCTCCTTTCCCATTAGTTATAATATTCGAGGGTTAGAGTAAGGTGGAGGCAGGGAGAGTATGGCCTAGACTACAGGAAAGAACATGGGTTTTCAAGAAGTACAGATCTAAGTTTCAGTTCTGACTCTATCACTTACTAACTGTGTGGTCTCGAGTAAGCCCCACATATTCCTTGAGCTTCCTTTTCTAAATCTATGAAGTAGGGACAATAATATTTGCAAAACAGTTTAGTTGGGAGAATCAGGTGAGATAATGTATACAGAGGGCTTAGGTGAGTGCCTCACACATAACAGCTGAAGAACTGCTAGCTCCTTTCCCCTTATGCAATTAGAGGCTAGCATATGGAGCTTTGGAAATTATCTAGTTTACTAGATAAGCAGTACTAGCCAGACCAGACCCTAGAAATGTGAAGCACAAAGTGCAACTGAAGGGCAGAGGCAAAGACTGTATTATCTAACCTGACTGTCTCCATGGATCAAATGAACTGGATAATCGCCATGGCCCCAGCTCACTCTGTGGACACGGCCAAAGATGAAGTAGGAAGGTACACAGAACCCTGAAGGGTCACTTTTGGTACTTGTCAACAGCTCTGGCTGGGAGTAAGTCAAGACAATAAACTAAGAAAAGGATCCAGTGAGTTCTGTTGCCTGTTCTCTATTTCAAGGGACAGTCCCTGCTTTGTTTCTCTTCTCTTGGGTGAAAGGCTGTTCCCTGAAATGCTCCGGGCTTCTGAGAACAGCTTTGGAGGCAACTCCATAATGTGCTGGCCAGGGTTTGATGAGAAGCAAGCAAGCAGAATTCACCCTGCCCCCAGGACCACGCAGTCTTGGGGATGCAGGAGGCAGAAAAGGGAACTTAAGTGGTCCTCTTCCTTCCTCCTTCACCTCCCAACATCATATTCATTCTACTCTAGGCCAACTCTGACCTCCTTCCCAACACAGAGAGAAGGGGGTAGCTAAGAATGAGGGTGGCTTCCCTTCCCAGAAGTAACTGAGAGAGGGTATAAGAGTATTTCTAAAGGCCTCCCCCAGGCTGGACTCTGCTGGTAGTAGCTTTTGTCTTCTCTCTGAAGACAAGATTACCAGCTTCTGCTACTACTTTCCACTGAGCTTCCTGAGTTGAAAAACCCGTGCTTGTGCAGGTGCATGCCAAGCCCTACACACTGTATTTAAATACAACTGTAACGAGTTGTATAGCTGTAATCATTCTATCTCACAAAGTGAAGTCCTCTCAGGCTTATGCAAAAGAAAACCCTCGGTTCACTCAGATCCAATTTATCAGAGTCCTAATAGGGTGTCCTTCTTTGCACTCTGTTTTTAAGAGAAGGAATCATGCTTGCATATTGTCCCCTTACATTTACTATCAGCTCCATTCTCTCCCTCCAGCTCCTTTAGTTTTTCTGTATGTCTGGGAGAATTCTACCTTCAGCTCTAAATCTATTTTTACATAATCAGATCTTTATGGTTTCTGGGAAAAAGAATTTTAAAATTCAAAGAAAGATTGCCTTGAGTTTGTATTACTATAGAAGGGAAGTAGATCAGAAACTTTTAAACAGATCTCAACAAGACTTTCTGTTTTGGTTCCCTTCCGATACTAGAAGCCCTAGGCTCTTAGCTATCACACGCTGACCACCTGCGAAGTGCTGAGTGCTATAGGAAGCATGTCGTATACACAATACCAATAATAATAATGACATTTTCCAGGTGTCAGGAGCCCTCCTAAGTGCTTAATATAAGTTTGCATATTTAATCCTTACAACCAACATACGAGTATGCACGATTTCCATCCCGGTTTTGGAGATGATATAATTGAGACATGGAGTCGTTATTTGTCCTAGTCACACAGTGGTTGAGCTGGGATTTGAGAGGCAGTCTGGCTCCAGAGACTTCACTCTTAACCACTACATCCATAGTTTTTCTCATTTAGTCCTCACAGCAGTTTTTTGAGGAAAACTGTTAAAATGCCCACTTTCCAGATGAGAAAACTGAGTCTCAGAGAAGTAAGGGATTCAACCGAGATTCCTAGCCTAATTTAATTCAATGTGCTAATTGAGGACCCACAGTGTGCCTGGCACCGTGCTGGGCACTAAGAGCATAAGACAGGGTGATAAGCTTGTTACATTGAGTCATTTTCTTTTTTCATTTCTTTTAACACTGCCACTTCTTCCTGAAGTAATGGATAATAAAGAGTTCCCTTCAAGTGAAGAAAAGGCACATGTAGTAGAGATTAGCCAGGGATATCAGCATTGTACACATGCCTGAGAGCTAGAAGACACTTAGACAAGCCTGAAAAAACACCTAATATGAGCCTCAGCTCCTTCCCAGTCCTTTCTGATTCAGGAATGAGCATATGTTCATTTGTATTTGTTTGTTCCATAAACATTTGTTAAGCATCTGCTATGTTCCGGGTCACACGCTATAAATTAGAGATAAATTAAAAAAAAAAGATTAGTACTTGAACTTGAGACATTCTTAGTGTACAAGGGGAGAAAATTCAATGAATAATTACAAGATAATATGGCAAATGCAATAATTGAGATTTTGAAATAATAATCAAGATAATAATCGAGAGTAATTTGTCTGAGTTGCGAGAGCACATCCAGAAGACAGCATCTTGAAGGATAAAAAATGCACTTTCCAGATGGAAACGGGTCCAGGAACTAGTATTTACTAAGCATACACTATCTATCAGGCCCTAGATTGAGATTGTATATTTAGTTTAATCCTGACTCCAGAATCCAAAAACCAGTGAGTATAAAGAACTTGCTCACAGTGATAATGTAAGAAGCTGAATAGGTGAATGTTATTTTCGGAAGAGAGAAGCCCAGGCAGTAGGAACAGAATGCACAAAGGCAGGAAGGCAAAAAGAGCCTGGCACATTTGAGGGACACTATGTTCAGTGTACCTCAGTCATCAGCTGTGCATGGGAGCAGGGGATCAAGTGGGAGATGAGGACAAAGAATTGGGAGCAAAATTCTAGAGGACTTTGCATATCTGGTGAGAAGTGGGGATCTTAACCCGAAGGCAAAGGATAGTCAATTAAGAAAATAACATACATCATAATTATAAGAATTGCCTGTGGTTGGTGAAGAGGGAGATAAAAAGGTAGATGGTGAAGCAACTACTCGAAGCCAGGGATATGAGAGAGGAGCCATGGTGAAGGGTAGGATAGATGTCAGCCTTTAGCTGAAAGAAGGGGTTACTGAAGGGGTCAGGCATCTGGCACTTCTGCACATATTTACTGATATGAAAGTGGGGAAGTGCACAGAGTCAAAGAATACGGCTTGGAAATGGAGGAAGACGCTAAAGCCAACATGGTAGAGTTTGCCAACGAGATTCTGAAGAAAGCTGCCTGTCCAAGGTGGCTCCCCAGCCACGAGCCTGGGAAGCAGAAGGGTCCACGTGTGACGTGGATCTCTGGCTCTGAGTCCTGGGGTTGTCCAGGTAAACAGAGCTGTCAAGAATATCCAGAAAGAGACAGATGTTCCCTGAAGACTCTCTCTGCCACGCCTGCGAGCTGCATGACCAGGCTTGAGGCAGGCAGCAGCTGGGGTTTGGGAGGACACAGGCACGTGGCAAGCCTCCTGCCTCCTGGGAGAGCTTTGCAGATGGGGCGGCTGAGAGAAGTGAATCTTTCTTCCCAGGCTCCTCCTCCCCCCTTTGCTTCAGAGCCATGGTACCTTAGCACAGTGCAGGCTGCATAAAGGTTAATTCACAGATGAGAGGCTGCACTACAAGCCACACAGAGGCAGCAGCAAGGATAAAACTCTGTGTGTGTGTGTGTGTGTGTGTGTGTGTGTGTGTGTGTGTGTTGTAAGAAATTGTTTATTCAAGGAACTATATATCAAACACAGCCTTACTCGCAGACAATAGGGATTTGCTTAGACAATTTATGCCACCAAATAAACATCAAATGGGCTGTGTACAGCTAAAGGTGTCACCCTTCATGGTCTCAATTACAGGAGATGCTTTTGCACACAAAACGGCGAAGCAACTATATCTGGGCATCTGCCTGAGCCTACTGTAACCAGAGAGAAAGAAAGGCCGGAACTGAAATGCAAAAGAAAGAAAGAAACTGTTTGGAGCTAGGTCTGCTGCAGTATAAACTTTTCCTTTTCTCTGGCTTACTGCTGTAGCAAAACCCGATGGTTGTCTTTGTAAAAAACGTGTCTGTATCTAGGTCCCTGGCAGAGATTTGCCTCTGGGAGGGCCAGCAATCTATTTAATGACTCCATTGACGTCAATAGCATAACTGAAATACTTACTAACATGCATGATTCCAACTTTCAAGAGGGGGGGGGAGATGGTGTTTCTCAGCAGAACAAAAACATGAAGTGGATTAAACGTGGAACGAACTCAACTCCTTAAGCAGCAAGTGGGAGATTAGATGCTTCAGGTCTCATCGGTTTTAGTTAACACAAAGAAACATTCACACTAAATTTAGAAATTAATTCTGAACCGGTAAAATAGCTGTCAATAAGCAGGACTTTATTTTTGGCAATGTTTGCTGGAGGTTAACATTTTAACTATTTGCACTTTAGCTGACTTGTCAATGTTTTTGCAACTACCCATACTTAATTTAGACATATATGAAATAATTGCAAATCAATATAAATAGCTCAGCGTTGATACTCTGGGGTAAACTTTCATAGAAGGCTATTTTAGACAAAAGCAATTCTTATGAAATAACCATCTGGGGAATTATTCTCAGGATTACTGAGAATAATTAATTAGAAGTAGTTAGAGAATAATTAGTAATTAGGGGCTTTTCTAGTGCATTTTCCCTATAGTTCTGTACATAAATTGTTTAAACACTCAAGGTGAGTAATTAAGGCAATTATACTAATAATTCAGGCCACATGACATTCAGAACACTGATGAAAAAATAATTTGATATTTCTAGTTTTTTTTAATCTTTTCCTTTCTTTTGCCTTCCTTTTCTTATTTAAAAAAAAATCTTCCTTCAATATCTTTTTTATTATGAGTGGTCACAGCTTTTTGCAACAAAATTGATTTTATTTATATTTGTCTACAAATGTCGCAATCCTGCCTGACAGTTCTTGCTTAATGTGGAAACCAAGCAAACGTTCTGGTTATGCCAGGCTTGGTTTCCAGCCATCTAACACGGCTTTGCTCTAAGGCCATCGCAGTGGTTCTCAGAGAGACTTTTGCTTGGGCACACACAGCTCATCTCTCATCCTAGGCCCTGGTAGCTCTGGCAAAGAAAGAGAACTGAATCAATGTCATGACTCTCTGAATTTCTTAGAATCCAAGATAAGTCACTGAGCTCCTTGTCTGTTTCTCGAACAGACTCTGTATCTGGCACACCTCCGTGAACCTCCAGGGGAATATTCATAATTAAAGTCAAAATATGGGAAAAATTCATACTGAGAAACAGGTTTCTTAGGAGAAACCTCTTCTTCTGTTTTATCAGAGTCATTTCCTCTCCAGAATGGCCTGGACACATAATAGAAGAAAATGATTCCCATGAGCACTGAAAAAAAATTAATTAAGTCTATTCCTCACTCAAGCCAACCTATTTCAGACATGCTGGAAAGCCCATTATTATCCTATTTCTCTGCACACAGGCCTTTCTTGAAATACATCTAGGACTGGTGTTGAAAACCACCATCAACAAGGCTGCAGATACTAAGGCTGGGAGAGACTTTGGGTCTACAGCAATCTGGCCTGAAGCCCTCAAAGCAATTCTCTAGTCACCCTTTTTACGTGGTTTGCTGTCATCCCCGATGACCCATGAACTTGGGTGTTGTTCTTCATTACATCTACTCTGTCACATTGGTGGTGCTATTGCTCAGTACAATTATTGGTAAATTTTGAAATAAGAAAATTGGTATAGAACATCCAACCTTACATATCAATTTGGCAGCTAAAGGTTATGTATACGACACATATTATTACAAATCAAGTTACATTTATATGAATCAGAGGTGCTGGCCATTAAAAGAAATGCTTCTCAACCCTTTTGTAAAGAATCATTTTGTGAAGGCAGTGAACACTTGATAATTTACCCTTTCAGTAAATTCTCACATTCATGACATCTCTGTAATCACTACTGAAATGCATGTAAAAGCAAGGGATAGATAGGATGGGTGGACAAAACGTGACAATTATCCTACACATACACATATATGCATACCACGCACACATCCCATATATATCACACACTCACACTCTCATTCATGTACACACACACACACACACACACACACACACTGATTTGTTTTTCAATTATCTGATTTTTTTTCTGTTGAAAATAGTTTTGGGGGTTGAAATCCTGAGAATTACTTCAATTTTTCATTTTGAATTTGTATAGATGACAGAACTCAAGTTTCTGCCTTGTTTTGGAGTTTCTTTCTTCTGTTCTTCCCTCTGCCCCCACACCCCTTCCCCTGCAGCTTTCTGTTCTATTCCTTAAGCATCAGGTAGAGAAGGCTTGTAATCCATGCTTATGAAAAGGCAAAATGTGATAAAAATTGAGATGCTCATTATACTCTACAGCATTAGTGTTTTCAACAGCCACCAGCAGGATTTCTGCATCTTTCTCCTTAACTTGAGAGCATGCCATTTCTGCTCTGCTCTACTTTCTGAGTTTTAAATTCTCTATTCAAAGTGTAAAGATGCCAACTTTTCAGATTTAACTCTTTTTGTTTAAAATCCATATGATCATGCTAATATATTTAAGCAGTTATAGAGTTTCAAGCCTTTTTAAATTTAATGCAATAACTGACATTTAATAGTACAAGAAAAAAAGCAGAACTGAATATTTTTCATAGCCATAGAGATAAAAATATCAACTCACATTAAATTTTAACTTATGAGCATTTTCCTTAAGATAAAATCCTCAAACTTTATGTAATTTTTCTGGTCAAGTCAACATTTACTGTACTCCTAATATGTGAAAATTACTATGCTAAAACATTTTGAATGATAAAGAGATAAACTAAGGTACTGCCTTCAAGTAGGTCCAATGGAGGAGACATGTAAATCATGAATGGCAGAATAGTTTGCAATGGAATTGATGTCATAGCATAAAAAGAAAAAAGAGCAATTATACCAATTTTCTAAAAAATCAGTATGTCTTTGCAGAGGAAAATATCTGTGTTGTACTGGGAAAGCTAAAAGAAATAATTTTGGTTAAACGGTGAAAAGAAAGGTACTGCAGACTGAGAAATCTGCTTTGATTTCCCCCATGAATTATTCTAGTTAATGATAAATTTGTAAGAGCAAATGTGCCAATTTAATCATGATTTCTGACAATTAGCTGTTAAAATGAATTACATTTCCTTTATTTAGTTGCATTTTTAAAAGCCTTCTAAAAAGAATTGCCTTCTCACTTTCTCTGTCTCTCTCTCTGTAACTTACTTTATACACGAATACAATTCACTAAGGCAGGCTTTCCTAACAAACTGGATTATTGCTAAATTTGTGTAAATTATTGTAGGCTTCTTGTATCTTTTATCTGAGATGCCAATTCAAATACACAAGTTCAACTTCAGGGCTAATCTTACTATCATGAAAAAGCACCTTTAAAAGCAGCACTCTAGCTTTCAATTCTGCTTGCTCGGAACCACTTATTTTTCATTCCCCTTTAAAGTTTCTGTTTAAACATACCTCTTTGTCATATGCTGATAAATATTGAAATAACAGGAAAAATCTGCCTGACTTATTTAAGCTGATAATAAGAACAAAACACAGGATGTGTGTGTCCTCCTTCCTTTTTTGACCGTGTTTAAGTGTTAAGATTTTGAAACCTATAATTACGTAATAATTGGTTTGCTACATTTTCTTCTCAATGAAAAGCCAGGATTTTTGTAGTTTGTAACAAAGGCAGGCAAAAACAAATTGCCTAAGTGGTATTGTCATTTCTTTGCTCCATTGTTTTAAAAGAATTTAGCAAAAGACTCTAGTTGCCAAGCTGTAGTTACTGTGCCAATAATCACAAAATGATCTTTCCAATAGCATCTTTGGTTAATGAGCTAATTTATAGAAGCATAAATATCACATTTTTCCTAATGTTTTCAGTATTTATTACAAGAGAAAGAAAACATAGTTTCAATATTCATATCGATTCAAATTTAGGGTGTATCTTAATAAATTTGGTTAACTGAAATGTAAACAAAGGCGTCTCACTGGTAGGCCAGTATGATGAAATGATAGTAGTTTCAAAACCACCTCCCTTCATCTCCAAGTATGTAACACCAGTTTTATGTTAAAACACTCTATCTAGTTTCTTTCCATAAATTTCTAAAGGAAACAGTACATCAGCACTTTAGATTTTTGAAGTCGATGGGTACAGTACAGTACCATTTTATTCTCCCTTTCATATCAGGGAGCTTTAGGGGTAAACTCACCTTTACATAATCTCTTCCTTTAATTCTTATTGTTGTTATCAATTGTTTTCTGCTAAAATTTTTTTTAAAGCACGTATCATAAATACTTCAGAAGTCGACACGTCAATGAAACCTATTGCCTTTGTTCCCTTTGTTCT
This sequence comes from Cynopterus sphinx, assembly GCA_030015415.1. Taxonomy (NCBI): domain Eukaryota; kingdom Metazoa; phylum Chordata; class Mammalia; order Chiroptera; family Pteropodidae; genus Cynopterus; species Cynopterus sphinx. Next base: position 85,982,993 of record CM057387.1, read on the forward strand.
TTTAAGAGTTGGGCTTTTTAATTATTTCCATTATACTTATGGCCACGATACCAGCAAGGAAACACAATTCTGAGCAAGGAAAATGATGAGTATACAGCAAAGGGAATAGCACTGCTGGAAACAAAGACGTGTCGGAGGCAACGTTAGACGTTAGATGATCTCAGTATGAGTTCATCTTACATGTTTCTCCTGTGGTTTTACTCAAGACCACTGCTACACTAGTGGGGTCAGGGTCAAGAGGAAAAACTCCATTTTGTACTTTTAAAAATGTCATCTAACTGGTTGTATCTTATGTCAAGAAGAATTTATGTTCAACACATCCACACGTTGTTCCTTCAAGGTGGCCCTTCTGCTCCACACATACCTCTCAACTCCATATGAAAAGCATAAGCACAGTACTGAAAGATGGGAGGTTAGGTTTCTTTATAACACCTTTGAGAAACAAAATTGGATAACCTCAGAAAGAAATGATTTGTGACCTGGAAAGAGCCTTTGGTTTCACACCTGGAAAGGATGTACATTCAAGTGGGATCTATAGCTGACGTTGAGAGGAAAACCACCAACATAGCTGGTGGGGCCCTAGGCCAAAGTGGGGGCACCTTGGGGCCTTTGAGGTTAGTCCTCTTGCAGTTCACGGGAGCCAGCAAGTTGAGGTCAAGTTGCATTATCGACATTGCTCTGCCCCCTGGTCCTTTTCTGGGAAGCACCATTACCACTCACCCATTGCATTTGAAAAGCCCGGGTGTGTGTGATGAGAGAATCATTTAATACTGCTTTTCACTTGGTTTCACATGGAATGAAGTAAAGCTCCAGCATGCCTTTGAAAAAAGTCACCCAGAGGAATACTTTTGAGGGCCACGTTATGCAAACAAATGCTATTATTTTTTTTTAAACTTCTGAATAAACGGCATATTTATTATTTTGAAACATGGAGATAGGCCATGACATGGCTCACCTTGCAGGTTGACTCTGGAGACAGAAGGCTGGCTAGCAGCTGGAGATCGCCTGTGGAAAAAGAGAAAAGAAGGCCTGAGTCTTTGTATGAATATCTCTCCCTGCATCCCCATGATTACTGAAGAGTTTTCCAGGTCACAGTGAGCTATCAAGTGACATAATGCTATCACCGGAAGGCTGGCTCCTGTAACATGGGTAGATGACCGCAATTCTCTCACATCCAGATGGCCTGGAATTTCCCTATCACAGTCTCCTGGTTGCTTTAACACTCCAGGAAGGAAGTTGTTTACTCCAGGTCCCTAACCAGCCCCTCTGTTCCAGGTTTCCCTGTTCCAGGAGGGCCTCAGAAGAGGATATCCTTGCTCAGGAACGACATCAAATGTAAGAGTGAATCCTAGCTCCTTTGGGCAGTGCTGTAGCAAGTTACAGCCAGAGGAGTCCTGAGAGACCAATCAGTCCATGCTTCCCATTTTTGTACCTCAGAAAACTGAGACCCAGAGAGGTAGAGTCACTTGCCCAAGGTCACACAGCCACTAAGAACAGTAATCCACGTTGCTCAATTTATGTAACAGTCTTTTCATAGAGAAACTGGACACTATTCTACTCCATGACAAACCTGCTGATGTCAAGATTCAAATGAAACAAGCAAACAAACCCAAGCTCTACAAATACTGGATGGATCCCCTCCTTCTTTTCTTTCTTGTTGTTTTTCTTTCTCTCTTCCCACATCCCACCCCTAGTCTTGCTGCTCCTGGATTTGCAGAGCTGATTCTCCTGGATTCTCAGATCATTGCTGGAGAACCTCCCAGAAATAGTACAGAGCAGTAGCCTTCAAACTTTAGAGTACATAGGAGTCACCTGGAGGCTTGTTAAAGCACACTGCTAAACCTGCTCCCAGGGTCTCTGGTTCAGTCAGCCTGGGGTGAGCTTGGGAGTTTGCATTTCTAACCGGTGCCCAGCTGATGTTGATGCTGCACATCTGGGGCCACATTTTCAGAACCACTGGTATAGAGAGCTCTCTGCCACACTAAAGATCATTAGCAACGAGCAAGAGAGAGGAAGTCTAGGCCAGTGGAACTCTAGGCCAGTGGGTCTCTAAACATGGATGACATCTGACTCATTTGGGGAGCTATTAAAAATATGATTCCCTTCCCCACCCCTGGAGAGTCTGTTTCAGTATATCTGGGCTGAGGCCTGGGAATTTGTAATTTTTTACTTCTCTGTGGATTCTTGATGTACAGGCAAGTTTGAGAAGAAAGCCAAATTCTAAATGATAGAGAATGGCCTGCAAAGTATTGCAAAGGCAGGGTCTCTCTACCGATGTGACCATATAGTTATTCTCCTAGGTCTTTGTTAAGTACTCAGAATCCATTTTTGGTCCTTGAGGAATAATGTAGTTTCTGTGTTAAATATTTCATAGTTTCCATTGGGAGCATTATCAACTCATTTTAAGGGTAAGGCAACTAAAGCTCAGAGAGGTTAAGAAACATGCCCACGTGGTTTATAACTGGCATGGTTGGGATTCAGAGATAAGTCTGAATCCAAAGTACATGCTCTTTCCACTATCCCATCTGCTAACACCTGCACTAATACTGAAGGCTCTTTTTCCAGAAAATTGAGAGATTAAATTCCAAGCTCCTTAGCCTGGCATTCGAAGTCCCTTGCTTTTTGACCTCAACACACGTTTCCCAACTTATCTCTCAGAATTCCTCCACGCTGGACATTGCACTTCAAACCACCAGCTGGGTGTTTGCTCTATGCATCTTGCAGAAATAAAAAGAACAGAAAGAAAGAAAAAGAAAGAAGGGATAGAGGGAAGAATAGAGGGAGGGAAGGAGGGAGGAAGGAAGGAAGAAAGGAAGGAAGGAAGGAAGGAAGGAAGGAAGGAAGGAAGGAAGGAAAAACGGAAGGAAGAAAGGAAGGAAGGAAGGAAGGAAGGAAGGAAGGAAGGAAGGAAGGAAGGAAGGAACTCATACATTGTCAAGGACAAACTTGATCACTTCTTTTTCCTTGAACAAGTGCTATTCCTTTCCTGACACTGCTCAGGCCATTCCACTGAGAGGAAGCTCTCCCCGTACAAATCTACACATCTAAATATCATCTACCCTTCTGTGATTTATAAGAAATATATACTTGGTCTTCCTCCTGTTTCCCGCAGAAAGCTGCTAAAACCCCTGGAATTTCCTAAGTGAGGAGAACTATCACGGTGTCTTTTGTTATGTTAATGAGGTGCTTATGGAAATATCCCTGGGGCTGGTTTCCAGGAAACCAATCTCCCGATTAGAGGATTGGAACTTTCAGCCCCACCCAGGACCTCAGGGGAAGGGAGAGGGACTAGAGATTGAGTTCAATCACCAATGGGCAAGGATTTCATCAATCGTGGCTTTATAATAAAGGCTTCATAAAACCCAAAGGGTCTGCGTTAATGTATACGTGGAAATTCTGGGAGAGTGGCAAATACCTTGTCCAAATACCTTGTCCCACTCATCAATTCCATCTGGCTGCTCCTGAGCTATATAGCCTTTTATAACAACCCAGCAACCTAGTAAATAAAATACTTTGAGTTCTGTGAGCTGCTCTAGTAAATTAACTGACCCCAAGGAAGGAGTCCTCCAAACCTCTGATCTAGAGCCAGAAGCACAGGTGACCACCTGAACTTGTGATTGGCATTCGAAGTGGGGCAGACAGGGAATTTTAGAGGACTGAACCCTGAACTGTGGGATCTGATGCTGACACATGTAAATAGTGTCAGAATTGAGTTGAATAGTAGGACTTCTAGGTGGTGTAATGAAGAATTGCTCGGATACATGGGGGAAAACGTACATGATAATTGCTGCTGTCAGAATTTTACTTTCAGAGGTTAAATGCCATCTCATAAGGATATCATCCTTTTGGCTGAAAATGATATTCCCTCTAATCTCCCAGGGGGCTTTCTTAGTACTTTTAGGGCTATTTCCTCATGTTAGACTCATATGGACGCATATTATCCTGACCACTAATCTGTGGCCCATTGATGGCAGGATCCAGTTTTGAACACATTTCATATAACCTCTTCAGGACCCACCATTTTGCCTTGCAAACAGTAGGAAGTCCATAAATACTGGCAACCGGTTGATTGAAAGAACCATTGATGCGAAAATGATGCTTTGAGGAGCCAAATACCATGTGACTGTTTTATCTGGTTTCCTTTTTCCATTAGAGTCTTTGTTCTATATACTAATGGCTGTTCCTCAGACATGGCATATACTCATGTTGCTGGGCTCTTGCATATGTTTTGTTCAGCTGAATATTTTCCCCCTCCTCTTTAAATGGCAAACTCTTTCACATGCTCTAGGACTCAGCTTAGACAAAATGTCCTCAGAAGAGCCTTCCCTCCTGTGTGCCGTCTTTGTGCTACTTCCCTGTGCTCACTGTACCACAGCATTGCTCATGCTAGATTGCAATTCCCATTTTCCTGTCTCCTCAACTCATCTGAAAGAAATTTAAACAAAAATTGAATATTGTTCATCTATGTAACCTTGGAATCAGCAAAATATTTGGTATGATAAAGGTATCTATTATGTATTCATCAGATTAATAATATGTTTTTAATACTCTTATTTCATTTGTCTTCCTGAGTTCCAAAGAAGGCTTTTGTAAAAAGAGACATTGAACTAAGAGACCCTAAATGCTGGAAATGTCTACTTTGTTAATAGCATGTCTACTCATAATATCCACTTCTCTCAATGACTTCTTGAAAATTACAAAAGCTACATAAATTCCTTTGTCTCAGGAGATAATTTTGAAAATATAGTTTTTATTTAGAGGTGTTAATTCAGATAAGTATCTGTGTGTATAAGCTTTGGAAAGACAAGTACCATGTTTATTTGGTTTATCACTTAGACCTGGTACAAAGAAGAGGCTGAATACACTTTAAATGAATGAACTCAATATTTTAAATGACTTCTGGAAGCTGCATTATGGCTTCGAGGGCTTGAGAGTGCCAACTAGAAAACAGTGAGTGCCAGCAGAAAATGGCATTGGCTGCCCAGTTTCCAATGGTCCCTAACTTATGGAAGAATCATAAGAAGTTATATGCCTGGATTGCTGAAGATGGTGATCTTAATAGGGAGAATAATATGGCCCAGCAGTAAATACTTTCCGGCCCTGAATAGTGTCCAGTGGAGAAAGAACTGGACTGTGAATAAGGAGACAGGAATCCTAATCCTGGCTCCAACTCCCTTCCAACTGTATAGCCCTGGGCAATTCATTGAACCTCTCAGTTTCTTTCTCACTTGGGGAGAGCAGGCAGCCACTAACATTTACTGTGAATTTACAATGTGCCAGGTCCTGTGTGAGGAGTTTTAAGTATATTTCCTCACTTATTCTGAGGAAATTTGGCTAGGTTCTTTCTAACTCTGAATGTTAAAAATTTTATTATTCTCAGCTAATTTAAGTTCCATGCCAAAGTACATAAAGCAATGAAAGACACTTCAGATATACACTGAAAAAAAAAAAGGGGTTATTAATTCTTTCTCAAAGATTGCATACATGTTGATTGAATTATGTCCTGGAAGAATGTTAATACAGAGATGTTATATGATTTCCTGATAGCCACTGGTGATATCTGTGATGTTAGTAATACAGGAGAATGACAGAGGATACTTCTTTGCTGTCAGCCCTATTCCCTGGTTATCAGAGTGCTGAATGACAGATAGTCTCACTCATACTTGTGATTTTGCCACCGGTCTCTTTGAAACCAGTCAATGCTTTAGGGATGCTTATCTAAATTAACAGCTCTAAATGAAAGCCATATTTTCAAAATTAACTCTTGGGACAAAGGAAATATAAGTTTTAATTTGAAGCCAAGAAATAACAGGCCCAATCAAGCATTCCTCAATGGAACATTCCATGGAAGGGTGAGGAAATCTCCTCAACAGGAACTCGGAGATTTTCGCCCTTTGGGTGCTAAAGCTCAGGCAGACAATGGATCACTTTTATGCAGAGCAAAGTGCCAAAAGATAAAGGAAATCTTGACTTATGAGAAGTGTAGTTCTATGTGGAAGTTTCTTTTCATATCATAAACCACACTATCCAAATGTCTCATGAAAACCACTCCAAGGACACAATTATTGCTTGAATGTTACAGTCAAGGCAAGGAGTGGCACCCAAGAACCCAAGTCAAAAATCCCAGAGAGAAACTTTAGAGTTCCATGAATTTCACAGTTTCAGCTCTTAACATGTGGGGAGAAAAATGCTCCCAGTATGGTGGATCCATTCTTGGCAGATAATCTTGTCTTCAGTTCTTTGTATCTATTTGGGGGTATTTCTTATGTAGATATAGAATGGAGTGCCTTCAGTTTTCCAGCTTTTCAGTCTGGTCCTGCCAGGCTGCTCCATTTGTAGCTGAAATCCATCATTCGGCTCTCAGCTTAGGCTGAATTAAGGAAACCTCAACTCCCTTCGGGGAAGTTCTAGTGGTAGAGGCCCCACGTCAAACTTCTGCTGGTTGGTGTTGGTTTCAAGGAAGTATTTGAAATCAGTAAAAGAATCAACTCTGTACAAATATGGGTATGGATTTGAGAAAGGTCATTAGATACAACTATCTTACTGGTGGAGAGCTATTTTGTTTGGGGGGTGTGGTTTGATTTAGATCAAAGATGACACAAAGGGCAATGATTTTGCAAGAGGGGTCCTCAGCCAGAGTGTGATAATGGGTTCTGGATCAGCTCTGAATATAGCAGTTATGGTCTGAGGGTGCTCAATTCCCAAAGGTTTATGTGGCTCAAAACACTCAAGGCTATGCGATGACCTGATTCTCAAGAAAGTAGCTTCAGCTGACATTGCCTGTTAATCAGCAGAGTTCGGCTGAATGTCCCCCAAAACTACCAAGAGAGAAAGAATACCTAAGTCCTGTGCTAACAAACCAGTAACTGAAACATCTATTTACCCCACTGCCCCCTACTTCTCCCTGGAGCTATTAAACGTAATGATCTTGAGCCTGTTTTGTTAAGAAGCCTTTGAAAAGTGTCCTTATTAATCCCATCCTCCCCAATTCCAGTCTTCATCATCTTGAGCCAGCTCTTCTCTCCTCATATTTTAATTCCTGAAAAACACTCTCATAGCTCATGTCTCTGCCATCAGCCTCTCTGATCTTCACCTAGTCCATATGATCTTCCTAAATGACTCCGTGTTTCAAAGCCTTCAGAAACTTCTTCCCATAAGCGAGAAGACTTAACGAAAGAGAGCACTGCAGTAAGAGTCAGGATGCCAGGTTTCAAGTATGACTCTGCTATTCACTGGAAGTGATATGTTCTTGTACAAGTCATTTAATATCCTTGAGCTTTGTTTCCTTGTCCATAGAGTGGGGGCAACAGTACCTGTCGCGAATATCATTTACAGTGATTGAAACTGAGACAATTGACATGAAATCTCAAAGTATCATATTGTTTCTGGATTCAGCGAGAGAAATGTAACTATCAATTGTAATAGCTTGCATTTATTGAGCTTCTACTATGTGCTAGATGTTGTTAAAAATGCCTTATAACTATTAACTTACTTAATCCTCAGAACAACCCTATTTTAGTGATTGAGAAACTGAGATGCAGAGAGGTTAATTAATTTGCTCAAGTGGTAGAACTGAGTTATGAAGCCAGTAAGTATGGTCTCAGTGGTCATAAATGAGAAAAAGGTAGGGAAAGGGAAGAAATCACTCATAAGAAAATAGTTTTATAAACAATTGGTGGTCTTTCTCCAATAATTACTTATTGAGAAATTCATATGTATGATAAATAATTATGGAGTACTCACTAGGTATCAGGAATTTTGCTAATTCTTGAAAACTCAAGAAAAAGTAAATGTAATTCTCAAGGGGACTCAAGGCGCACATTGCCTAGTAGTCGACAAATCCATAAGAAGTGGGTTCAGGTTTGCAGAGTGTTCTGGGGCAACTGAGAGGGGCTCAGACAGGCTTGCTGAGGGCAGGGAGAGAATTCTGGGGAAGGTGATAGGAAGAATGAGTTATAAAAGACAAACAGGATTTAGTCAAGAAATCACTGGCAGGTGGAGAGAGACATTTTAGAAAGAGAGAACACTAAGTCCATAATCAGGATGGAGACTAGAATATGCAGGAAGCAACCAGATCACAAGTGTTGAAATGTGATCTTATGTGGCCAGAGATCTTCTCTGATTATTTAACACTATATGTCTCGGTACTTTCTATTGAAATGTAAGCCCAGAAAGGGCAGAGAAGTTGTCCGTTTTGGTCACTGTGTTAGCACCAGTGCCTGGTACAAAGTGGGTACTCAATAAATATTTGTTAAATAGATACCTATGTGCGTGGATAAACAGTATGTACTAAATAAGTACTGGTTGGGTAAATTATCTGATAAATGAATAAACAGGGAGTACCACTGCAAAAGAGGCTCAGCGAGCATCTAGCTTTCATGTATATTGTATCAAATATAAACCCAAATGATTATCAATCAAGCCAACTTAAGTTGGATTATGAAGTGCGTTAGGAGAGAAGTGTAGGCATTTAATCTATCTTAATGACAAGAGTGAGCCAAATGAAAGGCCTCAAGCTAAAGAGTGAAGCCATCAAACAGCTTGTGGTAAAAACACTCTGGTGGCAGCTTGGGCAGTAGTTTAGAGAAGAGACCAGTGACGGGAGAGCTTGTAGTAGGCTATGCAGAACCCTCATAGGAGGCTCAGTAACAAGCTGTGGAACCATGAAAGGAAGTAAGTAAGCTTTCAAGGAGGATTTACTTCCATTTTTAAGAATTCACTTGACAAAAATCTGGATAAAAGCAAAATAGAAGGTCAGTGAATAATTTCACAAAGACTGGAGAGACAGGGTATTCTGTAGCCAACACTGGCTAGAAAATTGAGGAGATTTAGGATTTGGCCCTGGTGTGTCTATAACCTATGATGTGGTTGTTAGCAAGTATCTGGAAAGCCTGGGTTTTTCCTGGAAAGCAAAGAGGTTGAATAAATGGTTCCAAAGATCTCCAGCTCTCCCATAACAGGATCGATCACAGATTCTATGGCCTTCTGAGCCCTGCAATGATCTTTTAAAACTTCGTGTAGTCAACTGCATAACACTTAGACTCAGATTGAAATGAATTTGAAAGAGAAAGTTACTTCAGGAATATCAAGTTCAAACCCTTCATTTTATACATGAGGAGACCAAGGTACCACAATGTTAATTAAAATGACTGAGGTTATGTACTTAGTTGGGTGCAAAGGAGAAGATGATCCCACACTTATGCACCAAATTGCATGAACCTATTTATATATTATTAAAAAATAGGCAACTTGGACTTGACTTTTTTGGTACTTCTTAATCTTTAATTCGAATCTCTGAATTCATTACCAGCTATTCCAAACGAATTTTAATAGAATTTGTTGCTATTCCTGATCAATATTTATCCTTACCAAAGTAGTAAATATAAAAGTCAACAAAATCTTCATTTCGTTCTTTTATTTGTCAAACTCCTAATGCCTACTCAATGTTATGATTAATAAGATCCAGACTAATATCTAACATCTTAACAATTCGATAATACTATGGTGCTCCATCCTATTTTCCAATTTCATTGTGAATCCTGACTTAGATTAGATGGCAAATTTCCATGCAATGTGTGTGTGTGTGTGTGTGTGTGTGTGTGTGTGTGTGTGTGTGTTTAATTTCTCTTTCTCAAATACTATTTAATAATTTTGCCTTTATGGAAGGGATTCATAATTCCACCAAAAGCCCATGCTTACTTGTTAGATGCTCCATGCAGGTTTGTCAGTATAGTGAAGTTGTTTCTCACACTTCGCAAGCTGGCAAGAACCTACAAGGAAATGTTTCAAGTGGTTAGAATCAAAAAGAGACAAATGGGAAGGTTCAGAGGCCACCCTTAAGAAGTATAACCACAGATAGAGAGAGAGAGTGAGCAAGGGCCAGCGTGACACATACCTGGGCAAAAGGCGTTACGATCAAGTCATCGCCATGTCTGGTGAAAAAGAGAGAAAAACATTTAAAAATGCATTTGAATGATAAATGTGACATATAAGTTGTAATATTAAACTTTATCAGTGTTAGCAGCAGAAATGTTATATAAATCCTTCTACCTAGATCTAAGGCAGGACTGATTTAAGCGTAAATGGGGATCTCAGGAACTTGAAAGAAAAAAAAAAACCAGGTTCATGGCTCCTACGTTTACAGTGACTACACATAAAAGCATTTGCAAGCAAGCATGTATCCTTAGGGTATATTCCCATCAAATAGCAGACCCAGAGTACTGTAATTCAAAGCGACTTGCGGATTTTGGTTGCCAGAGCCAGGAAATTCAAAGGGAGGGCTGCTCACAGGCACACACAGAGTTGGAAAAAATGGCCTAACAGTCTGGATAAACGTTAACTTTGGATTTCCTGGCTTTTGTTGATTTGAACCACAGCCTTAATGCCATTTAAACACAGATTTCTGTCTGGGAATCCCATTACTTTTTGTTTTTAATAGAACTTTTTTTCTTAAAGTACTCAGGGAAAAGCTTTTAATGGGAGTGCAAGAACTGAACCTACTATTACCATATCATTGTTGCTCATTTTGTCCCAAAGATCTGATGAAGCTGTACCTAGTGTTATATAAATATGTACTTAGGAACAGTCAAATTGCGTCTTCAGAAATGCACTCTCTCTCTGGCACATGCTTCGATGATAAATCTACTTAAGCCCACATGCGGCAAACTCCATTAAAGCCATTAGAAGACACGTTGGCCTGAGCTGCAGGACACAAAGTCAGGCCAATTTGCTATCACAGTGAGTCATAACATCTGCACAGAAGTCGGCTGACAATAAGCTTCCTTCACTGTCTTATCTACCTTTTTTGTCCTCATGATTGCCATACAAATACGGCACCTTATTAGTTAATTGCATGAATGCAACCAATAGTTAGTAAGCACCTGCCTGGTACCAGGGACTGTGTGAGGCCTGAGGATCCAGAGTTGAATACTTATGTCCATGTAGGTCTCTTCTCTAACACAGGCTTTTACTTTGGGGGTCTTATTTAATATAATATTTTTCTTTCTAACTTTGTCCTTACAGAGGTCCCCCTTCAATTTAATCTACTAAACTTCTTGTGCTTCTACTTTGTACAGTGACTAAAGAAAGAATACTGACCAGCATAAGCATGCTTTGCAAGATTACTATACATCAGGCCCTTTGCTTAGCACTTCATGGGCATTATCTCATTTAATTCTTGTAACAATACTTGAGGCAGGTACTTAATAGTCTCACTGTATAGATAATATCAAAGCTCAGACCAGTTAAGCAACTGCTTAACTAGCATGGAATTAGTTAGTGGAAAAACTAAAACAGTTTGATTTTCAAAATCAATGGTTAATAAAACCATTACATTTCCTAATTTTGCAGTGACTCTGGATAGTTGATAGACTGAACTGTACTGGATACATGACCTCCTCCTCAAAATAAAACACAGCAAGAGAGACAGAAAAATATTCAAAACACTGCAATAAACAGTATAAAAATAGAATGAGAAATACAAACAATGGGTACTTAATGGGGTGTGAAAGAGAGGCGATAATTATGAATTCGAGAAAGTAGGAAAGGCTGCTTGATGGAATGGGGAGGATGTGAGATGAACTTTTAACGGCAGGCTTTAGGTGGCATAGGTGTTAGAGATTACCAATGAGAAAGATTGCCAGAACAAAGACATTGAAATGGGAAAGTACTAAGCATGCTCACTGAGATGCCTCATGGCTATTTGGGGGAAGCTGAGAACATTAACCATTTGTAGAGGGTAAGACTAGAAGTTCCTTCATGCACACATTATAGACAGTATTGACAATGGTTGTGAAGTTGGTGCTTAACTCAGAAGCCAGAAATGAGCCAGTTGAAGTTTTTAGTGAGATAGGCAGACAGAAAAGTGCTTAAGGAAGTAAATGCTATGGACACCAAGGGACAAATTAAAGAGAGGATAGAACTGGGAAAATAGGGGGCTACTGCAGTCTTTCAGATGAGAAGAGATAGGTGAGGCAGAAGGAGAAATAGGAAAAGACAATTCGAAGAGATCCTAAATGTCTGGTCAAGGACTGGCCATATCCCTGGATAAGAGGTCGTGAAGAAATATTATTTTCAGTTTAAAAAAAAATGAGTAACTGGGAAAATAGTTAAGTCATGAGCAGAAATAAAGTGAGGAGGAGTTGGGGGAAAAGATGTATCACTTTCCCACATGTTGTGTTTTCAGATACTCGTTGATATCCTAGTGCAGACATCAAGACTGAAACATGGGAATTAGAGCCATAGATTTAGAAGCTACCTTTAGTAATAGGGGTTGTTAAAGCAACGACAGGGTGTGGCTTCCTGAGGTGGGGGGATATATATGTAACAAGAGCCAAAGGAAGAACCTCTGTGTTCTCAGAGAGGAGTCAAAAGGAGAGAGAGGTTAAAGAGTTAAGAGAGGAGCAGTTGTGATAAATACTGGGTAGTGAACTGTATCAGAACTTCCCCTTCCGAACCTGTTTTCTTGAGATGAACTTTTAGATGGATGAAATGTGTAAACCCTTTGTTCAGAATTCTGCTGGGAAGTTCACATCGTTCATAAGATATCGGGGTGAGTTGCAGGTAAGGTAGTGCAGTTCGATTTAAGCAGATCATCTATGGCTCTTGCGTTTCTGGAGTCTACATACTCAACAAAGTCTAAGTAACATAAGCAAATCGCAAGCATGTGCCTAAAGCTGATAGATATATTGCTGCATAATGGAGAGTTACTGAACTGTACAAACGAATGATTAAAGGGAGGTAAACATTTAGAGGGTACCAAGTCCATGTGACTTTATCATTACAGAACCTTTGAAGTTTAGGAGAGAAGAACATTCAGAAGCAAGAGATGGACTCGCAGATCCCCAGCACTGGCTCCTGCAAAAGCTAATGCTCTATGTCAAGAGCTGCTAGAGAAATGATCAGATAAATGACAATTTATAGCAAGTAGAGGAAGAAATGGCAAAACCAAAAAACTCCTATTGGAGTACAGCCAGATCATTTATAAAACTGTTCTAAATTTTTAAATCATAATACGATATATTAATAATTAAGAATTAAATGGCATGGAAAACAAAACACTTGATTGGCTCTGAGAAGCGATGCACTTTGTTTTCCGAACCACTAGGGTGGGCAATGCCTCTCAGGATCGGGGCCAGATATTTAGAACCATGGCACGAGCACCACCTAGTGACAAAACCGGCACAGTACAATTTGGTAGAATAATTGAAGGTGAGAACACCATGGGTCGTAGAACTCTGTCTACTCTAAACAATAAAATGGTTTTCAAGAAAACAAACATTCTGGTTTCTATTAATTTCACCTTTCTCTGTTTTATAGCTACCCATAGAAATTAAAAAAAATTTTTTTTCTTGTGACACTGTTTTTAGTCTGTCTTACAGATACATATATACTACTGTAGTTAAGAGCACAGATTTTGGAGCCAGACAGCATAGGTTTCCTCCTCCCCACCCCTGCACCCCCAGTTGCACTATTGCTAACTATGAGGCATTAGGAAATTTCTCTATGCCTCAACTTCTTCATCTGTAAAGTGGGATACTGTGAGAATTACATGAGTTATTATACATGTACAATTCTTACAACAGTGCCTGGCACATAAAAACACTTTAGTTATTTACAGTTATTTTTATTAATAGTAGTTATCGTTACTGTAATTAAAAAATTGCAAGTCTACCTTTGTAGCTGCTGAAAATTTTTTTGTGATAGTCATGTCTGCCCTGTCATAATTAAAAGAACTATTTATGTTGTGCTTTACAATTTACAAAGCATTTTCAATGTATTATTTCATGTGATAGGAGAATGCTCTTGACCCTAGGGAATGGTGCAACCACCTATCTCATTGGCCAAGCCTGGAACCTCTCTCTCTTTCACCCCACAGCCAACCACCAACCCATGTTGATTAGAACTTGCAAATATTTATTGATTGTCCACTGGATCTGCTCTAGGGTGGATCCCCATCACCTATTATGTGCATTACCAACGCAGCCTCCCATTTGGCTCTTGGAGACTATTCTTTAAGTCCGTCTACCCTCCAAACCATTCTTCATACTCTAATCAGAGCTATCTTTCAAAAACAATCCTCTGATTATGTATTTTCCTGCTTAAAAGCCTTTCGTAGCTCCCTGCTGATTGCCTGCAGAAAAAGGCCAGCTCCTCAGCATGGACCCTGCATGGTAAGCTTCCTGCTTCCTTCTCTAGTCTCATCTTTCACCACTTCTTCATCCCTTCACATTCTCTGCCTCAGCAATATTGAACTGTGGCTTCCCAACAATGCCGCTGATGACTAGAGAGTTATAGTTAGCACATGGCCCTTTCTCCTGCACACCCTTCTGCTTGGCTAATTCCTCCAGCTTAGCTGTAACTCCTCAAAGCAGGCTACTTGTCCTGCCTGGCCAAACCTAATTCCTGTGCATACCTTTCTATGATTGCCCTTACCTAAAGGTATTAAAATGACTTATTGACTTAATAACCTTTTACCTCCCTTAAAGACACAGAAGATGTCCTATTTGTTAGGAAACTACCTAAATTTAAGTAAAAATTAAAAAAACAACAACAGAAAATGAATATGACCCTCATAACAGCTGAAAAGGCAGGTAGAACAGAGGTTAATATCATTATTTTTCTTTCTCATCTTTATCGAGTGTCTGTTTATGTATTTACTATCCATGTGGTTTAATCATCTAGACTCCCAGGATTTAAGCGTTGGTTCCTTACTCTCTCTGTGCTGTAATGTCCTCACCTTTAAGACAAGAGATTATAGTACCAATCACATTGAGGTTATGGGTATTAAATGAGTTAAAATGTGTAAAGTACTTTAAACAGTACATCAGAAAGGGAATACTCACAAATATGCATTTTTATTTATAGATAATTTAGACACTATAAAAGCTATTCAATATCTTAAAGACATGGGGCTAGTGTGTGTGACAGCAGTAAGTCTAACTTAAGTTTTATTGTACTTTTTGGTAGTCCATCAGCCAATAGGTCTTAAATCTAAGTGGTCTCTTATTTCTGCTTTTCTCCCTGGTTGTTAGATTTCATTTCTCTTGACTGTTCTCTCTAGAGACCACTTTGTCCTCACACAAATGGTGGCTTTAAAAAACTCCCTGTTTATGTAAAACTTTGCAAATGAGATGACCAAATGAAGGAAACATGGATCTTCCCTCCTTGTGGTGTTGCAGGTAGGCAATCAAAACTTGATTCTGTCCAGGGTGGTTCCCGCCACAGCTTTGGGTAATATAACTGGCCCCACCAGTTTCTAGTACTTTCTGTTCTCATTGGGAAATCTTTGCCCCAGATACGAAGGCGTTATGCTAGAGATGACTAAAATACAGGAACGGAACAGCAACCAACAGATAATTTCCACATCTAGGAATGCATCTGAAATTTCCTTCATTTTCTTTACTAGAAAGCCTTATTTCAACCTCTCTTTTGTTGCTGAAAGTTAAAGCCACTTTTAATTTTCCATTTACATTTTTACTCTTAATATCTTTTCACTCCCTCTCCTGCCTATATTTCCTCTTAGTCTTCTGAAAGAGTTTGGATGAGAAATTTTAAAAAGCTAGGGTTGCGTCTACTACTAGGGCTTAATACAAAGAAATTATGCAAAGTTTTCCGCCTGTCATATAAATTCATGACTGATTTGTGCTGGATATGAGGGGCTCTGCAGACCTGATGCAATGGCTTTTGTGTAAAGGCCATTGCACCTATGATCCTCCTTTTTTCTAGGCTCCATGGGTAGAAAGCAAGAGAAGCAGGTTTGGGGGCTGCTAGTTCCCGACTTATTTCAATTCACCCACAGAGTAGTAACTGAGTGAAATAGCTTTGAGAGCATCACTTCAGTTTAGCTCAAGATACCTGTGTGATACTGGATGTTCCAACATGGAGTATGGTCCTCATAACATGAAATACCAGAAGAATTTGGATATTATTCAAGCTACACTGCTTGTTGTGTTGAGAAACAGAAATTTCTAAACTGACAAATATATGAAAGTTTTACTATAATGTTGAAATATTTGCAAAACCAAATTCTGTACTATTTTTATTCACTTAAAAATTTTGAAGTATTCTGTTATTAATATCTTTGATAGGATGCTATTATGTTGCCAGCTGTGTTTTCTAGGGAAGAGCTGTTGTTTATTATGAAACTGTGCCTTCCTACACTTTTTATTTTAAAAAAGTGAGAATAATACTAGAGAGACAATCTTTACTTGCCTGAATTTAAAGTTAGCAACACGATTTTGGTTCTAAAGTTAGGGGAAAATTTTGCTGGTTGGTAAAATTATGAAGAGCTGATGAACTATTAGTATTAGGGACCCCAGATGCAGAGTCATTAGGACTAGATTTCTGTTTGTTTCTACAGCTATAGACTGAGTTGGACTGTGATCATTCAAGCCTCTTCGAGTTCAAAATTTCTATAACTTTCTGATTCTAAGTAAAGAATTGCCAGAGTTTAATTTGAAATTTGGTTAGGACTTTCTGGGAAGCCTCTGGACTGACTCTGAGACCCATCATGCTGGTTGGCACTGGTAGCTGCCTTCCGAGGCTAGTCTTTTATCGATGAGACACTGTGTGAATGAAGCTCCGATTACTTTAGGCTCACCACATTTCCTGTACTCCCCCCACATGAAGTCTACAAAGGGTTTATCTTAAACAAAGAGAGGATTCCAGGCATATTCACCAGCCAAAGGTGTTTATCTTAAACAAAGAGAGGATTCCAGGCTTGGCCACCAGCCAAGCCTTGGTCAAAAACTCTCTTGGTTCTACATGATTGACAGTAAAGTGGTTACCTCTCCTCCAGCCTCAGGTACCTCAACCGTCCTTTCATCTGTTCTCCACCTGGTAGTAGATTCTGCATTGCAGGACATGGGTGGATAGAGTCCCAAAGTTTTAAATATGGTGAGCCATAGCTAAATCATGGGATACAGCATGGCATATAGTTATGAGATAGGGGTAGGCTCCTCAGTCTCTGAGTCTCAGTTTCATCATCTATACAGTGGAGGTAATAATTGTACCTGGCAGGATTGTTGTGAAGATTAGAGATAACAGATGTAAATGCAGCTGGCCCCTGGGGAAGCGCTCATTAAGCTTTCCTTCCACTACTTGTAGAGTTATGGTTCCTCTCATCTTTCGTATTTAACTGCAACCTCCCTGAGACCACGCAACCTTTTTAAGAATATCTGTTTTTAATTTATCTGTGATTTCCCCAATGTTTGTTAATCTTTTATGCCCAGAGGACAATACACCGCCTGTCACATAGGAGAGATTCAGTAAATATTTGCCAAATGAGTGAATAAATGAATTTTGGCCCTCCCTATGATTGAGATATTTTGTGGCAGGGATATGTCTAGTAAAATTAGCTGTCAGAAATGCCCTGGGGAATATTTTCTTACTGGTAGCTTTAAAACACCCCCTGCCCCTTTCCAAGAGAACGACCCTTTTTTGCTTCCTTTCCAACAGCAGAAGCAAGACCAGTGGAATTTTCCAGGCTGAAACCTTAAGGGAGCAACTGATATTTTTATAACATATGATGTTAAAAACAATTGTACATGTGCCCAGAAACCTTTTAAGGCATGCATTTCAGCATCCAACTTTATTTGGTTTCAAAAATTTAATAAACAAGTAACAACCCCATCTTTGTTCTTTAAATAAAATGTAGAGATCTACAATTAATAGCAGCAAAACAGAAACATCAGCTGTGCTAAATAAGGCGTGGAGTGTGTTATGTCTCACCAAGGAGCCAGGCAACAAGTGGGCATTGTGTTAAGGTTCCAGGGAAAGGACACAGACGTGCGGCTGGATGACAGACTACTAAATGTCACCAAGCAAAGGCCACTGAGAGAGGATGCATGTCACCAACCACCATTTTTCTTTTGCACCGTAGCCTCAAGCAAACTGCACATGCTGCAAAAAATTCAAATGTTATTTGCAAAAAGTGTTAACGTTCTCATCCCATAAGCGATTCAGCAGTTCAGGAAATAAAGCTGAGTGAAAAAATTTTAAAAAGTATCAAAAACAGATGTAACTGAACCTTGCACCTAAATTTTTAATACCCTTGGAGACCCTAGCTATAGAGGATTAATGTCCTTAAGGTGGTCATCACCATCACTCCTGCTCATGTTCACTTTCTCCTTCCTCCTTCCTATAGGCTAAAGGGGAACAGTTGTTGCTGCTGCTGTGATGGGGTTAAAGATGAGGTAAGTGTGAGACAGGAAGCCAGACAGGGCTTGTACTCACTGCTCGCTTGGAAGTGAAGAGTTTCTCGACATCGCCTTTGGTGACAAGTCATAGTCGCTGTCTGATCTGTAGAGAAAGGACTCTCTGCGCTGGCTGTGCCCGGGAAAGGTGGCATGAAGCACCAACCCAGAGGAAGAACTGGCCTGGGGGTCCAGAGGGCTTCGACCTGGGGAAGGGCCATTTTCCACATCAAAGCTTAAAGAGAAAGCAGAAAACTCAGGTCACATGGGAACCATGGAGGAGGGCATTTGACATACATACAATGCGAACCAATGTGTGTGCTGAACATTTTACGTAAAACTTCACACTTTAGGGAAAATTTTAATCCTCCAAACAGCTCTGAGTTGTAGTCATTATTATTCCCATTCTGTACAAAAGGAAACAGCCGCACAAAAGTTCAGTCATTAGCAAAGAGTGGAGGCAGGATTTGAACCCTGGAGCCAAGTCCCATGGCCTTTCAGCAAACAACTTTGACAAATTCAGAATAAGAGCCAAACATAAAATAATTTGGTGATAATAAACAACATCAGAGACAGCATGAACACAGCCCTAGCTGTCAGACACTGAGCTATCACTTGAATGAGTCTTTCTAGCTGGGAGACTTCCTGCCATAAATAAATACCACTGTCTCATTAAGGATACACTACACATACTCCTGAATGTTTCAGGAACAAAATGCTATCCTGAAAACATCCACTGGCTGAATAGATGGAAGGCCCAATCTGAGATTTAATATTCTCATGCAAGTTTCACCACAGATAATGACCGAATTAATCTGATATTGCCAAATTACACTCCAGGGTTGCAGAGTTTTAGCTCTGGAAGAGGATGAAGTCACTGGTTCAAGCAGAAGAGCCATTAAGATTTCTGATCATTCTCCCTCACTCAGAGAAGGTACCTCAAGCCCAGAATTATGTGAACAAGCTCTGACCAATGAACACTCAGGCGAGAGCAGCAGAGACTTCATCTCCTGCTTCCCTAGCCTGGTACTACCTTAGGCACTGTGTCCTTCCCATGCTCTCCGTCATCCCCTATTTATTTCCCTGCATGCACAACATCCCTTAGCCTCAAAATGACAGTAACCCTCCTGCCTAGCATTTCTCTAGACCTCTCAGTAGTCCCCAGCTCATCCTCTGTCGAGAGGTATAGGAGAAGGTATAAAGCTGGGGATGCTGCTCGCTTTTCCAAGTCAGACCACAATGGAGAACTTCCCTTGTACTCTTCCAGCTGCCATAACTTATTTCTCCATGCATAATTCTTTGCTTCCACTAGTTCTTACAGCCTGCTCTCCTGGGGTAGATTTTGCTTGTATTTCTTTAGTTTACAAATTTCTTTCTGACTGATGATTCCATTTACCCCTCATAACAATCCTCTGAATGTAGGCCTCTCTCTTCACTTGGGGAAAATGAGGCTTAGAGAGATTTTTAAATACCTTACTCCAAGTCACAGCCTTGTCACTTGTAGAGTGAGAAACGAAACACCCAACTCTTCCAACTCATTTCTTTACAACCTCAGGCTTCTCTAATTACTATTCCCGAAAGTCTCCCTGGGTAATGAAGTGCAATTTCCGTCAGTCCCTGGATTCAAACAAAATCTGTGTTTTTACATAGAGTCAGTCAGACTACGAGCAACCTCGGCTGTTACCTTGAATGAACACGGGGGAGGCAGAAAATTACCCCGAAGCTGTAGGTTTTGTTGAAACAAAAATCTTTTTATTCAAAGAAAAAAATGGCAAAGTGCAGGGCTATCATGCTTCCCCGGAGACTATTCTGAGAAGCTGCCGTAGCCAACCCACAAACTCCAGGTGTCTGATAAGAAGCAGAGAGTGAGATCTCTGGTAAAAAGGACAAAGACGAACCATAACAATCCAATATGTATTTGAGCTTTCAAGGCACTGTAGATGGATTTTCACAGCAGGCTAAGGGGCTGGGATGTGGCTGCCTTTCAAAGGTTGCAAAGCAAGCAGGCAGGTGGGCAATCACACACACCAGCCTGTTCCCAGGCCTGCCTGGAGGTTAGGCTATGTTGTAAGCCAAACACATTGTAGCAAGTGAAAATATAATGAAAGCTAACTTGCAAATGTTCCTCGGGTGAGATCTACACTAGTTGTTGAGCAAAATAAAGAGCTTCTTTGTGGATAAGGACTCCTTTGTGTCACTTGGATCCTGTAGAACCAGTAGGTCCTGATGCTGCCTCTGAACTCTTTTGAGGACAAAGGGGGTAGGTTCTTAAAAAGGGAAGGAAGACAGGACTACATAAAGCTTGAGAGTGGGCATGGGCTTTGAAACTTCACGTATATACATGGTGTTATTCATTTGGTCTGTAACTGTATAGCCTTTATGGATATTAAAACTTTGTAATATTTTTGTAATAGTTGGCAGCCAGCCACTGCCCCAGGCCCTTCAGAATCTGCTGGACATCCAGCTGATCCAACAACTAAAGGATTGGTGTCTGGCGCAGCAGGGGTCCTCTAGCTTTAGCACTATGGACTGTGTCCATTTAATTGGTCAGTGCCCATGAGGTACACTGGTAAGTAAATATTTAATATTAAATATTATGAATATCACTGCCGTGTGTATCTGTGCTAAAATCTCAGAAGGGGTGCCAGGTGGGTACGCCTACCAAACTCTCAGAACTTTTTCCATTGAGGATTTCCTCCAGGGCTCACTCTGCCCTCTTTTCTGCCAGAGGCATTTCTAGTGGGCAGAAAGTTAGTTCACAAAGCATTACCCTTAATGTGGATGTCACAAGGCATTCTGTCCCCCATGTTGGCATCAGGAAAGTTTTGTCCTGGCAGGTAAGCAGGGACCAGAGCCAGATACCAAAACTCTCTCCGTGCTGCTCTCCTTTTTCAAATTTTTATCCTTTCTCCTTTACCCTGCCTAAGCTTAGAGAAGAGCTTGCTGGAATTCAGAAGGAAGACAGGGAAGAATTCTCTGGTGCAAAGAAGCAGTCTCAGTAAGACAAATGGCCTTTCATATTCCCTGGGGCACTGTTTCAAAGCAACCAACACAGATGTACAACTTAGGAACAAACATGAATCACCAACCAGACACCAGCCCCAGTCACAGCAAAATTAGCGGGCAGACATCACAATACGTCCCACAGATCCAGGGCAGGAGGAGGGGTGTGGGCAAGGGGAAGACTGAGGACAGACTAAGCAAAATGAATATGCCACACAAAACGGAATCTGAAATATCAGAAACAAACACATAAATGGGGTCATTATTTATTTAGGGTGATTTTTGCCTCTGTGTTAATCAGGACATACATTTTGACTTTAGGCTTCTTTATATTAAAAATTATTATAAAAGTAATATAAGGATGCTATATAAAACAGACAATAAAGAAAGATACTACCCTTTTGGAAGTTTAGTATTTTTTCTTCTGAATATTTTCCCTACATATTCGGATCTTATTTTTTTTCACAAGTAATTTTCATGTACTGCAGGTTCCAGAATTATCATTTTCCATGGGATACTTGTTCATCTAGAAGCTATACCATACTTTCTAAAGCATTTTCTCTACTGTTTCCCACCACATTTATGATTTTAAATAACGCTGCCGCTGATATCCTTGAGTTTATAGCTACCTTAATATTTAGATGAGGTCACTCAGAAGTTTCATATAGATTAAGAAAGAATGTCACTCACGAGTTTCTGAATATTTGTACCTGCCTGGAAGAGAAATTGTCCATATCCAGCACATGCACTGAAACAGCACTGAAAGTGGCCTTTTTTTCTAGGATCAGAGACTGCCGCTTTGTCCCCAGCCCCTGGCCCAGTTCCACTCTCTGATGCTCAGGTTTCTGTGTGCTGCCTCCACACCTGACCATGCCTGATTCTCTCTACCTCGCCTGATTGCCCACCCTGGACTGATCAATTGCTTATTGACTAAAACCTAATATTTTAAAAACTTTCTCCTGGTCTGCATCTAGAGTTCTCAGCTCCTTAGAGGCAGTGGTAGGTGACACTGTGTGTGAGAAATGGTGTTCCCTGTAACTGGAATGGAATGCCCTTCTCACCATTGCCTCCAGTAAGTCACTCTCCAACATTCAGCTCACATCAGCTCCTTTGATAAGTCTTCTCCGACATTGCAGCCCAGTGTTACTTAGATATACACTCTTCCTCTGTGCTCTCCTACACTTCTTTACTCTTGTACTTTATCATAATACTTTTACCTCTCTATTTAATTCTCCATTTATTTACTGCTCCTCAACAAATTCTTTTCTCCAAATGTGAAGGGACCCAATGTTACTCACTTTTTTATCCCAGGAATCTGGATCAGAGCTTTATAAATAGTAGGTCTTCAAAAAATGTTGGCAGACCAATTAAGAATACTTCAATCCACTTTGAAACATTTTCTCTATCAATTTTTCTTCTTGCCTCCCTACCCTTATCTCAGTTCCCACTGGTATGAGTTTCTGCTTTTTCCTTCAAATGAGTCTATAGAGATGTGGCATTAACTTATTTGATAAGCTTTGAGAGACAATGATCTAAAAATAAACAAAACAAAACAAAATAATAAAATTAAATAAATAAAATAAAATAAAACAAAATACACTGCTGTGTTCTCCCCAAACTAAACAAACTTGCATAGAAAATCATGGGCTTTGATGTTTTAGATAGTGATATCTTAACTTTCCAAAACCCCATGATGAGAAAGCTCTCCTATACCAACTTCTGTTTGCTATCTTTTCATCTCTTTCTTTTTACTAAAAGTAGGAACTCTTTCTGCCCCATACTTTCTCTCGTGGTGGTTTCCATTTCCTAAGAATCTATGCAAAGCCAGCCATGAACTGGTGCAGGGAAGAAGCCAGCAGATGGCAGAAGAAAGCTACAACTTCCCCAGGCTGCACCACCCAGACTCCGAACAGAGAAGCTGAGGCTGCTTGCCAGTCTTGGAGGGAGAAATATGACTGAAGCCTTGTTCATAAGCCTGGGAGGTAAAAGCAGTGATAAAGAATAGAACCACAAGGTGTACATGAAACCTTTTATTAAACGAAGAGAAGTTCTACTTCCAAGAATTCAAACTAAGCCAGGTGGTTTCAGAATTGCCTATAATTGTCCCCTGGGTGGTAGTTTTCTGATCCCCAATTACCTGCACACACCCCAATTTCTGTAACAAAGACTCATGAAGCAACATCCAAGGAATAATTCACTTCCGACCAGAGGAGACTTCTCTTTTCCGACTCAGTCCTTCCTTAGGTGAGTTTCTTCGGCTTACTCTAACAAATGGCCTTACTGAAAAGATCACGAGCTCCACAGAGAGGTTTAAACTCAAAGATCAGTAAGTAGAGTGGCTCACCATCATTTGGGAACAGTGCTCTGCTGGCTCAATTTTTTTTTCTTTCTTAAAATTAGTCATCGACTATCTTCTACATCATTAAATTCCCACAATTCTGGCAGGCTAATTCTATTTGTCTCATCTCAAAGAGGAAAAAAAGAGAAGCTTCAAAATGTGAAACTTCATGTGAAAAATCCTAAAGTGTGACCTCTTTTAACTGCATCTTGCAGCTTGTGCCCAGGGACTTCTCTTTTATGTCTCTACAGACCCCCTATGATTCTCAGAAGTTACCATGCTAGACTGTATTCCTCTATTTACTTATCTCTTTCACACCACTAGACTGTGGCCTTGAAGCAGGAACTAAGCCTTGCTCATTTTTCTATTTCAAGGGCGTCTCATGCCAGAAGGCATACGACAATATTTGTTGAATGGATGGGAGGATCTCACAATTTATACCTTTCACCTGACAAAAAGCCACTTCTATCTAGATTTGAACCTTTGGCAGGTGAAGACTTCTAAGACTCTTCTAAATGGAATTAGTAAGTTCCTCTTTCTTCATCTTCACCCACCTTCCCCGCAGTATCCAGGGATTTCAATCCCAAGAATTTGGCTTTGGAGAACTTTTGTGTCTGCAATAAGGTATATATACATGTATGTAGAGAGAGAGTATGTGTGTGCGTTGGGTGTATTCATGAAAAAAAATGTTGTTTTTTAAAGTTCTGTTGGACAATATTCTCCTCAGTTGTACTCAGAAATTAACCTCTTCAAACATTTGCTTATCATTTTAATAAAAATAAATAACCATATATTTGTGTACTTATATTGGCCATCACCTCAATGTGCTATCTGGTCCCTGTAGATGGGAAAGCTGCAGGGGAACATGTGTTTTTAATCCACTTGCCAGTGACCCACCTTTATATAACTAATGGCTATAGGCTGCAACCAGTCCTAATTTCTAATGAAGGGCTTAACTGTACAGAATCACAGCTAACATGATGAAGAGCCCATGACCTAGCCGAAGGCAGTCAGACCTCCTCTGGCTGCAGATACAGCAGAATAGCACAGTTTTGCCCTACGAACCAGATCCAAATTCTATGACTTCCCTCCCATAGAGTAGGAGAGAGACTGTTATGTTCAGCTCATCTGTATTCTAGGAGCAGCATCTCACAGCTTTCCTTTCTTCTAGGGACTTTGAAAATTACATTCATGGCAATAATCCCAAACTGCTTTCTCCACAGAGAGGTTTAACCAGAGGTAACAGAGTAATGCTGAAAAGCTCTGGAATTCTGGAGATTTGGCTTCTAGTTCCTGCTCTGTAGTGAAATAACTGAAATGAAGGAGTCTCTCCTGCCCACTACCCCTTTAGTCTTTCCCTACTGCAATCAATGAAAAAATGAATGAGTAGATCTATGAGGTGCCTCTGAGATTAGATATCTTACAAGAGTTTAGATATGGAAGAAAAATTGGTCCTCAAGTGTGGTTTAATGTGGTTTTATATTGTTAATGATAATTCATTCATTTGACAAATATTTATTAAGCGCCTACTATGAAATAAGGTACTGTTCTAGGCCTGAGAATACAACAAGACAGACATAGTCTCTTTGGGGAGGGATGAATAATAAATAAATAACTTCAGATAGCGATAAATGCTATGAAGAAAATGAAACACAATGATAACTTAGAGACAGGTGTGAAAGACAGTGTATCTTTAGTTTGAGTGGTCATGGGGTCTGATAGAGGTAGTGGTAAAGTCTTTCTTTGGATTCTTCCCAGTTTCCATTTCTATACCCTTTTTAACCAAAAAATTGAATCAAATTGTGCTTGTGTTGGAATTTGGTGCCATTTATTAAGCTAGTGTGATACTGTTTGTGATTTAGAATAAGAAAAATATGTTTGGTCTTTATCCCTGTTTCCTACACAGAGCTCCCCAAACCCTTGATAAATGTGTCTCTTGTTTTGTTGATGTGATGACTTTCAAACTCCACCTAATGATGGGGGCTGGTTGCCAGGAGAAGTAACCACATGATTAGAGGACTGGAACTTTCAGTCCCAACCCCAGACCTCCAGGGGCTGGGAGGGGTGGTGGGGAGGAGAGGAGGCTGCAGGGTGTATGAATTGCAAATGGCCAATGACCAACAATTTAATCAATCATAACTATATCATGAAGCCTTCATAAAAATCCAAGAACAGTGTTCAGAGAGCTTCTGAGTGGGTGAACATGTGGAGATGCGAGAAGAGTTGTGTACCAGGAGAGAGCATGGGAGCTCTGCTCCCCTACCCCATACTTTGTCCTACACATCTCTTCCATCTGGTTTATCCTGAGTTATATGCTTTTAAAATAAATAGGTGATTTAGTCAGTAAAATGTTCTGTGAGCCATTCTATCAAATTAATTGAACCCAAGGAGGGCTGGGGTCTTGAAAACCATGGAGTTATAGCCAGTCAGTCAGTACAGGTAACAACCTTGACTTGCAACTGGAGTCTGAAGGGAGGGGTAGCCTTGTAAGACTAAACCCTTAACCTCTAGAATCTGACACCATCTCTGGGTAGATAATGTCAGAATTTAGTTGAATGATTGGACATCTCGCTGGTGCATTTGTTGTTGTGGGTAACTGACTGCCTACCTCTCCACACACATTGGAAATTAGGTCTCAGAACACCAGAAAGAGACAGTGATTTAATTTTCTTCATCCCTGCCTTTCTTTCTGAGCTCTTAGCTGCTCCATTATCTCATGTAGCTACATATGTATTATTTATCTATGTGTCTCTACCACAGCATTGTCCATCATAATTGTTTGTGTTCTACTCTGTTCCCAAATGGTGGTGTTCTTAAAGGATAAAGAACATTTTTTCATATGTTTTACCCCAGGGCTAAGGGCTATGTGTGTCAGAGTTTAGGTACCTTATGAAAAAACAAATAAAGAAATAAATGGGACCAAGGAACTTTTATGATCTCACTGTAATACCCACTGCATAGAGCACAGACTTACTTCTCCAATCGGAAGGGATGTGAGCAGTGTGGTGACATGAAGCCTTTTCCTGCCTTCTGCTCTAATTGACCCCTACAAGCTAGTCCTATAAAAAAGAACCAGGGGCTTGCTACCACGTACCATCTGCAGAGAGGGTTGGAACATCTTCTACAGGACACAGAGTTCAAGGAAAAGACAAATGATCCTACTTGGCAGTAGCTGTCCTCACCCCTGTGTTGATGGTGTCAGAGATGGAAATGCCATCAGAATTCCTCTTGATGTTCCTTTGGTAGAAATCTTTAATTCTGCTGAGAACTTTATGTTGCAAGTCCTTTATTTGTTGTGTAAGATCCTTTTCGCTAAAGGAATGCACAAACAAAAAAAGTAATACCAATATCTAATTTTGCTAATGAGATTTTGAGATGAGTGTCATTTTTCAAAAGATTTGTTCCAATGCTTAGGAGTATATTTTAATGTGATTCTTTAATAACTTCACATTGTTTTGTTCCTATGCTACATGATTTGATGTGTAAGAAAGATAGGACCAAGTGCAAATAGTTCTATCTCATAATTATAAGGACGTTATTCCTAACAAGTTTATAAAATATTCTGTCCATCTATTTCTAGGTGAAAAATTATTTCAAGAAATAAGAATATTATAAAGTAAATACGTGTTTCTTTATGTTTTCTAATTATAGCTGAAATTACTCTCAAACTCTTATCCACTAAAATCCTGTAAAGGAAGATAGCTCTTAAAAGTGAAGGTAACTTTCTAAAGGACGGCGATTCTCATGAAAGGTAGGGGTTGCCCAGATGAGAATAATTTTGTGTGGGAATGTGCTTTGTATGTGGACTTCATTAAGCAGGGATGGAGGGAACCAAGACTGAGAACTCACTACTTTGTGTTGCTGCTGGCCTAGTTGCATTTTGAGTGTATAAATTATTCTACTAGTTCAATATTTTCCAGCCTACATTCTTCACCTTTTCTAAAAAGTTATCATAAAAGATAATCAAATTCTTTCTTAAGATATACTGCCACTTATAAGATTGGCAGCCCTGTCAATAAGAAAATCTATTAATCTATTAATTAAATATTTATTAATAAGTATGGTGCCAGCTTCAAGTAGCTCAAAGATAATTGGAATTCTCTTAAAGAGAAATGAGATTGATCTGGGAAAACCAGTTCTTACTCAATCAGCAATGGCTTCAAGAAATTGTTGCTTGTTAAAAATAAGTCCTCACATTCTGTCTGAAAATTAGTTCTAGAATTCTGCTTGAAATCAATAGCTAAAACATGATAGATATGTGATCATTTATCTAGTCCGTATACTCCAGCGATGGGGAACATGTTAATCCCATGAGACACCAAATTTCACTTTTGGATTAACTTGTTTTAGATTTTAGCCTTAAAGCTCTGATTTTAATCTTTAGCCCAAACTTTCCCTAGTATCTGCCCTCCAACCCCCATTCACTTACCCATCCTGTCTTCCTCATCGTGGTAAATGGGACCATCATCTACTCAGTATTACAAACCACAATAATCCATGTTTTTACCTCCTTTCTCACCCCCCTTTTCATTTTTCAGTTGGCCAACACGTCCTGTCAGTTCTACATCAAAACTACACACTTTTCTCTATCTCTGCTGCCACCACTGTTCCAGATATTAAAACATCACTTGAATTAGAGTAGCCACCCTATAAATCTCCCCACTTCCACTTTCTCCTCAACCTCTAAACCTTTCTCTCTATAACAGCAAGAGCACTCTTTTCACACAAAAATCAAATTATGCCACTGCATTTAGAATGAAATTCAAACTCCTTACCATGAATTACGAGTCCCTATATAACATACTTGCTACTATTTCTCCAACCTAATGTTATACCACATTCTCCTCTACTCAGTATGATTCAGCCTCAGGGGCTTCCTTTTCATTCCAGGAACATGCCAAATTCTTTCTCACCTCAGCAATTTTGCACATGTGTGTTTTGTTCACTGGTATATTTTCTTCAAACAGTTCCTGGCTCAGAGAAAGTGCTGAATAAATATTTGTTGAATGAGAGAATAAAAACGGGTCTGTGCCTGTTTCTCCTCTACTCTTTGTATGGCTGCATTTTCATCCTTTAAGCCTTGGATTAAGCCATCTACTAAAAAAATTCCTTCCCCAACCCATCATGTAAGTAGATCCCCTTGTCTTCATAGTACCTATTACCACTTTTCGCTATTTATACTTATATTTTTGAAATTGTCTCTCCTCTTATAAGACTCTCAGTTTCATCTGCTGTGTTTACCAATGTATTAACTGGTGCTTGGCACTGTGCTTGGGACATAGGTGGGACGTAATTCTGAACCAAGTTCTGTTCATTGGATTAATGAATAAATACATGAGTATGTGAGTGTATTAAACACAAACAATCACCTTAGTGATTCATAGCAGACCCATATTATTGTTATTTTCAAAAACTAATTTTTATTAGTAAAAGGGCTCATTTATTGCCTTCCTATTCCTGGGACAGCTCCCACACTAATCTTAAGGAAGCTCAGGTTGAAAATATCGGTTGATGTAAAAACTTGTTACAAGTTTGAAGAAATTTTTTGTAATTATTGCTCTAGACTAATTTCAGAAAATGAGACTGGTTTTCAGGTCAAATTCCATAAGTCATTGACCTTTCAGAGATCCTCAAGTAGGTGTTGAGGTCTTCACTGAAGACGCAGTCTGTCTTAGGTTTGTGAAATGCCATTGCTCAGTATTTTAAGAACTTTGTATTTAAAAACTAATTTATATTCTCAAGGATGAATAGGCTGGTTATCTCCTCCTCCCCCTTTTTTTTGGTGAAGGTAGTGGGGTGGAAGGAGTACCAGTATGGTTTGCCGTATAATAATCATAAAATGGGAAATCATTGCCTCAGCCTCCGGTCTACAGAGTACTTAATTGTGTTTATGCCAGTTAACATATGGCCTCCAAATGTTATCAGTCTTGAACACTGCACCTGCAGACAGCTTGGCATTTGAGTTTTAAAATGTTCTTTCAGGAAGAAAAGAAGGGTGAGAGAAGGCCGATGAAAGAAAATAAAAGTAGAAAAATGAGATCTCGGAACCATTTCTCTTTGACTTCAGCAATACAGTTAAACGCTACACATTTTTTTTTTTTCCTTATAAGTACTGAACACTTACAATGTACCAGGCCACGTTTTAAGTATTTGGTATATATTAACTCATTTCATTGCTATAGTCACTCTGGAGAAAGAGTTAACTTGATCCTATGGATTTGAAAACTGAGGATCAAAGGTTTAAATAATTTGCAGAAGACTACTGAGCTATTGAAAAGGGGATCTTGGATTTAAATCCATTTGAATAAATCCATTAACAAATCAATCAACTCACTCACATCAGCAGACATCTGCTCAGTCTTTCCTCTTGTTACCATATAAGTTTTCATGATTGTATCTGTAGCCAAACCTTTTGTTCTGAACACTGTTCTTTATTTCCTAGTCATAGACTGTACCATTACAGTAATCTTACTTTTTCTTGCATCATCATTTTTCCATTTTGCACGTTAGCAAATGACCTAACTATAAAAATTTATATCTAAAACAAACCAACCCACAAACAAAAAATAACAACCAAAAAGACTTCTATCAGACATATGAAAGTTTAAAGAATTCATCACTAGCAGATTTTAAGTATAAAGAAATCCTTCAGGCAGAAGGAAAATGATACCAGATGGAAATCTGGATCCACACAATGGAATAAAGATTTTTTTTCTTATTAAAAGCTCTTTAAAATATAATTGACTGAAAAACAAAAGAACAATGTATTATAAGGTTTGTAACACATGCAGAAGTAAACCATATGACAATGGGAGCACAAAGGCAAAGAAGAGAGAAATGGAAATATATTTTGGAAAGGTTCTTACTCTGTATATGAGGTGTTATAATATAACTGGAAAGTAGACTGTAATAAGCTAAAATTTACACGAGAATCTTTAAAGTAATCATTAAAATAAAAAAATAAAGTGCAGTCACCATACATATGTATGGGTCTCGTTTGCTTATTTATTCAGCCATCCTATGTCTTTTGATTACAGCATTTAATCCATTTATACTTAAAGTACTTATTGATAGGTATGTAGTTATTGCCATTTTATTATTCATAGTTTTGATCTTTTCTTCCCCTTCCCCTTCTCCAAAAAGTCCCTTTAATATTTCTTGTAATGCTGATTTGGTGGTGATGAACTTCTTTACCATTTTCTTATTTGGGAAGCTCTTTAGAGGATCACTTCATAAGTTATATAAATATCTAACCACTATGCTGTACACATGAAACTAATGTAATGTTAAATGTCAACCGTAATTAAAATTTTTTTTTTAAATAAAAAAAAAAAAACTTGTTAGAAGAGGTGACAGAACAGGCTCTAGGCTGGGTCTTCAGGAAGATACCAGAACATCAAAACAAAACAAAACAAAACAAAACAAAACTGCGAAGAGCTATAATTAAGGAAATAAAATAGACACATAAGACAATTTTTTAAACAGAGCTGAAAAAAAGGAAAAAGCACTTCATAAGAAATCCCTCTTATCATTATCAGTGCCCAGCATCTTGCTCGAACCAATGGTCAATTCTCAGTCACCATCTTTCTCAAAGTGGCAGAAGCATTTGCCACAATTTATCCTTCTTTTATTTTGACTTATATGATGGGATCCCGTTAGCTTTTTCCCCTCCTTATTTCATTGACTTTCATAGGTCTTTAATCTCTTCCCAAAATCTACATGTTGGAGAGTCCTTGAGCACAGCTCACAGCCCTATTTTCTTTATCTGCACTCATTTTCTAGGTGATTTTTATCGTTGCTGTTATCACGGTATAAAATACTATCTATTCGCCAATGACCCCTTAATGTGTTTAACATAGTAATAATTACAGGAAGAATATTATGAATGGTTAGAGGCTCATAATATAACTACGGAAAGCTGGAAACCTCAAGAAAAGCAAAGGCACTTTAAAAGGTAAAGGTCTTAAATGTGGTACTGATGCCAGGTACTGCCAGTGAGGCGCCCAGACTGTGCCTTCTGGTATATTCAAGCACTGTCTGCATTGCTTTCATATGTACATCACTGTCCGCAGTGCTAGTGGTAATTCTATGTAAAATGCATCCAATTTCTATAAAACTATTTAGCATTGATTTTGCATCTGAAGAGTTTCAGACACGTCAAGGCTCCAAAAATAAACGATATCATGATTCTATTAGAGCTCAAGCAAAGTCTCCAGGCTTCACTGTTTTTTTGCCATCATTTTTAGAAATTAAATCTTCCTGTAATCTAAACTAAAAGAGGAGCAGGTCACAGCTTGCCCTTCATCAGACTAGGCAGTCCCTCTTTTTATTGCCCAAAGCCAAGGTGAGGTGGGGCCAGTCAGGCTTGGGGAATGGTCTCACTATTAAAGTATCTTGGGGGAACTGTGAGGATCCTTTATCCCACATTTGGCTTTTACACAAGGAATAAAAACCATATATCATCATTACAGGCTTCAGTTTTTCTTTGAAGAGCAGTCTTTTCAAAAGAGGTATACAGGATCAGTGTTTTGAAGAAGACAGAGAAGCCCTTCCTTTTTAACCAATGTGAATTCATTTTCCTCTTCAGATAACAATTCCTATTCATAACTCTTTATTTTGGAAAGGGCATTCTTACTTTACAAATCCATCTTTTTAATAACAGAAACAATTACTGCCTTCAAATCTAAGTATTTGAGGAAACACATTTGTAAAGCATTTTCTCTCTTTGAATTGCTTCTCCCACATCCCTGTCTTTTGACTGACTCATTCATAAACAGTTAAACAAGTCATTAAAGGGCTGATTTATCTGATATAGACATAGACATCCCCTGACTATTTCTTCTTGGCTCTGTCATTAATCCCATTTCCTCGTTTTATCTTTTCACAACCAATTCTCTCAACATGGATTTCCTCCTTAATACTCAATTATCTTAACTACTGGTAAATTACCCAGTCAAAACAAAACATCAGTTTCAGTAATCAAAAGGACAGAGGGCTCTTCACATGGCATTTCTGACTCATATTTCTGACGCACAGATGAATGTACTAGGTTTGTGCCACCTCAATAATGGGGCATTACTTGGACAAATAAAACCTATCACCTTACACAGTCTAGCTGAGTTTCTTGTATGTTTTCTTCTCAATTTTATAAATGAGTTTTGTAACTTCTCCAATATTCTTCAATACGTTTTTTAAATTCTATTCTGACATGTGACTATTCTAGACAAGTAAGCAATAATACTCATTCTATTTTCCATGCAGGTTTTCCAATTTAGAAACTATTTTTAATATGAATTAAGGGATGCTTAAGATCATCTCTTATTTAATATAAATAGCAGCAAGTTTTATTCTTATTAAGAAAATCAAGTTTGGGAATAAGTTTTTTTGTTTTGTTTTGTTTTACATAGATAGTTCTTCTGATGAGCAAAATGCAAATATCTTTGCTATCTTGGAACGACAATATTACAGAAAAGGATGCAAAACTCTCAAATCTCTCTTAATAATTCCTGCAGTGGGATCATTATGTCTGATTGATATTTCAGGCATGTTTCAAACTTCTTTTTTTTTAAGCTGCAGCAAAAATACAAATCGTGTTTTAACTCTCCTATGCCAAAACCTCTAATAAAGCATTATTGCAGACAAAAGAAAGTTCAGATAACTCTGCCTGGTAGTCAAGGTTCTAATGGTATGATCTAAACTTTACCTTCTAAGTTTATGCACCAGACCTCTTATCTATAGTCTAATCAAGCTGAATTATGTATTCTCCCAGAGCTGTATCTACTTGCTTTTGCTTATGCTCTTCCTAATTCTAGACTATCCTTCCATCTAGAAGAACCTTTCTGACAATTCCACAAATCCAAGACCATGTATGTGCAAGGGATGAGGTAGGGGATTGAAAGGCCAAGAATTAGGGATAATTCAGCAACTCTAACTGTGGGAGTGACTGCCTAGAGACTGTTAAGCTTCCCTGTGTTGTTAGTCCCCTTAAGAAATACTTAGAGTGATTCAAGGGGTCCTATATATCATGGGAAATAATTGCCTTGGGAATAATCTACTTGGAATCATTTAATGCAATCAATCAGGCAGAAGTTTGAAATGAGATAGACCTGGCTCTGAATAAAAGCTCTGCCATTTTCTAACCAAAGCGCCTTGGATTTAACCTCTCTGAGACTTTGTTTCCTCATGTGTAAAATCATGATAGAAGAGAAAGCTAAAGGCTTTGAAGATTAAATTAAATAATATGTGTAAAAATTTAGAAACTCACTTCTGCCATTTGCTAGCCATGCCAGCACAGGACAAATGCAATAGAACAGAAATGACACTATAGTTAATTTAGAGAGAGGGTCTGAGATGTTATCATTGACTACCTGCACTCCTGAAATGTTAATTCCCCAAGATCTATAGACACCATATAGCAGACCCCAAAGTTTTCATGTGACTTGGGAAGCTGCTGATGTCTGGAGTGGGAATTTAGTGAAGTGTTGACAATGCCTTGGTCTGTGAAGCTGTGGTGCCCACTCTGTAACAGAGCCTCTGGGGAAGGTTGCCCAAAGCCAGGAGGCTGAATAGTTTTAGAAGATAAGCAGCTCAGAAAGAGTCAAAATGTGTATGGCAGGCCGTGAATTGGCTGTCACAAAGTCTCATACCATATTTGCCTCCTAAGATGCCTCCTCTTTGCTTTGAGGCTAAGAGTGTCCAAGTGATATGATTTTGACCAAGAGATGTAAGTGGAAGTCTCTAAAGAAGGCTCTGCTTCCCAAATCTTAGGTCAGACATATAAAATCGCCATTTCTGTATTAAAAAATAGTTGAAATTCAGTAATTTTAGATAGTTCAAACCTTACTACCTAGGAGCATTCTTTATCCTTTGCTGTTTATCCTTTTCTCTTTTCATCTTCCTGGAACAGAGAACCCAATGCACAGACAACCAGTAGTAATCTTATGACTTGGAGGAAAAGGACTGGGGAAAGAAGATAAAATAATCCTAAATCTCAGGATAACACTGAGTGATATAAAGCCCTGGACTCTTACCCTTGAAATCCTTGTTGCATGAGACAAATCCAGCCCTAACTGTTTAGCCACTGTAGTAGGGTGTCTTATTTGTAGCTGGAAATAACCTTAATTGATGTCATGGTGATAAGTCAGCAGGCAGAAGATCAGTGGACCTTTACGGGCAGAAGAGTTGACTGCAGAGAATAAAGTACCTTTTAGGATGAGAAAATCATTTGGAGTAGAACCAAAACTTTTGCTGCCTCTGGAAGCAACACAGAATGATTCTTTTTTCTGAAAAGGAAAAGAAAGGAAAGAAAGGAGAAAGAAAAGAAGAGAATGGGAAAATAAGGGAGGAGAAAGAAAGTAGTGGTAGGAGAGCTGTAATTTCAAACAGAATGATCAAGCTTGCAAGGCAGATATCTAAGGGAATAGCTGGGCTATTTGAGTGTCAATCTGAGGAAATAAAAAGGGAAATAGCCCTAAGACAAGACTATGTATAGTGTATTTGAGTAATAGCAAATAGGCCAATGTAGCTGGAGCAAAATGAGCAAGGGAGAGAGTCATAGGAGATGAGGGCAGGAGGCCATTTCATGTAAGACTCTCATAAAGATGTGTGAGAAAGATGACCAATGATGACTGCAAGGTTTATTACTGAGCACACAGAAGGCCTGCGATGCCATCATCTGAGGTGAGGGAGAGAGTAGAAGGAGAAGGTTCTAGGTTTGAGGGTGAAGATCAGATCATGTTAAGTTTGAGATGACAGATATCAAAGATGTCAATTAGACAGCTGGATATAAGAATCTGGATTTCAGTGGAGAGATACACATTTCAGGCTCATACAAACGTTTATAAGATTATTAAGTCAGGAGTGTGTGTGCAGTTGTGCACATTTTTTTAAAAAGTAAAAAATAAAATTTGTGTTTGCATTCATCTATTCTCAGTCTCCCATAGACTGATATTTAGTTGATATGGTTAATGTGAGGAGTTTGGGGAAGACTAGTTGAAATAATGTATTCAAAGGGCATATCTCAGAATAGATCTTTGATAAATAATACTTAATACATATTGTGTACTTATATTTTTCTAGGGATTTTATTAAGCACTATGCATAAATTAACTTATTTTATCTTTACATTCAATTGATGAGATATATAATATCTTCATTATATATATGAGGATACTGAAGTACAGACAATTAAGAATCCTGCTCAAGGTTACAGAGCTGATAAGCAGAAGAACATGGATTCATATACAGATTTTTTTACTCCTGAACCAATGTTCTTAACCTATATACTATACTAATGTTATAAACTCAGAAGCCCTTGGAGGTAATGTAAATTTATGCAGTGACTCCTATATCCAGCACCTCCTCAACATTTCATGGGTGTCTAACAGGCAGCTTAGACTCCACATGGCACAAACTGAAATCTTTATTTACTCAGCTAAATCTGTTTCTCCTTCAGTTCTTCAGCTTCCCATATCAACTACTGGCATTGTTTTCTGTCCAGTTGCTTAAGCCAAAAACCCAGGATTGTTCTTGATCTTCCTCTTTACCTCATCCAATGCATCCAACTCATCAGCAAGGCCAATTTTAAATAGTTATCTCATATTTGTATATTCTGTTTATATTCACAGTTCCAACCATCATTTCAACTGCCATTATCTGTTATCTGGATTTTATGAAAAATAGTTACTGGTCCCATTCCCAGTCTTGGTTCCTGTAACCTATTTTACCCACGGTAACCACAGTTATTTAAAAAAATATAAATCAGATCATGCTTTACAATCTTCTACAGCTGTCCATCTCTTTGAGAATAAAATCCAATATCCTTATTGCAGCCTATAAGATTATACATTATCTGCTCTCTGCTGCCTTTCTGACCTCATTTTAAACTAGTTGCCCTCTTGTTCATTAATTTTTAGTTGCACAGACCATTCTTTTTCTTGAACAAATGCAACTCTTCCTTCCACAGGGTTTTGTACTTACTGTTGGCTTTGCCTACCATCCTCTATCCCTGCTTCTTCATATCACTGAGGCCTCAAAGCAAATGTCATCTAGGGCAAGCCTTCCTGGTCTACTCAACCTTTATTATTACCTCCTCCCACAAATAATGCACACTACATCATCTTAATTTATTTCCTTCTTCATGTATTTATCACTGTTTG
Source organism: Cynopterus sphinx (assembly GCA_030015415.1). Classification (NCBI taxonomy): domain Eukaryota; kingdom Metazoa; phylum Chordata; class Mammalia; order Chiroptera; family Pteropodidae; genus Cynopterus; species Cynopterus sphinx. Next base: position 86,019,685 of record CM057387.1, read on the forward strand.
AAATTTTCTTGTTAATTTATTTGTTTACTTATTTTTATCAATCTCTCTCCACCAGAATTCAAACCTCCTGAAATTCGAGAACTTGCTCTATCTTGTTCTCTGCTATGTATCCAGGGCCAGTCCAATGCCTGACATATAGAAGACCTTTGACAACAAAAAAGTGTGTTCAATAAAATTAATTAAATGTAAATAATAGAAAGTAATTGTTGGGGTCTTGGTAAACTGGATGCATGCACAGCTTAAAGGAATTTAAATCAAATTTCTTTAAATATTTTGTTGGCCAAATCAAAAGGTCTGTTAGAATTTAGTATCCCTTCAGTCTACCAGTCTACCAGTTCACCTCCTGACCCACCGTCACCAATTCAATAAGGTCAAAGACCTGAAAATACAAAAACAGAATGACATTGAATTTCAGCATGCACATGAGCAACTGCTTCCCAGCAAAATAATTTTTGCCCTAGATCTTTAGTGACTAAACTAACAGAAAAAATGATCCTACTACCTAGTTTTTCTTTAAATGTGATACACACAATTAATGTGTTACTTCCCACTAGTAGGAACTTTATTGGTGAGAAATATTACAAATCTATGAAAACAAATTTGTTTTCAGAGGAAAATAAGGGATTGGATCCTTCAATCACCAGGAAAATAAAATAAAACTGGAGACTCAAAAAAACACTATGATTTTACATAAATTAAACAGGATAATTTAAAATTTTTTTCATAGCTGGGGTAAGCATCAAATATACCTCCTCTAGTTGCTGGACTCAAATATTCAGTTTATAATTTCTAGAATTCAAGTGGAGGTGAATCCTCACTGTGGCTGTGCATAAGTCTTGCTTCAAATCCCATCAGGAAAAATGCCATGGGACCTGTTGTATCTGAACCCAAAGAGGGACAGGCTTTCTTGACAATTCAGTTCATATCTACTTGATGAGTGTAAGGAACTCATATCACTCAGAGTCTCCCATAAAATGTGAAGGTGGAAAAATACTTGAACTAACATTAAGAATTCAGTAGTTCTTGGAAATATTATGTGTTGAGTAGAGCAATATGAGGATTGATAATGCTTCATATGTTTTGGGAAAAGGGAGGCTACTGATAATGTGGTTTCCATTTGAGCATAGTAGACAAAAGCCTGATTAAAGTAGGTTAAAGTGAGAATGAGAGGTGAGGAGATAAAGACAACTTTTTAAAGAGTTTTGCTGTGAAGGGGAGGGCAGCTATTGAACAATAACTGATGGGAGCCATGGAGTCCATTCAGCTTCTTTAGTGTCATGCTTGAGTGCTTAAGAAAGAGAGAGAGAAAAAAATGAAGATCAAGGTGTGGGAGGAGAGATATACAGATATAAAGTCTTAGAGTAGGCAAGATATGATGGGTTCCAGTGTACAGTGGAAAGGCTGGATGGGGTTCATGGATTGTCTTCAAAAAAAGAGCAGATGCATTGCTAGATCTGGGGACATTCAGATGAATTAGCTTTCCTTTGAAACAGGAAACAGAGATGAGGAGGAGAGATGGGCAGTGGGAGTCTGATGGTGGAAGGCTTGATATCAAGATTCTGGAGATATTGGTAACTAATCAGTTCAGTTATTGGTAATTAAAAGGTTGTAGGAGAGAAGATGCCTTAGGTGGTGTGCAGAAAATAATTATTCAAAGTGATAGCAAGTAACTATGAGACCAGAGTATTGAATGGATCATCTATATGAAGTGGAAGTGATCACAAATGATAACATTGTTTGTAATAGAGAGAAAGAATGAGTCAGATGCTGCAATATTCAGTGAATTAGAGAGAGTGACCTCTAGTTGATGGATGACTATGCCCAGGAGGCACAGTGAGTGGTACAGTCTGATGGCATATACTTCAAAAGAGTCAGGTTTTTGAGAAAGAAGAGTAATAAAATGGTCCCTAAGCAGCAATGAAAAGTAAAGATGATGCCTTCTCTGCTTGAATATGGGAAGAAAAAAAATGGTAGTTACCTCTTGAGGGCACTGCAAGGTTTACTCAGGGGCCAAGGGAGAGCCCGGTGTCAGTTACAGCAAGAAAAGAGAACAATCACTCAAGACACTGAAAACTCAGGAATCTGAATGATTTCCAGACCAGGAGTTCCAGCAGAATGGTGGAAAAGTTAGGAGAGATTAGTTTATATTAGAGGATGTGTTGGGCCGTACAGGTGGTTATGGAAGGCTTGAACTTCTAATGGTAACTGAGAAAAACAGGAATGAAAGGAAGATAAGAGGAATGGTGACAGAGGGCAGTGGAGTTAGATGAAGAAAGGGAGAAAAGATTTAGGAACTGAACTCTTCAAGGATCTTCCCTGTGTGAATATCAAAGACCCACAGAACAGGAAAGACAGGGAGGAAAGAGCATCATCATATACATAACAGTAGGCTTGCTCTTGAATACAATTCTGTCATTTAATTGCTACATGTCTTGAGAGGATTTAGATAAATATAAACCCTAAATTACTTAATCTATAAAATAGTCATAATATTGCATAGTTCAGAATGTTGCTGCAAAGATTAACTGAATAATGTTTTACATTTTTTTAATAAAAAATAAATGGTACACTGGATTTACAATTGCCACATATGCATTTTTTATTTTTTAACAATATCTGAATTTTACCTTAAGCAATTTTTTCTTCTCCATTAGACAAAGTCGTTAGATAATAAAGTTATATAATAAGTGGTCAGAGGTCCTGTATAATATAAAAAAAGAGTCCTACTGTGATCCTGGCTAGATTAAACAAGATGTCCCATCTTTACAATTTAATTCCCAGCCAGAGGCACTAAGAAGGTAAAATTGGCTCAGTTTCTCTCCATTCTAGTGGGTTGGTCTTTATTAGATGGTTCCGGTTGGAAGGACTTTCTGGAGGGTCCTGCTTCTTTTCTCCAGGGCTGCTTTTGTTGTCACCTATCTTTTAAGGCTCTCAAGGCTTCCTGCAATTTTGAGAGCTCCCAATATCTTTTCAATAAGTTCCCATTTGTTTAAGTTAGTCAAAATCAATATCTGTTGTAAGAAACCAAAGAACTGTAATTGACACATTAAAACATCTTTAAATATTGTTCTTGCTTCTGATAAAAACAGAATGTCTGTTTACCACTTTAGAAAGAAATAGTCAAAGCTTAATTGGAAAAATAAATGAAGATATCAACTTCATTTCATTCCCTGGAGCCCTGGAAACATTTTAACTTATTCTTCTTCAAGGGATTATTGATTTCAATCGATGTTATCACCTATCTCCAGAAAGCTCTCGGCAACAATTTTAAGACACCTTTCTAAAGCTCTAAATTTGCTAAACCAGTCATGGTAAATTCAAGTCTATGACATTAAGAAATAGTAGCACACAGAAAGACAGTTTAAGAATGTGAGTGGGTAAGGATAAATCACAGATAAAAAGATAAATTAGCAGCCAGAAAGAGCAATGACTCAAAAAGGGAGCATTGGTTCTAATTTATAATGCAAAAGGCTCCACTGTCATCATCCATCTTAGCCTACAGCAGCATACAAGGCTTCTTTGCAATTTTAATAATCAGTTCTGATTACTAATATCCACATAAAAGGCCCCTCGACTTCATACTGCATTAAGAGGATGCTAATGTGCCAGGCTCCTGAATGTCTCTCACTTTATCCCTTGGAACTTATGAAGAGACAATTTGGAAGCTAAAATGTTTTCTCTCTCTAATGGAAGGGTGGTGAGGCTAAGAGAAAAGTACCTGAACAAAGAAGTACTGAATATTAATCTAGAGCTGTAATGCTTTGAAGTAGAAGATCAAAGAAGATTCTTGTTATCAGCTTCTCTGCTCTTCTCTTCCTACAGTAAGTACAATATCCAATCTCATAAGCTTTTTGGCTGCTTAGCCTCAGCCCACCTCCACATCTCCAGACATTTTCTGCACTCAACACTTCCTTTCTTTTACTTAGCTTTTGCCATTCCTTAGAAATTTTCCTCCAAAATCTAATTTAAAGGATGTAGCTGCCTCAGCCTTCAATTCTGTGTTGCCTTGGAAGTAGGGTGAACAGGCCTTTCCAGTTTTAAGAGTTTTGATGCTAATTGCTATTGAAAAACTGTCAAAAAATCACAAAAATAATAAACTAGAGAAATCCTTCCCTAGCAATAGTCTTCTTGCCAGAGCTTGACCTGAAGATTCCAGCCATAATTTTTGAGAGCGTAATTTTGGTCAATAGAGATGAGAACATTAAGAAGTTTTATTGGGGTAATTTGATTTCTGTATTGCAATGCCAGATGAAGTAACATAACACCTCTTTAAATGTCATTGCCAAACCTCCAAATCACTAAAACACCTTTAGCATAAAAATGAGATGTAGAATCCAAAGGTAAACCAAGGACAAAGAAAGAGATAATATTTAACTGTGGGAATGTCTCTGGACTTCAATTTTCCCCATGATGTGTTCTTTACCACCACAGGCAGAATATAGACAGCACAACTAAAACCACAACTTAGGAAAATGTTATTACATGTAGAATGATTTGCATCAACTACAAAGTATCTTTCTATGATGGTTTAATAATCAGTTTCAACCTCTTTAAAACTTCTAGGGCACCATGTAAAGGTAATGGATTCTTAGTAGCAGTGAATAGAGCTGGATAAGAAACATGCCACTTACATTTTTTCATATTACATGTCCACTGGTACCTGCCATCAACCCCTGCATTATGCTGCTCTGCCATTGGAGTATATTCCAGGTGGAGCCATAACAGAAGAAGGATCTTTTACTGACTTATCTTTCCTGAGCCTATGTTTAAGAGAAGTTATACATGAGTAAGTTTTTCACTTATGACAATGAGACTCCTACATGTTAGCAGCCCCTAAGTGAGAGGTAACGACTTTATTTATTCAACTTAAGAGACAGGACTACTGATACTATCAAATGCTGTTGGCAGAAAGGGTGTATGTTAGAATTTGCAATAAGAACATAAATTTTTTTTGTAAAAAAAAAACATAATCAAACCCTGCAGATAAAATACAATAAAACAGATTTTTAAGATGTCTATTACTATTCTTATAACTCTATATATCTAATCAACCAAACCTCCTTCAATTCTATCAAATTCTAGGCTCTATGCTAGGTGTTAAGAGTGCTAAGATGAATAAATAGCATCTCTTCTTACAAGAACATTACAGTCTGGTGGTGGAATAACATACGCACAAGTATCTGACAGAATATTTCCTTCAAGATCATAGCATTTCTGAAAGCTAGGGAAGAGGTCCTATAGGGGTCCTGAAAACACTAAAATATGCTGGGCTGGAGGTAGGGTGGTGAGCACTGATACTGAAAACGATTGTCTAGGAGAAACATAACTTTTTGACAAATGAAAATAAGACCACTAATGAGAAAAAAAAAGCAGTAATCACTCACCCAGAAGTGTAGTTAGTGACTCATCTCCCTCCCTCCCTCCTTTGTACTTTCCAGACATTAAGAAAAAGATAAAAGGAGAAAAGGAGAGACTTTTAGGCTTGTTACACAATGGAAGCCCAAGACCCCTCCTATCTTCCACCAATCAAAGCCAGTAAATTCCTGTCCTAATGAATCTGTCTTTAGACTTCATCTCATTGCACTAGAGAGCTCAGCAGACCCAGACTGGGTGTATCCTAGCTTCTTCCTTGCCTTCCATCTGGTAGTTAAGAGCTACTGTGTTGGATGGTCATTCAATCTTCCTGTACTTCTCATGCACTGGATACAAATACTTATTTGCACCCTGCAGCCTTAGAGAGGTGTCAATGGGTTATTACCAGGCTATTGCTGCTTCTCCCAGTGTTCTGCCTTTAATTTCTCCCCATCAATCCATATGACAATGTTGTCAGCTTAATCTTTCTATAATCCATTTCTAACTAAAGTGCTCCCTTCCTCAACATCCTTCAATGTCTTCCCATTGCTTATCAAAATTCTCACCAGCCAATGTAAGTTCTCAATGATTTTGCCTTAAACTACTTTTCCAGCCATATTTTTTTGTCTTTTCTTCTTAAATCTTAACCAGCAACTACACAGAATGTCTTCCATCACATGTATATAATTCGATTTCCTGCTTCTTGATTTGCCTATTATTTCATTGTTTGGAAAGTACTTTTTCTTTCTTACACTTCAAATCCCAGCCATCAACCATCAGCTATTTTTCCAAGCTGTCTCCAGAAAGTTTTTTCATAGTACTTCAAATATCCTTTATGAATTATATGCATAATATCTTCTGAATTAATTCAAGAGATATTCAATAACTATTATGTATACAGTACTATTCATGACACTTAATATTTAAATAGTTGCCATTAAAAAATCCACTGTATCATAGGAGGGAAAAATATAAAGTGTTAATTACATAAATTTATTCAGCAAATATAATTACTGTCTCTACTGGATTCCAGACACACCTGAAACTATGTTTTTTGGAAGTTTAAGTGCAAATTTCTTCAATTTTTTTTCTTATCTGGGTCAGAGTAGAAGAAATCTAATCCATTTTTTGTCTAGAGTTAGAAACACATTCTTCAATTTCATAGCCTCATCACTGGTTGTATTTAAAAAATATATATGTACTGCTACAGTTTGAGGATAAAAGTATAATTTGGAAATAGAAGATAAACAGAATTAGAGAGGATAGTGTCTTATAAATTTAGGTTTAAAAATATCCAGTGATTTCACAAATTAGCTGGAAACTGCTAACTTTTGAAAAGTTATAAACATCTTTTTTCTTTTCTTCTAAAAATTAAACCTATTGCATTGCCATTAATTGCCACCAAAAACATTGTCGAAGCTCTTCACCTGGTTCTTGTGTTTTCACAGTGTAGAGAGAACAATTACAGACCCATACACTTTTAGATAGTTAAATTGTATATTAGAAATCAGGTGCGAACCAGTGGATGTCTACCTGCACTCTATGGAGACCTCTGAAGGTGAACTCAGGTGGGGTTGGGACCTAGGAAATTACTAAACAGGAATCCAAAGGTTTTCTATCCAGGCCTCATTCAGAAAATTGCAATTTCATTATTATTATTTTTTGAAGTTTCTGAGTAGGATCTTATATTCTGAAAGGTTATTATGGTTAAAATGACAAGTTTGAAACCATTAAACTAGACTATTTCTTTTATTATTCGATGAAAAACCTGAGGCTCAGATAGACAATGGATCTTGCTTAAGTTTACACAAAGGGTATGGCAGAGAAGCACTAAGTAACTTAATGTCCATTCCATCATTTCATAATATTTCCCAAAGGAGTCTGGATAAAGAATTAATGGATGGAAGGATGGATGGATGGATGGATGGACGGACGGACGGATGAATGGATGCATGGATGCATGGACACATGGACACATGGATAAGTGACTGAGTGAATTTATAAATACATGTATGTTAAGATCATTTTGATCCAGTTGCATCCATCTTGAAGTGCAACCATAGTAAACAAAAAGGAAAATGGATTCAGCATCAGGAATCTTGGATGCAAATTTCAGTTCTCCCATTCACTATTTATGAGAACTTGGGAAGGTTTATCCTTTCTCCGGTGCAGTTTTTCATCTTCCTTCTGACTTTGGGTTAAGATGTCAGTGCATTTCTTTTCTTGCTCCATTCTTGGTGATGGCTGCATAATCCATCACACTAACCCTGTTTCCTTTTCTTATTGCTTCAAGACTAGCACTAGTGACCACCACTTCCCATTATTACCAGTCCTTGGGCACTTTGACATTCCTTATCAGTTCCCTTAACTCTTCCTATGCATCTGTAAGTACACCTTTATCAAATTTCATTCACAATTCCAGCTGTATGTGCCATATACTTCATGCCAATACCATGACTCTTAGTTACACTATTGACAAAATGTAATAGCCTCACATACCTTAAAAAATGAATGAGGTTGAACTGACTAAATGTGGGCATCAATGACACATGGGCAAGAGGGTAAGCTGAGACCTCTACAAACCACTACATTCCTCCCCTTATCTTTAATGACCTGCCTTACTTTTCATGTTGGAAGAATAAGCTTGGAGTAGATAAAGCAAGTAAAATATGATAAGAAGAGAGCAATTTAAGTTTAAGGTTTTATTTAATCTCAAAAGGAAGGATATTTGTAGGTGGGGCTGGATCTAGGGCCATAATTTGTCCCCAATTCATCTTTCCGTGCACAGGTACCAAGGCTGAGGTTGGGAACATGCTGTCTAGACAGCTACAGTCAAATCAACAAAGCATTGGGCAAATTAATGACTGTACTACCCCAAGACTGACTTCTCCAAATAGCCTCCTCTGCACTGTGGCCGAAATGAGTTGTTTCAATATCCTGTTTCCTTTCTTTTCTTGCACAACATAAACTGATTCGTTGGAAAATGAACATGTCAAATTCTGTCCCTAGCTAGTAGCTGACTATGCTTTCAGACATTTTTAGGAATGTCTTAAGAGAGTAGGGTCACAGCCAGATTGCATGCCCTTTTCTAATAATATATTAAGCTTTTCTTAAAAGTGACATGTTGTATTTAAAGACTAATTTGCTAGATGTACTGGAATTGAATCCATGAAAATAAGGCAGGAAATTTAGACATTTAGTCAAATATTCAGAGATGAATACTCTGCTACTGCTTTATAACACTGGTGTAACTACTTTACTGCAAAATATCAACTCTACTGGGGATAAACTAAATATGCTTATTAAACATTTTTGATTACTTTCTTAAAATATACTTAAAAATTTTTTTCCTTTGCCATGACACTTTAAGAGCCTTTTGGGAGACCCCATAGCTTTGCAAGGGATTTTAGAAGTTCAAACCAGGTCTCTTTAGGACTCCAATCTCACATTGAATGTCACATTTTCCTCTCCCTCATTGCTGGTTAGGCTTTTGGTCATCACTCTTACACTCCTATTTTCAGCCCAACACCTTATGAGATGGGGTACAGATTCCAGTTCTGTGTTAACTCTTCTTTTTTTTAAGGCCTAAGTCTTTTAGTTAGGGCGCATGCTAGGAAGGATAGAGGAGATAGAGATATTCTTAGTAACTGGTCACTCATTGGTTCAGAGGAGCTCTCCCTGGTCTCTGTTGCATGCCAATGAGCAAGTCTGCATGTGAATAGGGTGGATGGTTTACCTGGGGTATGTTCAGCTTTGACCCAATCCCCTGTCTTTGAAGATTTCTCCAGAGAGAAGTTATCAAATTGTTTTTCTGCCCCCAAATGAGTCTGTACCTTCATACAACTTTAGATAGACTATTCTTACTTGACTAGCAGCAACCCGGCCAGTTCACTGCTCCCAAATCTTCTGTTGACTGCCACATCTGCCTTCATGTGAAGTCATAGAGTAGCTGGAGTGCTCTTCTTCCTCTTTTCTAGTAGAGCAGGACTAGAAGCTAGGAGTTCTAACACCCAGGCTAGGGTTCTTTGTATTGTGATACTGCTGGCTCTCTCATCTCCTTCCTGGCAATGCCCAGTCCCCAAAATTTTGTCGCATGTACCATCCTAGAAAAATCATGTTCTTCACTGACTACCAAAACTATTTCTTCCAGAGTAACAATATTTGCTGGTCTGAGCTCAAACTATAACTTTCCCATGGATATTTTCCCTATGACCTACAATCTGTTGAAGAGATCTCTGAGGCCTTTTGATTGCATCTTTATAAACTGCCTGTGCTGAGCTTTCTATCTCCTGGGCTCCACTTGTCAAAACACCCCATTACCTTTAACTAAACTTCCCTCACCTGTCACAGCATGTTTCTGCTGCTTGTTACTAGAGTCTTAACTTTCTGCTTTCATCCTCAGCCACTGCTGCTCTCTTTTTAACCCAGCAGTCTCCAATGCTCCTATGAGAATCTAATGCCTGATGATCTGAGGTGGAGCTGAGAAGGTGATGCTAGCCCTGGGGAGTGGCTGCAAATACAGATGAAGCTTCACTGGCTTACCTGCTGCTCATCTGCTGTATGGCTCGGTTCTTAACAGGCCACAGATTGGTACTGGTCTGCGGCCCGGGGGTTGGGGACCCCTGCTCTACCTCACTCCAGTACTTGTTCTATTCTGGTAGGTGTGCCTAATTCTTGTTCCTGATCCTCCCGCTGTTATTTATCACTTTAAGTCTGACCATATTATAACAGAGGATCACTTTCAGTTTCATTTAGTTTGCATCGAACTGGCCCCAACCAATTGAGATTATTCTGGATCCTAAACTTCTCATAGTGAATAGTAGGTATTTATCCCACATTTGAAGCAATGTCTTCTAATTTGTTAATAGGTTTTAAAATGATCCAAACCTGAGCTTGAATTCGATTCTACTACTTGTGACTTGGAACAAAAAGTCTTAATTACAGATATGGATCTGTGAAACATAATAGAGATAATGCTCAGATTAAGCAAAGCATATTTCACTGGATCTAAGTATTGATTTTAAGACACCTTTGTGGGACATTAAAATATAAGAGAAATGAATATCTTAGAACTGATGCAATAACATAGGTGTGACACATCAATCCAATGCCTAACCAGGAATGAGTGCCTGGTAGATAAAGATTCACTCTCCCACCTCATCTCTGTTATTTCTCTTTACCCCACTGTCTTCTTTCTCTTCAAGGAAGTAGGAGGTGAATAACAGATGTGAGGATTCTTTTGACTTTTCTTTTTGCTTAAACAGAGGCTTTTTTTTTTTTTTTCACTTAAACTCTAAACAGTGCAGATCTCAGAAGTACAGTTTCCTGGAAAAAATAATTGTTCTGCTTTAGGAGCTAGAGGACATTTCATGAAGCAAGAATAAAATAAGAGTTTTCACTTAAGAATAAAGGGATGTTGCTTAGCTTTCATTATATTATTCTCAAGATAATGATATATCTCTTGCCACAGGTACGTTTAGGGTGATATTTCAATTTTCTACTGCAGAAATATTGTTTTTGTATAGTGGGCAACAGTATGGCTGGCAAAAATTCTGCAAACATAAGTAGGAGGAGATTATGGAGAATTTTAGTGCTGATTATTAGTTTAAACCTTTCTCCTGAAAGTAGTGGGGGAGCATGACAAGATTTTATGTAGGTATTAATAAGATAATCAGATATCATATCTGCATTTTCAAAGAAATCATTCAGGAGCAATGTGATGAAGAGCTGATTGAAAGCAGAGGTGTTTTAAATCTACAGTGGAGCCCCAAACCACAAGGATCTTAAATTCCAAGCCATAGTAAATGCATAGTTTGAAGCCATGAATTGAAAATAAATTAACACAGCCACACACATAGCCCCCCGATCCAATGGGAAAATGAAAAGAATGCTGACTTTACTATATATTGTCAGTTATTGCTTACAAATTCTGGTTTCCGAGAGGAGATCCTAAGATGTCAAAAAGCACAAATTATGTTAGGTCAATTTGAGATTCTCTATGAAATCTATTATTTTGCAGTAATAATGTTTACAGTGCTTAGGTAAAGTTATCAAAATGGACATGAGAGAGTAGATTCTAAAAGTTCTTATTACAAGGAAAAAACATTTTTTCTCTTTTTTTTTGTAACTAAATGAGGTGATGGATGTTAACTGAATTTATATGACAGTCATAAATGACATACGGCACTGTATAAATTTAAAATGTACATAATAATGACAACTTACATATATTGGGGGGAAAAGGAAAAGCAGAAATGCCACAGGTATATAGCAAAGATTTAGGAATTAAGGTAGCCTGTAGGATACCTGGAAACCAGGTCTGGGCACCAAGACTTAATTGGCATTTGAGGGTAAAGGTTGAAGAAAATTTTAGGATTAATAATTTTCAGCCAGAAGAAAATACCTGGAAATATATTCCCTGAGAAGGCAGCAAAATTGCTCTGGATAAGAAGAAAGCCAAGTTACCTTGGTCCTTTCTTAAGGCATTTATTCATATGTCCCCTGTGACATTTTTTCAATGGACAAGGTTGTACCATTGAAATATCATCCATTTCTGTCTCAAGGAGCTTTCTACAACTTCCCCAGAAAGGAGATTTTCGTTAGAGAGTTTAATGATGCACCATGGTAGAGCGTCTATAGGATCCAGACTAATTAATTATGTGGTCTCTAGGGCTGAAATAAATGAACAGAGATAATGAAGGACCTTACTGATTTAACTAAAAAAAAAAAAATCTATGACTGGAAAACAAGACTTAATTGAGTCATCTCCAATAAAGAGATACAAAGCTTAGGGGGCTTCCACAGACTTTGGAAGAAATATCACCGCATTTCAGTGTTCTGTCTAGACTCACTGACCAGGTGACCTAACTGCTTCTAGCTTTGAGTAGTGTCCAGAGTGAGAAAGGTTTTTGTGCTGTCCATAGTGCATGCAGCTCTGCCACTTGATCCTTATTATTGAGTTTATCCAACGATGCTGTAAATGTCGATGTAGACTAGGAAGCTGCATGGAGGCTGCAGCATATCTCAGGAAGCACATCATGACAGAAGTCTCCAGGATTTGGGCCAATCCAACAAATATTTAATGAGAGCCTAATATGGGACAGGAACTGTTCTAGTTGCTTGTGATATGTCAGTGAACATACAAGAAATGACATTAAGGAGTTCACTTTTAGTGGGAAGAAAGACAATAAAAAATATCAGTAACAAATAAAGAAAATATTATACTATAATAGAGTGATAAGTACTATAAAAATGATAAATAAAATAGAGCAAAATAATGAGGATCAGAAGTTGGAGTTGGGGGAGCTCTGCCTCCTTGAGAATATGAACTTGAATCAAAGGCTGGAAGGAGAAGAGGGATATAGCCTTGAGGGTATGGGCATATGAAGCATTTCAGACTGAGGAAAACAGCCAAAAGAGAGGTTTTAAGGCAGAGTGTGCATATATGGACGTTATAGTTGAAGAACAGCATGAAAATCTATGTGGCTGTGCTGCTGAGAGAAAAGAGAATGATAGTGGAAACGAGAGGAGAATTCAGAGAAGTAACGGAGAGTCCAATCAAATCGAGGCTCTACTTAGGTTACAAGAAAAAGAGGATCAGTGGTGGCTCCATACAAAGGTTTGGTACCAACTGTAAGTAGATTCTGTGATGTGAAGGAGGAGAGTTCGCCTAGAAGTTACCACAAAGGACAATGGGGAAGGGCAACTGTCCCCACTGCTCCTGAGTAGGTGAACCTCAGGTGATACACTTTGCTATCATATCACTTTTCTTATAAGAGGAAACTAAGGTAAAAATCAAAATTTATTCTGAAGCTGTGAATAATAGTTACTGATACACAAAGAAGGCAGGAGGAAATATTGTGAGAATCCAAGGAATTCTCTGGAATACTTTATGATGTCCTATGTCTGGTGGTAGAAAGCAAGAAAAGTTCTGTCTGTACTGTGCTTTCACAACCTCAGAGATGATGTCCATTGGGAGTAAATGCTTGAGTTCCCCATTGGGTAAGAACATCAGCCATTTGGGATACAGGCTGAAGGCTTATCAGGTAACTGGGTACAAGAGACCTGCTGAATGCTGAACAACAGTGCTGTATTCTGCCATACATGAAGGAGCATCACGAAATTGTAATAACACCTTTTAAGGCTGTATTTTGAAGTTAAGCAAACCTGGTGTTTTAGTTGTGAAATCCTGGACAAGTTACTTAGCTCTCCAATCTACAGTTTTTTCTTTCTTTCTTTTTCTTCCTTCCTTCCTTCCTTCCTTCCTTCCTTCCTTCCTTCCTTCTTTCTTTTCTTTTCTTTTCTTTTCTTTTCTTTTCTTTTCTTTTCTTTTCTTTTCTTTTCTTTTCTTTTCTTTTCTTTTCTTTTCTTTCTTTCTTTCTTTCTTTCTTTCTTTCTTTCTTTCTTTCTTTCTTTCTTTCTTTCCTTCTTTCCTTCCTTCCTTCCTTCCTTCCTTCCTTCCTTCCTTCCTTCCTTCCTTCCTTCCTTCCTTCCTTCCTTTTCCTTTTCTTTTTTCTTCTTTTTTTTTTTTTTTTTAGAAATCAGGCCTAATTAAAGTACCTACTTGAAAAAATTGCTGAGAGTATTAAATGAGATGATGAATGCATAGCACATAGTAGAGTATTATTTCATTATTAATAAACCAATATCATTTACTCCAATATAGAGTAATTTAATGGGCCTTAGAAGAATGAATAATTCTACAGGCAGAAAGGTAGAGTAATTGAGTGTAAATGCTAGTAATTAGGAGTCTGGATGTCTTTTCCTATGGCTTCAATTTACTAAGAATTTGAAAGAACTATCAGCTGAGAGTGGGATGAGTGAAAAGGTAATGAGAATCTGAGAAGAAGTAAAAGTGCGAAATACTTATCAAGAATTTTAGGAGAGTTAATGGACTTAGAATATATAATACGGTTGCTTGGAGAAAAGTCATGACTTTTACACAAGTGAGAAGTTGCATCTGGCTATTGTTGAGTCTTAGGAGGTACTAAATCTATAAAGCATGTTCACACCACATGAGATTTAGGTGGCCATGTGGCCCAGGCTGTCCATCAAGGATGGTATGTCTGATCTTCCTAGCTTTAACATCAGGTATGCCCTGCACTGCCATGCTCTGTCATCAAGAAGTGCTCAAGCAAGTCTTGATGTCTCAAGTGGAAGGCAAGGCCATTTGGTCTACACTGCTAGTATGCCTATTCCTGCCTCTCTATTGCTCCTCCCCAACACATATCAAGGGCCTCGTTGGAACTGTCTCAGGAGCAGCTTTCTGAAGGCAAAGGGGAAATGGGGTAACTAATTATGGTTTTATATTGGGAGAAGGACTGGAGACTCTAGTGTCATCAATAAACTGGTTTTGTGGTGTAACCCCGACTGGTGTTATGGCAGCTGCCTAGCTTTCCTTGGTCCTGCCTCTTTATCAAACCTTGTTCTGTAGGTCCTTTGTGATTGCATAAATTATATCCTATGTCTTTTCCATAATTTTATCTACTTTATAAGGGGGCTGAAATTATTTTTAGATGTTTGAAACTATGAAGCTTGATTGGTAAGTACAGTGATGAATATGCTGGCACAGAAGTGAAAAGATTACTGACCCTAAAAGCAATGTAATCAATCAGAAGAACATACTGCAAAGTAAATGGGAGTTAATGTAAATGAAAATCAAATACCTTAGAGAAAAATACTTATACTAAACAGGAGTTACAAAAATTGGCTAGAGTCCACGTTATGTTCCAGAAGACTGGGCTTGTACGAAGAATAATTAGAGCATTCCTCAAAATGAACACAGAGTTCAAGAAATGTTTTGGGATAATAATGCCCATGATCCAATAAAAATGAAATGTGAATGTTCATAGCAGCTGGATTCATAATAGCCCAAACCAGAAACAACTGTTTATCTATCAGCAGGCCAGTAGATAAAAAAACATGGTATAACAATATAAGGGAATATTATTCAGTAATAAAAAAGAATGAACTCTTAATATTGGCAACCATACATGTGAATCTCACAAAACATTACATTTAGTGAAAATAATCAGACATGAAAGAGTATATACTGAATAATTCCTTTTATGTGAAGCACTAGATTAGTAAAACTAATCTGTATTGTTAGCAATCACATCAGTGGAAGCTTGGGCAAGGGGGACTAGAGAGATTTCAAAAGGGTAGGAAGCAATTTACTAGGTGATGAAAGTGTTGCATAGCTAGAGAGGGGTAGTAGTTACAAGGGTATATCATTTTTCAAATATCAAATTCATCACACTTAACAGTGTGCATTTCATATCTCAACTAATTTAAAAAAATTACATATTGGCTACATTACAAATGTATGGTAAGCTGTGACTTAACCATCAGGGTAGTTTGGTGTAGACTTTGGAAGCAAATAGCTGAGTCTGAATCCAAGAAACTTCATTCATGTAGTAGCTATGTAACCTTGAATAAATTACTGCAGATTTTGAAAACTGGTATCTTCATCTATTTTACAGGGAGGATTAAAGGAGATAATGTGAAACTATCATGTAGCAGAAATTCTAGAAATAATTGTTTCAGTAAACAACTGAATTGGATTCACAGTGCTGTGTGTAACCCTATACACAACCTTACTTTTAAGCAAAGTAGATGTTAACAACAACTCTTTTCATGTAGATTGCTGTGGGACAAGAAATCATCATTAGGCTGAATTTCCACTATCTATAAAACACATATTGAAAAGGTCTAAAGCTTATGAAGTGTTCTGGCATGAAACTAAGGATTCATATCTAGCATATGCTGTTGAGCACATAATTCTGATGAAAGTTTGAAATTGTACAGGGTTGGAGAATTTTCTTTGGAGCCAAGGGAGTCCTGCTTTGCTGCCACATACTAGTTAATAACTTTGGGCATCCAAGTTTTTTTTCCCTAAGCTTCAGATTGTCATCTGTACATGGGAGTATAAAAAGTACCTCAAAGGTTTGCTATGAGAATTAAATGAGATAATACAGTCCTGATTTCTAAGTTTTTAATGACTTGGAGGTACAAGAAGGTATACTGTAGGAAATTAATTTTATTGCATGGCTCTAGTTGTAACAACAAGCTTATTATGTTAAAATATATTTTAGGCTTCTAAAAACTACAAATACAAAGAAATGAGAATCTTCTGAATAGGAAGATTTTCAGAGCTCCTCTTGACAATTATCTTAGGAATTATCCCAGAAGAATCTTCAAGCCATTAAATCCTTATAAATAACCTGCACTTGTCTCTATCTCTGGAACTGGCAGGTGCTACCTGGAACAGCTTTCTGGAAGTAGTTGCTCCTAGATCATATATTCTTTCAGGATTCATTCATCTTTCTATCCCCATATTTTGTCACATAGTATACACTCAACAGTGTAATAAGCCAAACTGTGCTTGTCCTTGAGTCTCTTTTCAAAGAAAATTGTGAAAATGATTAGCAACCATTCATGAACAATGGCCTAAATGACAGGAGATATCACAAGAGGCACACTTAGAGAGCATGGAACATTAGCAACATCGGCTATTTAATTTATACAGGAAGCAGTTATAATTAGTGGAAAAATATACCATGTGATTATAAAAATAAGAGATTTCCCTTAGGATTTATTTAAAATTAGTCTAAGTAATTGAGCCATGCAAAAGATAAAAAAGTCACATTTTAACATCTAGGAAGCTACACTATTAATTGGTAAAATCAAATATAAAGAGGATAAACAAGCTGAGATCAAATCTTAAGGTTCTTTATACAATTCTGGAGATTTAATTTCAGGATACAAAAGTACTCAAAGAATATTTTGTAATTACAAGCCAATAAGAAAATCCATCCAGGAGGGATAATTATGTAATTGCTGCATGGCTTCATTGTGTGAGGCTTAGAGAACAGGAATAAATAGATTCTTCTATCATTATGACTGCTGCAGGCAATGACTCACCATTACAACTGGGACTGCATCCTAGAATAGTTTTTCCCCTCCCTTTGTGTATCATATAAGAAATTAAGCAGACTATATTTCACAGTAACTTAAAACAAAAATTTTAGAAACCCAAATCCTGATTCAGTGTCTGAGATTTTTGCCAGTAACAAGGACAGCAATGGGATTAAGCTATTACTGAAAATGCAAGGAATTTCTGTTTTGAAGTGTTTTTTGTTTGCCTTAAATTGTTGGTCTTAAATGGTGGGAAATTAATTTATATCTTCAGTGACCCATGGTTACATAAATATTTATGATAGCAGAATGTCTTCTGTGTAAATTGAGGTTTAGTTTCTAAATTCTCAAGACTAACACTATAAATCATATTAAGAAACATTTCATTTGTTCTTATCCTGCTACCAAGTTTTAATCAATGAATAGTATAACAACCTCATTATAAATCTGTGTATTTTTAATAAAAATGATGGTACCAAATGACTAAAAATTTAACAGAAAACCCAGAAACATAACTATAAACAAGTTACTTGGAAAACAAAAATAGAAACCGAAGAAGAATCTTTTAACCCTTCAGTTATCTCAGTGTGAATTGAGAATTTGTAAAATTTTGTCTTGATAAGTTTTATTTATTTACTCAGTTCAATTACTATTTCCAGCACAGCTTGAGGCTGGTGGAAAAAATATATATAGAATTTCCTTTCAGTGAAAAGCTTAGGAATCTCTCAAAATAGTGGGCTCAGCCTCAGATGTCTTGCCTGAGGAAGACAAAGAGGAAAGCACTAAAGAGCATCGGGTGTAAGCAGCAATACAATCAGTCCATCTTAAGCCATGGTGTAGTGCCCAATTTTGCTTGTATTTACCGTATAACCCATCTTCCACTAAACTTACGTGCTCTGAACTCACAAGGTAGGAATTCAAAAATAAATTAAACCAGGCCCTGAGCTGCAGGACCATACAGTCTCTGAAATTCCACACATGATTATGTGAGTTCCAGACTCTCTGACCTATGGGGCATCAGTAACCTGTGTAGACTCTAGCCGTTCTTGGACTATGCAGGTCAGATCTCAGCTCTATCACTTACTAGTCTCTTCAAATGTGACAGATTCCTAGCAAGCTTATTTCTGAACCAAGCCAGTTGCTGACAAAATGAATGAAGGTCATTGTAAGAAGTGATCCACATCTCATAGTATCATTTATTACTATCCCAGCTAAAGGACGTTTTTAAGATAGAAAATTACTTAAAAATTGTCATCACTAGAATTATTACAGAATGCTAATTATCTAGAATGCCCAAGTCTTTTATTTCTTGCTACTTCCTCCACCTTCCTTTTCAGGGTTACCAGAATGACCCTAATGTTTGGTTATTCCACCTGACTTGGCATGAGATACTGGAGTGTGGAACTGGGCTGTATTACACCTTAGAGGTTCTGTCTGTGCTTCAGGCCAAACATCCTCCTGCTGCAGAACGTTCAAGGACCCTGAAACACAAGCCCTCTGGGAGATCATTTGAACTTACCCCATTATTGGATTTCATTACTATAGGGTATATTACATGTTTCCCTGAAGGAAACTGGATTAGAAGGAGAAACAAAAAAAGAGGCCCCTGAGAGAAGATACCCAGTGTGAGGGTACCTGGCAGTGCAGACCATGGCAAGGAGCAGCAGAGGTTCTGGGGAAAAAGTGAGACTGTGCCTGATCATTTGGAAGCCAAAATACCATCATTAACTCATCAGTGTCCTGGAAGAGTTTACGAATTCCTGATTCCTGGCATGTTGCCTCAGCTCTCCTCCTTACCTTCCCACTTTGGTCCTGCATTCACTGTAAGCATCTAGAAAAGCCTCAGCCAGAGGACAGATATTACCATGTTCATGACTACTTCGAAAAACAATGGAGCAGAGTCAGTCTTTCTGAATGCACAAAATACCAGGAAAGGCAACAGGCATGGACTAAAACGAACAGGATTTACTAGTTGCGTGACTTTGATGTTTTTCTTTGTTTTAGGTAAAATAAAAAAAGTAATAATAATACAATGTTTCATAGCAGTTGTGATCATCAATTGTAATATCTACAAATGTATATTGTAACTTGTGGCAAACTATAAACAAGTTAATAAATATTATTCCACTGTAAGAGTGAATAAGATTATGTTAAGTCCTTAATAATATAGTACTTGATACATACTACCTATTGTGGTTGTTATTTTGTAGTTATCACTAGTAAAAATAAGCTATGACTGATAATGATAAAATAGTATTTGGAAAAAGCAAGATGAAAAGTCTAATAAACAGAATGATTTTAGCAACATTAAAAGAATACATAAGCTTAAAAGAAAAAAAAACAAAAGAAAAATATACAAAAATGTTCTCAGTAATTATCTCTGAGTAGAGAAATTACAAATTTAAAAGAAAGATTTATTGGAATGTTAGCTCAGTACCTTTTTTTGAGAAAGTCTGTCCCTACCTCGATCCCCACCATCAATCCATTTGGTGAAATGGAAGCAACTTTGTTGTCATCATACTTTTCCAACCCAGCCTGGGTCACGGATGAGCTATGTAAGCTGGGTCCCTGAGCTTTTTTCTAAAGAGTTTAGGTATGAAATAGAGAGAGAATGTGATAAGTTAGCAAACTGTACAGCTGTGGCATGAATTTTAAAATTTGGGAGCTTTGTGGCCATGCTTTATATCACATAGGCTGAAAAAGACTAGATTCCCAAAAAGACTGTCAAGAACATGGCAGAAGTGCAGAGGGGAGTAGGGGAAGATCACAGAAAATTCAAATGGTATTCGATGCATTGGAAACACTTGCATTCTGATCACAGTGTAAGATACTCCATTATCCCTTCAAAACCTCCCCTTTTTTACTTTATCTAGTGTAACTACAGTTTCCAAGTGTTTACCAAATATAAGGGGATTTTAAAATATTTTTATTATTTTTATAGATTTTCCATGGTGAACATATATTTCTTTTGTAACCAGAAGAAAACATATTTTAAAAAGGGGTTTTACTTCCCTTGCTTTGAAAATAAATGAATGGGACTACATCAAACTAAAAAGCTACTGCTCAGCAAAAGAAATCGTCAATGTGGTAAAGAGACAACCATCCAAATAGGAAAGTATATCTGCAAGCAATGACTCGGATTAGGAAGAGCCTAATATCCAAAGAATTCATACACATCAATAACAACCAAAAAAATCCAATCATAAAATGGGCAGAGGACTTCTCGCTAGAGGACATACAAATGCCAACAAATATATAAAAAGATGTTCAAAATTGCTAGCCATTAGGGAAATGCAAATGAAAACCACAGTGAGATACCATCTCACATGTTAGAATAGCTGTTATAGACAAGACAAGTAATAACAAGCATTAGAAAGGATGCAGAGAAAAATTAGCCCTCGTACACTGCCGGTGGGACTGCAAATTGAATAGCCATTAAAGATAACAGTATGGAGGTTTCTAAAAAAACTAAGAATTGATCTACTATATGATCCAGCAATCCCTTTACTGGGTATTTACCCCAAAGACTTGAAAACCCATATTTGAAAAGATATTTGACACTGATTTTCATAGCAGCAATATCCACAGTGGCCAGGACATGGAAGCAACTCAAGTGTCCTACAATAGATGACTGGCTAAAGAAGCTGTGGTACATATATACAATGGAATATTATTCAGCCATAGAAGAGGTGAAATACTGCCATTTGCAACAACATGGATGGACCTTCAGATAATCATGCTAAGCAACATAAGTTAGACATTAAAGTTAAAAATTATGATATCACTTAAATGTGAGATATAAACCTAAAAGCAACAAATGAACAGGACAAACAAACAGAGACTCATGGACATGGACAATGGACTAGTGTTCACTAGAGGGTAAGGAGGAGGGATGTGGGGGGAGGTAGACAGGGTAAAGGGGATCAAATATGTGATGACAGAAAGAAATCTAACTATGAGAGGTGAACACACAATGTTAATATATATATATATGCCTTACTGTTAAATTGTACAGCTGAAACTTATTGGATTTCATTAACCAATATCACCATAGTAAAAATAAATACATTTAAAAAAAGAATATATAAAAAAAAGGCTAGGCACATGATGAGTGAATATAAAGGTAAGATGTAGAATTCTAACACAAACTATTCTGCAATCATTTAGATGAGTGGATTTTTATATATCAGATTTAATAAATGACCTCTATATCCAGGACTCACTAGATAGGGGACTGGGGCTCACTGCAGAAGATCAGCCACTTTGTGCCTAAGTCTTTAGATTCAAATGAACATTAGTGACATTAATAGTGTATTAATACAAAGTCACAGCCTACTTGATCTCCACTCATATTCTTCTTGCATCTTCTTGTAGCAGACATGGACTTGGTCCAAAAACCTCTTTGCAAAAAACAAAAAACAAAAAACAAAAAAACTAAAAGCAGTGTGATTTCTTTGGCCCTCTCTTTTTATTCCATTCAACTACACTAACTTGCCAAATCGACAGGAACTTGTTTTTACTATTCTAGTGAAACAGCAGTATTTTGAACAGAAATATACAATAATAGGGTCTTCCTTTTCTTTCTTAAATTAAATGCTAATGTATTTTAAATGCTTTCACAATAAATGCCAAATTTTAGGGGTTCTAAATTTTGTCTATTTTGTGCTTGTCTTTCTTTTAGTGTTAAATTAGTTTATTTTTTATTTTGATTTTTTGGGAAAAAATTAATTTATACAAAATATGAATTCTAAACCCCAAATAAGAGATTTTGGAGAAACTAGTGTTCTTTGGGTTTTTTATTCTCCCTCATCAGCCCAAAATAAAAGAGCAAAGGTGGTTCTTCACTGTAGTTTAGGTAGTATATTTGTGGAGTATTTCAATTCAGTTTTGACTGTGAGAAATACAATTCATGAATATTTTACTTAAAAAAGCAATAATTATTATGTGTGTTTCTGGCTGATATTTTTACTCTTTGTAACAACAGAAAAGACTGCTGTTGGCTACAAGATATTATCATCTATAAATTATTTTCTTTTTTTTGGTCAGGTGAAGTGAGTAGATTTATTTTTCTTGCTATAGCCGAGAAAATGGCTCTATGGTTCCTTTTGAAGTGAGTGCAGAGAACATGGAGAAAAATTAAAATACAAGCTTTTCAAATACCTTTTATTCCAAATCAAGAGATCTAATTTAGGCTATAAGTGAGAGAGTCACAAAATATCTAAGAATGATATTTTGTACTTTGTAAGTACAGAGACTGCAGCAACACAAACAGATTTAGGCGTTCAACTCTAAAATTTGAGTTAGCGGAGTAAATTATTTGCATAGATTCAGATTTCTATGGTTTTTACTCCCTTTTGTTATTTTCTTTACCCTGAACTCATGCTTAGTGTTCTTTGTTATCATTCTTTCTACTTTTTAATTAATCAATTTATTATTTATTTATTTATTTACTTATTTATTATTTATTTTATTTATTTCTACTTTTTTATTTATTTATTTTTTATTTATTTCTCACCAATCAAGACAGTACAATTTTCATCTAAAAATGAAATCTAAGGGGAGTGAAGTGCCTCCAGAGTCTTGCTGTGTTCACACCAGGGCAACTGAGTCTCCTTACAGAGATGCACTGGCTTAAGGGCCATATCACTCTGCAGAAGCCTTCCATATCTGAAGTTTTTATGGTAAAACAAGAAGGGACATCAAACTCTTCAGTGGTTTAAGCAGAAAGTAACAAGGTCTCAATCTCAGTGCTGTAGATCAAAGGTCCTCAACCTCTTGGCTGTGGACTGGTACTGGTTCATGGCCTGCTAGGAACCATGCCTTAAAGCAGGAGGTGACCAGTGGGCCAGTAGGTGAAGCTTCATCTGTATTTGCAGGGGCTCCCTAGCAGTAGCATCACGGTCTCAGTTCACCTCAGATAATCAGGTATTAGATTCTCTCACTGGTTCCTGGTGCCAAAAAGGTTAGGGGCCACTGCTGTAGACTGTTGTATAGGAAGACCTTGTAGAGCATTCTCTTATTTCAAAGATGAAGAAATTAAGGTCTAGAAAATAGGTGCCTTACTCAAGGTTATCTAATTTGTGGTGGAGCTGGCTCCAAATCCAGGCTTTCTGATTCCTAGTTGAGAATTTTTTGTCATGCTATTTGGCCTTGGCAGGCTATAATCAATTTTAACTTTTAAAGATATAATTTTTTTTAATTTAGTCTTCAAAAAGGAGCACATTCTCAGAGGTTTACAGCTTTGTGTTATTATCAAACGATCAATAACACTCTTGGAAAGAAATTCAATAAAACATTTTATCCAAGACTTTCAGCTACTTCTTACAGAGGTCCCTTAAGTCCACTGAACATACTAGTTTTGTAATTCTTGTTAACTAGCAAATTCTTACTCACAAGATAGGTAAGGAAGAAGAACAGAAATAAGGGAAATAATAAATTTACCAAGAACCCAATAGTGCCAGGAGTCTTAGTTCGTATTTTACCTAAGAAAACTGTGGTTAGAGAGCCCAAGTACTTTTCCTTAGGATCTCTTTGTATGGCAGAGCTAAGATCTCAACTTGAATCACTGTGATTCTAAGCTCATGTTCCTTGAGTCAAATATTTGCAAATCAAGTACAAAGACAAGGAAGGGTGCTCTTTAGAAAGATCAAACTATTATTTACAAATACTTTTTAAGTCCCTTCCACAAAAATTTTCCCTATATTATTCCTCTGGGCCTTTAACAATGTTCCCCACAGAAGAAAGTCAAGTACTTAAAAGACTCCTTCCGGTCATGTTGTTAATAAAGAAAGCAATGTTATTTAAACCTTTGGGTGCTTTTGTCAGTCAAAGATATCACTGATTTTCTCTTCCACATAGGGAAATGTACACAAGGTCACTGAAGCCCTGGAAAAATATATGGTTGGCACCTGAAGGTCACCCTAGTCACATGTGAGTTCATTTGTCATTCTAAGATTGCTCATCAGAAGAAACTAAGCATTACATTCCAAGTACTAAGTTTTGTACAATTAGTTATTCATTTTAGAAAACTTATCTTTAGACAATCTGTTATAAGATATGCAACAAATGAATAACAGAAATGTCTTAGAAAGATGAGTACAAATCAGCTTGCTTCAATTTTTTAAAAAATTCACTAACAACTCTTTACATATTAACAGTGATGGCTCACAGTAATATAGAGCTCAAGAGTTGACCAAATATTTTCACATATATAACCTCATTTAATTCTCTCTCAAGCAACCTTTCAACAATTTTCAAATGTTAAGTGAATGTTAATCTATGTCATGAATTGAACTAGGCCCTGGTGATACAAAAATAAATGTAGGTCCTTGTCCTCAAGGAATTCATAATTTTTATTATAATCTTATATAACATAATAGGTAAGTAAAGCTCAAGAATTAGGCTATACTTGCCCACTGAGTTTAGTTATATCCAAGGCTGAAACTAGGGTTGTTTGATACCAAAATTTATTCTTGCCTTATAACATCCAACTTATGCTTAGCCTGGGAGTAGAAGTGTAGAGGAAAGTGGCCATCAAGTTTTTAAAAAGCAATCTTGCCTAATTTATTAGTTTCCAGTTTATGATTTTTATAACATTGGGATTTTTAAAGCAATATGCATCCTGAAGTCTCTCTTGCTGTTGATACAATGCTTTGCCTTTCCAATGTATTTGCTTAAATAGACACCGAATCTAAATTATCATGTTCAGGTATAAAATTCAACTGAGAAATTCATAGGGTATAGCTAAATATGCTATTTCATATTATCCTGAGTCTCACAGCTGAGAAGATGAAGACTTGCAAAAGGAACTGGTGATTAAAGAGTTAGGCAAAAAGAAATTACAAAGAAAGGTTCAAGAAATTTGGCTGTAGGATGAGAGCTGAACATCTTGATAACAACCTTCATGTACATGAGAAGTTATTATACCAGCTGTTTTTTTTACCTCTGAGGAATGCAAGAAAATGAATTCAAACTGCAGCCCTAGGAATTTAGGTTAGCCATGAAAAATGATTTGCTGACAGGTGAGATTGTCAGTTACTGGAATAAGATATCAGGTGAAATTGTGAAATCTCCCTTAAAAAACAAACAAACAAAAAAGATTTCTAATCTCCTTTTATAGTTCATATGTGACATGGCCCCAGGCAGAAAGGTGAACTCGATGGCTTTTCAAGGTTTCTTTCAGCTGAAGGATTCCATCACTATGATGACTTCAGCCATTAGAAGCACCTTTTCATAGTGAAAATCAGCCTGATGCTGAAATTCATAGCACCTAAAGTCCCCCTTTTACCTTGTTAACCATTCCATATAAGCATTTCCTTAGATATTCCATAGATAATAAACTCAACTCATGGTATTCCTCCAAAAGCCAGCCAGAATCAATTCAAAGGTGCTTTATCAATGTTAAAAGGCCAAGTGCAGGGAATTGTTAATGTTTCAAAAAACTGTTGTGCTCCTCACTCTTTTGTTTCCTTTTAATCCCAAATTATTGAGAACCCAGTGGAGATTATCATTATGAGGTTCTAAGATGATAATATTCACCTACAGTAGCCTCACAAACTTTTTCTCACCAAATGAAGTTGATCTTGAACTTCAGAGATTTCTCAGAAGCAAATCAACCACAGCAGTAGAACAGGAAGGTGGAGGATATGGTGAACCTAAGATACCACTCCATCTAGTTCATTTATTTGATAACCAAGAAATAGGCTCAGGATGTTGAAGGACTTGCAGAATCATACAGCTCAGTAAAATACTGAGATTAGAATTCAAGTCTTTTAGTCCCTTAGATAGTAACTGTTTTCTAAAGCATATTTTTCACATTCAAGGAACCAAACCAAAAGTGAGTTAAAAAAATTGTCTCAAAATATATTCTGATGCTGAAAGACCAGATAAATGACCGGAAATTTCTTGTGGAAACAGGTGACTCTTATCTCTGCACCATGATAATAAAATCAGGCATCTTCCAGTACTAGCAGACATATTTAACAGTCATCCCATTAATATGTGACTACCATATCCCAGCACTGTGAGCAAATAAAATCCATATCTTTGTTAATGGATTTGTTAAATGCTAACTCAAATTTCCCATAACTGTTAAAAATAGGCATTAGAAGCAGAAAAATGTGTCAACCTTGACATTACCAACTGTTATTATCGATGTGACTTTGGGCAAGGAACTTAACCTATTTGTTTCCCTAATCTGCAAAATGATGATAATAACATTTACCTAGACTGACTAAGATATTACTATATATTAAATGCTTAGCACAGGCTCAGCAAACACAAAGTACTTAGTAAACTGTAGGTGTTACTGCTATTATTATTATTATTATTATTATTATTATTATTATTATTTTTCAACATCCAGTAAGCTACTCTAAGAGATGATGAGAGATACAGACTTCCTATTAGGCACAAAGGATAAAAGATCTCTTTTGTAGGAAAAGAAAAATTTCTCCTCAAATCTATAAAATTCACATCTACAGTGTTAAAAGAAAGTTTAACTGACACTTGCATTTGCTGAAGCTCTAATATGTGTCAAAGACTCTACTAAGTGTTTTTGGGTATAAATATGAAGGAAATTGTCATGCTCTTCAAGAATATCATGGTCTAAAGTTGAAAAAAAACAAGTAAACAGATAAAAACAATATGACATGTCAAAAAGAACATTAATGACAGTGAGAGGATGGAGGGGCTCAGGGAAGGGTGGTGGGTGGGATTTGGAAAGGCTTGTCAGGAAATTTGATCACTTCAGTTGAGTCTAAATTCTAAGCAATAAGATGATGGAAGTTCATGGTCACTAAACAGTTTTTTAAAAATTGAAATTTTATAGACAAAAAGAGGTCACTGATTAAATTAGTAATTTATCTGTCTCATCTTCATTCACCTGGGCAGAAAGGATCACAAAATAAAAGAGCCTTCAATAGCAGGAGAGAGGGATGAGGGAGGGGGCAGAGAGAGAGAGAGAGAGAGAGAGAGAGAGAGAAACAATTTAGGCCCTATGCCTGGCACATGCATGTAACATCAGTAACGATTTGCTTAGTGAGCCCTTTTCAGTAATTCTGTAATTTGTTGGGTCAGGGGTAATCATCCATGTAAGAAGGAAATTTTATTGTCATCTTATTTTTATTAACACAACTCAAAGATAACTACCTAGGTTATGTCCTCAATTCTTCATTTCAGCTTCATGTCTATTCTCATTCTGACTTGACAAAAGGCAGACACATAAAGAGAGCCATGATCAATATCCTCCACATTTCTATTGACTAGATAATATTTTGATTATGTGGCTCATATTTTCCTGAATGTGAGGTAAGACTCTTAATGTTTGCTAATTTTCAACCATACATGGTTAACAAAACTTAGGATCCACAGATTAACACTAAAAATAGTCTTGAGACTTGTGAATATATATATAAAAAACACATACTCTATGTAATAAATCACTCATATAAATAACCTCAGACAGAATAATTCAATATTTAAATATTAAATGCTTAAGATGACATAGCTTGCAAAATAAATAAGGCAGAATTGAATCCCGCCTCCCTAAGGTACTGGGACTCTACACAATAGTTTTAGTGGCTCCCCACACAATACATAATAATGTTTTTTATAATATATATTGCATTAGCATAAAGCAGAAACCACAGCAAGATAAAAAGGTTATATGTCAAGGTAAATTCCATCCAATATTCCTTTGAAATAACCCTAGATTATTTGAAAACACATAATGATTAGAAACATAGTTTGACCCTGCTTTAAACTGATAAGTAAAATTAGATACAATTTATCAGATTAAAAACTCTGAAATATTCATGTTTTGTTAGAATAAAGATACCCATGAAAAGACGATTCGCAACTAATCACGATGATACTTATATAGCACTTGGTGCTTTGCCAAACATGTTTCCATATCTCATCATCATATTTGACCTTAGCAGAATCCACGTGAAATGTTATTACAGTGCTTGAAAAAAACTAACTTTGTAGAGTAAGTGCACTTTTAGCTAAGGAACATTCTCTCAATAAGAGAATTTTCCAATTCAGCACTGCCTCTTCTACGATTCAGAATCACCCATCAGTAAGTGCTGTTAGTTCTAATCCTGTAGCATTTGGTGAATTTGTCCCGTTATTTCCATTTTCTCCTTTACAGAATGAAAGACCTATGAAGGCAGGGAGTTTATCAGTCTGTGATTGTCATAGTCTCATAGCTAGAACAGTGTCTGATAGTCATTTGGTGTTCAATAAATAACATTTAAACAAATAAATGAAGTTCTATAGCCCTGGTTTTCATCCTTCTCAAACCTTCCCCTCTAGATTTCCATGGAACCTGTTAACTGGCATCATGAGCCAGATTTTCTTTACTTTTGTGTATTTTATATGTGGCTGTTTGATCAATTTTACTAAAGCACAGATTTAATGGTTTTACCTCTGAAGTTAAAGCATTTTTTGAATGCGTTTTATTATTACAAACTCCTCCTGCTGGCTTTTGAAGTGTGCCACTGATGGCTCTAACCAACCTTTTACCAGATCTCAGCATTCAGTTTCAAAATAAGATCTTTTGTATCATTTCTGTCACCCCTCAAACCATCCTGACTATTTCACTTCTGTTCATGCAAGGTCCCTTCCCTCACCATCTTTACCTATTGAAATACCACCAGGAACATATTTATGTGAGATGCTGCTTTGCTGAGGATGCGCCAGTCAGATGCCATCACTTTGTCTTATGCATCTATCTTATTCTGCCTCGTAACATACTTATACGTGGATCCATGTCTTATACCCAGTATTCTCAGCTTCCTAAGGCCAGCAACTGTCTTTGTTTTTATTCTAAAGCATTTACCACATGTAGTAAATGGTCAATATATATCTGCTAAGTTGAAGTGGTTCCAAAAAGTAGGCAATAGGATTAAAAAATATCTACATTCTTGGATATATGGTAAAGAAAACAGAGGATGGATGTAGAGTTTCAAAAATTTGGGTTTGAATCTGAGCTTCTACCTTTTACAAGGTGAGTATCTCAGGCAAGATTTTTGTTTTTCCTTTTAACCTGCCCAAAGCTCAGTCTCCTCATCTATCAAATAGTGATTAACTTAAGTGAGAAAATGGCAGTAATAATGCTTTGCATACTTTAAAGTGTTATAAAAATTCAGTTATTTTAAAATTGTATGCCATGGGGCCTGTCAAATGAATAAGAAATGAAAAATATTTGGTAATTTTGGGTTGTTTGCTGCCATACCTGATAGAGAATGAGGAAAGGGTTCAAGTAAAAAAAAAAAAAAAAAAGGAAGGAGAGTATTCTCTTTCTGCCAGTAGTCCCATTGCCCAGCAGAAAAATTAGCATTTGAACATCTTAACATTAATGCTCAGCCAAGTCACTAAATTGCTATGTGACAGCATTTAGAAAAGATCCCTATGATAAATTATTTTGAGGTTTAGAGTTTATCATACACTTAGTTAAGCTGACAAGGCAGCTTTAAACACACACACACACACACACACACACACACACACACACACACACACACAGCTAAAGGTGTTTTATTTTTCCTCCTCTGCTTCCTCCTGTGTATTTTCTCTTTGCTAAATTTTTTTAAAAAAATACAACCATGAGTTTGTCATCTACTCTGCGCTCATATCATTCATTGTCTGAGAGCACCCCTCATTTAGAATTCAGCACAAAAGGCTGTGTATGAAAAGAGAAGAGGAGGAAATGGTGCCTGGAACTAGCCTAGATGATTAGAGTGGTCCTGCCCCAGAGAGAGAGCTTTCCAATGCCGCTTTCTGCCTCAGATATCCCTGACCTTAGCGACAAGCTGGACGCAGGTTATGATACCTGAGAACCCTGGACCAATGTGGCTCATTGTGCTATAATCTGATTTTAGAAGGGTTTACGCAATTCATATTCCTTGTCAGAGGATTTCCCACATTTCTGGATAGCTGATGACATTTTAATAATTTTATTTTTAAGTGCAGAGAAGAAAAAAAAATCTGCCCATTATTTGAGAAAATAAAATAGCTACCTCTTTGGACTGAGGGCTTGGTTATGAATCAGTGTTTTTCTGTTTCTTCATTTATGTGCAGGTTTACTAGACACTCTGGACTGGCTTAAAACCTCCCAATGACGTCAATGGGGCAGAGAAATTAGAGCAGCGGAGACAGCTGCAATGCACCAAGTCTACTGAGGTTTTATTCTTTTCTCCCAGGGTGACATCTGAGACAGATATTATCAATCAAGCCCTCCTGGCTCAGCACCAAATCAAAGGCACTTTATCATTCAAAGCAGTAAAAGCTGCAATTAGATGATCTGCTCAGCTTTTTCCCTAGGAATATCTTGTTCGTGACAATTAATAATGCAATTAAAACTAAATTAAACAAGAGAATGTTTACTAAAGTATTTAATTTAAAATAGGAAGTATTTTCTTTAGTGTTTCAGATATCAAATTATTAAAGGTCACTCTACACATATTTTGTAGAAAAATTTAATATAATCAAATTACTACCTTTCGGAAATACCAATAAAAGCCAAATGTTAAACTCTAACCAGTTTCCAAGAAATACCCAAATGTCCAGGAAATGATATATAGGCACATACATAGTGAGGCTTTACTAATATTTAGAAAACATTAAATGACAATAAGAAAACCCTGTTACAATTGATAGGAAGGAAACTAGTGCTCTATAAATTAACATTTCAAAAACATTCAAAATAAAACTGAAAAGAAGAAAGCAAAGCCAACTGCTTTTACTGTTTGTTAAGCACAACATATTATTTACTGACTTTTCAAGCGTCTCATCTTAGTAACAGTCTTACTTGCCTGAGTATACAACACTTAATCTAAATACATAGTTTTAAAGTGAAGTTCTCTACTGTCCTGTTTCTCTCCGTACCCCCACCCCCAGAATGAAACTTTAAACTAGTAAAGATGCATAAGGTTTATCATAGCAAATCTAACTAATAAACATCCTTTAAAATGGATTCTTGTTTTCAAAATTGCCTAGAAGAGCAAGGCATATTCACCAGAATGGAGAATAGAGAACCGACTTCTATCTTGCCTCTCCTTCTCTTCTGCAGTTTGTTGGTAAACAATGCTGGTGATAAAATAAGTGTAAAATGGAATAGAGAGAAAACTGGGGGCATTGTCAATCTCAAGGTTATATGGCAAAACTGAATAGGATCCAAAGCCATTTAGTCTAGAAAGTCAAACTGGCCAAGAACAAGAAATAAAGAAAACAATACTCTTCAGTCAGTGTCTACTATCCACGAAGCATCATCATTAGCTTGCTCAAGGTTATCACAACAGGTAACATTATATATGATGTGTATATGTCTAACTTAATAACAGACTCCAAAAATGGGAAAGGCCATGATACAGGATACTTGCTTTTTCAATGAGGAATAAACAAAAGAACATGTGTTTAGATGTCAGCACTAAAAGTTTAGGTTAGCCAGACTAACAAATGCCTTGCCAATCAGTTGTGTTTACCCGAGGCAGGGTGCTGAAAGTGCTCTTTATTATTTGGATTTAAACAATAACCTTCTTTTTTTCTACTCTTCATTTAGCTGTGAAAGAGACAATAAGTCATAGCTAAAGTTACCAAATACAGTACATTTACAAGGCTCAGCTTTCTAACTGATCTAGCCCTAAAGTTTCTCCCATCACCAGATTCATCTTTTCTTCATTCATTTCATTCATTATAATGATAATGATATATGTACTGAGGCCTGGCGGATGTGGATTTGTATCCCAGCTCTATCTCTTGGAAGATACATGTTCTTGAATCACTCAATATGCAAAATAATAATAAAATGAAAAGACACATGAATAAACACCTGTAGGTACTCTAAATGTGATAGCTATTATTTTTAGTTACTTGCTTAAAAATGTGTATCATTATACTTCAGTGCCAAGTACTATGCTAGGCAATGGGAAAACATACACAGACACACACACCTATAAGCATGGTGCGCACACGTGCACACACGTGCACACACGCACGCACACATACACACACACAGGTAAATAATACAAAATCTTCAAAGTAAATCAAGATAATGACTTGAGAATTATTCTTACCTTTATATCTAATCACAACTACCAGTACCAATAAAAGCAAAGTAGGGCCCTTTTCACAGCTGTGGGAAATCTGTCTTATCAGCCAGCGGCCTGCCAAACCTTGCCAGTGTCATAAACAAGTGAGTAACTGCCCAAATGGTTATCTATCCCAGAGCATTCTACTTTCTTTACCTTTCTTGAAATGCTTTCCTCTTTTTGCCATAGATGACCTAGTTTATATCATTATTGTCTCTTTCCTGGATTACTGCAACAGCCTCCTAACCAGTTCCCTTGATTTGAGTTTACCTAAATGGTCATTTTTTTTTAATGATAAATCTGGCTACGTCATTCCCTGCTTAAAAACCAGTGTGACTTCTCAAGCTTTTATGGGAAAAGTCTGTGTTACTTAACATGTCACAACAGATTCCTGTGTGATAACGTGGCTTGACTTTCTAACTTTACCTTCTCGATATGACCTTTAATACCAATTCGTGCCACTCAGTTCTCTAAACTAGCTGCGCTATTTCGTGTTTTCACATATTTTCTGCCCTTGTCCTCCATCTCTACCTTCTAATTCCTATTAACATATGCTTTTATAAAGACAGATACTTACCAGATTGCAGTAACACGTATTCGATCTTCTGTCTGCTTCCTCCCTACTTGCATGTGAACTCCTGAAGAGTAATGCCTACATGCTGTTCATTCTATTTCCCCTAGCTGAGCACTGAATGGCATGCTGTTCTAGAAAAACACTGAATGAATCAATAAACATGAGTGTTTATGAACTCAGTCGATCTACCTAACCAAAGAGATTTTAGAATCTTTTCTGCGGAACAGAGATGGATCTTTCAAGGGCCTCTTGGACAGTTGGGCCCCATTTGCCTCCCCCCTAGACCTTATTTCAAATGTGGAAATAGCACTAGATCTGGGAACCATAAGAAAGAATATTAGAAATTCTAGAATTAGGTTCAGACATATTTAAAATACACACGTTACCAGTTCTCCTAAGGTATGTACAGCATACCACTTCAAACAGAAACGGTAGTGATATCAGATATGATAGCTTACATCAGCCCATGCAGGAAACTAATTAATCATTTATGAACAACTATTGTTGTGCAAATGACCTGATCATCTTGGATCACTTATTCATTCATCAAGCAAATATTGATTGATAACAGTGTCATACTAGGCATTGCAAATTCAGTGGTGAGCAAACAGGTTAGTTTATCTTTATTCAACATTTACTATGGAATATGTTTCTTTTCTTCTAATATATTTTTGAGCAGCCCATGATGGAGGTTCTTTCTGTCAATGGATAGATCTCAATCTCCATGCTATAATACTGGATGTTCTTCTCCATGTAACTTCTG
The DNA here is from genome assembly GCA_030015415.1 of Cynopterus sphinx. Classification (NCBI taxonomy): domain Eukaryota; kingdom Metazoa; phylum Chordata; class Mammalia; order Chiroptera; family Pteropodidae; genus Cynopterus; species Cynopterus sphinx. Next base: position 86,053,382 of record CM057387.1, read on the forward strand.
TTTCTGTGTGCAGTCCTGACCCTCTCGCCTCTTTTATCCTGTGCTGCAACTCATTCATGTACAGTCCCACTGTCTATTTCCAGATAAAGGAGAAAAGAGGCACTGTTCTTTAGGCATGCATAGGACCTAGATATTCTGGCATTGGCCATTCACAATTTGATGATACTTTGTTAGTAATAAAGAAATATACTGGGTGAGTTTCCCTGGTAAGGTAAGTAACCACCAACAAACTAGTGACTTGGAATTAAAGCAGTAAAAAATGAAAGTTGATTTTTTTCTGGCAGATGATTGATATGTAAAGACTAGGGTATTGAGCATATAAAGTGCATTATCCATACTTAATTATAAGATCCTTGAAAGTCTTTTCCATATTTATATCAGTTTCAGTATACAATGCCTACTTACTCATAGGACGAGTATCATAAAAATCTATGGACTCTTTTTTTGTAAGCAATCAAAATAATTTTAGTTAAGATCACCAAATATTTCTAAGTAAACTAAGAAATATTATTTTTCTGTTTATAAAGGCCACAAAAGAATATAAATATGTCCATTAAATAAATTTGAATATTTATAAACTTTATAAATAATAACAATAGTTAAAAGTACTGTCATTAGTGGTCAAGAAATCAGTACTTAAACAAATTTTCTTTATTATGTGGTGTAAAGAGAAAGAGTTTCAGAATCATACAGACCTGAGTTTGAGTTTTGATATTCTGTGTTCCATGTTGTTCCAATAGTTGTTCCATGAAAACAGGAGAATTAACACCCCCTAAGCCTCAGTTTTTAATATGTAATATAAGGATAATCTAATAAAGAATAAATGTGTACAAAGTATTGTAATATGGCATAGAATAGGTACTTAATATTTTTAAATAATATATTTTCTTTTATTTTGAGGGTTTTTTGGGTGGGGGGAAAGGGGAAATCTGTAACATGAGAATTTCAGAATGTCCTAATGAGCTTTTTCAAAAAATATATAAGAAAATAAGAGATGCACATATAATCTCTCCTTTTGTTTTCTTTTTTAAAAGTAACAGTACACGTTGTGATGAGGCTTTACAGTATTTTTTAAAGTGAATTCTAAGATTTGTTCTTCGTATCTTGGAAAATGATTTTTGATCATGTGACTGAACTTTTTAGATTTTCATAGCAACATACCGAAGTCTGTGATGACTCTTCCAAAACTTTACTTACTGAGCAATCACAGCACCACACATTAAAGAAAGGCCACCACAGTGCATTCTTGTTGCTTACTTAGAAATTAACACCATTACATTAAATATTCTTCAATGTGGTTTCCAAAAATATTACAGAGCCTGAGTATTTATTATCTGGCTCCAATGTGCTATGAACACAAGACTAAACTTGGCTTTTTTTCCTGCCTAAAGCTTATGACACATCTTAGTGACAAAAACAAACAAACAACAACAACAACAAAACAGAGCTTTAAAATTTTGCTGCTGTCAGAATTAAGGCTACAGAGTGATTCTTAGTTTTAAAATAAAATCTTTCTTCAGCCAAGTACTCTCTGGGATATAAGAAGATCAAAGACCAAGACTTTTGGATGCCATACTGCCAAAATCACTTGAACTCATGGAGATGCTTAAGTCCCAAGTCATACAATTACAACTCACACACACACACACACACACACACACATGCATTCTTTTAACAAGTGTTTATTGAGCACTTACTATGTGCCAGACACTGTTCTAAGCATTTAGGATATATCCATTAACCAAACAGACAAAATTCCCTGCCCTCATGCAGTTCACATTTTATCTTGGGGTAGTGGGTGATGTGGGATGGAGTGGGGACAGAAAACAAACAATACACATAAGCCACAGTATAGACTTTATTTTTCCCTGAATGAGTTGTCCCCTATTTCCTTTGTATTTGTTTTTCTCTCTATCTGGAAAGCCTCTGTCGTCATCCTCAAAGACTGAGGTCAAAGAACATCTCCTCTATGAAGCCTGTATTAGCTCTTCATAGGACCTTATGAAGTTTTTTCATAGTTCTTTTATGGCAGCTCTCAAATTGTCTTCAACTGACTTGTGTCTATCTATTTTACTGAAGGACAAGCTTCTTCTGGAACCTAGCAAGGACCAATACTTAGTAAGTATTCTATTGCCAAAGCCACTGAGTACAGAGCATACCAGAGTAGCACCCTCAATGAATATTCAGTTAAAAAATAACCACCGTTTTAGTCTATCATAAAGAAAAAAAATTAATTTTGAGGTTAGCTGTGATTAGAATGTTTCCTCGCATACTATTCACACCAAAGTTTGGATAATGCATAAATTTAAGAAAGATTTTGCTTGATATAGAACTATTTTAATATGAAATACAACAGCATCATTTTACTAAAAACTGATTCAGCAGGCATGTAATTCAAAAGCTAACTTTCAATTAATTGACACAAATAGTCTTAAATAGAAATACTAATTTTATGACTTGGTTATCTTTAAAATGCTAATTTCACCTGTGCTGTGATCATTTGGATACATTGACCAGTATAGTCAAGATACTAATTTTTTTCATCTTTAATTATCACAAAAAAATTAAATTACTGTGTTACTCTAATAGGGAAGTCTTAGCCATCAGACTAACTTACTGTGACTGGCACATTAGAGTTTACTTTGAAGAGCTGCAATTTAAGGCAAGAAATATTCTAGGAGTGGAAGTCCCTCCAGCTTTTAGACATTGCCTACACCCCATTGCTATATTAGATCTGTGGTTTTGTAGGTGGGGCTCTGTCAAAATATTCTCATCAGATTATCTCTCTGCTGCTTTGCCAGTGACTTCCAGTCTTGGAATTTTTCTTCTCTCTGTCTTCAGTGTCAAGAACATTGACTTTGTTGATTCAACTATGCAGTGAAAGAGGAAACTGCTTTTCTGACTGAGAGGAAGATCTTAGGAGCAAGCTAACGTCCCTTCCTGCAATCAACTTTCAGGGTAATTTTAGGTCTTCTACTGAGCTGTTAATAAATAGTCTGAACCACCTGCCAGTAACCAGCTTATAATACTAAGTACTGCCTAGCTTTTAATACTGAATATGAATATGTGTTTCTTCTTGGTCTTTTCTCTACTGAAAACCCAACCAAACAAAAGAAAACCTTTTGCCTAACTTTTCAAGCAAATGATCTCATGGAAATTTATTTTTCAACCCCAAATGTGAAGCAAGTGCATACATCTTTTGCACTCCCCTGACACCTAGCTTCATGCTGAGCACAGCAAATAATGTGATGATTGATAAATTACTCTGCCTTAGTAGTACGTGCTCTACTTGAGCAGGCTATATGCAGTTCCTTTACATAGCACTGGAAGGGAGAAGTAATGTAATTCTCCATATATTATATGCAATTTTTCATCACAGTAGACTCACAGGCATTCACTCATACCGCTTGAACTGTGTGTGGCTAAAGTCTCAAGAGACGGATAATGTCCACAGCACAGAAAAACAGGAATACATTCTTGAAAGTCTTGGGTATTTATATTCCAGCTAAATAAATTAGGTGTAGATTGAAGTGAGCTTTTCTTCTGTCTGTACTTATCAGTGACTATCAATAACAGATAACATATTTAAATTTGTGTGAGTATTCAAGTTTTACTGGTTTTTATCTTCATCACAGAGACCTGATCTCAGGCACTTTTTTTTTTTTTCATTCTGGTTTGCATAATTAAAGCAAAGGGCCTTCTTGAAGTTTTTATTTTGTTTGTTTGTTTTTTTATAAAAGTATTCTTCGCAATGGAACTACACACAGGATTTTAACCTAATGGTTGTCAAAAATTAGGTCTTGTACAGTTGATTATTAGCTTTTGTGCAGTGTTTAGCTGTGACAAATATACTTTTCAGGCTCTATAGATTTTCTAGCTATTATTTCAAAGAATAAGCAAGTATTTCCTGATTTCTAGAAACATTTATAAATCTATAACTTAGCTTCTAATATGATTGCCATAGTAGCCAACGTGACTTCAGAGTTAGCCTGTATTCCACCTACAAAACAAACTAAATGTAGGTATGCCCTGATTTAGGGATCATGAAGTAGAAACCAGATACATAGAAAACAAATAAATTGGTAAGTAATTGTACTACAAAAATAATTCTTCTCATCGCTAAGGGATTTCCCATAGGGTATCTTTAAACTTTAGTTCTCCTACTGCATTTAAATGATCATTTATATATAATTAATTGATGTGGACATAATTGAAAATGTAGAGCTCAATGTTATTTTCTCACTTGGATTCACTGTTAGCTGTAGTTCAGTAGAAAAAAAAATAGGTAAAAGAACAAAAAATATGTAAGTCAAAGGAGTTCAACGGGAAAAATATAAATTTACATTTAACTCTGAAGAGTTGAATAAAAAGAAACAAATCTTTATCAAGTGGAGAGCTTAGAAGAATACATTAGGTGGTTTCTAAGCCTTTAGCTGTTGAACCTTGAAAACACTTTACCACTTATAATTCAGCAGTCTAATTGTGATGTTCCATTTTGATCATTGCAAATTGCCAACTAAGAGTTGACTGAACCAGAGTCACCTCAAAGATTTTGATAAACACAAATAGAATCTTGTGGGTATAGCAATCAGCTCTTGTTTGATTTCTTTTCCTTCAAAAATGAAATACAACCCTATTTTTACAGAAGCCTCCTTTGCTTCCATGGAAAACACCCTAACCAGTCTCTGCCTCCAGGATGGTCCACACTGGCTATGTCCTTTTCTGCTGTAAGAACTTTATAGTTTTTAGGATGAAGTTGAAGTTATTGTAAGGGCTTATCTAGCCCTGTCTTTTCAGTATTGTCTTAGGCAATCACTTCCTTTCTTATGATTTGGAATGACAACAGTTTTTTTCCATTTTTCCCCTCAAAATGAATCATCCTAAACTTTGATATTCCTGAAAGGTCTTTCTTCTGATTCTCTGTCTAGTTATGACCTACTTATCCATCAGAATTCCAGTTATAATTCACCTCCTTTATGTCCCAATCTGACACAGGTGTAGACAAAGCACGCTGTGCATACATCTATTATTTTTTAACACATTAACATAATTGTTATTTATGGGTTTACCTTTATTTGATGGTTACAGAACTTTGAATTCCAGAAGCCTAATGCAGTACCTAGTATGTAGTAAGTATTCAATAAATATATGCTGGAAATGTGATTGAATCAGCCATTTAATGGATAAGTGGAATTTTTTCAAAGTTGGTTTGAAAATCATATCATTACTAAAAATATCTGGATTTTCAAAAAGATTAACCAATTTATAAACAATATAAAGATAATGAGACAAATAGCAAAGAGACTAATATTTATTGAATTAATTCTTTGGACCAGGCATTGTGCTAAATTACTTTTATATCTCATTTAAATATCACAAACACATAATACTTACATTGTTTTTCATATTTCTCTTAATATGAACTATTTATTGAGTGCTTCATATATGCCAGTAACTATGTTGCATAATTTGCGTCACTTAATTTTCACAGCATTTCAAGGGAAGCATTATAACTTCATGTAAAAACAAGAGAATCTGCACTCAGACCTGCCTGAGGTCATACAGTTTGTAAGCGATGGCACTGGGATTTTTCACCCATATCAATCAGGTCCTCTAGACATTGAAACATCACATTTCCCAAACTGATTTCCGGAGATCCATTAAGATATTAATAGGCATTTCACATCCTAAAAAGGTTTTATGTTAGATAATTTTACTTTTTTCTTTTTAAACATATCCTCTTTTTAGAAATTCACAGTGATATTAGTTATATCTCATAGCTCTGAAACCATCAAGAACCTACTCTATTTAACCAAATGTTTTTTAGTTTTAAGGAACCACCTCTTTTTTATTTCTGCATAGACCACTAATGTTCCACTTTTGCAAAATTTATGAGTGCCTCAGTCGAAGTTATATTAAAATGGAGTAAAAAGATTTTTTTTGACTGAACTGTCTTTCAAATTCCATTTTTGATAAGAAGAGTAAAGATTCTAAGTTCTTTTTCCTTTTATGTCCTCTACGTTTTCAACTGACCTTAGAAAAAATGTGATCAGGAAAAATTGTGGTCTTATTTATGAGAACTAATTATGTTCAAAATTAAGAGTAATAGTGCTTTACTTTTCTGATATACTCAACACCACGGAAAGTATTCATTGAAAGAACCGCCTGAAGCCCATGCTAGGCAATGTGGAAAATAGCTATGCCAGCCATGTTTTCTGCCCTCTGGAAGTTTCGGCATTCAGAGTGGTTGGAAAGCTAAATAATTCCTGACAAGTAATGACTATGCTTAAAATGTATGCATATTTTCCTAAATGTATAGGAAAATGTATGTATGTGTAAAGCTGCAACTCTGAGATGACAAGAGTAAATCAATGCAACATCACACAAATCATTGCTCGGTTCTTGTTTGTGATGCCCAGTGTCTCCCACCTACCCACAATTCCATGTTTTTTTTTTATTGTTTCTTAACTCTTAAAATGAAGACACAATTCACTGAAAATAGAAATATTTAACAGTGCAAAGTATTTTACAGCTCTCCCACAGCTCTAAAACTATTTAAAAAATACTCAACTAATCATTAGCCACATAAAAATAGATATTTGAGGGCTGTTAAAAATTTTAACACTTTGTAGTAATGGCTCATTATCTCATATTTCTTTTTGTAAGAGTCTAATAGAGAAAAGCTTTCCAAAAATACTCTTATTTTAAAAGCAAGTGGAGAATAATAAAATTCATTCACAAATTTTACCCTGGTCTGAGATCATTTATTCTTGTAGAAAAAGTCCACTCAGTTCATATCTATGCCTCTAACTTAAAAAAGATATTTAAAAACTTTTAATAACTTTTAATACATGAATGTACTCAAAGTATCTTTTCTAAAAATCATATACTTTTATGAAGCATTACATTTCTTCAGTCTTTTTGCTTATTTTTAATTCCTTTTTATGTAGTGATTTCAAATATGAAAATCATGTCCCAGCTCTATCCCTGAACCGTCAGATAAAGTTTATTGTTCATAGCATCACCAACACCTACCAGATCCATGAATGTCGCCGAGGAGGAGGCAAATCACTCACATGCAACATCCTGCAGAGCTGGTGCTCTATCAACATCCCACCACTCAGGGACTCAGCTCACTTTCATTAATTTCCTTGTGTTCTTGCTGCCACATAGTTTTCACTTAGCTCTTTGTCCTTTTATTTTCTTTCCGATGGCATGTCACTTCCTATTGCAGAGTAGATATAATTTTTGATACGAATACAAATGACTTAACATTCAACATGTAAGCATTCAACTGGAACATCATCAGTAGTTTCCTTTCAATATCAAATGAGAAAATTGATTTGCAGTCAAATCTAAATGATAATTTCCCATGGCGTGTGTAGCATTTCTCCTAATTTACCTCAGAAAAGGAAAGCATTTGAGTTTCAGAAATCATCGGAAAATATCTCCCTTTAAAGAGTATGCTGTTTTCTCTCTCATTTTGCATTTTCTCTTCCTTGCCTGGTGATACGTCAGCATGTTTTTGGGTCTTCTTGTAATGTAATGAATGATCAGATTAATCAAACAAAATTCTCTCTCCTTCTGCCTTTTGCATTGAGTTAGGAGCTATCAAGCCTCCTGCCTGACTTGTTCTGCATTGTTTAGCCCACTCAGAGTACGATGAAAGAACACCTAATAGATGGGGTCAGATTTCCTGAATGACATATGTTAGACCACAACAAAGGAGAAAATCCTGGAGTGATTATAAGTCCCTTTCATCATGGGAGATTATAGAGCAAACAAAATGTCTATGTTACACAAAGAAATAACAGTGTGACTGGAATGATTAATTCAACTTTGACCAGGTTTGGGACCAACACCTATGGCTGCTATAAGCATGCTGGTGTGTATTTAAACTTCTACCTCTGGCCCAGGAAGATTGGCCTTTAAACAGATACAATAGTCCTTGAAGGCCACTGGGATCATCATTAACACAGCACAGCAGTAACAGGTTCAAAGATCCTCAGATCCCTGAAGAACTAAAGGTATCTCTCAGCTTGACAATTTATATGTCAAAGACATTCAACGGAAATGACAAGGGTCTTAGCAATCTTGATCTCTGGGTAGAATATGATTATTACTATGGCTCATACTGACAAACACTGGTTTATAATCAAATGAGAAGACATGTCTGAATGGCTTCCCCTTTGTCTCTTGCTGTGGGACTTAGTCTAATTTATCATCCTTCTAGATCTTGATAACCTGTATTATAATCAGATCTGTGTTTCTAGAAGGGAGATCTGGTTTTTTTATTTCAGATTTGCCTCCACATTTCAACTTCTCAAACTTCGCATCTCAGAGAAGCTGACCTAAGGATGGGATGGGACTCATTTTCTGCAGTAGCAGCAGCAGATATTGTCTGTCTGTCTATCTATCTATCTATCTATCTATCATCTATCTATCTATCTATCTATATAGATATAGATATAGATATATAGATATAGATATAGATATAGATATAGGTATACACACACACACACACACACACACAGATAATCAAAACTTAGACATGAAAACCAATTTTCTAACTGGTCTTTCTCCTTCTGTCCTTGCCTCACTAAAGTCTATTTTTAAAACAGCAGCCAGAGTAATTCTTTAAAAATGTAACTCAGGTCACATAATTCATCAGCTGAACACCTTCCAATTGGTCCCCATCTCATTCAAATTTTGAGCTAAAGTCTTTATAATGGTCTATGAGGCCCCAAATATGACCCCATTAGTTCCCTAATCCCACTGCTCAGTAGGCTTTCCGTCCTCCGAGCTTTACTGGCCTTTTTTTGTTTTTAGAATATGCCAGGAATGTTTCTGTCTCAGGAATTTTTCAATAGGTATTCTCTGTGCTGAAAATGTTCTTCCCTAGTTCCCTCCATGGCTCACTCTCACACTTCCTTAAGTCATTGCTCAAATGGCATCTTATTGAGGCCTACTCTGACCACCCCTACTTCAGCACTCTCTTTTTATCTTGTCTTCTTACTTTTGTGTAAAACATTTATCACCTTTATCATGTATATTTTATTTATTCTGTATATCATCTGTATCCTCCAACTAGCATGTGACACCAAGAGAAACAAGATTCCTGTATTTTTTTCTACTGTTTTATTTCTACTGCCACTTTAGTGTCCAGTATAAAGTATGCACTTAATAAATATTTACTGAAAATGAATGTATAAATAAATTAATAAAAACAAGTGTCAGTCCACAAGCTTACAGTTAACAAGAAAGGAGATAGTTGGCCTAGTTTATAATTAAATAAAAGTTAATTATTTTCATCAAAATAATATTTTTGGTCATGGTGAATGTTCAAGGTAACTCTATTATAGGAAAAATACTTCATTTTTTTTCTGATGATTTAGTGAGCAATGTAATTGTTGAGAACGACTAAACAAAGAAGAGAGAGGCATTGGTGAATGTGGTTCATTTAATCCAAATAGTCAGCATGATGACTTCTTAGAATGCTAATAAAAAATTACTTTTAGATTATGAAGGAAATATAAAATTAGTAAAGGCTATCTGGGAAGATTTGATAAGGGAAATTTTAAAGATGACATGTGGCTAATTTTCCACCACAACCACAAAAAAGAGACTATGCTTTTACTCTAGGAAACAGAAAAAAAAAGGCACCTTATGTTAATTTTCAATTCCATAGAATTATGTTCCTTTAAAAAAAAGTTTTATTGAGATATAACTCATGTCATTAATTTCAACATTATAAAATGTCCAATTTAACAGTTACTAGTATATTTACAGTAGTACAACCATCACCACTATCTAATTTTAGCACATTTTCATCAACCCTAAAAGAAACCCCATCTCCATTTATTCTTTTCTTAGCCCCTGTTAACCATTAACTTACTTCCTGTTTCTACTGATTTACCAATTTGAACATTTCATATAAATAGAATCAAACAATATGTGGTTTGTTTCACTTAACGTAAAGTTTTCAAGACTCTTTCATGTTATAGCATGTACCAGTAAGTACTTCATTGCTTTTTATTGCTGAAAACTCTTTCATTTTATGGATATATCACTTTTGTTTATGTTCATTACATTTGAGAGGCTTCCACTTTGGGGATTTTATGTATGAATAATGCTTCTAAAAACACTCATACACAAGTTTTTTTGTGGATGTATGTTTTCATTTTTCCTGGAGTTCCAGCTTCACCTAGGAGTGATATTGCTGGGTCACATCATAACTCTAAATTTTGCATTTCGAGGAATAGTCAAACTGATTTCAAAGTGGCTACACCATTATACATGTCATCAAAAATGTATGAGGATTTCTCTACAACCTCTCCTGTCTTTTTCATTACAGCCATCTTAGTGGATATGAAGTGGTACCTAATTGTGGTTTTGATTTGCATTTTCCTAACAACTAATGATATATTCATGTGGATATTGGCCTTTGTGTATTTTCTTTGGAGAAATGTCCATTCAAATTCAATGTCCATTTTCTAATTGGATTATTTGGCTTTTGATAATTGAGTTGTAAGAGTTCTTTATATTTTCTGGAAATAACTCCCTTATCAGATATATGATTTATAAATATTTCCTTCTATTCTAATGGTTGTTTTTTCACTTTTTAATGGTGTCCTTGGAAGCACAAAAGGTTTTTTTTTTTTTTTTAATTATAATGAAGCTCAAGAACACAGCTAAAAGATGGAGCGGCACTGCAGGGATTCACATGTAGTTAACGAAACTAAGTCTGAGAGACATGGCTGTTCAAGGTCACTGATCTAGAAGATCTGAGTCAGAGCCCAAACCAAAGACATCTGACTATGTTTCATGTACAGTGTGCCCTACTGCTGATAAAAAATACTGTTAGTCTTTTAATAAAAGCCAAACTGATGATGGCCATGCCACCCTGAATGCGTCTGATCTCTTCTGATCTTGGCTGCTAAGCAGAATCGGGCCTGGTTAATACTTGGATGGGAGACCACCTAGGAAGACCAGATGTTGTAGGCAAACAAACAAACAAACAAACAAATAAATGACGACTACTGGTATTAGAAATTCCTTGACATGCGAAAAAAGACTATACATGTATGTGATATACATTACTCTACGGCAGCGACCCCAACCTTTTTGGGACCAGGGACCGGTGCTCCTACGAGAATCTAATACCTAATGATCTGAGGTGGAGCTGAGGTGGTGATGCTAGCGCTGGGGGAGCAACTGCAAATACAGATGAAGCTGTACTTGCCTACTGCTCACCTCCTGTTGTGTGGCCCGGTTCCTAACAAACCATGGACCAGTACCAGTCAGTGGCTTGGGGATTAGAGACCCAGCTCTAGGGTTATGTCTGCAAAATGATTTCTTTGGGTTTTTTACTAAAGCATGTCTTGGTGATGGAGTGGATCTTGGCTTCCAGTTGAGAGGGCTGGGCTACTTTAGAAAATAATTAGAAGACAAATGATGTCAGAGACTAGCATACTACAGACAAAACACATCTCATGATTTGTGCTTAAAGTTTATGAGGAGGAAGAACAACAAGGAATAAATGTTATCTGAGAGCACAAAGACACACAGGCAGTCCATCAACAGATAATAGCACAAAAGTCACCAAAACATTTTCGTCTGAGCCGGCTGTTCAGTTAGTAATAAGTCATGCACCAGTGCCGGGTGATCTTCCATAGGCTGGCTCTGAAAATCTGAAGTATGATGGGCAGCTTGATAGCTTATAAGTACTTAAACAGGACAACACATTTAATATCACTAAGTTTTAACCTCACTAGTTTTAAATGACATTTTAAAAATTATTTTGCTCAGGAATGATTTTACATGCTGAAAAGTGACTTAATTGGATAAAAGTGCCTTACAATAAATGCATTTCTGAACAAAATTTTATGAGCTGAAGAATTTGAAGTTTTTTCTAAGCCGTCTCCTTATATTAGTATTTCTTTGATATGAAAAAATCAGAATTTGTACTATTTGGCTTAGCAATAGCAAGAGCAGTAATAATGATTAATATTAGTAATAAGAAATAATTATGAGTAACAATAGTATTATTATTAAAACAATAGTGATAAGAGCTAAATAATACTACTAATACATATATTTACATAATACTTTAGTGTTTCCAAAGTGCTTTCACATTTAACATTGTATTGAATCCTTATCATAAACTTCTGGGGAAAAGTATCCTTATCTCCATTTTATAGATAAGAAAACTGAGGTTCAGATTAAGTCCCAATAAATCTCAGATGACATCATCAGTGGAGTATGGAATAGCCTCTTTTCCTTGCTTGGAAGCCACAGACTGCTGGATTCTATGTGTGCAAGACTAAAGGATCACCAGAATGGCAGAAAACAATGTATACTAATCCATGACGCTTACTACCAAAGAGCCCTATGAAAGCATAGTTTGTCCTGCATTAGTTTTCCATCAGGGATAAAATGAGGAGGCAGAAAATCCTTGGAGCCTCAAGGCATCTCAGTACTGACCTCTTTGTATTGTAAAAGTTTGGAGCTTCCAAAGACTCTCACATATCAGCACCTAATGGAGCACTTTGTTCTTTTGCAGCGCTCAAAAGTTCTTGGCTTAAAACAATAGCTATTTGATGAATGCCTACTTGGCAATGATAAATATTCAAATTGGCAGGGATAATTGTTAAGGGCTTTACATGGTTTTTCACTTAATACTCCAAAGAAGTGTATAGTTTTGATATCATAAACTTCATTTTAAAGATAATAGAACTTCACTTTAAAGATCCAAGAGATTAAGTCACCTGCTTGAGGTAGCAAAACTAGTGGATAAACTTGAGCTTCTAGCCCAGATATATCTGGCTCTACAGCCCTCACTTTTTGCACTATCCAAAGCCTTAGTAGAATATCAGTTCCACCACTTATTAGTTGTATGTCCCAAGATAAGTCATTTGTACCACCGAGCCTCAGCATCTTCATCTTACGAGCAAATAATAATAGAGCTGCCGTGATGATGAAAGGCAAATAGGTTAAATATAAATAATACTACTACCAATCTCATTGATTATAATAGATAGTAATTTTTATGAAAACACCTAGTAAATAATAAAATATCACATAAATATGAATTTAAAAATGATTGGAACTTCCGTGGAAAAGAGATTCTGAAAAGATAAATATATTCTCTTATTCAAAGAATTGTGTGTTAAACCAGAAATGCATTCTGAGTAAGATTATCTTGATACTTTAGACATGGCAGATTATCAAAAGCCTTCCACAGGGGACAATTTCCCAGCACCCAGTCTAAGAATACATTCCAAAGGAAACAAAGGCCACTCTGTGCGTATGTGTCTGTGTTTCTGTTCAGGTTTCCATGCCCGTGCCTGTTTGTGCATGTCGGTGCTGAAATGAGCTTCACTGTACTGATTTTACCTCTAATGTGGTCATCTGTGGAGCTGCAAATGTTCTACAGGAGCTATTGAGCACCGTTTGAATGCCAAAGACAGGTGCTTATAGCAACTATTCCGAAATAATATGTCTCCAAGATTTCAGAGTGTATACTATAATTTTCAAGGAAAAAAAAAACTGCCTTTTCATCTTTCAGAAGATTGGTTGTTTCTGGTTATTTTTTAATTCTTTCCTGCCAATGCACACATGTCCTTGAGTATAGGACTCTGATCTGAAAATAATAACATGTTGATGTTCTGACAGCACCACTCTAGAGTTATTGCTGGAGAGCTGGAAGCCAACTTGGCTCCTGATCATGGAGTTTGATGGCAGCAACTCCTCTTGATGGCTCTTGCTTTGTATTTAAATCAACCTTAGAGGCACAGTCAGTATAATTAGATTTTCATAGGCACTAAGAATCAATTCGACTTTAGAAAATTTTCCATGGGGAAAAAAAACAAAGATCTCAGAGTCCTGAGTCCAACTTAGTCATTTTTCAAATAAATAAACTTAAACAGAGACTTGTATAGGAACACTTGGATAGTCAACATTTTTCTCACTACTTTAAATACTTCTTTCCACTAAAGAACAAACAATAACAACAACAGAAGCTTAAGGAGGTATGTCACATGTTAAATGGCTGAGTGTTAACTTCTTTAGAGAAGTAGAAAGAATCGGCAAAAAAGTGTGGTGAACAGAGCAGGGGACAGAAGTTAGAAGCCCACAGACCTGAATTCAAATCTCATTTAGACACTTAAGAGGTAACAAATAATTGAATTTCTCTATACTTGGGTTTTTGCCTCTATAAAATGAAGAAAAACTGTACTATTTAGGCCTCCTGCAATTTTAAGTTCTAAATAGACAAAATGGACATTATTTTTTTAAGGCAGCTATTCGTTCATATAATGAAACTGTTGAAAAAAAAATGCAGAGTAGAGATAGTGCTGACTTCATGGAAGACTGAATAGAAGGATTCAAACATCTTTGGGTTTCTCTGTCTCTGGTGTGTCTCTATTCTTTTCTATATATCAAGTAAATTTCCTTGCCAAGCTCCTCCTAGTGGGATGTTAGTGTGATGTACTCATGGGCCACAATTTACAGTTTTGTGACTAGGGGGAAGAGCAATTTTTCTTCTTTAGCACTAACTGTAAAAATCCTGGGTGAGGACTCTAATGGGCTCATCTTTGGTCACATGATAACATCTTGGCCAGCAGGTTGGGAGCTGTATGCAAAGTTCCTATTAAAACATTCAGTGTTTGGCTCTGGAAAAGACATTTCCTAGAAAAAAAAAGAAGCTATTCTGGATAGATAAAGCTATAACTGTCCATTTTAAATATCTACCTCAAGAATGTAAAGGTCACATAAGATAACAGACTCAAAAATCTGGACACACAGTAGTTATACAAAAATGGTAGCTGCCCTATCTCATTATAAATTTTCTTGAACTAATTGTCAGTATCTTCCAGACAAGTTTGTGGAGCACTGAATTCATGAATGATGTGAAAGTAATCTCTACATGAAAAAAAGAGGACACCACTTCAAAATGCCAGGGTTTGAGAGCCTTAAGATTATTCCAGCCTGTGTCCAAAATTCTATTAACCATGACACTATACATAAAAATTGTCTGAAAGGGCTTTAATAAACTATGTTCCCTTTTCTGCTCTTTTAGTTTCACTGTGCCAACATTTAAAAATCTATGAATTTCTATTCTGTAGATGGTTCTCCCTACTACTCTTGGCACTATACCTAAATCTACACAGTAGCGCATTAGTGAGGTGACTCTGAGCCAAAGAAATGCTACTGATATCAGGAGCCCACGCCCTACCAACCTGAACTGCAATTACATAATTGTTTCAATATAATGCATTTTCATGTATCTAGAAAAGCCTGAAATCAAGCTTCTCAAACTATTTCCTCAGAATATTCTAAAGATATCAAAAAATATGAAAAAGTGACCACTTTTTACATGTCTTTGGGTCATGGAAAGAGTACTCAACTTCTAGTAAAAAGATTTATATTTAAGTCTCATTCTCTCATTCAACAAATTTTTGGAAGACACATAATTAAATGCACTCTTAGACCTATATTCTAGGGACAAAAGTAGGAACCATAAAGAATTAAGCAAATACATTAACAGGTAAATAGCTAAGGAAACAAAGTGAATTAGGAACAAAAAGATATAAGAAGGTGGGAGATAAATCACCTTTGAGAAGAAACAGAAGAAATTGAGGGAGTGAATTATGGGAAAATGTGGTAGAAGAATATTTCAGACAGGACTAGTATGTGCAAGTACTCTAAGGTAGAAATAAACTTGAGCTGAAAGGTAGGAGCTAGATCATGTAGATATTATAGTTTCTGGAACAGACTGTGAGTTTTATTCAGAATAAGAAAGGAATCCCACTGGATAGTTTTACATTTAAAAGGACTATTTTGGCTGCTCAGCAGAGAAGGGACTATAAAAGAAGAAAAGAAGAAGAGAGCCTCATTAGAAAGGTGTTCCAGAAATCTAGGCTGGTAATAATGGTGGCTTTGCCTAGCTTGGTAGAGGTAGAAGTGGTAATAAGTAGTCGAATTCCAGGTACATTTGAGAGGTAGAGTCAATAGGACTTATTAAGTGATGGCATACTGGGCCTAAAGAAGAGAAGCATTGTAGATGATATCTAGGTTTTTGGCTGTGACACCTAGATGAATTTAGCACTGCTTTCACAGAAGGGGAATTCTGGCATTAGAGCAGGGTTTTCCGGAGTTTTGCTTAGGAACAAAAGCCTGAAATACCTATCCAGAGAGAGTTAAGAAGACTCTTAGATACACAAGTTTGGATTTTAGGGAGAGAACTGGGTTGAAGATATAAATGGCATCTTCAGTGTGCGAATAATATTGAAATGTGGGATCTGATTGAGACCACCTAGGTAGTGAGTATAGACAGACAAGATGAGAGACAAGAACTGAGCAGTGGCACACTTAGAATTCTGGAGGATGAGGAGCCAATGAGGTGGTTAGAAAACCAGTGGAGTACACTTTATCTGAAGCCAAATGAAGAAGACTGTTTTAAGGAAGGAAGAGTGAATAAACAAGATGGACGTTTTTAATTACCTTGATAAAAGCAATTTTAGCAGAATTGTGGGGCTAAATCCCAGCTCTGAGTTGACTGAAGAAAGAATGTCAGATGAGAAAGCAGAGACTGTACATGAAAAGCTCTTGGGCTTTGCTATAATAGAGTACCCATTGGGGTGCTGGTTTCTGTTGGAGAATATGAGGTCTAGAGAGGAAAGCTTAAAGATAGAGATATTATAGAATTCTTGTACACTGAAGGTAATGGTCCAATGGGGATTGAGAAGTTGAAATTTAAATAGAATAATAAAGTGAGTGTGCTTTGTAAATTAGAAAACACTGTACCAGTTTCAGGTGTTTAATAATTTGATCTAAATGAACATTCACAGTCTAACCTTTGTTACCCACATCTACAAAACATCGCATCATGTTCCTTTTATAAATATTTATAGTGACATCATAAACACTCTCCTGCCTATTTCTTGTTTGTGTTCAACTCACAAGAATTGCTTTGTTAGTCAAAATAATAGCTATTGAGTTTGAAAAAGGATGAAATTGTTCATGTACCAATGAACTCACCCTTTTAGTTCCTTTCACTCAGTACTACTGGATAGGAAGCCAGATAAAAACACAAATGCTACTGTTTAATCCACTCTAACAAGAACATAGCCAGTGCAATGGTAGGTTTAGTGAGATTTACACATTAGTTAAATTAATATTATTTAGACATTAAATCTTAACTACTTGTCTCTTAAATTCATCTTCACTCCATTCCATACATTGCATTTTCTGATTCTGCCATGTGCAAAGGCAAGGACATCAAACAGTATATTTTATGAATAACAATGGCTTGACAGAAGTATAAAGTAGAAGAAATTGGGCAGGGCAGGAAATAAAGCTAGAGAAGTAGGCAATAAGTATCCTCTTACTAATTTGGATAATAAATGTCATTAATAATTCAAAGCAGGAAATATCATGATTTGATATTTATTTTGGAAAGGTTACTTTTTTGAAGGTGGATTAGAAGAGGATGAATAAGAAGTAAGAGTATCAAGAGCCTCATTTAGCCATTTATCCAATGTTTTAAGTATCTACAGATGTCAAGAATTATGCTAGTGGTAATAACTATATCATATATATTATAATATAAATGTATAAATAAAAATATATAATAACATAAATCAATAATAAACAGCATAGAGGTACTAACTAACAGGTAACTTTTGGTTATGTCAGGGAACATTAACCTATCTGTGAATCCACCCTGATAAAAGTTAATTTAAAAATGCATTTGTAGCAAAATTAAACTTATTATGAACCAAAGGGTATCTATTTATAGGCATATATTTTCAAAGGTGAAAAGTCATGTTACTGGGCATCTGGGGCAGCCATAATAAAGCTGAGAGGGAGCAGATATTTATAGGTAAGCAAAAGACATGAGAAAAGAGACATGTAATGCAGGAGGAGCAAGAGGAAAATTGAGCAACTCAAAAGAGAGAGGAGACATCATGAGAAAGAGAGAGCTCACTCAACTAATGCGAGAGAAACATATAATAGAGGACTTTGAGGGTATCTTGGTTTTCAGTGTTGATTTCAGCTCCAAAATCGAAGTATCTTGAAAACTCCAGCCCTGTTAATTGAGAAAAACTGTATAGGTCTGTATTCCTTGCAGTCACAAGACTTGGAAAAAAAATACTTTGTTGGCAGTCTTTACTAGCTCATTCTTTGAGCAAAGGCAAAGAGTGGTGGATAGGAGAGACAGGCATAAGAAGAGCTTTGTATTCTCAGTTCAAGCAGAGATAGAAGATTTGAAAACATTTTTGCTTCTGTAAAATGAAGCACATGTAGCCACCTTTATACTCAATATATGCTTCCAGAACTCTTATCAGAGGAAAGTACTTCAGATTGTATATTATAGAACAAAATAAAAGAGCATGTTTAGTTCACAAAGTACTTTATCCATAAATGAAACCAAAAAGTGGATAATAGCAAACAGCAGGATCAAGGACAGCTCCCCACACAGAAGTAATTTCCTTAAGTCCCCTTTTCTTACACCTTTCCCCTCTATACTCGTCAGTTCTCTTTCATCTGCCTTATCCCCTAGATATGCTCAGGGCTCATTCTATCAAAGAACCACCTAGTCATTCCAGGAACCCTTACAGAGTATCTCACTATGGGTTTGGAACTGTGCCTAACGTCAGGGTCACAGAAATAAAAAGCACATTTTGTTTTTTCCTGTAAGAGTTCAGTTTTGTGGGGAAGTCAGGACACTAATAAACAAGTAAACAATAGAGGATTAAAAAAAATTATGTTGTGATGGTCACAGGGTGCTATGAGGACCCAGAGGAGAGGTCCCTAATTCCTCTGAGTGGTAGGAGTTTTCCAGAAAGGGCAATTTAACTAAGTCTTCAAGAAGAAGAAGACAATACAGAGGTAAAGAAGAAAAGGAAAGACATTTGAAAGAAATAACAGTATATGTATTTAGTAATTCCTCCTAGGTACGTTTGGAAATAGGATAATTCTGAACCCAAAAGGAAGGATTCTCAAAAGTGACATATTGGGCGTTACTAAAGCTTAGTAACATATTTTTGAATCAGTTGACTGCTTTGATGCCCCTCAGTCACACCACACACACTGCTCCTTTACAGGTTTGATGAGAACAGAGCTTTCCAGCCAACTACAGGCTAGTTGTCTGCTCGGGCTCATGTCTTTATGTGAAAGTATTAAGGTGAGGAGATGTTGAGGGGAAAGTGAGTACATTTTATAGCAGAATTAATTCGGTTAAACAAATACTTATGGACACATGCAGTTTACTAATTTGCCTTCCCCACTAGATTGTGAGCTCTTGGAGTGCTGAAAACTTGTTTAATTGATCTTTATATTCCTCGGCAATGAGCACAGGACCTAGCACAGAGTCAGTAAGAAGACTGGCTCATGAATGAAAGCCATATACCCTCTGGGGAAGCTAGAAATTAAAAACAAAATGAAAAAGCAGGAGGTTCTTGACTCCTTCAGGACACAGGGAAGGAGGGAAGGCAGCCATGAATACATTTCAGAATAATGCAAAGCAGAGCAAGTTGATTGTGCTGCCAGGAAATCTGCTGGTGGTTCCATAGCAGAAGAGAAGATATCTAAACATAAAAGCAGCCTAGATTAGGGATGGCAATGGCATCTGCATAGGGTCTAAAGGAGAAGAGGAGGAATTGACAGCTGGGATAGAGAAGGAGAGAGACCCTAGAGCAGGGGTGGAGGAGCCAGCCAAGGTATCAAAGGCAGGCAAGGTGCAGGCTTCTTCAGGGAGTAATTGGCAGTCTGATGTGAGGAGTGAGAAGATGTGAAAAGAAACAAAGTGGGAGGCAAGTGCTATGTGGCCAAGGACCTTGTGATGATTTTTATCTTTCAACTTGGCTAGGCTATACTATTCAATTATTAGATTACACAGTAATCTATATGTCCCTGGAAAGATGTTCTGTAGATGTTGTTAAGGTCTACAACCAGGAAAGGAGATTAACCTCGATGATGAAGATAAGTCCTTTCCTTAAAGGACTTTAAGGAAAGGAGATTAACCTCGATGATGTAGATAAGCCTCATCCAAACAGTTGAAGGCCTTAAGAGCGAAAACAGGTTTTCCAGAGAAGATAAACTTCTTCCTCAAAACTGCAGCACTAATACCTGCCTGAGTTTCCCACCTGCTATTTCAGACTCAAGACTGCAACTTCAACTGAGTTTCTAGCCTAAGGACCTGCCCTGCAGATTTCAGACTTGCTAGCCCCCCACAATTGTATCATATGACATATGATATATAGAGAAAGATATATTTCTAGATTAGACAGACATATAGATATAGAGATATATTGAAATGTCACTATATTAATATATAAAAATATAAACTATATCTTCTATTTGTTCTGTTTCTCTGGAGAATCCTGACTGATACAGATCCTGAATGTCAATGTTAAAAAGCACAGACCTTGCTTGGGTGGTGGTGATGTATTGCTGCTATAGCCAATGCTGCATGCCTTTGTTTTGTGATGGGGAGAATATGAAGAATGTTAAATGTGTCCTCCTTTGGGGACCCCCCACAGTGCTACTAAGCTTCCCATATTCCAAGGCATTTACATAAAAAGCAGTAGAAGTTGCTTCCAAAAAACAAAACTTGTCATTGAAAAGCTTCTAAAATGAATCACCCCTCCCCTGTTATCAAGCAGTGTTGTTACTATGATCACCAGAATCCCCCAACGCAACTTCCAACATCTACAAGTGTACTTATGTTTCAAAACACAACAGAATTATTCTTGTATTTTCAAAAAGAGATGCTATCAAAACATATTTTTTTATCATGTCTATTTTTTATAGCTACTTGGAGGCTTTTAGGGTGCCTTTTTACTGAAAGGTTCAAAATGTGCTAATGACACATAATATTAATTTGTCATTCAGCTGAGTTAATTCCAATGAGCATTGACCAGTGCCTCACCAGGTACCAGGAGAAGCACAGGGAAGTACAATAACATCTCAGCTATCCAAAATGCTGGGGAAAACTCAGTCTGAATAGCTGGGGTTACCTATTAATTCAACGAATATTTATTTAGTATCTACTGTTTGACAGGCAGGTTGCTGAATTTGGGATAAAGAGATAAATCACACATGGTTCCTGACATCAAAGAATTTATAGTATATGAGGGAAACACATTAACAAAAATTACAGATTTGTTAGATGTTCTTCACTGACATTTCTTTTAGAAACATAAAAAAGTCTTTATTGTAAAGGAGAGACTTATACCACAATCACAAGACTGAGGCAGGAAGAGAGCAGGACTGAATAAAGGCATATTTCATTCTGAAGAATGAAAACTGCATGAACAAAGTCATGAAGTGAGGGAGATTTATTTCTGGGAAAATGAATATGATGGTTAGTTGAGAGTGTATAATAGATTTAAGATAGTGCCTGGTAGAGAATAACAATTATTATCATTAGTTCAGCATAGATGATGCATGCTTACAGCATGATGGAAGTAGTGATAGATGAATAAAGCTGGAGAGGTTAAGCAAGTTCCACATAGAAAGAGTCATGAATGAATCTAAGGAGATTAAATTTTAACATGTAGGCAATGTGGAGTCACTTCGGCTCCAGCTACCTTGGCTTTTCAAATTCTGTTACATCTTATCATTCTTTCTGCCTACAAATTTCTTGACCCACAAAACACCCAACAAAAACAGTCTAGGATCAGATAACTTCACGGGTTAATTCTACCAAATGTTTGAAGAATTAACACAAATCTTTATCAAAACCTTCCAAAAAAATAATAAAATAAAATAAAACACTTTCAGCTTATTCTATGAAGCCAATACTACCCTGATTCCAAAAGCACACAAACAAGAAAAAAAATATATAGGCCAATATCCTTTATGAATATAAATGCAAAAATCCCCAACAAAATACTAGAAAACTGAATCCAGCAACATATAAAAGACATTAGACATCATGACAAAGTGGAATTTAAATCAGAAATACAAGGTTCATTTAACATAAAAATAAATTTAAAAAATATATAATATTTATAAAATGAAAGGTAAAATCTACATGATCATCTCAGTAAGAGAGTAAATAGAAAATCTTAAGGAATCCACTAGAAAACTCTCAGAGTGAATAAATGAGTTCAGCAAGGGAAGAGGATACAGGATCAATATACAAAAATTAATCATATTCTATATACTAGCAATAAACAATCTAAAAATGATATTAAAAACAACTTCACTTACTATAGTATCAAGAAGAATAAAATATTTAAAAATAAATTTGACCAAGTGCTATGGTCTTAATGTTTGTGTCCTCCCAAAATTCATATTTTGATATCCTAACCCCAAAAGTGATGATGTTAGTAGGTAGATGCTTTGGGAGGTCCTTAAACCACATGAGTGAAACCATCATAAATGGAATTAGTGCCTTAAAAAGAGGCTCCAGAGATACTTCTAGGTTCTGCTCACATAGTGAGAAGATGCATGTTGTGAACCAGAAAGTAGGCCATCACTAGATGGCATCTATGCTGGCCCTGTGATGTTGGACTTCCAAGCTTCCAGACTGTGAGCCACACATTTACGTTTTTTTTCAACTAGAGTTGATATTTAATATTGTTTTATATTAGTTTCTGGTGCACAGCATAGTAGTTAGATATTTATCTAATTTACAAAGTAATCCCCCCAATTAGTCTATTACCCACCCAGCACTATGCATAGTTAATACAATATTATTGACTATATTCCCTATGCTGTACTTCATATCCCTGGAACTATTTTGTAACTACCAATTTCTACTTAACCCCTTCACATTTTTTACCCAGCCCCCAATCCCCACCCATCCGGCAATCACCAGTTTTTTCTCTGAGCTTGTTTTTGTTTTGTTTGTTCATTTATTTTGTTCTCTAGATTTTCACATATAGGTAAAATCATATTTTATTTGTCATTCTCTGCTTGACTTATTTCACTTAGCATAATATCCTCTAGTTGTATCCATATTGTTGCAAAGGGTAAGATTTCATGTTTTTTTTTTAATGGCTGAGTAATATTCCATTGTATATATGTATCAAACCCCTTAATCCAATTGTCTATTGATAGGCATTTAGGTTGCTTCCATATCTTGGCTATTGTAAATAGCATTGCCATGAATATAGAGATGCATAGAACTTTTCGAATTAGCATTCTGGTTTTATTTGGATAAATACCAAAAAATGGAATTGCTGGATCATAAGGTAGTTAGTTCTATGTTTAACTTTTTGAGAAACCTCCAAACTGTTTTCCATAGAGGCTATACCAATTTGAAGGCTCACAAAGGGGCACAAGAATTCCCTTTGTCAACCTCCTTGCCCAACAATTGTTTGTTGACTTATCGATGATAGCCATTCTGACAGGTGTGAGGTGATATGTTGCTGTGGTTTTAATTTGCATTTTTCTAATGTTGGTGATGTTTAGCATCTTTTCATATGTCTATTTGCCATCTGTATGTCCTGAGAAATGCTTATTTTGGTCCTCTGTCCATTTTTTAATTGGATTGTTTATTTCTTTGGTGTTGAGTTATATGAGTCCTTTATAAATTTGGATATTAACCCCCTATCAGATATATCATTGGCAAATATCTTCTGCAATTCAGTAGGTTGTCTTTTCATTTTGTTAAGGTTTCCTTTGTCATGAAAAACTTTTTAATTTAATGTAGTCCCAATTTTTTATTCTTTCTTTTGTTTCTCTTGTCCAAGAAGACACATCAGAAAAAATATTACTAAGAGCAATGTTGGAGTTCACTGCCTGTGTTTTATTCTAGTAGTTTTATAATTTCAGGTCTTATATTTAAGTCTTTAATCCATTTTGAGTGTATTCTTGTATATGGTGTAAGTAGGTGGTTTAGTTTCCTTTTCTTTTTTTTAAATATGTATCTGTCCAGTTTTCCAACACCATTTACTGCAGAGGCTGTCTTTACCCCATTGTATGTTCTTACTTCCTCTGTCATAGATTAAATGACCACAGAGGTGTGGATTTATTTCCGCTCTCTCTATCCTATTCATTGACTTATGCGTTTGATTTTATGCCAGTACCATGCTATTCGGATTACTATAGCCTTATAGTATAGTTTGATATCAGGCTGTGTGATATGTCCAACTTTGTTCTTTTTTTCTAGATACTGTCATGGCTATTTTTTTTACACGGTTTTATATAAATTTTAGGATTATTTGTTCTAGTTCTGTGAAAAAATGACATTGGTATTTTGACAGAGATTGCATTAAATCTATAGATTGCTTTGAGTAGTATGAACATTTTAGCAATGTTAATTCTTCCTATCCATGAGCACGGTATATGCTTCCATTTATTTGTATCTTTAATTTCTTTCTTTAATGACATAATTTTCCAAGTACAGGTCTTTTACCTCCTTGGTTTAATTTATTCCTACATTTTTTTTGATGCAATTCTAGATGGAATTATTTTCTTAATTCTCTTTCTGGTAGTTTATTATTGTTGTATAAAAACACAACTGACTTCTGAATACTAATTTTGGAATCCTGCTACTTTACTGAATTTATTTATCAGTTCTAACAATTTTTTGATGGAATCTCTAGGGTTCTCTCTACATAGTATCATGTCATCTGCAAATAATGACAATTTTACTTCTTCATTTCCAATTTGGATTCCTTTTATTTCTCTTTCTTGTCTGATTGCTGTAGCTAGGACTTCCAGTACTATGTCAAATAGAAGTGGTGAAAGTGGGCACCCTTATCTTGTTCCTGATCTTAAGGAAAACACTTTTAGCCTTTCTGCATTAAAAATAATGTTACCTGTAGGTTAGACATATCTGGCCTTTATTATGTTGAGGTGTTTCCTTATCCTTATTTTGCTGAGAGTTTTTATTATAAATGAATGTTGGATTTTACGAAATGCTTTTTCTGCATCTATTAACATGATCGTACGATTTTTATCTTTCAATTTGTTAATGTGGTGTATCACATTAATTGATTTGCAAATATTGAACCACCATTGCATCTCCCAGAAATAAATACAACTTGATCACGGTGTACAATCATTTTAACAACTTGCTGAATTGGGCTTGCTAATATTTTGTTGAGGATTTTTGCATGTATGTTAATTAGAAACACCAGCATATAATTTTTTTTAAATAATATCTTTGTCTGGTTTTGGAATCATGATAATGGTGCCTGCATAAAATGAGCTGAGAGCCTTCTCTCGTCTTGAATTTTCTGGAATAGTTTGAGAAGAACTAATTCTCTTTTGAATGTTTGGTAAAATTCACCTGTGAAGTCATCTGACTAGGACTTTTGTTTGTTAGGAGTCTTTTGTTTATTGATTTGATTGTTAGTAGTAATCAGTCAGTTCAGATTTTCTGTTTTTTCTCAACTTAGTCTTAAAAGATTATATGTTTCTAGAAATTTATATTTTCTTCCAGATTATCCAATTTGTTGGCATATGAATGCTTATAGTATTTTCTTAGAATCCTTTAATTTCTGTAAGGTCAGTAGTCACTTCTCTTTCATTTCTGATTTTATTTATTTGGGTTCTCCTTTTTTTTTCTTAATAAATCTGGTTATACATTTATTAATTTTGTTTATCTTTTCAAAAAACCAGCTCTTGGTTTCATTGATATTTTATATTGTTTTTTCGACTCTATTTCATTTATTTCTGCTCTGATCTTTATCATTTCCTTCCTTCTACTCACTTTGGGCTTTGTTTGCTGTACTTTTTCTAGTTTTTATTTCTTTTTAGTGTAAGGTTAGATGGTTTATTTGAGATTTTTCTTGTTTCTTGAAGTAGGCCTGTATTGCTATGAATTTCCCTCTTAACATTGCTTTCACTGGGGTTATTTTGTTTTTATTTTAATTTACCTTAAAGTATCTTTTGATTTCTTTTTGGATCTCATTATTAACCCATTCATTGTTTAGTAGTATGTTATTTAGCCTCCATGTGTTTGTTTATTTTTTAGTTTTTTTTTTTTTTCTAGTTTCTACTAGTTTCTACTTTCTAGTTTCATGCCATTGTGGTCATAGAATGTACATGATGTAATTTTGATATTCTTAAATTCATTGAAAATTGTTTTGTGTCCTAATATGTGTTCTATTTTTTATTTTCTCATTAAACTTTGCTTTAATTGGTCTCAAAAACATGTGTTTTATCTTGAAAAATGTTCCATGTGTACTTGAGAAGAAGTATATCCTGCTATTTTGGGGTAAAATGCTCTAAAAATATCAATTAAATCTATGTAGTTTTAGTGAGTTATGTAAGGTTGCTGTTTCCTTGTCAATTTTCTAAATGGAAATGGAAGATTTGTCTATTGGTTTTAATGGGGTGTTAACACCCCTTACTATGACCTGAATGAGTGTCACTTTTTCCCTTTATGTTAAATATTTGCTTTATATATTTAGATGCTCCTATATTGGGTGCACAAATGTTTACTAGGGTTACATCCTCTTGTATTGATCCTTTTATCATTGTATAATGTCCTTCTTTATCACTTTTTATAGCCTTTGTTTTAAAGTCTATTTTCTCTAACATAAGTATGGCTTCCCAGCTTTTTTTCATCTCCATTTGCATAAAATATCTTTTTTCAACTTTTTACTCTCAGTCTGTATGTTTCTTTCAATCTGAAGTTGGTCTCTCATAAACAGCATTTGTATGGGTCTTGTTTTCTTATCCATTCAGCTACCCTGTGTCTTTTAATTGGAGCATTTAATTCATTTACATTTAAAGTGATTATTGATAGGTACATACTTATTGACATTTTATTAGTCATAATAAATTTCTGTTTCTTATAGGCTACCCAGTTGGTGCTATTTTGTTATAGTAGCCTGAACAGACTAAGACACCAAAGGAAACATGGGACATGTAAATTGAAAACTACAAAACATTACTAAAAATATAAAATTAAGAAATTAAATAAGTGGAGAGACATCTCATGTTTAATGATTGAAAGACTTAATAATGTTAAGATGACAATATTCCTTAAAGTGATGTATAGATTCAATATAATTCCTATCAAATCCCATTGGCCTTTAAAATAAATAGAAAGCTGATTCTAAAATTCATATAGGATTATAAAGAATTCTAAATAGCCAAATACAAACTTGGAAAAGAACACAGTTGGAGGATTCACACTTCCTGATTTTAAAACAACTTATAATCAAGATTGGGTAGTACTAACACAAGGTAGACATACAGATCAATAGAATAGAATTGAGAGTCCAGAAACGAACTCACGCATCTATGGTTAACTGATTTTCTACAAGGATACTAAAACTATTCAATGGGGGAAAGACAGGTCTTTTTGACAAATAGTGTGGAGAAAACTGAATGTCCACATGCAAAAGAATGAAGTTGGACCCCTACCTTATTCCATATTCAAGAGTTAATTCAAGTTGTATCATAGACCTAAATATGAGAGGAAAAACTTAACTTTTTTAGATGAAAACATAGAAGTAAATCTTTATGGCCTTAGGTTAGGTATATGGTTTCCTAGGTATGACACCAAAAACACAAGCAATAAAAAAAAAACAAACAGAAATTTGAGTATATCAGAATTAATGTGCTACAAATGGTACCATCAAGAATGTAAATAAGGTGAATAACAGAATGGGAGAAAATATTTGCAAATCATGTGGTGGATAACTGGACATACCCACATCTAAGATATATAAAGAAATCAATTAATTAAGACAATCCATTTAAAGCTGTGTTTTGCAAATAAAATATATACAAATAGCCATTAAGCACATGAAAAGATACTCTAATTATTAAAAAGAGATGCTCATAAAACCACAGTTAAATACTACATACATATTCTAGGATGGTTAAAATAATAATGACAATTACAATTGTTGATGAGGATGTGGATATTGAAAACTTCATTCATTTTTGGTGGGATTGTAAAATGGTGCAGCCATTTGGAAAAGTCTGGCAATTCCTTAAAAGGTTAAACATAGAGTTACCATATGATCTAGCAATTCTCCTAGTTATATACAAAAACTTGTACATAAATTTCATAACAGCATTATTCATGATAGTCAAAAAGTATAACCAACACAAATGTCCATCAACTGATAAATGAAAAAACAAAATGTGGTATATCTATGCAATGAAATGTTATTCAATAATAAAAAAATGAAATGCTGATACATGCTACAACATAAATGATTCAGAAAACATTAAGCTAAGTGAAAGATGCAAGTCGCAGATGACTAAATATTTTATAATTCCATTTATATGAAATGTCCAAAACAAGGAAGTCTGTAGAGGTAGAGAATAATTTAATGGTTGCTTAGGGCTGAGGAAGGCAGGACTAGAGAGTGAATGCTAATGGAGAGTAAATGTTAACACAAGGGTTTTTTGGGGGATAATAAAAATATTTTGAACTTAGATTTTGTTGATGATTGCCTAATTTTGTGAATATATTAAATTAATTGAAGTGTACAATTTATAAGGTTACATTTATGGTATGTGAATTATATATCAATAAAGATGTTAAAAACAAACAACAAACATGCTCAGCTATATATAGGAATATATGAAACCTGTTATGAGAAATAGAATTGCTATAGAAAGCGTCAAAGAAGAGGGAATTTCAGTATTGCTGAAGAATAGATAGGGTTTGGACACAAAAAAACAGATCGTAGAAAAATTCATGGGGAAACTGGTGCTGATTCTTACATTTGTGTGAATATATTCCTTTAATGACAGAGATGAGATAGCCATCCCAGAAAGAAGAGAAAACCTGTTTATTCTCATTTCTATTGTCTTTCTGTGAGACTTAGCAGGGTTATATTACAATGCAAATAATTATAGCCTCAAATAGTAGAGTAATACCAAATCACTAGACACCTGTCAGGATGGAGCTCCTACTACAAGTCAGGCTTTCTCTTCCTGAGTGATTTAAAACATTTCCACATGGAACTCCCAGAAGCAGAATAAAGTAGTTAAGAAATGCCTCCTTCTCCTGAAAGCACCCTATTACTGCCATCTATAATTTGCTCATTCCATCTTGAAGTCTGACTAAATCCAAGCTGACATGAAGTTTTACCAGACTTAGATAATAACTTTTACTCTGAACCAGGCCTTTGAACCAGAAAAGGCAATGCAGTATGTGTGAACTATTTTTCTTCTCCTTTGACACTGTGTGATCATTGAGAAGAAAGTGTGAATGTAGGCATGTGGAAGGGACCTGATGTCACAGACAGTGCATTGTTGATGCACCAGTGGGCATAGCTTTAAGTTCCCTCTCCCAGTTCTGCCATGAGCTAACAATGTTTTCCGGAGCAAGTCAACCCTTAACCTCATTTCCACCCTCTATGAGATGACAGTATTTCCCAACTTATAGGCCTGTTGAGAGGACCAAATATGATAAAAATTAATTAACTTAAATATTTATTGAGGATCACTTCAACCTATGAAAATGGAACATGAAGAATTAAAGATCTTCTTTGACATGAAGAAGCTTGCAGTCTAGTGTAAAGTATAAGACACTGATAAAATATAGATGTTATATTTTTGTTTCCTTCCACATGAATTGTTATTTCCCACACAAATTGGCTCACTTGTGCTTCGCAAACTGTCCACCTATTTCAAGGATGCTGGCTGGTCGTTAATGTAGTCATACACAAACCCTGAGGAGCACGCACTTGCAATTCAAAACAGAGTGCATTTTTAGGCCCTAGAGTTGCATATAGCAACTCACCGGAGATGCCTTTGTTCTTACCCATCATTTTTAGTGTGCAATGAGTATAAGAAAGTACAAGATTTTAAACACGGTTAGCTTTTCTGGAGCATTAATTTTCCTTTTCGGTAAACAATTTAAACATGATTTCTAATTTAGACATGTTAAAATAGAAGCAAAATTTACATAAAATTTTAATATATAACCCTAGTCTTTAAGGAGAGCAAGCAGACTCCCAATGTGTATGATGCTAAAGTGGGCAGAGTGCGAGCATCTTAGTTCAGAGCTGTGAGGCTTGACTGTGTGGATTGTTTATCGCACAATGTCAAGACCATCATTCAAACAGACTGATTTGAACAGTGCCCCTGGGAGTTGTGCATAATGGTAACCCTGTTTAGCTGCTCGTCTAGGATAAAAAAAAGACTAAGCCCATAAAAATCATTCTGCATAGGTTATGGCCTTCTAAGTTTTGTTCATGATGGGTGGTTTTAATATAGTTTGTTATTATGCTGTGAGTTTTTTTTATAAAGGTAATATGACTATCTAACAGCAGGTGTTAGAAATTACTTCCAGAAATGGGGGGGTGGACTGACTGACCTGTCAAAAGTTTTTCTATCCTTGTTAACTTTGGTGAAGCAAAACAAATATTTCAGTCACACAGCAGTCACAGTTTTCAAAACACACGCAAAAAAAATTCTTAATAACAGCAGGGATCATTTTTCAATGTCAGAAAACTGATACTATCACTTTGCGGAAATAATTAGGAGAAAAACAATATACCGTATTTATCCATAAAAGCACAACAATCCACTGTGGGAAGCATAGCAGCAATGAAATGACTGGAAAGCCACCTTCTTCATTTGATCTCATCCCCATTTCTCAAAGGACAAGCAATAATAAGGCATAAAAGCTTTTGTAGAAATCACTTACCATCACCTAAAAACCACAGGATTGTTACTTAAATGAAAGGCTCAGAAATGACTACCAAATGTCCTTAAGACTCAAGACCTCATACAAAGGTGAATGAGGGGCTCTTCTTTCCACAAAAGGCTCAAGTTTTGACTTTTGCAGTATATAAGAACTAACAGCACCTGAGTGCTCTAATTCATTCATTTGTAGTACCGTCCAAATATCAGAGCAGAGAAATGATAGCCTTGCCCATTTTGCAACTGCTCATTAGCAATGCTTGAGTCATACTATCTACAAAATCCTCTTGGACTCTGATACTGCCAAAGCTACTTGGCTTCCTATGATCCATGTACCTTCTGCAGTTCTTTTAGATACCTGCCCTGGAGACTATTACCTGCTTGTTTACTTTTGCACGGACAAGCCTACAGGAGCATAAGGGCAAGCAATATGCCACTTTACCTTATTTTCTTATCACCTGACATGGTGTCTGGTACGTAGTAGGTGATAAATAATATTTGCTCAATATTTGGAAAAAATGCATTAATGCTCAAATTCAATTGTTATTTTAGGAGCTAGCAGTCAAGTTTGTGGATTGCTTCTCATGACCACCAGAGCATTATCAGGGCATAAAGAAGTTATATCTCACAAACCAGTCCATTCCACTATTGTAAGAAGTTAGATGTTTGATGGAATGCAGTGGTTTTGAAAAGTAGAAATGGAGCTTCTGGAAATCTATCAAAACAGAGCGGCCATCCCTTACTATCCACTAGTTACATTTATATATCTGTCGAGATATCTATCCTCAGCTATTTAATTTATTTTCCTTTAGAAAGACACTAATTTTATGTTTCTTAAACTCAAGATCACTGGTGATAAAATACCATGGCTATTTTTCTTCTGTTGCACTAATACTAATGCATCAGTGACCAATTTACCCTCTAAATTATTGGTACAGCTTAAATAAAATAATGTATTCTGTTAGAATTTCAGAATTTTTTTAACATCACATTTTCAAACCTGGCTATTGATGATTAACTTTGACACCCTTATTTTCATTAGATCACATGCTTCCCACAGGGCCACATCACATACTTTTGTATATTCCTGGAACCCAACACAATGTCTGACACATAGCAGGTACATGGTAAGTATTTACTTGACTGATGAATGGATGGATGTTCTAAGAATATACAATGGTTCAAAAGGAAAAAAGAAAAAGAACTGGAACCTTTCATCAAGTACAGATTTAGAGAGACTGGGAATGTTTCGTTTTCTCCATCCTCACAATTCTTAGAGCTTATCAATTCCGGTCAGAATCACTCTTGTTGTTTTGGGGTTTTTTGTTTTGTTTTTTTTTTTTTTTTGGTCAACTCTTTCTACTTTTCCCCACAAGCCATCTATATCATTCGGGATTGAATTTATCTACATTAGTAGAAACTGACCACAGTGGTTTAATCACCACCACCCAATCAAGAAGCACTTTGGCTGGCACAGTGTCATGGGTCTTCTGACTACATTGCCTTGCTCCAGTTCACCAGGCCTGTTAGTCTCATCTTTCTGCCTACCTCACTCATTGATGCTTTAACCTCAATTGCCCTGTATTCCAGATCTAAAGCCTGATCTTGACTTTCTATTCACATTTTTCTCTTCTCTGCTTGTCGACACCCATTCTATTTGTCAAGGTTCCACTCAAATGTTATTTACTCAATGAAGTTTCCCCACTTCTCCTAATAAAAATTAATCAGCACTTTAGTGTACAAATGACTTAGGCTATATTAGGATAGAGTTAGTTGTAGACACAACTGTTTTCTTCTTTAGAAAACAA
The DNA here is from genome assembly GCA_030015415.1 of Cynopterus sphinx. NCBI lineage: Eukaryota > Metazoa > Chordata > Mammalia > Chiroptera > Pteropodidae > Cynopterus > Cynopterus sphinx. The sequence continues at coordinate 86,085,775 of CM057387.1, forward strand.
ACTCTTGAAGGTAAGGGCTATGTCTTATCCTTCACATTATCTCACTGGCAAAAAAGAAAGGTCCTCAGTTTGTTACTAATGAGCGTTACTAATGTGACACTCTTCTTGACTACTGAAGCATTTTCTGTGCTTCTTATCCTAAATCATTGCCTAGCTCCTGTGTTAAGGTTCTCATAGTGCATCCACAGCCTTTTATAAATGCCTGTAATGATGCAGATGCAAATCATGGATGTGAAATGAACTGTTCTCTCTGCGTAAGCTTACTCTCCATCTTACCCATCAATTCCCTGATGCTAGGAAGACAGTTTTCTTTAGAGATTTTTCCTGGTGGCCAATGTGTGTTGAAAGCAACTCTCAAATATTCTTTCCTTCTACCCTCTTTCAGAACTGAAGATTGCATATATATGGAAATTACCAGATGTGGACAGATGTCAACAAAAGAGTAGAACACAGACATAACAATATCATTAAATTGGAATATGATTCTAGCACTTCATATAGAATATAAAGCTTGGCCCACAACACAAATACTGTGTATATAATAGCAACTTGACTATAATTCGTGGGGATTTTTCCACACCAAAAAATAAAAAAAACTAGTCCAAAAATTGTTTCCTCCCAATAGTAGGGTTATTTTTAAAGTAGGTGTTCTTGTAAATGAACACTATTTTGCTTGCTTTTTAATGTTGTTTCTTGTTTTAAAAAAATTGTCAGTGTGTTGGCATACTACAACAAAGTTCAAGTTCTTCCTATGGTTTTCTTTATTAGAAACTATTTGCATACTGAATTCTTGGCAAAGTATTGTAGCTTTGCTAATTCTGGAGAGAGCCAAGGGAAACATGTAAACTGACAGAAGAAATTTTAAATCTTTTAGCCTTACCATTTTACTGATTTTTGTAGAGCTTACATAGAATTGTTCTACTCCCCTGCTGTTTTTTTCTGTTTTTTTTTTTTTTTTTTTATGATACCTCAGGTGTGTAAGGCTTTGGGTGACTCTCTTAGTTTAAATAACAACTGATATGGAAGGGAAGTCCACAAAGACCACTACAGACTGGCCAGGGAGATGCTGTCCTAAAGGCTACTGATCTAAGATGTCCTTCAAGGCCTGCCTGTCACAGGCCCAGAAAGGATTATATACTCTGCTGTGACTTCTCCCAGAGGCAGGAAGATGATCTCCACTCCCTGCTCCTAAGGCCCAATGCAGGAAAACAATCCCCTGTTATGGAAGTTATATTCCAGGGCCAATCTTAGGGGCATTCTGAAATGGCTCCTCACTCTCCTTTTTTTTTTTTCTCTAACTCATTCTTTCCCTTGCATTCCATCCATCCTCCACTAACCAAGGGAATTTATCCAATCTGAAAAGATACTGAAAATACGAGTAACCTAAATAAACAAATTACTTCTAAAGACTTGTTCACTAAAATAGTCATCTCCAAAAATCCTTGTTCAAATTCTTCTGCCCCAGTTTAGAGTAAGTTTTTCTCCTAGGTATTCCCAAAGCTCTCTGTGCACAATGCTGGCTGCCAGTACAGCATTTACCACAATATATCGTTCCGAGTTTCTCTCAATCATAATTATAAGAGTTCTTGAGACCAGGGTCCTATGTCCTAATAATCTTAGTATTCCTCAGTATTCAGGTCACAGAAGAAGACACAGTGGCTGCTCAACAAATGTTTCATAAATGAATGAAGAATAAAATTCCTAATGTATAGCTTATACACACACACACACACACACACACACACATATATGTATAATTATCTGCCTATGCGTGTACACATATATTTAGCTTTGACAATCAAAAACTTGTAAAATTCAACATCTGCCAAAGAACAGCATATGTGGAACCACTGTATCTAGACAGAGATCTAAAACATTAATATAATGTTTTTAAAATATATCTCGCAAACTTCAAAACAGAAATCTAAAACGTAAGTGGGTGGCAGAAGTAGGGAAACCAACTGCCACAAAGCTAATTTTCAAGAGAGCAAAATGTATGTGAAATCATATTCCAAGCAGTAGAGTAGGAACAGCCTGCAATCTGCCTACTCCTTCCAAAGAAAAGGTATCTTTCATATAGAAGACTTAACTGTAACTTTAATAGGCACACCTATAACATTTATTTCCCTGTCATAAGGGAGATAATACCCTCTTGCACCCTTTTCCATGGTCTTGCAAGTCATAAGAAGTTTTAAAAAATAGATATTTTTAAAGCTGGACAAAATAAATGAAAGAAGTCCTATAAGCAGTACAAAACATGACTGATTTCTGTATTTTTGCATTATAAAACAATGCCATTTTTACTTTTCACTTTTTTTGTATAGTACAAATTGAGACGTTTAACACATTTTGTATTTTTTTCTTACATGATTAAAGAATCTTCAACTCTTTTGACATTTAAATTATATTTTATGCTGCTTATGTAATGATGTGTCATTCTTTGCATTTAATTTGTAGTTGTAAAAGTTGCATTGAATCCTTTGTTTCTTGATTCTCTATTTTTAATTCTGAGAGGCTTTGCTGACCTTTTCTTCCAGTTTCTGGCCCTCTGTGAGGCAATTTCAGGTGGTTGGCCTTTCTGGGTTTGCAAAATTAGTATTGCAAAGGGAGTGAGCAGCAGTGGGGCAAACTGCGTGTTAACAAATTGCTCTCCACCCTTTGCATCATTTTTACCTGAATAAGGACAACTTAAAATGAATATCAAGAACAAGTATCATGAAGAGAAAAATGCCCTCTTTTCAAGGTATTTACCATTCTATTTGTAAATATATATAATCTGTAGACCTATCATTTTTCCTAGGTAGAGGCTATGTTTTATTTGCTTTGACTGCTTTAGTTAGTAGCATAGTGTCTTAAGTCAAATGTGGTAGGATTGCTGCTGTCATTATTATCATAGGCAACTACCATTTACTGAGCACTTCATACAGGTTAAGAATAGTGCTTTGCCAGCATATGTAGAACAGGATGTCTGATGAGAATTTGTTTTTTCCCAATTGTGTCTATCTCTTCTCTAACTAGAACAGAGAAACAGGTATTGGGACCTGGAACAGATATGTGTTCTTACAAAAAGAATCACTTTAGTGACTGCTGTGAATAGCACCTCATTGTCTCAGGAGGGAGGGTCTAGTAGGCAGAAGGACCTCCAAAGGTGTCCACATCCTAATCCTCCAGAATCTGTGGGTAAATTACATTAAATGACAAAAGGAACTTTTTAGATACAAGGTTACAGATCTTAAAATAGGGGGATGATCTTAGATTATCCTGGTAGGCCCAATCTAATCATGTAAGACCATAAAAGTAGAGAACATCCTTCTACTGGAGGCAGAAGAGGGTTGGGGAAAAGGGGAAGTAGGGAGATATGAGGTGTGAAAAGGATGAGTCCTGGTCAGTTTGAGGATGGAGGGGACAATGTGATAAGAAATTTGGGCAGCCTTAAGCTGCCGAGAGGGTCTCTAGTTGGCTTTCAGCAAAACACAAGATAAAACAGAACAAACAAAAAACAACAGCAAACAAGGACTCCAGTTCCTTAGCATCTAGAGACTGAATTCTGCCAAAAATCTGCCTGAATTTGCAAGCAGTTTCATTTCCAGAGTCTTCCGAAAGGAAGGTGGTCATGCTGACACACTGATTTCAGCTTGTTAAACTCTAAGCACCAGACCCAGTTGGGTCATGCTGTACTCAAACTTCTGATTTACAGAACTCTGAGGTAATAAATAGGTGTTATAAGCCACTTAATTTGTGGTAATTTGTTATGTCAGCAACAGGAAATTAATACAGAGGTTGTATCCAGATCCACTGGGTCTCAATACAAGCTGTCCCTCCCAATATACCTTTGATATAAGGATAAATTAGGGAGAAAGCCAGTACATTTTTAAGAGAGCAGGCAAGGAGCTTCCTTAGAAGGGAAAGGTATCAAGGCCCTCACTCGCTTTTTTTGCAGGTCAATGTTATTCAAACTAATCACACGGGCTCAGACGGTACGAAGTCTGGCCTGGTGACCTTAGTTTAATATGAGTTTAAGGGTTTATGTAAATGCACACAAATGACGAGTCTGCTGGGACTGATTATTAGTCTGTGATTGATTAAATTCAACAAACACTTGTCAGCCCAGAGTATTAGTAAAGGTATGCCAATACTGTGGGTGATAGAGAGGTGAATATAATGTGGTTTCTGACCTAAGAATCCTGACAGCTCTACCGTGAAACATATTACTGCTCAGAGGCTCACTAAATATTTGTTGGATGGGTAGATGCATGAAGGACTGAATGTGTGAATCCTTTGCTCTGTCTAAAACCTATCTCTTGATTTGTTTATTTTTTTTATGAAAATGTAGTATGGATATAATTTTGATGGAAAACTCAGACAGTTGCTCATTCTCAAGCTCTGTCTGTTCTCACCTCTCAGGTTTGTGAGTCAAACCATTCTAATGCGACCTTCCAGACAAGCAAGTCCACACTGAGCTCTCCTTCCTTAGATCTCTAGTAGCCTGAACTATTCATTTTGCAATTCATCATGCCTTGTATTTTTACCTTTCTTGTTACCTCATCCTGCTATTGATTTCTTTGTTTGTTAAAACCAACCCCATTTTTCTTTTTGCTTTCTCAAATGAAGCTAAGCTCCTTAAGAGCAAAAGTATATATATTGTAAACTGTGGGTGATAGAGCTAGATTAGCCTGGCTTTGTTACTTAATATTTGTGTGATCCTGTGTCAGTTACTTAACCTCACTGGACTTTGGTTTCCTTATCTGTAATATGAAAATAAGAGTTCTCTGCACTCATTGGGTTGTTGTGAGAATTATATTAAATTGTATGTGTAAAGTACTTAGGATAGTTCCTGGCACTTGAAAATACTCACTAAATATTAGCTACGTATCTGATTTCCCAGCATAGCACCTATCACAGTGACTAGAAAATATGGGAAACTCTGTAAATAGCTGTTAAAGTATAGCTATAAAAAGGGAAAAGGAAACGTGATAACAGATGTGCAAATTTAGAACTATTTTTTAAATTTTCTATTTTTACTCCTTGTTTCTTTTATTGATTGGCAAAGATGAAACATAAAAAAATCTCTTAAGATTCTCAAGTACCAACAGTCTAACAATCTGTAGGCTCCTGATGCAGACCCGACTCTGACATTAGCCAACTGGGTGACCTCAGGCAAGTCAGTGAAGTGTTCTGAATCACTGTTTCCACATCTCTATGTTAAGTATAATAACACCACTCCACTCAACTCAGCTTTTCTAATTTCTAAATGAGTAGATTAGAATAAGTGACTCAGATATTGATTCATCACATTCAGCAGAAAAACCTTACCCCCTACTTCAGTGAGAAAACTAAAGCCATTGGGTATGATCTTCAAATTTCTGCCACCATGAACAAACACATTCAAACACAAGTTTGTGTAACTCCCCTCCTTTCTCAGAGAAAGAGATATTCCTTCTTCTAATCATCCCTAACCTCTTAGCTATGGTCTTCCTCTCATTTTTTTCTTACACTCCTTGAGGTCTTGAAAATGCTCACACACACACACACACACACACACACACACACACACACACACACAAACAATTGGCTTTAAACATCTGCCTTTCTTGTGTCTTCAAATCATCCCTCACTAATGCTTGCTTTCCCTCTGCAAACATGTGTAAGTTTCTCCCATTCTAAAAATCCCTACCTTGAACCTGCATCCCTTCTGCCTTACATCTAGTATCTCCTCTTTCATTCAGACTTCTCAAGAGTCTTCATCATTTCCTCTTCTTTAATAGAATTGCTTGCTGAAGTAATGATTGATCTAATTTCTAAATCTCGCATTTTCTTATGCCAGTCCTAATCTAATCACATCTCTTCATAGCATCTGATATGTTAATTATGCCCTCCTCCTTGCAACTCCCCAATCTGTAATTTTTGTAAGTCCTTACTCTCTTGGTTCTCCTTCTCCCCTATGACCATTGCTTCTGTCTCTCTCCTCTGCCTCTGCTCACCTTCTGAACAATGGTTTCCACCAGCAATCTCCCTATTCTACTAATCTTCCTTGTGAGTACTCTTGCTCCTGCTAGTTATGGTGGTGGTGGTGGTGGTGGTGGTGGTGTGTGTGTGTGTGTGGCGGGGTTCATCATTTCAATTACAACTTCTAATCAAATGATTCACACATCTCTGAAATTGGATCTAAAGATGGGTTAATTCTACCTCAAGTTTAGTTAAAGCCCAAGACAACAGATGCCAACTAAGCCCAGACTCCAGAATAAAGTGCTGCAGAAACTGAGCAGAACTTGAAGTGGAAAGCAAATCTTATATGAAAGTCATGCTAACATGGAACTGCACAAAATGGAACTGCAGAGGTGAGGGTGGGGAGCAGTCATAAGTAATCAACCAAAGGAGACACATCATTGACATGGAAGGAGCTACAATAAGCATAGCTTAGTGCACAAATCTTCAATGAGCCCATTAAAATACTCACAAGAGGAAGAACCACCTTGAAACATGTGGGACAACCAGAGCAGACCAATACCAGATTACATTGGTACCAGCTAAGACAGACCTTTCCTGACCCTTACTTTCCTCCCTCATCCTAACTGTTGTATACCCAAAGTATGGGAGGGTAGAAGCTTTCATTTAAAATGCTAATTTGAAATTTCAACTACTACATGAGGTCAAATATTTTAATTACTAAAGTAAGACTATTTGGGGAACACAAGTGACCAAAAGGGCTCTATGATCACAGTTTTTCAAGATGTATTATTAAGTATAATAATAATTACATTGCTCATCCAGACTCTCTTCTGAGTTTCATGTTCATGGTCTTAACAACCATCCACATATCTTCATTTGGATACCTCAGATTATACATGTTCCAAACTAAATTTATCCTCACCTAAACTTATTCTTCTTACTACATTTTTTCTGAGTCATTGGCATCAACAATCTTTGATTCCCATATTTACATCAATATCCCAACAACCAAATCAACCACTAAGCATTGTTCTATATTTTACACTTTATTCTCAGTGTTAATCTAGGTCTTCATCATTGCTCCCCAGACAACTGCATTAACTATCTCTCTGACTTTGGTCTAGATATTGCAAATCTACTACTGACACAGTGAAACTCTTTACAGGGCAACCTACTTAAAATAAAAATCGGATAGCATAAACCCTTCAATGATTTCTTATCACCCAAAGAATTAAGTCTGAATACTTTATCACAGTAATCTGGCCTTTAACTACCTCTCCATTTTCCTCTCTAGCTATACATTGCTTCAAATTACATGGTCCAACTCTATTGATATGTCTAGATCCTCTGCATCCACCAACAAACACCCATACCTGTGTGCTTGCTGCTTCACCGCCTTTGATCATTCTGTTATTAATACCTTATAATGTCTTTCTCTGCTATAATCATACAATCAAACTCTATTCATCATACAAGACTCAATTCAGGTGCTAAATCCTCCAGGAATCAAATTCTAGCCTTATTCTCCCATACACAGACCATGAAGTTACTTATCACCCTTATGCATGATATGGCACAGTTCTATCTCCACACATGTTCCACACTTACCTTTCTGCTTATTTATCTATCTCCTTCACTAGGTTATATTGTTGGAGGGAAGTGACTAATTTATTTTCATAGCTCTAAAGTATTGAGTGCATGGTACACATACAACAATCATTTTTGGAAAAAAGGAAGGACTTGCATAAAAGTATTTTATAAACCTCCTTTAATTATATTATTGCATTTGACCCTCAAAACAAAGTTATGAAGTAGATATTTGCACTTCTATTTTACAAATGGGAAAACTGAGCCTTAGATAGCATAAGTACGCTGTTAATAGACACCAAGTAAGTTAAATGTAGCAAGGAATATGTATCTGTGTCTCCTAGGTCTGACATCTATGCTTGGCCTACTGAGCCACACTAGTACCTTAAATGTATATGTAAAATAAGGCATGAGATGTCTGATTATGTTAACAGGAGTTTCCGCTGGCCCCAAAACACCAAAAAGAGAAGAATCAAACTACAGTAAAAAAAAAAAAAAAAAGAAAAGAAAAAGGAAAAAAAGAAAAGAAAGGGCCAGAGAGGTTCGTGTGGAGAGAAGAGGTAAAGGGCCATAGTACCTTTGAGAATTATGTTGTTTTATGTACTATTTCTATCTCAGTGATTGGTATCATAAACAGAGAAGTATCTAAATTACCACATAATTGCATTGGCTTATTCAAAGCAACTCCACAGTGCCAAATCTGTAACTCTCTGCCTGACACATAATTGTTTCTCAGGCTGAATCAGAGTATGTTTTCCCTAGGAAGCCAGCATGGTTCTGGCAAGACAAGAAAACTGTTCTTTTGGTTTCATCATATTCATCTGGATCTCTTTCTCATCTTAGAAAAGATTTCCACTCTTTAATGGCAGCCTTAGGAGGCATTTTTTCCAGTTTTTGTCTACATGATATTTGTGATAGCAGCCTACGCTTTTCTCTCCCTGCCTTTTCCCTGTTCGTTTATCTCCCATTGAAGTAAGAGGCAGACTCTGAGTTCAACGCCCCAAGGGAGAAATGGGGAAAGGCAGAAATATTTTAGGACAGTAGATAATGGAAACATAGAGGGGTCAACCCTAGTTACCAATTCTTCTTAATGCTTACCCTCCAGGCTAGGTTCCTGAGTGTAGAGAGGTCCTAGGCTCTGCTACCATTAGTACCATCAGGAAGGTGGCAAGGCCCCAGGAGGGGATGGCTTCTTGGGGCTTCTAGGAAGATAGGCTCAGACAAAGCCTTCCTTTAGATTCCTAGGCTCCAAGCATAGCAAGGAAGCAACAGAAGTCTGGTAGACCTAAATGAGCTTCTTCTCATGGTTAAGTCAGCCTGTAGGCACAGAGACCAAAGACAAGGTTACTGTAATTTCATATTCAGCAGTAAGACTCAGGGGTTGACTCACTCTTGAGAGTGACAGCCCCAGAACAAACTGAGCTTCGGTTTTCTGCCAGGTAAGTAGAATAGAATTGAAAGATGTTAAGATATGTTAGTGAAACTAAGGGCAGTAATATTTATTGCATTTTCAAGTTGTAAAGTAACATTCATAAATAATAATAATAATAATAATAATAATACACAGAGGACTTTCTTCAGATACCTGACTAATAATAATATCCAAAGCTGCCTCTATAGCATGGGAAGTTGACAGGATCACCTAGGCCTTATGATTATATGAGTCATTATATAGTGGGGTAAATGTGAATGGTACTATAGTAGAACAGAGGCAACATCCCTGCCTCTGTATCTGAATCTTTATCATCAGATCTCCTCCTGTTCCTCCTGTGTTCTTCCTATTTGCTTTAAACAAAATCTCAAAACTACAATGTCAGAAGAGATTGTTGGGACTCATTGCCTTTGAGGCATGCCCTCTAAGCAAGTAGTCCTGGTTCTATCAACCCTTGCATCAAGTTGACACCTCAGAGGAATAGATTCTCCAAACACAATATTTTCCATGATACACACCTGCTGCTACTGTGCTGTATCTGAATCTCCCTAGTCCTAAAAAGCATGTTAAACAAGGTGAATGACCTTGGTCTTTTCCGTTATCCTGCCGCTACCCCCTCCCATCCCCCAAATCATTGCTAAAACAAAGAAGAGGAGCATTAAGTATAAATGCATGTACTGCCTAAATATGTGTCAGCCCAGGCTACTGTCTAAGGGTTGCCCCATGTGATCTAGAGAAAACAAAACAGTCTGCCTGAGGTATAGAATTTTAAGGCAATAAGAAAAATACAGGGTGAAATAAGAAAAACATTTCGAATTCAGCAGCCTTTCACTTCTAACTTCCTTTGAAGCTGGAAGGCAAAGGAAATAATTCTTTTTTCTTTAAGGAAGGTTAGTTTATTTCTAGGCCTTTCTAGCATCAACAAAAAGTAAAAACAGAGAAAAGCCAGCATATTTACATCACTATTCATTCAATACCATGCTCCACATCTGTCTCTATCACAGAATATGGAGCATCTACCCTGTATCAGGCAGTGCGTGTGAGTCATCTTATCCTAAAAACAGTCTTGCAAATTAAGTCTTACAAATTAAAATTTTAAAATTAAGTTTTACAAATAGCAAAACTGGGATTCAGAGGATAATTCCCAATTAGAAAAAAACAGAGCTGGGATTTGAACTGAGATCTTTCAGATCTCCCCACTCTACTGCATGGCCCCCTCATTATCTCCTTTTTAGCACATGACCCTAACCAATGCTTGAGTGGCTACTGACTATACCCACATCTTTCAGGGCCACTCCAAGTCAGAATGGTCTTATAAAAATACAAATAAGATCATGGCACTCCACTTCTTAAGACACACTAATGAATTCTCATCACACTTAGAATGAAATTTAAACTCTCTTTTCACAGATGATCTTGCCTAACTCTAGCATCTCATTTACACTCTTTCCATCACCTGCTCTGTTCTTGCCATTCTGTACTTCTTTCTGTTTTCCAAAGTTCCCCTCATTCCCTTATAAGGTTCTATATTGATCTGCTTGAAGGTTCTCACAGATCCTGAAGCGGCTGACACCTCGCTATTCAGATGTCAGCTCATGGAGTGGTGTTGTTTGTGTTTTTTATTTTTAATTAACTTGTTGACTGTTTGCATACCCCTGGTATAAGGTAAGGTAATGTGAGAGGGACCACATCTTTCATTCATTGTTCTATCCCCAATGCTGAGAACAGTCTCGGGTATACAGTAGGTGCTCAAGAAATATTTGTTGACTGAAGTAATTTATTATTAGAAAAATTCAAAATGTTAAATCATCATTCTTTCAATGGTTATTAATATATATTTGGCATTTACAAAATATTGATGGTTTATATTGGCATGAAGTCTGATTTTGCCATTTTCATAGAAACATATAATTATTTTTTACTATAAATGCTAACTTTCTTTTATATCCACAGTTACTCCAGATTTAGAATCTGTTTTCTGTTACTAATAGCTGTCTTTTTAAAAACATGATTTCTCATAAATATTTTATGTTGTTTATAGTTCCTTATTTTGATAATTTAAATTTTGTTACATATTGAAAATAATATGGTTAAGTAAGTATCTGCTAAGTAGAATTGACTTATTAACAAGGTCTCAGTAAAACAAATGATGCAAATGTCTGCTTCCAGTTGGCAATACTTATCCCAAGTTTCATCTGCTCACTAGCTCCTGCCCTCTCCTGCTAATGGTGACATTTAGACACATCTATCTTGCCTTTAATATTAGCCCTGCACAACCCTTGTGACCAATTTTGAGCGTGTCAGACTGCCAGTGTGGGCCTGAGAAATTAAACTGACCTGGCAGGGTCTATTTCCAACCTTGAACCCTATTTCTAATTGCTGGGCTTTCACAACATCATGACATTTGCAGAGGGCATCCTGACTCCAACACATATTAGCTGTGCAGCCTTGGGTAAAATAATAAAAACTAATTCCTTTACCCTCAAATCCCCCATTTGTAAAATGGACCCCAGGAAACAGATCTTGATTCTAAGAATTGTGTGCAGGAGGTTTGTTGGCCAGTCCTTTTGGGAGAACAACACATCTGTGAGGGGTGAAGAAGACAAGATTGAGCAGAGGAGAACTGCAGAGCTGCTATGACATTGGCTTCAGCCAAATCTACTGATGCTCTGGAGCTAGCACGGCCCCTCATATTTCCTTGGTTGAGACTAGATGTTGAGACTTTATAATCCACACCAGTTACTGGATGCAGGCTCCCAGAAGGAAGTGTGGCCCTAGATAAGGTGGCTATCTTTGAGAGCAATTTCTGATAGGGATCAGACAAGAGCCTTCACTTGGGGGGTGAGTGGCTCTGTCCTTAAGTGGGGTCTGGGTGGTTCCCCTCAGCATCTGCTACATGGGGTTAATCATATTTCTTTACCAAATTTCATGTTATTATCAAATGAGATCATGTGTGCTGAAAGCATCTGCCTAGTCCTTGGCCTGTAGATGGCACTCAATAAAAATTTGCCACATAAATAAATAAAGAAAGAAAGAAAAGAAAAATGAATAAATGTTTACTGACACCATATCTTGTTTTCAGTATTTGCTATTTCCTGTGGGCAACTCTCTGTCATGTGTGTTTCTCTTTCACAAAGTGACTCTATAGACTAAACTTTTTAGAAAAGCTCTGCAAGAAATACCATGAGAGGTCTGTCTCCATTTCACAAAATGAGCCATTTTCTCATCAGCTTTGATTAATCAACTACACTTCTAAGTCATGTAAAGGATTAGACTAAGTGGGTTTAGTTGGACAGCTACATGTTAATTGGACCTTTGAAGACAAAATTTGGAAGATTTGTAGAATCATGGTGAAACTGACTGGAGTCTAATGTTGTACATAATTTTTATAAAGAACTATCTTTTAGGCTCTAGGGCTAGCCTAGCAAGATAATGTTTCAGGTTATATCATATTAGCTGGCCTATACATGAGAATTGCAGTAGAAACAAGGCAAATGTAATCTATCTTCTGAATCAAGAAGGAGTCATGTGGTTATTCCTTTCACAAAGTAAGTTTTTATACTCCTTTATGAAATAGTTTCTATATTTTTAAGAAATTCCCCCAATAAGTACACTTTTTATATATGTAAATTACAACATTGTGAGATTGATACTACTTTCCTCATTTAAAGACTGATTTAAATGTTTTTGCTAAGTTGCAGAATTTCTAAGGAACAGAGCTACGGCTTCTAATTTTGACTATTATGCCATTTTCTCCCCACCCCCATAATGCCCACAGTAATTGTGTTTTCTACTTCAAAAATTTGTCTCCTTGCTGTATAATTAGTTAATCCTTTTATTCCATCATCAGCAGTTTTTGTATCACTTATTATATACCAGGTTTAGGCCACAAGATGAATAATACAGTGTCCCTGAATGCAAGTGCCCACATGGGTAAGATCAACTACCACTACAAGAGATATAGCAGAACAAAGTCTCAGACCTTTGTGAGCTGAATTTACTTCTTTCACTTTCCTTGATAGTTAATCACTACAGTACGAAAAGCTAGGCTATTTATATGGTTTCAAATTTCTTAAGATAAAGCAGTTACAACCAACTTCAAATAAATACCCGCAAAGAGTGAAGTTCTTTTTCAGCTCTCAGGGTGACAAATATCCTTAGAACAGGCTGTTTCTTCTCAAGTGAATATCCTGTATACAATGGTGTTTAGACTCCAAAATAAGCCTAACAAAATGGTCAGAGGAAAATCACAATCCCCCAGAAGTGTATATTTATGACACTAATAAGGTAATGACAATGGCTGTTGTTAATTTTTTTGAAATCCAATACAATCATGATGGTACTAATAAAGGATGATATTCAAGGGAACAAAAATAAAATAAAGCATTCCTTTGGCAAAATCTCCAGTGAAAGCTATCTTATGACACAGTATCTCCCTGGAGACTGGTTATGGAATTTTCTTGCAGAAAACATTTTATGTGATAAAAATGGAGTGCATTTGTTTCCTTGGAAACAAACCCTTTCACCTTCATTGCACAGAATTTTGAGCAAAGAAAATTTAGAAATTAGGCCTAGAATCTACCTATTTTCAACTAATGGGATTTTCAAATACATGATATTATTAGAAATAATGTGCAATAAAACCCACTTAGCTAGTTGAGGTTGAACAAATACACCTGTACATAACTTAGAAGTATAGACATCTGGCATTCTAAACCCTGAAATAGAGTTATCTAAGAACTCTTATACTTGAATAGCTTAGAAAATCCCTCAACAAAAACGATCAGATAACTAAAATAATCTCGATCACAAGGAAAAAGCTAAGAAAGGCATTAAGTCAACTAATAACAATATTAGTTATTAGAGTTTTATAATAAGAAAATCAATACTCTAACTGTTGGGCAGTCTAAAGCCAATAAATAACATCTGAGGCTAGATAGTATTTTCTACACTGAAACAAATTCTGTTTTCTATGCTATAGAGGGGCCTTAAAGCCCTACACTTGTTTACATCCCACAATCAACTTCCAGAATATACTTGAGAAGTCACATGCTTTTTTCTTTGTATTATATATCATTTGTAGTATAAAGATCAAAACATAAGTGGGGCACTAGACAGGTTAATATTCTCACATTTCTCATGCTCAGTATTATTATTTCAGTAAAAGTAATCATCATATCTTTAATTAAATTCTATACTTTAACTTCTATAAACTCTAGAATACAAATCTTACAGGCATGCATCTATTTTTTTCTGTTTCAAAATTTTATTTAATGAAATAATTTAGATAAGCTTTGAACATTATAACCTGTCTTCAAAGTACAAATCACTTAGAAGTGTTCTTAATTTTTTAATTTGAAATAGTTATAAACTCATAGAAAAGTTACAAAAATAGTAAAGAGTTGCTGTGTACCCTTTGCCTTTTACCAGTTTCCCTAAAATTAATATCTTGTTTAATAATAGCACAATTATCAATACTAAGAAATTAACATGATACGATACTGTTAACTAAATGTAGTCTTTATTCCTATTTTGCCAGTTGTTCTACTAACGTCCCTGTTTCTGTTTCACACTCCAATCCAGTATTTCACATTACATTTACTTTTAAAATTTCTTTATTCACCTCCGACCTGAAACAGTTCCTCTCTGCCTTTTGTGATCTTGATACTTTTAAAGAGCAAAGATCAGTTACTTTGTAGAATATTCCTCATAAACGATGTACCCTTTAAGTGTATCCTATGGGGGGGTGGTACATGATTTTGATATATCCTTCAGCATTAATATTAAACTTGATCATTGGGGTTGAATCTGTCAACTTTCTCCATTATAAAATTATTTTGTCTCTGTAATTAATAAGTAATTTGGATTAGATACTTTGAAACTATGGAAATACCTGTTCTTCCTCAAATCCAACAGTTTGAGCATCCCTTAGTAGATTTTGCTTGCAACAATTACTGCTATATTCTAATGGTGACTTTCTCTCTCAGCTTTTCTACATTTATTAAATAGAGTTCTTCTGTATGAAGGAGTTGTAAGTTTTTTGTTTTTGTTGTTCTGATTTGAAAATAAATGATCATCTTATTACATTTTCTTAGGTATTCTGAAACATTTATAAGTTGTAAAAGATCAAAGCTGTTAATAAGACAAGGTTGGGATAAAGAAATGTCACTATGGGCCAAAAAAGTTAAAATTAAAAAAAAAAAAAGTCCACAAAGCAAATGCTATAGAGAAAGCTTCTACCACTGAAACTATTTGTATTTGGCTTAGTAACCACAGACATATTAGAGAGTTATTAAGTCTTGATTATTCAATTACGTATAGATGAATCACTGACATTTTGCTAGGTGAAGAACTGACCTTTTTTCATCACCTAAATCAAATATCTCTTCCCAAAATAATTCTCTGACTTAGTAATTATTCACTCCTTTTTATTGTCTGTTAGCATGTGCCTTGTTACATTATATTTTAATTACAGACATATTCTCTCTCTCTCTCTCTCTCTCTCTCTCTCTCTCTCTCTTTCTCTCTCTCTCCTGAGCATGCACACACACACACACACACACACACACACACACACACACACACAGACACAGAGACCTCAGACTCTCCCCTCTTAGCAGCTCATTGGGAACAGCCACCTCATCAATTTATCCTTGTAATTCCGTCACTTAACAATACAGTGTTAATACATATGGGGTTTTAAATTAATGTTTAATAACTTCTTAACAGATACATGGGTGGCTGTCTAGCTGGCTGGCCGGCTGACTGGCTGGGTGAGCCAAAGTCCCTGCCCTCAAGGAATGTAATACAGTGAGGATTTCAATTATTACAGGCCGAATGCAGGGCATGATAGAGAGTCTGGCTCAGGCATGAAAAAGTCATTGTTCCTTTCTGAGTTTCAGTTTCCCCATCAAATTAACTGATTAGAGAATTTATAAAGTCATTTTCAACAATACTTTCCATCATCTTTAAATCTACTTTGGTTATTGCCAAAATATGAGCACTATACGCTCTTTTCAAAGTGTCTGATTGAATAAAATTTATAAGCAAGTATATGTGCTCTTTCTAACATTATAACTTTTATATTTTATCTAAGTTGCATTAGTGCAAAATTAGATCCCTTTTTGTATTACTGTCAATCTGCTAGTTTTTCAGAACCAATCAAGGGAAATGATCATTTTCTGTTTCAAGCTATGAAAAAAATAAGCATATTCTTTGGTACCTTCTTAACTCCCCTGAAACTACATTTATGCATTATGCTGGTCCTGCTTCACACATGCTGATGTTGTTAAGCATATCACCTCACATGGGACAAATCCATAATTTAAGAAATAAAATTAAATTCTTCATAGCATTACACAGACTTCTTGCTGTAAAATGGTTTCCCTTAAACTTGCTAATGAAAACAATACCTTGCATTTGATTTGCATTTTATATTTCAAAGAGCTTTCACATTAATCGCCTGTATAAGGGGATATTTTGAAAACTTTCATGAGCTGAAAAGAAGTTATACATTGTTGTTGTCATTATGAGGACATGATAACCCAGTGAGGTAGACAGGTAGGGCAAGAATCATTAACTAAGTATACAAGTAACATAGCCACAGACAGGCTGAGGAATTTTTCATAATCACATTTACTGGGCATTTTGAATAGTATTTGTTCTTGGCCTAAAAACACTGAAAATTTAATATACGGTATATAAACATAATTAATTTGTTTTTATCTGATGAATTAATGGTGAGAGGAGGGCAAAAGTGTCTGTGATGATTATTTAATTATAACATTTGCCAGTTAAAAAAAATGACATTAAAGCCTTTGAAAAAAGAAAAAGAAAGTAATAAGGGAGGGAAGGATGGAATGACTGGGTTGAAAGGAATGAGAGGGGGGAAGACAGGCTCCATTCCCACTCTTGTTCCATCACTTCACTTGAAAAATCAAGTTGAGAAACTGCAATTCAATTACCTGAAAATGCTGATGAACATTAATGTTTTTTGGAAGCAAGGTGCACAAATATATAAAGGTACTGTAGGGGATAACCTTCAAAATGGTGTCAACAATGTGACATAGGCATGTTTTCTTGTCAAACTTATTGGGATTTCAGTTATCACACCTGTTGAACTCATGGTTATCAAAATGAGTTTAAGTTATGCTATTCTCTCCTGTTAAAATCACTGTCCTTACAAAAAAGATCAGAAATTCATTGTTCTACCTATTTCAAGTAGACTATGCTTACTAGTATCTGAAAAAAATACTGACCTTTTCAAATGTCAAGGTATAATAGGTTGGATGTTACCCATAGAAGAAAAAAAGAGAGAAATAGATAAATGATCAAAACATAGAGCTCTTAAAAATCACAAAGAAACCCAAGGTTCCCCTACCCCTTATATATAAAAAGTGTCATATATCACAGATAAGTTCTTCTATCTCAGTAAGAGAAGAGAAGAAGGCTTCTATAATATGACTATATTCTCCTGAAGGGGTCTAAAGTTTATATTTATAAAATTAACCCAGTTATCAGTCGGCCTCCAATAATTATCATCTTCATTATAGAGATCTAGGTTGTAGATTCTACATGTATTTCATAATAATGCATTATTTTCTTATCAAAACAAAACTCTTAGGCCTAAAAGTAAACAGCAGACAGTATAATTTATTTCTCTCCATATTTTTTTTAAAAGCACATATTCAATGAGAATAATAATATTATTAATTATAGCTAACATCAAGTATTTGACATGGTCCAGATAGTGTTCTCAGTGTTTTGCATGCAGTAATGTGTGAATATTCTCCAGACGCCTATTAGGTGAGCATTATCATTCCATTTTGCAGATGAGAAAACTGAGGCTCAAAGAAACAAAATAACTATCTCAGAGTCCCATAACCAGCCAGTAGTAGCACTAGGATTATTCTGTAAGCCATAGAACTCCAACGTTATTGCTCTGAGTATCTGCATTATCTTACAAAGGTAAGAGGAAAACAGGGCAGAAGAAAAGAGGACGAGAGAACAGAAAGAGAAAGGGAGTAAAGAAAGACAAGAGTGAGGGAAACAGAGAGAGCTGCAAGGAAGAGAAGAGGAGAGAAAGTTACAAGGGTGAAAGGAAGACAGCAAAAGAATGTGAAATGAAATTATTTAACTTGAGTTTCAAAATGACAAATTCACTTTCTCAATGAACAGTTGTGAAATTCAGCTAATAAGTCCATGAGAATACTTCGGTGAGAGTGAAGAACACACTCACATTAGAAAGTTGGGAGACAGGAAGCTGTAGCAGAAATAAGAATGCTGTCTTGCTTCTTTAGAACTGCCTACCAAGATCAGTGTTAAATCGCTTTCCCTGAAAACTGCTACAAGTAAGGGGGTGACAAAAATAAATTGTTCACCATGAAACTTAACTAGATGCAAACATAAGGGACCATTTTTTCTTTATGAGCAACAGAGGTTAAAGTACAGCTTTCTTGTCTAATTCGTAGTCATGGCTAAAACTATGGATCCTTTAAGAGACTCATAACACACTGCTACCTAACCTCTTTAGGCCTCATTCATGTTATAAATTAGATGGTTCCAAATTATCTTCTAGCTTACTCTTCATCACTTCCCTCAGCCCAAACTAAATTATTTGTTATTACTCAAAATTACCCCATGGTTGCCCATCCAAATACTCAGTTTTCTTCATTTTTGACCAAATCCTATATTTTTTTTCAAGTCCCAGCTAAAATGCCCCCTACTACTAAAAATTTCCATGATGGCTCCCCTGATGGTTCCAGTCAGAAGTGCTCTTTCCTTCCTCTGAATTCTTGTCTGGCTTTGTCTGCATTGCTGCCACACTTTTTACTTTCTTCTTAAATCTCTTACATGTATGACTCAATATCTTACTTCCTCAGGGTAGACTGTAAACCCCCTGAGGCAGGACTGCTATCTGGTCTAACTTAATGGACCTCATTGAAAATAAAAGACTGATTTTCAGATAGTGGACAAAAAGATTTTAAGTGGATATTTGTTTAATTTCCACAATTTACATAACTCTTTTGGAGCATATGTAATCATGTAATCATTACAGAGCACATACATAGTAGACATATCACTTATAAACCATATGAGGCATATAAAAGGACAAACCAAATTCAATATCCTAAGAGAAAATAGTAAGAAAATAAATAGTTCTCATAATAATGTCTACAGAGGCCCTAAAATCAAATACCTGAAGGGACTGTAGAGGTAGCATTCATGAGACAAGCTAAAGCTGGGCCTGATGCAGGAAGAACAGGGAGGGATGGAGACAATGACAAAAGGAAAATGCATACATGCCCCTTTGAAAGTGAGAGTCTCTCATTGGAAATGAGCTGGAAATAGCTCAATGTTCCTGTGTGGGAAGAAAGTGCATTCACAGGTACTGAAGATTAGGACATCAACATTTTTTTTTGGAGGGGGGCAGAATTTCATCCATAATAAGTGATATTGTCCATAATCCAGTATTTCTTGAAAAACTCCCTCTAATACTTGAAAATCCAGCAGAAATCTGTGCCAAGAGGAAAGAACTAAGAATTGTGGCAGTAATGTAGGTAAAGGGCAGGGGTCTGGAACACAGAACTGCTTTTCTAGTCTGGGTTATGGAGAATGCTGGAGACAATACTATGTCTCCTGAAAAATAAGCATATTTTTTTCCTCCCTGTAATCCAAGGATATGTTCATTTACCTGTACATGTTGCAAGGTATACAAGCAGCTGTTCTATGTGTCCTACTCCAAATTAATGATTTTAAAGAGTCAGGTACTACCTATTTCCATATGACTAATGTACCAGCTGTTCCATATAGAGTGACACGATGGCCAAAAAGAGTGGAGAACACACTGCTGAGCTTCTACAAATACATGAACTACATGGTAAAGAGGTCTTCAGAAAGTATCCTCTACAATGAACTCCTGATCCTTCTTTTACCCAGTTTCCTTCTCCAATACCTTTGAAATACAACCAAAACAGAAATACAGAATTCATTTGGGCCATCCAACTGGATACATGGAGCTAACATGGGTCTTAAATGAGACTCACCTGTCTCTCTGAGGCTCTTTTCAGTGTAAACTTAAAATACCAATTAATTCTTTGAACAATTTTATTAGCTATAAATGGAGAAGCTGAAGAAGGTTGTATATAAAGATGAAGAAAGCAAGACAAGTAGAGAAGATAGCAAGGAGATAGTGTCAGTTAGTTGTTCCTATGAGAATCTGGGAAGGTTTTACCAAAAAGATAACATTTAACTGATTTTGAATGGTGAGGAATTCACCAAAGAATAAAGAAAGAGGAAATTTGTATTCTAGGCAAAGGAAAAAGCACGTGCAAAAGCAGAGAAGGAAGAAAAAATATATAGCACATTAGGAATAAGTGAGGAATGTATCTACTCAATTCCTATAAGCCACTGACTCTAAGATAATTTAGCAATATAATAAATGTAATGTTTTGTGGTGTTTTCAGAAAGAGAAGCACTAATACATTACTTGTACATATCAATTTTCATACACATCCTTTTTTCAAGCAATGATGACATATGAAACAGAAAAATGTCCCAGAATAATAATAAAAAAAGCTAGATGATCTGATAAATTTCTTCTAGATATACATTTTATAAGTTGGTGGGCTGCCAGGGTCTCAGAAACTAACTTAGTTTATCAAAAGAAAATTGAGTAGTCACAATGTATAAAGCTTTATGCTGTGTGCCATGGGGGAATATGAGAGTAATTTAAAGATAGTTGTAGCATTAGAAACTTAAAAATGTCCAGGCAAATTCTATGTGTGCTACTATCACACCTCTTCCAACACGCATACTTAATGTACTAATTTTTCTGCACTCAAGTACAATCTTATTGTTTAACAATATTAAATGTTAACTTGCCAATTTATTCCATAATTATAGCTTGTGAAGATCTTTTGGGTTCCTGAGTTTTCTAAAGAAACTGTTTTAAATCTCTGTTAACAACAAAGTCGTTATTCAAAAACAGTTGGGAAGAGAGTCAGAAGGAATTTCTCATTAACATTCAAAGTATCTGAGTCTATGAATTTGATGTAAGAAGTTAAGAAAACTCTATACCATCATCAATTTTTAAAAAAGTAATAAAGGATAAAGGGAAGGGATAAAGGGATGCAGCTAATGCAGCTAGAGTTGTATATAATCTACATCTATTTACCTATGCTGCAGCTCACATTCAACAATTTTTCTGAATGTCTGTTTTACTTTATTCACAAGTGTTTGTCTCCTTCACCTCCTTAGATATTTTAAAAATAAAAAGAGAATTAAAAAAAATCTGATGAAGACAAGGGGGCAAGAGAGTCTGCCATCAGCACTTTAGAAGACCAAAGCTGGATTGAAGACCAGCAAATGATGATACAGGGCAGAGAGAGACTCATGCCACTGACGTTCTGGGGACTTCAGTTGAAAAGAGTCAGAATGACCCCTCAACCTGAAAACTAAAAGAAAAATAAATAGTCAAAAGCTTTGATGTAGACTTTCAGATATTTACACACTCACAGCTCCAGTTCTCAGGCAAAAACTTCGAAGAACTCCTCTAAAGAATTTGACCAAATTTCCAGGATATGGGTGTGTTTGTGGGGGTGGAGGGAAAGCCCAGCACAAAGTACCCAGTTCAGTGTCCTGTTCACTCACTCTGCCTGATAACGCTAAAGCTAGACCTACCCTTGCACATAGAGCTCCAAACCAGCATTTTAGTTGACTCATGTCTAAACATGAATGGGCAATCAGGAATCATCAGACATTTGAGGAAAGCCTACAACATGAGAAAACCCTAGATAACAAAGCAGGAAATGGGGATGATTTGATAAAGTTTTCAAATTCTGAGTATGCCAAACATGTGAACATCAGTCTTGAGTGTCCCAGCAGAATAGGTTCAGAACTAACTGATCTTCTAATGTTTGTTCTCTCCCTCCAAATATCCTAACTTCTGCACATTAATGTACATTCTATAGCCTGTAATAGTCCTAGAACTCTTGACTAATACAACCAATGAAATATAATAGAAATAAAATATTGTCAATGCTAAAGACTGTAAGATAAAGTATTATATCCAAAGAGAGTATAAAACCATAGAAACACGAGAGTCAAAGAAGTAGATTTCACAATTTAATTTAGAATATACAAAGGACATTTTCAAAAAAAGTAATAAATATACAATCCTGAATCTGTAAAGCACCATAATTTGGACAAAAGAGCATGGTCATTAGTTTTTAAGGCAGAGACATTTTATCAGTATTCTCTATACCTTAAGCAAAGCATGCCAACACTCAATTCTTTCTGCTCAGATACCAGCCTTCCAGAGCAATGATTCTATTTATGTCTGCTCAGCTGATCAAAAAGGAGAAAGGGGTTTTCAGAAAGTGGATGTGCCTAATGGAAAGTTCCCAGAGTTCCAGCATTCTATATTTTATATTAGAAAAATTTATGTTTGATTAGCATGTTAATGATTTCTTAGGGCCTGATTCACTCTTATGCAGGGTTAGTATAACATTTTGGACCTCAATTCTTGATGAATTTTTTTAAATGCCATTTTGAATTGTTCTGGGTAGTTAGGTTGCTTCTTGCTTGGCAATAATCTTCAATATTTAGTGTGCATTTCTCTAAAACAGTGCTTCTCAAATTTGACTATACATTAAGATTATCTGGGGAGCTGTTAAAACATTCCAGTGGCTGGACCAACTTCAGATATTCAGATTCATGTGATCTGTGGCAGGATCTGGGCATTGGTGTGTTTTACGGATTTCTCAGGTGACCCAAAAGTACACAAGAGACAAGAACCACTGAAATCACTTTAGGTCGGTAGTTTAACTATTACGGGCTCAGTATGAATCACACCACCCATTTTGAATATTTATATTATTATCTTATCAATTATTATCTTACCAACATTATTATTATCTTATCCTTTTTGCTCCATGATCAGACAATTCCAACAGGGGGAAATTATGGAAAGAAATATTGTTACCTAACAGATAAAATAATTTTCTGACACCCAGAACTTCTCAAGAACAAGTTAGATTGTAAACTCTCTAACTTTAGAAGACTTTGAAGCTGGACAAATTCATATTTTCTGTGGGCTATTATATGCAAGAAAATTTAAAAATTAGCTAGACCTAGTCTCTGTTTTCAGGGAGTTTTCAACTTAAGTTTCCTTCTCTTTTTAAGCTTGTATAATTTGCACATCAATTATTTCATTTTTATCAGACTAATAACAAAATTCAGAACCAGTTATTAATTAGTACCTTCTGCCTTTACCTGGCTTTCACTTTTATTTAAAAATCTACTTTATTATTTGATGCTATATTTACCTCTTACTGGCTATGAAACCTTTGACAACTCAAACACTCTAAACCCTAGTTTCCTCATCTTTGAGAAAGGGTTCCTAAGTGTAGAAGTGCTTACCCTCAGAAGATTCTTGTAAGCATTAAAAAATTTTTCATATAATGTTCTTATCACAGTGCCTAACACAAAGTAAGTGCTTAACAAATATTTATTACTATCTATTGACTCTTAAAACAATATATTCAATGCATAATATCTTTTCCTCTTATTATTAGAGTTGAAAAAAGCTGATATATTTATAAGAATTCCTCTAACTCATTGACAAGAACCATACCAATAATGTATGTAAGGAATACATTTTTGTATTTTTAAAAAAGATATGACGAGTAAGAAACACCTAGCAAATGGAGTTAGGCTTGCTGTTAATCTAGTTGCAAGTGCTGCTAATCAGACATTCAATGCACATTTTATAATCAGCTGTTTCATTTTCTTCTTCATGTTTGGGCTCTTCATTCTCTTACAGCAGCTGTATAATTCAATGATTAAAATTATCTTATTATGCACCAGAACAGCGAATGTAAAACACATGTATGAAAATAACAAAATCTTGTATTAGGAAATGATTACAACACAGAGCAGCAACAGCAATTTTGTACTCGCTTGTCTTGATGAAACCCATTTTTGTTTTATAAATCATTAGATATTTTCCAACTCTATAAAATAATGTAAATTAATGTTTTCCCTCATAAAATGCTAAAGTAAAATTTTGAAGGTAATTATAATTGTAAATTGATCTCCAGCTTTGAAATACCAAATGCAAATAAAGCAGCTCAAAGCAGAGGACATCTGGAGCAACACAGCAATGCAACTCCAGAGTTTTTTTCTGCAGTGCAAAATGTTCTAGTTGAGTAAACAGGTTAACCTTTTTGCATGCTATTCGAACATCTGATTCAAACTCACATGGGAAAGCACCTTTTGGTGCTTGAGAATTCTAAATGTGAATCCAGTTTTGTTTCAAAAACTTAGCTTTAAGGGGGAAGTGAACAAAAAGGAAAACTGGTCATTTCAGACCCTTTCAGAATCGCTGGCCACAAACAGCAGTACACTCTTATTGCTTGGGTCAGCACTAGTTTTGGAAGTGGAACTTAGTTTAACTTCTGTTCTATTTACCTGCTGTTGTCTTACAGAAGTTGCCACATATCTCCGAGTCTCTGTTTCTTCTTTTGTAGAAAGAGGAGGACATTACATCTTCCTAAAGGTACTAGGGGAATATGTCAATTCACGAACATTTACCTTTGGTAAACTAAAAAAACTTCAGGATAATTAAGTATGATAACTTGTGGATGCTAGAGGCAGGGAAGGAAAACACACAACAGTGGAGACAAAGGGAGACTGAGGCTATGTAAAATAACCAGGCAACCTGAGTGGTAGAAGCATCTTACACTTAGGTTCATATGCTAATCTCCTTGTTTATGGTTGTCTTCTTGTCTATGTCAATTAAATGAGAACGTACATAGTCAGTAATCTTTGCTTATCACTTTTGAGTACTAACTTATGACTTATATTTGCTATCTGTGTTTATGTTGTTATTTCATTAATTCAATAGACATTTACCAATGCCCCATTGGTGGGAAAAAACATAATTCTGTCCTTAGTAAGGTTTGGGGTAAGACAGAAAATGAATAAAAAATTTCCCCAAATACATAATTGTAAATTGTATTTAATGCTCTCAGTGAAATGTACTAAAAGAAAGCAACACAAGAACATCTAGCTTAAAAAAAAGTCAGGGATTATTTCTACCTCTTTATTACTACTTTGATTTTTCAAGCACATCTCCCTTTCTTCTATAAATAAAATTAAGCTTCTAAGTATGACTCAGTAGTTAAGAGTTCTTTGTAATCCCCCAACATCTCATTCAACTGTCTGCCTATAATGAGTACTCAATGTATACAAAGTGGTAAACTTGTTTCATACACTGCTTTTTGGTCATTTTACTTTCTTGGATTCATCCTTGGATAAAATAGGAAGTTCCTAAAATGGCAGAGATCTAGATTCATTCAGACTCATAAATTGTGGGTTTCCAATATGAAAGACTCAGTCCTGTCAAAGATGCTGGGACTATTCAATTGCTTCATTTTCTAGAAAATGGTGATTGTTGTGAACTCTAAGTTGTTCTCTTTTGATAGAGAACCATAACTACACAACACAAAAATACTTGATGAAAGGAAGGATGAGCCCTTCTATTCCATTACAAATCAGGTCAAACTGCATGGATCTTAATGAACATAGCACTTGTAGATCTATTGCCAGTGAGAAAGCTGAAATCAAATAGGAGACGGTGCTCTTTACCTCTAAGCTTTATTTTACATGTAATCACATCTGCAAATGTTTTTGTGACATAAACTAGGCCCCAGACTATAATGAGTGTGACTAATCGACATCTGTCAGACACAGATAATTATGCTCACTTGGAACTGAAAAGCCAAAGAAACATGATTTAAGATCATGTTTTGAGAAAACTTAGTGGCAACAGAAAAAAATTAGTTATAATTTTTTTTAAAAAGCCACTCACTATGATAGATTTTATAGCAGCTGTGTCTTATATTTACTAGCTCCACTGTGCTGGATACCTTCTGTTTGCCCCCTCCATATGCACTCTCAACACTTCCTTACTCTGCTTTATACTACAAAAGGCTGCCCTTCATAACTTCTATCACTTGTCTCCCTTGCCTTAACTTTCCTTTGTGTTCAGCCAATGGGGAGTGGAGGCAGGATAGAAGAGGCATTTATTCTCTAGGCTTCTGTCCCAAGGGGTGAACATGCACCACTGAAAAGCTTATCTCCTTTGATGGCTATCTATACTCAACCTTGCATGGAATTGCTCCCTCCCCTCTCCTCTTGAGGCCTAAGGACAATAAAGGAACCACTATTTTAACCTAGGCAAGTAAACTATTCTTAGTGCCTTCCTTTATATAAATAAATCTTTTTATAAAACCCCTCATATTATCCTAATTTTGAAGCATAATCTGTTTCCTACTATGATCTTGACACACACACACACACACACACACACACACACACACACACACACATTCATTGAATTTTAAATTAGAGAAAATTTCACATATATTAGTATACTATTTCAATTTTTAGGTGATGGGAAATAAAACTGCTTTCTTAGAGTGACAAAGTCAGTGGTGAAACCAGTACCAGAGGTTGTTCTATCAACTAAGATAAGGCTGTAAGCAGTGGTTCTTAAAGTGTGGTCCCTAAGCCAGCAGCTACAGCATCACCAGGCAATGTACTAAAAAGGCAAGATCTCAGGCTCTACGCTAGCCTTACTTGATTAGAAATTCTAGGGTAGGCCCAGCAATCTGTATTTACCAAGCCCTCAAGTAGGTAATTCTGATATATGCAGAAGTTTGATAACCAAATATATGAAATAAAGAAAGGCTCACTAATTTGGACTATTATGGGAGAAAGTTCATTTTAATGGAAAGCCTAAGTTAAAGAATTGTATTTAAAAAAGTAGGTGCATCAATGTTCATAGCAGCATTATTTATAGCAGTCGAAGGTAGAATCAACTTAAATGTCCATCAACAGACAGGTAGTTAAACAAAATATGGTGTGTGTA
Source organism: Cynopterus sphinx (assembly GCA_030015415.1). Classification (NCBI taxonomy): domain Eukaryota; kingdom Metazoa; phylum Chordata; class Mammalia; order Chiroptera; family Pteropodidae; genus Cynopterus; species Cynopterus sphinx. The sequence goes on from CM057387.1 coordinate 86,112,678, forward strand.
TATATGTGTGTGTGTGTGTGTGTGTGTGTGTGTGTGTGTGTGTGTGTATAGTGGAATATTAATAAACCTTAAAAATAATGAAATTCTAACACATCTTATAATGTGGTGAACCTTGAAGACATTATCTAAGTGAAGTAAACCAGACACAAAAGGACAAATATTATATGATTCCATTTATATGAGGTATCTATAGTAGCCACATTCATTGAGACAACCAGTAGAATGGTGGTTGCCAGGGGCTGAGGGAAGAGAATGGGGATTTATTGTTTAATGGGTACAGAGTTTTAGCTTGGGTGATGAAAACATTCTGGAGATGGATGGTGGTGATGGTTGCACAACAATGTGAATACACTTAATGTCACTTAAAAAGACACTTAAAATAGTTAAAACTTTTTTGTTTATATTTTTTCACAATAAAGAAAAGAAACAGTGTCTTTTAAAATACAAAAAAAACTGTTAGGAAACTATTTCAAAGTTTATAGCAGATAAGGCTTTCCTTAATGAATCTTGGGGCTCAAGTCTTTTCCTACTGATAAGAATTTGACACACTTTAAATCTTTGACCAAACGAGCATCATTTCATCATTTACTCAAAAATAATTTGCTAAAATTAATAAAAGTGTTTTGTTTTATCAGATAGGTTAATCCTCATCAAAACCTGTGTTTTCACACTTGCTTCATAACTGTTAAAAAGAAAGATTCAGCCTTGCCCAAATTGGTTATATTGGTCAGCTTGTGACTTATCTAACTCTGTTTCTCCAGTCTCTGATGTTCCCAGCCAACTCCTAACAAGACAAGCAGGATAACAGTAGCTGCAGTACTGGTGGTGGTAGTTGAAGTAATTGTCATCATCATAATTATAGAAATAGCTGAAATTTAAAATGAGTGCTTACTATATACTAGACATTGTTTTAATTGCTTTGTATGTACACACTCATTTATTTTGCTGACAACTACATGAGGTAGACTCTATTATTATCTTGAGATATTAAACAATGCTCCCCAGTTTACTCAGCAGGTTATTGTAGAAGAAAGATGAAAATGTAGGTGGCTTGACTTCAGAGCCTATGCTTTTAGCCATGAAGTATCACTACATCCCTTTCTAACATAGCTTTTGCATATTTGGCACTCACAAGGTGTCAGAAAGTATGCTATATGCTTTTTCATACATTATCTCAGAAAAACATACTGAAGATTTTGCTTAGAGGGAGATACAATTTGTAGAGTTCATTCATCCATTGTCCTCTTCCATTTTCTCTAAAAGGTGGTGCCTACAGCCAGGTATACACATTAGAAGTGACCCAATCAAGCTAAAGCTGTTTATGTTAAAGGCAGTGGGAAGCTCCAAGCTCCTCCAAGTACCTCCACTGCATTTCTGTACTTATAAATGTGACAGAAGCTTCTATTTTGACTGTGTTCATTGGTTACTATTATCTCAAACTTTCTTTAGGTAATGATGTGAAAATTGAGATCATCTTGACCATTGTTGATCTGCATTTATGAGCACTTTCAAACTTTTTGCTAGAACAATGAGGTTTATATGGTACTTAGCAGTAGTGCTGGAAATTTATAGTAAGGCTAAGTTTTCAATTGGTAAGTGTTGACAGTGGTTGATATTTATGCGACTAGACAAATCCAAAAAGTTCTTTTTCTAGAAGTACTCCACAGAAATTAACTGAGTCACCTGTGTATCATTTTAAGAAGAGTTCTAAATATTTGACCCCTGATATCACAACAAAAATACCTACTGCAAAGTCTTAGCAATATTAATATGGCCTTCTAACTTCAGCTACTGAACTATTGTTATACTCTCTCAAAGAGTTATCCCATCATCACCAATTACATGTGTATTCTCACATTATAATTTAGAAAAAAAACTAAAAATAAGAATTTATTAAGTTTCTTAAGATATTGTTTGTCTATTTTAGATATATCCTCACGGGGATTATCTACAACAGAGTTTCACTAGCTTTATATGCTAATTACAGTACATTAATTACCTTACCCTTCAATGTCAGGTACAATGATTAGCAAAGGATAATAAAATAACTTGTTTATTTTAGTCAATACAGATTTCATTTCTTCATCTACTTTTAGCACTGTGGTCAAGACACCAGGCAGAAAAACGGCTGATGAGAATAGTGGGACGAAGGCAGTGGTGTGAGAACAGACACTTTCTATGTGACCAATGGTTTAACTTGATTTTAGTCAAAAGCTTGAGATTAGTTAAACCAATTTCATTGGCAAATGATATCAAAACATTTGTTTAACTTGATTAGTAGAACTGAATATTTTAGATACTTTGTTCAATAAATTATGAATATATATACATATATAATATCATTAATAAAAGACATTAAAATAAATGTGTACCTTTCTTAAAAAATCCAAACGAAATGCAGGAACTCTAGTTTTACTATAATGTCAAGATTTGCTGTTGTTGTTGTTGTTGTTGTTGGTTTTATGTTTATTTCATAGCAATAAAAGCTGCAAAACAACTTTTATTGTCTTGCATTGACATTTATACAACTGAGATTGATCATATACACTTGGTAGCTTAGAACAATTTTGTATTCTACAGTATGTAATTTATTTTCAAAAGACTTGCTTTTATCTATATCATAAAGGTTTAGAATCATGAAAGCTTCTAAAGGGAAAGGCACAAGGAAATAACCTGGTGTTCTGCCTGAAAATGAATACATCTGTACGACCGTATTCCATCTCCTGAGGCAAGGACTAACAAATAAAAAGTCTTTTTGGTTGTCATGCTGGACTTACCATGAAAAATCTCACAAGAAGGCAGGTATTTTTCTGCTGCTTTCTTAATGACCCAGACAACTGAAAACTTTTTCAAGTGCAAAAACAAAAAGTTTTTAAATTCTCTGTACACCATAATCTTGAATAAACAGGGGGAAATGGATTGTAATTAATAACCCAAATTCATTACTGTGTTTTCTCATTTCAGGTACATGTTCAAAATAATGAATGAGGGTTATCATTCTTCATTTAATTTGTAGGTAGAGCGTTAGTATGTTTTTTTATGCATTCACAGTGGGCTATGACTTCCTATTTCCTAAAAGGTAATAGAATATATGCTTTGACATAAACAAGTTTTGTGATGAAAAGTGAATTTCACTGAGACCACATGGAAGCCTAAAATGTTCTGACAAATTGCACAGGGGGAAAAATTCTTATATAGTTATTCTTTGTGTTTAATCACTATCATGCCAACTCAATGTGATGAAGTTATACTACATTGTTTATTCACATGTATTTATTGGCATTTTATCTTTGTGGGTTTTTTTTTTTTGCCATATGGAAAACTAATATACAAATTAAAAAAGGTTGCTAGGATCTTTGGTAGAAAAGCCAAGGCTTTTTCTAGAGCTTTCTCATGCTAAATCAATATCTATACTCTATCATAATCAACATGTATGGAAAAATATTTGACTTCACTAAAAGAGGAACTGTAAGGCCCTTTTTTAATGGCAGGCATGCTGGCCTCATTTATGAAGTTTGAGACATAGGAAGCATGGCAAGATTGGGAAATCTAATGAAAGAAAAGGAACACAATCTTTTATAAAGTCCCAGGCTTTCAGAGAATACATGCAGCATCAGCCTGGTCCTGAAGCTTCCTCAAAGTATGGGGAAGAATGAAGCAACGTGAAAAAGCTTATGTTGAGACAGGATTTCTCTTACTCCAAAATCAACAACTCATTTTAGACTTTCCGTGAAGAGTCATGATGATTTTTTAGCAGCAGATGAGAATTTTTAACAAAATCAACAATTTGCCAATATGTTTACAATGTACTCCTACAACTAAACTAAATAATCTGGGAAGGCAGAGTGACTTTATGCTAACAACAAACATTAATTTAATAGTTTTAGAAAATATTATTTTCATGAAGAACCAAAAAGATCCTTCCTTTTATATAATGAATTTCCTCAAAAGTAAGTTGTGGTTTATTCTCTGGCATATCCATCTCTTAGACATAAGAATTCGTTTTTGTATTTATTCATTGTTTGATTAAGCAAATGTTTATTAACATTTACTTATACTAGGCACTGTTTTGAGACCTACAGGTATTGTGATAACACAGCAGTCAGAGTCCCTCCTCTGACAGAGATTACTTTGAAGTGAAGGGGAGAAGGAAATGAACATATAAATACATAATATGTTAGGTGATAACAAAAGCTATAAAGAAATATAAAGCAGAGCAAGAGAAAAAAGAGTAAGCAGGTAGTTCCATTTTAGTAAAAATAGCCCACTAAAATCTCTTCATTGAAGCAACATTTAAGGAAGGACTTGAGTGAAGCAAGGGCAAGGCAGGGGATTAACTGAGTGAGGTGTGTAGGAGAGGCTCCATTCTAAGCAGAGAAAGCACTGTTTCAGGAGGACATAGACCACAAATCTCAATTTATTTCCCAGCATCCACCACAAATTTTTGCACATTGTAGAGGCCAATATGTGCTTAGCACTGAGCTAATTCAACTTTTATACATCCATTGCCTGCTCATTTAAGTATTCAAGAAAGGAAGAAAGCATATGTTCACTAGCATTAGTCTATCAGCAATGGAATTCCATTTTATCAGGGTTTACTGAATACCAACTATGTGTCCAACATTGTAAAAATAGAAAAACAAATTTTATTCTTTCTGTGAAATAATGGAAAATATATATTCGTTTCTACTCCTGGTCCCTGCAACAGACTCCTAAAACACTTGTAATTTCCTAAATGGCAAGGACACTAGGAACATTTCTTGTTCTTGTTCTAATATTTGGTCTCTGATCCTGCTTTCTGACACAGAGCTCCTGAAACTCTGTAATTTCCTGGATAAAGGGAGTGTCTTTGGTTCTAATGAGGAAATTTTGGGTGGGCCCCTAGATGACTAGTAGATGATGACTGGTCACCAGAAAGACCAACCTGTGATTAGAAGCTTGGAATTTTCAGCTCCCTGGGCTCACTCCCCCTTTCTCTGGAGAAGGGAAAAGCCTGGAAATGGAGTTAATGATTGATCATGCCTACCTGATGAAGCCTCCATAAAGTGCTAAGAATACAGAGCTCAGAGAGCTTTCAGGTGGGTGAACACATGGAGATGCTGGGACAGTGGTATGTCCAGATAGGGCATAAAATTTCCTTTCCTCTTCCCTCGTACCTTGCTCCATGCATTTCTTCTATCTAGGTTTTTATCTGTATCTTTTTACAAGAAATGAAGGCAAATGTTTTCTGAGTTCTTTGAATCACTCTAGCATATAAACTGAACCCAAGATGGGGGTTGTGGAAACTTGGTCTAGAGCTGGTTGACCAAAAACGCAGCACTTGCAACTGTCATTTGAAGTTAGGGCAGGGGGCAGTCTTGTAAGACTATATTCTCAACCTGTAGAATCTGATGATGTAGATAGTGTCAAAACTGAAGTGAATTGAGTTGAATTGTAAGACATCCAGGTGGTGTCACAAAAAATTCTTTGTTGTGGTGGAAAACCTCCACACATTTGGTGACTAGAAGTGTCAGAAGTCTTGTGTGAGTAGTAAAGGAGACTCACAGGGGATAAACACACAGTAGGGAAGAACTGGGATTTTCTCTACTTAGGAAAGAAAAAAACTGAGTTACTATTCTTTACATTTTATTATTTAAAAATGTATATTGTGTTATTAAAATTATAATTACATAAAAAGACATTAGAAGCAACAAAATTTGAAGAGTCAAAACTCCAAAGTACATTAAATGACAGCTTTTATTTTTTCAAATTGTCCGATTTTCACCAAACCAGAAAAAACAGATCTAAAAATTAGATTCAGTTCAGAGTTTCCTGGGGACGAAGGAAGTAAGAAAGTGATGGGAGGTGTAGTATGGTAATTCGTGCTTCCTTGTGTCTATATCTGTTTGTGTGTTTGTGTGTCTGTGTTTTAACAATGTGTTTTTAAATGGCCTTAATGAAATATAAACACAAAACAGAAATATAGCTGAGTAAATCTGTTTATGGAAGAGTTAAAGGAAATCAGTTAAACTGATTAACTGGAGTTAAATTAGTTAACTCCAGTTAAAATGTTTTTTAATGCTCTAATTTGATATAGAAATGGAGCCCCAAATTTTCTAATCCAACATGTTTATTATAACCTGTAGACTATCTTTCTTGAATGTTAATGTGTTAATTTTCTTAATTGTGTTTTTCTTGGAACTGAGACAGCAAAAATTCAACCAAGCTCTTGAAAGATCACCAGAACTGCTGACACTTTGAACTAGTGATGAAAAGGAAAACTCAGGATGCATATGCCACATGTTCAGGTTTAAAAGATGATATTTTACTTCAAAGCTAAAGTATTTGGACTTCTTCTAGTCATGATCGAATAACAAATTAACCTTCCTACCTTAAATCTAGAAAACTGAACAAAACATATGAAAAAATGGACTCTGATTCCTTAGAAAAGGCAATAAATGGAATGAGTTCAATAAATTCCCTGAGTACAGCCTAAAAGTAGCTATCAGGCTGCAGTTCAGAGAGGGGAACCCAGACAAAGCCCAGCATTCTCTTGGTGAATTGAAAGAAAGAGATCAGAATTTAGGGAGGACGAAGGGACTAGACACTATCAGATAGGGTTCCAAAAATGAGAGAGCTACACAGACATAGGATCTGCTGAGGGTCCCCTTGAGTCTGTCTGAATACTGATATGCAATTATATGAGAAGAAACTATCCAAAGCTGATGAAAAAACCTTTGTCTTTATAATTCTCAGAGCTTATGCGAAGCTATCACAATTCATGTTTACATCAGCAAGTATGATAACAGGTAGTATCAATAACAATCATCATACCATAGTAGTATGATGATTACCATACTACCATCATACCTAAGTAGTGAAGATTAATTTGCTTTAGACTAAAGATTACTCTGGACCCACTCTAAGTTTAAAACCAAACTTCAAAATAATCAAACTGATTCTAAGTAGCTTAATTGTGCCAGAGCAAAGTCTATCGCTATTTAAGAGGATACCACAGAATCCAGCAGCAAACAAGGTCAAATTCAAAATGTCCACCATCAAAAAACATCCAGAAAAACCAGATCGATAAATAGCAGAAAAACCAATCAATAAAAAGAGACCCAGAAATAACAGAGATAACTGCATTTGTAGATAATGATATATTTCTTAAAAGCTACTATAAATATAATCCATTTGTTCAAGAAGACAGAGGAAAACATAATTATAAAAAAATATGACATATTGAACAGCCAACCAGAAATTTAGAGATGAAAACCACAAAATCTGAAATTAAAAAATACAATGTATTGTATTGTCAGCAAATTAAACACTGAAGAAGAAAAAAAAGTGAATTCAAAGATACAAACATAGAAACTACCATACTCCTTCAGCTCAATTAGAAGACAAATAACATGAAAAAAAATGGGCAAAATATTCTAATGATACATTTCACCAAAGAAAAAATATGAATGGCTAATAGATTCTAAACATTATTAGTCATAAGGGAAATACAAATTAAAACCACAATGAGATATCAAGACATCTACTTGAATGGCTAAAACTTAAAAAGAGTGACAATACTAAGTTGATGAAAATGTGGAACATCCGTATAACTCTCATATGCCACTAGCGGGGATGTAAAGTGTTACAACCACATTGGAAAAGAGTTTGGCAGTTTCTTCTGAAGTTAAGTCTATACCTACCATACCATCCAATAATCCCATCCTGATATGTTTACCGAATATAAATGAAAATGCGTACATATAAAGACCTGTACTCACATGTTCCATAGCAGCTTTATTAATAATGGTAAAAATAAACTGGAAATAACTCAAATGTCTATCAGCTGAGAACTAGACAACCAAACAGTGAAATATCCATTCATAGATACCATTCAACAATAAAAAAGCAAACCAATGATTCATAAAGACATGGATGTATCTCTAAAGCATTATGTTAAATGAAAGAAACCGAACACAAAAGACTAATACATTGTATGACTTCATTTAGTTGATGCTCTAGAAAAGGCAAAACCATAAAATAGTGGCAGAAAGAATATCAGTGATTGTCAAGGGCTGCGGTCAAAAGACATCGACTGGTAAGTAGAAAGAGAGAAATGTTTAGGGGTGATGGCAATGCTTTATGTAGGTACTGTCCAACAGAAATATGGTGCTGGCTATATAGATAATTTAAATATTTCACTAGTCACATTAAAAAAGTAAAAGGAAGTATGAAATTGATTTCATAATGCATTTTAATATGATATATCTAAATGTTATTTCAATATGTAATCAACATAAATTAATGAGTTACATTTTTATCATTAAGCTTTTGAAATCTAGTGTGTATTATATACTTAAGCCACAATTTAATTAAGAATTGACACATTTCAAGTGGTCAATAACCACAAATGGCTAGTAGCCACCACTATGTAAAGAGCATATTGATATCAAAACTCTTTGAGTCAAACTACTAAAGAAAAGAATGAAAATGTGATGTATTATATTGAAAAATATAATACAGGTTTTAGAATCCAAATTTTAGATTACAAATCCCAGTCTCACAGCTATCATGTCATCCAGGCTATATTATTTATAATATCTATTCCTTAATTTCTTAATATTATAAAAAGAGAAAAATAATACCCACATTGACCCACAATTGTTAGAATTAAATGAATGAAAATAAAGCATCTGCTACAAAACTATCTTCAATGAATGCTATTTTCTACCCCCTCCTCTATTGTGCTCTTTGCCTGGCTTTAGGCCTTTGGCTTTCAGCCTTCCTGCCTGGATTATTAAAGCTTCTGCCTGGCCATCAATTTTCCCTAAATTGGACCCCGAGTCCACTAGAACAGTCTGTCCAAACACCACATCATACCACCAGCCTTATCCTATAGCCACTCAACTCTCTCAGTAAATTCAGAATTACATTTTCACTTTTAAATCAAGGTTTTAGGTGATTTTTAAAATACATATGCTACTATAAACATTAAAATGTAACAGCCTGCAATGTTTCCAAACTTTGTTTTGCTCATTTCTCCTAATTGCTGAAAGTAGCCTACAACGTCAGTCAAGGAATCCTTCTGAAGCCTCTGAAACTTGTTCTCATTCTGTACTCAATTCCACTTTCTGCACTCCGGTCTCACTGGACTTCTTAGGGTTTTTCCTAAGACTCACAGGCCTTTAGCACACATTCTCCCCTCTGTCTATACTGTTACCCACTCACCTCCATCTTTTCTTTTGTTACACCTACTCGACACTTCATCTCTCAGCTTAAATGCTACTTCCTCTGAGAAACTGTCCCTGAATACCCCACCCCAAAATCAGAACAGGTTTCCTTATTAAACTCGTGTCATCACATAGTTTAACAAAGTTGCCATTGTACTTGTGTTTGTACTATCATTAGGTTAATTTATAATTCCTAATAATTTTATTTTATTCCTGCTCCTGACACAGAAATCATATTTAATTTTATTCACTATTGTACTCTGAGCACTTAGCTCACAGCCTAGCACCTAGTAGATACATAATAAATATTTTAATGAGTAAATGGATAATATGCAAAAAATATGCTCTGACTCAAAATGAAAAATTTTTATGTACAGAATTCATTACATTTTTTTTCCTTTTCCAAATGTTTATTACATTAGCATGGTGATTCCCATTTAAAAAAAACCCTAATTTCCACTAGAAAAAAGGAAAGGAGCTTTTGACCTTTCGTCAGTCATTAATTTAATTTTTTATATTTGTTACAAGCTTGTTCTATCACAGGCACTGAAGAAGCAAAGAAGAATAGTCTGTACAGCATAAATTCTACTTCTAATTGTGTGCCCTTCTATTTCCTTCTTCTGTTGACATATTATGGAGTTTAGATATATTACCAGAGAATATCACTACTCAATGCAGTTATTCTTTAGAAATGGATATAGAAGGAAAAAATGATTAAGTACCTAAAAGTAGTTAATACTGGTTATGCTGACATTGGAAATTACTGGTCAGTATAAATTAACAGTTATTTAAGAGACTCTACCAGCAGCCTTGATATTGCCATCTCTCTAAGCCTCTAAACTATACTTAATCATCAAGGCAGTATTATTGGGTCCTGTCTTATTGAGCTATTATAACTCTGCTGTTTTAATAAATGACCCCTCATATAATTATTAAGTATCTAAATTTCATTTGCTGGGTATGTCTAAGGATAGTAGTCAATTAGAAGAGAAGGGAAAAGAGTTCCAATTTCAGAAATAAAAAATAGAATCAGGCATATGACAAAAATAATCAAAAAGGACATATAATCTAAACTTTTCATTTTACTTTGAGATCTCCAAGGAATCATTTATTAGAGTAATATATGTCCATGGAGAGAGATTTTCATTGTAAACAGAGACACTCAGAGAGCAGCAACCTGAATTTTTTTGAACCTCATTCTTGAGGAGGAGGGTTTTCTCCTGTGCTTTTGAAGTTGCCCACAAGAGTTACGTCATTGCTTATAACCAAGGAAACCACAGGAAACTTGGTTGCTAGGAAACCACTGAATTGTCTTCATGAAGATCACCACAGTAGGCTTGGCTTGAATAGAACAGATGCTAGGAAAATAAAATTATAAAGTTACAGTTACTTTTTTTTAAAAACCTAGGATGCCACTTTAATTGCCAGTTAAATCTTTTTACCTAAGAGAAACTGATTGTCATTTCTGAAAGGCCATCACACCAGTAGAACAGGAGCCACAACAGGGTGCTTTTAGGGGTTTCAGGTAAGAGGCACTTTATAGTGTGTTATCTTGGGCTCCATGGCACACATTCTTTCTTTTCCCAATTAATTTAGTTACCTAGGGAAAGGGTATAGTGAGAGCTACTGTCACCTGAACTGAGGCATAGATTTTAAAGAAAGCACACATATAATTGAATATTTTCAGGCCTATGTATGACTTTCAAAATTTTCTAGTATGCTTCATGCAGAGTAGAAGTCTGTTCCATCCTCCTAAAATTTTTAAATTTTTAAAAAAATTATTAGTTTCATAATGTCAGTATACACCTATACAAATAAATGTGAAAAATTATTTTGTCATCAAAGGCTTTAGTGAAATCATGGCAATTTGTTTTTCTGAGTAAATGAACTGTGATGACAATATAAGAAAAAAAGAAATGGCTAAACTTGGTCAAATTTATGAATTGTCAGATGTAAGTTCCCTCTTGGGACATAGGGTGACCTAAAGTTCTCCTCAAAAATCACATATATTTTTCTATGACCTGTCCTGCCTCTCATGGTACATTACTGATGAATTTATAAATCTATGTCAACCTGTTTAGACTATAAATATATTTCTAGCTGTACCATCCCTGGGTGAAATAGGCTTTATAACTTGACCACACCATCACGGGAAGTGATATTTCTTTGATATGTCTCAAGCCTAACTTTCAGTGTAATGCTTATCTCTACTCTTCTAGATCTACGTTTACTTTATTCATACCCTTGCCTTTCTCCAGTTCTGCTATCTCTATGTTTGCCAAAGTTGCTTTGTCCTAAAGTTGTCATTTTGTCCACAATACCAATTTTTGTTTTTCAAAATGAAGTTATGAGATATAATTCTTATCATTCATTCTTCTCTTTTCTGAGTTAAATTTGTTAGCCACATAGATGAAAGGTATATTGTATGTTTCTCCAGACATAGACTTAGATTCTCAGTTAATATTCAAATGGATAAATATGTTCCATAAAATTTATTCTGTGGACAATGGCCCTCTGGGACCAATGGAGAGTTTTAATAAAGGAGATGATATTAATGATAATAAGATATGTGGCAGAATGACAGAAGTTTGGTGTAGGATTATATTGGAAGTAAAGAGAATAGGTAAACTATTTGTGAATTTCAGAGCACATGCAACAACAAGCTTGTCTGAACGGGCGGGGGAGCCAATATATCACTAAATAATAGTCTACTAATATTCACGAAACCTATATGTCATCTCATACACAGTTTTGGCTAGGCGATTGGTTTAGTGCAACCCCTTTTATTTGATAACTCTGAAAAAAAACTATATCTTCATGAACAAGTTGAAAAATTCAGGGCTATTTGAAGGTGAATTATTTGTATAGCACTATCTTAAGACCGTTCATTAATAAATGTCATATCTGTGAGAACATCTATGTTGGCATGACCATGTGGTCCTACCCTTGGCCTTTGCTCAGATCAGCACACAGATAATAAGTTCAAGAAACCTGAATACAATACAAATCTGAGCAGTAACCATAAGATGTTACAAAGTCAATACACTAAAAATGAGTAACTGTCTATAAATATAATAATAGTTGTAATGAAGTGAATGGCTACTATTTATAAGGTACTTTGTTACACCTTGTTTCTTATTCTTACAGAGCTCTGGTAAATTCAATATTATTATTTCCAATCCAGAAATAAAAAACTGGTGCTCAGAGAAGTTGTGTTAACTTGCTAAGAATTAGTTAATTAGTGACAGAACCAGAACTCAAGCCCATATCAGGTTAGCTTGTTACTAGTCAGATTGGCTAGTTGAAGAATAACAAGCTCAGTAGCTTAATGCTGGAAAATTTATTAATCATACACACTACCTGTCTAAGTGGGTCGTACAGAGACTCAGCTCATTATAGTCACTGAAGAACCCTAGCTGATGAAGGTTCCTATCTCCAAGGCTACAGAGGCAAGAAAAAAAAGGGTACAGTGATTTAAACTAACTCTTAAAGTGTCTGCCTAAAAATGACTTAGTCATGTCTACTGCTCACATTTGAAAAGCTAAAAGCTTAACACTTAGCTAAATCTAACAGGGGGCTGAGAGATGTAATTCTCCCGTCCCAGGCAGAAGAAAATGGAACATTTGTGAAAGGCCCCAGTGTTCACCAGGCCCCTAAGTTTAAGTTCTCTCCACTTCATTTTGTTGAATACTCAATTGGATGATGTTGGAAAAAGATCAATGGACAGTCCTCCATTTCATTTAAGGTGAAAACATATGGAAATCCAAGTACAGCATAAAGCAGATCCTACACAGCAGCAGCAGATGTAAAAATACTAAAGACTTAGTAGAGTAGAACCTTTAAAGGAGCCGTCTATATAATGAAGCTGCATGAATAGGTTTATTAATAGCATTATAAGGTCATGATTCAGACACACTAATAATAAGTCCCTAAAATTTCAAATCCATGTCTCCTGTCAAAACTTTCTTTCTGAGCACTAGGCCTTATCATCTAACTAGATACTAGACATCTCAACTTAGAACTCATCATTCTAAAACAAAACTTATGAACTCTTTGTCCTTAAATTTAATGAAGGAACCTTATCACATGTCTTATCACATGTCTTATGGACAGAGCATAAGCCAATGCCCCAAGTTAGAAACCTTAAGCTCCTTGTGTGCTCTCCCTCTCTTCTCTGCTTCAAACAGCTGACTAACAAGTTCATCTGATTCTTGCTCAGCAATCTTGTTCTACCCCAAGGGCCTGGGGAACTGTAGTTCCTCTTAGTTTTCAAAATTTTTGGCAGAGCCTGTTACCTCATTTCCCTGCCTCGAAACTGGCTCACTCCAAATCATTTTGCACACTTTTGACAGAGTGATCTAAGATGTTTCTTAAAATATGTCTCCCTGTGTGAAAGCCATTGACTGGCCATCCAACATCCATAGCATAAAGTTCAAGACTTATATGTATAGAACATAAGGCTCTTCATAATATGGGTGCTATATTTCTGGCTTCATCTTTTGTTCTTCGATCCCTACTTCACAAGCAGAAAAGTACCAGCTATTCTCTGAATATACCAAATGCTCTTCTCTTCCATAACTCTGTGCCCTTGTATGTGCAGGTCTCTCTCCCTGATATGAGTACTTTTCTCTTCATGATCTGGTGAATTTCCATTCAATATTTTAAGATCCAACTAAAATATCACTTTTCTCAATTGCACTTCTCTTTTCAAACACCTCTGTTGTTTTACTTATCACACTGCATTGGAATTACTTCTTTACAAGTCTATCTCTTCTACTAGACTGCATGCTGTGATAGGAATTAATTATCCCAGAACTTAACATGGGCTCTAAAATTTTAGAAGAATTAGCATGAGATGAGCTAGAAAATGAGATGTCAATGGGATGGAACTAATGGTGAGGTTTTCAAAATTCACTGGGTTAAATAAAATAACACTGGGTTAAAATTTTCAGAACCTATGTTAATTGTGAAAATTTCCCTGGCAGGATAAAAAATTAAGCCATAAAAAAATAAAATGTAATTATTAGCAGTATTAATAAGTAAAACGCTTGATCACTAATTGAAATTTCCTAATGATTAATGACATAAGACAATAAACTTGAGAGTGTGGGATATTGGGAAAGACAAAAATGGTTCTGAAAGCAGATCACAGCAAACTGTTGGTCTAGTCCAGTGACTCCAAAACTCAGGTGATCCTTTACTATTCTATATAACAGCTCCTTTATAAAAGTCTCAGGTAGCCAAAAGATAAAATATTAACACCACACATCCTCTGAGGAATTTTAAACTAACACAAAGGGAAGTGTTTTCCTTGAGAGCTTTTTTAGCATTTCATATCCACGTATTGCAACTGGTACATGAAACCAAAGCAATGAGAATTTAATAAAACACTCTCTGAATGTGGGAGGGGTGTGTGTCATTACCTCAGTGATAATTCTGCTTTTTTTCCCTCCAGAGAAGAGAGGCCGAATCCTACTGAGCTGATAAAATAGGCTTGAAGGATCCCTATAGTGCAAGCAGCATTAGCAGTGGGATTGCATAGATTTCCTATCACAAAAGCCTGGGTAGCATTTCATTATAAAAGTTGCCTGATTGCTTCAGTTCAAACCTTTCCCCCAATTCCTTTTTTTCTCTATTTAAAATCACTACAACAAACAAATGAAACAATAACCCAACAAGCAGCAGCGTGGGTTGAGCTCCTCATTACCAATAACAGCTGCATAAGCTTGCAGTCAAAACACCTATTTTTGAGGGGAACACAAACAAAACTTGTGATTCCCCATAACCTGTCAAGACAGAGGGGAATGTGCACTTCAGGCTCTGGATCTTTGTGCTCATGCTGATAAAATGTATCCAGATTCCAGAAGTTTCCGGGATCAGATTGCCCAGCCATTCCGCTTATTATGTCGGTCTGTTTTCATCTGCTGCCAAGTTGTTATTGCCCTTGCTGCATGTAAAGCCACTCTATATTTCCCTTCTCCTAAAATGAAACTTCTCAAATGCCCTTAGAGCGGCTTCATATGGAGGTAAATGGAAGGATGTGCTGCGAGCTCATATTAAAACTTCCCTCATTCATTAAATGTGTACCTTCTCCCATTATTAAGAGGACTTTTAAATTTCCGAGTCTGTACTTCTCTCATAAAAGCCCTCTTTAATTCAGTGACTTATTCCAAACCACTTCATCATCTTGTTTTATAAAAAATTTAATGGTATCTAATCCTCTAAGTCCCACTAAAATTGCTTTGTGTCTAATGTTAGCTCTGAGTCAGCCTTCAAGCAGACACTTATACTTGAAACCTGTCGGTTCTGTCCTATTTGGTCCATAACTCAGTGGTTCTAAAATTTTAGTCTACATGACAAGCACTGGGGGTTTGAAAAAACACACAGCTGCCCAAGTTTTGTGCCAAAGACACTGATTCAGTAGGTCCTGGATGAGGCGCACAAGTGTGCACACTGACACGCACCTGTAGCTGATTCTGTTTCATATAATGAGAATCCCTGATGAGCCAGAGAACAAAGTTCTGATGTAGGTATATTTTCAACCCCGTCCTCACTAAACCTAACATTTAGTGCATCCTGAGTGAATCAGCATGCACATAAATCTATCAAGCTAATCCCACATCCTCCACCAGTGTGATCAAGTTGAGCCATGGTTTCTTGATTGGTACTTATGCTTCCAGCCACAACAGAAACTGTGCCTAGAATCTCAGCCCAAGTTTGTGGGGGCACTTACACTTTGTCTATTTCCCATTAGGGAAATTCTCTTCAATCAAGACCCAGTAACAACCTGAATTTCCACCAAACCTAGGCAGAGCCCACAGGAGAATGAGGAAACCACCCCATATCTGCAAAAAGACTGCAACAAGACCTACTATATCTAATCCCCCTAGATGCATGCTATCCCCCAGCTTCTATATCTGAGTCTCCAGACATCTAGAGCATATATCTGGACCAGTGCCTTCTCTGAGGATTAGGTCCTCAGTCTTTGCACTAAATGAATTTGTTGGGGTTGAGACCACAACATCTGTCGTGCTTCCCACCCGTGGAATTGTTCTTATGGTATTTTACTTTGTTGCTATAAAGTCATTGGCTAGACTCAGGGTCATTATAAAAAAGATTCCTATGAAATTTTTTATTGTAAGTACTGTAAAGATGTGGGCAAGGATGTTGTTCATTCATTTACTCAATTTCCTCTTAATAAGAATCCTTAGGGAGAAATTCCTGTCTGGTCTTGTTACCAAAAATAGACTTACTACTCATGAGCAACTTATTCGTTTTTTATCTCATGAACACTGAATTTATAAGGGAGAAGGCTGTTGTGTTTGCCTCTGACTCTTAAGAAGCAGAGCTAGTATTATGTTGTATGTTTTAAGTCACATGCCCAGTCTCCACTTTTATTTTCCTATTTTCTTTCATCCCAGTACTCTCTTGTTATACCTCTCATATCACTTGTAAGTTGTCTTAATTTCTTAAAACACTTAATTAAGGCTCACTCCTGGACCTAAGATAACAAGGTGACTCAAAAGGTTAAAGAAGACAAAGGACCCTATTAGGACCCTATTTAATACCTAACTCATAATCAGAAAAAAACTGCAACTCTTTTGGGAGATTATAGAGTAATACACAGTGTTTGAGTTTAAGGTACCTACAATGTAGCCATGGAAAGAAGACTGGCATAGTGAGAACAACAGAACACAACACAAGGGTAAAGGTTAGGAACAAGGTGGTACTGAGGGTTGATACTACAGTAAATCAAAGGTGGAGAAAATCAATGAAGGCAGCAAGAATTAGATATTTTCCAAAAGACATAGGACTTGAACAAGCACATAGGTCATGAAGAAATTTAAGGTTTTAGATTGATAGAATGAGAAAAAAAGCTATTCTGGACAAAATGTTCTACATGTACAGCATAGGAGTACAACATGGAGTAGAGGTACAGTCAGAAGAAAAGAAGATTGAGGTGAAACAGACATGAGCTGGAACTTGGCTTAAAATAGGCAAATTCCTTAACCTCTAAGAATCACTTTCCTCCTTTGTGAATCAGGACAATGATGTCTATGAAGAGTCTCACTTTCATAAAAATGAGAAACTGTGTAAAACAGCTATACAATGCTTAGCATACCTTAAGCACTCAAAGTTAGTCATTTCTATGGTTATGGCAATATGTCTGGAGGTGGGAGTTAGTGTCTCCAGCATGCAGATGCCATCCTCCTGCAACAGCTGCTACACCCTGAGAAGTGGAAAACATGATTACACAGAGCTAGGAACAAGTGGTGGGTGGTCTTGTAAGTTAGCAGATAACTTTGGACTTGATAAAGGAGGAACAAACGAGCTATTTAGAGTTACTGAACAGGGCAGTGACAGGATGAAAGCAGTATTTAAAGATTAATGTGGTCCTGGAGGAAGAGAATGAAGGAGAAAATACTATAGGCACGGACACTAACTAGAAGGCTATTGTGGTGACAGGCACGAAGTGACAGTACAGGATGAGGGAGGTGGCAGAGGACTACAAAGAGGAGGCTTGGAAACATTTTAAAGAAAATATTTCTTTACTTTTTTTGGAGAGGATTTTGTGATGGACTATACAGGGGAGATGAGTGAGTCAAAGGTCAAGTCTGATGATCATAGTAATTGTCTGACTAATCTCCTGTTTGTCTCTATTTTCCACTAGATTCTGAACTCCTCAGAGGAAAACAACATTTCTTCCTGTTCACCAGTGCCTAACAGTTTTTCAAGCATACTATTTTAAAATGCATTTCACTAATGAATAATACATTAAATGAACTTTATTCAGAAAAACAAATTGAACGAATAAATAAAAAACACTAATGACTGCTACAATTAATAATAATGGACATTCATTGGGCACTTTCTAATGAGAATTTTGTACTTTATATAAATTACCTTATTTCGATCCAAAAAAAAAATTCCTGTATGGTAGAGACTATAGTTATTATCACCATTTAAAATGAGGCACTGCATGCATAGGCAATTTACCCAAGGTTACTTAACTAGAAAATGACAGAGCCAGGATTCAAACCTATTTTTTTTCTGATGCCAAAGCCTATACATTTACTCAGGAAAGTGGAAATAGGACTTGCAAAAAAAGGAAAGTCTTATCAGAAAAAAAAAAGTAATGAAGCCAGTTAACTTTTATACATCTTGCCCTTCCTTTGTAAATATTTATTCTTCATATCAATTCCACAGGTAGAGAAAACTGGTTTAAACTTAGGTTTAAATTGATCCCCTACTGTTGGTGAGCAAGGCCCCTAGAAAGAAAAAGGAGGCTCCTTGTTCTCAAAGACAGAAAAATTGAGCAGAGGAGAGTAGATGTGACGAGCAAAATAAGCCAAAGGACAACAATAAAAGATAGGCTGCAAAACTGCACTTAATCGATTAAGTGTGTAAAGGAAGATGCCGGTTAATAAATGTTAGGATTTGGGGAGTGGGAGTGAATGCTACTATGTACCTTTGTTCCAGTGTTCCTCAGATTTTATTTTCTTACTTCTTTCTACTATATACTTCTAACTCTACTACTCTGCTACAAGGCTGTGTAACATAAAATAGCCCATTTCAAAAGTATTTTACAAAAAGCCCTCTTTCATCTGATGACACTCTAGAATAGATGACTTGTAAAGTGAGTACATGCCATTTCAGCAGGCAAAATGGTGTTTTGGCAAATCCGGAGTAGTTGCAGATACACATACACACACATGGCCATTTCATACCCATGTGGAATGTTTATGCAGTAAATAATTTCAATTAAATTAAGAATTACTCAGTTACTACAGTTAATCTCAGTTACTACATTAGAATTAGTTCTATGAAGTATTTTAGGTATCTCTACATTATTAGATGAGCCATCACAGACCAAACGTACAGAGAAAACAGTCATGGATGAATCCAAGGCAATGAACATTACTCAGTTTCCCAGAAAGCTAAGAGAAAGCCCACAAGCCCTCAAATAGATATTTTATAATTTGAATATTTAAAAGCATGTACTATATGGTCTTCTGGCACCTTAATGAGGAGATGCTAAATGTGTGATTTATATTTAGATCACAGATTTGGCTGCTCCTTAGAATCAACTTGGAGAGCTTATAAAAACCAATTCCCTGAGTCTCACCCCACATGAATTAAATAAGAATTTCTAAAGTTGGTCCAAGAACATCAGATTTTCTTTTTTATATGCCTCAGATGATTATAATGTGAAACCAAGATGGAGAACCATTGCCTTAGCCCATGATTCAGAAACGTATTTTCAAATATGTTATTTTTGCATTGAATACCCATTCAATAGCTAGAGAAATTGACAGAGAAGAACTGATGGGGCTCCAGGATGATGATTCAACTTGCCCAAAATCTTGTTCTCTAACTGAATAGTTCATCTCCTAAATATTCCTGAGTCCTCACTGTCAGGGACATTTCTCCAGTATATACTTCTCCATACACACTATGGTGTTTCTGCCTTAAAGAACAGTCTTTCTATATATCACCAGTCACTCAACTTTACACCACCAACTGATGAATAAAAGTATATCCTACCCTCAGGTCTTCCACTCACCACATCTGTGTTCATTCTGGTTACTCAGGAGGTAGCTCCTCATCCTTGAAGAATGGAAGGTTTGGGCTTACACTGTTTACAGGGCCTGAACCAATCTAGAAATCAGAAAAGTTCTAGAGTGGGTATCCAGTTAATGCCAGAGACTATATTTTCCTGGATGTTTGCTTTGTGCACTGGAGTAAGTACTTTCCACAATATTATTTTATTGGATGCTTATAGGCACTCTGAGGTTGAGTGTTTCGTTAAGGGTCCTGTCATTAAAACTGAAACTATGGTATGTCAAACCAAAAAGGTTTACTTACAGGGAATTTGTTACACAGGCATTAGGTGAATGAAAGAAAAATAAAAATGCTGAGGTAACATTGGGTATTACTGAGAAGTAGTTAACAGTCCTTGGGCTGGAGGGAAAGGGAAGAAGTGGGGTTGACAGAACTTATAAACTCAGAGGAGGTGCCCCAGCACAGCTGGTACTCAGAAGGCTAAAGGGACATACTGGTACTATGAGTACCGATAGAAGCTGAAGTCTGGAGCATTCCCTGTCCCATGCTGTTGGAGAGATGCTGATAGAATTAGAAAACAGGAAAGTGGTCCTTTCTTCCCACCTCCCATCTTTCAGTCTCCCATAGTCTCCCACAGTCTCCCATTGGCAGAACTGAACTAGAAGTCAGCTAATAAGTAAATTTCAGAAACAAATGGTCCAGAGGTCCACCTCCAGCATTATAGAATGATATATAAAGGGAACGATTTGGAGATGAGAGACAATAGGTAAATAAACAACACTGGTAGGTATTATCACGTTTCCTGTTTCATAAAGGGATAATGAAAAAAATAAGTAACTTTTGCAAGGTTACACAACATGTAGAAGAGATGAGATTCAAACTGAAATCTGTTACTATATTGATGCTTCCATCTACTGACCAATATTGCCTTCCATGTGGTACAGTCTTAAGATTTTTAGACTTTTTAAAAATAATCACATCCCTTCATGAGAGTTAACATTCATTGAGCATTTTCCATGTGTTGGGCTTAGAACTAAATCCTTTACATGAACCAGATTTTTTAATTCTTGCAATAATACTGTGAGGTGAGTACTCTATTATTATTAATATCTTTAGTGGCAGTATAACATAGTGACCAATGTCCTGGGTCATGGGCTCTAGATTTTGAGGTACCTGGATTCAAATCCCATCATTACCATTTATTAGCCTAATCTATTGTAGGTACTTATTTAGCCTTTTTAATGCTTCAGTTCTTCAAATATAAAATGGCTTTATTAATAATACTTAGCTCAGATACAGTTATAGGGATAATTTAATGAGGTAATTATATTAAGTTTCTGGAATACTGAGTATTTGGTAAGTACCAGGTACAACTGTTTGTCACCCATTTTGCAGTTGATAAAAGTTTAGCTTTCAGAGGTTAAGTAATTCTCTTAAGGTAGAGCATAAAAATGATGTAAGTTTATATGTAACACAACCACAGTATGTGGACTCCAGAGCCCCATTCCTTAATCACTACAGTAAAACCTATCCTGTACCTTTTATGACAACAATCTTGATACAACACCACAATAACAACAATAAACCCTTCTATAAAACATAGCTTGCACTAGGCATTATATATAATGTCTAAGTATTTTACATATCTTAATTTATTGAGTACTAGCAACTCCATGAGGTAAGTATATTGTTATCTCCAGTTTACAGATTGGGAGACTAAGACACTGTGATGTTAAGTAGTTTAATGGAGGATACATAGATAGTAAGAGCAAGACAAAGGTTTTTAACTAATACCCTGTGGAAAGATAGGTTTCCTTAACCCCCTTTTTTCACTGAGAAAACTAATGTTCAGAGAGGTGACTAATTCAAAGTCAAGCTGCAAGTGAGGAGAAATGTAACAAACACAACCTGGACACTTTGCACTAGTCCATATTGTTAGCAAGTTCTCTGCCAAAAACTAAATTTACCATTAGAGTCATCAACAATATAAATCTGCTAATTCTATAAATAGAATTTTTCTTTGTTCCTGAATTATCATTATACACCATTTATTCTACTTCAGAAATTTGTACACAAAAATGAAGATTAGAATATATTTCAATTTTTTAAAAACATGACTTTAAAGAGATTTAATTTAGATAAATGTTTTCTAAACTGAATTTTGTTGAAATTTAATGAGGATAGTGTAGCACACTGAATAGCTGAGCGATAGCATTCCAGCTTTAAGAATCTCAGACAAAGCCTGGTGGGACTTAATATCCAAGTGAAAGAAATCCAGCTTTTGAATGAAATTGAGATGTTGATAGTAGAAGACATACACTGGATGGAAACTAATCTCGATCTATGACAATGTTAAAAGCTTTACCCCTCAAAGATTAAACAGCAATTGTTGTGAAGAAAAACAAGAAATAATAGACTACAACAGAATTATCTCACATGGGGAAAAGACCGTGAAGGAAGCTCTGTTGAATATTCAATAGCAATGAGTCAGGAAGACCATGATGAAGTAGGGAGGAAGTTTCAGAAGATCTTCTCTAAAAATCAAATGTAATATGAAAGAGCTCTTTCTTATTAAACTTCTACAATACTCTAATAAGGGATAAGAAAGCCAAAAGGAATGTATCCAGAACACACAAGGTGACCACCTTGTTGCTCCCTAAAGAGGGGGCTTCTCTGCCAGCACCCGGTGGAACTTTGGTGAGAACATGCCCCTCCCCCTCACTTTGCTTTTTGTATTTTCCATCAGAGGTTAGACCTCGCATCATTCTTGTTACGAGTTCAGGCTACCTCATTAATAATAACATTCAAACATAAAAGCCTTTGCCAATGTTTTCAATGATTATATTTTGTATCTATTCATTCAATCGAGTCTCTGTTTTTCCCTTTTAATACTATAATCCTGTTTATAAACCAGTATTTTCTCATTTGCCAAAATGATAACTGTATTCTCTAACTAGTTGGTTTTGTCAAAGTAATTAAGTTCGTCTTGTTTATTCAGTTTTCAACAACTTACATTACAAACATGTTCTACTGATAGTTTCATGATGGTTTGGGGGGCTTGGTTAGTAACACTTTGA
Source organism: Cynopterus sphinx (assembly GCA_030015415.1). Lineage (NCBI taxonomy): Eukaryota > Metazoa > Chordata > Mammalia > Chiroptera > Pteropodidae > Cynopterus > Cynopterus sphinx. The sequence continues at coordinate 86,135,527 of CM057387.1, forward strand.
CACAATTGTGCTGTGTGAACTAGAATCATTTTCTCACTCAGGACAAGAAAATATACTGGCATAAGAACATGAAAATATCATAGCTTGGACAATAACTCCCATTACTCTCAGAGATATGCCAATAAAACAAAATCCTAAAGAGCAATTTTTTTTTTAATATTGCTACCCTGGGTTCTCTCACAGTTAAGAGACTTTGGATGCTACAGGACACATACTGTAGAAACATCTGGGGTCTTCATGGGAACAAAAACAATTGTGCAAATTGGTAATTAATAAATATAAAAAAATAGCAGGTTGTCAAACTGTCCAAAAATTATTTTCTTTAAGAACTTAGTCTATTTTTATGCTGATTTTCTTCAAGGAAAGGTTTCTACCTTATAATTGGAAGACTACATTGTAATCCGATATTTTTAATAGAGTTCACACATACTTAAGTTAAATGTTTTCACATTCTCAATTCTGCCTCATCACTCTTAACAGCACTTCATTGTACTATACAAAATATTTTTTCTTCCTCAACATTTAGCATCTTCAAATAATAGCAGAGAGCCATTAACTCTCTTTTCAATTTCTGTTCAGTCAAGCTGTGTGAATTAGTTCTTTAAATCTTTTCTTTAAATATCTCTCTATTGTCTTAATCAGTTTGTGGTGCACTTTCTAGTTTGAGCACCAGCAGGTTTACATGACATAGTTCACATGTAACCTGCAGGCTACCAGGAATATAAAACAACAGAGATAAAAGGTCAGAATCCTCAAACTCCTTCAAGTTGTCAAAAGGGTACCTATGTATCTGTGACTCAGTCAGCTTTTAACTAGAAACCTTTCTATTTTAACCAGAATTACCCCTCCGTGCCCAAAAGTTCACTGACAAAGCTTTGAATGAGATTGAGAGAAACTAAGGGAGAAAGAAGAAAATAAAGGTAGAGAGACCCAAACAACTCAGAGACAATGACAGAGAATGCTCAGAGCCCACATATCAACTTTTAACTCTGTTTAAAGTGAATCAATGTGCATTATCTGAGAAAGATTTGTAGGCTGATAGCAAAATTCATCACATTAAAAAAATTTATTTTTCAATTAGGGTTGACATACAGTATTGTCTTATATTAGTTTCAGGTTACAGCATAGTAGTTAGACATTTATATAATTTATGAAATGATCCGCCAATTAGTCTTTTACCCACCTGGACTATACATAGTTATTATTACACTATTATTGACTATATTCCTTACACTGTAATTCACATCTCTGTGACTATTTTGCAACTACCATTTGGCACTTCTTAATCACTTCACCTTTTATTCCCAGCCCCCAAGGCCCCTCTTATCTGGCAATCGCCAGTGTATTCTCTGTATAACTGAGTCTTTTCCTGTTTTATGTGTTTAATTTGTTCCTTAGATTCCACATATAAGTGAAATCATATGGTATTGGATTCCTCTGACTTATTACACTTAGCATAATACCTTGTAGGTCCATTCATGTCATTACAAATGGTAAGATTATACTTTTTTATGGGTGAGAAATATTACATTGCGTATATGTACCACAACTTCTTTATTCAATTGTCTATTAATGGGCCCTGAGGTTGCTTCTATAACTTGGCTATTGTAAATAGTGCTGCAATAAACATAGGGGTGTATATTTTTATAAATTATTTTGGTTTTCCATGGGTAAATATCCTAAAGTGGAATACCTGGGTCATAAGTCAATTTTAATTTTCATTTTTTGAGAAACCTCCAAACTGTTTTCCATAGTGGCTGTACCAATTTACAATCCACACCAACAGTGCAAGAAGGTTCCTTTTTCTCCACATTCTCACCAATATTTGTTGCTTTTTGATTTATTGACAATAGCCATTCTGGTAAGTTTAAGAATGCAAATAAATAAAGTTAGAAATGAAAAAAGAGAAGTGACAACTGATTCAACAGAAATGCAAAGGATTTTAAGAAAATACTATAAGCAATAATATGCCAACAAATTTAACAATCTGGAAGAAATAGATATATTTCTAGAAACAGACACAATCTTCCAAGACTGAGTCAAGAAGAAATAGAAAATCTAAACCCATCAATTACTGCCAAGGAAATTAAATGAGTAATCTAAAACCTCACAACAAACAAAAGTCCTGGACCAGATGGCGTCACAGGTTAATTTTGCCAAACATTCAAAGAATAAACACCTATTCTCAAACTACTCCATTACCCTGATTTCAAAACCAGACAACAATATGAAAAATAAAAATGATAGGCTGATATCCCTAATGAACATACATGCAAAAATCCTCAACAGAATATTAGCACACCAAATTCAGCAAGACATTAAAAAAACCACACACCATGATCAAGATGGATTTAATCTTGGGATGCAAGGCTGGTTCAATATTCACAATTCAATTAATGTGATATACCACATTAACAAATTGAAAGATAAAAACCATATGATATCAATAAATGCAAAAAATAGCATTTTGCAAAATCCAGTATTCACTTATGATAAGAACTCTCAGCAAAGTGAGAATAAAGGCAACGTATCTCTACATAATAAAGGTCATATATGACAAACATACAGTTAGTATCATACTCAATGGGAAAAAGTCAAAAGTATTTTCCTTAAGATAAGGAATAAGACAAAAAAAAAACAACTTTCACCACTTTTATTCAACACAGTATGGAAATCTTAGAGCAACTGGATAAGAAAAAGAAATAAAAGGCATCTATTTTGAAAAGGAAATAAAACTGTCATTATTTGCAGATGACATGACACTATATAGAGAGAACCCTAAAGTTTCCGCCAAAAAAATAACTGTTAGAACTGATAAATGAATTCAGTAATGTAGCAGGATACAAAATTAATATTCAGAAATTGACTACATTTTTATACAACAATAATGAACTATCAAAAATAGAAATTAAGAAAACAACCTCATTTATAATTGTATCAAAAAAAATAAAATACCTAGGAATAAATTTAACCAAGTAGGTAAAAGACCTGTACCTAAAAAATTGTAAGTCACTGAAGAAAGTAATTGAAGAAGATACAAATAAAAGGAAGCATATACCATTCTCATGGATAGGAAGAATTAACAAAAGTATAATACCCATACTACCCAAAGCAATGTATAGATTCAAAGTAATCCCTATCAAAATACCAATGTCATTTTTCACAGAACTAGAACAAAAAATCTTAAAATTTATATGAAACTATAAAAGAACCAGAATAGCCACAGCAATCTTGAGAAAGAAGAACAAAGTTGAAGGTATCAAGTTATGTGATATCAAAATTCATCACATTTTTCAGCACTGGATCTATCTGATATGAATGTATCTGAGGTCAAGCTCCTCAGAGATAGGGAATGAGTACCTAGTAGATGTTCTAAAACCAAAAACATTGCTTGAATGAATAAATGAATTAATGAGTGGTTGATTAGGTTGACTCTCTTTCTTCCCTTACTGCTCACTCCTCTCCCCAAAGTGACCCACACTTCAAGAGAATAGGAATGTTCTTTGATCAAAGTTACAAAGTGATTCTACCCACCTCATAGAACCCCTCATGCATTATGTGATTTTTATATGAGGTCCTATGGTAGGCTGTGGTACAGAAAAGAAAGATAAGACAAGACATAAGCTAAAATATATGACAAGATTTACAGTACATTTTAATATCATGATAGGAAAAAAGTCACAATTTTGTACGAAATTGCCCAATAAACATCAAAGAAGGTCAAAAAAGGGAGATAATGTATTTTGACTGGATTCTCAGGACTAAGTAGGGGTTGCATATGTGAAGAGCAGAAGGGAAAGGACTTTTCAGTGGAGTGATCAGTACATCACAGTAGTTAAGGCAAGAAGCTTTAGGCCAGGCAGGCAATAGTCAGAATCCCAATCCTTTAGTTTGCTAGATGAGTAACCTTAAACAATTACCTCAATCCCTCTACTACTCAATTTACTCTTTGGTAAAATGGGCATCTGGTACAACGCCCACTGTGTATCAAGCAAAATATAAATGCTTTACATGAATTAACCCACAAATATAGGAGTTGGATATCATTAAGAGAGAATTTCTATAAATTGCTTATAACAGTGCAGATCACATGGTAAACATCAGAACAAGTTAGGCATGACTGTCATTACATCATTATCACCATTTTGAAGAAAATAAAACTGAGGTATACAGAGGTGTGTTATTTGACCACAATTCAGAGAAGTAAGATTTGAATCAGAAAGTCTGTTTTAGAGACCAAGTAACTAACTTCTTCACAGTGTGGCTTTTATTACAAATCAATAGCTATGACATGTACCTTAGAAAACCTTAAATTTTAGTGATTGTTCTTACTCTTGTAAAGTAGATAAGAATTATAGTTAGAGACTGATACAATTCATCCATTCACTTAACCAAAATTTAGAGAATATCTACATATGCTTGGCACTGGACTCAGTCCTAAGGTCATAAATATAAATAAATGTAAACTTGTGGCCCCCACCCACAAGTTGCTTACAATATATAAAGGAAAGTCAAGTTCATAAATAAACAACTGAAGAACTATTGGAAGTGTTCTATAGAATCAATGACAAGGAAATTACCTCACTGAATTGTCATGTGAATTAAATTAAATTGAGATGTGTCAAATGCTTAGACTAATACCTGGAACATAGTACTTAGTGCATTAGCTATTATCAACTTTATTGTTATTACAGTCTTCTGAGTGGTGGTGAATTCATAAAGAAAAAGAGAGCTGAAGTAAATTGATGACCAACTCCCAGTCTTGTTTTCCTTGGGTCACACAGCATTCTTTTAAAATGTGAATGAGTTGCCAAAATTTAAAAATTATAAGATCAAAGAAATATCCAGATTTCCAGCATCTCCTGAAAAATAAAAATTTGAAAGTACATTTCTGCCCGGAAAACACTGGCAAGAACTGAGGATTAACCAGCTCAAAAGGTTCAGGTGTCCTCATCTCACTGTATGGTGGAGAGACCAATTGGGAAGCAGCTATGCCAGGGCTGCAACTGCACACCACCCAGTGAAAAAGAAATGATATGGGTTGCTGGCCTGCGGACATGCAGAAATTTCCATCTAGATCTATACTTTTCCAAAAAATATTACAAGATTATAATTTTGGTCATTATCATGAATTATTTTTTTTTCCATTTTTGTATCTAAGCAGATATTGCTAAATGTCTAAAGAGGTAGGAGTGAAGGCCTTGACACTTCCTAATCCCACAAATTGCAGACAAACCAGAGAATGTGATGCCTAGAAGTCTTCATTAAAAAAGAAAAAGCATGTTCCTCATAAGTTAAACAAAGAACTATACGACCCAGCAACTCCATTCCTACAAGTGTGTGTGTTTATACGCATATGTACATACAGTTGAAAATATCTCTTAAAGCAAAAACTTGTACAAAAATGTTCATAGCATAACTATTCACAATAACCAAAAGATGAACATAATCTAAATATTCATCAACTAATACATAGATAAAATGTGGTATAGCCGCACAGTGGAATATTATTCAGCCATAAAAACAAATGCACTATTGATACATGCCACAATATGAGGAACCTTGAAAACATTATGCTGAGTGAATAACTCCAGATGTAAAAGACTACAGATTGTGTAATCGTATTTATATGAAATATCGAGAACAGGTGAAATAGAGACAGAAATAGAAAGCAAGCTAGCGGAGGCCAGGGGAGAAGGAAGTGAGGAGAGACTGCTTTAGCAGATGAGGGGGTTTCCTTTTGGATGATGAAAGTATTCTAGAACTAGAGAGTGGCAATGCTTGCAAAAAATTGTGAATGTACTAAATGCTACTGCATTTTACATTTTAAAGTGGTTAAAGGGGGTCAAATATATAGTGAAGGAAGGAAATTTAACTTCAGGTGGTGAAAACACAATATATGCTTGATTTGTACACTTGAAATTGTATACTTGAAACATAGAATTTTATTAATCAATGTTATTTCAATAAATTTAATTAAAAAAATAAAAGTCATGAAGGGTTAAAAAAATAAAGTAGCTAAAATGCTAACTAATATGTGTATTTTACCACAATAAAATAAAAGCATTGTTCACAGGACTTAATTTTTCAAAGTGCAAGGGATTTGTTCTCTTTTGTCAAAGTACCTTTGTTCAGTAAGCTTCTCTTAAATAAATGGATGGCTTAATCAGCACTATGTGAATGAATATCAGACAATAATTGAGCAAAAGAAATCATGACCGGATTACTCTTGATCAAAAGCAAGTGTCATTGATACTAATATTTTCCAACGAAGAAAACATTTGGATATGTTTGCCATTATCAATGTACAAACAAATTCATCAAATCAAAGACTTTCCCACCCCTCTTTGAGGATGTAACAATGAGTAATCACATATCCAGAACCTTTTCTGACAAAGGCAGTGAGTCTGACATGGGCAGAGATGACTGCCTAAAAACCAGGTGCTAATTGTCTATGCTCTATTTATAGCACCCACCAAATAACAGCAATGCCTGAGGGGCTCCCAGCTTTGACTTTTCCAAAGACCAGTTTACTCCACATTAACGTCATCTCTATATTTAAAGATAGTTCTCCTATACCTGTGTCTTTTCAATATTAAATATCCATATGTCTTTCAACTCTTTCCTTCTATGCTGTTTTCCATTCCATTAAGCAACCTGCATACCCTTCCTGGGATGCTCTCTAACTTGTTAATGTCCTTAAGGACAGTATCAAAAAGCTAGGTTCAGTGTTCCAAATGTGGTCCACAATGGTGCCAGAGAAGGACTTCTGGAGTTATGGAAACTATATTTCCATTGATGCTATCTAAATTATAATTATTGGGAGGATAACCATGTTATCTGGTCTCCTATTGAGTTTGTTGCCAACTAAAACTCAAAGATGACTGGAAGCTATTTCTTTTTTTTCAAAAAGTATAAGGAGGCAACATATTCACATCATTATATCCCATAGAAAGAAGAGGAGGTAAGAGTGGGCAGAGTGGGTCTGGAGAGGCTAGAGAAAGAGAGTGATACAAATTGGCTTATGGACGAGGGCTTCTAAGACTTGCACCACTGGGCTTTTGACTCTTCAACAGTCATGCATGTCATCATAAAACATTGAATGCAGTGCTGAGACTTACTGTCCAGATGCTATTCTAAAAATTTTGGCAACACTGCCTCATTGAATTCTCAACATAATGCTGTGAAACAGTTTTGGAGAAATAAAGTTACTGCCCAAGATGACACAATTTGTGGCAAAGACTCGATTCAAACACGGTCTTCCTGGCCCCTTATCCCTTGCTCTTAACTACCAGATAATGTTGTAAAGAGTGTGCCCAGTAAACTGAACCCTTCTATAGAGGCACTGTAGATGGATTCAATATACTGGGCACACTAACCCTTCCCTCCTAAGTTGGTTCTGCCGTATCTGACATAGCAGGGTGCAATCCCTGTCCTTAGAGAGTCACAAGATCTATGAGGCCTACTCCTGAAACCACAGTAGAGCTATCATCAAATCACTGTATGGTGACGAATATTTTCATATAAGAAGGTGGCTAATTACATTTAAAAAGGTAAAAATTACAAACAATTATGTTAGAGAAGTAGGATTTTGTTTGTTTGACAATTCATTTCACTTTCACTTCTACCAGTCCTACTCTGATTCCACAAATATACATTAGATATCTTTGCTCTTTGCTCCAATTTCTATCATATCAATTTCTTATATTGTATTTTCTGTTTATTTGTCTTTCCCCTCCTCCACTAACTTGCAAAATGCAATGGCAGGGACCATATATTATTTGTTTTGGTGTCCTTAGAACTTATCAGGGTACCTAGAATAAACAGGCATTAAGGAAATATATATTCTGTGTAGTTCAACAACTGAACCATAGCCTATTCTTTCCTTTTAAAGTGGAAGGACAAAAAATTCTAGTGAGTTGGCCATTTGGGGACAATTTTGAAAGGCAACATTACATAGACACCAACATCCTAAAAACTGCCATGTTCACTCCATATAAAGAGAAACCTAGCCATTTAATAGACTAGGGAGCTACCTTGTTGTCTTCTCCAAAGAAATGTTAAATTTACAAGCTAAAATCAATAAGATCATTTTAGTAGGAGAATTTTTCTTAGAGAAATCACAAGAAAATATCTAAATGATGAGGTGAAAATGTTAGCATTAGAAGAGATAAGAAAAGTCTTAGAGTAACCATGGAAGTCAGGTCCATCTCCTTCACTTGGTAGCCATTTGAATATAAATCTTTTAAGGTGAATGTTCATCCTATTTAGACATACAAACACCACTCTCATATATCACTGTTTTCTCATTATTTCTTAAGCAGTCTCCACAGTATTCATCAACCTCCAAAATTTTCATTATAGAAGTACCCAGTGAAGGATTTGTCTTGAAGCTTCATTTACATAGTAAATGATCTACTTGTGTACATTTATTTGTGGTCACTTAGGGGTAGGTTAATAGAAATGAGGTTGTAGGCTAAAGTTTACTCAATACCCAAACCATTCCTTGGAGATGTACTGGTGTTGTGGGCAGACACTGATCTGACAAATAGTAGACCTGGCCTTAACTACATCACCTAACCTCTTTGTATCTCAGTGTTTCCCCCTTTAAAATAAAAGAGTCAGACAAGTTCACTTCTAAGTCCCTTCTATGTATAAATTTGTATGACCTAAAGAAACTAAGAAGGCTTTTTATTTGCCTGCATTGTGTGAAAAATTAACATGCTGTATCTTCCTAAGGTTATGGATTACACGTAGCCTTATGTATAATCTAATAGTATCTAAAGAGGCTTTTCTTATAACATATTTTTTTAAGATACACAAGATAAGTAAGAACAGGAGAGCCAGCACAAATAGTGCACTTGCTCTGCTCTTGGAATATTGAACTCTCAATGCCAAAGAAGATGACAAGAGGAGACAGCCAAGAGGAGAAAGCAATTCTTAAAAAGTAATTCAATCTAAGTGTGACACTTAAGGTATATCAGTATCTGAGAAGAAATCATATATTCACTGTAAGCTCTTTACATTTCAGTTTTATAGGACTGAAAAAGCAAGAATTCACTTCAGGATATATTATCTAAAGTACTCAGCAAAGAAAGCTTTAAAATTGAACCCTACAAATGTACAGGTAACACTAAAGTTTAATATTCTGCTTTAATAATTCAAATTTCTACATGTTGCATTTCTATAAACAGGGATGTTTTTCAATCATCTGATTTCTATATATTCTTCAACTACAAATATATTGTTCATAATAGAAACTGCCTCCTGTTACTGTAGTAAGTGGATAGCCAAAATAACCAAAATGAAATTCTAAACCTAAAAAGGATCTAAAAATTTGAGTTGTAAAAATTGTTTAGAGAAAAGTGGACTGTTCTTATTGTATCATAATACTTGAAATGATCTCCTCAATATTTATTGAGCATTTTATGCTGTGATTCAATGCAAATTAAAATAATTTAAATTTCATTAAGGAAATGGTCATTATTAACATCATTTTATACTCTAAAGAAAAGAGTAAGTTCAAAAAATTTCTTTATAAAATAATGCTTCTAGAGTTTATATAGTAAATATGTCATATTTTTAAAAAGGATTTTATAATAATAAAAAAATAGTATCTTACAGAATTGAAATCAAAGAATAGTCCCTAAATTCCTGTGACTATAACTTACTAAGATAGAAAAATGTTCTTAAACAAATCTTAGAGAATATTAAAAATAAATTATAACCAAAGGCATAGCAATTTTAGGTTAATCAGATATTAAGCTAAAAGAAATAAGAAGGAATCTCTTCAAGTGCATTCTCTGAATGTCCATGTTTCCATGGCAACTATCTCTTTCCTTTCTCGCTTCCTAATAACATCATCAGTCAATATTTTATGGTAATTGTTTCCATGGAAATTTAACTTGTCCACTTTTTCCCTAGCCTAAATCACCACCTTCCCAAAAGGTGAACTAAAGATATATAATTTTTCAGCAAAGATGAATTTAGGATAGCCAGTGCTTTGGGACAAATTATTTTTAAATGGTTTGTTATTTTGTGTTTCACTTCACCACCTTCACCGCCCCCAGCTTCCCACTCCATCTACTTCTCCCTCTGCCATCCTCCTGTATACTGACACATTCTTTTTTCTCCAGCTTGCAAATTTGTCTCTTCCACCCTCAAAGCCTTTCCTCCATGAAGTTACAGTATATATATAGTAATCAGAACACTCATATATTCCAACTAAAAATTGCAACAGACCTTTTCCTCCTGAAGAAGTATATATAGATGCAATAATCACTCTAGTTTAACACATTGATTTAGTGCTTGCCCCACATGTTACTAGCATTGAGTTGAGCACCTGTAGATATGATTAGGAATGTGCAGTGGCACTTGCCCCAAAGAATTCACAATCTTTTAAAAGTGTATGGGCATGAAACAGATACTTTCAGTGCAATAAGTGTACAGAAATACTATAATCCCTAATCAATATTTCAGAGTCCTGCTGGATAAATATAAACAAATAATACTCAACACACACAATACACACACACACACACACACACATGTAAATATAGGTTAAGGAACCATGGAATAAATATAACAGAGGTTTATAAAAGAGAGCAAATCTGATTTTTAATAAGCATTAATACATAAAGAGAATTCCACCTAAAATGGTTTAAATGAGAGAATATAATGAGGCAGCTATTTATGAAGTTAATAATTAGCTTCCTCTTAGAAGGTTTTCTGACCCAGACACTCACTATCTCCTAAAATGAAGATTAACTTAGATCTCACTCCTTTACATCCCATGACATATTGATATGTATACCTTTGATGGTATTTATCACAATTATAGAGATTTTCTTTTCTATGTCCTTACTAGACTTATGATTCAGAAGACTATGGCCATTTCATCTCCATATTGCTAGTGTACAAACATGGTATGTGTTCCATAAATGTGTGGCTTCTACTGGAAAGACAAAATAATAAATAATTAAATATATAACATTTAGAAACTAATATATTACAAAGCTAATTGCAGCAAGTGCTTAAAGCAGAAGCACAAAATAGGCTAAGGTGGAACTGAAAGTAGAAACTATTCCTATAATTATCAAGAAATTTGTCTTAGTGAATGATGATCATCTGAGTTATCCTTTGAAGTCTGGTTAGAAATTCATCATTCAAATATAATGAAAGGGTATATCAGGATAGAGGGAACACAAAGCATGGCAGGATGGAAACAGGAAAGAAATTGAGCATGCTCAGAGAAAGATATGCTTTGATTAGATGTCAAAGACACAATAATGGAAATATGTTGGAAAAGTCTATTAGAGCTATGGGTCTGAGCTTGACTGTTAATGAACTTCAACACCCAAGATGAAATAGATTGCATGTAACCAACGAAGGACAGAGCAGGGAGTTAACATAGGCACCAAAATGAAATAGGCCATCTCTAGAAATCATTCTTAGAAGGGCTCCTGCACTTTCCACCCCTCACTTTTTTATACATTTCTTACTGCATTTTTTAGTTAGGTATCCATCTGGTCCTGACACCTATTTATACAATTTGAAATTTTATTCACTATCTCTATATCTTATAAAAGAATAAAATCCTCCTAATTTAGGATTTTATGAAAACAACATGAAATTTAATTTGAAGTGATTTACCCACACTGTGAGGTGAAATCTATCTACAATTAACCAAACAGTGAACTGTACATATACCTAGCTACTACAAATCATAAACAATAAACTTGTGGTTTCGGCATTTAGGAACTTGCAAACAATGGGAAATATCTAAAATCTTGATCCCATTTTTGATTTTCTCTTTCTGTGATCCTAGATTGGTCCTCTTGAGTATCCCATATATTCTACATCCTATTTCAGTTTATATTATAATGATTTTATATAAAAGTATGGTTTGTATTAGGAATTATGTTTAAATAAAAATAATTTTTCATATTTCCATCAGTATTTGCTCAAAGGGTATTAATAAATACAGCAAAGCACATAGCATCTTACTTCTTTAATCCAGAGATACATTATTTTAAGAATTAATTTAATAATCCCTTATATTGAGGTGGGAAATAGGACATTAACCTCAACTGTAAGATCAATTCAAAATGCAAAAATGGTAAAATATACATTTTGAAAGGGGATGGGTGTTGAGTGAGCTTAAGATTTTAAAAAATATCATAAGTCATTACTTTCAAAATTTTATCAACTCTTCATCAACTCTGCTTCTATAGTTTAAGCTGTTGGTTAATTCTAATAGCTGCTGTACAAATCTCCATGGAGGTCTCTTCTAAAATTCTTGCTGTGTGAAACGCTTGCTGGCTCTTACCCTGTTTCCCTGGGAATAGTTTTACTGGCTTTGAGTTGTGTTTATGCTTCATGCTGTTCTTTCAGTGAGTCTTCTAAGCTGTATTGTACTTCTGGCTTTTTCACAGGAAAAGAACAATAATAGATACAGCCCCCTCAAGGCCCTGACTTTGGTTGCTATATCTTATATGTTCCATAACTTTAGCAGTTTCAGTTTTTTTTTGGGGGGGTGGTAAATGTTACAAAAATAAAAACAGTAGCTAAGATGTATCAAGATCAAGCACTATGCACTAAACCAAAAAAAAAAACAAAAAACCCCACACACACATAGCTTAAATTCATTTTCCTGCTAAAATTTCACAGTAATACTGTGAAGTTTCAATTATATTCCATATTTTGAATATAAGAGAACTATGCCTAAGATCAAGTACCATGCCTAAAAGCATACAGCTAATTAGGAATCTGAGCCAGGATTCATATTTAAACATTTGGAATTCCAAAACCACTTTCTAAATACTGGGTTTCATGCACTCTGCCTTCAGAAGGTTAGTGAGGGAGAGTGAATGAGACATAAAACATTGAAAAGCAGAAATGAACATGAAGCTGTAACTTTGTAGCCAGAATGAAGAAATCCAAATGGTATTTATGTGCATAATTATCTTTTACACCTTATAAGAAATACATGTATCTATCTGAAACTTTCCAATCTTATTTACATTCTTCTGAATGTTGATGCATCACATAAACGTTGACATTTCAACAAAGCTAGTACCAAAGTGTGGTAGTTAAATCAAAGGCAAAATCAGTTTTGTTTACTCAACCGAAATACTACTAATCATTTCCTACTTAAGTTGGAAATAATTTATTTCTGAACACTTGAAACTTCATCACTACTCACCAATCTACAGGTTTCAGAGTAAGCTTTTTTTCATATAATCAATGATACAAAAGTAATTGCAGATGATTATATACTTAAAAACAGTAGATTAATATAGTTCTTATGACAAAATAAAAGTTAATTTAATGTGCTCAATACATATTCCCTTCTAATTTTCACTATATCTACATGACTAAAACATGTATAGTTAACTTAAAAAAAATGGGAGAGAGGTAATCTCATTACTAAATACAACAAAATTAAAGATATGAGAATTCTCCTCACAGAAATTGAAAATTAAATGCTTGGTAAAGAGACTGATGGAAAACTATTTCAAAAAAATAGAAATGAGAATTTAAAAAAAGCTGGGAAAGCAATACTATACCATACAAAATAGACTTTTTAAAAAGACTGTAATAAGAGATAGGGAAGGACCCAGAAATTCCACTTTTGGATATCTATCTGAAAAAAACATAAAATACAAATTCAAAAAAACATATGCATCCATATGTTTATTGCAGCATTAATTATAATAGCCAGGACAGGGAGGCAAACCAGGTGTCCATTAATGGATAATTGGATAAAGAAAAGGTGATACATATATAATGGAATATTACTCAGCCATAAAAAAGAATAAAATCTTGCCAACTGCAACAACATAGACAGACACTGAGGGTACTGTGTTGAGTAGAATAAGTCAGACAGAGAAAGCTTAATGCCATATGATTTTACCTACATGTGGAATCTAAAGAGTAAAATAAACAAACTGGTAACAAATTTATATTTATAAATGCAGAGAACATTGTGATGGTTGTGAGATGGGAACAGGTTGGTGCAATGAGTGAAAAAGGGAAAAGGATTAAGAAGTACAAATTGGTAGTTACAAAATAATCATTGAGATGTAAAGTATAGCAAATAGTCAATAATATTATAATAACTATATATGGTGTCAGATGAGTATTAGATTTATTGGAGATTATTTTGTAGGTTATAAAGATGTCTAATCACTATGTTGTACAACTAAAACTAATATAATATTGTATGTCAATGTTAATTGAAAAACAAAACAATTTTAAATAGGAGAAAAAATTGAACAAATACATAATCAAATTTTATGCACATTCTATTTTTCTATATATAAATTAAACATTTTTATTTCTCTCATTCTAATTTTTATTGCTAAAAAAAAAACAATGGCATCCAAAAGAAAACTGGATGAGCCATTTAATATAGCAAGAGCTGGATGCAGTTTTCCTAAGATAAAAGCTATTAATACACCTAAAGGAGACACAAAACTATTACTACACCTTTTTGTACTAAGTTTAAATGACAGTAAAACTCTAATGCCTAAGTGAAGTATTAGTATTCAAGTTAATATTGATTAACCCCAATTACTAATTATGAACCTGGTAAGCACATAGTAGGCACATGTGTTATTATTCACTGAGTATGTACCTCTTGAAAACCACATTTTATAATGGATAAAACTAGACAAAAAATTAAGAAACAGATTTTAGTCTCCACTCTGCTATTAATTAGCTGAGTGACCAGGGAAAGTGATCACTTCTCTGACTCTCTCATCAATGAGAAGGTTGGCTATATTCCTAGATGATTTCTAAAGTCATTTTCATCACTAACATTATATGATTATATTGTAGAATTGCACTACAGAGAATGTTAAAAAAGTATATAGCTTCTACATTCAAAGCACAAAATAGACTTATTGAAAAAAGAAGAGCAGCATACAAAATCGCACCCTGAACCCAGATGTTTTTTGTTTTGTTTTATTTTGCTTTTCTTTAGTTTTAAATCATATATCATAAGCTATTTCTCAACCCAAGTTATTCTAAATTGAAATATACTCATTACATAGACTATTTCATTAATTCTAGAACACACATTTTTTTCACATTTTAATTTCTGAAATCCAAATGTTACTTAAAAGTGGTGACAACATATTGACATATTGTAATAGTCACTCAAATACTTTGTTCCATGAATAAATAAATAGATGAAATAATGAAAGATTGATGCGACTAAAACCAAGTTGACCTCAATCTTAAATTTCATTTCTTATTAGTGACACAATAAGGGATTTCTCTGATATTTAAAACAATTTAATATGTCATTTTTGAAATCTATCTGTATGCAGATGCTGGGCCTTGATTTAAAATATTGAAACAAAAAGTTATATACAGAAATCCAAATAAGTACATAAACTGTTTTAAATATTAAATAAAAATATTAGCAAATTATATATTTATTATTATTTAAAAGCAACCAAAATTTTTACCTTATTATCAAATTCATGTTGGAGAGTTATAAAATAATTTAGAAGAAAACCTGTAAAATTTTCTGGAAAATTTTTTTCAACTTCTGATTCTGCAAGGAATACTGAAGACATAAAGTTTATTTGGAACATTTTTTTTTAACAAATGCTACTAATAACTAGGAATTGGCACTTGAGCTGAAACATATGGTGTAACATTCTAATAAAGATGAGAGAGCAGAGTGCAGAGTCCAAGAAATCAGTAAGGCATACTGCAACTATATTGCATATAGGTAGCAAGAAAAAATAGACTTCAGAGTCAAAGAAACCAACAGTCCACAAGAACTAAAATTAATGAGACCTCTACTGGTAAATGGTCTAAGAAGGAAGCTCCACTTGACTTCCATTTAAATAAACACCAGCAAGAAATTGGAGGCAAAAGAGACAGGCTATAGACAATTCTTCGAATGCCCCTTCTAACTCTGAGCTGCTCTCTCTCTCTCTTTTTTTTTCTTTCTTTTTTTTTTTTAGAAGTCATGACCTTCCACTTCCGCAGCTCCATTGGTTGGCCCCTCACTTCACCTTCAGCTCATGACCCTGTTTAACATTCTTACTTTTTGCCCCTTCAGATCTAGGCTTCTCACTACTGTTAGTCTCTTATTGCCTCATCAACCTTTGCTTTACCCCTTACTTTGACCATACCTCTGCAAGTAGTTCCTTCACTAATGTGTCCTCATAACAACAATCTGGGACATATTTGGGTTTTGCTGGGTGTCTGCTGATAAAGGATAGGAGAAATCTAAGTGAAACTTTAAGCATGAATAATCTTGAAGAATATAAAAATCTAATTCTGTTTAACTATACCTGTTATTTTTACAAGTTACCTCATTACTCTCAAGAGGAAAGCACTGACTCAACTTCAGATAACTATTGTTAATTTTGACCTTTCCAAAACCTCATTGTAATGTTTGGTATTGAAAGTTCTAGCCAAATAGGCAAACACCTGCTCACTTCAGAGGTCTCAGAGGAATAAACGTACTGGACGTTCTTTATGGGTTACTTTCAGTAAGAGCATCTTCTACAAAACTGTCTGCTCCTGATTTTGGCTTTAATAGTTGATTTTAAAACTTTTAGAAATTATCTATTTTAAAATTTAAGGACTAACAATAGTAAAGGATAAAAACTCTTCTTAATCTTACTATTTTTTTTAAGTAATTGTTCTATTTTGGGTATAATTAAGCTTTTATGGGACTTGAAAAAATACTAATTAAGTCATTAATCCGTATCCGTATTTAAGGTAGATACAACTATACCTAGAGGTCTTCTGAGATCTCAGGGGCAACATATCCGATAGTCTGGTGGTACCTAAGGGAAAGGAAATTGGAGGCAGAAAAGTGAAGAAGTAATAGATGTCACATGAGAACTGAGAAGTGACCAGACATGCTGATGAGCACTTAGATGACAACCTCATGTTGCTGGCTTAGCAGTTTAGTGACTCTATTAACTAGACAGTAAAATTTTCCCAGAATTCAAGGTTTTCAGAGATAGGAAAGCAAGCAGAATAATAAGTAGCATAAAGACAGCTTCATTCCTCAGGAAGCACAAGGTCATAGCCACTATATAAGTGACAGATACCAGGTATTCCTAGACTCACATACCTAAGAAACCAGCAAGAAAGTTTAAGTCAGATGTTCATAGCTTCCAGATCAACTTACATCACTAGGACACTTTGAAAAATAATTTCATAGTTATTAAAATGCCATGCTCCACAAAACTGTTAGGAAACAGGCTGATACACTAGTTCCTGAGGGTCCTCCATCTTGCTTTTGTACGGCCTTTGTTACCACAGCCTAAGATGTTGGATGTTTTTACTCCTCGTCAAAGCAAGATCCTTTTGACATTCTTTGTGTACTTAGCATTTACATGGTTCAAGGCAGAAATCTATGGCCTTAACATTTGTTTAATCTATTGCAGTTTCCCTATCACAACAAGAGTCTTTTCATCTTCACTCACACTCATTCATGAACTTACCTAACTGTTTATTTTAATGACAATTTCTTGAGTGTGTAAAAAATGCCAAAAACTATACTAGGAGATATGCCAATAGATTAGGCCTAGATGGGTGCTCAGCTTTCAGAAGGTCAGGCTTTTGTGTAAGAGTAAATCAATTATACAGCTGAGAATATACCATATAGGAGAGATATGAATTTAGTACACAAATGATGGGAATAGCTAATGCTCCCTCGAAGATGTTAAGGAAGATTTAACAGAATAATATTGAAGTTGGGTTTAAAGAATGAATAGGCATTCTCTGGTGTAAACGGGGAGAAAAGTATGTTAGTCTGTTGCCACAGGTGCAAAGCCTTGAAGGTACAAGATAATTTCTTTTCTTTGAATCTTCAGCCCCTAATACTTCAAGGTAACATCTATCACCTCTGTGATGGTCATGTTAGTTGAGAGAGAGTGGTGGCAGTTTTTAGAGAAGATTGTCTCATTGTCTCTAACAAAAGACCCAAGTGAAGATGTCTCTATATAAATGAAAAACCAGCTCGATGGCTCAATTGTTAGAATACAAAAATCTCTCCCCTTATTTATAAGATGTTTAAATTTAATTTTAAAAATGAGATAAAACAGGACCTTAACTTTTAAAACAGAGAGGTGAAATGGATATGTGGTGAACTATAATTAGCTATGAGATGGATCAAATGTAATAAGTTACAGAAGTCTGCAACATGGGTAAGTTTTTTAATTCAAGTTTCAGGGACCCCTCCAAAATACCTTCTCACTTACACATATTATATTCTTTCATGACTAGAAGAAACAGGAGTGAACATATTACTATTGGGCTGTGAACATGTACTCATGGAACTATGTCTTCCATCATGTGGTCTCAATAGAAAAGCCTGAGAATTGCCAATCCATCTACTATTCTCTGTTCTTCCTTAAAGTTATGGAAGACTTTGGCATACTGTCCAAGGACACTTTAGCAGGTCTACATTCTTGTAAATAATTTCATGTACATTGTGAAAAATTGATTTCTATTTGAGAAATTAGAAGGGACTAATAGAACTTGCAAAGGACTTGGTCTGGGTTAAATTAAACACAATGTGTTTATCTATATCTAAAATAGAATATGTAAAATCATCTTAAGCACAATGTTTTAGAACTCAAAACTCAGGGAAGGCTGACCATCTTTTGAAAACTGTCCCTTATCAAAACTTCTAGAAGCCATTTTTATATATTTAGCTATTCATGAAAATCTTCATATCATCCTCAATTCTAAGAACATTTATAAAAACATCACCCTTTATCAGCTGTGCAGCTTCAAGAGTTTAACAATATCAATAAACGAATTTAAACTGACCTAAACAGTCAAGTTTTGCAAGTGGTCACTTCAACTCATTATATTTATTAGGTACCAAATGGAAATCCTCTTTCACATAAACATGTGTATTCAGCTAACTTTTGATCAATATCTAAAATTATATTTGTTACAGCTGAATAGCAGGTTGTTATGGTAAAACACTTAATATCTTCTATCAGGAATGCTTCCTTTTAATGTTTTGCTGAGTTAGTTCCTGCTCATCTTTTTCTTTATCAGGGAAGCCTTACCCAGACTTCCCTAATTTGGTCAAATCCCCATTTTACATTTTTCTGCTAGAACTATACATCTTCTTTAGACTTGTCATACAAACAATTTTACATTTGTTTAAATGATTATTTGATTAATGTCTGTAAGCTTCAGGAAGTCAAGAGTTGCATTTTTTTTTTCTCACTACTATATCTCCATCGAGAAATGAATGAATAAAATGTCTGTTAGATGGAATTCTGAACAAGGCAGGTCATGGAACTGAATATAAAGGAGGGTACAGTTTGTTGCAATTAGAAGCTAATAAGGAGCTGGCAACAAAGAAAGGTCACAAATTTTGACAATCTGCCAGAATTTTGACTGTGAGTATACATTAACTAACAGGACAGTTAAGAGATATTTACAAGGTGGACGAGAACACCAATATGGTAACTAGGGATGCTTTCATTGACATTGTGAGCCATCATTACACTGCAACGGTGTGTTGCATTGTAACTGTCACTTTGTGGTTTATATTGGTTTTCTAAACTATTAGTTTGGTCTATAAGTTGCCCAAACTTATAGCTTTCAAGAGTGTGCTCCAAACAAACAAACAAACAAAAATTAAAAAACTACTCCTCTAAATTCTATTATCACCACTAAGAAAATGAAATTAGAAAAGACTAGTGCTTCCCCATCTTAGCTACACATTAGAATTACCTGGGGGAGCTGTAAAAAAATAAAAAATAAACAGCCCAGAAACCACATAAGCCCAATTAAAAAAAAAAAACCTGAATATGGAGCTCAGGCTCTGATTTTTTGAATATCCAGCAATTTCAAAGTATAACCAGGATTAAGAACCACTGAAATTAATATTCACCTTTTCCTCTTGCTAATTTTGTCATTCAATCTTAATAAGAAACTAAACAACAACCACAAAAAAAATCATTCCTATCTTCACAATTTTGTGAGGGTTTTAGGTTGTGTCTTTCAAAACCTCACTATGCAAAACCACTAAGGTACAAAATGAATGGTATCTACAGTGAGGCAAATAAGCTTCATGAGGTCTTAGCTGATCAATGTTTTAACGAGGTCAGAAAAAAGACTACCTGTGCCCACAGGACTATCAACTACCAGGTTTGCTGTATGTGGGAAGTCTGCAGAAACACCTATACTCTTTAGTTACCTCTCATCAAAAGGGCTCTTGCCTGGAATATAGAGATCCTTACTAATAAACAAATTCTTCATTGCACTGAAGTGGTGATACAAATTATAATACAAAGTCAACAGCTCTAAGTGCATTTCATTCAGATTTCCAATGAGTACCGCAATCCAGAACCGAAAGTTTTTAGGAAACTGTCAGCACAAGTCAATCATTGCTTTTCAGACATCTTAACATTAAAAGGTCTTTGAAGGTTCACTTTTCTAGTATCCTACATAATTGCTATTAAAGTTGGAACCCCATTTGAGCATAACTTATAGACTCTTATCTATTTTTTGCTGAAACACATCCTCTTATGGGCGAACCCGTCCTCCAAGTGCCACCAAATTCACTGTGACCACTATTTGTTAGGCAGTTTCTTTGGTAAACTTAAAAGAAATTTCTTTCATTTTCAACATCTTTCTTCCTTATTTGACCAAAGTCATGCAGAACAAGTCTAATTTCCTACATCAACTGAAAGCATTTTAAATTTTTGGAAGGGAGCTACAGAGAATCTCTGAGTTGTCTCTCCCAGTATATCTTTCAAAGCCATCTTCTGTAAACTATCCGCGACACTAATGGAAGCAATGTCAATTTATTTAGGTGCTGAAACTGCCACAGTTCCCATGAGTAGCAAGCACCCAATGGTTTATCTGTAAACAATTGCACTTTGTAAAGAAACCTAGAGCATCTCATGCCCTTCATTTTAACCAAGATGCTACAGTGTTAGGGTTTGCTTGCTTAGACAAACTTATCCCTTTTCATAGCTCAGGAAATGGAATATTAGCTATTTGCAAATTCTGAAATGGCTAAAGTGTTCAGCATTTTGCAAACTAGATGAATAAGCAACCTCTACCTCTGCTCCTAAAAGAAGCAAAGAGCCATTTGGGGAACCAGGTATGATCACTTTTAAATTAATTCTCTATCAATGTCATTATTATATCCCTCTTTCCCTGGAGATAATTAAATTTTTTGAACAGATGTTCATAAGCAGAAAGAGAATATTGAAAATATCTTCTTTTTTGCTAACACAGAACTCATGTTTTCCTCTCGTGTATTATCTTACATAAAAAAGCAAGAGTCAGCAGATTACATGATAATAATATTTTTTTGATCAATTCTATACAATGAGTATGGTTCACAGCACTGCAAAACCTTAAAAATAATAAAAGAAAAAATCTTAGAAGCAAACAAAGGCTTAGAGAAGTTATGATTCAAACTCTTTTCTCGCACCTATATTATAGATGAATTTTCTTTCTCCATCCTTTCTTCATGAAACCAAGAAGTCATTACTGTTCACAGAAGGATAGTCTAAATTCACGACCAGGAGATATCAGGTACTTAGTTTCTTTAATAGAGAGCATGGGTACTTTGATAACCACTTCCCCATGCTCTAATAATAAGATTGAAATAAAATGATAAATGCTATATAGCCACTACATATATATGTTAATAAATGTTAATTTGAAGGATATTCCTCTTCCAGGCTCTAAAAGAGGGGAAGGACTAAAGAGGAGTGGCCTCACAAAAAAAAAGACAGTGACCTCACGCTTAGTATGTAAAAATCCAAACGTGGTTTCCTATATTTTCCTACAGCTGCAGTGATGAATTTAACTATCTAAAACAGCATTGTCCAATAGCATATAATGTCATCCATAAAAAGAGAGTACATTATTTATAAATTTTCTAGTAGCCACATTAAAACAAGTTTAAAAAATACAGTAAAATTAATTTTGATAATGTATTTTACTTAGCCAAATATACCTAAAATATCTTTTCAATATAGAATCAACACAAAATATATTATGAGAATTTTTACACTCTTTTTTTTTTTCATTTGTACTAAGTCTTCAAAATCTGGTGTGTATGCTATACTATATCTTATCACAACTTGGACTAACCACATTCCAAGTGTCCAATAGTCACACATGTGGCCAGTGGCTACCTTAATGGAAAGCTCAGATTGTTTTTTTTAAGTTAATTATTTTTTAATGTTCTCTCAGGGAAAAACATAATTACTGTCTTATAAACACAAGAAGAATTTTTATAAAATGTGGAAACTTCAAATTTTAGGTTCTATTTATTTTTCTTCCTACTTTTTACATAATATCTAAAGAGTTAGAAGTAGTAGTCAAGAACATTGGAGAAGTTTCATGTCCAGTAGTCCTAAAAAAATTTAGTTCTAAAGCTTCAGAACGCAATGATAAGTGAAGCCAGATCGAGAACCACAAAATAAAATTTATTGGCTGTAGTCCCCTCTGAATCAAATAAAAGCTGTTGGCATTCATGAAGCACGTTACGTCATAGTAGTTAAAGAATTAATCTTGGCATAACTCTCATTTATGATTTATTTTTTGCAGAACACTTACTTAAAAACTTTTTCTGAAGTCAAAGTTGAATTTCAAATGTGTGTTCAGACTTAAAGTTCTATTTGGGCTTTTTCCTTGCTCACTGATATTTTAGTGAAAATTGTCCAAAATTCTCAGAGATTCATAGGCATTTTTAAAACAATGTGATTAAAAAAATATAAGAAGAAAGTGAGCTTTCTCCTGATTCCATTTGATATGGGGAAATCTTAAAATACATGAGTATATATATATATTAGCTTCCAAAAAGGCTTTTGTCCTTTAAAAATTATCATTATAATGCAGGAACAATGCTGAGCAGAGACGAAGAAGGAGCTTATCCTTGAGAAATATGCAATCTAAAGGGGGAGAAAGACTGGCAGAACTAGTCATAACTAATGTGATAATGCAGTAATAACAGGCTATTATTATTTACAGCACCTCCAGAACTTAGCAAAGTTCCTGGCATATACCACGTGCTCTGTACATATCCATTGAATAAATGACATGTTCATGTATGTTCATGGTACAGCAAATGAGGGCTACTATAAACCAATTTGACTTGGGTATGGGATAGTACTTGAAGTATCTATCACTAAAGATCATAGTAGGGATGAATACAAATAAATTTTAAAAAATAAGAATGAATTTCTTTCCCTCAATGCAATGTGAGCTGTGTGCATGGTTATTGCTGCTATAATAAATTACCACATATTTAGTGCTTAAAAAAAACGGATTTATTATCTTACAGTTTTGAAAATCAGAAGTGTGACATGGGTCTCACTAATTAAAATCAAGATATCAGCAGAGCTGTGTTCCTCTCCAGAGCCTCAGGGGAGGTCCTTACCTTTTCCAGCTTTTAAATACTGCCTGCATTCCTTGACTCATGGCCGTTTCCTTCCATCTTCAAAGCCATCAACATTACACCTTCCTGACTATTCTTTCATGGTCACATGCCTCTCTGACAATGGCTGGGAAAATCTGTATATATCTCCTTCTCCTTTTTCTTCTTCTCTTTTTTCTTCTCCCTTTCTGCCGCCCCCACCACCCCCGGCCCCATATTCTCTTATTCTCTCTGGCTCTTTCTCTGTAATAGGCCAAGGGTCTGAAAAAAAAAATTACATGCAGATAGCAATTAAAATTAAAATTTTAAATTCTACTTAATCCCTGCCCCTAGATTTCTGTTTCTTACTGCCTTCAGAAGTTCCATAAGCTCTGTTGCAACACAAAGGCAACCTATGTTGAGCAATAAAACATTTTAAATGGGCAAAATATTCAACCACAAACTCCCAGTAAACCTCACTGTCAACAATCTAACATATCTACATATTTAAATGCAAAATAATTTTTCAAGGTTTGCTGTAATGATTTATATCTCAAAATTTCATCTATTGCTCATGTTCAGATTTCTAACATTATTTTATGTAAAAAAGTATGCTTTAAAAGTAAAACTATCTGGTGTTCTTAAACATTTAGTACTGTGGCACTGGGGGAGAGCACCTACATAAATTCCTATCTAGACAAAAAGGTGTCGCTATAGAGGGAAAGAGTGGGATGTCTTTAAAAATAATTTCTTATTACTGACCTAGAGTACTAATAACAGCCATCCATTCCCATCTACTTGTCATTTCATCAGAGCATAAAAGAAGCATAAAACTAGTTGTTTTTAATGTGCTTTTATGCATGAACAGAATAATAATTCTTTGGCTAAGACTAATCACAGCTATTATGTCCCAGGCACCGAACTAGCTATTTTATTAATAAACGCTTTATCTATTTTTATCCTCACGACAACTCTATTTGATAGGTATTTCTAGCCAAAAGATAACTGAGGCCCAGGAAAAGTAAAAGCAAACCAAAAGTGATTCACCTGATAAGTGTTACAATATTCTTCATAATGCTAAACCAACTGCCAATATGATTAAGCTCCATAAGTCTATAGGCATTTATGAAACACCACCTCAAACACAAAGTCTTTAAGAATTGTTCAATTAAGGCAGCCAATAGTTAAGTTACTCATGGTTAAGGTCATGCAATCAAAAAATTGATTAAATATTTCTTAATTTCTAGACTGCAATGTCCCCTTACAATCAAAATCACTCCGTAAAACTTGGCTGGCTTAATATCTTCTCTACGAAGGTGCCCATGACAACTAGGCTAAATGGATTTCTTTCTTTTCTCAAATCCTAGGGTAGTTTTATTGGTACCATATTATAGAAAGATGCCGTGAAACTGACTAAGGAGGTAGCAAGGAGGTCAGAATAGGGGAAACAATAACACTTAGATAGGGAGAGGACTAAGGGGGAAGCATGAAAGAAGATAAAGCTGAGAGGTACCTGTGGATACTGAATGTCTGTATCATATATTACAGAGTCATGTGAGAAAGTGAGGTTGAAGGTGGATACGTATGAGAAAGATGTTATTCAGATGTTATTGGTCTGATGGGAGAGGGGAAAATAAAGCATCAATCTATACATAGACTGTAGGTCTACAGTGACTTAAAGAAAATAGAGACCAAGCTTGGGAGGAACTAAACTATTAAGAAAAATAAATGGTCTGCTGTCAAATGAGATGTAGCCAGTTATGAATCATAACATGAGATCTACCCTCTTAACAACTTTTTATTGTACAATACAATATTTTTAATTAGACACTATGTTGTACAGCAGACCTCTAGAACTTGTTAAAAAAAAGGAGGGGTAGTTAAGCACAAGGAAACTTTTGAAGGAGATGGATATGTTTATTACCTTAATTGCAGTGATGGTTTTATAGGTGTGAGCACATGTCCAAACTCATTAAAATGTATACATTAAATATGTGCTGTTTTTGTATATCAATAATACCTCAATAAAGCTGTTAAAATAAAAGAATTATAACAAATATGAGGCCTCAGCATATGATTACCTATCCAAACACATTACAAGTTACCAAATCATGATCATTTTTGTGACGTATTTGTACCAAAACATAAACCATGGCCATTTAATGGCAATATCAGAGGCATGCTTCAGAGTCACATGGAAGGATTCAAACCTCAGATCCACCACCTTCTACCTAAGAGACAGAAGAGCTAAGAGCCTAAGTGTGTGGGGAATTGAGTGGACAACCTGGATCTACAACGAACAATTGTTCCAGTTTGACTAGGACTATTGTGGTTTGAACACTGAAAGTTCTGTGTCCTGGAAAAACCCCTGGGAAAACCAAGATGGTTGGTCATTCAATCTAGGCTGAATCCCACTCTCACCATTTATTTACCTACCACGGGACCGTGGCCATGTCACCTCACCTCTCTGTGTCTAGATTTCCTCATTTATACAATGTCAGTGATAATAATGGGGCCTATTTAAATAAAATTATTCTGAAAAATAAATAATATATATAAAGCTCTTAGAGCATGTCTGGTACATAAACAGCAAGTGCAAGTAGCTATCATAACTTAAACTTGCCAAACCTGAGATTTCTTAACCCAAAGTGAATATGATAATATCTACTTCATAGTGGTACTCTGGGGTTTTAATTAAGTAAGATTATTATATAACTCCCTTCTCTAGTGACTGAATATAATAACAGGTATAGTATTATTGGTTTGACATACAAAAGTAAAAGCATTTTATACAATGCTAAATAGTTATGATAATATTAAGGCATTAGAGGAAAGATAAACAGATCTCAACTACTTAGATATAAATAGATATGAGATAAATACAGCATAAATCTAGGCCATACCCTCTAAAACACATTTAGCAGTAAATATATTATCTACCTGCACTGCAAAGGCTAAAACGACCTCTGAAATAATACATTTTTTTAGCCCGTAGTACTCTCAATGACCGTTTGTCAAATTTAATTCCCTAGAAATACTAAATACAATTGTTGTGCTAATAGAAGAAAGGTAAAAATGTGTAGTTCTGAATGTGAAATGAAGAAGTTGTCCCTCAGCCTGCCTCTTGCATTCTCAGAGGATGAAGGGCTGGCTAATATTCATTTCATCTTGGAGAACTGCTTAGTGTCATGGGGTCCAGAAAGCACCCTGTAATTTGATCAACTTTAAGCACAGTTGCCAGTTGACAGAATTACGAGAGCTACACGTGCCCTTTGTATAACTCCCTTTACACACGACACTTCTCGTCATTTCTTTAAAAGGATTTTACAGTTCTGGGAAACAGCTGTGGCTTAGAGATATTGGGAAAGAAGCTGGGTTAAAGGAACAAAAGAGGAAAGGAGAGGAGAAAAATGAAAAATTTTTTCTTTTAACACAGGAAGGAGTAGAAACCTGCCTTGTGTTCTAACCTCTGGTATGACCATGACCTTTTACCTTTGGGACTCTTGTTTTTTCATCTATATTAGTGGGTTCAATGGGATCGAAGGGTCTCCTTAAACCCTCTCAATGTAATTAGGCATTTCCTCAAAACTCTTTAGTAGCTAAGAGTCTGCAAATAAAACACAAGCAAATTTTGCAGTCATTTATTTTCTTTGTGAATTCTTAAGGAATATATAAATAGATAATTTGATGATATGCATACATTTGAAAACCGATTTTTTAATTTTATGCATGTAAATTTATCCATATGAGAATCTGCATACAACAGAAAGAAGTTCATGATGCTGTTTGATTTCTCCAGAACTCATACTCTGAGATAGAGGTTAGCGTGTAGAATGTTTACTAAGGAATGCTTTTGGGCTCAACACCTGCGAAAGGGAGGGGAAGGAAAGAGAATTGGCAGAAAGAGAATCCGAGCTGCAGTGCAGGCCCTCCCACTGCCTTAGTCATCTCCACAGCACATCACTGTTGGTCCACATTGGACCAAAAGGGCTGGACTTTTATAGCTCCAACCTCTATCAGCAATGAAAGTGGGCTGCTCTGGGAATGGCATGATGTTGGATGAGGAGGCAAGAGCTGGGAGAAATTTTTCTTTAGAGAGAGATCTGAATGGCATATCACCATGTCCACCAAAGTCCATGAATGATCTTAACCTATAAACATTTCTAGAAAATATATCAAATTTTATAAAAATGTCATCTTAATATTATATTCATTGCATGAAGAGATGATTAAAATAAAATTTTACTTTGACAATCTATCAAAATTAGCAAATGAATGAAAATGTTAAACCCGTTAATATCCTTTTGAAAGTCACAAGTAACATTTTAGTAACATTTTATTCATTTCTTTTACAAATTATCATCTAGTTTTATACTTACATGTACATAACAAATGTTTTCTACTTCTATCTGGTCTTCTATCATTAACAAGTCATTCTCTTTTTTAAAGAGAGATATGAGAGGGGAAATCCCTTTTTCTTTTTATTCTCAAATGCTTAAATAAGTAGTTTATATCTCAGATGCTATTTCCTAGTCTTTTCTCTCAATTAGAAATGTTACCTCCATGGACTAGAGTTTGAACTTAGCTCTCACATATACTAACCCAATAATTATGAGGTTGGTATTATTTTATACTCTGTTTTAAGGTCAAGTGACTTGCCCCAAATCCAAGACTGGTAACAAAGTAACTCAGAATTCAGATACAAATATTGAACCTACTTCAATATTTTTCTTATATTATTTTCTTTCATATTTACTTGTTAAGAAAGACTTCAGGATTTAAGAAGTAGCTCTAAAGGCAAAAAGATAGAATTTGTCTAATTTAGAAGAAGATTTAATTTTCAAAAATAGAAATGTCATGATTGCTTTGCAGTCTTCAGTCAAGTTGTGATACTGTTTTCCACATTTCTTTTAGGAATTTGCAATATCTAGGTTCTCTGCCATGCTTCAAGCTCTTCTTTTCCTAGTGAAGTCCTTCATGTGGAGCTTCTCCCATTCTCATTGAATGACACTCCTTCTTCCCACTGCCTTTTCATTCCTCAATGTTCAGTCTATCCTCCGTGTGCCCATAACAGGAGCAGCATTCATTTCGGTTGTGACAAGGATGCTTCTTCTCCCATGAATCTCCCAACACCACAGACTACCACATCCTTGTAAGATACCCACCCTTTCATTATTTTCAGTTAGTAAGATCCAGAAAGGAAAAACTAAAGGAATCTTTTTTTAACAAAGGTATATCTCAGAATAAAATCCACTTACTTGCTTTCTTGGCCGCGTCAACTCCACATGCTACAAAATCTAAAAGTATTGCTTTTAAAGAAAAGCATGGCTTTGAAATATAAGAACAACATTATTCCCTGAGTCTGTAGAGCATTGTGAATCTCATGCATCAGTAGGAAAATTTAAATAAAACATTTCTATGTATATATGTGTGTGCACATTGCTAAATATACATAGAGAAATCAACACTGTTCATTACACTCTCTTAGTATTCACTGGGTTCTTACACTGTCAAGCAAAAAAACCCATTGCTGTTTCCCAAATATTCCAGATTTTATTTCCTCTAAATGATGTAACTAATGTCATGGTTACAACAATACCGCAGACTGCCTGGTTCCTGCCCCTGGCCACTGGCTGATACAATAGTTCACTTGAACTGCTGAGTCAGTAGTAAAATACAATAGAATTTCTACTGATATTGAATTAAAGGTAATTCCCAGTTGAATATAGGATTTATAAAAATAAATTTTAAAGTTTCTCAGAGGTTTATTAAACAACAATGATTATCTTGTGTTCTTTAATTTGTTGAGGACATGTCTACCCTCATAAATCTGTATGACAAAGCACTGAAAGATAAAACCTAGGTAAAAGAGTTTTTTGTTAACTAACTCTCAAAACTACCTCCTTTCCAAGTTACACTTCTAGGAGTATTTTAAATACTTTTATTTATATGTGTTTTTCATATTTTTTAAATTCTCAACATTGGTATAGAAACATTAAATAAATATGTTTTTTCATACCTAAGGCAGAAAGTAACTCAGGGTTCAATTTGTATTCATGCAAAAGAAGGGCAAGAGGCCCTTTAAGGAAGTACATGATGATGGAAAAGCCAAGAAATGCTAAAATCAAGTTGTTGGCATCATTGGTATCCAGACCTACCTCAATG
The DNA here is from genome assembly GCA_030015415.1 of Cynopterus sphinx. Classification (NCBI taxonomy): domain Eukaryota; kingdom Metazoa; phylum Chordata; class Mammalia; order Chiroptera; family Pteropodidae; genus Cynopterus; species Cynopterus sphinx. Next base: position 86,165,081 of record CM057387.1, read on the forward strand.
CCTTCCATGTTTATGCTTTCTGAAAGACCAATGCCACACTGCAAATGAGTATGAGTCAGGTCCTATAACTCTAATTTCCTGCTCTATTCCCTTGAAGGATTATTTAGAAAACCCATGCTTGTGTGATCCAGTTTTAGAATAGATGCTAACATGCTAATTTTAATACAAATTTAGCTATATTTTAATGACACAATTTTTATTTTTTTTAATACAAAATTGAGGCCTATAGGAAAACTTCCAAAACTATCTCAGTTCCCTGACAGAAATTCTCTTCAGCATCCTCTCATTATTTTTGCTACTGAAACCATACTACTCTTAGTTTATAGCCTGTCGGCTGATAAACAAACACAAATGCCAAACTCCTACTCTTGCTTTCTTCCAAAAAAAGGCATTGGAAATGCATGAAACACATGAGGCTAACTGACATGACAGTTCTAACATTCAGGGACATTGCAGATTTTTCCATTCTTAATCATTGAAAGACATTTCAGATGGCCTTTAGAGTAACTCCCCAATTTTACACACGAGAAAACTGAGGCAAAGAGTAGTAAAGTGACTGGCTCATGATCACGCTTCAGGTTCACAGAAGAATTTGGAGTAGAGCTTAATCTCCTAATCCTAAATTTGCAATCTTTCCTCTCTCAAAATAATATATTGTTTTAAAATCCAAATATAAGAGGTGGAGAATCTAGTAAAAGCTCCACAGTTCATAGAGTCAATCAATTACTACAGCAATTGTAGTGGACAGATTCAAGAAAGACCTAGAGCTAATTAGTTGGGAAGTTTTCTTTCCTCCTCCCAACACCAAAACTTAAAAATGAGAGTCTGTATTTAATTCCTCACTGATTCTATCACTGAGTTACTGATATGCTGTGCGAATTTCTTGTGTGTCCCATATCAAGTGAAAAGAAAGCCATATTGACCAGCCTCAAAGCCAAATATGTTTAGATATTTTCAAACACATTATCAATTGTTAAATGTCTGAGAATAAAGACCACTGGCCTGTGAATCAGAAGACTATTCATTTGTCACTGCAGCTCCTTGACTAAATGTGTGCTCTTGAGCAACTTAACTCTACTTGACCTCATCTTCCATAGCTATAGAATAAAAGAGCCAATTAGACAATCACATTGTTTCTTTTCTCACTAAACACCCATGGAGTCTATGGTTTATTTCTCCATGACTTTTTTCTTTGTAGCACAAATAATATTGAACATGATAGTTACATCTTCCAGGTAATTATTTAAAAGCACATTAAATACCATGTTTTATTATTCCTCTCTCCCAAACTGGTTAATATCTGGTCAGGATTCTTCACCACCATCCCTAAGTCATAAGAGGGTACACTCGTGGGAGCCTGTATTATTGACTGCAGAAAAGATTATTCATTGTTATGTAGGAGGATGGTGGAGTTGATTGCTCCTTAGCTGTCAGGAAATAGCTCATCTAGAAGCCTTGGAGTATGGGGGTGGCTCAAAAGGAAAAGTTTACTCATAAATACAAGCGATGCCCGGATAATGGAAGTTTAGTGATCAAAAGTCAAGGGAAGCAGTAATGGCAATCACATAAACCTTGCATTGAGAGAATTGTATAAGGGGAAGCATAATGAGCAAACAATGAGCTTTCTGCCTGAGTTAAGGGACAAGTTGTTGGGATGCAATGAATAAAAGAGGGTACTAGAAGCAAGACTGAAAATGGCAATGATCTGCCAGTCACAGTCCAAAGAACAGAATTGATGTACACACACCATGGAAATGACTCATCTGTCACTTAGCTTGTTGGCCCTATAGACACCCAAAGGTGGCCATCGCCAGTATTAAGAAGATCACAAATGCTAATTAAACAAACAACACTTCCCTTGGCAGGGCAGAATTTGTTTAGTTAATTGGTATTTACAATCAATCTGCCTCTTCCAAGGGCCTGAACTTGAACCACCCAAAGTAGCTAACACCAAAGTCTTGGCATAGTGGATTCTAGTCATATGCAGTGAAAGCCCTCAGTGACAATATTCCCTGATCTCAGAGAGGAAGTTATTGATCAGGCATTTCCAGAGCTCATCCCTGAACCACTTGAAGTTATGGGTCTAGGGCATATAAAACTACTTGAAAATTTCTGCTACCTTTAAAAATTTTAATTTAATTCATCTCGGAATTTATTTTTTGCACCACAAGTTATCTCAGAACACCTACATGGAACACAGTTTTGGATACTCTGATCTGGAGTTCAGCATACTCACCACAGTGGCTAGCAATGAAGTTTATAAGTTAAACTACTTAGTTATATAGGAACATCTAGTCCGTTTAAAAAAAAAAGATAACGTTCTTTCTCTTTAAAAGAACAAAACAAATACCTATATAATGTTTACTTATCATGTGCTGAACATTGCTTCTAAGATCTTTATATACATTGATACCTATAATTCACTCTACAACCCAGTAAGGTAGGTGTTATAATCCCCATTTAGACGCTGAAATTGAGGCACAAAGAAGTTAAGTACAACCAGTAAGCAGTGAAGCTGTGAGTCCAATTTATTCAAGCTCCAGGGTCTTTACACTTAATCCCAGTGCTATACTGTCTCTCAAAGTAGAGACCGAAGGCTTCACAAGTTTTGTATTTCACCAAACATTACCACATTTCTCACTGGAATGACCAGTTGTCTCACAAGTATAAATACAATCACAGGAATTAACATGGTAAAGCTAAAATTTGCTATTCACTAAATAAAGCAATTTATAAAATTCTATTTATTCTTAGTTTTGCTCTCATATTTCTTCTTATAGATCCCAAATTGGATTTTTAAAATTCTAAAGTTTAGAGAAGTTTATCTGCATGACTCATAGGTTTCAGGCTTTTTGGTTTTTAAAGACCATACCAGAATCCACTGTATATGAATATTGTGGGCACTTTATTTAGCAATGTGCAAAAAGAATAAATGCTGGAGGGGATAGTATTCTTTTGTAAAACAATATTACAAACTGTTTTCCTCGTTAGATAACCTCATTATTAATATTATAATCATGGTTCTATTCTTAAGGCCCAAAACATGTAATTCCTAAACATTGAGAATCTTCTTGATAAAAAATTGAAAATACTCTGTGTAGATTAAAAAAAAAAAAAAGAATAGTTTACATTTATGTTGACTACTCATAGACATTATTGCTCAATTTACCACCAAGAACAAAAGGTTCTGGGCTGTATCCTAGTCTCTCCTGATTCTTTTTCCACTCTGGTTTCATCTCTGTCATATTTCTTTGTGCTGGAAGATATTAAAAATGGATACAGACAGTTTGTGCTATGGCTAACGGGAAGCTGAGATGGTGATACATTTCATTTGTGCTTACTATGTTATATTTCTTTCTGGATTTTGTGAGGTTTGAATGTTTTGTCATTTTCTTAAAATGTGTAACTTTGTGGTTTCTTCTTTAATTTTAAGTAAATATTTATTTTCATACCCCATTTTAAATTCATAATTTTTCACTCTTTTTCATAAATTATGTAAGCTTCAGGCCTTACAAAACCCAGATTTGTTCTTGCTGCTTCATGTAAACATTTAGAATTCTCCTTGTCATATAACTTTATTAAGTATTTCTCTAAATTGTCTCCTCTCCCATCTTTAGCACCACAGTCCTAGTCCTAGTCTTCACCATATCTAGTTTAGATCATTTGCAGTCGCTTCCTAACTGGTTTCCTTGAGTCCCATTTTGCCCATTTCAAGTGTCTCTTGGCACTACTGCTAGAGAATAATTTAGCTAAAATAAGAACACTCCAGAAGCACCACCATCATGTACAAAACCAAGTCTGGTTCCACAACATGGCTTTCAGCTGCAGTCGTGGTCTGGTTCTCACTCTACAGCCTGCTCCCCTTCCACTTGTTATCGCCCTCGCTTCTTGCCCAGCATTATTTAACTGCACATAGTTCCCTGAGCACAACGTCTATTTCCATGTGCTTTGCCCCACTGACTGTCATGCTCATTCCCATTTTCTTAGACTCTCATTCACTCTTCAAGACTCATTTTGCAAAAATGTCTCTTCTCTTCTTTTTATTTTAAAAAAATTTTAAAGAATGTCTCTTCTTTGATTGAACTTCTATCTCTTTACATTAGTCCACACATATTACATCTTTATGCCTCTGTCCTCGACCATAACATGAACATCTTGAGTGTTGAGCATACATCTTAGCTCTTAGGTATGTGCAGCCCTTTATGAATGCTGAATGAATTTCCAGTAACATACTTGAATAAAATTAGAAGGCATATCTCAGGAAATACTTTGGTAGGAGAAATTTGCGATATAAGTCATTTAGATAAAACATGCTAGGAAAAGCCGTATAAGAAATCTTAGGGATTTAATCATACCTCTAACTTTAAGCTAAGGATGTTTTCTGTTTGACAATCAGCATTGTCTCTGGAAAGCAAGAGGAATTAGGCTTCAAGCAGAAGAAATAAAATTTTGGCTATCAAGTACTATGTTGAAATTTTAAATGGAAAGGAGGGAATTGTAGGAGATTAATCAGTCTAGAGTAAGCCATGTCTCGAGGTAAAGCTCTGTCTTGAGACAGATGTCATATACTTAGCAGAAGCTTCATTTATACCATGTGCTTGTAATTAGAATGCAGGTGAGTCAAATACTCATATTGGTTGGTTATTCCAGAAGTAGGAGACTCAAAAATGTGTCATTATTTCAGGAAATGGGTAACTTAGATTTTTGTTTTTTAAAGCTAGGACCAGTAATTATTCAAGTTTCATAAAAGTTGCATCAGTGGCAATTAATAGCTGATGTATATAATACCAAATATATATAATACCAAAATTAAAGGAATGGTAAAATTTTACTCAGGACATGATAATATAAAGAAAGTTAATATGGTATTTTTAAATAAAGATCTTTATTCCAAATTTAAAATATAATGTATTTCCCTTATAGGGTTAAAATTCAGTTTTGATTATATGGAATATTTCATTTACACCTCACAAAAGCATAAAAGAAATGTAATACAACTTTGCTAACCATGTAAGTTTTTGCTTTAATAAAATAATACTATACACTATAATTTATAGTTATATATAACCAGTATAATATGTCAATTTTCTCAACTTCTTTTGCTCATTGTGACAGCAAAAAGTTTTATCTAACCAAAGATATAGCTAATCTCTCAAACATTTACTTAAAATATATTGAGCTTATTATCTCTCAGTGAAGGCAATCCAAACAATCTTTAGGATTCTTAAAGCAGCAGGTAGAAATACTGCTCAGTCATCAAAAGTTCATTATTTTTTTCTTTTAAAACATGTGTTTTTTTCATTACACAACAAATATCTACTTATGCAGAAACTTGCTCAAAGGAGTAATTAGAGTTTTTTAGGCATGAAAGCTTTTTAAATAATTTTTTTTTAAATCTGCTTTCAATATTTTAAGGATGGATCAATCTACTCTTACAGTTTGTAAATCCATACAAATAAGAGATAAAGCATAAACTCATCAAAATTTGGTGTAGTGTGTTGGAAAGAGGTTGAAACACATGGCATTCCATCCTGGATCCACTCTTTAGCTATGTCATCGTCAGAAGACGCTACATTTCTTAGGCAGTTTCTTCAGAAGCTAAAATGAGGTTAAAATAATTTCTACCTGAGAGATAATAAAAAAAAAAACATACATTGCTCTTTGCCCTTAGGTTCTGAACAGAGTTTATAAAACCCTTATAATTTTCATGTTCTAATATTAGTCTTTGACTTGTTTCTGACACCGAGCTCCTGGAACCCATATAATTTCCTGGGTGATAGCAGTGTGTTTTGTTCTAATAAGGTGAGTCTGGGTGAGCTCTCAAGTGGCTCCTGGATGAGGGCTGGTCACTGGAAAGACCAAGCCATAATTAGAAGCTTAGAATTCTCATCCCTGCTCACTCCCCATTCTCCTGAGAGGGAAGAAGGGCTGAAAGTGAAGTTAATGATCATTCATACCTATATGATGAAGCCTCCACAAAATCCCCAAAATATAAGGTTCAGAGAGCTTCCAGGTTACTGAACACATGGAGGTATTGGGATAGTGGTGCACCTGGAAAGCACACAGAAGCTCTGCACCCTAACCCACATACCTTGCCCTGTGCATCTCTTCTACCTAGATGTTCATCTGTATCCTTAATCACAACCTTTTATAATAAACTGATAAGTGCATTTCTGAATTCTGTGAGCCACTCTAGAAAATTAATTGAAACCAAGGAGGGGGTCATTGGAATCACCAAACTATAGTCAGTTTGTCAGAAGCACAGGTGACAGCCTGGGCTCGCAAATGATATGTGAAGTGTGTATGTTGGGGGTTGGGAGAGTGGTGGCAGTCTTGTGGTACTGAGCCCTTAACCTGTGGAATCTGACACTCGAGTAGATAGGGTCCGAATTGAATTAAAGTGTGGGACACCCAACAGGTGTTGCAGAAAATTGCTTGATGTAGGGAAAAAAACCTCCGCACATTTGATGATCAGAAGTGAAGTGTTTTCTGTGAGTAGTAAAGGAGACTCACAGGAAAGAATCTCATAGTAAAGAAGAGCTGGGTTTTTCCCTACATAGGAAGATAGAAAACTGAGTTTTTCTAATTTACTACTCCATAGAGTTGGTAAGAAAATTAGATGAGAAAACACGTGTAAGAAGCTTGCATAATGCTTGGCCAATCCTAAATGATTCCCAATGCCCTCCTCAAAAATGTGGGATTTTTTTTGTTTTTTAACTTTAAGACTGCGTCATTAGTCTTTGCCAATCACCATTCCTAGCTATCTATAATTTACAACGGTTGGTGTAATTTTCATATTTGCCTCTAGACTATTTCAAAAAAAATAAAAAGAAATTATTACACAATCCATGTTTCAGTAAAGAAAACTTTTTCTTTTTGCCTTTTTGGTTTTGGTTCAGTTTGGACCCTGGGCTGATTTTTAGGTGAACTGGTTCCAAGAACTTCTGAACTTTGAAAAAGAGATTAAATTAGATTTCCAGCTCTCGCTGCCATCAGAAATCAGTTTTCATAAGTTTGATTGGTTCTGTTGGTCTTTGGGAAAGAAATCCAGCTTTTCAGAAATTTTTTTTTTAAATCGTGAGGGTCCTGGGCCACTTGAACAGAAACCTCTGAAATAACAGCTCCTCTCAGGTAGTACAATAAGAGAATTTAGTTTCTATATTTCCCTTAAGTTTCCATATGGAAGTTATATAAGTTGAAACCACTAAACCAGTTCAATGAAACCCAAACTGCTGAGTTTTGCACTGCTTTAAAAAAGAGCTTCTGTTTCCTAACCAGCATGAGCTTGGAAAATTTTCCATTGACTTAGAGGGCTGACATGAAAGTCGCTCAACCAGTTTTGCTCAGATTCAACACAGATTGACTGAAATAGCGAAACGAATCCAATTAGTGGACTTCTCCATTTCACTTTATTACTGCATTCTATGGTCAAAAATTCAAAAGAATTTTCTCTAGTTTCCTTTCTTTCTTCTGAAGGCTCTAAAGAGCTATTGTTAAAGAGCAGGAGCTCAAACTTATTTTTATTCCAAAAGCACTAAGACATAGATACTCAGGCACTAGAACACACAGTAGGTGCACTGATCCACATGACCCTTTTTCCTTTACAAGGCTTCTTAAAGTTCAATGCATAACTCTAATTCTTTATAACTCACATTCATAGAAAGAACACATGAATTTCACACAGTAAGAAAATAGTTAACACAATAGATTACACTGAAAGAACTACACCAGTGTTAGAACACGGTTCCAATTTGATTCACTGTTTGCTGCGTTCATACTACTGATGTTGTCTGGAAATTACATGGCATTGGATAGTCATTTTTCCATCTTCACTGAGTTATAATTGACATAGCATTGTGTAAGTTTAAGGTGTATGATGTGTTGATTTGCTATTCTTATAATTTATTGCAAAATGGTTACCACCATAGTGTTAGCTAACACCTCCATCACATTTCATAATTACCAATTCTTTTTGTGATAAGAACATTTAAGATCTACTCTCTTAGCACCTTTCAAGTTTATAATACAGTATTGTTAACTATAATCACCATCTAATCTATTTTTACATTAACAATTATATCTATTTTTGATGATATAAAATAATCAGTCTTTTCAACCAAAATTTTCTTCCTTCAATAGATCAAACACTTTTCAACACCAGTGAAGTGTCTTATTAAATACAGACCGTCTGATTCAAAAGGCACTGCAACACACTGCCTCAAGAATACCCACTCAATAACATGAGGAAATGGAGAAAAGAGAAATGGTGCTTCACTGAGCGCTTGCTGTGTGCTAGGTACTGGGCTGAATGCTTTCCTTACATTGCCTCTCTCAAACTTAACAACAATTTTAATTATGCAACACTATCAGCCTCTTTCACATAAAAAAACGGGTTCCTCAAGAAGGTTAAGTAATTTACCTAGTTGTCAGGGCTAATAAGTGCAGGACTCAGAACTTGAACTCAAGTTTACTGAACTCTACGATTTTGTTCTTCTGGCTCTCACCATGCCTTCTACTTCATCCTAACTTACTACTTTGCCCCTCGAATTCAGTAAGCAAACCTCTCATTCAAAAATGTATTTCAGACACATGAGAAGAATTATTGCCATTATGAATGTGGTAATGAACAAGTATATTAAGATATACTGGGCTTCAACATACACTTTCTTCTGATAAATAAACAAACATCTTTATTTTGTCATCTATCAAAGTTAAAATATATCATGAATTAAGTAGCAATTGTCTAGTTTCCTTTCTTTGGAAAACACAAGAAGAAAGCATACCTTATGCTATTTTTGGTCTGAAAATATTAATATTAAAACACTTTACTTTTAGTTATTTAAATTTAAGAGTTATATGAATCACTCTATTAATTAAACAAAGAATGTTAATATTTATTTAAATGGAAGTTATTTAAGGAGGAATCGCCAGAAGTTGGTTGAAAAGGAATTTCTGCATGATTAGAGACCTCCATGTATAACATTCCCTTTGAAAATAGCTAATCAAACTCTGTACATCTTTCTAAACATTTTTGTTAAAAATAAAATTAAGAGACTTGCTCTTCTTCAAAAAAATTACCTCCTTTAAAAATATTTAACATTCACATATCACATATTCATTATGTAAAGCACTTAGAATTCACATATTCATTTATTCTTTCAACCTACTAGTTACCTACTGAGTCAGACAATAGTTTAATGTCAACTCATGAGTTAGATTAGAGATAGCCTGATAGATAGATGATAGATAGATAGATAGATAGATAGATAGATAGATAGATAGATGGAAAGAAAAATAGAATACAATTTGTCTCCTTAAGTTATTTATAACCTAGGAAAGGGGGGACAAGAAAACAATATTATATGTTGTGATAAATGCTATTATGAAGCACAGAAATCTAACTCGAGCATGTAAGAGAGACAGCTAACTCTGACTTCATCCTGAAACTAACCATGCTTCCTATTCATAGGACATTGAACCCTGTCTTGGTGACTCCATGGAGTGTGGAAAGTGAAGAAGTGAAAATGTTCCAAAAACTAGGTAGAGCATAGGCAAAGACAGCGCTCTGCAGAATTGGCATATAGTTGCATATAGCTGGCTGTTAAATTTGGAGAAAAAGAAGAAAGAAAAAAGAGAGATTGGTAAGGTCAAATGACAAAAAAATTCAGATGCTACGCTAACAATGGTTGACTTTGGATGATAATGTGGAACAAGTCAAAATCAAGGGGTATCATCAGTACAAAGAAGATAGTGCTTATTTCTCTACTGCACATCTGTGTCTATTAAAGAGTAAAAAAATTAGAATCCATCTATTAAAATTGAGTCATTTTAAACACTACTTCACTAAATAGGAGGTAAGCCAGCAGTTTGTCTTTGGACCATCATGCTCTCTAAGCTACTTTGCTTAACATGTTTGCCCAAGAAATAAGTAGCTACAACCACCCAATCATTCTGTTTATAACACAAGGCTAACATGGGTCAGTATTAGAGAATGAAGGATTCCATTCAATGAGATATCATTTTGAAAATGCTCTCAGCTCTTACTCACTTCCAATTTTCCCATTCCATAGGAAAAAAAAGGCTGAAAGCTTTCACAGATGGAGCCATTAAACCAAGAATATCAGGCACATCAGAATTTAAGTAAAATTCTCAAATGAACAAGGTACTTTTTTTTGTTTTTCTTACTTCCCTTTATACATCTTTCTTTATCTTCCTCCTCTTCTTTAATACCCTCAGCTTAAGATTGACTCCCAAATGGCTTCTACAGTGACAACACCTATTCCCTGAGAATAGGTCCAAACTGCAAATCTCTTCTATACCTTAGCTATTCCTGATCAAAAATTTTATTTCCTAAGTAAGGTTACTTCTTTAAAACTGCATCCAAAAAAGTCTCAGACATCACAGGATCATATTTTTGTGCTGTATTAGAAACACACCTGCATTTATTCTCATCCATTCCCTTATCCATTCTTTATTTTCTAACACCCTGTGCTGGGGAATATTCTTCTAACTAAAAAGACAACCCAAAACAAACAATTGTTTTCCCCTAAGTTCCTAGCTTATCGAAGAGAAATGTCACATGTTATTTTAATCTCCTAATGCAGCAAAGAATCATAACATCCAGCTTACTTCTTCTACATAGCCTTTCCCTTCGAGAATAGGAAGAAAGATGCACTTTTGTCTCCAGCTCCTTCTTCCTCCTAGCTAAGGAAGTAGAAGAGAATTAAGCATCACATTTAGAGACTTTGAGGTTCTTCTAAGAGAACAGGGTGCTTGTTTCTTTGTTCCATGATAGTGAGGGCTTGAGCATCCTCGGTGCCTTCTGCTAACAGATTTAAGGAGTTGGGCATAGATACAAACCAATACCAGGAAACATTCTTCCTGCCAATACAAAAGTCATCCTAATTGAAGAGGCTTCTAGACAGAGCTAATGTCCTAAGAATAGCCAGTGTTCTGATGGTGCAATACCTTCCCTGGCTGGAGGACACCTCCCACCTTTCAATCTAATGTATGGATACTGAAAGAGGGAAGGGAATGCAGACTCTCAGCGTCATCCTTCCAAACTTCGTTCTTAAAGAAGCAGTATCTAAAATAAGACTTTCCTCCCAAATGCCCACCAAAATTGATTAGAAAGCTTTAATTAAGTCAGTTATGGCAGGCAATAGCCATTTATTCCTATTTATCACTACAGAACAAAAATACCATAAAAATAAACCAAATAATAGCCACTCTGTATTGCATACCTATTTTCTAATCCTGCCATAAACTCCAGAAGACAAGAGAAATTATTCAACATTTTCAGATGCATAAACTGATGTTCAGTGCCTATACAGCTTTTTCTAGGTCACAGCTTCAATGAAACAAACAAGATTAAAACCCACATTTATTTGGCTCCATAGTACATATACATATGTGATAATAAATAGGTAGATATAAAGATGACAAAGCAAGAGAGAAGAGTGAAAAATATCACAGGAGATCTCCAAGACCAGCCACTAAGAACAGAAAATAGAAAATGATTTGGTATGTACCATATTATAAACTAAATAAATAAGTGTCAAATAAATCAATCACTACTCACTCTTCATGTCTTGAAAAGTAACCAATCTTTCTGCTTTGGGCATGCAACTGATTTCAACAGTATTTCAGAAAAATACTGGCTCTTTCTAAATTACAAAATTTTTTACTTGATATGCTAAGAAGTTAGGCAACTAGACAGGCTACATGTGAAAAAAATATAGAAATTGCAAATGTTGGTTACTCATTTAGGCACTCATTCAATCAACAACACTGTCCACTGTGTATCCACTATTTTTCAAACTCTGCTTTAGGTGCCATATATAAAATAAATAATTCTCTTGGCCCATGAGAATTTAATAGTTTTATTCAGAGAACAAGAACATTAATAATTAATTGTTTCATCAAGCGTGCGCCAACAGAGGTAGAAATAGAATTCTGTGGGATTTTGGGGGAGTAAGCTATAACTCTTCATAAAAGAAAAGGGGAGAATTCACTGAACATATGACTTTTGAGATACATCTACCTAACTCTATTTTTTTAAAGGAGTGAAAAAATTTTACAAAAACTGAAAACACATACAGAATATTTTTCACATGGACATTAAGCTGTCTTGATCCATGACCCTATTACTCCATCTGACCTTGTTGAGCTTTTCTCTACTTGTCATTCCACAATTGATTACCACCAGATTCTAAAAGCAATGCCTTCACCAGTTCACAACCTGCTCAAAGCCTATCTACTCAACATCTTAACTATTTTTTTTGTGTCTTAAAAACACCACCCAAATATGAAGCCCTGTTTAAAATCTTACAACTTCACTTCCTAGTTCAACCATCTCAAATACCTTGCAGACATCTTTTTCTTCCTCCATATTTTCAACCACTACCTATGTGCTGGGTTGCCAATCTTAAAGCAAAAAAAAAAATTTCTCTTTATACCTGCTTTACATTTTAGGTCAATATCTCTTCATCATGGAAATCTCTGATCTGACTGTCCAGATATCAAGACCTCCAGCTATACATTTTTATGATTTATGTTTTTTCTCTGCAAAGCACATGTTACATGGTTTACCAATTAATTATTATATAATTATTCAATTAATTCCTGTGTAGAAATATATTTCATGCTGTTTGTTTTTATTTACCACTGAGACTTCAAAACCTAGCACAATTATTGGCACAAAGTAAGAGCAGCTAGATAATTATTTTGAACATCTGACTGAACAAATAAATTAATCTGTCCCACTGCATAATCTTGCTCTACCCATGTGCTATCCAACATATACCAATTTTATTCCACAATCTAATGTTCCCTTACTCCTGCAATTCTGAGCTCCTATAAGATCTTCCAATTTTTTTCCTAACCAATTGTGTAAATTCTACAAATTCCTAGACAATCTCTATAAAGCTTTTTATTTAATTAATCTCTTCTGTTTCTGATTTATTATATAATTTAGACTTACATTGAATAAAGATGAAAGGGGTACTTTGATATATTTTATTTTATTTTCAGTAACATTTTTGACTCATAATCTTTTTCTCAACAATAAAATAATTTCCATAAACAATTTTTGTTGCAATCCAAAATTTTAAAGACATTTTATTGTTGAAATGATGCCAATCTTTAATTAAACCAGTTTAGCCCATTTTTTGCAATTGATGCCAGAAACAATCCAAACTACATATAATAAGAGTATAATGCTAGGAGCTGTTACCAGACTAACATGCAAAGAAGGTCCTAAAGGACACCGGTAGATTGAGAAGCTCCTTTCAAGGAGAAGAAGATACCAGAGAAGGAAAGGGAGATAGTATGGTGACGAGAAAAGGTTTAGGTAACCCCTCCATTCTGTCAAGTGGAGGGGTAGTGGATGCTTTGGCAGACAGAAATAACAATGCCAGCTCAGTTGAGGAATTCTCAGGAGAAAGTGAATGGTAAGATCGAAACTTCAGGACCAGAGAGGAAAAGCTGGAGCAGATAAGAGTTGAAGAGAAGTAAAAATAACAAGGAGATATGGTCACTTCCAAGATTTAGCACATACATCATGAGTTCCTAAAAAGGTTAAGGGTCTTCCAAAACATAGAAAGAAAAAGAACAAAGACTGTGAGTTCAACGGATTTACAGTCTGAGGTATGTACAGGATTGTTCAGTGTCCAGATGTTTTCTCCCCTTTTCACGTTTGACATATGTTTCAGAGAATAGTTTCTATAGTTAAGCCTATTCATAAAACTTTGTGGCATAAAATTAAAGAACTAGGCAGCCCAGCAATATTCCATGATACCATTTGTAAATTAAATTTACTATCTAATAATGTTAAAATAACAAATTAGGGCAGGTGATTCTTTTTATACTGAAATATTCTGATATAGAGTCCAAAGGGGGAGTGGATTACATAGCAAAAATACTTTTTCTCTCCTTCGAAACATGAAATTTAAAGCTTTCAACACATTTGTTTTAAGGAAAAACTAGGGGCTATAAATCTTTTCAAAGTAACCATAGTTAATATTTTAAGCATAAAATTCAGCATCTATTGTACATACAAAAAAAGAGTTCAGTATGCAAAACAGAAAAAAAAGAGAGAAAAGCTAACTCATAAAGGAGGAGAAAAATATAGAAACGTAAAAATAATGGAAAGATTAGAAAAACTAAGGATTCAGTGAAAGAGGCAGAGGAGATTCATAACAAGGAAAGACAGAGAAGCACAGGAAGATCAGGATCAGGGAAGAGAACTCTGAGAAGCCAGAGCACAGGGCAGGGGTGGAGCTGGGACCTGTGTTACTGGGTTAGTCAAGCTGTCATTCATTGAAGTGGGTGATTCACAGAATCATCATCACCCATTGTCTCTATCTCTTTGAAATGCTAATTAACCAAAAGTCTAATATTAATAGCTAGTCCAAGAAACACAAATGATTTCAATGGGAAGCTTAAGGCAAAATTACAAAAATAAAATTTATTTTTATTCTTTTGTCCTGCTCCTCCCATTTTTTCAAGTTTGGTGCTTTTGTCTTCTCTTGTTTGGCACATCTACCTGCTCTCTGTCATCTCTCCTGAGTTGGCCTTGCTTTCTGCTGGCTACTAACATATCCTAGCTAAGGCTTTCACTAAAAATCAAAGTATACCCTCAAGTATACTACTTCCTAGTGGTATGTATGTTTTTAAGAAGAGATCTTTAATGCATTCAATAAATTAAAAAATAGTATGAACTAGACCCAGGCATCAGCAGTGAATAGGCACTACCCTCTTAGAGCTCAGTGCAGCTCACAAGAATCCAGTGGGCAGCATGGCAGAATGAGCAAGGAGAGCCTGGGGCAGGTATCAGATGGCAGAAACCATGGGAAAGCAAGAGGTTTGGTGGTTGCAGAAAGAGTAGGAATAATTTTCTCTGCTCCACTCTGTCAATATCATCTTATATAGATGTCTTCTCCTAGAGAGTTCTCATTTAATGTTTTTGCTGACATAGTGCTGAGGTTAAAGTGACATCTAGAAATAGAAGGTACAGTAACTTATGGACCATCACTACTCTCTTAAGTTGTAAAACCCTTTTTAGTTTTTACTTCATAATTACAACAGTGCTTGTCACAGAGTAGAAAGAAAGGAAGAGGTAAAGAGACAAAGAAAAGGAGGGGAGACAGAAAGCGAAATAGATAGCTTATTAAGGATTGAAAAAATGATTCCATGACATATAAACCTCTACTTTATAGCATCTCTCCTGAATGGAATGGTAGGTCTACCTGCACATGGAAAGGGCAGGTATGCCATATTGCTATTTTGAAATTATTTTTAATGATTGTATATACCATCAAAGAAAATAAACAAAATGCTAAGGATTTCCATAAGTTCAGTATCTTAAATGATATTTAATAATTTATTATTTAAAGTAGGTGTATTTTTATATATGTCTTTACACAAATTTTAGAGTTAAAAAAAGCATAAACTATAGCATCTCGAGATTATAATTTGAAACATTTGGGTCTCTCATCAAGAAAGCCACAATTACTGCCACACTATCACTTCTTTAAAGTATGTTTTAGAAGAGATTATGAAATATTGACATAAGTAATAAGATGTGCCAAGCACTTTATACATATTACTTTAATTATCAGAACAGTTTTACCAGATGGGCACCATTTTATCCTCATTTTTACTGAGGAGGATACAACATTTAGAGAAACTACTTGTTCAATCTAACAATGCTAGTTGGTGGTGCAGTTATGGTTTAATATAGATTTGGTCTGTCTCAGCCTTGAGCCAGAGCCACATTGTATTTTATTGATCATTTTATCATCTACCTAAATAGATTTCAAAATCTGTTATAGAATCCACAAGCTTTTAACAAGCCACCTCTCAGGTCACTATAGAGAGAGTAAAAGTTGAGGGGACCATAAAGTAATAGTTGTTCTCATATGCAAACCAAGCAGCTCAGTTTAAACACATTTTAAAAGTTTAAATTCGGATTATCATTTAACTTGAAGAAATATTTCTACTGCTAATAGGAAAAAACTTTGAGAATCACTGATCTAGATTTTCAAAACTTGAATTTTTTTTCCATGATAAGCTTGAATTATTGAAGAGCTGTAGCACTAGAACCATATGGGGTTCATCAAGAACGAAAGAGGAAGGAAAAACACAATTCCACCTCCGCATTAATAGAAAATGAACCTTACAGGCAGCTGATCAATAATTAAAAATAAAAACAAGTGCTCTCTAATTTACTTGCAGGCTGAAGCCCAATTCTGGAATAAAAGGCAAACACAAACACAGCACACTAATATATATGTGGGTCACAGAAATATTTCACTTTTCTTCATTATCAATTACAAAGTTTTGTTAATTTAAAAAATATAAATTTGATTGTATATTTTGGATGAAATACACCAAAGTTTCACCAGTGGGAGATGTCTTTCTTCTTGGCTAAACCATGTTTCCTGATTATGAATCAATTTTCTTCATTGACAATATCTCCTTGCCTCCTCCCTCTTTCCATTTCCTTTCTCTGTAAAGGAATGCCAGATAAGAGTAAATGAGAAGGGTAATATTAATTTCTATTTCATTAACTCATGGTGAAAGAGTGTTATATTCCTATCTACTATTCTTTAACCAACTGCTTTAGTCTATTTATTTTAAATGCCTGTAAATGCACAATTTGGCATCAGATGTCCAGATTTAAATACCAATTTTGTCACTATGCCTATCTCAACATTTAATCTCTCAGAGTCTTTTGAATTTAGGATTAATAATTTCTGGTGAGTCACAAAAGGGATACTGGTTGAAAGTACTTTTGTATATCAAGCAAATATCATTTATCATTATGATCACTGGATGAGAAATTAAAAACTGGTTATTTTAAAGTCAAGATTATAAAATCAAAATATCATAATTTAATAGTTAAAATATTTCATGATTCTATGTCTAGGTATAGGGAAAGGGTTTCATTATGTCATGATGATCACAATTAAGAAAAAATTTTGTTTATAGCATTGATTATTATACTAACATATGACTTGTAATTAATATAAAAAGTGAAGTTATCATTTATAAATATTGTATAAGAATCATTATTGAGGCTGTCCTAGCTTCAGAAAAAAAGAGCCAATAGACTCTTTAGCATTTTTAACAATGATAAGTTGGAAAAAAATGTTTGCTCTAAAATATCTGTAATGCAAATCACATTTATGTTAACATATTTCTACTCAAACTCTCTTGCATTAAATTATATCCTATCAAATTAGAGCAATCTTCCTATCTAAGGATGAATTTTCAAATTTTTACTGAATTATGATACTAAAAAGGAAAGTATATAAAACTAACAGGTAAAATAAAGTCCAAGAATTTGATTATGTGTTTTCACAGTAACAATGGGGTACAAAATGATAGTATTACTTAAAGCAAATCTTGATTTGCAGCAGGGAAAAGAAAAAAGTTTATTCAGCTATGCATTATATAGTAGCCCTCTATAGGCATATGTTATGGCATTACAAAGTGAAGTGCACACCCTTCCTCAGGATGTCATTTGCCCAAGCAATTTTGTTGGTTTTTTTGTTAAAGTGAAAAACATAGATTTGCATTAAGAGCATAAACTCTCATCTGTTTTCCTTTGTGGCCAAAGTCTGACACAATGTTTACGGAAACTGGAATAAATTTTCTGGCAAGAAGAATAACAGCTAATATTCTACTGAGTACAAACTATGTGGCAGGCACTATCTGAGTTATATGAGTATCAATAATAGCAAATCAATAGCAGTTAGTATATGCTAGTCAGGGTTCTAAGCCTTTTTTATATATTAAATTCTCTATAAAATTCTCACAACAATCTATAAACTCAGTACTGTTATTAATCATTAACCTCATTTTACAGATCAAAAAACAAAGAATAGAGAAGTACCTTTTTCCTTGGTATGATAGCTAGCACCAGAATGTGTGCTCAAGTTCCCTGACTTTAAAGCCTGAGAGCTTGGTCTCGAAGCTATGTTGTCATCCTATAGATCTCTCCTAATTAGAGCCTTATGAGGATAATGGAAGATATGAGGTACAACATTAGCTAGATCTAGAAAGGAAACACTGATTTTATGAAGTCCGAGCTCTATTCTGAGTGAGACTAATTATTTACCCAAGGTCCAAAAGTAGATTGGATAAAAGCAGAAAGTGTAGCCATGAATCCTGATCATATCCATTGCCCTTGCAACTATACGTGTTAAACCATTGAGAAAAAATGTCATTCACACTTCAAGGGCATTTCCTAGGCTTCTAAAAAAAACTAAACTTGTATTTACAATTTTTATATAAAGCAATATCGACCAAATGCTGTTGACATTTAAAACTCATTTTCAGAGTTTGTAAGCCTAAAAGCAGTGAAAAAAAATTTCACTGACCAGAAAAGAATGTATATTATTAAGTGTTTATGTTCTAAAACATATATATTCAACATGATTCTTCAAATTTTAAAGTAAAAATAAAATTACTAAGATCCATTTACTATCCTAAGCTTGACACTATAAAAATTTTCTAGAACTCATAATGAAACTAAAAGCATAAAACTTCTATTGGTATAAGACCTAAGTGTTTACTGCACCTAAGTAGATAGATCATTTGCTTGGTGGATAATGCAAAAAGAGAATCAAACAATTTGGTAGCCAATTAATTAGTTGTGAAATGAAGAAGAGGAGCTTGAGTGTAAAGTTTGCAGCCTGGGAGACTTAGAGGGTGGAAATACCATAAACAGAATTAGAAAACTCATGGAAGCATTAATCTGGAAAGAAATGAGTACAGTCCCAAGACTGTTAAATTTGTAGCATAGTGATTTAAGTTAGTAAATAGTAAAGAAGAAGGGTAGAAAGTTACTTTCTTCTTATTTTTCTTTCATTCTACATCTTAATTTTTACCTCTGTACAATTGTGTTCTTTGAAAATATCTATCTTTTAAAAAATCCCAGATTTTTAATATATATGGTACTCCAAATGGGTTATTATCCCTCTAAATAGATCATGATTTTAGATTATTTGGCATTGTTTCAAACATCTACTCCTTTAAATATACTGGTATGGTGGTTTACTTTTATGGTTTCTCTATATGAAAAATACACAGCTTTCATTTAAATTATTTGTTCTACAGACAGTATGCCTATCATATCCTTTCTTGAAGTACCCTCTCTTAATATTGTCTCTAAGTCTTTATTAAAACTTTGTGAGTTCTAATATGTTCTTGAGCTAAATCCTAAATGCTACCAGATTGCGATCACTTGATTCCAATTAGAAAAGAAAAGAAAAAAGATGTAATGAATGAATAAAATGCTGGTTTTCTAGAAAGGTTATATATTTGAACAGCAAATAATCTATAAATCTTTACCTTTTATCACTTGGTCTTCAAAGTCAGGTGTGTAAGGCAATTTATTGATGAATATAGATATACATATACATATATATATACACATATGCATACATATATAGACACTTTAAAATATGCCCATTTAGTATGTATACATGATACTAAGTTCAGTATTTCATATTTATAATATTAATATGTATTTAAAATAAATACATATATATTGCATTTGCCTGAGTTTTTTATACTGATAGAGTATGCAATGAAAAAATTCTATCACTACTCTAAAGGATATTAGAGGATATTAGAATATTAAGGCACCATATAACATTCTTCTCTTATAAAGAAATATGTAAAATTTACTTATATATTAAGTGTTTATCCATTATTTAACAGTAAAAAAGAGAAAATATTATAATTTATTCATCTATTCATCCATCTATTCATAGAAAAAACACATTTATTAAAAATCTGTCTTCTTACTGAGGACAAATATCATATCTTATTTGTACCTTTATCATTTGTAGGTCTAGAAAATTCATTGCACATATTATATACCCAATAGAATTTTGTTGAATAAATGTATGAATTGACTGAGCTGGTGTAGTTTTCCTGAAAAAAAAATGAACAACAGATTTAAAGTAATGGAAATAAATACTAGCTTAATGCAAAACCTTCTCAAGTGTTAAAGTTAGTCAAAGGTGGAATGGCACCCTTGAGTAAGAAGCTTCCCATCTTTAAAAATGTTCACACAGAGCTTGGGACCAGCTGCTGGATATGTGATGCAGGTTGTATAACTACCTGATTGATTAAGGAGTAAATGAGGCAACCTATCTCTGACATATTTCCAACTCCAAGTTTTTTGCATGCTATATTTATATTTTTAAAGATTTCCTGAAAATTTCTTGGTGAAAAACCCAATTGAATATTATTGAAATAGTTTGTATCTATCACTTGTACTCATTATTGATTATTTTCTATCCTTTAGGACTCTTTGGAAGCACAAGCAACTTAAATTCACATTAATGTAGAATACCTATATGGAAAGTCTCTTAGAGTGGAGAATCCAAAATCCAAGAGTCAGAAATAATGATGAACAGTGGGAGAACAAGAGCTAGAAAATAATCTCAGGCTGAAATAACCCACAGAGGTGACCATCAAAATATGTAGAACTGGAATGTTCCCATATACAAGTTTTTTCTTTTATTCTATAGGCATTTCTTCCTGAGGTCAATTCTCCAATTAAATAAACACAATATATACGTATAAAGTACTCATATAAGAATTAGAAAATAGCTGCTCAGATCAGAAGACAAATCTCTACAACTCTGCACTTACTAGCTCTATCCAACACTGATCCTTCCTAAGATTTTATCTCTACAGTATTATTGTTAAGTTTATACTCTCCTCTTTATTAATTTACTACATAACTGGTAATTATTTAATGCGATTCATGCTTGCATGTTTCTTTTCTCCCTCAGGTGCATTATAGGCCATTTAAAAACAAAGACTTTGTCTTGTAATTGTCTTCCCCAGAAATTGATAGAATAGTGATGTTAACTACTTTCTCCATCTAGAATTCTTTCCCTCTTCTCCCAGATTGTCTGAACCTTCCATTACTACCAAGCTAGCTATTGTGTGGAATCTTTCATAGGTTTCCATACCCCTTAGTAACAACTTCCTTCTCTAAACTCTTACAGTGTTTACTGTCTCTACCACTAATTGGAGCTGAGCATATGCCACTTTATCCTTGGCAACACATATGTCTGAGCCAAAAACATAATCCTTTTCCTGGAGAGAAAGTGTGCCAACATTGTAAACCCCTGATATGCTTATTTGTCTTCCTCAGTACATAAGAACCTTTGAAGAAACCAGAAATATTGCCTATGATCTAGTGTGATGGCAAAAGATTTCAGTAGGATGAAGTTGATATTCTGGTACAATGCAGGCTACTCACAGCAAACTGGAGTACAGTTGTATTAACCATCTTTAGTTCTAGCACAATGATAGAATTGATCAGGTAGGTCTAAGGCTAGGAGGACAAAAAGCCTCAGTAGAGCCCTACACAAAATCAAAGTATCACAGTTAGAGATTATTGAGAGCTCTCCAAGGTACCAAAAGGACTATAGTCACTTAGTCTACTCACCCAATAGTAAGAGTCTTGTTTCTCAGTTCTCCTTAAGTGACACTATTTACTTACTTGCTTACATATTTATTTTTCTATGTATGTATGTATGTATGTATGTACGTATGTATGTACATACGTACATACATATCTATCTATCTATCTATCTATCTATCTATCTATCTGTCTGTTTATTTGACTTTCACTATTATAATGCCAGAAGCCCGACTTAATCTGAAATCTACTGTAACTAGCAGAATGCTATAATGTGCCTAATATCCTGACCTAATTCTGGCCTTTTATTGCAACTGGATACACTGTTGACCAGCAACAAAATCTCCTGGCCAAATTTCAAATAAGCATTTAAAATATACACGTTCCTGGTCTTCCCAAGATTAATGAAAATTATTGAGAGAAATTGTTCCTCTGTGTAGCAATAAATGCTTCTTGATAATAACTAATTTATTTTTCCTTCACTTCTAAGTACACAATCTAGTACAGGTCTCAGTCACAAGTGACTACTTTGTGAATTCTTGGTGGTAGGCTAATCTAAACTAACGAATCCAAAACTGCGGCTTGAGTGATGCCTGCAAATGAACCAGAGAAGTACAATTAGCTCTTATATCTGAGTGTACTGTTTATTTAACTAGCCCTCCAAGTCAAATCTAGACAGACTTCTAGCTTAGATTTAGGTTTCTGCTGTATAGTAAAGTAAAATAGAGTATGGTTATATGTGTCAATATCTAATTGTCTGTGTTTCTAGATGCAAAAGAATTCTAATAAAATACTGGTTTGCAAAGCATGCAATATATTGAAAATAATTTTCTGAAAAATATTTACTGGAGCATCTCATAAATTTGCATGGAACATTTAAATCACTGAAATTATTTAAATTAATTTTAAATAATCTGGAATTCAATTTCTTTTTTAAAAATTTATTATTAGTTTCAAGTATATAGTACATTGGTTAGACATTTATATATTTTATAAAATGATCCCCCAGTTTCTCTTTCCCTCCTCTAGCTCTTTGCCTAGCCATTATATTAATGCTGGCTGCATTCCCTATGTCATGCTCCCCATTCTCATGATCATCTATCAACTACTAATTTGTACTCCTTTAAACCTTCAAGGTCTTCTCCTAACCCCCTTCAACTCTGGCTGTCATCAGATTGTCCTCTTTATTTGTGAGTCTGTTTTTGAGTAGTTTGTTCATTTTATTCCTTAAATTCCTCATACAATTGAAATCATATAGTATTTATCCTTCTCTGCCTATGTATATAAACCATAACTTCTTTATACAGTTGTTTGTTGATGAGCATTTAGGTTGTTTCCATATCTTAACTATTGTATATAGTGCTGTCATGAACACAAACATGCATAGATCTTTACAAATGATTGTTTAAGTTTCCTTTGATAAATACTCAGAAGTACGATTACTGGGTCAAAAGGCATATCCATTTCTAATTTTTTGAGAAACCTCCAGACTATTTTCCATAGTGGCTGTACCAGCAGTGTATGAGGGTTCTCTTTTCTTCACATCCTTGCCAACACTCGTTGTTCTTTAATTTATTGACACAATTTCTTAATTAATAATTTCTAGGCTAGGAAAAGCACTAATACATTTAGTTTTTCCAGTAACGTCAAAATAAAACATGCATCAGACTACTGGTGCCAGACAATGCCACAGAAAATTTTCATCATATCAAAATTCATTTGAATGTGAAAATGGTAAGAACTCCTGCTATTAATTTAAGAGTATAATTACTACCAAAAGCAGAAAAAATATAAGAATGGTGTTTTCAACTTTAAGGTAGTTTCATCATCATAAAATTGTTACATCCCATAGCATTTTATCCTAAGTTCACAGTCTGTATCACAAAATTTTAAAATTATTTTCATACACATTTATATTCTGCCTTGACATACAGTGGCCATCAATTGACATTAGCTGGATAAATGTGTAACATAAACATAGTCTACTAATTTAAGATTATGTTCTTAGACACTTTTATAAAACATTATCATTTTAAATCTGATAATGCTACTTATTTCTAAATCCTGCTGTTAAGTTAACTTATCTGGAAGACATACAAGGTGTTGACTGTCACTTCAAAGTAGTTTCTAGGGGCTCAAATATTTTTAATAAGGGATAGAATATTAATCTCATATTGGAGGTGTAAGATTTCCATTTTTGTCTACACGAGCAAAGTAAACCATTAAATTGAAATATTGGCCACTTAATAAGGTATATAAATGTCTAATCAACATGTCATACACCTGAAACTAACATAATATTATATGCCACCTATAACTGAAAATAAATTTTTAAAAATACTGAATCTTAAAACCTATTCGGTCAGAATTTACCATATTATAAAAGTTAAAATCACTTAGTCTTTAGGTGGACGTGTTCATCTCACTTTTTCTAAAACTGGTAAATAAGTCATGTTACATGAGTAGCATTAAAGGAAGAAACAACTTCCACTTCAAAAATTCTGTGACATGCAGAGGTATATAAAAGGTAGCCAGCTATCCAGGTGTCAATCTGCAAGTGATTTCAAAATACAACTGGAGTAAACAGTGCCACTTACCTCTGATTTTCACATGCAACCCTATATATAATTGGTGAAATGTAAATGGTTCTTAGAAAGCACTCTTGAATAGAAATGTTCTTAATTCTCTCTAAGAGTGAGTTATATCCATGAAGTATTTCTGTACTTCACCAGCAGTTATAGTCAGGGAATAATCGGTAGTTACTTTCATCTGAGTTTCTAAACCCAAAAAGTGGATGGTATAAAAATTTTTATAGGAAAGAAATGACTTATTTTACTTTATTTTATTTTATTTTTATAATATCCTAAAAAACTTTCGGGTTCTCAAAGTCACAAATGAAGCTTGAAAAACAAGAAAATCTACAGAAACATGGGAAACAATTTGCTATTTCTATAATACTGACTATGCTTGAACACATCAAGTTAAATCAGAAAGACAATATGATTCCATATACAATTTTGAGCACAGAAAACTAGTTGTCTACCACTACCACTAAATATATGTAGAATAAATCAAAAGACTATTTATTAGTTTTCAGAAGTGATAAATTATTATCCTGACTATGTTAACCACATACTATATGTTGAGTTTTTATTAGGATAGCTTTTGTTTTAAAACATCAATATTGAACAAATTCTAGGCTAAGTCTAATGGATATAGCTCACTTCTTTCAAACTTACTTTAATACTTCATTAATTAATATATAAATTGATATATAATTTAGTATATATGTACTAAAAGCCTTTTATATGCCCAGCACAATGAGAGATACTGGTTATACAAAAGCAATAAATTGCCTGCTTTCAAATCTTTGCTCTCATATTCAATAGTTGAATAGAGGATGTCAAGTATGTAAACCCCAAAACAGCAACAAAGTGTATGAGCACAATCTAAATTCCAGAGAACCACCTACAGCCTTCTTGCTTGAAGCCACTACTTCCAACTAAGCCATTTTTTTCTTACCATTCCACTAGAACACCCTAAAGAGCTAGCACTCCTCTTTTTTAATAGCTATCCTTCATAATTTGTTCCTGAAAATATGCCACCACTTCCTTTCATTCAAATATTACTGGGGGCTGAACATGAGCTGCATTGTTTTACCCCTTATCCATCTATTTCTGACCCAAAAGCAATCACTGAAGTCCTTTTAGTTGTGTTTTACTCCTCGGAAGTTGGAAGAAGAGAAAAATATAAAGTAAATATGGGAAGCTTAGAGAATTTGCAAAATTTTACACCGTATACAAAAGTCATCTTCAAATAAATCAAAGATCTAATTATAAGAACTAAGACTATAAAACTCCTAGAAGAAAACATAGAGGTGCAGGAAAGCTTTATGACATTAGATTTAGCAATCATTTCTTAGATGTGACATCAAAAGTACAGGCAACAGAAGTAAAAACACACAAATCAGACTACGTCAAAACTTAAAACTTTGCACATCAAAAGTACAAAGGCAATCTATAGAACTGGAGAAAATATCTGTAAAACATATCTGATAGGATTTAATGTACAGAATATATAAACAACTCCTACAGCTCAAAAACAGCAGAAACAAACAACCTGATTTAAAAATAGGTAAAGGATTAGAAGAGGCATTTCTCCAAAGAGATACACAAATGGCCAATAAGCACATAAAAAGATGTTGAATATCAGTAATTATTAGGTAAATGCAAATCAACAAAATGAAATATCACTTTATACCAAGTAGAATGACTACTGTCAAAAAAAAAAAGAAAATAACAAATGCTGGTAAGGATTCAGAGGAACTGGAAGTCTATGTATTGTTGGGGGCATGTAAAATGGTGTAGACATTAGGAAAAACTGTATGATTGCTCTTAAAATGTTTAAAAAATAGAATTACCATATAACACAGCAATTCTACTTCCGGGTATACACTCCCAAAGAATTGAAATCAGAGTCTCAGAGAGGTTAATTGTATATCCATGATTATAGCAGCATTATTTGCAATAGCCAAAAGGTGAAAGCATGAGATCAAAGGTCCATAAGTACATGAGTAGATAAAGAAAATGTGGCGGTTTCCAGGGGCTGAAAGAAAGGGAAATGGGAGTTGTTGTTTAATGTGTATAAAGTTTCAGTTTTGCAGGGCAAAAAGAGTGCTGGGAATTGCACAAAAATGTGAATGTTTTTGACACTACTAAACTATATACTTAGAAATACTTAAGATGATAAATTTCATACTATGCGTATTTTATCAGGATTAAATTTAGAAAACTGTATCAGTAAAAAGCAATGAATAAAAGACAACTCTATCATGTTTGAAATTCCAAAATCCAAAGCATCCTAGGAGTATCAGGGCCTTAAATATGGGTTATCTGCAGATTACTAGTACCCACTGGAATTTCTGAATGAAAAGTAGCCTCTCCACCGACTACCACTGTGATTTGTGTTTGGTTCTACCTACTTCAAAGTGTGGCAAACTTGGTCATTCTTTCACACATTCCTAATTAAACACAAGCACACAAACATTCATGTAGTGCCAACTATAAGTCAAGCATAGTACTGAGGAAGTTACACTGAGTGAATTCAATTTTGAGAAAGTAATAATAGGTTTTCGGAAATTTGAACTGAAAACAGTCATAACATAGTTTAGTAGTCAAGAATATGGATTCGAGCTGACCACCTAGGTCTTAATTCTGGCTCAGCCACTTGCTACCTGTGGTCTTTTGCCTCAATTTCTTCACCCTTAAAATGGAGATACTAATAGTACCTTATTCATCAAGTTGCTATGAAGAATAAATGATTAAGCATTTATGAAGCTGTTAGAGTGTTACCTGGTATAGAGGAAAGGCTACATAACTACTCATTAAAAAATTCACAAATATTATTGAGCACCTAACTAAATAGAAATTACCTTCTAGTAGGTATGAATGTTTGCTTGACCTGTGCCCTAGAGCCTATAACTTAACATAGTGAAAGGGGATTCCTTGCTGTTTGGCTATTTCGAGAAAATGTTCAAGTTCTTGAAAATATCTCTTCCATCTGTGATGACTGAGAACAGATTGTTTAGAGAGGAAGTATGACGACTGCTAAGTTTTCTTGTACCAGACTCACAATGCAGTTACTTCTCCTGCCCTAGCAGCTTCAAACTCCACAGAAGTGGGGAACAAACCTTTTGTCATGGAATGCAAACTATGATTGTTTTTAGAGAGAAATATACCATAAATCAGGTGTTATTCCCAGATTTCAGAAAGAAAAAAAAATAGCAAAAGTAGAAACAAATCCAATGTTAGAAAAGTAACTTTTATCAAATGAGTCAAGGATGGAATTACAGTGCTGCTCTCTGAGCAGAAGCCTGAGCCATATTACAAATGTAATATCTTTTATAAGAACCAGATGGAAACATTAAATGCCTAGAAAATTTGAGAATATGTTAAAAATGAAAATTCCAATCTAAATACAAAAACTATGTCTGATATATGCTGCTGCAAAACTAGAAAATATTTAGGACATAAACTCCTTAAAAGATTGTCTTTCATTGAAAACTAAACAACATTTAAGAGTTCTCAACTGGTGAACATTTGGATAAAAAAAAATCTTTCATGGTAGTTCAAAAACAGCATTTGGACCTGGACAAAAAATGACAAGATATAACTCTTGATATTTGTTATTATCATAATACAAAAAGAAAACCATTAGAAAATCAAGGTCTCAATTAACAAGGAGTTTCTTAAATGAATACCTAGAAGAATGAGGTTTTAAATATTATAACCTAGAAAACTATATGCAAATCTGTGTTTATATCAAAACATAAGTTGTCCTTCCTATTGCTAATTTCCATTGTACATCTGTTCACATTTTAGAAATATCCAAATTGTTTGACAAATAATATGTGTGTGGGCTTTTTCATACCCTCTAATTTCAGATGTTACATTACTACATCAACCTCTCCCTTGCCAATATCCCATTGGTAAAACAGGAACCAAAATAAGTCTTTCTCATGTGCGCAAAAATATAGACATATTAGAGAAAAAAATATAAGAAAGTGAGTTCAACAGTTACTTGCCTATTACCTTGCAATGTGATAAGACTACTTATTGTGGTATTCCTTTAACAATATATACATACATTAAATTATTAAGTTTGTACTTCAACTTATACAATGTTATATGCCAATTATATGTCAATAAAACTTGACATAAAATAAAATAATTATTTTTTATCAATTTAAAAAAGAACTAGCATCTGGCTTCACAGAGATTAATGGCTCCTGATATTTTTTTCTCCAATATATTGCCCTAAAAATGTCACTTAAAATTGTAATACCTTGCCCTGAAAAATACTCATGTTACTATTGTTTTAATAGCTTGCTTATAGTGTGGAGAAAAAATAGTCTTATTCTAGGTTTATGTCCAATTCCCAGTCTCTTACTCTATGAATATTCTTTTCAATCCCACTGGTTCATGATATATTGGTGACATGATAAGAACCACTGTTTTAGTGTGAGTCAAAGAAACATACTTACAATTAAAGAATATCTACATATTACTATCCAATAATGCTGAAGACTGATCCAGCTTGCCACCTTTATAAATATAGCTAAAGGACTCATCATATACATCATATACACATATATATACATACACACACACACATATGTACACAAACTGCTCATTTTACAGTTGAGGAAACTGAGAACTAAAGAGATTAAGTGAACCTTCCCCAGCAAAGTGGCAGAGGAGAAGCCCAACCAGTCTTAGTACTATATTACCATGATAAAATCTGCATCAATACTGAACTTCAACTCAAAGGGAAACATATATAAATACATATACATATAAATATGTATATAAATATATGTATACACACATATTCAAATATATATGTGTGTGTGTATATAATTATTTGAAATAGTGAGAGAAGATCAATTTATCTTTGATGAGCAATTTTAAGGCTGATTACAATATCAAATAATGATAAAAGTCTTATAGAAAGAAAACAAAGAAAAGCCAATGAGGTGATAATTTGGAAAGTCATTGAGAAATGATGAAAAAGTAAGACACATTAGAGAGCTTACCTGTGAGTGTAAAATGAAGTATTGAATATAAATTAAAGTTTTCTCATTACAAGTTCAGTATACTTTCCACACTCCACCTCTTTCTCTCTCATCTATTAAATTTTAATAATAATTTATTTTAATTTTTAAAATTTATATTTGCAAATAAAATTGCTTATTTGGGGGAGTACTTTTACTATTTTCTCTATCACAATGTATTTTAAACTATCTTTCAAATTTCTCTTTCCATTCAACTTGGAGCCTCAGTGCTTAAAATTAGAAGGACCTAAACAATCTGCACGATTCATGCATTCATTTATTCATTCAACAAATATATATTAACTGTCTATCACTTGCTCAATTGTGTTGTAGGATTAGGAGGTTTAGCAGTGAACAAAACAGATAAAGTCTGTCATCATGGAGTTTATATTCTAGTGGAAGAAGGCAGACCATAGGTAGATGATGATTAGATAGATAGATGATGATGATAGATAGATAGATAGATAGATAGATAGATAGATAGATAGATAGATAGATGATAGATAGGTAGGTAGGTAGGTAGGTAGGTAGGAAGATAGATAGGTAGATAGATGATAGATAGATAGATAGATAGATAGATAGATGATAGATAGATAGATAGATAGATAGATAGATAGATGATAGCTAGCTAGCTAGCTAGATAGATAGCTAGCTAGATAGATAGCTAGC
Source organism: Cynopterus sphinx (assembly GCA_030015415.1). NCBI lineage: Eukaryota > Metazoa > Chordata > Mammalia > Chiroptera > Pteropodidae > Cynopterus > Cynopterus sphinx. The sequence goes on from CM057387.1 coordinate 86,194,816, forward strand.
TAGCTAGCTGAGAGAAAGAATATGGATGTGGATGTGGATGTAGATATATGTATCAGCTATGGATAACTACTATACAGAAATCAAAGCAGGGGTAAAGATAATAGGAAGGTTAGGGCAGGGAGTGATACTTTATACAGATGGTGAGGAAAGTCTTCTTCAATTAGATAAATCTAAGCAGTGACCTGAAAGAAGAAAAAGGGCCATATAGATACCTGAGGAAAATTCTTTCATGAAAACAACAAAAAAGGCAGAAACCCTGATAAGGGATGCTGTTTAAATTGTTTTAGGACAAGCAAGTAGACTGGGTGGGTGGAATGGTGTGAGGGGAAGGAAAGGAGTTTGAGAGGTAATAGGTTGAGACCAAGGGGCCTTGCAGGTGTGGTATATATGTGTTGACCCATACTCTGAGGGAGATGGGCTGCTACTGAACGATTCTGAATAGAGGAGTGGCACAGTTACTCACATGTTATTACGGATCACTGGGTAGCTATGTGGGAAATATACTGTAAGGAGAAAAGAGTGAAAGCAGGAAGATTAGGTAAGGTTAATGTCATAATCCAGGTGTGAAGTAATGGTAACTTGAATATGAACCGTGGCAGTGGCAGTGATGAGAAGTGATCAAATCTGGATATATTGTAGAAGTAGAGGTGATAGAATTTGCTGATGTATTTGGAGTGTGAAATATGAGAGAAAAACAGAAGTCATGAAGACTGCAAGATTTTTGGCCTGAGTAATTTCAAAAAATGGAATTGCATTCTAATGAGATATAGGAGACTGGGAACAGATTGCAACAAGGGTGAGATGAAAATCATGATGTCAATCAATTTTGGACAAGCTGAGATCTAGCATCAAGAAGGCCGCTGGGTAAATATATAGGTTCAGAGAAGTCTGGCTAAAGATATAAATTTGGAAATCATTGGCATATAGGTATTATGTAATGTCATGAGTCTAAGTGAGATAACTGACCTAAGGGGTATAGACAGAGAGAGAGAGAGAGAGAGAGAGAGAGGAGTCCAGATTTCTATGGGGGCATTCCAATGTTTAAAGTTTGGGGACTTAAAGAGGAACTAGCCGAAGAGATTGAGAAAAGAGGGATTATAGTATCTAGGGAACCAAGTGAAGGCAGTGTTTAAAGAAAAAGTAGTCAATTATATGATATGCTGCTAATGTGATGAGGATTGACAACTGATTATCAGATTTGGCATAAGGATGTTATAACCTTAATAAGAACATTTGCAGTGGAGTTTTGAGGGAAAACCTTGATTAGAAGTTTTCAAATGAGGACTGGAGGAGAAAAAATGTTGAGAGAAGTATAAAAATTATTTTAGGGAGTTTTGCTATAAAAAGGAACAAAAGGGTAATAAATAGAGGGACAAATGGAGTCAAAGAGGGTGTTTGAAAGAATAGAGCTATAGCATGTTTTTAGACTGATAGAAATTAATAGGATTGAAAACTGATGATGCAGGGGACAGCAGGGACAAGTACAAGAGCAAACCACTAGAGGATGAGAGGGGATAAAATGCAGTGAACAGTGTGGAAGGGTTGGCCTAAACCAGGTACACAGAGTTAACTCATAGAAACAAGAAGGAAGATAGAAAACAGGAGGGTTGGTAGACTTGGTAAATGAATGAAAGCTTTGTAAATAGAACTACATGCCAGGAACATTTAGCCTATCATCTGCATCCCATGCCTTGGAAGATACCATTTTATCCTCTAAAATGCTTCTCTTTGTCTTTGTTCTGTAATGTGTCAAATTACCTAAGTAGAGATTAATTCTTCTGGTTTAATGTTTATTTCCCTAAAATGAAATAACACATTAAACCCCATGAGTTCAGTTATGCTTAAGTGTGAAGGTATGTGTCAAGTCCTCACTGTGAGAAAGTTTTTACAAAGGAGGCATAAGAGTATGATAACTCGGAATGTTTTCCCTTAGGGTCTGGGAGTTGGAGGCTAAGAAAGATGGAGTGGGATGTGTGAAGAAGTACCACTGAATCTATGGAAATTATCGATATTACAGTTAACTAAATAAGAGCACATGGGATAATTCTTGGTTTGCCATTTTGTAGCTTGGCTACCTATCATTAGTCAGTGAACTCTCTGAGTCTGTTTCTTCATCTGTAAATGGTGGTAAAAACTAAATGATATAAGATGTATGTGGTATAATTTTTTTATTATTGCCCCATTTTTTATGTGGACAAAATTAAAATACTGCTTTCTTATTCTTCTCTCTCTCAGAGCATATTTCTTACTTGCTCACATTTATACCTGACCTCTTGCTCTAGATAGGGCTCCCAAGCATAGCTCTCTAGTCGTTAATTGCTGAAGAAAGTCAGTCAGTCAGTCACAATAACAGGGGAGATTCAATGCTTACAGAATTTTGGAAAGAGGACCAGCACCATTGCTCTGTAAACCTTTAGTTTCATTATCAGATTGGCACCACTTGGAGCAGGAGGAGAGCCACTGTGCTTTATATTTGTATACTTGTAACATTTTTATCTGTCAAATAAAATCATTTCACATAAGAAATGATTACAAACTCTGCTTGGCTAGAAGAAAGCTCCTTGATGCAAGATGCATCATGTTTGCATGATCCAACAATTAATATTTGTTGACTGGAATCAATACAAAGTGAAAACACAAGTCACACATCAGAATTAATTCACTAGGCAATTTCTATCTGGTTTTTAGCCATTAAAAAAGGGCTAACACACAAATACAGCAAAACTTTAAGAAACTAAACATAAACATGCTTTGAGGGGATTGGAAAATACTATTTCATCTTATAAAATACTTCTCTTTGCCTCTGCTCTTTACTGTGTCAAATTAGAGTACCCGGAGTACTAATACTTGGCAAAAGCATCTTTAGAGTTCACATAAAATATAAAATTTATTAATGCATTTTAAAACTGAGTCACATTTTTGAATATCTGATATGCATAAAACTTCCTAGAAGCTTTTTTTCCATCTGAATATCTCTGCCAAGTTATTTTGCAGAAACCAAAGCACTCTATAACCACTGGTATTCAATATTCATATCATAATGTATAAGGTAAGGATGGTAGAGCAGGTAATTATTAATCCCATTTGACAAAAAAGCTACCAGCAGAAAATGCATGCACATGTGCTCACTGGGCATTTGGGATTCAGCTGGCATTAAAATTCAAATCCCTTGAATCCCAAGTAAGTACTGTGTTTATAGAGATAGCTCTTCTATAATATTAGGCTCTGCACGCTTTTTTCAGATGCAGCAGTTGCTTAATTTAATCTATAATTACCAGATAGGTTCCTTAAAATCTTATATTTATTAATTTAGACAGAACCAGAAAGTTGGCCTGATTTTTGTGAAGTACAAAGTATTTCACCCTGTTTTGTACTGTTGCAAAGCTTTAAGTTTATCTAAATAACCATTTTTCAATGATGTGCCAATTCACTAGAATAGAACTCCTTATCTTAAAGATATAACCTTTAACTGCCTTTCAATCGCTAGGAGACAGAATCAACCTGAACAATGATAACAAAAGGAAGTCTTTGTCAAGAAAGAAGCAATAACCTTTATTTCTGTTTTCATCCTTATATATTCTTGAAAACAACCAACAAATAAAAAGCAATTTGATCTAAATGATATAAAGTCATCTGGATAAAGGTTAAATACAACTTTTGCTGCACTGAATATTGGTTATATAAAGAATGAACATGATGTAAAGACCCATGAGGTAGATTAGATCTTAAACTACCATTTAGTCTAGCCCCTGTTTCCAGATAATCTCTCACTTAAGTAGTCCCATACAGCAGAAACTCCTCTCTTTTTTATTTTATAATGTTTATTAACAGGATGCTCTTTACATACAACCCAAACACATCTACATCATTTAAGTCACTCACTTTGCTTTGTATTCATTGGTATTAGTTTATCGTTACTTTCTATCCTATAAACTTACCTTTCTTCTTCTTTCAATAAATAGGTTCCAATTTTTTTGTGACTTTTGACAATTTTAATTAATTTTATGAATATCATATATGATAAGAAAAAATTGTTTTATTTCTACTTTTCTAAGAAGAAAGTTGAGGTTCCCACAAGGTTAAATGACTACCTCTGCCCCACAAAAAAGAAAAAAACAAAAACACAGTTTGTAAGTGGTGGCACCAGGACACACGTCTAGATTCTTTGACTCTAGATCCTGAGCTCTCTTTCCATTGCCTCTCATGAATAAACTGTCTTACATAAATAAATCACTAGGAAGTTAGATTCTAATGACTAGGAAAAACTGTAGTGACATTCTGGTACTTTAAAAAGAACATTTTTTTCATTTATCAGAAATTTATTTAAATTAACTTAGAGAAATAGTGCTGTTTCACTGATGAAGACAAGTATCAAATTCAAGAAGGTAACTGAAATTTAAAAAAATAAAGATCATTTTATAGCCAAAGCAATTTGCAGCTGTCTCTGAAGTATGAGACTAAATAACAAAACACATAGTGATTTCTTTTTCTCTTTAAATCTTATTTTTCTGTGGTAAGAACATTCAAAATGGGCTTTAAGATACAGTACTAACCTATGAAACTAAATAAAATTTAAGTGGTCTAAGAAGAATGAATTTAATATGTATAACAGTTACTTAATAAAAACTTAATTAAACCATGTCATATAAAATATTTAAGTAATTTATATTATGATATATTATAAATTTTCATATGAAATCATAAGATCTGGATACATTAATGAACTAATAATGTCCACTGATTATCTATCATTGTCCAGGGATTGTGCTAAGTATTGTACACACATTATTTCAATTAGTCTGCACAATGGTCTAAAGAGGTACAAGTAGTATTTTTCTAATTTTTCAGATGTAGAAAAAGAAAATAAGATAGGTTAAATGGTTTGTCCAAATCCACTGTCTGATAAAAGGTGGAGTAGGATTCAAATGTTGTACTCTTTGCACCAGACCACCCAGCCTCATAAAGTCCCTGTGTTGTTTTAGTAAACATAATTTTGTGGCTAAGCTCACACCTGGGTGAGTAGGCTGATAGGTAAGGACCAAGGCCATAGTTATCTTCGGGAAGTTGAAATTTGCATATGGATTTTAATGGTAAAATCTCAGGAGGAAGTCTTGGGCAGTTCTAAACCAGCAAGAGAGACTTGCTTTCCTTAGTTTCTTTGTCCTGTCTTCCTTGACCTCTTTTCTGGAGGCCTAAATAGTCCCGATGGTGAGAGAAGTTTCCTGAATAAACTGCTGAGGTAACTGTGGCCCAATTAAGCCACAGAAGCACTTTCCAAAGCTTTATGCCATAACAAATAGTCTGAGCTTATTAATTTGTGCAGGAATAGAAAGGGTGACAAGGAGACATTTAGAAATAAATGAGTTTTTGATGACACTGAAATTTTCCTACGGCATTTGTTCATTAAATCCTATATTGGGTTTTTAAATGTGGGATCCTGAAATAGACAAGACATCTTTCTATGCTTTTTCTTTTTACTTTCAAGCTTATTGGTGCAAATGGATGGAATTACTTAAAAGTGGTTCTTATCTCTTTCACACAGTGGATGATAACACATGGCTTTTTAAAATATCTTGGTGATAGCAGCCAAGCAAGGCTATAAAGTTTCTTACTGGGGATGTAAGCTATTCACACTGGATTTTCAGATATGTGTTTCAATATAATTTAGCCTGGTTCATTAAAATGTGATTATCACATAGTAATAAATGATTGGTATTTTGTTTCTTCAGTATATCAAATAGTCACACAGTGGATATTATAAAATCATATCTGTGTAAATTCATGTGCACTTTGACTTTTTCAAATTGGCACCTTTCATACACAGTGATATTGAAAAAATAATTTCTGCTTTACTAATCAAGAGTGACAATAATGTGAATGCTTGTGTATATTTAGAAATTTAGTAAGATAATTAAACAGTAGCATCTATTAACTGATTGGAGTATTGTGCTAAGTACTTGAATATGTTATTTTTAGGTATAGATGATTGATAGATACATAGATTAGATAGATAGAGAGATAGATAGATAGATAGATAGATAGATAGATAGATAGATAGATAGATAGATAGATAGATATAGAGAGCTAGATAGACATGTTTTTGAATTAAATTAACATTTGAAAATATTTAAGCATAAGGTTTTCTCCATTGTGCAAATAAAAAAAATTTGGATCTAAGATAATTAACTGACTAATCTAAAATTTCATTAACAATTCAAGAGAAAATACTGAAACCCAACCTAGCTTTCTTGACTTCAGATAATACAACATTAAACAAAGATTTACAGTGAAAAGTAAAATCAAGATAATTTTTCAAAGAATACAATCATAGAACCCCCATGTGTAGTATGTTAAGAAATATAATGTTCCATACTAATGACATAAGTCCTACAAATTTAGAAAAAGAAATTGTCTCTTCTTGGGGAAGGAACATTTGAATGCTATAGACATATAGAAATTGTTTCAGATACCTCAAACTAACAAAAAAAAAACCCAGAAAAGTTATAAGCTATTATATATACCTCTAATCTTCCACTATAACTGTTTCAATAGTTTACTTTTAAAAATGGGCTATGAACTTATTCGTAATTTGTCAGTATATTAGTATACCACTAAGAATTAAACCCTAAAATTATGGTATGAGAACACATTGATGGAATCAAAATAATTCCATATTTTAAAAATATGTAAATTTCCTTTTGATCCCAAAACTACTGTTCTCCCTCTAAATGTGCTCTCTTCAACCTAAATAAAATGCATGCATGATTTCATATAGGAGAGAGACACAGAGTAAATGTGGAAAAGCATTGATAATTAGTAAATCTAGATAGAGGGTTTTTGTTGTACTATTCTGACAAATTTTCAAATTTTAATCTTTCACTACCAGTGAGTTCTCCTTGACCCACAGATATTTCCACCTTCCTCATTTATCCTGCTGCCATGCTTGGACATCTTAGATACATGTAATTTTAATGTTGTAAATTGTCTGGAAATTTCTATGAGTTTATCAAGTGCAGCTACACAGAAATTTTTTCTCTCTCCACTCACTTATCTCTTAAACTGATGGTTTTCAAGTAGTTGGAGATTATGGAATCTGTGTGAGATGCCTCCAAAGCTCTCTAAGCCTATAGTTATCCAACTTGCTTTATTTGATCCAGGAGCAAGAAAAAGATCATCACTACCCTATTTTTGAGGAATCCCTGAAATGTTTCCTAGAACACTGATGTTCTAGAATACACAGTTTAAAAGCAATTTTCTCTGAAGGCACATCAGCAATATCCCTTTATTTCAAATCTGTGTAATTTGTAGTAAGCCTGAGTTGTGAGGGGTATAGGTAGGAAGAGAAAGATAAGCAGGGTCCATGAGGGAAACGTGCTATGTGCAATGTGTTCTTTTCCATGAAGGTGTAGAAAAGCAGTTATTTTCATTTCTTCCCAAAGAGAAAATGCCTATGATCTAGCAAGAAGCAACTGAGAATGTTAACAAATTACTTTTTTTTTTCAACTGAAAGTACACAGTGAGATGCAAACATATCTGTGTCAAACAATTACTAGGAGTGACAGAGGTCCCAACCTCTTAGTTCAGAAAAAATAAACCAGAACCAAGTGAAAATTTTCACTTCTAATGATGTATTTTCTAAAGTACAGGGGTTATTAATTCACAATTTCCTCATACTGCAAGTCATAGACTCACTTCCAAGTTAGCCAGGTAAATCCTATAAATAATGAAAGGAGATTTAACTTTGGGTGATGAACACACGAAGCAATATTCAAATGATGTGTTATAGAATTGCACACTTAAAATCTATATAATTTCATTAAACAAAATTTAATTAAAAAACTGAAAAACACCTTAAACTCCTATAGCTCTTATTAGTGTATGTATAGCTCTTATTAATATTTTAAATGTTACATCAGCAAAAACTATAGATAATTAATCTCACATGTAATACGCAAATATTTAAAGGTCCAATGACAAACATATTTCTCTATATAACACTTCCACTCAGACAATTAATCAGAGCTACGTAGAGCTTTCTGAGCTGAAGTACCAACTGCGCTGTTTGATGCATGAGGAATAACTAAAATAAATAACTGTACCATGCTACAGACAAATATTTACTTTATAGCAATATCAGCTAGGTAATATGATTTTTACACAGTGGCTTAATTATATAGGCTACCATATAAAACACTTAACCTCTAGTGAGATATTGTAATAAAATCTGTATCTGCAATATTATAGAACACAAAATAGGAAACAAGTTAGAGTAGCCCTACTGGCAGAAATGGAACACAACTGAAATAGATGAAATAAGGATTCTTATAGAATAAGAATCAACTAAGCTTCCTTTTCTTCTCTATCATATCAGGCTGAAGAAAAAGTGTCCTAAAAATAAAGAGCAGGATAGTGGAACCATATTCATTCTTTCTTTTATTTTTTCAACAATTATTTATTAAGTGTCATCTTTCTTGTGGGTGCATAGGATATACTAAACAGGACAAAATTCCTACCCTCAGGCAATTTTGTTGAGTTGGCAGACAATAGAAGGTAAAAAAAATGTAACAGGTGATATCTTTCAGGTGATGTATTTTCAGGTAATGATAAGTACCAAGAAGCAAAAGCAGAGTAAGGGACTAGAAAGTGAACAGGTGTTTTTTTTAGATACAGAAGTCAGAGAAGCCTTCTCTAGCAAGTGATATTTGAGTAGAAGCCTGAATGCAAGGAAGATAATGAGCTGTGTCAACATGTAGGATACTCTTTTTCCAGGCAGAAGAAACTCTGAGTGCAAAGGCCCAGAAATGAAAAAACATGCTAGGTTTGTTGAAGAACAAAAAGGAGGCTAACATGGCTGGAGAATAGGAGATGAGGTCACAGGTAGCCTGAGGCCAAAAATTGTAGGTCTTTGTAAACCATGGTAAGCATTTTAGATTCTTTTCTGAGAATCATTTAAATGCCTTAAGCATAATGTTGCTAGTGCCTTGATAGTGATGTTACAGAAGAAAGCACTATAAACATCTAAGGAGAAACACTGGGAGACAACAGAAGGAATGGGAAGAGAAAGCAAATAGGATTTTGCAAGAGGCTAGACTTTAGCAGTGGACAGTAGGTATACTTGCTGGGCCACTTTCCAGCATATGTCCTGCAGGCTGTCATCATTACTTTACAAAGCCTATTATGGTAAGCATTTTAAAAATCCAATACATTGAAGACTTACAGATACTAAAAGGCCAGGAAAATACTGTTTATTGACTTGCATTACTGAGAAAATGCTTGCTCTGATTAAAGCAATAGATCAGGCTAAGAGGCATATATTTCCTCTGGCATTTAGTTCAAACTGTGGACTAAAATAACATCTGCAAAAAAACAGCCGACCATGTTTATACATAAAACAACACAAAGCACCCCTAGTAATTAGGACTGAACACTAAGGTTTTCCCTAGCTTCATCCATCCTCCCAAGTACCTTTGCTCTAATTGTTTGATGTATTTGGGGATAGTGCATCAGCTAGTATCATACATAGCATCATGCCGTGGATGACAAATGCAAGGAATATCAAATTTACATATTCTCCTCCCAGTTTCCATAAACAGTAATTTGTTAAGTCATAAAGAATGGCAGGAGCACAATTTTTAATGTTATGAAATATAACAATAATTAAAAGTCATTTTCTCTCAGATGTACATTTTCCCCTTGCTTCTGATCTCCTCATCCACTTGTCCACTCTCCACAATGCCTGCAAAGTACGTTTTCAAAGTAAAAGCTATTTACAGCAATTCTTTCTCATAACTTTGCGGTGGCTTGCCACTGGTGATTGACAAAGCCCCAAGTCTGGTTCATCATATTGGAATCTCTAGAGTATGACTCCAGTCTACACACACATGCACTCTTACTTCCTATCTTTGCCACCATGCACATTATGCTATAACACCAGTGAACTTTCCCCATGCTCTCAGTCAAATCCCAGCCTACTTCTTTAGTTGCTGTGTAACCTTGGGAAAATTATTTATCCTCCCTGTACTTCATTCCTGTTCCTGTAAAATGGAAATATTAATATTATATAATTCATGGGCCTTCTATGGGATTAAAGAAGTAAATATATGCAGAACAATGTCAGACACACTATAAGTGTTGAATAAATGTGAGCTCTTATTACTGTTATTTGTTAATGGAATTTCCTTACTACTGTTACCTCTGCCAAAAAAAGAGTTCTCCCTGCTCATTCTTCTGAAAAACTCCTCTTCATTCTTCAAGACCCCACTTCAATGTCATCTCTTCTCTAAACCCTCCCTAATATATTGACTCACTCTCTAGCAGCATTTATTTCTTCTGTACTCTCATGACAAGTTGATGATCATTCTTCAATAGCATTACAAACAATTAATTAATCATTAATGCAAAAGTTTGTTTTCCTGATAGTATATAAGTTTTTTGAAGGCAAGAGCTGTCTTTCTCATTCTGAATCTCCTAAACCCAGAGTAGGATTTAGAGCATGGTAGGCTCTCAATAAATGTTTTGTTCAATCGAATGTTCAATCAGTAAACATATAAAGACCCAAATACTTCTCAAAAAATGTCCAATATTGCTAAGAAATTATTCAAGAAAATTAAAGAAAACAAGGCATAGTTTTAGTAGATTGAGCTAACAAGCTCGTACTAAATTGCATGACAGTAATGTGCTTTAAGTTCAGAGAAAGGTCAAGCATATACTATATCCATTGTTTTCTTTCTACTCTTCTCCAGCTATTCCAGCCTTGTCTTATCAGTATAAGTTCCATTAGAGCATACGCTATGTCTTTTAATAGCTTTGCATTCAGATATTGGGCACAAAAGTACACATTTCATGAACTCTTGTTAAAATAAAGATTTCCAAGCTATAGGTATAACTACATTAGGAAAAAGGAGAAAAAAAGTCTTTTTTCTAATACTAATTCTAATTGAAAAAAAAAAAAACAATCCTGCAAACATATTCCCCAGTGCAAACAGAGAGGGTGGTGTTTACCAATACCTTTTCTCTTCAAGGGGAGAATGTAGAAAAGAGGTATGCAGTGCACTCATTGTATATTCAAGACTATTACCAGTAGCTATCTTCAGAGAGCATCAAACTGCTGCTGATGGAGGAGAACTGATAAAGGAGGATGAAAAATTAGCAAAAGAAAGAAGAGGAAAAGAGCTAGACACTGTATGACAGGTGCCAGTCAAGAAAAAAACAGTCTAAATTAAAAACAGGTAGGATAACATTATGCCTCAGAAGTTGTCACCCTCGATTTGGGGTTAGAAATAAATAACATGTTGACCTAAGGACTCTGGCATTAATTTCCTTCTTTCCTTTTTAGCAACGTTGAACATTCCATTGACACTTTGCAATGTATGCCATGTTTTTATTTATATTTTCTTAGATCATCTAATGAGACATGTTTTTATCTGTATTTTTTCATATTATCTAATGAGTGTGATGTCCACTTCTGGATCTCAGAATTCAAAGAAAAATATAGAAATTAGAGATGGTGGTTCAGAGTTAAAACAATGATTAATGGAGTAGAAACATCTGGAAGAAGTTAAGTCAATTCAGAAAATTTTTAAAATATCTGCAACATGTAATTATCAAAAGAACATGAACTTAGAGTATTCTTATACTCAAATGAAACTTAAGATAATATATGTGAACATTATAGTAAAGAATTAAAATTATAGTAGATGTTGGAATCCCTATAGGTAGAATGAGTTTTTTTTTTTCTTGCTCACAGCAGTGATCAATATTATAAGTTGACTGAATAAAAAAAGAAAACCCTGAAACTAGTTAATGATATCTAGATTCAGGCAGGTTCTTTTAAGGTTCTTTTAAGTCTTTTCTCAATACCCACCAAGGACCAAAATAAAGGTTATAATATTATATATCATATATAGATTGACCATGAGGAAGAATTTTCCAATACCTAGACTATGAAGTAGTAAGATTATATGATAAGCAAAGTTATAGAACTCTTTTCTCCAGGACCTTAAAAGTAGGAAAGATTTCCATATGTTAAAGATGGAGTAATTGTGGTCCCATCCAATGGTAAAAAAAGCAATGAGATAACCACCCAAATTCCTTCCAGATTAAGGATTCTGTAAATATTCTGATTAGTGACAACACATTGAATATTTTTTTTAGATGTTTTTAAATAATTCCCAGAGCCAGTATTTCACAAATCTTTCTTAAATTTTCCACTATTAGAGCACATTTCATGACTTAGGTTTTCAAAACCAGAACTACATGTTCATCTAACCATAGTATGAAATCTACAAATAACTAAAGATTTTTTAAAAATCCTCAGCAGGTTTAGAAATAAACTGTATCCTCTGCATTGTTTAGCTTTATCATGAAAATTACTTTAATTTCAATCCTGGAATCAAAACAATCCAATTTTAAAAGAAGCTTACTCTCTACTGTAAAGTAATAACATGTTTTTAGAAACTTCTAAGTACCTACCTTGGAATTTCTAACATAAATGCATGGTTTAGAAAATACCTTTTACTGATCATGAAAGGACAGTTATATTTCATTATAGCAAAGAGACAAAGATAAAGTACTTGTGTTTTTATTTCCTCATGTAACTATTACATATGATGCTTTGGCAAATAATTTTTAAGATTGGTGAGAAAGTCATTCAAATATATAAGATATGTGAATATTTTCCAAAAAAATCTTTTCATTGAATGTTTCATGAAAATAATAAATTTGAAAAATATTATACTAAGATAAAACAATAGAAATAAGCATAGATATAGACATAATCAGGATCTGAACACAAACAATGGTACAGCTTTACTAAGAAACAAGAGAGTTCCTGAGTTCAGAGGGAATAAGAGAGTGAAAATGAATCATTGTCATAAGTAAAGTTATAAAATAAACATGATGGTTAATGGGTTCTTTGAACTTATATTATGGTACATTAAACCAAAGTCATATGTTTTATTTTTGCGTAATTTGTGAAAAATTTTGTTTTAACTTAGCTAGAAGAAGAGTATTTTAATGGCATAAGTTACCTCAGATATAATTTAATTGTTCTTTTTGTAACTTGCTGCAAGAAAATTCATATAATGCATGACTAAAACTGGCTCTTTAATCATTTTAAAATTGGGGTTCTTTTGAAAAAGAAAAATCCAATATTTATAGCTCTATGTTCCTAGCATATCAAAAATCTATTCTAAGTAAAAGAAAGGTCAAATTATTATATTCAGGAACTCTACAATAAGAAAAATATTATCAAGGTTTTATGAAGATTTGCCATTACTTAAAAATTAGCTTACTAAAATTAAATGTCCCTGTAATGAAAATAATGGTTTAGTATTAACCAAATAGTAAAAAATATGAATCTATTAATTTATTGTATGTTTTCCATCTTTGTTTCTTTTATGAAAAGTAATTAAGAACATACCTATATACTTTCTCCAATTCAGTTATACTACTTAGTACATTACATTAAAATACATACACATTAGGGGTGGGGTAAACCATTAGAGAGAAGACTTCTTTAAATCAGTACATACTTACATATAAGTCTCTTTATATAAATGCTACCATTGGTAGGTTTTGAAAAACTCATCTTATGTATTCTACAAGTAAGAGATTACAATTAACTAATAAGATTTAATTCATTAAAAGATAACAAAACAATTCTCCAAAAAAACAATTACATAAACAATAGTCCATTGTCAGAAAATAAAAATAACCATATCATTTTTAGCTAGGAAAAGTATATGTTGACTAAACATATGGTATCCATCAAAGGTATTCTACATATTTCTAAGGGTACCTTGAATTTGTCAATACACTATGCAGTAGATTAGGCAGACAAACATTTCAAGTGAGTAGAAACAGAATTTAAGTAAATATTAATTTTCAAAAACCAGATAGCCTCACTTTATGCTGGTTGGCAACCCTGTATGCAATCACAAAATCATTGTGCTAGAATTGCCCTGAAGAGTTACTAGCTCCCTTCATTGCTATGGTCCCAATTAAAGAAAAACTATAGGTACAGATACCCAATTTTGAAGGGTATCTTCATCTGAAAGTAAATAGGTCCTTCAAAAAATCTGAAATGGCCTAACTTTTACAGTTAAAGTTTAATTTCTATTGTGTTTTTTCTCACATTTCACTATCACCCAAGTTTAAGGAAGCTAGTATACTGTATATAACATATACATTAAAGGTGGCAGGTACAGTGCAAGAACAAAGAGGTGTTTTTAACTTATTTACTTGGTATGTGCAAGTAAGCTGAAAATTTATTATTATCTCTAAATTTTCAGTCATTTTTTTTATAACAAACGTCTCAAAGATAATAGCAATTAGAATCACAAATAAAATTGATTAACTATGTAATTTCAGAAGTAGGAACTTAGTTTTCCCTTTCCTTAAGTAGCGTAAAGCCAATAAGGCAAAACCCACTAGTTCATACACTACAAACATGGAAGTGCAATAAATCAAGTCTGACTTTACACATTGTCTTCAGAAATAAATTGGAACTAAAATTAATACACTTCTTATACCAAAAATATACTATTAAAAATATCAACAATGATCACAAAACAGACAAAAAGTCACCCATCACCTGAACAGAGATTAAACACAAAACTGAATTTTTAAAATTCCTTCAATTCTCAAATTATCTAGAATTAGCTAAATATTTTTTATAAGCAGTAAATTTAAAGGCTCTACAGTTAGAGGCTTATTTTATCTGAAACAGCACAATGATAATTGAACAAACAGTGTACTATGTATCCCTCAGCTGACCCACTCTCCATTCATTTCACACTTGTGGTCTGTATTATAAACAAAACTAAAATGTTCTATTTCCTACATTTTTAAATCACTGCTTACTAATGAAAAGCACTGTAGATACTTCCAAGTCACGTCTTACCATGTATGAGCCACAGTGAAACGACGACGCTGCCGAATGCTTTTATTCACCAGCAACTTTCTGAAAAAGCATGGTGAGTTCCTTGGCGAACTGCGTGGAGAAATTTTAGGAGATGTAGGTCTGTTTCCCTGTAGTCTCGGAAGCTCAAGTTCTAAGTGCATTTGCTCCTTGAAAGTCTTTATGCAAACCTCAGATTCAGAAGCAGTAAGTTCCTTGGAAGAATCTTTTGCTGTCATGTCTTATATGGAGTGCTAGCTTTCACCGTCCAAAACAAAAACCTCAAACATAGCAGAGACACAGCTGCAGGTTAGAAGGCTGATAAGTCTGCAAACTATTTCCAGTTTAATTTAGGACGCTGAGGCTCCAGTGTATGAACTGCTTAGAACAAGAGCAGCATACTCGAAGAATGGCAAGTCAGGCTGTCACAAGGAGCTTTATCAGGCTGGCTTTGCCTCTGAAAATGCGCCAAAGTGCTTCCTATGTCAGTAGCCTCCTTGTGGATGAGGTTTGTCTGCAAGCTACACACTGACACTCACTGAATTCATTCAGCTGAATATATCAACTCATGAAATATTCATAAGGCTTCTGATAAACCTTTACGTGTATTTTTTTTTAAATCTTATCAAACAAGCTGCATTCACCAAAGGTGTACTAAACAAAACCTAGTCACCTAGTCACTTCTTTTGTTTGTACAGAGCAAAACGAGAACCCATCCAGCATGTGTGATGTTTAAAGTCTTCATTCAGAATTATCTTGCTCTGTAAATGCACACAACAGTAACTCCACCTACCAAATGCTTATTGGCCCAGGATTATTTAAACAACTACACTCTGTTTCCCCCTGAACAACACTCTCCATCGCTCAGATTTTCACAAAATTTGTGAAGCTTCTGTTCTCACCACAGTAAAAATATTAAATCGGAGATTGTCAAAAAGCCTAGCTAAAACAGGCCCCCAAGTTCCATGGCTGAATGAAAGAGTTGATTTGCTAAAGTATTTTTTTTCTCTCTCTTCTTCAAAAGACCCACAGCATCAATATAAAAATGTCAGCTAACAAGAAAACATTAAATTTGGTTCATTCCCCTAAGGAATTTAAAGTCTTATCTTTATTTCAATAAACATTACCCTCATTCTTCTGTTTAAGTTCATTGTTCATGAGTTGTCCAAAGCAGCCTCTCTGTTAGATGCAAAGTCACATCTGAAAGCCAAAGCTCCCCAGAATGGAAATGGAGGTAAGAAGTCTCAGTTCAAATGTAGAGTTCAAAGTTAAGAATTATGCTTGTGTGTGTGTATGTGTGTGCGCGGTGCGCGCGCACACACTTGTAGGTATACACTGTTTGTGTGTAGGTATATTTACTTGTAAGTGTCTGTGTGTATTTTGCTCACAAAGACACAGAAGCAACACACTGGGAAGTAAAATTCAAAAAATGTCTCAAGTTCCAAAGCAGATACACCTGGAATTTCATTTAGAAATATACCAGAATGCAGCTTCTATACTGTAAGAGGAACAGGGAAGTAAAAAAGAATACCATGGTGCTTGAAGTGCATGGATGTTGTGAAGAGTCTCTATCAGCAATGACTGCACCAGGGCCAGCCTGATCTCACACAAATATGACAAAGCAGAACTACGGCTGGTCAGCAAGAGTGACAGTTAAGGAATAATTCACAGTAAGACTTCAGTGAAAAATGAAGACATTTATTTTTTCCTTTAAGGTGTGAGCACGTCTACCTTTATAAAGTCATTTATATATGTCATATACTCTAGCTGAATATCTAAAGGGCTGAATAAGAGCAGACTATGACCTATGCATAGGAAAAAAAGAAACCCCACACACCAGCCTTTGGGGGAAGTGGTTCAAAATAATTGGAAGGATATAAACTCCTAGTTTATGGTTACTACTTAGAAAAATGTCAATATTTCAATAATACATTAAAAGTACATCATGAACAAAAGCAAAGTCATGGAATTTTGAGTTGCTATGAATCACCTTGTTTAGCTCCTCATTTCAAAGACAAGAAAACAGACCTACAGAACATCAGTGACGTGTCCAAAATCATATTTGTAGTTGATATTAGAGTTAAAGCAAAACCCAACTTTCTGAGTCTCAGTTGAATGCTCTTTCATTATGTGATAAAAAGAGGTCGAAATACTCATTGTCCAGCTAGGTCCTGGCATGTATTTTTTATACACTGGAAGATATTTGAACTGTCCTGTTTGAGAATAGATTGGGAGAAAATATGGTTAATGTTCTCTATTATTTACTGCATTATAATAACAAAGCTAAGACTTTCCTCCAACATTAATGTGATTTAAAGCTCGGAGGTGAGAATATGTGATGCCCTGCCAATATTCAGAGTAAGTGACTTCTTTGCAAAAAGTAAATAGCAATTTGAAATCAATAAGGTTTTTCTTATGTTCACTTCTTAACACTACAAAAATGTATTAATCACTTCAGGGATTTTTTTTCCTCTGAAAATTATGGCAAATTTTACAACTCAGATTTAGCCGTATGCAAACTAGGGTTCAGATAAGGAAATGTTGACATACACTTACCTACAGAGGCATAATGGTTTAATTATAATTACTTTCCAATTCTTATAGTCAATTTCTGTGGCATTATGTGACATTTTACGCTACTCTTTTCACTTTGCCTACTATGACAGCCAATGTCCTAGTTAAAGAAATTCTGAGAATCATCCTAAGAAATAAATTTCTCAAAAATATGTAAAGTCTGTTAACTCTTCATACTCCAGATAACATTTAGGAATACCAAAAAAAAAAACAATTAATTAAAATACAAATCTTAAAAAACAATCAGACTACTTTAAAGTCTGAATTAGTTACCTCTGAGAAGAGGAAATGCATGAAAATTTGTTTGTATGGTCAAAATGCCAAAGAAAGGGAAACTAGACATTGTGTTAAATGTTGAAATCAAAGATGAATCTAGAGGTAGGAAACAGGAGATGGTATCTAAGAAAAAGTAAACAAAGGTACAGTAAAAGTAGATAACACCCTGTTATAGTTCACCCAAGAATATCTGTTTTGAGAGAGATAGCTAGAACAGGAGAAAAATCCAAGAAGGCAATTAGAGTTTATATGTCCTACCGAGTACCTGGGAAGGAGCTAAAGAACCAAAGTACAAACTTTCCTATCAAATGCTTAGCCTTGACACCACAAAGGGAGAAAGGAGTAATTCTGAGTCAATTTATTCATATGCAGATGGTTATCCTTGGGAATTATTTAAGAATTTCAATTATAGCTATGTGTCCATTTCAGATAATGAAATTCATGATGTCCACATCATATCTAAGCAACAAGAATCAAGAATTTATTATAATAAAATACCATTAAAGGACATGAATAGAGTTATATTGTCAAAAACAATCAATAATGTATTATTTATAAGTATTACAGATTGATACTTTAATTTTTCATTAAATTGAAGAGGAAAACAAATTAATGACAAATGATAAATTTATAGTGAAAGTAGTATAACATTGTTAAAATGTATTTTTGAAGGTAATGGCTTTGTAATTAAATTATTTTAAATAAAAATAATTACATTATTTTTGCATTGAATAACTTTCAAGCACCTTGTCTTGTTCCTGATATTAGAGGAAAGATTTCAGCTTTACACCATTGAGTATGATGTTAGCTATGAGCTTGTTGTGCATGACCTTTACTATGTTGAGAAAAGTTCCCTCTATACCCACTTTGTTGAGAAGTTTTATTATAAATGAATGTTGAATTTTGTCATATGCTTTTTCTGCATATATTGAGATGATCATATGATTTTTATCTTTTATTTTATTAACGGAGTATATCACATTGACTAATTGGCATATGTTAAATCATTTTTGCATCCCTGGAATAAATCCCACTTGATTATGGTGTATGATCCTTTTATTATATTGTTAAATTTGGTTGTCTAATATTTTGTTGAGGATTTTTACATCTATGTTCATCAGAAACATTGGCCTATAATTTTCTTTTCTTGCGGCATCCTTGTCTGCTTTTGGTATCAGGGTAATAATCCTGGCCTCATAAAATGAGTCTGAAAGAGTTCACTCTTTTCTTATTTTTTTTTTAAATTTTCAGAAGAATTAGTATAATAGGGTATTTAAGTAAATATTTGTTGTAGATTCTTTTGTAGTTCATAGCATAATGATCAGGTTTTCATGCTGTTGTGTGATATATGCCTCCCTGTTTAATGTGAAAAAATAAATAAATAAATAACCTCAGTGTAGAATAACATGAGGGAGTGGGGACATCAGATAAAAATGCGATGAACAACCTCAAATTAGAAAAAGAGCTACAGTAGCATTAAGCAATAACCATTTTCACAGTTTCATGTATTATTTTATGTATTTTTTACTGCCTGAAATATTACTTATCTGTTTTCTTTGACAAAAATACTATGCCTTATTCATATGCACTATTCATTAGTGCTAAATTCAAATGAAAAGTCCTCAGTGAAATCTTTCCCAACTTCCATAGGCAGAATCAGCTGTTTCATATCATCAGCTCTGGATTCTAACAGCACTGGATTCATCTCAGAAAGTTTCATAGTATATCACAGAATATATTTCTGTGTGTGTGTTGGACTAAATTACGAGCTCCCCAAGAAATAAACTATTTTATTCAGTTGTATATCTCAAGAGCCTGACATTGCATCCAAATTGATTGAAAATATGAATAGAAAATTAATGTAATGCCCCTAATCATGCCTTCTACTTAGCTCTAGAGTATTTTTACTGTCTTGAAAGCTAGTCCAGTCAATATCCTAATTTCTTGTCCTTGAACTCACAAAGGATTTTTAAATAAGCTTCCTATACCATAGAAGTTTGGCTTATGTTTACCATTTTAACTGGCATTTCATGGTTCTCTCAATATATTATTTTTTTATTTATTTTTGCCATTTTAACTAAGACAGACTTGCTATATCCTCTTCTCACAGAGCTTTCTGGTTCTGGCAGAGTGTTCAGGTACTTCTTCCACAAGGCACATTCCGTGAAGGCATTCTGCATAGGTAAAAATTAGGGAAACTCCTTTCTTTGTTTCCTAGGTCATTGTTAACATCAAGATATATTAGCAAGAATGAGTCAGATACCAGAATACAAGGAGAGAAACTGTTCCCATGGTAGGTGTTTTAAAATCTGCATTAAAGGAGGGTCTTCCAGTTCCTGCAAATAATACTAAACTGTCAGCAAATTGCCTAAAAGGGATATCAAATCAATAGGATATTAGGGACACATATGTTAAAAACAAAGGCACATTGGGAAAACCTCTTTCTCTAAAATGAGCTTTTATCTTCTTATTATTTTCTACCTTGTTAGCAGTCTTCTGTGAAATATGTAAGAAAAAACGATATAGTATTAATCTACATTTAAAACTTTTAAATGTAAATAATTATCTGTGTAAAACCAATTAACTATGATATTACAGAGATCACAGAAGGAGTATGGCACACATGAAAATTAAATCAGATTCACTTCATTGTTCTTAAAATGAGAATAATATTCAAGGGTTCATTTTATGTTTAAATATATACTTGTAAGCTATTTTATGGAAACAATATTTTCTTAAATTAACATTTTAATAGTATGGGTTTTAAATGGCACAGAATACATATCAACATGGAAAGTCCTTCCAAAATAGTGGATTAGATCAAGATTGGCTAACTTAATTTCAAGATTTGTTTATTTACTACATATTCTGTTAATTTAAAATCTGTTCATATCAAAAATATTTAAAACCTCAGTAATATTACATTTTTTGATTTATAATGAAGAAAACAGAATTTTAACTATCAAGACTGACTATGAAGTTTTAGTATTAAGAAGTAACACAAATTTAATTTTATATAAATATTTCATACCATTGAAACAGTACAATATTAGCTCATGTAAAATGCAAAACTGGGGACATAGTATAGGTAAGTGCGCTAAGCTTTGTAGCAAATACCTTTAAATGAAATGTATATTTTTGTCAAACTCCCTTAAATACTTTTTTGTCTTTTTTTTTTTTTTGGCTTTATTGAAATTTTGTTTTATTTTTAAATTTATCATACAGAATTGACCTCTCTTGTGCAGTTTTCTATGAAATTCATCACATATGTGGATTCTTGTAACAACTTCCACAATCAGGATATCAGAATATAGAGTTTTATCACCCCCCCAAAAAAAAGCTCTCTTGTAATGTACTTTTATAGTCCTACCCTCTTCCCATTCTTAATCCCTAGAAATCTTTATGTGTTCTCCATCACTATAATTTTATCTTTTTAATAATGTCATATATATAAAATCATACAGTACTTAACTTGTTGACACTAGCTTCTTTCATTAAGCATGTCTTTGAAGTTTAGACAAGATATTACATTTACTAATAGTTCATTCCTTTCTTTTGCTGGATAATTTTCAGATTATGGATGTACCACAGTTTGTTTATCCATTCACCCACTGAAGGACATCTGTGCTGTTTCTAGTTCTGAGCTATTATGAATAGAGCTGTTATAAACATCCAGGTACAGGTTTCCATGTGAATATATGCTGTCACTTTTCTATGGTAAGTACCCAGAAGTAAGATTGCTTGGTCATATGGTAAGTGTACGTACATCCTAACGAAATGCCAAACTGTTTTCTAGAATGGTTGCATCATTTTGTATTTCCATCAGCATTATGTGAGAGCTCTCAATTGCTCCTCATACTCGCCAGCAGTTCTTTTTAGTGAAAATAGGTGAAACATTATTCTACCTTGTTTTTATTTTAGCCATTCCAATAGGAGTGTAGTGGTGGTATCTCATAATGTCTATAGTTCACATTTCCCTAACAGTTAGTGTTGATCATCTTTTCATGTGTTTATTTTCCATTAGCATAGACTCTTTGGTCAAGTTCTTCCCCATTTTCTATTTAGACTGTTTCTTTTCTAACAATTGGATTTTCTTCCTCACTCTTCCCATCAAGATTTACTTTTCAGAGTTCTTAAACAACCACCCATGCATTTGGTCAAGGACTTAAAGCTGTATTCAGTGGTAGAAACAGAATGGGGCTTGGTTATTCCTATCTTTACCTGGAAACAGAAACTTTAATAGAACAATATCAGTTATAAAATCTGAAACTTTCAAATTGGTTTCATAGTTTCTAATCTTTTTACTTTATCAACACTCTTCCCAAAGCCTTGAATGCTTATATTCTTGACTTGGCTGTTTCTTTGCATCTGTGGGGTTTGAAGCTTGGACCACCATCCAGAAGGACTTGCTAAAACTCACTCTTGCTGTAATTAGTCCTCAATGCTGCCAAAAAGTGGCACTACCACTGAAAAAGAGCAGAAGGTTTGAGGCCTTTTCCAGCTATTTAGAAAGAATTCTAGGTCCATCCATGTCATTTCAAATGGCAGTATTTCATCTCTTCTCATGGCTGAGTAATATTTCATTGTATATATGTACCACAGCTTCTTTAGCCAATCATCTATTGGAACTCAAGATACTCATGCTAAGCAAAATAAGTTTGACAGAAAAAGTTGAAAACCACATGATATTACTTATATGTGGGATATAAACCTAAAAGCAACACTGAAAAGGACATACAGAGACTCATGGACATGGACAATAGACTAGTGGTGGAGGAGAAGGAAAGAGGAGGGAGGTAGAAGAGGTAAATGGAAAGAAATCTAACTATGGGAGGGGAACACACAATACAACATATAAATGCCTTACTGTTAAATTGTACACCTGAAATTTACTGGATTTCTTTAGCCAATGTCACCGAAAAAAATTAATTTTAAAAGAAGTTAAAATAAAAGAAAGAATTCTAGATAAATCCCAATTTGTATCGCTCATCCTGACCACTTTCCCAAGCAAGTTTCCTTTTTCCATTGACAGCTGTGGCACCATGAACACTTCTAAAGAAACCTGATCTTTTTTCTTCTCCTTACTCCTATCTATATTTCCCTTAATGCACACATTCCTCTAAGATATACTTACTAACTAGGTCTTATATGCCAAGAATATAATCTCCTATTTTCTTTCTTAAGCCTGAATTATTGCTTGAAGTTTTCGTATTTGTTACTAAACATAAAATCATAATTTTAAAAAGCTTTATGTAATTTTAACTTTATCTGTGATGTGATCAATTTTTTAATTATTTTCAATTGATTTGAAAATGCTTTGTGCATGCTAAATGAATATTTAAAAACCCAGGAACATGAATCAAGAGTATCTATTCATTTACTAGTATTAGCTAAACTTTAACTGGTAGGCACCACACAGAGTGGATTATTTTCACCCAGACTATTCTACAAGATAAGATACAAAGGCATTTTTTGTCCAGGGTTTTTGGAATTTTTTTTCCTTATATATACCATTACTCCCTATTCTCTGCACATAGCTGGCCTATAATTTTTTTTTTAAATATTGAAGGAATGTAGATGCCATCCAGTGACACACACCAACAGATGTAAAATGAACACAACAAATAAACAAAAAATCTTGTTTCAACTTTTCTTGAATTCTAACTCAGACACAAGAGATTTTTGTCTAGTTTTAAAAGCAAATGACAAGTAGTTTTTCTTTATATTAAACCAAAGCATGTCTCCCAATAATGTTCTTCCATTTGTTCTAGTTCTGTCACCTGGAATCACAATGAATAAGTCATATGACAGCCTTTCAAAGATCTCTTTTCTAATACTTTTTTTCTTTTTTGCAATATAAATAGGCTGAGAATTTTTTAAGTCTTCAAGTTTTGGTTACTTTCTACTTAGCAATTCCTTCTTCAATTTACCTCTCTTCTGTTAAATTTTACTATAAGCAGAAAGGAGAAACTGAGTCATGCCTTCAACACTTTGCTTAGAAATCTCTTCAACTAAAACTCTAAGTTTATCACTTACAATTTCTACTTTCCATCCACCAAAAAACTACAACACAAGTCATCCAAGTCCTTTGCCATTTTATAACAAGAATCACCTTTTCTACGGTATTCAATAATGTTTCTCATTTGCATCTGAGACCTCAACAGAGGCTCCTTTCAGATTTACATTTCTACCAAGTCTCCTCAAGCAACCTAGACGTTTTCTATGAAGTGCTTCAAAACTCTTCCAGTCTCTAACCCACAACTCAATTCCAAAGCTACTTCCATATTTTTAAAAATATTTGTTACAGTAACACTCCCTTCCTGGTAACAAAATCTGTACTTTGCTAGGGCTGCTGTAAGGAAGTGTCACAGACTGGGTGGTTAAACAATAGAAATTAATTTTCTCACAGTATTAAAGGCTACATGTCCAAAATCAAGGTGTTGGCAGAGTTGGTTCCTTCCGAAGGCTGTGAGAGAAGGATCTTTACCAGGCCTCTCTTAAGCGGGTATGGAACAGAAAGAGAAAGAAAGAGCAAGTTGGGGGACAAGATATAATAACTAGTGTTTATTGAGAGCTTCCTATGTACGAGGCACTCTTATAAACATTATTCTCACATTTAAACCGCAAAATACCTCTTTTAAAGCACGTACTCTACCCCTTACAGATGAAGAGACTGATTTACAGAAATGTAGGCTGAATTACCCAAGATCATCCAGTTAGTAAGGTTGCAAAGCAAAGCCATTTAACCTCAAAATTCTTGCTTTAATCCACTAAACTGTATTGTAAAAGAAAAATGAGAAATAAACATATGGATATGTCATAAATATAGAAAAAGTCCACTGTATAACAACTTATTACCTTCAATTACATTATATCCTAAAATGGGAATTGTTTCTCTCTAAGTGTTATAGTTCAGGACATTATAAAATAATTTGAATGTGTAGAAAATATGATTAGTTTCACCCAAGCAGCAATTAACTACATGAATGTGTTGTTTTTTTTAAATAATTTTGTCTGAATGCATTCTTATCAGTTTTAAGTCAACTTTAGAAGGGACTACGCGGGCTTAATGTGCCTTAGCATGTTCACTAATTTGCAAGTAAAATTAGAATGCATATGACTTTCACATGTTTTAAAAACTAGAAATTTTTTTTATACACCTCCTTTTCTTTCTGATCTTAAATATTAAAGTTACAAATACCCTCCTATGATTTTATTTCTAGCCTGTTTTAGCTTCTAGTAGACCATCTTGAGACATGTTTTAGGACTCCCGGGTTAGAAATTCATTCTCTTGGTTGTCATTAGTGTGAACAGTGTTTTGCTATGAAATCTGTACTGATTTTGCTCAGATTCTAAGTTCAGTTCTGGGCTCAGATTTAGAACTGTTTCATTTGTGCTACATTAGCTACAACCAATATTTTCATTTTAGTTTTGGTACTTTAGAAATTTAAAAGTAGGAGGCCAAATTCTTAATGATACTACTTTTGTTTATCATCTTTGAATTTCTCTCTCTCTTTTTTTTTTTTGAATACAGGTCCATTTTTAGCAGAAACTCTAAGGTGCCACTTCATACCAACTTCCAAAGTAAAATCTAGGGATTCTTTAATTCCTCCTGCCAGTTCTTGGTTCAGCTTTCTGATTTCCAGAAACATTTTGCAATTCTATTGGTACAGAATCCACTAAAATTAGTGAGTACCACGTGCCACACACAGAAGCCAAAGAAAATTTCATCTTCATGAAATTATAAACAAACTCAAAGTAAAGCATATTAAAACATAAATGCCTCAAATAAAACAAAAGGAATGCCCTTCTCCCTTTGTAGCAGGTGATTTACATTCTAAAATCACAGCCTATGATTACAACCATAGATTCCATCAGATTCTTTTTTACAGCTAGGAAAATGTGCTTCTCAAGGCAGAGATCCAAATTTCTGAATCGTGACAGCAACAGCTGAAGACTAAAGATAGAAGTCAAAACAGCATTTTCTGTACATTTTCAGTTGTTAAAAAAAGCAGTTACAGTACATTATGTATGAAGTATACTGTTTTAACCCTGTGATAGCTCTACTGGGAAAAGATTTATGACAGAAAGTTTTATTTCGGGACTTCGTTATACACACATCTATAAAGTGGTAATGGCTCTTCTTCCTAATGTAATATTTTCCAATGTATTTTATATAGACATGTATAATCTTTATCAACAAAACATTCTTATTTCAAATAAACATTGAATTTACATGTGGCCCATTATATAGCTAAGCACATTCACGCCAGGCTATCTGCTTCACCTCTGCCTGGAGAGCTCTCCCTCTAGATCTTTTTTCATGTAAAACAGCACCATCCACCCTCTCATCTTGCTCATTTTTATTTTCCTAACAGTGTCTATCACTCTCTGACACTGTTCTTGTCTGTCACTCCCAAGAATAAAAGTTCCACAAGGACAAAGTGCTTTAGTTTTATTTACTACACTGACTCTAGCACCTAAAACGGTGCCTGGCATATAGTTTAATAAATGTCAGCTTAATAAATAAAGGTCACTTAGTTAAACTGCAAAAGTATTTATTTGTGCTCCCATGAAGCACCATCTGTCTCCTTCTCAGTCGCCTGAACCAAGTCCTTAAGCTAATTTGTTCTTACAGCCACTGAGAAGAGATGCTGATAGATAGATGCAAAGTGGACAGACCAATGGCAAGGAAAAGATTTGTCTTGAATTCATCATTACTGATGGCCTTTTCGCCACCACTGCTGGGGTACATTTAAAAGTCTAACCTTGGAAATGTAGAGGAATATTGCAATTATCTGTTGCTTAGCCTGAACACTTCTTGCTAGACAGAAAGCAAAGCAGACATGAACTTGTGACCTTCCCGTGGAGTAGCTGCATCACCACCCAGCAGGATTCGCTCTTTCAGATAGCACAATAGTAACACTGTGTATGGAGCATGATTCACAGGAAAAACAGGAGCTCCACCAAAGGCAGGAGGGCAATCTTTACAGACTACTATATGCAGAAAAGGCTTTCTTTTCATTTCAAAATGAGAGCCATACAATTTGGGAGATGGTTACTTGCCCAAGTGAGATTACATGTCCCTTAGGTGGGAAGACCCAAGATGCATCCACTGCTTCTTATTTATTTTCTTTTTTTCTGGAGTTGAGTTCCAATAAGGAGCTTCATTTTGATGTAATCAAAATGGAGTTCCAATATGGAGCTTCATTTTGATGTAATCAAAATGTTCTTTGAACTTGATTTTCTGTTTTTCATAGTTCAATAAATACTGGTTAAAGTGATGACAATGATCAAAGTTAGAGAATCATTTCAAATATAACTGAGTTAGATGGCCAAAAATATTTATTAAAGGAACAATGTTTAATGAGATTTTGAAAAATACCCATTAAAAACCCTATGTATATAAAAGAATAAAAGGTGAGAGATCCTTAAATCCCTATAAAATTCTAAATGATTCAGCATTCAAAACATTGAGTCTGTTGCCAAGGAGATTTATGGTAAGCATAGTAATTCTTTCAATTCTAAACTATCATTTATCCATAAACACTGTATTATAATTAAGAACAATTTTGCCATAGATAACATTATATTTCCTAGAGTACTTTTGATATTTTTTATTAAAATTACTAAACACAAAAGTATAGCAATTTATTTTAAAAATCTGTATTTGAAAATACTTACATGGAAACAAATTATACCCTTGCTAGACTGAAGAGCAATCAAGTAGGAAAATGACCCAAGTGAATGAATTATTTATTAGGAGTCTTTGCAAAGCCACCTTCTTCATCATCATAGGGCAACTCCTTCAAGCTTTCTGTTTCATACCAAGTATTTTACAAAATAATTCATGTAAATTAACAAATTACAACTTAAAATGTAAACGGCATTATGTTTGCAATGCAATGTGGTACATATATTTTGACAATATACTCCTTTGTAGGATGTAAAAAGTGTTATAATGCCTTACTGTTAAAGTGTACAGCTGAAACTTATTGGATTTTGTTAATAAATGTCACCATAAAATATAAGTAAAATTTTAAAAATAAATAAATGAATAAATAAATAAATAATCGTATACACATTACCACATTCATTTTAAAGTATTTCCTGTACAGGAGGAAATTCCAGTTCCAGTGCACTCCTCAGCTTTTATGAACAGTCCCCAGCTAGTTAACCTTTGGTCTACTTCCACAGTACCACTTCTTCTCCTGGCCCAAGGCAAGCTTTACAAAGCAAAGAGCAAATACCTCTAGAAAAACAGAGTAAGTTTCCAAAGATTTTATCATATAACATTTCTCTAAGAAAGAGCAAGAACAACACATCTCTGACTTTATTTCCCTGTAGTGTCCAGAATAAATCTACCTTTTTTTTAAATTCCAAAAAATATAAACAAAGGGAAAAATGTTGAGGGATCATTTTTATTTAATGCTTGAAATAGCTCACATAATGTTTAAAATAATTCCATGAGGTTTTACTATAGAAAAAAATTCATAGAAAAAAATTAAGGCCCCGATAATATAAGAAACTTAAAGACACTAGTTATGATGCCCCCAAGACTTTTCTATCTATAATTTTGTGTTCTTTTTATTATGCCAGTGGTTCCTCGAGTATGGATCTATAACCAACAACACCATAAACTATAACAATTGGAGTCATATTTTCTAAAGCATATTCTGGACCTATTTTTAAAGACTGCTACTTACTGGGTCAGAAACTCTGAGACTAGGACCCAGTAATGTGCTTTAACAAGTCTTCAAGTGATTGTGATGCATACCAATGTTTGTGAACCACTACATCTCACCATGCTTTCAGAGTTGATCACATGGAATTCTAACATATAATGAGACCAAAAGAAAAATTAAAAGGCAGAATTATATGGATCTGTAGGTCAAAGTTCCTAAATATGGATTTACTAAACTAGAGGACTTGGTCTTGAGTTAATATAGTGAGCATGAACATTCTCAAACTCAGAAATGTTTAGGTCAGTACGATAACTAGGTGTTATCTCAGGTGTCAAATCAAATCAATTGGTTGTGACTGCCTGAAACACAAAGATTAGAAGGTTTGTGAGGCTGCATTCAGCAGGGAAAGAA
Organism: Cynopterus sphinx; assembly: GCA_030015415.1. NCBI lineage: Eukaryota > Metazoa > Chordata > Mammalia > Chiroptera > Pteropodidae > Cynopterus > Cynopterus sphinx. The sequence continues at coordinate 86,223,661 of CM057387.1, forward strand.
TGCCATGATCAATTGGTAATGTCTTCCATGGGTCAGGGAGAAGGGAATAGCAGCATCCAAGCAGTGCAGAGTGATCAACTGTGAGCATCCTAATTATGCCAGCATCTGAATATTTCCCTATATATAAAGATCCAACTTAATATATAGATTGGGGGCCTACTGGAAATAACAGTGTGAACTTTATATAGAATCGAGTTGAAGCAATTTATGATAATTACAAGCACAGTCCTATTTGTTGTAGTTGGACACATCAGTTACTGATAATGCCTCTCAAGAGCATCTTTGAATTTATTAAAACTACTCTATTCTACTGGAACCTTAAATGCATATTACTAAGTAAAAGAAGTCAACCTAAAAAGGTTACTTACTCTATGATTCTAACCATATGACATTCTGGAAAAGGCAAAATTATGGAAATAAAAAGATCAGTAGTTGCCAGAGTGGGATGACAAGGAAAGATGAATAGGCAGAATACAGAAGATTTTCAGTGTAGTAAAAATACTCTCTGTGATACTAGAATGATGGATGTATGTCATTATATATTTGTCCAAACCCATAGAATGCACAATACCAAGAGTGAATTTTAAGGTAAACTATAGTCTTGATTGGAGGGGAGGGGCGTAATTATGATATATCATTATAGGTTCATCTTTGGTAAAAGATGTCCCACTCTGGTGAGTGATGTTGATGATAGGGAAGGCTATGCATGTGTTGGGATCAGGGGCATATGGAAAACCTCTGTACCTCCCTCTTAATTTTGTTGTAAACTTAAAACTACTCTTTAAAAAGTCTTTAAAATAAAATATTCTATTACAGCCATATACAGGGAGGAGATGGCTAAAGAGATTTGTAAGGAAGGCAATGATGACCTAGAATTTCCATCTTCAGAACATAAAAATTATTCCAACACCACATTTCTGTGCTACAAAGTTTTGTGTATTTTATGTTAAGATTGTTTCAGATTTGTTTGATGTGTGAATGTGTCTGTCTCCCCATCTAAACTGTGCAAACTCCTTCAAAGACACAGATCTTGTTTTGTTTCTCTTCATGTCCTCCCATAATATCTTCCTGCAGTCTTTTGTTCTTAATATCACTTCAATATTCATTAGCAAATAAATAACAAAAAGAAAAAAATAAATACCAATTCCTAAGTGTCCACTGTGTTCTAGTAGCTCTGAAGATATCACAATAACTTTGCACAATATGTATTTTTATTTCCTATTGTGCACTTAAACTCATGTTCTGAAAAGTAAGGTTCAAAGCTGAAAACCAGTGATTCCCGAAGGCTTTATTCAAACCCAGCTTTGCCTCACTTGAAAGTTCTTTCTACAACTAGAATTTCTTCTGTAAAAATCAATTATGCTACAAAATGGAGTATATATTTATTAATTTATACATAAATATGTAGTATACAAATATAAAATAGTCCCTGAGCTTAATACCTATATCAGTAAACTTATGTTCATTATTATCTATGAATTGAAGCATTTTTCTGTCACCAGTTTACCTTCAGTTTGGTTCTGTGGAAGTGGGACTATATGAAGGAATAGATCCATGTGGCTTTCCAATTAATAAAAAAAGGGGCTTGGTTTTAGAGCTGATATTTTTTCCAAGATTGTTAATTAGCTAATGCTCAAAACTGGCTAGCCCTGGGTTTTCCTGATAAAAACAGAAGGAATAGATTTTTCACCCAAGGGAACACTTTGCTCCTAGAACTCCACCTAAATGTAATCAAAAGAATGTACAAAACAAAATATTCACTAGACTAGAAATTCTTTAAGGCAATAATTTGTCACATTCAACTCTATGCATGGCACAAAGTAGACATTAAATAAACATTTAGTCCTAGAGAAGCTAAAAACAATAAAGTATGCAATTTTCTCTTTTTACTGAAAAAGTAAGAAGACTAGTTATGATATAATTGCATCTGAATGGGGGGCGGGAGGAATAAAAATACTGTCCAGAAACAGCCATGCAGAAAAAGTAAGTAAGTCAGAGTATATCAGATAAGATGTAATCCTTTATACTTTTTCTTCCACTTCCATTACTTTTTGATAAATAGCACAGACCTTCAGGTGATTGTCTCATCCAATTCCACATGTACTAATTAAAGAATATCATCATTCTTTGGCCAAAGCTACTTCCTATCCCAGAAAGATTGATACAGAAGATTACAAAGTGTTCCTTCTTTAGAGAAATACTCAGCTTTACCACAACTCTTTTCAATTAATCTAGACCTATAAAACACTGTGGAAAAAATAACCCCGAGACTCAAAAGGTAAAGATACATGAACTTATTGAGAACTTAAGATCTCTAATAAATACATAATCCAAATGACAGAAAAATCCTCTGTATAACATAGCAAATATGGAATTGTAGAGAAGTGTACAAAAACACTCAGTGAGCCATCTGAAGAAATAGTCTCCTGGCCTTTTAGGAGACTGATCACTTAAATGACAAACTAATTTGTAAAACTATTGGCAATCTAACCACAAAGTGTATACATCAAAGCACACCTGTATGTAAAAGTGAAAGGGACCTAAATGCTTAGAATCTTCAAAATTAAATATATCAGTTTTTTAAAAAGCAGAAAATCCAACAAATGCACAGTAATACCATTTTAACAAAGATTTCGGACCAGAGTCTCTACTCAGCCTGGCTGGAAAGAATAGTATGACTTCATAACAGAGAGAAGCAACAATGGGGGATGTTTCTTGGTAACAGATTATAGCTTTTCTATTCATAAGATACAAGACATGGCATTTAAAGGTCCAAAGAAAAAAGAGATTATGACCTACTTTGTTTCATTATTGATAATAATGCTCATTTTGAAAATTTCTCAAATTATATATTGTTATAGCTACAGGAACATAAAATATCTGCTTAGGCATTTTTGAGATGATTATTTCAAATTAGTCAACTTTGGCACTAATCATTCTCCCTCGTTTTTATTCTTGATTTGTCAAAAACAGCTGAAACTGCTAACAGCATCCATTCTGAACATTGCCAGGGACTATCATATTCTACTTTTGAAATAGTTAGAATAAATATCACTCTCAGCACTTCATTTCACTTCAACTATGTATCATTCTTCAAACTCTGCTGATGGCTACATGTGTACTATCAACTCTTTCTTTTATTCACTGATGGGTTCTTGCATCTAACTTGAATAAGGCTCTTCATGAAACGACTCCCTTAGGAATCTTCCCAGTATACCTATTACTATCTATTAATAGAATGCCTAAATGAGAACTCTGTACCACATAGATTTTCATAGCTGAGGAAGGCAGTGACTTGTTATTAACATGTCTGCTGCTTTCTAACAAATGCACTGGTACTTGAAAGAAAATTTAATGGAGATGTTTTATGTAGAAAAAGCAATCAAGTTATTGAATGACCCACTGCTATTTCCTAAGCACATATTCATAATATTATAAATTAAAATACAAGAATTAGTCACCTATCTCAATTGTCTAGAATCTAATCACTGGAGAATTAAGCTGATGAAGCCAAGTTCTTTGTGCCTCTAGGTCTCACTAATTCTAGTTTCTCCCTCTCCAACCCCCACTACAATTACTTATCTTCCTGAATATATCAAGCTATGTCTGTCGCTCTCTTGCTTTTGTTTCAAGGATCCCAAGCACATCTGAGATTAATTCCAATCCCTTTAGCTAATGCCTCTCCTCTCTTATCTTATAAAAGAAGTACATTCTTCTGAAGCAAACAGAAGCCAAGATCCCGTTCTGCCTGGCCCAGGCTTTCTTTCAGCCTCATCTCCTGCCAACACTCACCAAATATTCCCCCTTCCATGTGCATAGCACTCTAGCTTCACAGGTTTTCACATTTCCATAAATTTAACTACTCATGCTGCTCATTATGCTTGCAATGTTGTTCTCCCTCCTCTCTCTCCAGTGAATTCCATTTTAAGACCCCGGTATATGTCGCTTGATCGGCCCGCTCTTGGAAGATATCATTGATGCCTCCAGATTAGTTTTCCACAACCTCTTGGTATTTCCATTGCACTCAGTAGGTACTTCCACTATAAAATTTATTACATTATATGTTTGTTACTTACACAGGAACATATCTATTTTCTCCAGTTGTCTGTGAACTCCATGATAATATGGTCTGAATCTTAATGATCTTTATGATCTAAGTTTCTACCAAAGTGCAAGGCCCACTATCGACATATAGTCTAGTTAAGTGAATATTTAACACAACATATCATACCAACACCTCCAGTCAATAGTTTTTCCAATGCATATATCACTCTTCTGCAAGAAATGACAGGAAAAAACATAGTCTAGCTCTCACTCTTGGTCATGTATTTTAAAGTCATGGTCTATTGTTAGGCTTGTATTGCTAGATTCATATAAAAGAATAGCTTTTATGACCCTTAAAGAGTAAATAACTTACTTAGAAAATTACTTGTAATTCCTCATAAATGTTTAGTAATATCCACAGAATTAAATCAGTTTGAGTGCCTACTACAGTAAAAGTATAATAAAGAATTGCTGAATATGCAAATGAATAAAACTGTTACTATATATAAAAATGATGCTTTAGTTTGAAAAGGTAAAGTAAAAGTCATTCATACATTGTTTACTACTTAACCTAAGAAAGTTAAATAATGAAATAAACCTTTGGGATTGATATTTAGAAGTATTGTGAGTCTAAAATTATTTTCTGACTAATTCCTACCTGCTCTGGCTCAGAACTGTGTTAGAACAGAAAATGAGTAACCGCTGGTAGAGTACTGTCAAAGAATATTACTGAAATAGCAATTCAAAGCAAAACTATGAAAGGGTCATATAAAAACACAAAAGGAAAAAATTATTTATATATATATATATATATATATATATATATATATATATATATATATGATTTCTCAACTAAACAAGTGGCCAGGAAAGCCAACAGTTAATTCACTCCTAGCAAATAAAAAGAGCTGATACTTAAAAACAAATCTTTCATGCCATGTATGATAGTAATTAGTGTTTGTTTACTCATCAAGTATCCCAGCTGTCTTCCTCCTAGGCAGATGGTAGGATAGCACTTCCTAGCCCCCCTGTGAGAATATGGAGCATGTGACTAATTCTGATCAATGATTTGTAACAATGTAACCAAACAATTCATTGCCAAGGTGAAACACTCCAGAGCTCTTTTTGTCCTCTTGCACTACTCATAACAATTCTTGAGATGGCGACTGCTATCAGCCTTGGTTCCAGAAGGATTATCATCAATCCAGCTTATCTATACCCAAGACGAATGTAGTGTGTAGTAGGAGCAAGAAAAGCCTCTGAGAATTTGGAGTTCTTTGTCATAGCAGCATAACCCATCTACTCTGACTTATTCTGAAAAAAAGTAGGGTGTTTCCTAGGTAAAATCAAATAGAATGTTTTAGAACATCCACTATTTAAAGTAATAAAAAGGATCTGTGCTGTGCCAAAATGTGGCTATGATTATTTTAGTATAATTATTCCCATTCTATTGAAGTATAGAAATACTTTGCTTTCAGAAAAATCTTATAGTAAAAAAATACATATAGGTTGAGTCAGAATTACATGATAATATGCCTTCACTATGTCACTGAAATATTCCTTCTAATTGTCAGTTTACTCTGGTACACTGAAAATATGATAATTTATAAAATATAATTTATAAACTGCTTTTTAAACATACATCTCCTTGAGGTGTGAAGGCTACCCACTATATTACTAGCAAAAAAGCTAGAAAACATGAAATTTGTCATTGTCTGGTCCGTTCACATGATTAACAGGGAAATACAAATTATAAGTTTAATCTTTCTTGATCCATTTTTCTCATCAAAGAGCACTCTATGATGACAAACAATTCTCCCAATAAACAAACAAAGTAGATGATTGGATAAAGAAGCTGTGGTACATATATACAATGAAATATTACTCAGCCATAAAAAGAGATGAAATATTGCCATTTGAGACAACATGGCTGGACCTTGAGATAATTATGCTAAGCAAAAATAAGCCAGATAGAAAAAGTTAAAAAGCACATGTCACTTATAGATGGGATATAAACCTAAAAGCAACAAACAAACACGACAAACAAACAAAAGCTCATGGACATGGACAATAGACTAATGGTTACCAGAGAGTGGTAATGGAAAGAAATCTATGGGCAGAGATCACACACATACACACACACACACACACACACACACACACACACACACACGGACACGGACACCTTACTGTTGAATTGTATACCTGAAACTTACTAGATTTTGTTAACCAATATCACAATAAAAATAAATTTAAAAACATATTTTTGAAAAAGATAACTTCACATTAGTATAAGAATATACTTTAAGCAATAAGTCAAAGTTTAAAGATCTAATCAGTCAAGTAGGAAGGCGCACCACTCCTCACGGGAGGAAAGAAACTCAAGGCCAGGGACTGTGTGTGCCTTGTTTGCAGGCCTACTCTGAATGACATAGTACAAAATGCCTGATACACAGAGAAGACATTCAGTAAGCATCTGTGGAATACATTAATAAATACATGAGCTTTGGCAATAGAGAAGGAAAAGAAAAAAAATCCCTGAGGGATCCCTTAGAATCTTAGGTGCTTAAATATAAAAGAAGCTCCTGCTGGAGTTAATCTAGTCCAACCCCTTTTAAACAAATGGGTAGATGGAGCCACAAAGAAAAGTCATACATTGAGTTAATAGGAGAGCAGGGATTAGAACTCAAGTCGCTCTGCCCATTATTCTTTCCACCCTGTCATTCTATTCAATAGCAAGCACAGATCGGAGACTGCCAAGTTAGCACATTTTCCAGCTCTATCAAGTAGTCACATTTTGATGAGTGCCTATTATTTGTCAGGCACTGTGCCAAGCATTTGGGGAAAAAGTGAATAAGGTATGATTTTTTGCTTTATAGAAATTTATTCATGGTTACCTTGCTTCATTAACTGGGAACCATCATAGTTGACAATGTTTATATTCCAGGTAGGCTTTTATTTTTTTCAGCACAAAATGTGTTATAAGATGTCTTAAATTTATAGAAAATAAAGATATTCACTTTTAAATAAAAAAGCTGACAAGAGTCCTGGAAATGTTCACCATCGTTTAACATCTAAACCTATGGTAGTGCCTAATGTGGTCTGCTCTACATAAAATGCGCTTAATTTTTATTCCAGGGTGCCATCTTCCTGGACTGGACTGACTTTAACAACAAGATATGCTTTGTAACCCTTTGAGAATAGGATCCTGCACCAATTTCACTGAAGTTTGTAACCACAGACTATGCAAAGCTGAATTCTAATTAACAGAACAATAAAAGCTTTCTTCTCCTTGCTCCATGGGGAGATGAGATCCCTGAACTCTTTAAGAAGGCAGCAATTCATGTTGCTCAAGGTGTTCTCATCCTTCTAGGTTACCCCTGCTCACCTTTCTAAAACCTATCCTTGAATAAAAGGACAGGAATTTAATGAATTATTCACATGCCCCTGCTCCATAAATCTAGCACACACATGTCTCACTATATATTTGATTGTATGTGACTCTACCCCCTTCAAAATTCAGCAAGTTTATTGAGAATAACATTTTTTAAAATAGTCAAGCATGCTCAAGGCAGTAAAATAGAGCACAATGTAAATACGAAATAAAGCAATATGACTTCAGTCATCTACCCAGGTAAAAATCACAGTTAACAGACCATGTCGGAATATATTTTTCTAATCTCATATCTAAGACACACACACACACAAATGTTATAAAGTTGTATAGCTTGTTTTCACCACCTAGCAATATATTTTGAATATCTTTTCATAGCAGCAAGTATTCTGTAACATGGCTTTAAATGGTCTGATAGCAATCTATTAGCCGGCTGCATATTAAATCATGCTCATTTATTAGATAGGTAGAAATTTTACTTTTATCCAGAATTTTAAAAAATGCTTAGCAAACGGCTAAATATATTCTCTTTTGTAAACATCTATTATTTAGACTCATGTCATCATTATTTTATATTGTCGAGGACATTAATGAACACACTGTAAGCACATAGAATTTTTGGAAATTGATTTTCACACTATGGTTCATAAAAGTTAATTACTCTCGCTATATCCAAAAGTACCGGAAATGATAAATCTTGACCTTCTTCATTCTAATGATGCCTACCGAAAGCCAAGACTTAGTCTTTAGTTACAGGTGTTATTTTATTCCTTAACTTTTACTGTACTTTGAAATAATCTGTCTTGGAAAAGTTTTAATTAACCATTTAATTGTTTGGCACATAAACTGTGAAGGTTTTTGTAAGTAAACAACTATTTAACTACTTTAAAAGGACAGTTGTAGTACAAATATAGAACTATTTCACTTGAATCCATTTGAGTTGAGAACTGCTGGAAAAGAAAATGTGTGTGTGTGTGTGTGTGTGTGTGTGTGGTGCATATATGTGTGTGTATGCATACATGTGTCCAACTTAGAATAAATTTTGTCCCAGCAAAAGTGCTACATCAATCATTTAACAATAATACACTTAGGATTTTTAGAGGAAATATCTCTGGTCTTATCTCTTCTCAGAAACAAGAAAAATTGCTTTAGGAAACCTGTTAGAAATTGAATTCTTCTGACATTTCACCAGCCTCTTAAAATGCATAAAGATATGTATAAGCAGAAATGAAAATAAAAAGCGAGGAAAAAAAATCTGGATTCCAGGTAAGACTGTATTTGCACAATCCAGGCTCAACTAAAAAGCTTGGGTAACCAGTTTATTTATAAATCAGGATGAAAGATTCTGCTTCTTGGAAGACAAAGATTGTGTTATTTGAAGAATGAACAATGAGTTTGACAGTACTTGCCTCAGGCCAGTGTGAACAAGCTAAGGAGAAACAATTAATCAGGCAGTTAGTACCCATGTGGCCATAGGGTAAGACCATCCTGTAACTGAATTAAGAAACTTCATTTTCTACTTATGGAAGGCTAGAGTTTGACAAGGGATGGCGAGTTGATAACAATCAGAGTTAGGTGAGAATGTCAGAGTCATAATCCCCTGAGAAGCTGTGTTTGCTGCTGTCTCACAAAGGCGCCTTCCTACTGCCCACAGGCCAATTGTAATTCACAGCTGGGTAACCTTTCTGTAGGGGAGCTAGGGGAGCCACGGAGTGATGCCTGAAGCAATGGTTCAGCCGCTGTTCACTGATAGTTACTGCATATTCTTTTCTGTGCTGGGCATGCTGGAAATAAAAAGGGAGTTGCAGTCTCTCCCTCCCAGGAGCTGGGTAGGTGACTTGGAGGCAGACTTCCCACTGCCTAGAGTGTCAGGTTCAAACACACCACTTTCCTAATCAGTACTCGTGGGATTTTAAGGTTCAAATAAACTTTAAAAAAAAAAAAGCTAAAATAAATAAAAATAACGGAGTGGAAACCTGGGGAAGAGAAAAGTTTAGGTAGGGTGACAAGCATCCCGTGGTGTGCTGGAGCTGACTTGCCGCAACTTAAGAAAGTTGACTGTTAAATTCTCAGGACTTTTTCAACCCAGTTGATATTGCTTTGGGAGTTTTGAATCAGTGATGGTGGGAATATTTACACCATGAAAATCGACAAACGCTACAAATCAAATTTTGCTCTGGGGCTGTTGTTGCTTTCTGGAGAACCAGATATTAAACATGTCCTAGTCCACCACTGCATGCATCTGTTTTCTCAGTACTTTTTCAGTTTACGCCTGTAATTATTAGTAGCACCAACTTTTACTCTCAAAAGTAAGTCAGTCTGGATAATAAATTATATGACCCTCTTAATCTTAGGATACAGAGAACTATGGGCTTCAAGATAGGAAATTGACCTGCCTCATGAGGCCTAAAGAAGTAGGAACTGTAAATGTGGCAGAAACTGAAAGACAGCTATTGCCATTTCTTTTTCTCAAAGACCTCATGATTTTCCATTTTGCTCATCTCTGCACTTGCTCCATTTTTTTTTCCTTAGCTTTCTGACCAGGCTTTAAATGGCCTCAAATAATTTCCTGAGTCCTCAGATTTGGATGACATCCTTATTCCAGGGCCCTCCATGAACTAGCAATAGTCCCTGTATCTGTGCTTTGAAATTTTGAACAAAGGAATCTGATTTGGACAACTCCTCTGTTTGAGTCAAGCCATAGAATTCCTGCCTGTGAGACAATAGATTCTGCTGCCTTTGGGTCAGGGTTCCATCTCTGCCCAGTCAGCCATGGCTGAAAGGTGTCCTAAATCACAGAAGCAGACCCTCCCTGGCACTTGTTAGCATGAGGACATATCTACTACACTTAGTGTTATAGATCCTTCAGCCACACTTAACTGCTTGCCATTTCCTGCATTTACTGCACTCTTCCAAGCCTCTATGCCTTGGTTTCTGCCAGGAGATTCTCTCTCCACTCTCACTCCCATCTTCTCCCTTAAGGAACTCATCTTCCAGAGCAAAAGCCACATGTCAATCCCTCTTGATAGCTTTCTATAACCCTTCTCATATCCTTATGTATTTTTCAATCATCTATCTGTCTTCCCATTGACTTACTGTGAAGTCTGAACTATCAAACAAGACCAAGTGTTGCCTTGCCAACTTATTGAATATGTTACCTTAGGAAGACTATTTAGAATCTCTGAATAGTAAGGAATAATTATATTTACTTGCTGGGGTCATAAGGACTAACTTAGAACATAGCAAGGACTCAATAAGTACAAACTATTTATCACTATTTTTATTATAGTATAGGTGACTACACCTATAATAGAGAGGCTATAAAATTATAAGATTGTAATAGATATCGTCTCCCAAAGAGACAGTAAATTATACAGGAAACCCATTTACTTGCATGGTTCGCTCTCACTCCTTGCTGTTTTTCACATGTTGCAAGCATACTTCTTCTGTTCAAGATCTTTCACCTTCTGTTCTCTCTGCTGAGAGCTCACTTTTCCTAGATGGTATGTGGCTCATTCCTTTATTTAATTCAAGTCTTTGCTCAGTTTTTACCCTCTCAAAGGAGACTTTTAGAATCTAAAATAGCAGGCACCATCATTCTCTAGCCCTTTACCAAGTTTCTCTATATTTCTATCAAATGTTTCTACATGTGTGTGAATGTGTGTGTGTTCATTATCATTCTTACAAATGCAAATTTCAGCAAATAATTATTCCAACCAAATAATTATTACATTTTTTTCACTGCTGAATACTAGTACCTAGAAGAGTATAAAACGAATAAATCTTTCCCTTGTATACATGCAGTGTTCAATAAACGTTTATTGATTTTAACTAACTAGATAAGTGCAAAAGTATAAGCATGTATAAGTGGAAGTTAAATTCAGAGAAGGAAGCCTTTATGATCTTATATTTTTACAAGGCCTTACAGTATATAAAGTATGTTCACAGGCATTTTTTTTTCTTACTTTTATACATCAAGCTTTCTAGAGACACCTGGTGGCTTCACTGGGCACTGCTTAGAACTACAGATGGCTGTAGTAAATGAGACTGGTGCCCTTGTCATAAAGCAGGGTAGATTTTTTGGCGGGAGGTGTGGGGGGCATTATTTATTAAATGGATATGTGTATACAAAAATGAAAGTGTATGTAATATCCTCCTTGGCATTTTTGGACATAAGAACATATCTATTACACTTAGTGTTACAGATCCTTCAGCCACACTTAATTGTTTGCTATTTCCTGCCAGAATACTAAGCACGCGTAGTACATATATACTGATAATTTGGTATTATTCTTATCTTTCTTTCACAGATGAGGAATATGAGGCTCGGCGAGTTTGCCCAAAGCCAAGAGCCAGAAAGTGGCATAGCTGGGACGAAGAGTCAAGTTTCTCTGATTCCTAAAGTGATATTAAATTCAAAAGATAGATTCCCAGGTCAGGAATAAAGAATGCTAGCTCAAGAATTTCAACCATTAGCAATCATGAACAATATTCTTTGGCAATTTGCCCTTGCCTGAATTTCTTTTTCTCAAAGATGAAGATGAATACTGTCTTCCAGATCTGCCACTGGCAGAATTTGAAGATGGTGACTTACCATCTTTGCTGTGCCTTAGGCTCCTCAAAGGAAAATGTGTTATATAAATCCACTGTGCTACCATACAAAAGCAAATATTCCCTTCTCAGTCACTGATTCACTAGCACAGTGAAACATAACTCTAAAAGGGACTAGAGTCTTCTGGAATCTCCCCCAGAGTCCTGCTGTTGAGATAAAGATTCTCAGACATGGGCATTAAATGATTGCTCAGGTGTAAAAAGCTAAAGATAATAAATGTAATAATAAAATTTGGACTTTTATATAGCACTTTGTATTTTTCTTAAGGTAGCTGTATGAGAGACAGAGAGAGTGAGACTAACTGATGATAGGAATTGGCTCGCTTGATTATGGAGGTCAAAAAACACCACATCTCTGTATGTAAGGTGGAGAACCAGGAAAGCTGGTGGTGCAAATCAGTCCGCGTCCAAGGACCTGAGACTGAAAGTGCCAATGTCCAAGGGCTGGAGGAAACTTCCCAGGTAAAATAGAGAGCAAATTCACCCTTCTTTCACCTTTTTTTTGTTCCGGCCGGGCCCTCAAAGGGTTGGTGGCGCCCACCCACATTGGTGAGGGTGATCTTCTTTATTCAATCTACTGATTTGAACACTGATCTCTTCCAGAATCACCCTCATAGACATACCAAGATATAATGTTTTACCAGCTCCTGGGAATCCTTCAGTCCAGTCGAGTTGATACATAAAATTAACCATCATGCTAGCCTAGATTAAATCAAATATATAAACTGGATGGAGTAGGAATGAAGTCTAAGTATCAAATCAAATTACTTTTTTAGTTGAATCGCTGAATTCAATCTCTTTTCCTGGGGGTGGAGAGGCAATGTGAAGAAGTGGAGAAAGCCTGGATTTAGCAGTCATTGCTGCCATTTATGAGTTTCATGAACTCAGAGTGAATCACTTAACCAAACCAAGCTTCTACAACCTCACCTATAAAAATGAGAGCAACAACATCTACTTTACAAGAGTATTATATTAAGAATAACATAGTTAAGCAAATAAAGGATCTGTGATAGAAAGACCAACCCCAAACTGGCAGTTGCTCTTATTATTTCTATTATTATTGCACTACCACCTCCCAAAACCAAGTCCATTCATTTGCATGGACCTGCCAGAATACTTACCATCAGCTTTACTCTCTGACTTGCTGTGTCACATCTGGCAGAAAGTTCACCTGTTCCATGGGCCACTCATCCTCTGTGTCAAACATACTCATCTCTTGGTACCCTACTTCCCAGCAATGTGCAATTGAAAATTCCATTTAAATGAATTCAGTTTTCTAGAGAATTACCACACATAAACACTACAAAACACAATGGTACCTAGTCTTCCCAGATTTAGGTGATTGTTATAGAATCAGAAACAATGAAGCAAATATAAAATATATAAAATTTGTATAAATGCTTATCAGAAGGTACTGTTTCAAAACTAGCATTAAAATTATTGTCATGTAGATCATAAATATCCTGGGTCTACCTTTGTGCAATTTTCAAATGATTATCCATGTAGAAGAGGTGCACTGGGTATTTAAATCTGCAGGAAGAACAGTGATGTTGGTCCTACAGGAAATGAACTGAATAGTGTGGCAATGCTGCCCCCTTGTGTTGAAAAATAAAACAAATAAAAATATTTTATTTCTGCTTTTTTGGGACAGAATAAATTCAAACTTTAAATGACTATTTCAATATACCCCATAACACTTTTATGACACATGATTGTAAACTTTAATATTTCAAGAAGAAATTTTAAAATATCCTGTTTACAATTGAAAGTGAGATTCCATAAATAAAAATCATCTGTAATATAAATCACATTGGTCTACCGCCCTTCTAGTTTATACAGCTCCCTCCACACCAAAGAAAAACATACTGTTATCAATCACCAACTTTGAAAAATCAATACACCATAAAATATACATGTATATTTTGTTCATTATTGATTGGTCGGGTTTATTTAACAAGGGAAAGGTGTTCAGGGCCTGGGGGATTAAGTGACATTGTGGCATGGTATGGAATCCATACCCACTGCAACTCTTTTCTACAGATCATCTTTTAATCCACTAACCTAGATAATTTGAATGCAATTCTTACTCATGTGTGCTGTGCATCTTACTCATTTGCTTTCTTTAAAAATAGGTTTTATTTTGCTTTAGTTTGATTATTATTCACTGCACTATACTTTGAGGCTATCCTGAGAAATTACTCAGGAATTTACACTTCCCTCTCAAAGTTTATCCTGAACACTTACTCACTTTGAGATGACTAATGAGGTAAATCATCACTGAAGGAGCCTTGTTATTCTAACTAGATGCCAAGAGAATAAAATTGAAAACAATGATCATGTGAAATCACCATGGGGAATTTGTGCTTTCAGGTTTTCTATTACAGTCATAAAATGACATAAAACATGTACACCAGAAGTAACTATTTAGAACCTATTGACAGGAGAGTACCTCTTCTCCTTCTGTATGGAATCCATGCCACAATGTCACCTAAGGACCTATTGCCGGCCAAGTGGTGAACACCTAGTGGAGCTGCTATGCTGACAAAGCCAGCATTTTACTCTGTGGTTTATAACTGTCATGTCCTTCACTATGATGTTCTTCACATGTATTTCCAAACTTTTCTCTATAAAAAACTTTCATTATTTTCTTCTACAGTATGCATGTTTTAGAAGAGTTTGGATATCTTTCCTAAAATCAATAACATAATTTGAATGAATACTATATACCAGACACCATGCTGAGAAGTTACAATGCACTCATCTGACATTCACAACAATCTTATGATTCTCAGATGGGACACTAAGAATGCTTAAGGGACTAATCAAAGCTCTTACAATTGGGAAATTATAAAGCTCAGATATGAACCCAGGAAATCTGATTTCAGAACTGATTGTCTTGACCTCAATAATACCATTTTTTCACGTGGTAACTACTGTAGTGATATTTATTGATTACTCTTTTAACCAGAAAATTGCAAATGCTTGTTGGCCCTGTCATCAATATTTCATTTATTAGAAAAGAGGTCCCAAGGGTTTAAGAATTTTGCCTGAGGCCATAAAACACATAGGACAGAGGCATGATTCAACCACACATCTTTCAGTCTTCTAAAAGTTGTGCTTCTTCTCTTTGAAAATGAAAATGTTGGGCTCCTTGTTAAAATTATTATGAATTTCAAGGTGGCAACCAAGCATTAAATGAAGAGTTGAACCTTTCTGATTGTGGGACCCTGTGCACCAGTCACACACCCATGAAGCCAGCCCTGCATCGATCTCCATGTCCAATAGTTGTAAGGATATTTCAAGGAACAAACATGAAAAACATCTTTACATTTCTTTGTTATAGCACCGTTGGCTATCCTTTTCATATTCTTTTTTATAGGCACAGCTCAAAACTATCTGAAGAAACTTTCTAGGAATATCCAAGAAAAGAACAAAAAGATATAGCATAGAAGCAAAGAAGGAAGATAGCACTAGAGGCTGGTAAATGTCTTGGTCTCAAAGGCACAGAACCATCGAGATTACCTGAATAATAGAACTCATGAAGTAAAGATCAGAGTCCAGTCCTCTTCATTTGGAGATAAGAGGAGACAATGAAGTGAGTTGGTGGCCTTTTTGTGAATTATTTCAACTCTGGGGTCTCAATTTTTTGTTTTAGAATAATGTCTAACTAAATTATTTCTCAGTGGCTCCCAGAACTAAAATTCATGGCATAGCATAAATATTTTAAGTATATACTCTCTGGAGCCATGTTTGTTCTAAAAGTTTTTTTTAAATGAGAGTGCTTTAGGTCCAATTCCTCCAGGAAAACATATTCTGAGACAGATTTGCATGCAAAAGTTTATTAGGGAGTGTCCATTGATCATAGTTATCTGTGAGAAAGTGATGGGAACAGGCTTCTCAGAAAAACTGAACTGTGACATGATCACGATAAAGGTCTCAAACAACTCCATAGGGAGCTCTGAGCTAGGGTGGTCCTTGCAGCGTTGTGTTGGCTTAGGCACACATAAACAGATACACCAACAATCACTGGATGCAGTCAACCCTTGAGCAAAGTTGTCCCCTTCAGACAAGAGTGGATAGTGGTGTGGTACCTACACTCCCAGCAGCTGGGGAAATGAGTGCTTCAGGTCTAGAAGTGGGTAAAGAGGGGATGTTGACAATACTCCAAGATGTACACCATAGAGATGATACAATTTTATTCAATACTCATTCCCACGATTAATAATCAATAATAAACTAAGGGCTTTAATGACTTTCTGCTACAAAACAGCTGGATCGTTGATAGGACCCAATTAGTAATATACTGCTATGCTCGCAAACCTCAGCCTATCCACAAAAAAAAAAAAAAAAAAACAGACAGACAAACTTTAAGCAGGGCAGCCACTGAATGCAGTGAGCAGTGAGAGTTGAGGAGAGGCAGAGCTGCCTTGAGAGCAAATGACCGTAACAGCACTGCCAAGGGATGCAGTGTGGCAGGAATACAGACTGTGAGACCTTTATCAAGTCAGGCCCTTAGCACCTTAAAATGATCTCGGTCAAGGGTACCCCCGGCTCCCAGAAAAACAAACCCTCTCTAGATGGAAGCCACCCCAGTTTAAGCTGGCAGGATTCCCATATAATATAATCAAGTAATAAGCACAGGTTAAAATGTCACAAAACATATTATGGCAAGCTGCAGTGAGAAAGAGTCAGAGAACTCCAACTACTACAGGTGTTGGAACTGTCCAACACAAAAGATAAAATCAGTAGGTTTGAAATGTGTAAAGAAGTAAATAATAAAATTACAAAAAAAAAAAAAAAAAAAAGAGCAATATCACACAATAGCTTTGCAAGATGTTACCATTGGAGTAAACTAAGTAAAGAGTATACTGGTAAAAAGTACTTGACTACATATGAATCTACAATGATCTCAGAATAAAAGGTAAATTGAAAAAAGCTGTGAAAGCAAAAAGACAAATCACCTACAAAGGATAGGTGGTCAAACCACAGAGCAATCTTCTGAACAACATGAAAACCAGAAGAGAGTAGATACAGATATGCATTATTTATGAGACACTCCAAAGATATAAGGATATGGAAATTTCGAAAGTAAATACACGGGCAAAGTCACCCTAAATAAATACTTACTAGACAAAAAACAAAAACAAAAAATCAGACAAAATAGAGTTCAAGACAACTGCATTATTATCATTAAAGTGAGTCAGTATATAGTGATGAAAAATTCATTACTTCAGTTATACATAAAAGTTCTAAAATTAAATTGAAGTAATAAAATAACTTAAAAATTTATTAATCAAAAATTGATAGAACTATAAAAAGCTACTAGCAGATAGATATCAACATACCTCTCTCCATTGCTTATAGGTAAATCAGAAAAAAAATAAATTCTTAAAAAATAGAAAAGAAACATTTGAAAAATTGCTCAATTTTATTAGTAATTATGTAAACACAAATTAAAGCCATAATGAGATACATTGCCTACCAATTAGACTGTCAAAAATTAAGAAGTCTGACAATATCAAGGGTTGGAGAGTATATAGATAAATAGGAACTTTTATACAATGCTGGTAGGAATGTACATTTTAAACCACTTAAAAAATAATTTGGTGTTTCCTAGTAAAATTCAAAGTGTGTAGATGACATCACCAATGAATATTTCTTAGAGAAAATCATTCACCTATGTACCAGGAGACATGTATATATAAAATTGACAAGAATGGAAACAAAGGTTGCAAGATTATTTCAAGCTCCACCTTAGTTCAACTCATTTATTATCCAGGTATTTCTGAAGGTTTGCTATGCCACTGGAAAGTCACTGGAGAAACACACAAGGAAGAAATTCTCAAAAACTCAAAGAAATACAACCTCTACCTATATCTCTTCTATATCTACATTAAAATAGTGTTTATGTGATTTAATACTCTGAGTGTGTGTGTATGTGTGTGTGCACGTGTGCATGTGCCTGCAATGTATTTTTAAAAATGTGACTTTGAAACATGAAGGAAGGAGTGATTAATTTTGCTTGAAAAGGAGAATGGCTGGTGAAAAAGCTTCAGAAAGAAAACAGCGAGATGCTCTCACTATTAGTTAAGCCCACACCCTTTTTTTCCTGAATTAAAACAGGACCTTTTGCCCAAGAAACTAAAACTACTGCTCTTTAAAATGTGCTAAGTTGAGACCATCTCAAACTTTAAATATACCCCATTAGAAAAAATGAAACTGTGGCAATTCCAGCAGCTCTCTGAGAGCTGCGACATATCTTTTAGAAGGTACTGCCTTCAGCTTAAATATCAGGAAGAATTGCTGACAGTATGCAACAGCCCATATTTAAACTACAGGAAAAAAAAAAAACTGCGGAATCTACTCAGGACTCCTCTTAAAATATCCCAGTAGCTAATCAGTCTGGAACCAAAAGACATTTGAGTGATTTCTGAATGCCATCCCCATACTTACGGTTCTCTATTTGCTGTGTGGTGGATTTCTTTTTAAAAATCAATGTTTTTATTATCCCACTTAATTTAGTTAAAAATGATTTTTTCAGTTCCTAATATATTCCAGGCACTCTGTTAAGTCTCAGAAATGCAGAAATGAGTAAGATGGTAAGACACGATCTCTGTCCTCAGGAATTCAGAAGTCAGTTGAAGGCTAACATGTAAGCCGGTAGCTGACTAATAGATGTGTTCCTTGTAACATCAGAATTATGTTTACAAAATTCAAAAGTTGATCAGGAAGCCTCCCCCAAAGAAGCAAAATATCAGGTGGTTTTGAGTGACAAAGAGTGTGGTTAAGATGAGAGAAAGAAATTTAAAACCCTACTCCTGAGGAAGCAGGCTGAAGTACCCCAATGAGCTTCACGAGAAAGAGTCTTGGTTGAATCCCAAGTCTCACTGCTGTGAATACGAGCTTGAACCCTTAAATCCTTCACGTGTGTGTGTGTGCATGTATGTGTGTATGTATGTTAGCATGCACACACATGCCAATTGGCTTATTGTCATATTATAGTAATGGATTATGCCTTTATTGTTGTCATCATTTTTTTCAGGCTTTAGGGAGAAGACATATTTCTGAGTAGAGAATGAAATTTCCATAATAGTGTGTATGTTGCCCCAGTATCATGCTTGACTTTAAAAAGAGTATTTCAAAAACTGTCCACACTCTGGAGAAGCACTTCTCTACCTTTCTTGTGTCAGGCCTCAAAATAAGAGGTCATTGAGTCTTAATACTTAAAGGTTTATGGGCTATGCTAGAGCTGATATTGAAATAGACATGACTTGCACATTGTAAAACAAATGACAAATTACTTACATATGTCTTCTCATATAGAACGAATGTAATAGATTTTCTAATAATATATCATTTTCCAGCAGTGCTAAGGTTCCCTTTTTTACATCTCTCTATGTTTTTACTCATGATTCTCAAGGAACTCACAAATTGGTGTGGTGTTTTCAACAGCTACACATGGAAACTATGGAATATTTTGTAATATTAAATAATGTTTATTACCAATAAATTTGTATATATAAATCTAGATAAAAAATGTATGAAGAATGATACAGATAATTTTACATTGGCAACTAGATAGATACTGGACAGTAAAATTTTAATAGATTAAGTTTTATAAATATTGAATAAGAATTATTAAAATTTTCTAAAATATTAAATAGCTTTCTACTTTAACAATTTAAAATATTATTGAAGCTATGTTTATGATGCTGGTGCTAAATATTTAGCAAGAAAAAAGTTTTAAAGACAGAATTTGGGCCAAAATCCCAGAAGCATTCTTTGAGCCATGTATAGTTTGTGGTTTGAACTTATTAAAAGATAGAGTCACAGCTAGGCTTTTAGTGATGATATTATATGAAACAATCCAAATATTACATACAGTATTTTGCAGATCTGCTCAGAAAGGAACATCTTAATATGATATGTATCAAATGATGTGTAAACATGATAAGAGATATAAAAGCAAAACAACAGAATATCCTCAACTAGAAACAAATCATTAAATGAGACGATGAAATCAAAGCAATTAGCAAAATGCCTGGCTCATAGAAAGTGTTCAATAAATGATAATAAATAGTAGCTTGCTTGGTCAACATTGGTTCATAGCCCACTATTTAAAGAGTAATCTTAGGGACCAGCTCTCAGGCCACCTCCATAGGACATGGAACATTTTTCACCCTTGGATTTCAGAAGTACCCCTAAGCATGCCTTGGTGTTTGGTATAAAACATAATTAATTTTGAGTTTGAAATAATCTTCAATATTTTGGTATGAATTGTTGCTTGCTATTAATAATTTAGCAAAAGCACACAAAAACACTAACATATGGGTTTGGGTACTTCATTTTCAAAAGAATAA
This sequence comes from Cynopterus sphinx, assembly GCA_030015415.1. Lineage (NCBI taxonomy): Eukaryota > Metazoa > Chordata > Mammalia > Chiroptera > Pteropodidae > Cynopterus > Cynopterus sphinx. The sequence continues at coordinate 86,244,070 of CM057387.1, forward strand.
AAAGCATTTTTAAATTTTTTGAAAATCTTTTTTTAAATTGAAATAAACTACATGTGAAATACGTAACATAATGACATTCCAATAAAATATAAACAAATTAGGAAAAGAAAATGAAAATATTTCCTTGATCATAAAAGATTGTGTACAAATAAAATTGAGTCTACTTTCTAGTCATTCTACATTTTGATAGTTTCAGTTAAGAGATTTGAACAAAGTAAGCATTATACTTCTATTTTTTTACTTTCTTTTAATATTTTGGTATTAAATATATTTATTAAAAATTAAATAAAACTATGCATCTAAATATTGCTTCATAGATGTGGAAAATATATCTATATGTCACAGTAATCTACTTGCTTAAAATAAATATCTGAGTTTTTTTCCTGAGATTATGATAATTTATCATATGTGATCCTCTTAAAATGTGTAAAAACGATATATTATTTCTAAATCTAAGTATTCTTTAAGAGTTTTAATGACAATACAATACAGTTTAGAGCCAAATTTCTCTAAATTTTAATTGATAAAAAATATTATCTAAGGACTACAATAACTCAAGAAAGGTGGTCTAACTTAGCAATATTGTCTATTAAAAACTAGTTCTCTCAACTTTATTACTCATAATTATGCTGAAATAAAGGCAAGAAAAACAAATGAACTAGAATAAATAATTAATTATTTAAATAATTAATTAATAATCAATAATTATTTAAATATCACTGGATCATTCACAGACCATTCACTATACAAAATAATCATTAAATTTAAGAATCAAATTATCATTGATATTTTGCCATTTGCAGTTTTATCAAAGCCAATGTTCACATTTAAAAATTTTTTTATCATTATGAAGGTAGGAGGGTTATTAGTTTCTTGGTGCCACTGTAAAAATTTATCACAAATTTAGTGGCTTAAAACAACACAAATGTATTACCAAATAATTCTGAAGTCTGGAATTCTGAAATAGGTCAGCAGGACTGCATTCACTCTGAAAGTTCTAGGGGACACTCTGTTTCCTTGCTTTTTCCACCTTCCAGAAGCTACCTACATTCCTCACTCATGGCACTAAACTTCTCCAACTTTTGCTTGTTGTCACATCCCCTTCTCTGATTCTCCTGCTTCCTTTCATAAGGATCCTTGTGATCACATTTGACAGATTATCCAGGATAATCTCCCCATCTCAAAGCCTTGAATTTAATCACATCTGCAAAGTCCCTTTGTCATGGAAGGAAACACGTCACAGGTTTCAGGGATTGTGAGGGCTGTTATTTTGCCTACAAAGAGGATGACCTTTTTTTAAGCTTGCTCTATTTGTTGTAAATATAAATATATGCTGTTTGGGCTTCCAATTTGTACTCTGGCTCCAAGCCCTATATAAATGTTTGAGGTGGAACTGAAGTTCCCCCAAAGCAGTAGCCTACATGACAGGAGGGTCTTGACACAGTAAACTAGAATTAGGTCTGTTGGAATCAGATACAGAAGAGAGAATTCTTGCATCTCTCTTGGCCTAGCACTGCTTAGGGGTACTTCTGAATTCTGAGGTGAAAAAATGTTCCATGTTCTATGGAGGTGGCCTGAGAGCTAGTCCCTAAGATCCACTGCAGATAGGGGGCTATCAACTAATGATGACCAAGCAAACTGTAATTTATTACAACTTATTGAACACCTATGAGGTGCTTTTCTAATTGCTTTACTTTCATCATCTCCCTTAATTTTCAGAACAACTTTAAAAGGTATCATTATTATCAGCATTTAACAGGTGCAGAGTCTTAATAACATGCTTAAGTGACAAGCTGCATTCAAAGCCTAGTTTGCCCGACTATACAACTGGTGCTTTTAATCACTATAATACATTTCCATATTTTATGAATCATTGTATCTAATTATACACTAGTCTGAAAATTCATTTTCCTTTTATTGTGGACAAGTCATTAGGAAAGTTAAACGTTCCAACTCTACTCTGGCAATTAAGGGTTTATTTGGCTTGAGTGCTAAATGGCAGAGCACTCTCTGAGGCCAACAGGATGGTATCAAAAGTGATCATTAAGAAATTCCCTGGAAAAGTGATCCTCAAATTTTAGAATCACCTGGAAGCTTTATTAACACACAGATTATAGCTCACACTAAGTTTCTAATTCCACAGGTCTGGGATGGAGCCAATAATTTTCATTTTAACAGATTCTCCAGTGATAATAATATCTTGGCTTAGAGATCACACTTTGAGAACTTCGTCCTAAGGAAAGGTGTTCCTCAAGGGAGGAGAACCACAGTGGCCAGAGTAGAGCCACAGGTTTCTGCCATGCTTTTCTCCACAGGGAGATCCACCTTTCATTGACACACCTTGGAGTATCAGGATTTGCTTCCCCACAGTGGAGATTCAAACCAAGCTTACAATGATGGGTGGAGTTTTGATAGCTAAGAAGGAGAAAATGAAAAGGGCATTCGACTGCAAGTGGGAGGAAGAATCTCAAGCCATAACCAGGAATTTATGTATGAGAGGAAATGGGATATAAGATGAAAGACAACTTTAGTGCAGGCTTAGCAGAGGTTCAATGAAAGCAACCATAATATCTTATTTTTATGTGGGTTTTCATTTTTCAAAACACTCTAGCATGCATCACCATTTTTCAAGTGTTTATAGGGCACAGACTGCTCATTCTGCAGTATGCTCAGAGCTTTGGGGAGCAAAGAACAGGATATTTCTAATTGTATACTGCTTTCTGTCAACTTGGGAGACAATGACTTATTTCCAGACCCTTCAATAACACTGAATCCCTGAGCTGAACTTATACATACTTTGCTGGCAAAACAAAACAAAACAAAACAAACAAACAAAACCCCACAAATTTCCAAACTCAAACTGAAAATATAAGAAATTAAAATTTTATTCTCAACCATTTGCACATTACTTTTGGATTATCCTCTTTATCTTTCCTTTTTTAAAACCTTCTGTCCCCTTCTCAAAAATAGTGTATACTAGTAGAGACATTTTTACTTACACATGGAAAGCAAAGAGGAAAAGCATTTTCACACTATGTACACCATTCCAAATGGAACAATGTGTCTGAAAGTACTTGTTCTATAATCTCTCACTCTCCGACCATTATAAAGGACAGGTAAGAAGAAGAGGGAAACTTGAAAAAATTAACAAGGGTCACAGTAGTAATAACATTCTCGATTTGAGGATTCTTAGAGTCATCAGACCAGGAAGAGAGATCTCATTTGCATGAGAGAATCCTTAGTAGAAGATGGTGAACTGGGCACTTGGGATTTATGGCCAGTGGGACTAAGTATAATTCCACTAAAAAAAGAGAGAGAGAAATAAACACAACCTTCCTAACCAAGCCTAGAGCATTATTTCTAAACAGTTTAAAGAAATATATGTTTTGCCTAGGATACAGAATAACTCAGAGTTTGCTAATCATTACAACTCATGATATCTCTACATTGTTACAATGGATGCTACTGGTGTCCACCCAGATCTCACCCTCTGGCTGGTGCACCCCTCACCCACACATGGTAATTATTGGAGATAGTAATACAGAGAATTGCCCTGGACCAAACTGGAGCATCTTGCTTGAGATGCTACACCTTTCTCCACCTTCCCTCACCACATTGCTGGCATGGAATACAAAAGGCCAGTCCCCTTGCCTCAATGTGACACTAGCTCTGTCTGTCACCTGTACTCTAGAGTATCATGTAGGATCAAACCGAAGTTAGTCTTTACTGAGATCACATTCTTGCTAGGCATTTTTTCCCCTGCTTTGTTCTGTTTCCCTCACTGTCTCCCCCTTAGAGCACATTTCAAATAAGCACTTAAACAAGGATCCCTATCTCAGGTTTTGTTCTAAGAAACACAATATAAGACAGTTTACACTAGGGCATTCCTGAGAAGCAGACTCTAAAGATAGGAATTCTGGAATTGGATCATTTCTGGCTGGATGGCAATGAGAACCCTATCATTGGTGACAGGTAAAGTATAGATAGCCCTTGGAATGCTAGAGCATTTTTCTGGCTGCCACCTATGGCAACCTGTGATGGAATACAGGTGGGAGGGGATGCAACAGCCATAAAAACATTCCAGGTATTTAGAGCTATGAAGAAATAACTATAAGAACTGTGGAATTCGTTAGCTGTTGCTATGTACCATTGATTGAAGAGAGAAAATGATAAGTTCAGTTCTATTAACAATTTAAAGCAAAGTATGAGGACAAGAGGGATTCTTTGGCAACATTTAAAGAGAACTTCTGATCTTATAGCTGAATGGCAATCACAGCAAAACAGGAACAGGACTTAACTGTTAGCAGAGCTACAGGAAAGGCTGAATCTTGGCCTAGCCAAGCCTCTTACACTAACTCAGGTCCTTGATAGGAAAGCAATGGGGTCTGACACTTAGAAGTGGATATCTGAGTTGGTAGAGTTAAAAAACTCGAATCCTGAGGTCCTTCAGAATTTTATGGGCCTGAAGAAATAGCCGATTTCCCCTTTTTAGAAAATAGAGCCACACACACACACACACACACACACACACACACACACACACACACACACACACGTTTGAAGTTCTACGAAGATCTCAAATGAGGCAAATGCCTTGAAAGATAATTCTCAGAATTTGCCCCACTACCTCCTCTCTGGGCTCATAATTAAAGTCAAATCTCAGCATTACTTGGCTCAGGAAGTGCTGGGCCAGCTAAGGCAAAAGAGAAAGTATTTCCCTACAAATCTTTGGGACCTAGATACTGCAGGACCATCATGAACTAGGAGCAGCTCCTGATGGGACTAGACCAAGAGGAGATAATATACAAAGCTGGATTAAGGAGAGTTTTGCAATGTGGTAGTACTTTACAGCAATATTAATTTAATACCCTGATAAGGGCCCTGATGACAGTTGAAACAGGCTCTTAAAATGGCTCTTAAAAGCTTGGGGGAAAAGCATGTATTAACCACATGCACTCACAAGCACACACACACACATGCTTACATACACAAAGGAGATCAGAACCAATGAGCAAAAATTTGAAGTCAACCATCTCCAAAAGAATAGCTATTCATATGCCCATTTCCTTGGTCCAGAACACATCAATTAAAGAAAGACTGCAACACTACAGCTGGTTCATTCCAAACTATAGAATATAGATTGATGCTGACAACCACAGATACCATCATGGCCTTCCATTAAAAGTATATGGAATTCAGCTAATGAACTGAATCCTAACCAGTTTTGTCACTCAAGGGTTAATGGTGGTCATTTCTCTGGATTCCTGAGATATAATTGGAATGAATATATTTAGCAACTGGCAGAACCCTAACTTTGTTCCTTTAACTGTAATGTTATAACTGTTGTAGGAAAGCCAAAAAGAAGATCCTAAAAGTGACCCTACCACCCCTCCATGAGGATAATAAATTTTAAAAAATATTTATATCACATCTGTATTCATTTCCTCGGGCTATTATAACAAAGTACTACAAACTGGTACTCACACTGGAATACAAGGTTTTAGCAGAGCCATACTTCCTCCAAAGTCTCTAAAGGAAAACCCTTCCTTTCCTCTTCCAGCCCTGGTAACTCCCAAGCATTCTTTGGCTTCTGGCAGCACAACTCCAATCTCTGCCCCTTTCTGTCTTACCTCTCTCTACCTGTCTTACCTCTGTGTCTGTATCTGTGTCCAAATTCCCCTCTTCTTATAAATGACCACCTAACTTCAGGATGAATACATCTTAACTAATTACATCTGCCATGACCCTATGTCCAAATAAGGCCACATTCGCAGGTACAACAGATTAGAACCTCAATATATCTTTTGGGGTATATAATCCAACCCACAACAGAATCTCAAAGGAATGGCAAAAATCAGTGCCACCTTCAAAATCTTAAAGAATAAAGGAGTGGTGGTCTCCAATAGGACCCTCTATAATATACAAGTCTCACCCCTGCAAAATCTAGGGACCACAGAGGATTACAATGGACTACACAAGTTAACCAAGCAGCCACATCAATTGCAGCTACTGTACCAGATGTGATATGTTTACCAGAATATATTAATACAGTCTTAGCTACCCAGTATGTCATCACTGAACTGACAAATGTTTTCTTTTTTCTTATCAGAAAAAAAGATCAGAAGGCGTTCCCATTCGCAGGGACAAATAACAATGAACATCCACAGTCCTGCCCCAGGGCTGTGTTTACTCTCCTTCTCTGTTACAATATTGTCAGAAGAGCCTTTGGTCATCTTGACCTTTGGGAATTCCAATTCCTTGATCAATAAAAATTCAACTATCATTTTATCTGCCAAGGCTTACACACCAGCATCTCTACACCCAATCTTGCATCTGAGTTAGACGAATATTTCCAATTGCTTGACAATAGCCCAGGCTCATCATTTGCTTTCACGTAAATATGTTCCTCTTGTGTTCTTCTTAATCTTGGAAAATTATGTAGCAAAAATATATATGAGAAATGAATGATTCAATGAATGAATCGTATAACATCAATACAAGTAAGAATAGAACTATCTGAGAACAAAAATTCTAAACATTTGAAAAATCTGACAACTTATTGGACCTTTGCTACTAAAAATGCACATAAGTCCAATAAAATACATTTGGAGGTTACGACTACCTACCTGGAGAATTCAACATTTTTCATTCCAAAATATATATTTAACCTGTAGTGTTTCCAGTTTCAACAAATGGCACCACTTTCAACCCAGTTGCTCAAGCAAAAAGCATGGGATTGGTTTTTGATGCCTTCTTTTCCCATACCTCTACATGCATCCAGCAGCAAGTCCTATCAATGCACTTAAAAAAAATTAAATTCTTTTACTTCATTGGCAACAATTTGTTTCAAATCACCTTCCTACAATAGTCTCTGCTTCCACTTTACCCCTACAATTTATTATACCCATAGTGGAAACACTATTTTTTTTAAATTAAGTTTACGGAGGTAACATTGGTTAACATGATAATATATTCCAGGTGTACATTATCATTTGACATCTGTATATTCTATTGTATGTTTACCACCCAAAGACTAGTTTCCTTCAGCCACCATATATTTGATCCCCTTTACCCACTTCACTCTCCCCCTAAAATCTGATGATGTCTCATTGTTGTTTAAAACTTTATAATGGCTTCCCATTGTTTTTAGAATAAAACAAACTTTTTACTACTATAGCTTATAAAAGACTACGTGATCTAACTGCTCTCAGTTTCTTCAATCCCAACTCCTTTCTCTCCCTCTTCTGTGTTCCAGTAACATTAGCCTCCCTTCTATTCGATGATACTAGGTTCTTTCCCCAGTCCAGGCTTTTATATCTCTCTCCCTCCCCTACTTTTTGCATATATTGGCTGTCTTTTATCATTTGGATGTCAATCAAATAATATCTCTTCTTAGAGGACTTCCACAGCTACCTTGTCTAAAATAGCATTCCTTTGCTCAGCTTACAATTATTTTATCATATCACCCTATTCATTTCCTTCATCACATTATTTCATTTTGTAGTTTTTGTTAATTATTTTGTTAATTATTATAATCACTATTGTTATCAGCTTGCACCTCAATGAACAGACTCATGCCTTTCTCAGTTAATTAACCAATTTGCTTAAGATAGCATTAATAAGTAGACAGAATAATAAAAAGACAAAATGAAAATAATATTCAGCTCTTATCACATTGGCTGGCCCACCCAGATGTAAGAACCTGCACAAGTGGATGTTTTCTGTCTGAGGGGCAACCAACTGATTAGCTTGGGCATTCTGTAAAACTCTTCTTGGCATGCAAAGTATAGCTAGCATTTATTTTGAATATTAACATTTTAAATTTAATGGATTCAGCTGTATAAATATACTTACATAACTTATTTAAATTTGCATATTTGAAAGTTGCTAAGAGAGGAAATCTTAAATGTTATAAAAAGAAAAAAATTCTATAACTATGTATGGTATTGGATGTTTACTAAACTTATTGTGGTGATCATTTTGCATTATATACAAAAATTAAATCATTATGTTGTACACTTGAAACTAATATAATGTATGCCAATTATATCTCAATGTAAAAAATGAAGTCTTTATTATAAAACCCCATATACTGATGATTATATTTTGGTTAAAACAATTTTTGTTTGTTTTTGCTTTATCTTAAGAAATAATGCCTTCCTCACAAGGTTGTTATGGAATTAACTTATTATTAGAATCATATTTGCCAGATCCTATCTTAAGCACTTTCTATATAGAACCTGCACTTCCCATATTCTAATACAATTTTCACCTGATTGATAACAGAATATACAAGCAAGATTTTAGATATCTATTGTCCATATATCTCACATACCTGAAATAGGGAGCCCAGAGGCAGGGTGGTGGGTTACAAATTGCTGACTTGTAAATTGCAATGCTCGATGCACAAGTCAGAAGTACAGTTTCTGTAGTCAAAAGATTTCAGTGGGTGGTAAGAAGCCTGGGAAATGCTGAACAGATGTGTGTGTCATCAATTTCCCATCCTCACACCAACTTTTGTTGAATCGATGGCATTTGTGCACTGGATCTGTGGGTATTCTGATCTTTAAAACAGGGCTTTAGGATATGTAGTTGAGAGCCCAAAAGTATAAAATATTTTTACTGAAAACCTCCTGAGACCATAAACTTGTGACAGACTGTGGGAACAATAAAATACATCCCAAGTTTCTGAGCCACAACCTCAGTGGGCTGACCATTTTCCCTTTTTGTGATGAGAATGGCTGCTTCCAGCTTTCCAAAAAGCAAGAGGGAAACTGACACCACTCTTCCCAATGGAAGTGAAATTCAGGGCAGCGAACATTAAGGACATCATATCTAAGTGAATAGTTGCCTAAATAGAATCATCATGTTCACAACTGAAACATTTAGAGAAGTGAAGCACAGCCCTCAGGCAGATGGAGGTGGGAGACAAGCAAACTGATATTTATAATTTTCTTTGAGGGAATAACAAAAGAGAAGCCAGAATTGTTTCTTATGAAAAAGTGCACCATTAGGAAAATCCTGAAACAAGACACCCTGCCTTCTTTATCTTTATGTCCTCTCCTATCCAACTGAAAATGCGAGGACAGTGGTTCTATTGTATCAAGATGTGAGCATTCTTAAAGCACTACTTTCATCTCACACCTGGGAGTTCAATCCCAAAGGTCAATTGGCATGGCATAGCAGGAAAAAACGCTGCCAGACAAAAACTCATCTAGAGCAAGATATGCCTTCGGCTGAAAGGAGAGCAGAGGGTACGCTGCCCTTATTCTCAGCAGATGACCTGAACTCCTACTTCTCTGAGAAAATCTAGGCCAACGTCCTCAAAATGTAGTCCCCCAGGTGAGTCCCATTAAGAATCACCTGAAGAATGTGTGAGAACGACAGAGTCTCAGACTCTATCCCAGATTCTCAACTCTAGGTTGGGGTCCAGCAATGTGTTTTCCAGTAAGTCTTACAGGTGATTCATGTTCTCCAATATTTGACAACCACCAATCACCTCTGGAGATGAGATTCTTCAATTTCTCTCCTTGACATTTCCAATATATTCATTCTGCCTTGGATTTACATATCAAAAAAGACAAGATTTCTAATCTTGTCTACAGTTCATCATTTCCCCTGTGCCCTCCCACTCTATTCTATATCAATTACTACCCATATGTCTTATCTTCAATCTCTCCCCAATCTTTAGGTTCCTTCTGTTCAGAATTGTCTCCACATTCTAACATTTCTCCACAATCATGTCTACTCCAACCCACTTCCATTCTCTCACTCTTTCCTTTCACTAACAAAAATCTTAAGTAGTATTTTACACTATCCTTTCTCCTTCAGTTCTAATTTATGCTTTTCTGAAGTTTTAGCTTGTCCTCCAGTATCACTTTTAATATCACATCCAATACACAAAAGAATATATGTACCTACCCAACAGAACTAGAGCATTACTAATGCATTGCTGTGCATTCCGACCCACCCTTCTGCCTCCCAGGCTCATTCTTAAACCCAGTGCATTCTTATTTCACAACTCTATGAAGACTTTCACTGGTGATACCAGCGTCCACTAATTAAATTATTCAAAGGCCTTTTATCAGTCCTCATCTTATACTCTGTGCGATGTCTTTCATAACCAAACCTTGCCTGTGGCTTAACTCTCCTTTTGTAATAATTCTCTATTCTAGTTCTCCTATGGTTCAGAGTTTTCATTTTCTGCCTTTCCCCTGACTCTTCTTCTTCCTTATTTGGCCTCATATTATTATTATTCCTTAGGGATATACCCTTAGTTCAAGATAAAAATTGATCCTGATTAATTTCTTCATACTTGGTCTGGACAATCTCATTCATTCCATTACTTCATTACCAACTGTACATCTGTGATCTCCAAAGTATTATGCCAATACAACTTTTTAACTGCTTCCAGACAATGTCCACTTAATATATGTCTAAAGTACTTTAAACCCATCCTATTCAAAACTAAATGCATCATCTTTCATTTCATGCTTTATCCCACCCCACCCTCTGCCATTTTTTGGGCCTTCTTCTTGGCATTACCATCCATCCAGCTGGGTTATTATCTATGATATTTACAGCTGCTGACATTCATTGTTCTTATTCTTTGTCTCCACCACCCACCCCACCCCCCTTTTATTGACTTCTCTAGTTTTAACTGGGCATTTTATTTGATCTTATTTTTCTCCTCTCTTAGAATATCAATTATAGTTTTTTTAAAAATAGTGTTTTTCCTAAAGTTTTCAATATTTATTTTAATTAATCTAAATCTGCCTTACTGTGTAGTGTAGGCACTTTAAACCAGAATAGCTCCAATTGCTCCCTCCTGTCCATTATGGCATGGCTGTCACTCATTTCACTTATCTATATATACTATTCATTGTTACTATAATTACTTTAATCAGTTGTGTTTTTTATAGTCAATAAGTATTAGTTAAGAAAACTAACATTATTTATCTTCATTTCTTTTCTTGCACTCTTTTTTTCCTTATGTATGTACAAATTTATGCCCTATATCATTTTCGTTTTCAATGAATAACATTTATTATCATTTCTTTGAGGGCAGGAGTGTTGATGATAAATTACCTTACTTTTCATTTTTTATGAAAAGTGTTTATTTCTTCTTTATTTTTGAAGAATAATTTTGCTGGTTACAGAATTATAGGTTGTTAGGGGAGTTTCTTTCAACATTTTAAATAACAGACTCTACTCCCTCCTTGTTTTTATGATTTCTAACAAGAAGTTTGCTGTAATTCTTATCCTTATTCATCTATGTATATCAGTGATCCCCAAACTGGTGCTGCTAAGAGAATCTAATGCCTGATGATCTGAGGTGGAGCTGAGGTCATGATGCTAACACTAGGGAGCAGCTGCAAATACAGATGAAGAAGCTTCACTGGCTTATCCACTGCTCATTTCCTACTGTACAGGTCCATGGCCCATGGTCTGGGTACCCCTGCTGTATACAGTTTTTATTCTTTGGCTTTTAAAAGATTTTATCTTTGTTTTGGTTTGCCTGTAGTTGGAATATGATATGTCTAGGTATAGACTTTTTGGTATTTATTCTTCTGGGTATTCTCTAACCTTCCTAAATTTGTAATTTAGTGTCTGTCATCAATTTTAGAAAGTTCTCAGCCATTACTTCAATATTTACTTCTGGTCCATTGTCTTTTCTTCACTTTTGATACTGTAAATTGTGTATCTTATACCTTTTGAAGTTGTCCCATGGTTCTTGGATGTTCCATTGTTTGTGTTTTAGATTTGGGGTTATTCCTTTCTCTCTCTCTCTCTCTCTCTCTCTCTCTCTCTCTCCCCCCCCCATTATGAAAAGTTTCTGTTCAACTAACTTCCACCTCAGTGATTCTTTCCTCAGCTTTATACAGTCTACTGATAAGCTCATCACAGGCATTCTTCATTTATATTATAGAGTTTTGATTTCTAGTATTTCCTTTTGATTCTGTCTTAAGGTTTCCACCTCTCTGCTTTATGAACTCATCTCCTTGATTGTTGCTTACTTTTTCCATTAGAGCCTTTTTATATTCATCAGTCATTTTAAATCCCCTTTCTAATAATTCTAACATCTGTGTCACATCTAGATCTAGTTCTGATGGTTGCTTTGTTCCTTCAGACTGTGTTTGCTATTGACTTTTAGCATGTCTTATAATTTTTGTTGTTGTTGAAAGTGCAACATGGTGTATCAGGTATGAGAAACTAGGCAAACAGGCCTTTAGTATGAAATATGGTCTTAATCTTGCCAGGGTTTGGCTATGCTAAATGTTTGCTATAGTTGTGGATGTGGGAGGCTTCAAATTTTTCTAATGTATTAGTTTTTGTCTCCCCTGTTTCCTTTAGGCTTTCCTAGGAACTCCTTCTTAGATAACATGCCTCTTGTAGTTTTTAAAGCTATAATCCACTCTTGTTATGCTGCAACCCTGTTGGTATAGTGCTAAGGTATTTGGGAGAAGAAGCATTCCATAATTTTCTGATAAACTTCATTTTTTTAGTGGAACTATATCACAAGTTTTTGGGCTTCTCTGCCCCTTACATAAGATAGGCAGGCTAGAGGAGGCTAGCATTGAGGAAATATCCTTCCTCTAGGGCAATGTGGCTCTGGTAAAGTATTTTACCCTGAAGAGTAACACTTTCTGGAGAGCACTCTAGGCATATTTTACAATGGTTACCTTATTCTCTCCCTGTGCCACAGCCAAAAGTGATGCCCACTTCCTTGTATTCATGCCTTTGCACAATCCCTCCCTTTGTATGGGGTCTAGACTCAATGAAGAGAACATGTACAAGTGATGAGATATCACTTCCAAGATTAAATTGTAAAAGCATAGGCCTATAGAGAGGCCATGTGGCAGGGGTCTGATGTTTCCAGTGAAGAAGCAGCAAAACCTGAACCTGTCAACAACCGTGTGAATGAGCATGGCAACAAATCCTACGCACAGAGGCAAGCCTTGAAATGACTGCAACACTGGCCAATAACCTGTTTCCAGCCTTGTGAGAGACCCAGTCAGAGGCACTCCGATAAGCCACAACTAGATTCCTGATCCTGTTACTTTAAACCACTAAGTTTTAAAATTATTTGCTATGTAGCAATTTTAAATAATACATGTAGGGAAAATAAAACTACATAAAATTACATAGCATATTTAAAAAGTAAATAAATACAAACTCTAAAGATAAAAAATATAATAATCAAAACTGAAAATTCAATATGAGAGTTAACATCAAAGTAGACATAGTTGAAAACAGAATTATCACACAAAAAGAGAAATCAAAAGCAATTACCAGAATAAAAGCCAGAAAGAAGAAATGATTTAGAACTATATATATACATGTACACAAGAGAGTAGAGTCAATGGTTGAATATTCTCATACTTTAAAAAAGTATCCAGGTAATTAAAGTAAAACAGACATGTTATGAATGAATTACTAATATGTGATGTTAGCTGATTACATGATATAAACTCTCTGGATAATAGCTAAATTCTCCATTTCACTATAAACTACTGGCACCTAGCATGAGGCTGTTGATGATACTTGAGACATGGTTTCTGATTTTCACAGGGATTTATTGGCTAATGTTTGAGCAGAGAGAAACTAACATTTGTTGGTTGCTTAACATATTGTTTTTACTAAACTAGGTACCTTATAGAAATTACAACATTTAATCCTCACAACAGTCTATGAGATGAGTACAATTGCCCTTTTCATACAGATAAATATATTCAATTTACAGAGGTAGAGAAGTATGTCCCAAATATCAGAGTCTGGATTTGATACTTCAGGCAGGACAATTCTACAATTACCACAGTGTCCTTGGGTTAAATGAACTTAAACTTTACAAGGTACATTTTACATGGAGTGTTATTTTAATAGGAACAGCACCAACACCTGCCAAAACTGGACTTCCATTGTGCCAGTCATCACTTTTTAAGTTGCTGGATTGTGAGAAACTTCTAGGGAAGAGTCCGGGATAGTAATAGGAATAATCAGAGAGCTCAAGAAAGCATATATGTACCAATAGCTGCAAAGAATTTCAATATTGCAACAACTAGCACCATTATCCCACAGTCAACCTGCTGAAAAATATATCTGTCTCTAAGACTCCAAATCTGTGATTACGCAGAAACATAACCAAGACTAATGACAGAAGCTGTGTGATCAAGTAAACAGTGTGGGATCGATATGTCCATTTTAGTTCTCAATGATTGGCTATGAGTGTTCTAATGTTAATTCAGCTGAACAGAAGGTGTAAGTCAGTGCTTCTCAAATTTTTAACTTGTTCTCCCTAAAATGTGTTAACATGCTTCTTTATTACATACAGTCTGGTGAATCATTTCATGCTAATAACTGTGATACCTGGTATTTCAGAGATATAATTCTTAGTGTATTTGTTGACTATCAATTAAAAGATGTCTTACAACAGCCAACAAGCACATACTGAGCTGCTCATCAGCACTGTGGCAAGGGTATAAGGCACAACATAGGAATCACAGATTTTAATTGTTTACTGGAAAGGTATTATACAACAATTTAATATGTTCAATCCTCCTTAATAAGTGATTTAAACAAAAAAAGGGATTTTAAAAGCACTTAAAATATGTGATGTACAGAGAAAACATTTTTTATTTTAACGAAAAAGCTCCATGTTGTGTAAGCAGCCTGTTTTTGGAAAAATGTTTGAAAATTATACAGAAGGAATAAAAAGAGAGAAAATGCTAATTATTAAGTATATGATAATACACATATTCGAAGCAGTGTCATGGCACAATTTTAACCACACTGTTAAGATGATATGCACTTGATTAACTTTTAAACATTAGATTAAAATAGCTCTTTCACAAATATAGACTCTGCAAAATAGTCCAAGCACAATCTTCATTCCTCTTTTAATTTACAATGGAGTGTTTTATTTTATGGTTAATCACAAACTGAGATTAGTAAAGTGAGATTATAATAAAAAGAAGCTAGGAATAATTATATGTAGAATACAGCAGTAAAAATATCTCATTATATAAGTATACATCTTTTTCCTTTAGATACTCTGATCGGATTTTACTTTAGCTTTATTAAATTAAAACATATCAATGTTCACTAAATAGTTCCTTTAAAAAAACCCATAGGCACTGATTTTGTTTCCCCTTGACATTAATAAAAATGTATCTTATTTCTTCCTCAATAGACTCCTTCCAATCTAAAGAGGTAGAAAACATCTCCACTGTAAAAAGCCTCATCTTGCTACCCAAAGGGAAACAAATTGTCAAAATGTCAATAGCCTTAGTAATTCCACAGAAAGCTATTATCTAATAGCAGGAAATTGTATTTGGAGTAATTGGAAAATAATACTTAAAATTGACATTTAATTTTGAGGCTACTCACCACTCCTGGCTTACAGTTGTAATAGCAATGCTTGGAAGTGTCATCAAAGGTAGCGTGGTTGGTCTGGAAATGCCATCACCCTCGGGAGTCCTGGCTCTTTCACTCTGTCTTTGGGACAGTGGTGGTAACTGTAAGTTTCCTGAGCAACACCTTCTCCCTCTCCAGAGGTCAATCCCAAGTGTGTTACTGGAAGAACTGTAGGATTTACTCAAGCTACATTCAAAATAATCTTTAACATTCTGGAGGAACCACAGAGAAAAAAAAAAGAAGAAAAAAAGAGAAAATTCAATTGTTTAAAATGATGCACAGTAGAGTAATATAAGAAACTAAATGATCATGTCATAAAGTCCTCATTCATTATCTCATAATTAGCATCTAACATTGACGTCAAAAGCTATTAAGAAGAAATAAGACAGGGGGAGTGAGGAGTTAATTGTCAGCTTTCAGAATAAACATATCAGTTGCAGATTCTTGGTGACCTTTAGGACTGTAGATAATATTTACCATTTGTGACATGTGGATTAGAGGGATTTTTATCTTCTTTCTCTTTTTTAAATTTTTTTCTTTCTTCCCCTTTTTTTATTTGCTAAAATGAAAGCTAATAAGTGAAAATATATTTATAAATCAATGATTTCATTCTGCAGCATGAGAACAAACTATACTAGCTAAAGTCAAAGATTTCTTGTTTAGTATTTGAAAGTAAAAATATTTTCTATCACAGAACAGCAAGTGGGTGACTACTATTACTGTTTCTATAAAAAAAGGTATTCTCAGGGTTGAGGTTTCTTTTTGTTATTATTCAAATTATATAGGGGCTTAGAAAAAAAGGATATCATTTATTTAGTCATGAGTTGAACTACCATATTCAATACTTGCCCTAATGCTGACATGAATGGAATACTTGTGAGAATATAAAGGCTTTGTACCATAATCAATAATAAGAGTTAGTCATTCTTTTTCTTATCTCTTGGTGATTACCATTCCTGGTACTGTTCGAAATGGGGGTCTCAAATGAGCCTGTTGTACCATTCATACCAGCTCAAAGAAAAGGTTATAGCACTGCAATTGGTCACTGATAGCAACTTAGAGTCTAAAAGATATAATTGCTACTCTCTACTCTTCCCTTAACAGAAAATAATGGAAGTCCAAGCATCAGGCCAAGGTCTCTCAACTGAAAGTCATCTGTGACTCTAAAAAGATTGGTACTTTCTCTGAGCCCTACTAGAACTAGACTTCCTGAGATTTAAACGAGCGAATGTCTTTGTATCCCCCACTCATCTATCCATCCCTATTCTAATGCACACAAGAATAGTTAACTCAGGTTTAAGGGTTTGTGGTCATTCAACGAATATTTGTTGCATTTCTATTATAGTTTTGCACTGTGCAACTTAAGAAAGATACAACAGTAAAAAAAAATGGAATAGTAAATGTTCTCCAAGAATTTTATTCTAGTGATTTAAACTTATCAGATCCACACAAGATATTTTGATGATGGAAATCTGGGCATAAATAGGCCTGACAATTTTCAGAGGCACCACTCTCCCTAACTTAAAATGAATATCATCACATTTTCTTGTGCTTGACTTATGGTTTTAAGATAATATTTATCTGAGATTCTGTAGAACCATAAGTTGATAACAGAAAAAAGAAAAAGCTATATTGAATATTCCAGACTTTGAAATAATCTGGAATGTGTCCAGTGTTTCAATGTTTAGTAACTGGTTATTATATTAAGTGCATTGTAGGTCTAGTACTTATTGCAATTAGTGTGTGTGTGTGTGTGTGTGTGTGTGTGTGTGTGTGTGTGTGTGTGTGTGTTAGAAATACGAAGCTGAGATGAAAGCTCAACATACATGTTCCTTTCTCAAAAAACTTAGACTAGTTAGAAAGACAGAATATGCTAAGTCTTCCTAAAGAGATTTAAGAACAAACTAAAATTCAGAACTCATACTATGTCTCAGTTTAGCTTCAAATATGCATGTAAAGAAAGTACTATCTGGAAAGCAAAGTCTTATGTACATACTTTGCCTCCTATGCAAAAAAACACTATATCAGAGAACAGAAATAAGTAAATCATTTAGTTCAACCATCAATCATCATAGCTTCCTAATAAAGTTATTGGATACTTTTTCTTCTTTAGAAAAAGGAAGTACTACCAAGTAGGGTTAATAGTGGTAAATGAATTAATTGGGTTCTTATTTGGTATGTATGGTACTTATTTGAAAAGTAATAAAACCAAACCCATCATAAAATATCTTCCACACTGACTTGCCGACAAGCTTGAATTTACAGATATGAAGTCATACTTTGAGTTTAAAAATGTGTTTTAAAAGATCTCATATGGAAAATGCATTGCCACAAAAGAACATAATGGAAAAGCTTTTTAAAAATTAAGTTAAACATTGGAATCCTTAACATTGTTTTATAAACACTCATTAACCCATGTAGAGTTATTCATAATTACCTCAAACTCTCTAATTCATATTCATAATTTATACAGTATTAACATTCTCAAAGGCAAAAAAAATCCAATTTCATTAATTCTTACTGAATTTGTGATTTGGGGCTATTTTCTTATTGTAACCAGCACTACTCTGGCTGTCTACACCCATTATTGGGTCAAATATTTTTGGGAAAGGAACGTTAATTTAAATGTTACCTTTGGAAATCATGAATTCTAAAATGTATCACACTGGCCAAAATTAATTTATGTCTTTATAATCCCAAGGGAAACAACCAAGTTTTGGATTATCATGTTCTTGGATAATCCTTGTTTAAAAATCAATATTTTGCCAATGTAATTTCAAAAGGTTATCACAAAGGAAGATTTAGTGTGAAACCCTAAATCTAAATAGAAAAAGTATGCAAGGAGGAAGGGAAGGAGTTGAAATAAATAGAAGTATAATAAAATATCCCTGATTTAAGGGTGAAAACTTACTTCAAGAGTGTGTTATCTAAAATGTAAGGTCTACTAAGTTGCTTCTGTTGTAAGGAAATAGATACTCTGTGTAGTGCTTACTATGATCTTTTGCACTGTACTCAAATGCTGAGGTGCACAGTGAAAAGTTCTAGGTCATCACTGTTCACTAAAATAAGGTGAAAGCTATAAATGGGAGCCAAATGTGTAATTTTAAGTTATCTAGTAGACACAATAAAAG
Source organism: Cynopterus sphinx (assembly GCA_030015415.1). NCBI lineage: Eukaryota > Metazoa > Chordata > Mammalia > Chiroptera > Pteropodidae > Cynopterus > Cynopterus sphinx. The sequence goes on from CM057387.1 coordinate 86,262,615, forward strand.
AGTAAAAAAGAAATTGGTGAAATTACTTTTAATAGTAAATTTTACTTATTCTGGTATATCCAAATTATCATTTCATCATGTAATCAAAAATTATTAAAGAAATATTTTGCCTTCTTTTCTATTTGTACTACCATATATATTCAAAAGCCAAGATCTATTTCATGTTTAGGCACATCTCCATTTAAGAGTCACACACTGCTAGTGGCCACTGTGTTGGACATTGCAAATCCTGGTGATAATTATCCACTCGGGTAAGGTTAATAGTTGTAGTGCTTTTCTTTTAATGAACATTCCTTTTTAAATTTTATTCTATTGTTACTTTCAAGTATACAGTTGGTTAGACATTTATATAGTTTATAAAATAATCCCCCTAATTGCTCTTTCTCTCTTCTGGCTCTCCACTTAGACATTACATTAATGCCGACTGCATTCCCTATGCCATTTTTGCACATTCTTATATGAAATATCCCCATCTTTTGAGTGTGACTACCATTGCTGTGGGGAGGTTCAAGATTATTACTGGAAGAATACAATAAAAAAGAAAGAATGATCGCTCATCTTTACTAGATGGAATGCATCACTTAGTTTTATTCTTCCAAAAAATAGAATCTTGGGCCACACAGTACACAAATAGTAGTAAGGAATAATCCTAAGATTTTTTTAAAGAGGAAAATGATTTCTAAATTCCAGAAGTTTCCCTTTAGAAACCCTAGCAGAGCACAGAGGTCTAAACATAGCTTTTACTGTCTGTACTGACAACTTAGAATATAAATTAAGGGACGTTCCCTTGTGGTCAAGGAGCAGGAAAAGGGGAAATAAAGAAAAGAAATATTATCACAGATGATGAGAAAAGAACACTAACGAGGTCCTTCGACAATAAAGAGTAGAAATAGCAATGACAAAGAGTGTGTTTTGGAAAGCTCAAACTGAGGTCATCTCCAAGTTGCTGAGAAGACAGCACTCCTGCTGTCTACCTCACATTTCAGGAGTCGGCAATGTCTGGATCATAGAAACACTTAGTGACAAAGCAGTGGTATTAAACAAACTTGCCATCCCTTTAAATAAAATTATGGAGTAACTTATTTATGCAGCAGAGAAAAAGTGGGTGGAAATAGGCAACTCTGACTTGTGCAACTTACATCATCAGCCGTCACCGTCATCACACTCCTGCTTTTCTTCATTATACAGAAGAAAAATATCCCCTCTTAGGATGTGTTATTCAGTGTAGCTTTGCTGACAATTTTTAAGACCTACGGGGGTGAAAAAGACACACACACACACAAAAAAGTTTTGATCTATAGTTAAATATAAAGATGTGGTTCATTTGTATTCTTTAAACTAACATTCGAATGTATATGATGTACATGCATAAGTAAATATCACACTCTACTAAGCCAATTAAATCTGACATCTCAGAAAATATAAAATCCAAGAAATCAGTGCAAAGCTATTTGGGAGGAGTAAAAAAGAACAGACTATAACAATTGGGTTCCCAAATAATAAATGATCCCTAAGAATATAAATATATTTATGAGGGGCTTTATACTTAAACAGTACTTTCCCATGCAATATTTAATTTAATCCCCATGACAGTCTGTGAGATCCTTTTAATTTTTACTTTTTTTAAATCACAAGTTGCCAACAGCACTTTATTTTTTTTCTTTTTGATGTCTTGTTCTGCAGTTTCCTTGGCTCCTTTTGCCTGGATGCCAAAGAGGTGGGCATTGGTACATAGAAAAGACCAGTCATATGAGATTGCTTTTATCTTTTTTTTTAATTGAGAGAACAGAGAATCAGAAAAATAATTCAGCCAAGGTAACACAGTTAACTCGTTTTATGTTTTAACACAGTTAAAACATAGCAGTTTTGGACTTTTAGGAACACAGTTAAAACAACAGTTTTGGGATTTAAAGAATATGCTCCCTTGAAACTATTGTCAAAGAAAAGATAGAAAACTATTGTCAAGAAAAGATAGAAAAATAAATATGAAAAAACCAGGCATACAATAATCTACAAGAGATCATGAAGAATTCTGAGTTTGCAGAATTGAACTGGAAATGATATACTATAGAAATCATCGAATTCAAAAAGGAAGTGTTAGTCCATATGGTGATTTCTCAAAATCTTGGTATAAAAAATATCTTGCATTGTTGCTAAGCTCAAGAAGCTCCGATGTTCTCTCACTCTGTACATTTAAACTCTTAATACATGCCTGATTTGAAAAGTCTCCTTCTTGAGCATGAAGATATATATAGATTAAGAGCATGATGAAATTGTAGCTATGTGACTAGGAATACTAAGTAGTGGCATTGTACCATCACCCAGGAAACCGGGGTTGAATTTCTAATGCATAATTTGACTATATTATGCAGGAGTTGGCAGCAAAACTGACAGAGTAGATAAGAGATTGGGTTGAGGGGGAGAAACTTTGCCTTTATTAGTGTTGTAAGGAGAGAACCCTACAGGTTTTTCAGGTATCTGATTTCATTGGCCAAGGAAAAAAAATTTTTCATCATACATCAAGGAATGTTTATAATTCTAACAGAAAGAGGAAGAATTTTAGAGCTTTTACTCAAAGTCTGCTTAAAGCCTAACAAAAGCAGACAAATAACAGAGACATTTTATCACAAAGGCACTTAATCTCAAGTGCCTCTATAAGGTGGAGTCTGAACAAAGGTTTATACTTCTAAGTTAACAAAAAGGAAGATTCAAAATTTAATGTTTTATATTCCAGACATAAAATTAGATATACCCAATGATTATAATTCTGTAAAAATATAAGCACAGAAAAATATTAAAGAAGTTGTGTGTCAAATAATAATAGTGGACATTACATAAAAGTTATAGGAGGTTCTTCTTTCTTTTCTATCTTTTCCAAATGATATATCATTTTATGAGCCAAAAAATTATACAGATGCAGATACAGATGTACAGATATAGATACAGACAGATATGTAAGGGTCCACAAATTACATGAGACTATGAACTGATTTTTAAAATAATTTTACTTCTACAAAACTCAAAAAATATATTTTGGGGGTCATCTTTTTGTGAGGGAAATGATATCTACTTATTTTAGATGAAGAAACTAAAGAATGATGACAGACTAAGTCTTAGGTCATAGCTAGCTAATAAATTATGTGGTCTCTTAAATATCTATTAAGAGAATACCAGCTGAATTCACACAGTTAATAAAATACATACAGCATTATATCATATCACAGTGCAAAATGAAACATATTTGACTGGTAAGTTTAGCATCAGGACTTTCAAGATGCAAATGTTATTTGCAGTCAATCACAAAGAATCCTAATTAGTAGGGTATGGTTCTGTGAAGAAAAGCAAAATGATCTTTAACAAATGGTTTCATGTAGTAAATTAGTACAAAAACTCTATGAAGCAAAATTTAGTTTTTATCTGGCATCCATTTTGCTTGCCAAAAAGCACACCTAAAGATAGAATTAAGCAACACAACTGGAGTAGAAATCTCTAGGCTATTTTCATCAGAAAGAAACAGTGATCAATTTTCCCCAGTAGAAAAGAAAAATAAGTCCCTAACTATATTTCCTTAGTCTTGGGCAAGGCATGACGGGATCCAAATGAAGCTCAGTGCAAATCCAGCCCTCAAGGATTTTAGGTCTCGTTTGGAAAGAAAGGCTGATGTAAATTAAATATGTACTTTGGTACATAGTAGGTACTCAAAAATATTTGTAAGATGAGTGTATCAAAGCATATGATTAAATGCTAAGATACGTGTGAGTAAAACTCTTCCATGAGATACAGTAGGAGTTGATGTTGGGTTGCAGGGAAGGCTTTGAGAAGAATATGAGGGGGTTTTCTTAGCCTTAAATAATGAGTAGTATTTGTTTAGTGGAGATAGTGGAGAACATTATGGCATGCAAAAGTATGGAAAGAAGTTTAATATACTAAGTGTGCAATACATGTAAGAAGATGTCGTACTAGGCAAACTCATGACAGGCAGAAAGACAAAAATCATAGTAGATCTTTTGGCAAGCAAGGGTATTTTTGTGAGGACTCAGCCATAGAAATAAATGTATGTTGTATGACACTTTGAGTGTGAAAGCTTACTGGATAAATACATATGCCTTCAACTGGGAGCAAGCCCTGACTAGGAAAAGCAGGATCTCAAGTAACAAGGCAGTTTTCCAAATGTTCTACTTTTTAAAATATATTATTTTATATTCAGAAATAGAACCTAACATCTTTTATGTGAGAAAAAAAGGGAGAGATTATTTTCTGGATATTCCTCATTTGCCCCTCTAGATCCACTCCTCCACATTCTTGTGTGCCCTGGAAGCCTGGTCCTCAGGGAACTGGATCCATGGCTTTTTAGGTCTCTGGTTCCTGAGTGTATTCAGCTAATGGGGAACAGAGGCAACAAACTGGAGGGCAGAAAGAAAGAGTGGTCCCTGTCTGCTAGCCATGGTATAACAGTGGCTAAAGTCCTCTACTCTAGGTCACAGCTCTGTAGGCACTCCTCTTCTAAGGTGACAAGTTTCTCTGGGTTCTAGTAACTATTGTCTCCCTTTGACCATTAAGACACAGGGCTAATAGCACTTTCCACTGTTGCTAGCCTCATGGTCCTTCATCACTCCTTTCTGCTTATCTTCAACTCACCCACATCCTTTGTGAATGAATCGTACTTCCATCAAACTTTCTTTCATCTCCTTTTGGAAATGAAATCTGTTTCCTGCTGCAACACTGACTAACAACAGGTTTGTTCCAAAAACTTTTCAAAGCCACAGGAAAATTTTTTTAAAATCTTCCTTTGGTGCCTAGTACAGTCACTACTAACAAAGCAGGGTCTCAATAAATAATCTTTCAAAAAAGAATGAGTAAAATCTAGTTGGAATTCTAGAATGGTTTTATGGCTTTTAGAAAAGGATCAGCAAGCATTATCTCAGGTTGCTTTTATGAGGCTGAAATAGCTTTTTGTCATCACTCTAGGTGGAATGGTGATTCTCTTTGGGAATTTTGAGAAGTGTTATAATATATTTAATATTATAGTATGTTGTAACAAACTATATCACTGCATAATAGTATAGATTTTAATGTATCATATATCATAATATAATACATTATTATGGTATGAATCATATGGGACAATATGGGTTACACATGCCAATTACTGATTGTTAGTATCAGTTGCCTTTTTTTTAAGCTAACATAGATTGATAATTTATCTTATGCCAGTTTAAGCACTATAGGTACGAAATTTTAAATATGTATCATAAAAGCAGCCAACCAAATAAAGTGGGCACAATAATCACAACAAGTAAGAAAATCAAGTCTTAGAGCAGTGATTAAATATGTCCAAAACCATGCACTCTGCTAGTTGAGACCAGAACATTCCAGTTCCAAAGCCAAAATTCTAAACATGTCACTAAACAGATGATGAGGTCTTATTCACATCTTTTCAAGGTAGAAGTGAATGAAGTGATTTTTATTTCATTTTCTGAAGTTGGAAATACAAGTTACATTGATTGGTTTTCTGGAACCATGTCCCCCAATCACGTAAGGACAGAGTAATTTTTAAAAGATACCAAAGTTTTCAAGTCCCTCAAATTTAAGGCAAATATAGACGAGTGAAAAGGTCAGGTTCTAATTTTAAAATATTCTTCCATTAGCAAGATTTGCTTCCCAGTAAATAGAACACCATATGCTTCATTAAAAAAAAGTATTTCGAAGAATTTCTAAGGTGATGAGTAAGTATGATGACTATAAATTCCATTTCTGGCATATTTTAATAGTTTTCCATATAAATAGTTTTATATTTCTCCACTTAAAATGTTTTTAAAGTTATATTAATCTTTCAAAATATTCTGTTATCTTCAAAGACTTCCGTATTTCTCACTTCCTCTTTTCTCCACAGAGATTTAAAAACTAAAATGAGGAGAAGGACCCAGGATGTTAAAGCAATCGTATGAATTTTCTCTTTATTGGGTTATAGTTAGTACTAGTAATCTTGGCTGAAAGAAATTTCAACAAATAATGATAATCAATTTAAAATCTTACATTATAGATACATGCTACACCAAACCTTAAAAAAAAAATAAGAAAAATAAAGAAAGCTACCTTTTTTCTAATTTAAAGATTTTCCTTTATTCTGAGATGATGTTCAAAAGTTTTAATTGGTCGTGTGTGTGTAATTGATTTATTGAACATTCTGAACTCAGTACTGATTTTAATTTTACTCCCATAAGTGTTTTCCATCCATAATGTGAAGTCTATTTCCTCTTTCTTCACAACAGTTCAGATTGAGTTCCTAACTTCAATTTATAACCATGTTAAATCATATCTCCTTTCTTTTTCTCAGGTCAGTGACCAGACTATGTGGAGCTACTCAGTGGCCAGTGCATAGAATCTGGAGTGAGAAGAGAGAAGTTTATTTTTTTCTTCTTCCTCCTTCCTTTCTTCTACAGGTTATAATTATCCATAAACTCTATGAGTCTAGCAAAATTTCAGAAAACTAACATCAGGAAACACAAACTATAAAAACCAACTCTCCAGATTCAACTAAGAGATACACATGTCCAGAATTCAGTACATAAAGAATGAAATTCCTCCAGTGAATTTCTATCTACTGGTCTCATCAGACTTTCAGAAACTCAGGATTATAACAGTCAGTTACAGCCCTTTTTGGATTCGACTTTTGAGGAGATAAACAGGAAACAAATGTGCTTCTTCCTAAAAATTGTTGCAATGGGATGCAAATAATGGAGAGCAAACAAATTTAAGAAAAAATGTGCATGTAATACAAAAAGACATATTCTGTGGAAAGCTTCTTAAGATTATAAGCACCTAACGTTTAGATGTAAGCATTTCTGGGAGAGAAAATCAGTTTGTTTAATTAGGCAATAACCATCAAGGACTTTCAAGATAAAAATTAAAAAGTATTAAGAATTAATATAAACAAACTATTAGCTTAGGCTGACAGAATGATAAGTAACGAAGAAATAATGGCATTCTTTCAATAGTCATCAGACTGCAAAGTAGTTAAGCTAACTGCTGCTCTGACTAAAACATGTCTCCTGAACAACAACTTAAAACCAATTTCTACTATAAAATATGTTCTCTCTAAATTACTAATAGGATACAATTCACATGTTAACAACAAAGAAAAATTCTTAGTATACAATTTGTTTGGATAAATGTTAATATCTAGCAATAACAGAACAGCAAGAAAGTGACAAACTATTCCCATGTTTCTACTTGTATAAATAATGCCTTAATAGGTTTATTAGATAGTTTCTCTCCAGTAAAAGCTGTCTAAATGGGAAAAATTTAAAGAACTGAATTATTTTTCCTATTCTAAAAAAGTAACTGCTACCACTGATTAATCTTTTATAGTTTAAAAAGCCATAAAATAGAATATAAATTACTTTGTTTTTTAGCCATTTTGGTTCTATCTTAAATGACTAGGAAAGAACAAATAAAATAAGCCCTATGTTCAAATGATATATTCAAGCCCTATATTCAAATCAATGAACAATCTGATAGTGTAAACTCAGAATTTGAGGGTCTCCATCTCTGAGTTATCATTGCATCAAAATGATGATGTGTTTAGAGGAGATTTAGAAAGGATTGGGGAATTTTTACTATCTCCTAAAATTAACCACAGGTCTACAAACAAATGTAAAAAGATAGTATGGCTGAAGGATATTCAACTCACTGAAATATTTGTTGGGTACCTGCTCATGCTCAAATGAGGATATTCCAGTTCCACTGTCAGAGCTATTAGTAACTATTATAAACCAATTACAGGTGTTTTAGGATCCCAGTTAATATAATCACTTTCAATGAGAGTATAAAAAAACTAAATTGCAACCATGATCCAAAATCCCCATTTCCACTCATCATGAATATTGAACACTTCTTTTGCTTCCTCAGCAGCAACAACAAAAAAAAAACACTCTTAAGAACCAATGTGTGACAAAGATTTGTTGGGTGCTCTGTGTAATACAAGATGAATGAGACATAATCCTTGACCTTAAAATGCCTACTGTCTAATCTTTGGAAGGATGAATCAATGATTATTTATTCTAAAATCCTTAATGCCCTTAACATGGGTCAGTCTCACAGTGTAGTGTATTAAGTGCTATGACAAGAAGAGACAATGGATACATTAGATAAGTAAATGAGGTGAGTAGGGCCCCTACAGATGGGAATCAGGCCACCTCTACAAATAAAAATTATCAAGAAAAGCTTCACAGATGTTTCAGTTCTTTTATGGGTACTGAAACTAAGGAACAAAGAAAGAAGCCTTTCTGCTCTCACTCTATGTGTTCTCCAGAATAATCTTTTTAAAAATGCAAAATTCCTTATATTACTTTCCTGTATTACATTCTAAATGGCTTCCCGTTACATTTAGGATAAACCTAAACCCCGAATACAACATACAAATCCCTACAGATCTGGGCCTTGCTTACCTTTCAGCCTCAACTTCCTATGTTGCCTTTCACCTACCTTATCACATATCACTGTCCCCTTTAACTCATTTATCTTTAGCCAAACTGCATTTAGGGTTTGTCTAACTGCCTCCTTGCCTCAGGACTTTTCTTGTACTGTAATACTTCCTCAGTTTTGCCTAGCTATTATTTCTCATACATCAGTTTACATGTCATTTCATCAGAAAAGCCTCACTTTCTCTATTTTTTAGAAGATCTTATCATGTTACTTTTTTCTTATTCGCAGTACTCATCATAATTGTATATTTGTAAGAATGTACAGTTTTTAACTTCTCAGAAGCTCATAGTGAATACCGTTATATATTTTATTGTCTGTGCCAAGCAATAAATATTTACTGAAAAATATTTGAATGAATAAAATAGATAGGCTTTATGCCTCTACCTGGATGCACTAAAAGTATAATAATCTAAAGGCAGCAGATAAGAGGAGGACAGAGATAGAACTGGAATGCCCGGTAAACTACAAATATCAGCTCACAAATAACGAATATTGACAAGATATATAGTCTTACTCTTGTAGAGGGATGTATTGCTTTTTGGTAAACAATATTTTATAGTCCCTATATATATCGTCTCACCTAATTCTCACAAACTATGTTTGTCTTTATTTTACAGATGAGAATTCTGAAGCATGGAAAGATTAAGAAACTCATACAAACCCACTCATCTAGGAAAGAACAGGGATAGGATGCACAACAGGGCACTGTGTGTACAGAGCTTATACAATTAACTATGATTCTCCATTGCCCCTTGGAAGCTGCAAATGAGCATTATTTACCAAAGAACAAGCAGCAAATGAGGATGGGTTAAGATTAAGATACAGAGGATAATTGGGAATAAAAGTAGGATTCCAAGACAAAAAAAGAACCTTTTTTTTTAAATAATGAAGTAAAAAGGAGATAAGATTCTGTTTGCAGAACATATGGAACATATGAAAAAGCTACTCTTTAATGTAATCTCATGTAAATTTACATTAACTTGGAAAACTTAGAGTGTGTGTATAAAACTAGATCTAAAACATAACTAAAAAGGCATATTAATTTGCTTCTGCTTTCTCATGCTTGAGCAAAAATTTGTAAGTATTTTCTTCTTCTAAATTAGGTCTTTGCTTCAATATCTAAAATTATTTTAAGTCAATAGAGAAGAATCCTGATATTCATTCACAAGTGCTATGTCCCTAGGCTTTTTTACATTGTCACCATTATAATGTTTTTCAAACATGTTTCATGGGATATTTGAAAGACAGATAAGACTTTGACCAAACTCTTCTTTTTAGGTTTAAAGACCCCCAGATGCTCATCAACTTAAAAATTTTCCTTTTATTAGAAGAAGACTTAAATAACAAAGCACAATAGTTCATTATTGTTTTAAGCAAGCAAGCACAAGAAAAACCTGTGTTCTTCTTTCTTAGAAATATAATGCTACATCTTTACAGACTACCTATATAAAGATACCCAAAATGTGAGGAATCTTCCCAGGACCTCAAGTGAATTGATGACATGGCATTTACTGCTTTAAGTGAATTAAATTGGATATTGACTCTATCAATGATTACTGTCTGTTTACAAACAGACATTCAATTTAGGGTCAATTTGTCCCAGCTCTTCTAAAAGTGTGAAGATCCATGTCTATCTAGGTGGAAACATTTAAAAAAGAAGAAGAAAGAAATCTCAAAAGCAGAATGCCTCAAACTAATGTGGTAAGAGCAGAATGCTATGTAATATTATCTTGACAGGGCATAAAAAAACACAGGGAAACATTTTTTATTGTTTTTTATTTTTATATTCAAAAACTGCAATTTCCTTGCTTATTTTTGAAAATGCAAAATTACGTTTCACCTTAAGAATGGACTCACACATGAATTTGACAAGTACCTAATACATTTAAAATGTAAGTGGTGAGAGAACAGAAGGAACAGTTGTTAGAGGACAAAGAGGCTTGGGAGCCACAAAAATCTCAATTTTTATCTATTTTACATTCTTAGGCTGTGTGTAAGATTTATTTAACAATAGGTTTTGCTACTTAAAAAGAAAAGATTGAAGATCATTAAAGTACTGACTATAACAATACCCATAAAATGCCATAGAGCAATGTTTTTCAAACTTTGTGTATTCAAGTACCATCTTTGTAACTTTTTCCATATGTGATCCCTCATTTTACAGATGAAATAAAGTGCTGTATAACAGTTGGCTTTTCATTTATCTAATGAATAGCATAACTAGGACTAAAATTCCAGTAATTGTGTTTGGTCCACAGTTTGTTCCACTTCAGTGCCTATATTTGTTGCCTATAAATTAAAGAGTTTTGTTTTATTTTATGCAAAAGCTTATTTATAAATTAGAGAGCATGCTAAAACACAAAAGAAGACTTCAGCACCAAGCAATTTATTTATGAATTCATATACTCCTGTACTCACGCATTCATTTATGCATTCATTTGTACAACAATCATTCACTGAGCACTATTGAAGGCCATGTACTATACAGGCACCAAAAGTACATAGATGAAAAGACATTATTCTTCTATCCTCAAGGATTACACAGTCCACAAGGATTACACTAGAATAGTAGAATGGGAATTGACAATTGATAGAACAAATTACTTTAAAGAGATACTTACAAGTTGTAGCTGTAGCATAAAGGAAGGTTATAAAGTCTGTGTAGGAGGACCAAGCAAGGATTCACAGAGACAGTAAATCTGAACTGTGCTCTCATGTGATCAGTAAAATTTTACTGAAAATGTGGAGGTGGTTGATTTCTAAACAGAAAAATGACTTCTTGCTGATTTTTAGCTACCAATAAGAGTCCAATTAGTGACTACAGAATCCTGAATAACTCATTGAATCTTCTAATACTATGCTTCTATTGGTGAAAAACAATTATTTGCTATATATATATATATATATATATATATATATATATATATTCCTGATATGCTTGCAATCATATGTGACCAATATTAAAAAATATTAAAATCCTGCATGCTTTTAAGATGAAGGAAGCAGTAATATTCTGATATTAGTGACAGGCATTTGCAGGTTCTCCAATATAAACTATATTCAACTCAAGCCAGTTGTATGAAGGAAAGTTCTCTGACAGTGGATACAGAAAACTCTAGGCTGAGATTCCAACTCTGTCACATACTAACTGTGGTACATTTAGCAAATTACTCGACCTCTCTGAGACTGTTCTTATTTATAAAAACAGACACAATGCATCCTATTTTACAGGGTTATTGTGAGGACTAAATAAAAGAGTGAGTGGTGGCTGCAAGAGTCTTATACGTACATCCTCATTAAATGGTTACTAATCACAATCCCATCAAAACATTTCAGTTAAGTCTTATCTTCTCACTTCACCACTAAGATGTCCTTTCAACCTCCTTCCTTTTGAAAAACATAACTGAAATAACATGGCCTTACGTAACTGCTTTAGAGCTATTTATACCTGAACTTTCTTATTACCAAGAGAACATAACAACTGCTTCCCTGGGGATAGACAGTCTCCAGGGCAGGCGGTCAAGATAAATCTGACAAGGTAAACATAGAATTACGAGAAGAGGAAATAATATAATGTCTGAAATGGCATTAATCCCAAATCCTTTAGACTATCGTCCATTCATGATGATTATAGGAAATAACAAATTCTGATAAATTATTTTACAACCATGAATATAACATAGAACATTCTCCCTCAGTAATTAATAAAAAAGAAGCAATAACTATTTCTTTATTTTATCATAAAGCTAAATAATATTTGAGTCACAAAAAATCTTTACAGACTGTCACTATAAATAGGACACTGTCCTAATGACAGTAAATCCAGATTAAAGAGTTTAATATTTGTTCTACTGGCTGTGGTGTAGAAATTATATATATAATGGGAATGTTGATCAAATATTTTGTAAAACTATGAACAGACTTCAAACATAATGCAAAGGTTCTTCTTATTCACTTCTGAGGAAATTATTATAGATGATTTGAGGCGGTATTCTTATTTTTCTTTTTTATCTTTTCCTAGATAGCAATAAAACAACTACCATTATTATTTCTTAAGTATATTAAATCTAAAACTATATTAATACTGATTAGAGATAAAACTGGCTTCACTGTCCACAATTTTTATTGCTAGTTCTCCTGTTTCATTATCATCCAGGCATGTTTTTAAGTGCTTGACAGAAAATGAAGCAATGGCCTCAAGCCTAAATGTTAGGAGATATTCATTCATTTAAAGAAAATAAATAGTATAGGTCTACTATTTGACAGGCACTGCTAACAACAGAAGACACCCAGGTTGCCTGCCAAAGAGCTCATAGTTTAGGATATTCAATGTTGAATGAGCAGGGATGAGTATTATGCATTATATAGAGAAGGAACACATAAAAAGGATTGATTAGCATGAATAAGAGGGTCATAGTTTAACACTAGGGCATGGTTTTGAAGGATAAGCGGACTTCACCAAAGGAAAGTAGTTGGAAGAATAATCCAGTTGGAAGAAACATCAGAGAGATATTCAACATTATATTTGGTGAATTTTATCTAGTTTGTATGGCTCTATAGAATAGGGTCTGCAGGATGAACAGCAGTGGAAAACACTATTATAAAGATGTGCAAGAGACAGAATGTGTTGACATTATAATGTAATGCTAAATGACACAGACTTTGCTTTATATACAATGGAGGTGGGAGATGTTTTTCAAGAATTGTAAGCAGGAGAACAAAATGATTATCCCTGCTCTAGAAAATGTATTCTTGTGACAATCAGAAAGTGACTTGAAGGGAGTAGAATCTTGAAAAGATAGTAAGACCAAAGGGATTTATGAAAAAAAAATTGGGAAGAAAATGAGGAGATAATGGTGACAGAAATCAAGGGTATAAGAAGTTTTCAGGAGGAGGCACAATAAACATGGTCTTATGAAACAGAAGGTCAAGCAAGATAAGATCTGAGAAGTGATTGTTAAACAGAAAATAAGTGGTCATTAGCAAGCTTTGAAAACAAGAATCTCCAGAAAATGGTAGAAGCTTGTTTTGAGGGAGCTACAGGATAATATCACCATCTTTAGAGGCCATACATACTAAAAATATTAGGGCATCCCCACGTGGTATTCAAAATAAAAACAACACTGTAGAACCAATTTAGGTTAGCTGAGAAGAACAATGTCTAAAATAAATCATTTATACACCCAACCCAATGACAAAAGAAAAATTTATTTTATTCCTGGAACAAAGTCTCGACCCCACCTTCAAACAAACTTCCAACAATAACTGGACAAGAAGAACTCTCTTTACTCAAAGATGAATGTTAATCAAAGAGGAAAGAACACAAGATCTATGCAAAAAAGGAAGAGAAGTAGGGATTGAGAGAGGGATAAATAAATGGAAGACAGAGAGTAATACCAGAAAAATAATGTCATGATACCAGATAAAAATTCTAATCATGCACATTACTATTATATTGTGTGTGTGTGCATGTGTGTAGAGAAAGTGAAAGATAATTTTGTAAAATAAGATCATAGACAAGACACAAAAATTAAGAGAACAGTACCTAATTCATGGTAGTAGACACTTAAATAAATAACTGTCAAATGAATAACCATAGTAAAACAATAAAAGGATAAAACGTGAATACATGAACTGGTAGAGTTTACTGAAAAAAGTCAAAATACAAAGTAAAATAAACACAAATAAAGGTGAAATTGGAAGCAGTGAAAGGGAGAAGTGACAATGCTAGAAACACATTTGGGCATAGTCTTACATAAAGCAAGCAAAGTAAATTAGAAATGAACAAAGAGTTTTAAAGAATTAAATAAATAATGGTAAAGAAAACAGGTAACACATAATTAGCATCTCTGAAAAAGGAAGCCCCCAAAATGGAAAAGGCATTAATATGAGGCAAATATCTAAAGTTATAATTTGAGATAATTTTCCAGAACTTTGATGAAGAATGAAAAGATAGTGTACTCCAGGAAAGTGACCCATAACAATGATCTTAATAAGTTAATAGATTTGAAAATGAAAAAATAATTTTTCAGATTCCAGTAAATAAAGTCAGTATTTTTAAATAAAAAATTTTTATTTAAATTTTTAAATAAAAATTTTTAAATAAAAATTTCCTATCACTACATGTATTTCTGAACTTCATATATATGCAATCATATGGTTATGTTCTCTTATGCCTAGTTTCTTTTGTTCAGCTTAATGTCACTGAGTTCCATCTGTTTTGTCACATCTCTCAAGCAGTTCATTCTTTTTTTATGATGCTTAGAAGTATTCTGTTTGATAAATATATCATAATTTGGTTATCCTTTCTCCTACTGATAGACAATTAAGTTGTTAACATTTGTTAACATTTGGGGTATTGTGAATATAAATTCTAAATATGTTTTATACAAGTTTTTGTGTGTTCATATACTTTATTTCTCTTAAGAATTACTTAAAAGTAAAATTTCTCACTACAGTCACAGAGTATGTTTAAATTTAAAAGAAACTGCCAAGCAGTTTTCCACAGTGACTTTAATATTTTATATGCCAATGCATTAGCAATACATTAGAATTCCAGTAGTTGCAAATACTCATCAACATTTGGTAGTGTCAGTTTTTTTCTTAAATTTAGACATTTTATGAGGTATAAAATGATAACAAATCATGATTTTAATTTGCAGTAGCCTGAGGGCACAAAGAGCTTTTCTTATTTGTTCTTCTAGAAATGTTATAACTTTAACCTTTATGTTAAGTACTATGGTCTACATGAAATTAATGTTTGCATGTGGGGAGACAGAGCCAATGATCATGTCATTCTAATGTTTATCCAGTTTTTCAAGTGCCATTTTAAAAATCAATGCATGTGAAATAAAAATAACATTAAAATTTACCAACTTTCAGTTGACTAATATGCACATTTTTATAACAGCACCACAATATATAATATTTCCATCACCCCAAAAAGTTCTCTTTTGCCTATTTCCAATAAATCTCTTCTCCTACAACTACCTCCTGGCAATCATCAATCTGCTGCTTGTCAATATAATTTTGTCTTTTCTAGACTTTAATAGAAATAAAATAATATAGCATGTAGTCTTTCATAGATGACTTCTTTCATTTAGCCTAATGCTTTGAGACTAATCCATATTGTCACCAATAGTTTTATTGTTATTCCTGAGTGGTGTTCCATAGAATGGACATATCACAAGTTGTTCATCCATTACCCACTTGATAAACATTTGAGTTGTTTGAGGGTTTTGGTTACTATGAACAAAGCTGCAGTGAACATTCAAGTAAAATATCACATTTGTATGAACATGTTTTTATTTCTTTTGGATAAATACCTAGGAGTAAGATAGTTAAGTCATTTGATAAATGTATATTTAATTTGATAAGAAACTATCAAATTGTTTACCAAATGGCTAAACTATTTTTCATTATCCACAGCAGAGATGAGAGTTCCAGATGATCTGCATTCTTGCCAAGAGTTGCTATTGTCAGGGTTTTTGCTTTTTTATGTTCTTATTTTAGTCATGAGTGGGAGTACAGTGGTACCTTACGGTTTTGATTTACAGTTCCCTAATAACTAAAAATGTTGCGAATCTATCATATGTTTATTTTCCATTCATATGTCTTTTGTGAATTATGTGCTCAGATCTCTTGTCTATAATTGCATATGCTTTTCTCCCCCTTACCTGTTTACGAGTTATTGATATATACAAAAAAAATTCCATACAAGATATATTTTGCAAATATTTCCTCCCAAGCTAAGGCATATATTTTTATTTTCTAAATAGTGTCTTTTAAATAGCAAAGGCTTTTTAACTTTGATGATTTCTTTTTATTTATTTATTTACTTATTTACTTTATTTATTTAGTGTGGGGTTTTTTGTGTTCTATTTAAGAAATCTTTGCTTAATCCATAGTCACGTTGATTATTCTGTTACGTTTTCTGCTAGAAATTATATATATTTAAGTTTTACATATAGGTCTAAGTTCCAATTTGAATTTTTAAACATATGCCATGAGTTATAATCCTATTATTTTTCCCATATGTATGTTAAAAACATTCAGCACTGATAACTGAAAATACTATCTTTACCTTCACTGAATTACTTGGGCACAATGTACTTTAAAAATTACTTGATTGTATATACATGAACTATTTTTGGACTATTATGTTCCATTGGCCTTTAGCCTCTATCTCTGTCTGGAAATCAGTGAGTATAGTCTTCTACCTCTGTTTTTCTTTTTCAAAGACCTATTATCTATTTAAAGACCTTTATTTCAACATAAATTTAGAAAATATCTAAGAAGTCTACTGTAGCTTTATTTTTAAATGCAGTTTGAGTTAAAAGGTCCAAAGAATGGTGAAAAAAAATGGTGCAGAAAGAATACTCTTTCCAAGGGATGACTTCCATCCACCACCCTTTCCATAACCACTATCCACCATTAGTTAACATCTTCTTTCTGAAGCGGCACAATAAGCTTTCATTACTTTTACATTTTACATGTAAACTATATTTATCATGTTACTGCTTACTACTTATGAGCTTGTTTCAATGTATACTTTTTTTAATTTATAAAAATATTGTTTGAGTATCATGGGACAGAATGAAATCACATTTTCTGCATGAAAATTAATGAAATTTTTTAATTTAAGACCTTTTCACTAATCAGCAAGATTTTAAAGAATAAAATTATTTAGGCAAGGAACCAGTTTATTCTGTATCTTATCATAATAATATTAAGTAACTTATTTGCAAGATGGCTCCCCTGTTTAGAGTGTGTTTTAAACACAATGTTTTATGATTGTGAGATACTTACCTCAGTTTAGTTACTAATTTCATGTATTTATTATAGAGAATTGTTTTTATTCATTATTTGTTGTGGGAATTATGATTTTATCTTTCAACACTGTATCCTTTATTCTACTAACTACAATTTCATTCAGTGTTACCTGAGAGGTACATTTGAACTAATGAAATAGAGGTAGCATGGGTAGGCAAAGTCTTCATAAAATTTAGCTCTATGGAAAAGAAAACCAGGGAATAATATATAGAGAAAAAAAGCAACAGACAATGAATAAAATATTTCATTGTTGTTTTGGGTAGGAGTGGACATGAATAAATCTATTTGTTAAGAGGAAAGAGCTGATACAGAAGGAAAGGTTGAAGGCAAAAGGATAATTGATGGACTAGAAGAAGTTGAGATCTATAGCACAGATAGGCAATCAACCTTAGACAGAAGAATGGACTGGGATTAGGATGGGTGCAGATATATATACATTTCTAAGTGGAGAAGGTTAAGTGAATGAAGTTTATAGCTAATATTCAGATCCTAACCTATTTAAACAAGATCACTCAACTTAAAATTGTAACCACTTATGATTGCCCCATCAAAATGTTTAAGTCATATGCTCTTAAATTACATACTATTGATATGGTAAGTATATCTAATTTGTAAAAAGGTGGAAACAGGAAACGTTGGTTCTAGCTTGTTTTAATTACTGTGGTCTTAAGGAAGTAAGATAATTCCACAAGTCTGTTTCCTCCCCAGTAAAATAAAGAGATTGTGGAAGACAATTTATTTTCATTCTAGCTATAGAATTTTGTGATTCTATGGCTTTGATCGATTTTAAAAGGCAAAGGAAGCAAAATTCGGGGAATTGCTATTATAAAAGTTTCTCTATATCAAAACATAAGTAGATGAATTCAAATTAAAACAAGACACCTAGAGATGACATTTAACAATATGGCTTTACTTCTAAAAAGGGCAATTATAAAGAAGATTATCAGATCATGGATGACATCATGAATCATCGGGGCTATATCCAACTCTACTAATGACTCCTAGAACCCCTGTTTGACCTCTAAAAGGTACATTTCATTTTCTACAACAAGGAGTGTTCTTTTTAAGATTCATCATGCAATACATCAAAGAAATTTACATAGATGCCAACTATTATTGGTATACTTTGCCCTAGAAATTCTGCCATGACTTCTATTAAATGAAAAAGCATTTCAGACTTAAAATCATTAAAGCACTGAAATATCAAACAAATGAAAAACTAAGAAGGATTGAATTAATGTAAATCTATTCAACATTTTCTTATGTAACATGCACTTATCTTACTGAAACAGGAAAGGCACGTTTTATAACAATGAACTTGACCAGATAAAGGCTTGTTCCATTACTGGAACAGACACGGAGAAGATGATATATCAAAGAAATAGAATTATACTACATCATTATAGGCCTGTAATAAGTGTAAGTACCAAGGAAGGAAAAGTGACTAACCCTTAAGACAGTATATATTTCCATTAGCTGGTAATTATTTACTTTAATTTCATAAACATTGATTACTCAAAATATAAAGGAAGTAAATGTCCACTAGATAACCTCTCATCTTTAGCACATGGTATAAATGAATGGTCAAACTTGAATGTTAAATGAATTAATTAATTAAAAATAAAAGGTATGGGTTCTAGGCAAGATGCCTTTAGCTATTGCTGTGTTCATCACTGCTGATGTATTCATCAGAGTTAACAAAATTATGAACATCTTCACAAATAGTTTCAAATGATAATAATAATTTATTGATATCAACACACTAGAAAACATTTTTCTAAGTACTTTATCTTCTTCAATTTTTACATTTCCATCAGTTAGTACTATAATCATCCTTGCTTTTATAGATGAAGAAACTAATGACATGTCCCAGGCCACAGAGCTAATAAGAAAAGGTGGGACATATATCCAGGCAGTCTGACTCTAGAGCCAATGCTCCCAACCACCACATCAACTGCTTCATCTCAGTCCCTTGGTTGTTGTTAATTCTAGTGTGTGTGTGTGTGTGTGTGTGTGTGTCAATTAAAGATGCAGAATTGTGGCCTTCATTTGCAAAACAGATGCAAATATTCCATGCTATGTCACCTCACTATGTTTACATACAATTCTTTTGCTTGTCCATTCTCCTCCATGTATCCAAATTCTTCAAAATCAGCTTAAATGCCATCATTCTCGTGAGATTCTGTCTCTCTCCACTCTGATTACAACAGACTTCAATTTTTCTTTAACTAGCCAATCTTATTTTGTCTTCAAAACCAGAATGAGACTATGTTAAGGCTGAAAACATGTATATTTCAATCTATCACAATGTTTAGTTTGCTAATTGATTAAGTTAGTGTGTATAACCAAGTTACCACATTAAGAAAAGCAATACTGAGACTAAGTATATTTACATCTGCTATGGCCCCTAATTTATCTGTTGATCAAAATTAAAATTTTAGATATTAACTGTACTAAAATAAACTGTATTAAAATAAAATAACTTGGTGTACTCAAACACATATATTTGCACATGCAGTCACATAGGGACAAAACACAAATGTCTTTCCATGAAAATGCCAACCTACATAAAGTAAATTAATTATCCTAAAATATTTTTGTTCATTTAAGTAGAAGAACTGAAACTAAATTTAAAATTAAGCAAAGATGATATTGGATTTGGCCAGACAGGGGAAAACAAATTCATCAAGCTTTAAATTACAGAATTCCTTAATTCAATATAAGATTCGTACTTCCAGCAATTCTAAGTTCCTCATATTCTCAATGATACAAATAGGATGTTTTCTTTTTAATTTGTGGGTTATCATTTAAGTTGGAGAAAGTTAAACTTTATAACCATTGAACTCATCAAATTAATAGCTATTTGAATAACCTTGGCATGATTTGATCTGGAGTTGTGACTAAACTTTGGTAGGATTATGAACCCAGTGTAGCCTTGCAACCATTAGGAATTTTCACTACATTTACTGTTCATAGCAATAGTCATGAACTCAGTAGCACAGAACTGCAGCTTTTCATGAAGATGTCTGCTAAATACAATGACCCCAATCCAAAGGAAACTTCTGAAGAAATGAACTCTGTAGCCCATAATGCTGAACAATGTGTCTATCCTCGGGTGTCCCCACTAAAGCAGCAGCCACACAGCGTGAGGCCTGCCAGAGTGTACGAGGAAGACTGTCCCTGTCTCTCCTCTGCCAACATTCAGTTAGATGCTGAGTTATCTGTCACTTCATTAAAAGGACAAATATTTTCAGTAGCACCATGTGCCTTCCTTGGCTTCAATTCTAAACATACTTGATATTATAGAGCATTTTATTTTCTGAAAAAAAATGTGATCTCACTTTGTTTTATATTTTTTAGCAATTAGCTTTGAATTACCTATAGTATAGTGAAGTGCAAAAAACAGGGACTTAATAATAGAACATGCATAACATTTTACAGTGCTTTATAAAGCACTTCACATAAGTATCTCATATAATTTTCTTAGCCCAATAAAGTATGTAATTGCTAGTCCCATTTTGCAGATGAGTAAATGAGGCTTAGAAAGAACAAATGGTTGCCTAAGGTCAGGTAACTAGTGATGCAATACAAATTAAGGACTAAAATTAAGACTTCCATTCCGAGTTTAGTGTTCTTTCTACTCTTATTGCCTAAATCAGTTTATTTGTATCTTAGAGGCATTTTGATCTCCAATATTCCTTATGAAAATTGAAACACTCCTATTATATGCTGCATTATTAAATTATTTTTTGTACAATTTTTAATAAACATTTGTATATATATATATATCATGTTATATATAAAACGTTAAAAATGTCATTCAGCATTCTTCTGTGAGCTAATAATTTATATACATATCATTTTTCAAATAGTCACCATCAAGAATAAGATACAATTCAAAATCCTTTGTTTAACCTATCCTTACATTATAAACCCTTTACTATGAGGCTATTCAACATTAATAGTGGTTATTGAGAGAATAACATCCACTGTGTGTTCGCCATCATTTATTTAACCATTTGCACATTAATGAATATTGAGATTATATCCAGGTTTCTGTTAGAGCTTATGCTGCCAAAAAGAAAAAAAATCCTTCTAAGAAAAGACTGAATAGTTTAGTAGCCATTGTACTAAGTAGCTACCCAACTGGGTTTAAACTTATTTAGTTGGGCAATGACAACTCACCTCAGTAACAAAGTTTCTGAAAGTCAGCCAATCAATGACACCTAAGGATTCTGAAAGTCAGCCAATTGAAAACAGCCTCAGTTCAATGACTATACTTTTGAAAGTGAGCCAGTCAGCAATAGGCACATGCTGGTAACCATGCTTCTAACACCAAGGGCCAACCAATCACAAAAGAGTCCCATGTTGTTTTAGGCCCCTAAATACCAAAACTCCATGTGTCTCAAAGCCTTACAAAATTAGGAATATACTTTGCTCAGAAGGCCCCTACAAAGCAAGGATCTCTCTTGCTTAAAAAAAATAAGAAATTTGGTATGTTTTCAGATATTAAGTGGTAGCCTCTGCTTTCAACAAAAATAATTCATGCATATAGATTTGTTCTTTCTTTTAATTGTTTAAGAACAAATTCTCAGTAAAGTGATTAGTAGGCCAAAGGGCATAATGATACATGTCATGCCATGCTATTTTTCTCCAGTAAGTCTGATTAGCAATGCCATCAGCAGAGCATAATTATATCTGAGCCATAACAACTTCAACAATAAACACATTTTATTATATTTTAAAATGTTTGCTGACTTAGTAGGTATAAATTGGTAGTTTAAGATTGCTTTAATTAGTATTTTTGGAGATTTTCAAGAGCACAGATTGACATGAGAGTATGAGAAGACCATAACGGATCCCAGGAAAAGAAAATGAAACACTACAAAAAGAAAGTGATGCCTATTCTGGGTCTTATTGGTTATTACAGGCAGGAGAGAATGATTAGCTTTTACAAGCACACATGCTCCTTAAGAATGTGTTGCAAACTGACCTCTCTGTGAAACAGATGCTGAGGCTGAGATCAGCGGTCCAGATAATTATTAGAGAACACTCTTGGGATTCTCATTTGTGGAAGCAAACAAGAAAACAGGTCTGGTAGAGGGAGAAGCTGAACTTTGGTGCAGTCTCAACAAAGATCTCAAACAACCCTATGGCTGTCCCAAGTTGGGTCCAAAGGACAAAGCCCTTTATACTCCCACATTGATCAGTCATTGGATAAACACTGCTCCAGGAAGGGACAGGACTTTGATAAGGGCAACTAACTGAGGACAGTTCCTGAGAGCTGACAGCCATTTATTAGTCTCGAAGGAGGTGTCTGCATGGTGTAGCCCAGCATTCAGAGCACTAACAGAGAACACACTCAAAGGGTTTAATTCAAGAGCATTTAATGCAAGGACACTATACAGAGGAATGGAGCAGGGTTTAGAAAACTGGCCAAAAGAAAAATGGTGAAGCACCCAAGAACTAGCAAGAGTGGGGAATCATTATCACTCCCAGACCTGAAGGTACAAGGAAAGAGGACAGTACTACTGAAATCTGATAAGAGCTGAGGTCAGAAATGAGTGGCTAGCTGACAGTAGCTAAAAGAACACAGTCTCTGCCAAATCTATGGTCTTTCACAGTTTGGGGAAGGAGGGAGGGAGAAAGAAGAATAAGCAATACCTCAACTCTATTCACCTTTCTTCTACTGCCTTCCACAAGCCATAACCAAATAGCAAAAATCAAAATCAGAATCCCATAAGCAGAAATACTAATGATTTGGGGAAGGCAAGCTAACTGCATTTTCCCTTATGTAATTCCATTTCAGAGTCCTTATATAAGGCAAGAAAGATACTCAGACCAAGAAGAGCATTTATCCTTTGCTGGTCTGTGTAAGCAATGAGAACAGAAAAAAAGATGGATGCAACTAATCTTCAATAATCTAGGGAGTAAACAGTCCTTAAATCTGGCTAGGAATCAATACTCTTCAATGTTTAAGTGACCTTGAGCCAAAGAGAAATTGACCATTCTCTCTCCACTTTCTTCCATATCCTTTGTACTCTAGCTATAAAGGCCTGGTCATTGTACCTGATAAAGAACTCCCTTTAAATCTTTCAGTGCTTCTTTTCATGCTTTTCCTATGCTGGAATGCCTATTTAACTGAATTACAGACTATCTCCAATTTCTTTCAAATCCAGCTCAAATCATATTCTTCCTCCAGCTTTTCACACTTCTGCTTCCTCTGGTCCAAACTAAATCCTTTATCATCTGTTCTTCTATAACATTCTTTATGCATATTAACTTTATATTATCTATGTTTCACATATATTATTTATTAGTAAACTTAGCTCTTCTACTGTTTATTTTACATTCCTTTGAATCACATTCATCTAGCAGATACTTAATATTTGTTAAGCAAATGAAAGACAAAGTAAATTTCACATGGAACCTTGGAAACACTAGGGAAAAAATAGCACACACCTATGCCTGCTACATAATAGATATGTGTTAGTTCTGGACCTGTGATCCACTCTTTACCCTTCTCCTGGTTTGGTCTGTATTTCAGGGGTAGTGAACTTTGAATACTGCATTTCCCAGAAAGCCTTGACAGATGGCTTCTGGCTAGTTTCAGACAACAGAAACTTGATGAAAGATTGGAGAGCAAAAGAAAAGAAGAAACCAGGGTATTACTTTTCTGAGTCCTAGTTTCTTCATTTCTAACATGAGAATAATAACACTTATCTCATAGAGTATATTGGTAAGTAAGTAAAGAATATGGAACCGGGAACATAATAACTCCTCAATAAATTAGATATTCTCATCATTTAAGTATTTTCTAAAAGTTTTCATATTGACTTTATAATTTCTGAAAACTTCTTTGCTAATTGCACTAATTATTATTTGAAAATATTACACAGAAACATATTTTCAGGCTACCATTCCCAACCATGAAAATATTGCAAAATGTATGAATACAGATAACAATGATGAATAATTCTATATATGTACAATATGTCATAAATTATAAAACTTTATTAATCAACAGCTTTAAAGGAACCTCAACCACCAATAATTTTTTTTTAATTTACTGATGAGGATTGTAAAGAATCTGGCCTATGCACTGACACTAACAAAAAAGATTTAGTAGTAAATAAAATAATGTGTTCATTTTATTTTTCTAATTTCATAAATCTCAACCTAACAATAAAATGTTACACACTAATATATGTACATATATGTAATATATATGTAACAGTTAATACTTTTTTTAATCATTGGACAAAATACTAAGTATATTTCCACTGTGTGCTGTGATATTCATAAATAGTTTTATGACATTAAACGAAAGATACCGGCAACATCTTGGAGACTATGTTTTGGTTAATTGAATTTTTATAAAGATTGATAGCATTAAATTACATTTTTAATTGTTTACAATAAAAAATCTTTTATGCTTTGTATGCACTGGTTAATAGCAAGGAACTCTAGAGTGAAAATGACAATAATATAATTACAAGCAATTTTGGTTGAAGATGGAAGTTTAGAATATGTAACAAAACTTTTCATCTAATCTTTAAATCCTAAGAAATTCATCCTGCTCCTCTACTGTACATCAATTTTTAACTACTTTGTACATGAAAATAAACTGCAATAAAAAGATCAGAGTATAATATTAAAAAATGAATTTACAGACAATATCTTTGAATAAACTATGGAGAAGAAAAATAATTAGAATTTGGAAAAAATCTATAGCTCTATTTATGAAGCATCATGTCAAGCCCCAGCATATATACATAAAAGTCAATGTTTCTATAAAATATAGGTCTTAGACACTGGTCTGATGAAAAAAAAAATCTTGATAACGAAAGAGAATTAATCATTTTCATATATTCAATTAAAAGAATTCTTTTATATTAAATTTCTAATTAATTCCCAAAATATTGTTAATATCTTTTACATATTTGAAAAGAACAATTTAGGAAGGTTTTGTGATGACTATTATACTAATTGCATCCTATAATGTTAATTTTAGAAGATAAATGACTTAAATTAATCATTTAAAAATTTAGGGAGGGGTTACCTCTTACTTCACACTTTATAATTTACACATCACACTCTACCACATTAATCTTTTTTTTTCTAAGATCACTATGTTTAGAAAACCTCAGTGATCTTTACCTCATAAAGCTCAAACTTTTTGCCTGGCTTTCTGGGATGCAATCCCAAACTTTTGTCCCACTCATCTTTGCTACCTCAAGCCCAGCTGATCTAATTATATTATTTTCCTGGGATCTATTTCATTGTTCCTGCCATCTCCCTCTCCCTTTGAAGGGGAACTACACACACATGCGCGCGCGCGCGCACACACACACACACACACACACACACACACACACACACACACCCCTACCTTCAAAGCCCAGCAGAAACCTCTCTCCTCCTTTCCAGAATCTCAGCACCTCCCATCCAGAGCCCTGCATTTTGTACTTGGATTGGTTATTTTCCCTGTCCTCCTTCTGGAATGAGAGCACCAGAAGAGCAGAGGATTGCTATCATAGCACCAGTGCTTGGCACAATGCTTGGCAAATGGTGAGCCCTCGACTTCTCAACACATGAATATTCATCTATGAAAATGTGGATCCAGATGCCAGCTTTGCAGATGATTGAGCAAACCATTTAATTTCTGAAGACCTCGAGTTGTCATATCTATAAAGTGGAAAAAATAATAACATCTGTATTCTTTCCTCATGGGGATGTTGTCAACAACACATAGGATGATACGTTGAAAGGATTTTCTTTACTTGAAATGTGCTACACAGATGCTTTTATTTTACGTTTTATATCCCTCCACAATGCTTAATATACAGTACTTTGCACATAGTGCTTTGCATTCAGTAAGTATTCAATGAAGTATGCTGATTGAAGATGAAAAAAATTTTGCATCTATTATCACTGCCATTCTGTCCTCCTTTAAAAATTGTAATGGTTAAGTAGCTACTTTTTTCCTTTCTCTAGATATTAAGTGAACTGAGATTTACTTCATCAATCTATTCATTGAGTGCCAAGGATTACAAGGCTGCTATGATTCAGAAGTGTAAGTCTTTGATCTAAGTACTAAGTTAGGTATAGTGAAATCATCACTGTTCTTTATTTACTTCTCATTTCAAGGTGAACCAGCCTCAGCTGAAACATTGCCCTTACTGAGAAGTAACAGCTCATAATTGTATCTTAAGGACTGTACATTATTTGAGGCCAGAATCTGTCTCTTCATTGTTTCATTATTTGTCATTGATTATAAATAATTTTTCAATAGATTGCGCATATAATTCCATTACTCATAAACATAACCATTCATTATTTCATTACTTATAAACAACCATTTTTTAAAAATTATTTCAATGTCCTAAATAATTTGGTGTGTAGGTGGCATTTTTTAAAATTACATTTCTGAAATGTGGCTAAATTTGGCACTTATAAATATGAAATAAAAACCCAAACATGAGTTTGATAAGCAAAAAAAAGAAATTGGATAATAGCTTATACATTTTCCCATGAAATTAATCATGAAACCAAAAAAGTAATCATTAAGACAGCAATTTTTAACTTCACCTACTTGTTTTTAAAGCATATTGCATCTTATTATTAGTACAATACTCACACTTTCACAAACAAATCATATCTACACAAAAAAATATATTAAGCAGACCTTTAGACATAGGATTTTGATGTTATATTTCTTGGCAAGCACGATTACAGGGTTTTTATTGATACTTATTATGGAACTGTCACACAAATCAGCCAGCTGACAGGCACAATAAAAGAGGCAGAGGGAGTAGCCTACAGAATGCCTGGTCAGATGACAGAAGGCTGTGTGTCAACTGGTGCCTGAGAATCAACACTTCAGTCAAAAATAAAGTCCTCCTTTTATACTTGGTAACTAGTTAACAATAAAGTACACATTCTAATGAACTATATGCCAGGCATTATGCAAAATGTTTTACATAAAGCCTAACAATAAGGCTTTGAAATAATTTTCTAATCTCATTTTATAGAGCTGGTTTTGAGAAGTTAAATAATTTGACCTGTATCCCAAAGATAAAAAAGAGATTTGTCTAGTACTAGAACTTCCATGTTCAACCACCATACCATATATTAGTTAGCAGTTTATTAATTAGCAGAACTAGCAGACCAGTTCAAATTAGAGAAGAGATGAACTGTATTTTACTAGGGGATGAATCATAACTCTGATCTGGAAGCCTTGGACCAGCAGCCCAGGTCCAGGACCAAGACCGACTTTAGTTATGGAAAGATTTAAAACTGAGTATACTCACAAGAGATCAAATTAGCCTGCCATTTGGAGTTCTGACTCTAGTTCTTACCCTAATAGCCAAGCTTTCATCTTCTCCTTAGCAGCAAACCTCTACCTTGAACTCTAATTCTGGTCCTAGGTCCCTGATGTTGCCCCCTGGTTCTGGGTCTAAATATTCTTCCCAGGATCTCAAAGTTGAACATGTTCCAGGGCTGCAGTGCTGCTCTTAGACTCAAGGCTCATAGGACCATCATTCTAATTTTAGCATCTCAAATTTGGTCCAACTCTTTTGACCCAGATAATTTTTTTCTTATTTACCCGGCTTTTAGACCATTAAAATTACTTATACCTGGACCTTAGTCACAACATATTGCTCTCTGATAATCTTTAATGGCTATAAGTTAAAAAAGGATAGGCTTAGTGACATCTATATAGTGACAATAAGGTATTTATTGCTAATAATATACTTGAATGGTATGATCTAAAGAAAAAAGTTAAATGTAGTTCCCTCTCCTCTCCCTAAAGACTTTGGTTAATGGTAATTTGAATGTGAAATATAAATTAGTATATTATATAACTATTTTGTTGATTTTCTTGTTAGTCTCAAATACTTTTACTAAGAAATGCTATCTAAGCACTCAGATGGAAATTTATTGATTTTTTAAAATGACACCCCTAATATCCTCTGGATGATTTTTATGTGTGTTCTAAGTATAAAGTAAAATTTCAACCCCTCTATTCTTTAACTTTTTAATTTATTTTTTGTTGGTATTTTTAAAATAATTTTTTGGCTAGTGGCAAGGGAAGTAAACAGGTTGGTGGAGAGGACTGATAAATAATACTCTTTTGATAAAAAAATTTTTTTTGGTGCTCAATAAGCAATAGAACGTGCTGTTGTGAGCAAAACAGGACACAATCTGAAGACAAAATAACACCTAAGAGCACATATGTGTGTGTTCTGGAGACATGGTTAGGGTATGCAAACCTTTTACAGATTTCTTGGCTTGGCTCTGAAATTTATTCAGGTTGGAGAAGAATACAAATGCATAATAAATCAATCCTTTTGGGAAATAATTTTCTGTTTCTCTGGTCAAAAATTTCTTGGATATTTTAAATCTTTGCATGATAGTGTAAAAATGAAGAAAGTAAGTCAGCATTGAGTGAAGAAAAATATCTAGTCTAAAATTAATCTGTGACATATGTGAGCTGTCTTAGTTCTCAAATCCTTTTCACAATCATACTTTTACTGTCCCTAATGAAAGCAGTCGAAGTTATGGAGATAATAGCTAAAGGCTCTAATTGCCTTTATAAGAGCACTTTCATGAGATGATGAAAAAATCACTAGGTATAAGTTTCAAATAACTGAAATGTTGTCTTTCATACTAAAAGACAGAAAAACCCACATTTTAAAAAATATGATAAAGGCAGGCAATAGTCTGATGACTAAAATTTAACACAAATTAACACAAACATCACCTCAGAAATTATGAGGAATGAATTTTAGTCAGCAATTGACAAATGTACACAAACAATGCAGCCTTCCTCTCAGAAAAACAGGATGGAGTTCCAGTATTCTTGGATGTAATTTCTTGTCATTGGAAACTGACATCTCATACTTAATTCCATGATAATGATTGCCTACTATCAGTGGTTCACAAATTAATTCTTTCTGTGACATTCTGTAAGCTCCTGTACGTTTTGAACCACACACACACACACACACACACACACACACACACACACACACACACGCACGCCCCTTGCTGTTGCATCATTTCAGAAACGTTGCAACTATCATTAGTTCAAAATGCCAAAACTTTAAACTTTACATAATTATATTTATTTATTCCAAATTTCTGAGGCTAGCGCATCAAGAATCAGACTGGGTTTCCCATTTACCATTCCTGACCGATTATGTATTTTCCACATATTGTCTCTTTAATGGATTGGTTCCTGTTCACCTGCTCAATCAGTGCCTAGCAGAGTCCCTGTCACATAGTAGGTGTTCGATAAATATTTGTTCAATGAATGAACAAATTAATGAGTGCTCTATGGCTAATGTGAGTTACTTAGAAGAGGAAGTAGCAATGGAAGGAAAATGTTAACCCATTTCTGTATGTCATCCTTGGAAACCCAGCCTAATTTTCACACTTTGTGAAGCCCTCCCTCGGCCACCAGGCAATGTTGTTCAAAACTTCCTCTGTTCCTTGTACATTCTTGTGTCATCAAAGTGTTTAACAATCTCTGTTTCCCACTGAAGAGAAGGGAACCCAGAGCCTGAAATATAGCAGGATGCTCTACTACTGTTCAATGAATGGGAGATAGTAAAAAATATGCCTATACTTCATAAGAGGCAGCAGCAATCAGAGAATTATCTGAAAGATGGAATAAGCTTGAGCCAGAGGGAATCTAGAAAGCCATCTGGAGCCTTAAGAATTACAAAGTTTCTATGAAGCAGAGGTCATCAATGTCAACTTTAGCACTGATGACAAAGAGACTGAGTACTATGAAAAGAAGAGGGGATCAAGAAGCATGTTTTACCTTTCTGTCTTATGGACATACCCCTGAGTCAGACATTTGTCAACTACTCATTAAACATTTATTAAATGATCATTGAACGAATGAACTAATGATTCTTGCAGTACCAATGTCAGTGGAATTTGCAATATCAAAGTCAGTGGAGAAATAAAGGGATTCTTTCATAAGGAACAGATGGTGAGGCAAAGTATTTATTCTCTCTTCCCACTATGCCTAGAAAATCAATAAGTACTCATTGGTTGACAGATTGACATCTGTTCCTTTCTGGAGTGTATCTCTCTGATTTGGAAAAAAAAAGACAGTGACCAATGTGAACAATGATTTAAGGCACAGAGAATAGTTTCTAGGTAGAGGGGATAACAAGTCAGATTTATGGTTTAGTTTAGTGTTTCCCAAGTATTCGTAGCATATGACATGTATAAGAAATTGAAATATCTATATAATATATTAAAGTAGAAAGACCAGGCTGCTTACAGCTGGAGACTGAAAGTTCTAGTCTAGGAAATTAGAAGTCCCAGCCACCCCAAGGGCTCTAGCAAGCCTGTAATCCATTCTCATCACATATGCTAGCAAACTTTGGTTTTGTAAAAAGTTAGGAGAATTGCCAATCTGTCAGATAGATCTTTATAAGCGTAAGACACAAATACATTATGAAGTTGAAAAGAAAGGACTTCGTACTTATCTGCTATTGTAGGTTGCTAGGGAGCCATAATATGTGAACAGAACTAGAATCATTTTTACTAGATATCCAGGATTTTAAAATCTGCTTTGGCCTTCCTTCACTTTGTACTATTTAAAAAAAACTCAAAAGTTTTATAGCCCATCGTTTGGTCCTTATAGTCTCTTTAAACAGCCTTTAAATCCCTTAGTTGATTTTTTATAAATATTAATTTAAAAAATTTTTAATATAGGCATATTATTTTATTTGTAAATATTTTATTACATATCTCAAAAAGTTAGGAATTCTCTTAAAAATGACCACAATACTATTATCATATCAAAATATATAATTTATTATGCCTTAATATAATCACTTGGTGATATTTATATTTTCATATAATTTTTATAGTTTTTTGAATCAAGATCCGTACACCCCTACTGGCTAATATGCTAATATGTCTCTAAAGTTTCTTTATTTATTTTTATTTTTTTAGTTATTTTTTTAAGGTTACATTTAAAAGATTTTATTATGGCAAAATATACACAACATAAAATTTATCATTCTAGCCATTTTTAAGTGTGCAGTTTAGTATATTCATAATGTTGTGCAAACATCACAACAATCCATCTCCAGAACTTTTTTATCATCCCCAACTGAAATTCTGTATTCATTTAACAATAGTTCCCCACTTTTCCCTTTCCTCCAGCCCCTATTCTACTTTCTGTCTCTATAAATTTGCTTATTCTAGGTATCTTATGTAAGTGGAATAATACAATATTTATACTTTTATGTGTGGCTTATTTCACTTAGCATAATGTCTTTAAGGTTCATGGAGATTTGGGGGGTCATACGTATCCATGTCACTATTGAATTAGGTTCTTAAAGGTGTCCATCTTATTTCAGTTAAACAAACATACAAGAGATAGAGAATGCTTCTATTTCCCCAGATCCTTTAGGCAGCCCCATGGGAATGGGCTGAGCTGGTATGCATTAGTCTTGCTCTCAGCAACAGTACCCTCCTAGTTGCTCAGTCCAGAAACATGGATGTCTGTGATTCTTTCCTCTTCCTTACCTTGACATGTGATTGCTCAACAAATCTTACTGGTTCTATCTCTCAAATTCTTCCCTGAATCTTCTTCTTTTTTTTTAGTCCCTGAACTAGCCTTAATTTTTCAGCTATTTCTGAAAGGAACCATTTCTTCAGCAGGATTTTTTCTCACAGACCAGGATATGCTGATTGCATTCCTATAATGTGGTTCCACATGTTCCTGTGCTGTGTTTCCAAGAAACGGGTAGTCACATCTAGAGCTTGTTATCATATAGATGTTGCTGTTGGTAGAGGTTTTACCTGACCTGATTATATTTTAGAATTTGTACTTCATCAGCTAGGTTTCTTTTATAGATATTTTTATAGGTTTGGGAACTGGCTATTGTAGTTGCTTTTTGTTGTTGTTGTTTTTATGGTGAATTCAGGAAAATTTTAAAACTGCCTATCATCATTACCATATTCTAAAAATACTTCTTAAAATCAACTTTATTTTTTTAAGTTTCAAGAGAAATTCCTTTAGTCTCTTTTATTCTTTTTTTTTTCAGTTTGAGTATGTTAGTGAAAATTTTATCTCAGAATTCCTCTAATTTAAATAACATATGGATGCATATTAAAGGGAAAAGCACCTTCAAGGATTCTTGGTGTTGGCTTATTTTCATTATAATTTTACTTAATT
This sequence comes from Cynopterus sphinx, assembly GCA_030015415.1. Taxonomy (NCBI): domain Eukaryota; kingdom Metazoa; phylum Chordata; class Mammalia; order Chiroptera; family Pteropodidae; genus Cynopterus; species Cynopterus sphinx. Next base: position 86,295,148 of record CM057387.1, read on the forward strand.
TATATGACATTAAAAAGGCATGAAGTTCTTTACATTTTGCTCCCGTATATCCATAAAAATCAAACATATTTACAAAATAAGTGAAAAAGAAAACTATAGGGGTTAGAGAGGCTCAGTAATGATCAATTCCTCTCTCTCTCCCAAGAAGTAAACCTATCAAGAGAAAGAAACAACCAAGTGAAAATCAAAGTATCATCTTTCTGAACTGATAAGGGTATTAACCTGGCTTAGTGTAAGAATAAGCATTCTCTTATCATCCTCCAACCAGGTAATTCACTCCTCCTCCACAGACAAAGAGGGTTGGAGCAAGATATCACCAGTATTTTCTTAATGATTATCTATCTACAAGGAAATAAGAAGAGTGAATGAATTTCTTCTTGCCCAAATTATAAAATTATAAAACAATTACCAGTTTAACTAAATTAATTTAATGTGATATTTAATGTTTTTCTAAAACTGAGTTGCCAATATTGAATAAACTAGTATAAAGCTGTATTTATCTACAGAATTTATGTCTTATGTCAGTTTCTACTGGCTTGATTGTTATTGTTTTGAGCATATTCTGATCACTGATTAGTTTTCATTATTTTTCCTTTTTAATAGGAAACTCATTTTTTTACAACCAATTGTTCATTGTATGTGACACAATATTTTAGCAATCCAAAATGCAATATCAAAGTTTTTATTAATTATTGCTTATGAAAATACCTTCATTGCATTGCAAGACAAAAAGAAAGAAATACTGTAGTTTGTACAAAGATAGAGACTACCCAATCACCCAGTACATTCATATGTAATACAAACATGGTATGGTACATATTCTTTTGTATTTGACATCCTGTAGTAGTGTGTGATAATTCAATTCTCCCAATTCTTTTCTCAATTCAGACTAAGACTTTTGCATTAATTATTGTGATATTAATTGACCACTTTGCTTCAATGTAAATGTAAACTCAAAAGTAGATGGGCAGCCAGATAATCTAGAATAATGTTATACTAATTACTTCATATCATCAAACAGAAAATCTAAACCTCATTGTACTCATGGATAACCAAAAATAAGTTCTCATTGATCCAGATATCTGTAGATGCCCCTTTGAGAAATATTGGTCATAGAAGGGAAATACACAAATATCTGAGGTAAAATATATGAATGCCAAAATGTGTCAGTACCGTAAATAAATAAAATTCAAACATCTCCAGAGAAAACTTAGAATTCACAGAGCACCAAAAGCAAACATCTCTAATAAAGGAGCAAAAGGCTCCCTCTTGTCATCTCTCTCCATAATGATTTATTACAGAATGGGAATTATTAAGTAATGGAAGGGAGGCTGAAAAGAACAAAGATAGGGACATGTACAAAATCCCTATAAGTTATAACATCAACCCAGAGACATTACATAATCTAAATCTTATATTGTTGATGGCTATCATAAGATCTGGAAGTTTACTCACTTTTTAGAGAATGAAATGGTCTTTTTTTCCTATAGGTCACTCCAATTCTAAGGGATCACAATTAGAGCATCACGATAGTAGGAACATAGATTATCTTCACACATGTTCCAGACCAGAAATGAGAGCTTAACTGAATCCCATGTTTCTCCTCTACCCTGCCAAGAGGTTGTTTTGCAAAGAAAATCCGCGCCACGGGAATAGTCCTTTGCCATTCTGTGGTAAATTCTCTGTCCCTTAACAAAATTGCTAAGCTTTTAAATGTTAAAATGGCCAAACCTAATATCTGATTTGCTAACCAGGTGATACAAGCTCAAAAGAAGAGAATGCTGTATACAAACTGGTAAAAAAAAAATGCCATTTTTTTAGGAGAAAAGGATAAAAAAAAGTATAAAATTAAGCCTAAATGTTACAAATTAATGTTCGGGTTTCTAAGTCCTGTATACAACACTAATCAAGGTTGGCTATCATATTTTATCCAATATAATGAAATGTGTCCAAGCAAAATTCATCTCCAACATGTCATCAAGCTATATTTCAACAATGTTTGTAAATCAATTACTTGGAAATCACAGCCAGATAGACATCACAGCTGCTTAGAACTTGGATACACTTTTTAATATAAAAAAGATTATGACTCATATAAGTACAATGATATTAGAATTAACTTTTGGCCTCATGTGGTTAAAATAGGCTTTTGTGGGTTGGCCTGTGTACTTAACCACCATCTATAATAAGGAGGTAGCAAGGAATAAACACTGATTATATGAATTAACTGTTCACAGCTAAATTGAACTCATTTTTAACACTTTCAAAGATGTTATTGGTGACTACAATGAATTGCCCTAGAACTTAATGTTGCAATCTTATGACGAAACCTTCATAAAAAAAATCACAAACGATGAAATTAGTTATCAGTACAAATTACCCTCTCTGAAAGCTATACACCTGAGTCTATTTGGAGACTTTCAAGACCATGCAAAATAACTAATGTGCAAGGCTAGGAAAACATGTTTGAATACGAAAGAAAGCTTGCCCTAGTCATGGGTGTTATGTAACCTGCCTGCAAAAAGAGAATGTGGCAACTGGGTGGTCTGCATGAGTCATAGATCAAGAACCTGCAAGTTTTTGTACACTGTCAAGGGCAAGGGAATACTGAGTCTGGAAGGCACAAGTATCTGGTCACTAAGACAACTAACTTCAAATATTAATTTATTCCACAAATATCTCTTGAATGTATACAATGTTCTCAAAAGTGTTTTAGGTAACAGACATATTCTAGTGATTAACACACATAAAAATTACATTCTAGGTGAGACAGAAAGAAAATAAATGAAATAAATTGATAAGATATTTAGCTACCTGGATGACAATAAAGAAAAGAAAAGAAAAGAAAAGAAAAGAAAAGAAAAGAAAAGAAAAGAAAAGAAAAGAAAAGAAAAGAAAAGAGAGAATAAAGAGGAGGAAGAAGGGTATAATTTTAACAGGTTGATCAGGTAAGACTAACAGAGAAGGTGACTGAATAAAAACCTGCTGATGGTGAAAGAACCAATGTGGATACCTGATACATAAAATAAAATGCAAAGAGAATGGACATACTAAAGCCCCAGGGTAGAAGCATGCCTGGTGTATTTGAGAAATAGCAAGGAAACCACTATGTCCAAAATGCATTGTGTGATGGGAAAAAAGAAGCAGCTGAGGCTAATCTATGTGGGGCCTTACAGACTGTTCTAAGGAATCTGGCTTTTCCTCTGGGTAAGATAGAAAACCACTGAAGAGGACTAATATGGTCTGACTTATTTTTAACAGCATTACTTTTGGCACTCTGTCAACATTCAACAGGAGGAAGGAATGTGTGCAGATTATAAGGGACAAAACAGAGAAAATAGGCAAAGAGCTACAATATTCCAGGCACAAAATAGTGGCAACAAACACCATTAATAGCGACAAGCCTGGTGACAAGAGAAATGGTGATAAAATGTTAGACTATTTTGATGGTAGAACTGACCATCTTTCCTGAAAGATTGGGTAGTATGTAAAAGAAGGTAAGATGTCAAGGATGACCCCAAAATATTTGGCATGATCCACTAGCAAGGCAGAGCTGCATTTAAATGAGGTGGGGCAACTTGAGAGGAGTGCATTTGAGACTGACAGTGCCCACAAGACTTTTCTGTGGTTGAGGCAAACAAACTCTTAAGAATCACTATCTCCCTGTACATTGATTGAATGCTCACCAGGAAAGCTGTCAATAGTATTACTGCAATCCACCCAAAAGTACTAGAGAGAGAGCACCCAGAACAACAAACAGAAGGATTTTAGCCGTGAGAAAAGTTTATCTTCTATCATTTTAAAGAGTTGTTGCATTTACTGCTGGCTTGAGAAGACTATATTCATTCTCATATTTGTTTCTCTGTGTAATATGTCTTGTTTTCTCTGCCTGCTTTTAAGTATTTCTGGTTATCACTAGTCTTTGACAATTTAATTATAATGTGTATAGTTTTCTTGTGTTTATCCTATATATATTAAATAAACTGAATTGTTAAAATCTCAACAACAATGAAAATTCTAAATTTAGATAGCTTTATTGAAAAATTCTACCAAAATTTTAAATAAAATATAATACCAACATTACATAAACTTTTAGATAGTTGAAGGTGAGGAAACACTTCCTAATACATTTCATGAGGCCAGCATAAGTCAGATACCTTATCCAGACAAGATAAACACAAAAAAAACTATAGATACAAAAAAACTCTAGGAACTTTTGTAAGTAAAATCCAGCAATATACAAACAGGGGTATTGCACCATAACCAAGAAATATTTATCTTAGGAATGTAAGATTGGTTTCTCATTTAAAAATCAATTAGTGTCATTCACCACATTAACATAACAAAATACATATTATCTCAAATGATACCCCCAGAATGTTGTGATTAAAAATTATTTTAAAACTCTCAGAAAACTAGGAGAAGACATACCTATCAAAAGCTCCTTCTCATGTCACACTAAATAATGAAATAATGAATGCTTTCCCCATAATATTGAGTATAAAAGGTAAGAATTCTAATTTCACCACTTCTATTCAACACTATCATAGTAATCCTAGCCATTGCAGCAACATAAAAAAAGGAACTGAAAGGCATTCTGAAAAGAAAGAAAAAACTGAATTTATAAATAATTTAGGGAAAAAAGCTTCTAAGACAAATAAGTAAGTTTAACAAGGCTTCCAGATGTAAGGCCAATATTTTAAAAATATAGTTTATTTTTATATACTAACAACAAATGGTTGGAAAATGAATTTTTAAATATTATTTAAAATAGCATCTAGAACAAAGAATTATTTATGAATAAGTTTAACAATATATATGTAGACTAGTACAATGAAAGCTACAAAGCATTATAAAAAGAAATTAAAGAATTTGACAAATATAAATGGAGAAACATACCTTACATTCCTGGGATAAGACCAAAATTTCCAGATGTAAGATTTTCCTAAAGAACTCAATTACAATGAAAATCTCAGCAAACGCATTTGTAAACTTTGACAATATGACTCTAAAATGTGTATAAAGAAGCTAAAGTAGCAAAAACAATTTTGAATAAAACATGTAAAAGACTTATACTGTTTTATTGAAAATTTTACCATTAAGCTACTATGATTCAGACAGTATGGTATTGGCATAAGAGTAAAGCATAGATTAATTGAACAGAGCACAGAATCCAGAAATAGACAAGACATATATGTTCTACTGATTTTTGACAAAAGTGCCTAAGATAATTCAATGGAATAAAGAGATTCTTTTCAACTAATAGTTCTGAATAACTGGATATCTATTGGGGGCAGAGGGGTGGGGTGTGGCAGGCAGTGAGAATATACTTTCATATCTATATAAAGCACAATTTTATCCCACACAGAAAAATTTTTCTGGTGTGGATCATAAGCCTAAATGTAAAAGCTAATGCTCTAAAACATAGGATAAAATATTTGCTACTTAGGCAAAGATTTATTATATTAAATAGAAAGTCATTGAGCATTACAGAAAAATCGTTAAATCGAACTTCATGAAATTTTAAAAGTTCTGGTCTTCGGCAAGAACATTAACAAAATGCCAAGGCAAGACACAGACTGGGAGAAAATAATCATAACACATATATCTGACAATGGACCTTTATCCAGAATATGTATGTGTGTGTGCATGTAAACATGCACTCTTACAATTCAGCTAAAAGTAGACAAAAATCCTATTTTTTAAAATGAACAAAATCTTTGAACAGATACTTATCAAAATATATAGTGGAATGCCACTGTCAGGGCACCACAGTGTGAATGGCTTTTCCTGGGACCCATAGAGCATCTTCCTCACCAGTACCTCTTACTAAGCACCCTTCTGTGAACAGCTTTCCTTGACACTCAAAGAGAATTATCACTGGCAAGGCATCTCAGTAGCCATTAGGATGCTTTTCTATTGAGTGCCACTGTGTACCCGCTCTGGGTTAACAGTTCTTTCGCTGGTACCCCAAACCCCAACCCCAGTGGGAATGGACAACTAGGTACCTGCCTGCTCTTGGAAAGCTTCCCAGGCCCCAATGGACATCTCTGCAGTGAGTTCCAGAGTTTAGCTCCTAGGACCCTGTGGACACTTCCTTCCTTCTCCAACACTCCTGAAAGCAGATATCAGGAGTCCTATTAGGAAGGCACCCCTTGAAAATTCTCTGCCATCCACTGAGCCATGGCCATACCCTCTTAAATGAGCCATGCATCTCAGCTAAGGAAGGGGAGTGACCTTCTTGGGTGTTCTATCTCAATCCTAGGGGCAGTGGCTCCTCCTTATTCTGCTAATTTTATATTCTTTAGAATTCTCTTTACCTCTTTTTTTTTCTTTATCTCTTAATAACCAATTATTCATTGATCCACTCCTCTAATGATTTTAATAATATTTTCCAATTGAACTCTCTCTGTTCAAATTACCATGTGGTTTCTCTCTCTTGACCGAACCCTGACTAATAAACCAAGAGAAATGAAAACTTACATCCACAAAAAGACGTGCACAAATATTCAGAGTAACTTCATTCATAATAGCTAAAAGCTAAAAACAACTCAAATATTCATCAACAGGTAATTGGGTGAATAATTTGTAGTTTATCAATACAATAAAATATTGTCAGCAAAAAAAAAAGGAACTACTGATATGTGAAAGAACATGAGTGAATCTCAGACCTATTTTGCTGAACAAGAGAATCCACCACAGAAGAATGTGTAACATATGATTCCATTTATAGGAAGCTTTAGAAAGAGAATTTAATCTATAGTGAGAGAAAGCATATCAGTGGTTGCCTGAGGCTAAGAGTGAGGCATAGGAAGTGACTGGAACTTAGCACAAGGAAACCTTAGGGATCATGGAAAGCTCTACATGTTGATTGTCGTTGATGTTTCAAGGTTGTATACGTCTGTCAAAATTCATCACACTATATATTAAAGTGGATCCATTTACTATTTAAAATTTATACTTCATGATTGATTTAAAAAATAATGAATTCACAAAATTGATTAATACATTTAATTATGGTGAAGTTGTCCCCCTGAGCTGATTTGACTCAGCGCACTGACCAAACTGAGTGTCCAGATGATCAATGCTAAGGACGTGATACTGAATGATATTATGCTAAAGAGTTTCCACTTTTTAGACTTTCTCTTGATACTATATCTTTCTACGTTCTCTCTGTGCTACAATTACATAAAGATAGGAATGACAATAAAGAAAGGACAGTAAACGTAGTTGTGTCACTCACATATAGGCTACTGAGAACTGCATAAAAGTATAGTAACTCACCAAGTTCCACACTTTAGAGATATCCATTCTGTTACAATCTGACATTGATTGAGAGACAATCACTAAGGAGGATGCTAAGAGAACCCATGATTAACAAAATAATAGTTTTTTTTTTTTAAATCATGATTTTATTCCTCTCCTGGTTACAAATATTTAATGGCTCATAATCCTTGAAGGGTCTTATAAATTCTTATGATGGGACATCCCTCCAGAGAGGGGAGATGCAGAACTCAAGAAAGATTTGACTTTCCCAATATGAAGGGGTCCTTGGGAATTAAAGGAGCAGGCAGAAAGCTGACCACTACCCAACAAAAACCATGCACAGTACCAGTGTGGACATCCTCCCACAATGACAGAGGCTACCAGGATCAACGAGAGCCAGGACAGACTACAGTAAGTGCAGAGGTCCTTCCCAACATCACCAATATAACCAGTTATATTACTGGACCTCTGCTCTCTTATTCCTTCGTTCTGCCCACCTCTCCCCAAACTAAAGGCAGAGAAAGTATTTCTAGGGCAAACCATGCCTCCCTACAATAAAGTCAGGGTTACAACTCTATCCTACAATAGAGGAGGAGGGAACCTTGATTCAGAGATGAAAATGAAGTTTTAAACCAGACTAAACTAAGTTAACTGAAAATGACCAAAAAGCTATGGAAGCTATCCAAGATGTTGTGAAGAGAGGCTAACAGTGGACTAACATGGCAAGGTTAATGAGTTAGACTTGAAAAAAGAAAAGTGTGTTATATTTATACTACGAGGGACATATATTCCTCGACAAATCATTTACAATTATTTACAGCTGTGGAAATAAGTATGTCACATAAGCTCACTTCTGAAAACTGCTGAAGATGTTATGTTGGCTGTTGTATACTGAGATATAATTGACAGAAGAAGAAATTGCCTGCAAAACGAATTAAAAACAATGTCACGTCATAAAAACTCAGCACAGAAATGACAAGTGGAGAAGCCTCAAACAGATGGGGCTGGGCAGAATTCTCCACTGCAGTTGCAAATTCAGCAGGTGGAACTGTCTAGGCTTATGGTTACCACTTCAGATGGCAAACTACAAAAGTGATGCAAACTTCAACAAAGCTATTTCTAATGAGAGCTGCTCTACAAGTCACTTTCATCTTAGAATTTCTTAGTAATTCTGTAATAAATACAACTGGTCCATTCTTTTGCTTACGATTTCTGGAAAACTGTTCAACAGGTCAAACCATCCTACTCGAGCTGAGAGACAGAATAGAATGTCCTGTGTCCTCTCCCTGCTTCTTTTCATGTCCCATTTTTAGTTGCTTCTCTTTCAAGTAACGTGATTGGGATGGGGGTGCGGAGATAAACTACATATTAAAGTAGTCTTTTGGGTCTGGTCACCAAAGAGTCTTGAAACAAAATTCCCATAATAAAAAAAATTACAAAAAAAAAATGGAATTGTTTTTGTTTTGTTTTCTTTACATTTTTTTAAATTTCAAATCCAACACAAAGTGAGTTTGCAGAGCATTTGTGGTTGCCAAGTTAATAGTAATGAGTAAATCAGTTTAACTGGAAAGTTTCCATTTGTCTAGGAGAACACAATAGCCTCTAAGATTCTAGCTCTGAGAGCACAATTCTTCAATAGTGTTAGGCCCATTATCAAGACAATACCACACTCCCAAGTGCACTCCTTTAATTCTTCTTCAAAAAAGTGTTCAGGTTTGCACCATCTGGATAAATTGCAGGCTACCTGAAAGTGCAGAAAACTTTCTTTCTCAATTTTGTTTTCCCCTACTGCACCACCACAGCATCAGTACAATCATTAGCATCCAATTAATGCTCTTATGCTATTGATTGCTTTTGCTGCCTTGCCCACAAGACTTTAAGTCCATATTTGTAAAGCAATTTATGAACACCAGGCACTTCAGATGTACCAAGTATTATAATTATATACTGAAGACAAGTGGATAAGAAATGTTTGAGATAAATGAAGTTAGATGGTACTTTGTTTCTCTCAAGATCAAATATAAAGTAAAAACCAGAAAAAAACATAAACTTATCTACCAGAAACTAAATATATATGTATAACTAAGCCATCCAATCATAGTAACCTTATATGGCAATTTTGCTACCAGAATTGTCTATGATTGTCTTATTCCCACTTATGTCACATTCTAGAAACAGGAAAGAAATATTTAATTTCACCAAGCAAGCATATGTAGAGATATGCCATTTTTAGAATAATTATATTTAACTGAAAGGAAGTTTTAAGTTACAGCTTCAAAAAATATATCATTATCCTTTTAAACAATGAAAGAATGATGTGTTTGGGTACAAAACTTCTGATTTGCATACGTAGGGGGGAAAAGCAGACTTGGAAAAAATATATCCTGTCTTTGTACATCTACTGATTTTTTAACAAGTCATTATATGCAAGTATCTTCTTAAGAAATTTCAGCCTTATTTTTTAGATGAAGAAACTCAAGTATAGGTATACTAATGAACATATCCCAAGTCAGATATCTAGGAAGTAAAAAAACTAAACTAAAATAGATCATTCTTTAAACTAATATGAGGTGCCTCCCATGGTCACTGGATACTTTAGTAGTGGGAAATTTCATAGGCTCTCTTAATAGCTGTACCTTGAGGAGGAAAAGGGCAAAGTTTCCTAAACAGAAATTAGAGTATCTAGCCTCCAAGGAGTGAAGCCAAATAATGGAGAAGCCAGCAAATGAATCTCTTAAAATTATTATGCTTAGAGATCTTCCTAGCACCTTCCTAAGAGGTCTGAGTATGTTTCTAGGGTGTAGGAAGCTGAGCCTTCTAAGCCTCACACTTGCTGGAGACTGTGCCTAACAATATAACTCTGTCATCACCTCTTCTCTTCACAATCCCTCAATGTACCCCAAGAACTTGAGAATAAATCTATAATTCCTAACCATGACAAATAAGGTCTTTTAAGAAATGTCTTCCATAGAAATCTCCAGACTCATTTTTCCCCTCAGTTATCCATATACATTCTAGGAATCTAATTATTTCTCCCAACAATTATGTATTTTCAAACATCCATGCCTATGCATGTATAATGTCCTCTGTCTAGATTCCCTTCCTTCACTTCCTTTTCTGTCTGGCACAAGCTTTCATGTACTCTTCAAGATGCCAGTCATTTTCTGATTATGTCAATGTCTCTTCTGTGAGGCTTTCTTGGATGTACCTCCTATATTTTGAATGTAACTTTATTACCATGTAATACATTATTATATTACATACACATACATACACTTACCCATATATCTTTTGACTATGAGCTCTTTGAGAGCACAAATTTATTCTTCTCTGCCTCCATTCTCAGTATTTTACACAAAGCTTGACATAGAGTGGGTCTTCATTGATTTATTCATCAAATACTTACTGAGCACATGCCAAGTGTTAGACACTGTGCTAAGCTTAGAATAACAAGTCAGATGATCTTGACCCCTGACTTTATAGAACCTACAAGCCAGTAAAAATCAATAAATATTTGTTGAATTAAATTATATTTCTTGTTGTGGTTTGTCTAACTATTCACACTCATGAGTTTTCACACATGCTGCTCCTTGGGCCTGGAATGTCCAAACCTCCACTTCCTGTTTACCCAAATCCAATTTTGTCCTTCGAAATCCAGCCCATGTTCCACACTCTTAAGCTTTACATGACTGATCTCAGTGCACTGACTTCAACAAGAATTAAATCCATTATCTTCTTTCCTTCCTCAAACAATGCATCCTTCTGAATTTCTTATTTCTGCCAAGAGCAACAGCCTCCTCCCAGTGACTCAGGTGCAAAATCCAAGACTCATCTTTGCCTGTGCCTTTTGCTCAGTCCCACACCTCACCAGCTGTCATATCCTCCTGCTTCTGCTTCTGCAGTGGCACAGAAACCTGTTCTCTTCCTTTTGTTCTTGTTGCACTAGCTTCTCATTACTTCTCATTAGTCTATTTCTAGAGCAGGTATCTTTCTTTGGCCCTCTCCCTATTTTAATTCATTCCATGTTAAGCTCCAGAGAGCATAAATCTCTTATTTTCCCCTTTTCATAATCACTTCCTCACTAACTCAAGGATAAAATTTGGACTCCTCCCATGACTCTCTGTTTCTTTTTCTAACCTTTGTTCCTGATACTCCTTTATATATACCCAGTGCTCCAGCTAAACTAGATGATGTACCATGTTCACAAATATGCCCTTAGCCAATGTTGTTGCTTCTGCCACTCCCTCTCTGCTCATCCCCACTATTATCAAATTCCACACTTTTCACAAAGCCTCTTTTTATTGTTCCCTCATATTCCTTTCCTCTCCCTCCTCATAGCTAATTTTGATACAACATATTTTGTCCTATGTTTTAGCTGTTTATTTATTGCTTCACTCAATTAGATTTGAGAACACTGAGAGCCACCTTATGGATTAGCTTAGAGTAACTTTTCTGTTTTCCCATGCACTTTTATCATTTCTGAATTAAAATCCTAGATCACAACTATAGTTATTTGCTTCTGTGTGTATTTCCTACATTACAATAGTCCTTAATGTTGAAAGACCATATATTATTTATTAGTATATTTTTGTGCCTGGCATATAGTCGGTGCTCAATAAATGTCTCTTGTATGAATAGATTGACACAACATCTTAAAAATATCTCTTTAATACATCAGCCAGAATTAATAATCTAACTTATAGCCAGTATAGTTTTAAATATAGCTTCCCTCTAATTTTCTACAGTGAAGGATTCATCTCCATGACTACAATGAAATTAAAGATTAGGTCGATTTAGTCTTCCTAATTAGATAATTGTTTTTTTGAAGAAAGATATTGGTATACCCTTCACTATTTCCTTTTGTTACAATAGTTCAGAATATATAATGGCTATCAATAAATGTTTGTTCATTAGCTGCTTGATGGTTTAATTATTTGATTAAGGTGGGAAACAGAGAATAACCCCAAATGGGATTTCTCTAGTACAATAACAAGCTGAAAGATTCATTTCGTAATTTTAATCTACTGAATAAAATTTTTGCATATTACACTAAAGACTATTTTTTTAAGTTAAATAAACTCTAGAGATAATTTAGACCAGAAATTTAACTTGGGGCATGAAGGAACCATAAACTCCTAAAAATCTATTGAAGTTTGGATCCTCTCCAAGTAAAAATATGTATTCTCAAACATCCACACTTCATTTACATACCATTCCAAGTCATTCAAGGCATTCCTTAAGATCTTTTGTGACTTTAGGTCATATGTGACCTTTTCCTTGGCCCTCAGGACAAAAAGGAAAAGTCTCAGGTTCAAAGATAGTAAATACCTTACCCCCAGACTCCTGCTATTTCTACTAAACTGTTAAAATAAATAGAAATGTTTAACACTATAAACTCTAAATGCAATGCTATTTTTGAATATTATTAAATAATTTGCATTCCAGAAAATTCAAGAGATCTTATGCCTGTGTTTTCTTTTACTTAAAAAACTTCTGAGAAGTCCAAACAAAATTAACATGTAAAAGCCAGTAGATTTACTTAGTGATTCTAAAATCTTAGTGTTTCACTCCTGCAAAAACATTCAACAAGTAGATATCGAGTGCTTTATGGGGAGCTCTGAGCTAGGGCTAAAATTACAGAGATGAATAATACATGTACAAGGAACAAAGCTAGCCAGTTCACCTGTCCTAGGAGATGGGAAGTTTGTCTAACTCATCCACTATCCAATGCAGGGCTGGTAACTAATGAGTATTTCTAAAGTATCTACTTAAAACAACATAATGGTGGTTCATGCTCTTATATAGCTCAAATTTTCTGGAAAATTTTTTTACTCTTATTTTTATTTTCCCAGGCTACATCATCAATCTTTTGCTTTGTTTAATTTTTAATATTGTTAATGCTTATTATCATAATAGTGAAAAATTCTAAAGACAAACCAACTATACTTATAGAAGGTTATAATAAATGTATAACTACTCATTTTTAAAAAATCAAGATATTTAATGTCTCAAAAAATCATTCTTTTAAAATCCAATTAGTGATTCTTTACATTGTTTTTCTGAGTTAAGATCTTATCCCTTTGCCCCAAAATCAGAACTCCAGATTACAAATGTGTTTATAATAAACACAACAATGGAAGACAGAGCCAAACTCTTTTCAGAAACTTGAAAATAGCTCAGCAATTGCATTGGGAAGCTCTCTTTGGAGGATTTGGTGGTGGGGGGATAATTCCCATTTGCAAATTGAATGGTGTTAGATGTCATTTCCTATTTACTACCTTTCTAAAACAGCTGAGGCAGACATGGCAAAAAGAACAGAAAGCAGACGCAACCTCATCCAAATCTTCCCACTCATGCTCCCTAGTTTCTCCCATCTGGCTTCTTTTAAAATCCATGCTGGTCTGGTTATTAGTCAGTCATTAATTCATTCAGTAAATTAATATTTATTAAGCACCAACAACAGTGAACCTAACAAAGTCTGTATCTTAGAGTCAGAAGGAGGTATGGTGGACACAGTGGTATGCTAGTAAATGTTTAACAAGCAATTCTCTACAGAAAGGCTCTGATTTGTAGTAATTTGATGATATCTGTGGTGTAAATACTCCCACCATGGCTGATTTCAAGCTACCAATGAGACATCACAGACAGTAAAGCTGGGAGTTAGGTAGCACACACTGTACCTTTCCACCATGCACTACAGTGGATGTAAATAACCTCAAGAGCATAAATAATTGTAAAATGTAGCAAAGTCATTAGGAAGTGATGAGTTTTGAGTATTATAACTTTGTTTTAAAATTTATTTAATTATAAGTTTATATCATCTAATTTTTAATAAAGTCTGTGTCTATGTTTAACTACTGACTCTAAAAATTCCTGAAATTTTACAATCTGGTTCTCTTGGCCTAGAACAAGCTGGCTGCAGCACACTACTGGAGAGAGAGAGGGAGAGGCTTTTAATATAATTTAAAGGAGTGATAAATTAGATGAACAACAATAAGGGAGAGAAGAGATAAAGAATAATAGAGGAGGTTATCCATTGGAAGAGGCCTAAACATCATAAACTTCGGGGCTGGAAATGACCAACCATTGACAGGATGCTTTCTACCACATACCTGCCTGTTATAACTAATCAGTGCTTTAACACTTCCTACGGTGACAGCTCACTATTTTAGTCATCTGTTCTATCTTCAGATATTTCTGACAAAAAAAAAACTACTTTCTTTTATTAAGCTAAAATCTATCGTAGTTTTGGTTTTTAAATCAACCTTTATTAAAACTGAGGAATTCTACAAATGGGACCCAAAGATCTCAGAGACCACAGTCTGGTGAGGGGAGAGATGCGAAGGCTGGCTAGAGGGGTTAATCCAGCTTCTGCTTCTAACAAAGTAGTTATTTCTTTATATACTGGGAATCTCTAAGTCTATATTTGAGGAAATATTTTTATAGTTAAAACCTGGTTGAAACCCACTTCTATAATTAAATATACTTATTACTTATATATTATTTATTATATATACTTATATATTTTTACCAATATATATATATTTACAATGATGTATATCTTTGTATCATTAAGGACAAGCTAGATTATGCAACAGGAACAAATGATCCCAGATGTCTAATTGGTTAACACGATACAAGTTTATTTCTCATTCATGTAAGTGTACTCAAGTCCAGGTGACATTGCTCACTTTTGCTCATTTTCACTCATCACAGAAAGTCCCAGTGTTCTGTGTAACTTCAAGGATGAAGAAGAGAAGACCATACTACCTGTGATCAGAAGGACTAGAACTGGAATACTATTGAGGAGCACTAATTCCTACTATAATTTTCTATTCAATTGACTATAGTATTTGAACCCACCTAATAATTTTAGCCAGAAATATACACAATTAGATCTTTAAAAGTATCACATGAAATTTTCATATTTATTACTACCTTAGCTCTTTATTCCTTATTGAAAATCACTGATTGAAGAAGAAGACATACCGTTCCACCACTTCTGAATTTGACTTTCAGCACTTTCAAAGAAGTTATTGGTTACTACAATAAGTGAAATAGTGTTGCCATCTGAAAAGAAAGCCTTCAGAAAGAAACCACCAATGGCAAAATTAATTCTCAGTAGAAATAACCCACTCCAAAATATATATACCTGAGTTTATTTGGGGACTTCCAAGGCCCAACAAAGCCAGGAAAATAAGTCTGAGTACAAAAGAAAAAAAGTATTAATGTGTAGCTCGTCAAGCTTTACTTTTATTGTAACGGTGAGAATCTCACTCTTTCCAGGTCTCATGTTTCCAGTTGAAACCAAAAATTACCCTCACACTTATTATATACAGATACATGCTAGAATACTAGAATATTTTATCCCCCTCTCTTTCCCTTTCTCTCCCTTTCTCCTCCCTCCCTCTCCCCCTCTTGACTTTTACATTAAGTACTCTCAACTGTTTTACCTCTATTCTGGGGGTACTAGAAGCTTCTTAATCTTACATTCCAGAATAACTTTCTAGAACAAAGATTGGTAAACTACACTTATGGACAGAACTCAATCTAAATCTTGTGTTTATGACCCATGAGCTAAAAATAGCCTTTACATTTTGAAAAGGTTACAAAAATACAAACAAAGGAAAATATGCAACAGTGACCATAAGTGGTCTACAAAGCCTAAATTTTTTTACTATCCAGATCTTTACAGGAGAAGTCTGCCTAATCCTGCTCTAGAATACAGAGCCCCATATTCATTGTATTTCTGTGATTCAAGTTCAATGATTCCATGAAACTCCATCAGGAAGTCAAGAAACATGGACAAAACGTAACTTATACTGCTAAGGTTATTTTGCAAGGAAACATCACAAGGATTTATAGATATACCTAGCTCCTATAAGGTAACTTTTCCAAAGTGGAAAGTCTCATAAAATTTTAGGAAATGTGGACTTTGAGAAAGTTGTCCTATATATGAAGAGTTTTTCAAAGCTCCCTCAAGTGGCATAATTAGCAATTCCTCTGTAAAACATATTCTTCCATGGAGATGAGTACAGAATATTATATGGTAATCCAGATGTAAAATATGATAAAATTTTAATGTCAGATTTCCATAAAGATGATAATAACATCACTGTAGAGTATTCACAACCAGTTCCAGAAAGCTGTAGTATACAAAGGGAATGAATAAGAAGTTGTTATAAAATCTCAGGAAAAGAAAACTAAGGAAGGGTCTCTTGAAGCTCACTTCAGATTAGATAACAAAAATTTCACAAAGAGATTGCTGAAATGAGAAGGAAGGAAGGAAGGAAGGAAGGAAGGAAGGAAGGAAGGAAGGAAGGAAGGAAGGAAGGAAGGAAATAAAGAGAAAATGGGGAGAGAGAGAACGAAAGAAAAATGTTTTCAAGACGATTATAGATACAATTACAGTTAGAATACTCTTTTGACATGTGACTCTATAAATCAGGATATATTCAGCTTCCAATAACAGGAAATCCAATGAACAGTAAAAATAGGACATTTATTGTTTATTTTTACCTATATTTGAAGGAGACATTTCCAGGGTTCATGCCATTGCTCAACAGCATCATCATGAACCAGCCTTTATCCAACCTTGTGTTCCACCACCTTGGTGTGCTGGCTTTTTGCCCTGTAGTTTCAGGATGACTCTACAGTTCCATATATAGTATTATCTCACCAGTATCCCAAGAAAGAAGGAATGGGAAGGGACAAAACCAGGAATTTTCTTCATATGCCTATCCCTTTTATTCAGAAGCAAACTATCTTTTCTCAGAAAGTCCTCAATGGTCTTTAACTTGTCTTTTTGGTCAGAGCAAGGTCAGATACAGGGCCTTTTAACTTCTAGTATAAGGGACAAGAGATAAAAGGGGAAAGGAAAAAGAAATGCTGAGGGGTCACCAGCCGATCAGGTCTACTACTGATCTAAATTATATTGGCAGATTTTCATTACATAAAATAATTATATTCTTCTACCATCACAATGAGAGATAGATTGAGTTTAATTAACCTTTAGTATCACCCAAAGTAATCACTCTAATGATCTGGGGTATCACTAAGGAACCTGACTCAACCGGGCTTCTGAAAGTTGGTCCTCCTTATTGCCCACACACACCAGCCCAACTCAGAGACCTAAGAAAGGAGCAACAAAGTCACATTCAGGATCAAAAGCACGAAATCTACCAAGAGGTAGTAAAATGAGATCGTAAAATGACAAGAATGGTTTTAAACAGGAGAATATATTGGTGTATGAATTGGATATAAATGGAGTATTTTCGTTGGAGAGTATATATATATATATTTCAATGATGTCACTTTTAAAAATATTTTGGAACATTCATGTAGAAATGACTTTAGAGACAATTTATAACTCACATAAGAAATTCAGTCTTATTCTTTTATATTTCTGTACAATTAATCCCTTAATATTTTTGCATGCAGAACAGTCGATATTTTTATTAGTACTGTCCAGTTTACTTTAAAAGTTTAATCACCAAATTTAATTCTTAATAAAAGTAAACTGCTTTCTTTAAGCAAACTCACATAAAATATTTATTATTTCTCATTATTAAGAACCTTTTTCAAAGTATCTTTGGCTTTAAGGGCACAGTGTATTGTGTGTAATTTTAAACATGTTTGCTTAAACAATACCAACAATAAAGCCCATGGCCATTGTTTATCTTCATACTAAGCACGTAAAAGATAGTCTAATTATAAAAGGCACACATACATGTGCACACACATGCGTGTGTGCACACACATACACACAACTCGGAAGACTTAGTTCTTGGCCTGAAGGTGTTGACTGCTTTAACAAAAAGAAAAAAAATACTAAGTCTTAGGTTCTATTTCTACTCTACAATTTCATTTGTTTACAAAAAATTACTGTCACCTAGTATATAGAAGACACTGAGATTGAAGTAGAGAAAATGAAGGATTATACATTCATAAACTCACTACCTAGCAAAGACAACTGTAACACCATACAGAAAGTAGTAAGTAAAATAAGAGAAATGTAAATAATTAAAAAACATAACAACAGTGGAGCTCATGGGTGATCGGGCATAAAAGGAAGAAATTGTGGTACTTATATTTAGATTAACAAAATATTAGGATCAATAGAAGTAAAAGGTATGTGATGAAACTGCAGAGACTCTACATTAGAGATAAGTCAGTATTAACCAAAAAGGCACAAGAAGTTCAGACTTACTGGAAGGCACAGTTAGAACAATGAGGAAGGGTCAAAAAGGAGAAACACAAAGGCATTTTCTCTTGCCCTCAGCTGAATTACCTGTAGAATGTTTTAAATGCAGATGCACAGTAAAAGAGAGGAATATGAATTCTACAAAAGAGGAATCATGGTAGATCTATATAAGAAAAGATGCTCAGCCTCATTAGTTGTCAGGAAAATGCAAATTAAACCACTATGAGATACCACTTTATATCTTCCAGTATGAAAATAAAACTTGGGCATTAACAAATGAAGACAGAGATACAGAACAACACAAATTCTCATGCATGACTGTGGGAGTAAATTGATATAACCACTATGAAAAAAAGTTTTGTCATTATTTTTCAAAGTTGAAAATGTAAATATAAAGGTATGATCCAGCATTCCACTTCCAGATACATGTTCAATAGAAGCTGTTTAAATGGTGCACCAGGCCAAAAAAAAAAAAAATCTAAATAACTATCCATGAGAGAGCGAATAAATTAGGCTACAGTCATAAATGCAATACTACACTAAATAAATGAGCCACAGCTCTAGGCACCAGCATGACTGAATATCAAAACCATAAAGGAACATAAAAAAGACAAGCAAACAGATTACAGATAGTATGATGATGTTTACATAAAGTCACACAAAATAAATTTGACTATTGTTTTTGAAGGCAATAAAACTATAATTAAATCAAAAGGAAAGATAAATATAAAACTCAATATAAAAATTACCCTTGAAGGCAGAGAGAAGAAAATGATAGACCAGGAACACAGTCATTCCCTCTTGTCTGTGAGGGATATGTTTTAAGGCTTCGCATTGATGCCTGAAACCATGAATAGTACTGAACTCTATATATACTGTTTTTTTCCTATACATGCATACATACCTACAATAAATTTTAATTATAAATTAGGTGCAGTAAGAGATTAACAACAACTAATAATAAAATAAATATAAGTTATGTGAACATTGTTTCTTTTTCAGCAAACTAGCACAATTCTTCACAATTTCACTGATAGAAGATTCATTCTTAGATGTTAACAACCTCAGCATACAATTTTTTTCTTTCCTTATTAAATCAAAAACTTTCACCTTTTCTCTTAGAGAAAAAACTTGAGCTTCTCTTTGGCATATCCAAATTGCCAACATCACTAAACTTGTGCTTTGGGGCATTAAGTAAAATAAGGGATACTTGAACACAAGCATAGCGATAGGATGACAGTTGATCCAATAACTGAGATGGTACTAAGTGCCTGAAGGTCTTGTCATGTAAACAGCATGGATACCCTGAATAAAAGAATGATTCCTGTCCCATATGGGACAGAGCAGGACAGCTCAAGATTTCCTCACATTACTCAGAACAGCATGTAATTTATCACTTATGAATTGTTAATTTCTGGGATTTTCAATTTAACATTTTTAGACCATGATTGAACGTAGATAACTGAACCCTGGAAAAAGGCAAGGAACTGTTTTACACAAGACACTATATCTATTGGCAATGCTCTGTGTTTTGAACTGGGTGGTAACTAAACAAAGTCATTTATTATGTTTATACCTTATTTTTGTATTTTATATTGTATTTATTCTTCAATATCTATGAAACTTTCACAATACAAAATACAGATACTTATATCCCAACCTATCCAGGGATAAGTTTCAAGAATACTGAGTTTTAAAGGCTCCACAGGTGACTCTCATGCACGCCAGGAATGAGAACAACTATACTAGGAAGGCAAAATTGGCAGGAGATCAACAATTTTAGGTTGTAAGATAGGAGTATAAACAGACATTGAATTTTGAGCTTGTTTTTAGAAATGGAAATGGGTACCTTTAACCAGAATAGGAAATTCAGAAGAACTGGATTAGGGAAAACTACAGACAAGATAAGTTTAAGGTACAAGTAGGACCAACACCACTTGTTGAAGATAACTGAATAAAGCAGTTTTTTTTTTTCAGTGAATTTTCATTGAATGTATAACTATTATCTGACTAAAGATCAGGACTGGAAAAAGTAGATTTTTTTAGGAGGTACCTTCCAGCCTCAAGAACGATTATCTAGAATCTATGCTACTTTTCAGAAAACGAGACAAGAAAAAAAACTGTTAAATTGCTTCAATCTTTCTACCAAGGGGTATCCTGTGCTTATCTGCCCTGGAAGGGATAACTTGTTATGGCAGTTACTCTTCTACAAACTCAAGCAAAATTAAAAAGGCTGCTGTTTATAAGTAACACACCACTTTATGTTTTCCAGGGGCAGCATGAGCTGTGTTTCCTGTGCCTGACCAAGCTGTGGTCAGCTTATGGTCATCATTAGAGAACAAGTCCTCTGTTCCCTGCTCTACACTTATCTTTCCTCAATAGTTTTACACATGCTGTCGGGTTTGCAAATTATGGTCAGGATACCTGAAATTCTTTATTATGATTTCAAGTAGCTGAATGAATTCTGAGACTCTGTGGAAAGAAATTTCCCTTGCTGGGGACCTTCATGCATCACTGTTAACCCTGATTTATTTTACAAGGATATAAGGAAGAGTCTAAAAGTAAAACAGTGCTGATCAACTTCTGTCTTTCTAACCGCACTTATCCTGCTCTTTCCTCAGAGCTAAAAGTAGATGAGGGAGTAATCATCACTGTAATTACTTCAATTAGTACATCATCAGAGCTACACCACTGATTGTCAATATTCTACATGCATCATTATTTATTATACTAAAACATCAAATATTTTCCTCACTTTGCAAATGAAGAAAGTAAGGATCAAAGAGATGAATTCTATTACCCATGGTCTCACTGCTATCAAGGAGTATAAGCTGAATTAAAAGCTAAATCAAAGAACTTAAAAATATCTAAAAACAATCTAGATCCACCTTAAGATACCTGTATTCTTATTCTACCTCTAGATCTGTTAAGGTAGCTCTCATTGCCCTACTGAATCGCCTGAACTAAAACACATTTCTGACCACATTTAATCCAGTCTCCTAAGTGAGAAAGTAATGCTTTGATGATTTCATCTTATTTTAACCATAAATAAATAAAAGTGCTAAAATTTCAAAAAGTGCCTATCCTAACTTACATCTGAAGCTCTGCTTTTATATATGTAGTGAATTATTAAGACTGATACCAGTCATTCAAGGACTTTAATATGATTATTCAGGGATATAATCCTTTCTTTCTTTTTAAAGATACTTCCTTTTGTGTGTCTGAGAAAATGGAGAACTAGCCCACTTGAATATACTGCAGAGAGAAAAGTTCTCTACACAGCAAATATGGTATCTGGACTGCACTTCCACCCCAGATCCCAGCCTCAGAATGTCCAAAAAGACAAATATTGTCACTCTCATTTCTACCTTTTAAAGTCTGATCAAATCTGTAAATAATCACCTTTTTACCCCTGGGATCCACTGAAGTATCTGACAACAAAGCCCTTTCCTAACCAAGTCTTTTTTCCTAATTGATGCCTTGCTATGTTTAATATTGCCCTTGTTCTTATTCTTCTGAATTTTTTTTCTTAACTGGATTTCTCTAAAACTATACACTCTTGACTTCATTCTGCCTCTGAGGTCATTCTCTCCCTAACTTCTTTAATTACTGCATCAAATATTTCCCTGCCATTTACAGAATAATTAAAAACAAAGCAAATATGAGAGAACATGAGCAAAGAGATATTAGAGAAAGGCATATTAGTAAGCATCTGAGACTAAGTAATGCAAATAGCAAAGTCATTCTGAATGAGCTCTGAATTTAGACTAGTCAAACCATAGTTCTGGTACACCTACTAGCTTCACGACACTCAATCATTCAATCATCAAATATTGAGACCTGCAATGTACCAGGCGTAATAATAGGTACTAAACAGGCAGTGGTAAACAAAACAATTAGGTTCCCTGTGGTAGATTATGTTAAAATCTACCAAGTATTTCACTTTTCCTTTCTGTGATGCCATCACTATAGGCAGATTATAGATAACTAACCTTTTGTAATTGGGGGGTCATGTGACTTGCTTGGTCAATAAAATATTGACATGTTCAAAAAAAAAAGCTATCATGTGATTTTATGTCCCTTTTCCTTCTGCTATAATTGCCAATCTTCCAAATAAAGGCTATTCTGTCAAACCAATCTCAGAGTGAAATTTAAGGGTATCATAATGGCATCCAACTCACAATGAATAAGTAGTATGAATAAGAGTCAAAGTAAGTTGTGCTTAAGAAGCCACTGAAATTTTGGGGTGTTTTATTACTGTAGTATATCCTAGCCTATCTTAACTATTACTACCCCTTGCTTTACTTAGCTCACAGTGGTAGGGATGGACATCGAGGGAATAACAACACAATAAATAATAATATCTCTAAACTTCAATTTCTTTATAATAACATCCACCTCATAGAGGTATCACAGGGAATTTAAAAAGACAATGTATGTAAATTTCTTATCTTGTACATGTATCAGTTTTAAACATGCATTATATAACAAGCCCTTAGCTAGTTGAGAAAAATATGGTTCTGGCTTTTGAGTATTTCCCAGTATTTATAGGGAAGACAAAAATAACCAAAAAAATTATAGTTCTGTGCTCATGGTTCTGGGAACACAAGAAAGGAACAGATTACTCTGCTAGGTAAAACTGTGCTCATTAAGGAATAAAAAACTTCTCTCCAAAGAAAGGGACAGTATCAAGAATGAAGGAGGGAAGAGCAAAAGACATGAGAAACAAAGTAAAAGAGTGAAAAAAATCCCATTGCACTATAGGAAAATTACAAATAATTTAGTAAAGCTAAAGAATGAGATGCAAAGCCTCGTGTGCCAGAATTTGGTTTTATCACACAGGAAGCTACTGAAAAATTTTAAACAGGAAAATAACCACAGCCAGATTTGCATTCCAGAAACATCCTCAGAATGCAGTGTTGAGGGTAGAAAAGTCTAGAGCAGAAAATAGTTAGAAGGCAGCTGAGGCATTCTAAATGAGGTCTGATGAGAGCAAAATCAATGGCAGTGACAGTTGAGCAATAAATTTAGCTTGTCTTTTTGTAAATAAAACAGAAGAGCCTTGGTATTTTTATCTGACAAAAGAAATCTCAGGTTTATCTGGAGAAACATTTTCCTGTTAATCTTTAAAGAATGACAGTCGTATGTGGAAACTAATAAAATGTAACTCAAACAGCACAACAAATGTCATCTTCAAATACAATTTTTCAAAAGATATTTGTATAATATATATTATTATAAAATTATAAATTATATATATATTTGTTTTTGAAAATACAGGGAAGACTAAATATGTGGCATAAAATGCATAAATAATCCTCCTACCAAAAGATAACTATCATTAATTTTTACTGGGTATTCTTCTAGCCCTTTTTGCTCATTCATACATGTACAAAATACAAACACAATTGCATTTTTTAAAAACAAATTTACATATAGAATCTGGCCAACACATCAATAAGAGTTGTAAAAATGAAGAGATGGAAAGCTAGAATTTGACATACCATAGCTGAAAAAAATAAAATCAATTTATATGTACAGTCCAGTGGGTTAAGACTCCTCAATAAACCACACACAGTACACACTAACACACACACATTAACTTTCAATTATTAGGATAGTCTCATTTTGATATTTAAGGTTCTGGCCTTTTATTTTGAAAAATTTCAGTCTTAAATTGAATTCAAATTTCTCCTATTCCCCTGCCTCCAATGAAACTGATTGACTCTTGCAAGTTTTAATTGTAAAATGAGGCATCCTAGCACACTCTCTCCTTCCTCTTAAAGACTAACTCATTCAAAGAAGGGGAGAATAAAAGGGGTAAACCTCTCCTAATTTAACTGGGAGAGACTGGCATTCTCGCACTGATTATTCTCCTGGTGATTGCCTCTCTGATTAATAATGGCAAACTGGCTTTAAATGGCTTCCATGCAGCAGGCATCTTAATTATGCTCCTTTCATTGGGCCTCTCTTCCCAAATACTGTTCTCCCCAAAAGACAGCCATCTCTAGGGGTACACAGTAACCTTTGTTCTCAGCTTTGGACCTCAGCTGAAAGTCCAGACAACAAGAATAATCTTACTTGATATTCTGTTTGATAAATATGTTTATAAATATGTTTTTGTTTTGTTACTAAATAACTTTTAAATTTACAATTTTATAAATATGGTTTTTAAAAAACTATTTTGTAGATAGAGGCTCTTTATAAAATTAGGATTAAATCATACACTTGGTATTATATCTTACTTTTACCTTATTTATACTAGATTATACACATTTTCTCAATTTACTCAACACTTTAAAAAATGGTATTTATGCTAAAATAAAATTTTTAAGAATGGTCTTTGTGGCTTTAATCATAAGTAGTCAATATTCTCATATTAGACAATTAAGTTGCTTCCCATTTTTGCCCGCTATAAATAATGCCATGATTAACATATTTGTTTAATGATCTTAGTGAAAAAATCTTTGGTTACTACCTTAGATTTTATCCTAAAAGTAAAGCTGAGTATAAACCTATTATTGTTACTAATACAAATTGATGATCTTTTTTTTAAAAAAAAAAATTGTTTTGATTTATATTTCTACCCACAGTTTAAAAGATTGTTTTACTACAAATTCCTCAATACTAGCTCTCTTTCCTTCTGAAACATTTTCTGAACCATCAATTTGGTAGCAAAATATGGTACTCTCTCGATTTAAGTTGCATTGCTTTGATCGCTATAGAGGATTAATATATTTTCAAATGTTTATCAGCAGTCAGGATTTCGTATAATTAATCACATTGTCCACCCCCACACACACCACACCACACAACCATCCCTTTAGTCTCTGCCTCTCCCTCTCCTTCTCTCTCTCTCCTCTCTCACTCATACACACACATACACACACACACACACACAGTACATTAATAATCACTAAAAACTGAAGCAGGAATCAGTGTTAACCCAAAAAAAAAGCTTTCTTAATACTTAGGCTGATTAGAAAAAAATAATTAACTCTAGATAACAATTGAACATTCTAAGATTCTTCTAAAATTGAAACATAAGCAGCAGAGGTGCATCCAAAGAAAGAAAATGGAGAAAAAAGCTGAGTCATACATGTGTAATTTTTTTCCTTCCAAATTCTTAAAATCATATAAGTAAGTTCTCTTCATGTAGAACAAAGTGAGAAATGGGGAAATCGGCCTAGGTGTTAGCCAAGCTGAAGTCCTCCTATGTGGAAACATACAGCCGGAGAATAGGGTTCATTCCTTACCTAAGCTGTCTGGAGAAATTATTTTATTCATTATCTTTATGTTCTTGGCCCTTTTTTTCTTTTGGGAGACAGTATTTTTATTATTGACTTAAAAGAGCATTTTATTTAATAAGGGTCTTTGTCATATACACATCAAATGTTTTTCTCATATTTTTATTTTAGCTTATAATTTTATTGAGCAGAAACTCTTATATCTCAATAAACATTTTTAAAAACTTTATTTTAGAATAAGTTTAGATGTACAGAAAATTTGCAAAGTTTGCGCAGAATTCCAGTATACACTACACCCATTTTCCCACTAATGTCCTTTTACTGTTTCAGGATCCAGTCCAAGATACTATATTTAATTTCATTTCAGTTTGATTTCTCATTTAAATTGTACTCATTTTTTTATAATTCACAGAGCCAAGAGTGTTCAATCTCCACTATCAAAATGGTCAATCATTCGATAATCGTGTTCTCCAATGACTTAAAACACCAGCTTATCTTATGACTTTTAAATTGATATTTCTTAAATTTTTCAAAAGCAAATATGCAAGATTTAATTTTGGCTACCAAAGCATAAACATGCTTGCTCAAAAATATGTGCTGAATGAAGAATGAATACATTTATTCTCAGATATGTGAAAATTTTAGTATAGTCATGCTCTTTCTGATAACCTAGTACCACCAAGCTATTCCATTACTAGGCATTTACCCATGATAAATGAAAACATATGTCCACACAAATGCTTATTAAAAGAATGTTTGTAGCTGTTATATTGTAATAGCCAATATCTGGGAGCAACCTTAACCCTATCAATAAGAAAATAAATAAATTGTGGTATATCCATACAGCAATAAAAAGAAAACCATTAAGTTGAGGTAGGGGGAAAAATGAGATAAAAAGAGTACTTACTGTATGATTCCATTTATATAAAATTCTAAAACTACAAACTAACCTGCAGTGAAAGAAAGGAGATCAGTGGCTGCCAAGGACTGAGGTGAAGAGGAGAATGGGCTGCAAAGCATCAGAGGGAAGCTTTTCAGGATAATAGAAAGAACCTGATTATTGTGGTGCTTATATAACACATTTGTCAAAAATTACCAATTGTAGGCTTTACATGAGTGTAATTTATTGAATATAAGTAATACCTCAATAAAGTTATTTAAATCATTGTAGAGGGTGCCCAAAATAATCCACTGGTTATGGGAAAATGTATTACATCCTTTATCAATGTATGTCTTTATAAATTTTTGTTTTCCTATATTCTCTACATTATACATACACATACACAGATATTTACACACACACATGAGATGACAGTGTGCTTTAAATAAATTTAGTTATAGGGATAAGGGAGAAAAAAGGATTTAAACACAAGTACCAATCTAGCAAACTAAAGAGAAAAAATTATAATATGTCTCCTGAGCTGTTTCTGTCAACCAGCAGCTGCCTCAAGCAAGGCTCTGGCAAGCAATGTGTTTTAGTCAATTCACGACTGAATTTTCTGTCAGGTGCTTAGAGTGCCCCAGTCCTTCTGTTCACCTGGCTCTTTACTCTGGGTATTGCCCAAGCTCACAACTTGGCCTTCTGTAATGTTCTGCCTTTATTCTAAACCTTCACTTAAAGCCCAAGTACCCTCACAGCTTCCAATACCATATGCATTCCACATCTCTTCCTTGTTGTTGTTTGTTGTTGTTGTTGTTGTTTTGGCTGCAACTCCTTCTGCCTGTGGAACACACTAGTTTCTAAAGTTCTATCCCAGCTTAAATTTAGTATTTCTAATCACACATTTTCCCAAACCAATTCCCTTTTACATTCTCACATTACTGCAGAAGGGGCGGGGGGTGGGGGGAAATACCTTGATATCTTCAATTCATTTTCCTCTTTTACTTAAAAAATTTTAACGCCTGCCAATTTGTCCTTCAGGTCTTATTTTACTATCTATGACAGTGATGCCTTGAAACTACAGAGGACCTCTTCCTCAGAAAACCACACTAGTACATGATGTTTTTCACAGTTTTGCATGTTATTTCCATGGGACACCACCCCCCACCTCCAGAATGGATCTCTACATTGTTCACTTCTAAAATCTGGTTTCTCTCCTGTAGCTCTCTCCTGAGAGCTCCAGAGTATTTCCCAAGTACTTTCTAGATAGCTGTCTTTTGATGTTCCACAAATTTCTCAAATTCGGGATCTTCAAAACTCAGCACTCCATTTCTCCCCACAAAATCTCACCTCTTTCTTGCTCCTTTTTTTCTAGTGACTACAATTAATTAAAATTGTTTAAATAATTAAATAATAGTTAAAATAATTAATTGAAATAGTAACTTGAATATTATCATTGACTTTTTCTCTCCATACCCGTCACATCTAATAATTATGCTGGCCCGACATAATTGGTTAAAGGTGTAAATGCAACTTCATTTCCAAGGTAGTAAATATGTTTCTATCAGCTGGCCTATCAAATGCACTCAAGTCTTTTCTGTATGAATGTAAAATGAATGATTCATTCTTTTTCAGTTCGGTGGCCAATATTCCAAATCCCCATTCTTGGATTCCCTCAGGAACCTCTTGACTCTCTTCCTGTTTCCAATTTCTTTCCATGTTCTAACATGTTCTATCTTGTCTTCAGATAAACTTATCTCTTCCTTCACCAGCCCCCTATGAAAACTTCAGCATCCCTATCCTCATTCTTGTCTTTCTATTCTTGGCACAGTTTCTCCAGGGTGGGCTGGGCCTTTTAGAAAACATTTGCTATTCGAATAGAAAATAAAGAAGCTAACATAATGCAATATATATATATATATATATATATATATATATATATATATTATATATTTTTTTTTCCTTACGATTAAATGATACACCTGAAAGTTACTGGATTTCATTAACTAATGTAACCGCCCCCGCCCCCGCCCCCGCTCCCCTGAATTAATTAATTTTGAAAAATAAAATAAGTATAATAAATAAAAAGAAAATATTAAAAATGAAGAAGCTAGAAAATAACTGTGTAAGGGTTTACACTTTCCTCATCTCCCCCACCCAGCTCAGTGTCATTACCTACATTTTCCTGGAGGACTTTAGATAGAACTTCCCAACCAATATGCCACTATATATAATTTTATACAAGAGGCTGAGCTATTTCATTCCCTTAGTCCCTCCATGATACCCAAGCATATCCTAGAACCAGGAACAGCTTTATCTATGTACCTGAGTGTTCCCTACAAATTAGCATTTCCAAAATGTGCCAAAAGATTTAAAAAAAAATGAGAAGCATTTTAAATATAAAAATAGGCCCTCAAGAGTCTGAAAACAATAAATTTGCATCACAGCATTTTACCGTCTGGTGAATTCAATGCCACCAAACTTATAGCTAAAACCTAAATGATTATGGCCAAGTACATTTGTAAGAAATTTGTGAAAGTTGGCTTAGAGCCCAGGGGAGCAGCAGAAGGTGAAAAATGCTGCCTCTGAGCAGTCATGCAAATCAGGCATGGCAGGGCATACAGTGTCATCACTTAAGGAAGGAATCCAGTGGGCAAACTGAATTTAGTAACTAACCTGAGAGAGGACCTGTGAACCTCAAAGAGGAATCCTCAGAGCAGAAGCTGAAAGCCAGGAGCAGAACCCAAAAAATGAGTCAGAGGAAACACTGCAAAAGGTCAGACCTTGGGGAAGGAAGCAAGAGATGCCAAACCAGCAGAAGGCTGAGGACTGAGATTAGGGATGAGTCAATTCAGCTGTTCTTGAGGCCAAAGTAGGCTCTTCTTCGAGCCACCAAAAGGGTTAATAATTCTTGCCGAAAGTAAAATGAACTAAATTTAATTCTTCTTTGAAACCTAAATAATTCAGTATGTTATTTTAATCTGCATAATGGTCCTGTTAGGTTTACATTTTCCCTCTTTCCTCATTTCTTTTCTGTATTACTTTTTGTTTTATGTACTTTTTAATTTAACGTTAATGCAACAGCAGCTTTCAAGCTGTTCCAAGTAGACCATAAACAAAAAAATTTTAACTTGATTGAAATGTAAGTATATGTAATGATCTCATATTATATAAAAAAAAATCCAAGCCATTTTATTACCATAAGTATTATGATTATTTGTATTACTAGTATCTACCACTCACTGAATTATTTTAACTTTGTGCCATGTAGTAGTGTACTAGGTGATATTTATTCAATACAATATCTACAAAATAAATTATTAGTCCCAAACACAAGTGAAAACCCATGCTAAAAGAGGTCAAAAATTTTTCCCAGTATCTAGCAGTGATGGGATCTAAACCTGTGACCTATCTAATTCCAACCCCTGTGTTCTTAGTTACTGTACTAAGCTATACCGTATTTTAAAGATTCTTATTTAAATATGACCCACATGAAATGGGTCATTTATTGAATGAATATCTGTCAAAGTACTTTAATTTTTTTCCCAGTATCCCTGGGATATAAGAAAAAGAAGAACCCAACATAGCCTAAGACTTCTGGGACTCTAAAGGTAAGTTTGAAGACAGTGAAATTAATTGAAAATTTAAAAGAATAAAAATAAAGTAAAAATTAGTCCAAAGTTAGATGTAAGCCTTGAATTTGCACCCTGGAGTGCCACTCCCCTGCAATGTGACCCTGAGCAAGTTACTCTTATGTGAAACTGAGGTCATAAAGTGTGCGAACCTCACACACAGGGCGCTCAGAGGATAGGATGAGATAATGCAGACCAGCACTTCCCAACCTCAGGTAATTTCCTCCCCACCAAAGGTATGTGGCAAGGCATGGAGGCATGCTGGGTTTCCACAACTGGAGAGAGGCCAAGGATGTGCTAAACCTCCTATAATACAGAGGACAGACCCACTCCCCAATATAGAGGAGTCATCCTGCCCCAAACGTCAAAAGTGTTGAGACTGAGAAGCCCTATGGTAGACAAAGCATTTAGCAGAGTGCTAAAGGCATGTAGTATGCCCTCTGTATTAGGTCTTATTACATGAAAACGTCATACATACTGTATGTAGTCAAGTAGCCAAAAATAAAAAATAAATAAAATTTAAAAACTTGTAAAAATAATAATTTTAAAACATAACCTTTGAAGATAAAGACTTACAAGGCAATGTAATTGTAAGAGCTTAGACTCTGGAGTCAGATGGGCCTCGGTGTGAATCCCAGCTCTGTGTGATGCTGAACAAATTACTCAGACCCAGAACTTGTCAGTTTCCTCATCTTCAAAATAAAAATAAATATACCTACTACTCTTGTTATTTTTTTTAGTGAGCATTAAATAAGATAATTTATGTACCTAGAATATAATAAAAATTCTCAAGTATTTTTTTTAATTCTAACATATTGATTCTTAAATAGGACCTAGAAAAAGTATAGTCTTTGGAATAGGTAAGAAGAAAAAAATAATCAACTCGTTCTATACAGACTTAACTGAATTATTTAATCTAGCTCAGACTTGTTTTCATCTTCATTATGAGTATAATACTGCATCTACCACAAAATTATAGTAAGAATTAAATAAGCATTTTAAAACATTGAGTAAGGTGCTTGGCACATGGTAACTACTCCATGAATATTAGTTACCTATCCCCAGAAAAGAAAAATTGATTTTTTTAAAGGTACCAAGGTTGAAATAAATAGTAAAAATTACCTTTGCTAGAGCAGAATGTCTGGATTAAGGACTACTGGAATATTCAATAATTTATAAACACTCCACCTTAGAAAAGCCCTTTAACTGCTTTTGAAAGGAAAGCTGTACAATGCATCTCCCTTTCAACCCCCACCAACTTTCATCAAGCCTCTTTCTTTGGCCTACGAATGTCACTATGACTTATCTAGGCTAAAAGAGAGTACAGCCCTTGGCTACAGTTACTGGAAGAATAAAAACTGAATTCTTCAGCTACAAGTTTAACTGCATTTTATGAGCTCCAAAAAGATCCAAAATGGTAACTATTCATAAATGAGCTAAACACAATTCATGATTTATTAGAAGATATTTACCATACTATCTCTAAAAAATGTCATTAATGAGGTTTTATGACTGTCTCTGAAAATCACTGTTTGTCAGGCAGTAACACCAAAGATGAAATTACTTATTCAGTTCCTGATTGCAGTGCCAAGGCAGATTATATCTAAAGATATAATAAACACTATCTCAGACAGTACAGCTTAAAATTCAATGAAAATAAGAAAATAGTCATAAACCATTCAATTTCAAGCTATTAATGTTAAGGCCTTTTTAAATATCTTGTATTACGTACTTAAAAAAATTTCCCAATCAAATGAAGGCAATGTTTAGATCTTGTTTACTCTATTTTCGGTATGAAAGATGTGTCTATATTTGATGCCATTTGGCAGTTGATGATCTCATGGCAAGTCTGTAGGGTGTCTTTAATGTAGTTTCTGAATGCACACTGCATTTCAACATGCCAGATATCTACCCATATATCATGACATGTTCAAAAACAACTTCATTCTCCATTACAGCCTATACATATTCTAAAGGTCTAACCTATCTGTCAAAAAATGAGTTACCTCCCACTGCTCTTTCTGGGAAACAGAGAATGACGACAGCCCTATGCTGGAAGCATTCACCTGATTCTTTGTTCCTCTAAACATAAATTACAACCAAAAAGCTAAACATAAACTGCAGGATACATGCAGAAACCAGGACTACATGAATCCATTTCCAATGTCATTCAATGCTATTAGCTTTCCTAAAACATGACCATTTGTCAGGTCTCATCATACCAGGACTCCAGAAGTATCAGAAGTTCTCCACTGCCTTTAAGATAAAGAACTGGTGACAGAAAAAAATCTAACTATAGGAGGTGAACACACAGTATAAACATATATATGCCTTACTGTTAAAGTGTACAGCTGAAACATTGGATTTCGTTAACCGATGTCACAATAAAAAATAATAAATAAAAATAAATTTAAAATAAGTAAATAAAATAAATTTTTTAAAAAAGATAAAGAGCATACTCCTTAAACTCATATTCAAGTCATGCTCAAAGTTCACATGTGACCTCAGCACACTTTTCAAACACACCTCACTTTCTATGTGGACAATTGTCTAGAATTAATCTGTCCTCTCACTCTGCCTTATTATCTGCATTCAAATGTTTGTGCTCTTCCACCTGCTCTGTGGCTCTTCCCTTTACTCTCCACTGACCCAAAGCCCCACTTAACCTCCCCTACTTATTGTCCCAAAGCCACCCAGGCTACAGGACTAGTGAAGACCATACAGTCTGGAGGTTATAGCTCTGCTTTTCCATAGACACCATGGTCAAAGTAAAAAAATCTGTGGTACCTGGAAGGCCTCCAGCCACTTATGTAAGGCAATGAAAATGATCTCTGTGAAGGTTAAAAGGTTTAAACCACAGATTTTCCTAGAACTTTCAGGCATCCAAAGTAGTGACTCCACATTCCCTGTCAGATACTTTCTACAGACATCAACCAAAGAGCCCAATCTACTTGGGGAAGCCTTATTCTCTCTCCCAGAATACAATATCACATAAAAAAAATTTCAGGTTCCCTAGTAATTAAAGAAAACAAACTGAAAACCAGAAAGAGATCATTTTACTCTCTTCACATTGACAAAAGACTGACGAAACCCAGAATGAGAGGGACGTGATCACTGATGAATAGTTGTTGAAAGTGTGAATTGGTATAACCTTTCTGAAAGGCAATTTGGTGTCAAAAAGTCTTAAAATCTATATAGCCCTTAACTCATCAAATTATTACATTTATATTAGCATGTTTATTGAAGCATTGTTTAATTACAAAAATTAAAATGAAAGCAATGTCATGTTCAACATCGAAGAAAGGATTAAATAAAGCACTGTACATTCATTCAATAGAAAACTATGTAGCAATTCTAATATTAATATGCTAGAAATCTGCATTTTTCACTCAATTTTGGATAAAG
The DNA here is from genome assembly GCA_030015415.1 of Cynopterus sphinx. Taxonomy (NCBI): domain Eukaryota; kingdom Metazoa; phylum Chordata; class Mammalia; order Chiroptera; family Pteropodidae; genus Cynopterus; species Cynopterus sphinx. Next base: position 86,328,781 of record CM057387.1, read on the forward strand.
TTATAGAATAGCATGTGCATCATAATTGTGAATCTATACAGAGGGACAGCTGGAAAAATGTTTCTCGCTGCTTTTAAGCATGGTCCCCTGATGCACCTGCAAAATAGTGGCTGCATCATAAATGTGGTACTTCTTATGTATCATCACCTCTAAGTTCAGGTGGGTCTTCTGGCACATGTGCTACTATTAGAGGTAAAAAATTCTTACCATTTTATCTTAGGAAAATTCAATTTCTTTATTACTTTATAGTTTTAAGGCACACAATAGATGAGTAAGACTGCTCTCTATCCTTCTATATATATATACACAAAAATAAAATGTATAACAAAATGTAAAATGTGTAAACTGGATTTGAAAAGATAAGACATTTTTAGAAGGTTCATCTAGATGGTTCAACAGCTAAATATTACACACATTCTCCACATTATTATAGCTCTAAAATCAGATACATCTTACAATTGATAGTATCTCACAATTGTTCTCAGAGAGGCAACAGTAATGAACTAGTTGTCATGACTTGCATATTCATAAAACTTGTAGAGTGAGTATTAGTTTGGTTGGAAAAGAACCTGAGACAACAATATAAAACTCTTTTAACATCTAGAAATCATATGCTTGAAAAGAAGGGATAGGAGCAGTGGAGAATCAAGCATTTTATTTTATTTTTTTATGTTTCAATTATAGTTGACATACAATATTATATTAGTTTCAGGTATACAACATACAGTAGACATTTATGACCACCTTGGTAAGTCTAGTACCCATCTAGCACCATACGTAGTTATTACAATATTACTATGTTCCCTATGCTGTTCTTCACATCCCCATGAGTGTTTTTATGACTGGCAATTTGTACATCTTAATCCCTTCAAATTTGTCACCCATCCTCCAACCCCCTCTGGCAACCATCAATCAAGCATTTTTAAGACCATTCCCATAGCATGAATCATAAAGCAAGCTCACTTTCCATGATTAGTAAGCATGTTTTCAGGACCAGCACTATTCTTGGCACAAAAAGTGATACTGCGTGGATGAATATAGACATTAATGACTTTGACTTCAAAAGGGATTCAGAAGAGATAAATTCTGATGGTGAGTAAGTTTTCAGAATAACTCATCCAATTTATTTCAGTATGTGTTTTTTCATGCATTCACAGGAAAGAGGTATGACACAATTTATTTATGTCTAATTAATTAAGTCTAAAAATCTTCTTTTAATCAGGATAAAATTAATATTCTAAATGACATTAAAATATTATTCATAGTTTAATTAAAAATATATTTTTCTTAGTGATACATAAAATGGTGTATCTTACAAGGGAAAGTATATAAGATTAGGTGAAATATAGTAATAGAAGTTCTAGAAAGAAGAAAACAAGAAAACCAAATCAGAATTTACAATATTTTATGGAATCTAAAAAGTGTGGAAATGACTTGTGGGAAAATGACATTCGACAAGAATTCTACATGCAGAAAAACTATCCATTACATGTAAAAATGAATAAAAACATCCTCAAATATAAACCATCTCAAAACATTTAACTTCAATATACCCTTTCTTAAGAAAATGTTGGAGGATGTACTCTATCAAAATAAGAGACTAAATCAAGAAAGAGCAAGAGCTACAGAAATCAAGAAACAAGGGATACAGCACAGGAAAGAGGTAAAGAAATCTGCAGAATGACTGCGATGCAGGTACTATTAGCTGTCTACTAAAACCCATTTCCTCTTCTCTGGACACACAGCTAGACAGCCTCAGTTCAGCCTCTTTTATAATTGAGTTTGGCCAGAAGACTGAGTTCTAGACAAAGATTTTTAAGTGGAAGGGATGTAAGCCATTACCAGGACTACCTCCAAGCTCTGACTGGGGTTGACCATACCAACTTTGGAACCCTTGTACTGAAAATAGTAGAGCCCCTAACTAGGGTTCATGAGTGACTACAGGAAGCAGAACAGTACCCCATCCTGTTCACCTTAAACAGCAGATCAATGTTGACATCTACACCCTTCTCAAACTTACCTGGGGCAGCTCGATAGTGTTACATGTAAGAAATGTACTTCTGTTGTGTTTGCACCATTACAAATTTGGTGGCTGCTTGTTACCTCAGCCTAAGAATAATACCATGTCTCATTTAGATCAAAAGGGAAAATTCCAAAATGACAACAGTGAGCAAATATATGGACAGCTTGAGGAAGCATGTGGCCAATAAGAAGATAAAATTTAAATACTGTCTGATAATTGCTTCTTGGCCTTGGGGCTAAGATCAAGTGTACTAATTCACATGGATAATTTAAGGTAAAACAGTGAGAGATACTTTTAAAACTGTGCAAAATAAAATGATTAAAACAATTGTGAAATATGAAGAAAATAAAAACATTTATAAGGAAATGTTATAATAGTACATCAAATAATTCAGCTGTGATAGTTACAGTCACAACAGTTTAAATATTAAATTGAGGAAACAAAGTAGGTGTATGTGTGTGTGTGTGTCATTGACCAAAGCAGAAAGTAACTATTATAAAGAATAAAACTAAAAATCAACAAACAGCAGCATAAGCATCTTGTTTCTACAAAATGGAAGCAAACATAAAGAAATAAAATATTTGAATGTAATGCTTCTAGGAATTAAGAATCAGAGATGAAGAAGGGCAGGCACAACAGGGGACCACTGCTTTTAGATAGCATATCAAACTGTAAATTTGCAATACGATAAATTTGTAAACATGTATTACATTCCTGTATAAACAAAAATATCAAATTTGTTTGCTTTAAGCTGAATTATGACTTCTCAGAATGGTCACACAAACTATCTTGTGTTAACTGGAAGTGCTAATTGGCTACTTTATATGCTTCTGCTTACTTTTAAAAAGACATGATTATATAAATAGTTCGGTAGACAAAATCTTTCAAAACAAAGGAATCAGAGAGGAGAAAATAAAAATGGCTTTGAAACAATGACCTGGCCTACCTCACTTTCCAGATGAGGAAATTGCAAGCCTTCTGGGAATCTGCCATCTTCTTCAACAAAGGTAAATCCCAAGCTTCTCAGGTATACAGTGGAAGAATAGCCCCCATTCAGGAAATGACAGCTGGACCTCTATGGGTATTTGGCAGCCACAGCTTCTCAAGCCCCACCATGATCTCCTCCATATCTTCTCTTAGAAACTTCCTACCATCTACTTACTGCTCCTAGTTGGGCTAGGGGGCACTCTTCCTACCCACAGCTCTCGCCGACATTGGACCTTCCCTTCAATTTTCAAAAGACAGCTAAGACAATTAATCCAAACTTTCTAAAGACTTGGAGTCATTTTTTAAAAGACAGAGATAAAATAATCTGGATAATCTGATTTACAAAGTATGACATGCTTTCCTTAACTGGGAAAATTTGTTCCACTGTAGCTACTGTTTCTTTAGCATAAACCACCAATAAGCCCACACCTAAGCATTTACCTTCAACAAATCACCCAAGAGAATAAGTTATAAAGTAAAGGAAAGCTTCCCCCCTCATATCCACTTCCAGACCAGCTTTCATGCAAGTTTCGTGGCTGATGGCACATCACCATAAGACTGACACAAAGGAGAGCCACTATTCTTCCCATTGGGATGTGACTCTCTCCTATGACCTCAGCTTAACCACCTGAAGTCTAGAATGCCTTCAAGGAGAAGGTGCTGGCTTAAAGGATGTTAATTTCTGCAAAGCAATTGAATAATTTCCCCAGTTAAACAGATAATTAGTGCCAAGTCTTATACACAAACCTTGCTCCCTGGCTCAAAGTCAAGGGTTCTTATCACTATTTAATACAACTCATTTTTTCAGATAATGGCACAAAGAAAGAATGGCAGTTCAGGTAGAAATAAGGAGCAACTATCTGTCTCAAATTATCTTTCAGTGAATAAAAACCTGTAGACAGGGGGATGACAAAAGCCTTCATTAAAGATATTGCAAACACATTTTTTGAAGATTTTCATGAGTCAAGCAGAATCTATTTTCAAAATATAGCCATTGGAAGTTCCATTCTAAGTTTCAATGAGAATTTTCTCATTTCTATAACCACTTAAGAGACCCAAAGGACTTTTTATGACTAGTCATTAATCAATAGATCACCTCTCTCTTTTGAAACTGTTTCTATACTTTCTCTTCCCCTCACAACAAGGTTTACCTTTGACCTTTCAATACAAGGACATAAAAATGTGTTGCTAAATTGCTCTTTAAAAAAAAAACTGACATTGAGGACCACACTCAAAATTCCTAGCTATGAAATATTTTTGAAAGTGCTCATCCAACACCTTGTTTTCACATTAATACTGTTTATAGAATTTATATAACACCTCTATCAGAGCAAAAAAAAATACATTTTGCATCCATTATTTCATTATTTTTTTACTATCCCTCTGAAGTGTGATTAGAACAGTTGCCTCATCCTATTTTAATGGAAAAAAAATTTAACCCAAAAAGATCCATTATCCTTCTTGATGTGGATAAACAGCTTCTAAGTAGAGTACCTACATCAATTGGAAAATAAACCCTCAATTACAGGGTATTTCTGTCAATATCCTGAATGAGAATGGCAAAGGAGATATTCTGGAACTAATATAATTTTATTCTTTTTAAAATAAATATCTAATCTTGAGTATCATTTACATACATCATTAAAAATGTTAGGACAGCCAATAGTTCAAAATATATAAATGCAAATTTAAACAAAAGGCACAATATTTCATGAACAGTTTATGATATTGTCACTGTCTGATTTCTCAGAATTTCACACTCACACACGTCATTATTCATTGTAGAAAAAAATTATAACTTTTTGCCTACAATTAGCTTAATATCAATGACTATCAAGATACGCTTAGAGAATATAATCAGTAATATTGTAATAACTATGTATAGTGCCAGATGGGTACTTGACTAATCGGAGGAGATTACTTCATAAATTATATAAATGTCTAACCACTACACTGAACACCTAAAACCAGTATAAAAAATACTGAATGTAAAATATAATTGAAAAATAAAAAAGATAAAGATGTCTTGATATTTGTTACAAGATCTTTTTATAATAAAAAGATATGCTTTCAGATTTGTGTCAGTCAGCTATCTTGATACGAAGTGGCAACCAATACAAAACTTTAAGTGATTGTACTTTCTAGACTTTAAGGCAAATAATAATAACAATTCTTAAACTGTCATATTTTAAGATATCTCCAAATTGTGCATTTATGATATGACACTACAAATATGATCTTAAAAGCTGAGAAAAATTATTCTTCACATGCTATGACAATGATGGTTGCCTATCCAATACCCATTCTTGCCTTCCTCAATATAACAAAATCCTGACATTTTGGTAGGTGCCAATTTTCCCAGGTTAAAGTGGGAAAATAAGAAAAAAACCCTCTATTTCTCAGACTTCTCTGCATTTAAGGATGGCCACTGACATAGTTCAGATGAATGAGATACTAGTAGAAGTCTACCAGATGCTTCTTCCTCGAAGCTATCATATTTTTCCTTATCATATTTTCTGACTAAGCTGATGTGTTCCTTGGTTTTGTCCAGCCCCTTTTTCCTACTTGTGGTCCAGACGTCATGCCTAGAGATTCATTAACTGTCTTTCCACTAAGAGAATGAAAGCCATACACTAATAATAGTAGAAGCAAAAGCAAGAAGGAGCCTAAATCTTTGGTAACCTCCGCAGCATTTACTCCAGGCTTGGGCCATCTCCTTCCAGACATCTTACAGCATGTACAATAAACTCCATATTGTAGTGTATTATGTGTCAAATTATCAGTTACTTTCAAGTGAATGTAATCCTAACTGATAAAATAACATAAACATATTCCAATTAGATCCTTCGTGTTCTCTTATCTGCTGACTTAATGTAAAAATTAACTCCCTGCACTTGTCTGGGAAACCCAAATAAAGAGTGTGCAGATACTATGTTATGCAAAAAAATATTTTCCATATTTTATATTCACTTCCTGTGAATGTCATCCTTCTTTAATCTTTAAGGTCTATCTCTTAAAGTATTTTTCAATCATTTGAAAGTGTGAAGGAATCTCTGGACAACCTTAGACAAAATGGTAAAGAGAGCAACCCACTCTCCTCTATATTTTTGCCTATAAACCAAATAAGGAAAACACTTTTTTCAAGACTCATTGGTATTCTCCAGCTGTATCTCCATCTTACCGAAAATTATAGCTTAGTAGGAGGTGTGATTCACAAAAATAGTTTCCCTCATAAAAATTAAACCCATTGAATAAAATTTGATATACTCCGTAAGCAATATGAAACTGAGACGCTTGGAGTTGTATGCTATTCTTCATGCTATAAACAATAAAATTAAAATTTCACAAATTATCCAAAATTTTCACACCCAAGCTTCCTTGGAATGAGAATATTTGTAAAAAAAATAAAATAAAATACCTTATATTTTGCACTGCAAAATTAGCAATTACAAAGATCTGTAAACACTAATTTTATTATTCAAAAAGGTAAAATGCAAAATTATAACAATTATTTTACATATTTAGTTGTGAATGTGTTTGGCTGGAGGTAACAGAAAGCCTAATCAATCGTGAAAGAAACAATTACGGGCTTTATTTTTTCTCATGGAAAAATAAGACTGGAGGTAGGCAGTGTAGAACTGATAGATCAACTATAAGATATCATCAAGGATCCAAGCTACATCTATTTTTCTGCTTCATCTTCCTAAGTGTGTGGTTTTATTCCTCATGCCTGTAAGACAGCTGCTGATTGCAAAGTGGGGCATCCATGCCCTACCAAGAAAGAAGGGATAAGGATCAAATCAAGGTCAAGGGTCTTCTCTTTGAAAAGCTTTCCTTTTTCACTCAAGAAGAGAGGGCTCCCCATAAATCACCATCTGAATTTTGTAATATGGGCTACTCCTACCTTCAAGGGAAGCTGGAAAGTAGAATGCTTTGCCTTCTAACTTGAATAGCAGAAGATAAAAGAGAAAGAGTGTGAATGGATGCTTAATGAGCAATCTACAGTATCCCTACACCTTCACACCAATTGAATCTAGTTCTATCCATATTAGCATTATCACCATTGTCATTATCATTATCAGCATTACAATATTTGTTCCACAAATTGTTGAGTCATGTAGGTGGTTAGTCCTAATCCAATCATGACCTCTCTATTTAGTGAAAATATCTGACTATGTCAAGGTATTATCATTTTAAACTAAAAAATCAGTTCCTTGGAAAGCTTTCTTATGAATAATACTTAATTACATAGGCCTATCAAAAAGTTCCCCAAACGTTGTGTCAATAATACCTTCAATGACCCAAAAGTTTCACCAAATCATAATGCTGGAAAGGACCTTAGAAATTATCATAAGTCAAAGTCTTTTTTTATACACTGAGGCCTACAGAGGAAATGTCATTTACCCACTTAGTGGCACAGCAGAACTAAAACTCAGGACTTCTGATTCCCAGTATTTAGTTATTCAATTACTGAGGAGTAATGCTGAAAACAAAACCCCTTTCAATCTTTTAAAAGATATAAAAGCACTAGGAAAAAAAACTGTCATTGTATTTTTTCTTTTTGTACAACCTCCCCATTATCCTGCATTGAGTTTTTTACTCTATAAACATCACAGCACCTCGAGTCATTATAGACACTTACTTCTCATCCAGGGAGTTGTACTGATCACAGATAATTATATAGGAGCTTCTTTAAATATATATAGGCAGTTTCCTTAAAGGTAATTTTAACTGCTATAACAAATACTGGTTTTACTTCTTGATCTCTGAATTCAGAGACATTTATCATTCTGTGCTCTTATTTTATCCATAATATAAAAAAACTGGATATGGTTTTCTTTCCTTCAAAAAAGTCCCCAGTAATACATCAATGCTATTATAAGCTTTCTTTTTCCAGCCTCTAACGTTATATATGGTTGAAATTAGGTTTAAATGACCATTGAAGAGCAGCTTTAATAGAGCAGCGGGCAATGTTTCTCCATACAGTAAGACATGACAGCACATAAAAGAAGATGAAGAATCTTTCCAAGGAATCATGAGGTATGTGTACACAGGAAGAGAGCAAGTATTGTGGGCCAAGTTGCCCACAATATTTCCCATTGTTTTCACACTTGCTGGTCCTGCTACACCTTCTCACCTACTGACTCTCTCTATAACCTGCAGGAAAACAAATTTCTCTGCACACCAGTGCACTGTGCCAGGACAACTGCCATGATAAAGAAGCCTTTAAGGGAGAATCTGACTATTAAATGAGGCATTATCTCTATGTCACTTTCCCCAGCAAAGACCATTTCATTAAGGGATATCACAAGGTACAAATAACACAAAACTCCCCGGGAGTTCATAAACCCTCAATATTATATGTAAGCTTCTGAGATTATATTTATTTTTCTGCTTAACTGGTCCATATGATCATCGGATATTTAAACACACCAATTTTTTAAAATGAACCATCATGCCACCCCAACTTCTCAAAGTGGTGACTTTTTCATTAGTAAAAAGAACTAAGAAATCATGCTTTGATATAAAATTTTAATGTCTTCTAAAAATAAAGTAATTCTGATTTCTTAAAACATAACATTGTGAAATACTAAGAATTCAGAATAAACAAGCCCTGTTATTATTGAATTGAAGGACTTAGGCTTCAAGGTATCAGTTTTCTTAAATATTAAACAATAGAGTAGAAATAAGTGATCTCTAAATTCATTTTCAATTCTAAAAATGCCATAATTCTATGATTCAGCACTGTGGTATAAACCGGGAGAGCCAAAGCAAGAGTCTTGGTATCTTTTCCTTAAACCACTCAAAATATCAGCAAGTTGCTTATGCAAATAATGTCATTTTTTTCCTTCTACAGTTTAAAGTGTCCATCTCATAAGGGATTTTTTTTTTTAGCACTTCTCAGAGATGGCAACCGATAAAAAGTAATGATCTTTTTCAGATGCCTTAAGGCAACTTGGAAAAATATGTTTGCTAGAAGAAAATACCCCATACATGGATTTCTGTCTTAAATTCTACTGACAGGATGTGACTTAAAATTTAATTATCAAGCTGCAATAATATTAATTAACTTATTTTAAATCAAATATGTACCAGTTTTTTAAGCTGAGGTTCAAACTATGTCTTTAGAACAAATACATGTTACAGAAAAACATGAATTAGTATTTTCAACTATTTTAATGGAGAACGTCCCTGAGGGATTAAACTAGCGTGTTTTTAAGAAGCATATACTTCAGTCCAGACAAAATGGCACACACTCATCTTCCCCTGCCACTCCCTGCTTAGTATAACTATAAACCCTAGAAATGCAAGAGGCAGTGGAAGAAGGACTCAGAACAGTGAAAAGAAAGGTAAGCTGGTTAGTGAGCCCCCGATGAGAAGAATAACATAGCAGGTTTCTCAGGCCAGAGTTGCCCAAACCCCAACCTAGCAGTAGACGATATAGGTGGGTACATTCCTCCCCTGCATCTCACTGAGGTCCAGCCAACAACACCAGATGGCCTCACAGCACCAGCAAGGGGAATCCTGCCACACAAGCTCCAGGCCCAGGGGTGCTCCTTATCCCTGCAGGCCAAGAAATCCTTTCCCTTACCTAGAGGTACCAACAGGCTTGGCCTCGGGAGCTTCTTTTTCTCTCCAGTGGCATCAGCAGGGTTCAATGAGAGCCCCAGAAGCAGCAGACAAGCCAGGCAAACTAAAACAGCATCATGAAACTTCTGAAAATTAAATTGTCATTGAAACCACAATACGCAAAAGTAATCCAGGACCTGTGTGCTAAACCTAAACAAGGTGACTATTTGCTAAAGTATAAGATTCAAATAGGACCCAGAGACTCCTACCTAACATTGTAGGCCAAATGTCCAAGATTCAATCACAACCTGAATGAGACAAGAAAATCATTTGACACCAACACTGAAGTGAATCAGATGTTAGAATTACCTGGTAAGAATTTTAAAGCATCCATTATAAAAATGTTTAAACAAACAAATTCAAATTCTCTGGAAACAAATGGAAAAAAGTAACAGAAACAGAAAATCTCAGCAATGACAGTAAAGCTAAAAGAGTATTGAAGAAATGATAGAAAATTTCCCAAATTTGGTGAAAAACAAACCAATAAATTGAACCCCACATAAAATAAGCTCAAAGAAATTGATACCAAGACACATCATTCCAAAACCTCTGAAATACTAAAGACAAAAAAGAAATCTCAAAACCAACCAGGGAGAAATGGCACATTGCCTTTAGCAGAGCATTAATTCAAATGACAATAGTTTTCTCATCAGAAAGTATGGAGTTCTCAAGGAAGTGGCTCATATTTCAAGTGCTGAAAGGAAAGAACTGTCAACTACAAATTCCTTTCTGATATAAGCTAAGTCACATTTGATGATTTAAACAAAAAATAAAAGTCTTATACTCAAACAACTGCATTTAAAAAAGGGAGAGTAAAGAGACTTAAACACATAAAATAAAAGCCAGAGCAACCACTGTGGAAACTATACCAAGAAATACATTCAAAAACACTAGCAATAAAAACAAACCCTCATACACTGCTGGTGAGACTGCAAATTGGTACAACCACAATGGAAAACAGTACAGAGGTTTCTCAAAAAAACTAAGAATTGATCTACTGTATGGTCCAGCACTCCTTCTACTGGAAATTTACCCCAAAGACTTGAAAACCCATATCCAAAAGGATATTTTCACACCAATGTTAATAGCAGCATTTTTCACAGTGGCCAGGACATGGAAACAACCGAATTGTCCTACAATAGATGACAGGCTAAAGAAGCTGTGGTACATATATACAATGGAATATTACTCAACCATAAGAAGGGATGAAATACTGTCATTTGCAACAACATGGTTGAACCTTGAGATAATCATGCTAAGAGAAATAAGCCAGGCAGAAAAGTTGAAAATCACATGATATCACTTATACAAACCTAAAAGGAACAAATGAACAGGACAAACAGAGACTCATGGACATGGACAATAGACTGACTAGTGGTTACCAGAAGGGAGGGGATGTAGATAAGGTAAAGGGGTCAAATATGTAGTGACAGAAAGAAATCAACTATGGGAGGGGAACACAAAATGCAATATGTGTGTGTGTGTGTGTGTATCTTATTATTAAATCGTACATCTGAAACTTACTAGGTCTTGTTAACCAAATGTCACCAAAATATAAATAAATTTAAAATAAATTTTTAAAAACTAGCAATAAATCAAAATATGATTCTATAAAATATTTAAGTAACTCACAGAAAGGTAGAAAAAGAGAAATAAAGGAATAAGAGACAGAGGAAACAAACAGAAAATATAATAAAATGGCAGATTTAAATTCTAACATACTGCAGAGAAACTGGATCACTCATATTTTGCTTCTGGTAAAATGGTATAATCACTCTGGAAAACAGTTTGGCGATTTTTTATAAAACTAAGCATGCAATTAGCAAAAGACCCAACAATCACACCCTTGTGCATTTAATTTAGATAAATGAAAGATCGTATTCACACAAACACTTTGTACGCGAACGTACATGGCAGCTTTAATCATAATAGCCAAAAACTGGAAACAACCCAAATGTTCTTCAATGGATGAATGCTCAAACAAGTGGTGGTACATCCATACCATGAAATAGTAATGAGGAATAAAAAGGAACAAATTATCAACACATACAACAACTTTAGTAAATCTTTAGGGAATTATGGGGGCGGGGGAGAGAGGCGATCTCATAGATTACATAACCTGTGATTGCATTTAAATAGTACTTTTGAAGTGACAAAATTATAGAGATAGAGAACAAATTAGTGGTTGTCAGAGGTTAAGAACAGGACCAATGAGCAGGAGGTAGGTGGGTGTAGTAACAAAGAGGGCAACACAAGGGACTCTGTGGTGGTGAAACTATTCTGTATCTTGACTGTGGTGGCAAATACACACACTACACATGTGATAAAACTACATAGAACTACATAAACACACATAAATAAGTGTAAAACTGGTAAAATATGAATAATATCTGTAGATTGCATCAACATCAATTTTCCAGTTGTTATATCACATTGTAGTGTTTCAAGATACTATTCTTGGGGAAAACTGAATGAAGGGTACACAGGATCTCTCTCCATTACTTCTTACAACTGCAAGTAAATATAGAATTTATCTCAAAATAAAAAAATTTATTAAAAAAGCACTGGGATAAAGGTGCGGGGAAGTGGGTTTTTCACAGTCTCAAAGTATCATTTTACAGAGTATTTATTAACCTCAAAGTAAGCCAAATAGGAGAAATTTGGTGGGTACCACTTTTCATGTGATCTAACTTAGTCACCAATAACGGGACAAATAGACTCTCTTTCTGTGACACAACAGGAAGTACACGTCATCTAAGTAAGAGTATTCTTGCCAAAAATATTTAACCTGAACTTAATCAAGAGCGTGAACCATTAGACAAATCCAGACACTAAGACACTTATAAGACAACTGCCCTGAACTAAATGCAAATGTTAACATCACACAAGGTAGATAAAAGACAAGGGAACTAGTATAATTAATTTTTTTAATGTAAAGATATTGTGAAGAAAAAAAAAGTAACTGAAGAGAATCAATTCTCAGAATGAATGTAGTCACAGATGGATGTCCTATTCCACTAGCATGGCAGCCTGAATAAATGTGGACCAAATTCCCTTTTTCTGCAAACATAGATATTTAGATTTTTTTTAAAAAAACATAAAATTTGAAATAGGTTAAATAGTTAAGAATGAAGAAATAAAGAAAGGTAATCCACAGATATCAGAGCAGAAAGGAAACAACTTATCAGAATAGTATACACACATCAATCAGTAATACAGAATTCCAAAGTGATACAGAATTTAGACACATGCATTAATGACTAGACACTGGAAATTTCATGTGTTCAGGGACAGGTAACTCGGTTGGAGGCCCATGAAAAGAAGGTAACTAGAGCTGAGCCCTCTGCATAAAAGAGAACCACGAAGAGTTGACTCCTCAGTCTAAGAAGGACTAGAAAGTAGTCTTTCTTGGAAGCAGGAAGAGAGCCTGTCTATTCCTGAGGCTCTAGATTGAAGCAAAAAGTATTCTTTAAATTAAATCCCTAAACCACACACACACACACACACACACACACACACACACACGAGTTTGAATTTACATCGCCTTTATGGTGCAAGAATCTTAAGCCAAGAAATCAATGTAAAAGCTGATCCTATGGATATTAACTATGGATATTAACTAGGCTTAATGTAGTGATCATTTCATAATAATATATACAGATATCAAATCATTATCTTTTATATCTGAAACTAATATAATGTTATATATCTATTATAACTCAATAATTTTTTTAAAGCTAATCCTAGACCAGAAAAACCTTGAAATGTTATACAGAGGTAAACATAATATCACTCTATAGGGAAACTTTCAAAACCTGGGGGAAATACGACCACCATAGGGGAAAACAAAACAAGAAAAAACAAAAAGCAAAAACCTGGCTGAAGATGAGCTCATAAACCAAATAACAAATGACAAGAAGAAATAATCCACTTTAAAGTTCTGGAAAAACCAGCAGACCCAGCCACTGGGATGATTAACACCCAGAAGAGTTTTAGTGAGAAAACAATCTGAACTGTAAAATAAGTACAGGTATAATTTTTTGAGAGATAAAATAGAGATAGAATTTATAATAAAAGGATAAAAAACCTAGGGGGAAAAAAACACATTTGAAATTCATCAAATAGTACTTCTAGAAACTAAAAAATAAATCATAGCTCAATGGACAATTTAAACAATAGATAAGATATCAATGAAGAAAGAATTAGCTGGAAAATAATCCCGAATAATTATACAAATACCTATGTGAAATATTTTCTAAACGAACATAATACATAAATAATGGACATAATACAGAGGTAACAAGAAAGTCCAACATATATCTAATAAAAATTCAAGAGGAAAGAATAAAAAAGAGAATGGAGACAAAATCATGTATGATGAGATATGCTACAAATTTTTAATAATTCAAGAAACACTGGAGTCAGCTGATTAAAGCACAAGAAATCCCAAAAGAAAAAGTAAAAGCAAACTCACATCTGTACATGCCATAGTAAAACTGCAGAACACCAAAGACAAAGAGTAATAATCTTAAAAGCCACCAAGAAACAACCTCTGTCACCAAAAATAGAGGCTAGATGACAATATCTCCAAAGTGATGAGAAAAATAATTGTCAACTTAGAATTCTGTCCCCAAATAAACTAGTATGTATTAGAAGAAACTACAGTTTCAAAAAAATTAAAAAATTAAGAGACTTTTATGATCTGCATATGCTTATCAAAGGACTATTTCCACAAGAAGGAATGTGAATCCAGAAGGAAGGAGAGGAATACAATATGCAACAATGAGCACAGAACTTCTAGATAAATTTAAATAAGCACTGACTATAAAAACAATTTTAAAAAACTATTATAAAAATGACACAGTAAAAATAAAAAACAAAGTAGAACTCTATCACAATACAATATTGTAAAATATAGAGAATGATTAGAATTACATTATATAATTCAAGTGAAGAACAGATATTTTGATTAATATCATCTAAGACAAAATATGGATGTTAAAAACATGAAAATAGCTACTATAAGAATAGAAATGAAATATGTAACATTCAAATCAATAAATATAAAAGAGACTAAAGAAACTGTAAGTACAATAAAAGCTGGGAAAAACAATAAAACAATGAGAGACAGAAAAGGAGCAGGCCTTGGAAATGTCCTCCTATAAGAAATGGCACTATATTTTCAAAAAGATTAAAACTGGTAAAATAAACTTGCATAGAGGAGGTGTTGTTCCACGTCGGCTTCCCTGGGAGAGCTGATTTGGAAATGAAGCTGACCATGCAATTTTATTACGGGCTGACCATGCAATTTTATTATGGACTGTCCTGCTATCAACATCTGAAAATGGAGAAGGAAGCAAAAATGGTCAAAGGAAGATGTGGATGCAATGAGCTAGAATGATCCAGAGTTAGAGTGATCCTTCAGAGTTACTGAAGCTGGCTGAGAGGACAAGGCCTGTATACTCCCACAAGGATCATCAGCCTTCTATGTGAGTTGCCCTGGAAAGGGTGTGACCTTGAACAAAGAAGCTTTCTTCAGCTCAGGCAATCCTTCAAGAGACTGACCCTTGAAGACTATCTGCTGACAGCCCTCCCTGAAACTGGGTCAAAAAAAAAACAAACTATTTCTTGAAAGGGGATTTCATGTATCAGAGTGTTTTCCATATTACCACAAGGCAACTGCAACACCAGTTGTTCGAAGGAACCCATTTATCCTGTGATCAACAACATCCCCATACCTTCTTCAAACTCTACAGCTCAAATTTTCTTGGAAATAGTAATGACATTTTATGCCATAATAATAAAAAGATAAATCCAAATTTCTAAACCCCAAATCTTTCTGACTCAAAACTACATCATATACCTCTTGCTCATGAACCAAAATAAGCCAAAAAGATATTAAGAGCAACCTGGGACTCTTTATTCTCTCACGATTTTAAATCTTGAGTTCATAAACCAGAGTGAAAATATCATTTCTGTCTAATATTTTTATCAAACATGAATCCCTACTTGTGCATACCATTATTATTAAATACCTGTTTCTAGACAGGCAAGAGATTCAAGATCAGAAAACCATAAGTGATTACTTTCTTAATCCTTAAATAAAAATCAACTCTATTTAAAAGAAACAAGAATACCCAAGTGGGTACCCTCTAGAGAAATTTAAGGTAATTCATCTTTGCAAAATATGTCAAGTCAGAAATTAACTAAAAAGCAAACCAGCTGAGAAAAAAATACAAGTAAACACATTGCAAAATCATTTAGCTCATAATTGTAATAAAGAATGTAGAGAGATGATGGAAATATAGATATATAGTTTTGACCTATCAATTACACCATTGCAACAATTCCAGTCTTTTAAACAATTTTACTTATTATTTATTTATTTATTTATTTATTTTGGTGACTGACATTCTGCTGTTTCCAAAAAAAGGACTGAAACAGCCAGCAAATATGTTACTAGCCAAGTCCTACAAGTACTGATTTGAAGAGTTGAATAGACCATTGTTATGCTGGAGACACGTGTTGACATTAAGGAGGTTCTCTCTTGGGATTTCAGAAGATAAATGAGGTACCCTCAGAGGAAAGTGTTGCCAAATTTTCTCTTATCTGAAGTGAAATCATTTGCCCTATCCACCTTCTTGTCAGATAAATTTCAGACTCCTCCCTGCTTCTCAGGCCTGAGCAAAAACACTTTGAAGTCCCCAAATTGTTTCTGTTTTTATGAAAATTATTGACATGACAACCAGCTTTTAGTAAAAGGAAAGAGGGGAAAGTGGGTGATCTACTAAAAAAAAAAACAGCATTTGTATTTTTTTTTTAACTTCATGGCCTTTTATTCTTGCAGCCCAGGGCTTTCAAGTAGCTACAAACCTCTGAATTTAAAAGATGGATGTGATTCAAAGAACAGTTACATCTCATACAGATCTAAGGCGCAGAATGCATAGATTGACCATCTCTGTTTAGTGACATCATATACATGTAATGTAAACAATGCAAATGTAATTTTAGGTGAGAGTCTTAAAGTATTTCTTAAAAATCACCCCAGGCTTGTGTGTATATATATATATAATATATAATATACAATATAGTATAAACTATACCATATTGTATATTATATGTACATGATATGAAACACATTGTTATTTACATGTGTTTTATATTATTTGCATATAATATATAATACATATATGCCTTTTAAATGAACCGCACTGTAATCCAGAGATATGTCTCTGGGTTCTCCTCTTTATAGTTGTTTTAAAGCCATTGACTACAGTGGATTTGGATTTTGTTTGAAGTATGGCACATGGAAGAGGTGCGGGTTCTGTGAAAAAAGGGAAGGAAGCAAAACAGAAAGATGGAAGGCAGGAAAGAGGGGTGGGGTAGGGTGGGGGGGTTGACCTACACACACGTAACTTAGAAAGGGCCAGGCCCTGAACACACATACCCCTTCCCAAACAGGAGACTGAGATTCCCGAAAAAGTTCCCGTCAGAGCCTTGGCTATTCTGCGGCTTGCGTGCGCCCCATCGGTGCCCCAGCCACCCAGACATACAGGACTGCTCGTCCTGGGGCCACAGCCCTGCCAACTCTTGGGTACTTTAGGCTCCCTCGGGCGCCCGCCGCCCGCAGTCAGTCCCTGGGCACGGCGCGCCAATCCATCACCCACTCCTGGGCGAATCCCTCTGCCTTTCTCCATTCTCCCTCGGCTCTCCCTCCTTCCTAGGGACTTACCAAGAGGTCCAAGGGCGGAGGCAGTGGCAAAGAAAGCGCGGGCAAAGAGGGGGGGCCAGTTGGCGGATTTACTACAAGGGGCAATCCCAACGCCGTCAAGGAGACCGTCCTGGCGCGGCCCCTCTCGCCCCATCAGACTCACAGCACTTCACACTCTCCCTTTCGGCTTGGGGGGTGTGATGAAGTAAGAGGAGAGGTGGGGGAGGAAATAAACCCGCAGCCTCCTGGGCAGCCCTTACCTCAGGCTACCCTGGCGGAAGTGTCCCTCCTCCTGCCCGAGGCGCCGCGATGCGCCGCGGCAGCCACCGCGCTCTGGGCGCCCGCGCTCCGGCCGCAGCTCCGCCTGGTGCAGCTCGTCCGTGCAACGCGAGCCAGCCTTTCCCCTCCCCAGGGCTCAAGAACCAGCCGGGGGAGAGGAGGGGTGAGGGGGGGACCGTCGCACGCCGATCGCGTGCAGCTTGCCCGGCAAGTGGGAGCCCGCAGTCGCCGAGGCGGGGCCGGGAGACCCGGAAAGGGGCGCACGAGCCGGGGGCGGCTGCGGAGCGCGCGCGCGGACCGACCCGCGTCCAGGACCCCGGCCTGGCTGGCTATGAAGGCGGCCGCGACGCGTCCCTGAGCTCCTCTTTTCCTCCCCTGGTCCCCCAAAGCGCACTCTCTGTATCCCTACTGCACCCCCTCGCCCTCCCCTCCCAAGCTCGATGGTGGCACTTGGTCTGCCGCGCTGCGCTCCTCAGCCCGGTGCGGGGAATAACAATGTGCTCGTGTTGCACAGACTAGATGCTGTGTAGTAGGCTGTAACTGCGGAGGCCACCACCTGTCAATTCCGAAGAGCAAGACATACCGTCCCCAGCCGGCCGGCCTCTCCCTGATACCCCACCTCGCTTATTTTCCTCCGCACCTACCTCGTAGACCTCCCGCAGGACTCCACCCGCAAGACACCAAGGGGAGTTTTGCAAAATAACCCTCACTTCCAACCAGGAGATCACAGCATCTCCCTTCTCAGCAGAGCTAAAGGAATACGCACAGCCCTGCGCGCCTATCCAAAGCCGGATGCCTAAAATCCTGGTATGAACCCCAAACTCGTCACCCCCCCCGCCCCCATTCATAATCCCAGAGGCCGTCTGCCACTACGCACCCTCCCCCTGCCGCCCGCGCGCTGCGATTCGCGGTCCCTGGAACGTGTCAGTCACTGGCTATTCATCTGCCATGAACACAGTACTAGAAGATCTGCAGCCAAGGGTTGCACAAAGGGGGATGGCGAGGTGGGGGGGGGGGGAGTCACTCAGAGCTCAAGGCTCAAGGCTGGGGGAGGAGAGGGAGTGAGAGGGGCAAATTAGGTGGAAAGGAGTCCGTGTGAGGGTGAGAGCCAGTTGCTCTCCTGTTGCACAAAGGAGCTCCAGAGGGCATAAGCACAGTGCTATTGAACCAAGGAGTCAGATCATCTCTGAGGAGGTCCTCTACCAAGACACCCTAGAAGTGGGTCCCACAACTTAGGAATTTGTGTGACTGAGCAACAGGCACCCAGGAGCCTGATTGACTGACTGCTCAGCTTGAAAGAACGCAGGTGGTGGAGGCCTGCTATAGGGGATGAGGGTAGCCGGAGACAGTTGTCCAGCCCTCTCAATCAGAGAAAGAGAAAGCAAGCTGGCAAGGAAACAAGAAAAAAGATAAAGATGCAGTAACTGCGGATTGAACTACTACAACTAGGTAGAGACTGGAAAGACTTTAACTGGTAAAACTGGCCTATTTCTCAATTTGTTCCAATAAACATTATGACACACTCATTTTACACTAAGTACAATACACTGTGCCAGATGCTAGGATACAGAGATGATTAGAACACAGTCCATTCGCCCAAGGAGTTCAAAGCTTAGTGAGAAGCAACTGTGAAAGCCCAAAATGGACAAGTATTACATAACAGAAGCACATACCAATTACCTTAGTGGGAGTAAATTTCTCTAGTTGAATGGGAAATGGGACAGGAAATTAGATCCCTTCTGAAGCATGTATTAAAGGACAAATAGGAGCTTGCCAAAGAAGTGGCAATAACCTTTTATTACTTGCCCATTAACCCAAACCAGCTTTACATATACACACAATGAACATCATACCTGAGAGCATATCATGTAGGGACTTAATGGACTCCTGCCCTGGGCTGTCTCATCTTCGTGGTTTTGGAGGAAATATTTTCAAACATTAGCCCTTGGAATGTAGAACACCCAGTTCTCCATAGCTGAGATGCTGCCTTCTTGGACCTGCGGCTTTACATTCTATACCATCCACTTTACCTATTAGTTTGAAATTAAGCCCAAAGTCAAAATTAATACTGAGACAATGAGCATCTGGAGGGAAGCCAATAAATCTGACACACTCTCTGTCTGTAAAATGACATTATAATCTCTCGTTCCTGAACTGGAGTGAGGATTAATTAGTCAGACTTATTAAATATAAAGAGACGGTTGCCCGAATAGAGTGTGGAATGGAAACCTAACTTGTGATTAAATCTAAAAGGGGAAAAAAAACAGTTTGAGTAGCAGTCTCCCCCCTCTGAAATTAGAACTTTGAAAGATATTTATTACAAAAGCAACAAAGGTTATTATATCATCTTCAGAAAAATATGCCCCAAAGGTTCTTGCTACAAAATAGAATTAAGTGGACACCAGTATGAAGATAACTTTACCTATTTAAACATTTTTCCCATTCCTCCCTAAAAATTACATAAACTAACAAAGAGAATGAAGAAAAATATCGAATGCCATTTTCAGCAAACTTACACAGATTTTGTTCACAAACTCCAAAGTACCTGTAAAGTTTGCTGAGCTTGGGCAGAAATCATATGTGAAAGGCACAGAAAGGAGAATCAAAGGGAACCAGCAGTAGGGACATCTCAAAGTACAAGCAAAAAAATGTTTCCTGAAAGTGAGGGGCTTACCATAAAATGCAAAAGCAGTCTCTCAAAAAGGTGAAGCAGGAGCAGAACAAGTAAGGTGGAAGAGGCACACATAGATGGGGAGAAATGACTGTTTCCAGGAGACCCAGTAGCAGCAGGTCAGCAAAACTATAATCCTTCAAGATAAAATAATTACTGTGACATGTAGAAGCCCCTTTCCTTATTTGTAAGAACTGGGGAGCACAGAGTTGTTGGCAGACAGTCTTCCGAACCAGCTTTACTTCAGAGACTCAGAGGGAGTAAGTCTACAGAAAAGCCTTAATTACTGGAAGCAGTCTGTTTTGGAGGCAGCAATAAAAGTGAACCTGTAATCTATAGCCGCATGATAAACCACCCAAAACAATGGTTTAAGAATTTACCAATTATTTGCCTACAATTCAATGAAGTGACAAATTGGGATGTGCTCAACTGGGGTGGCTTATCTCTGCTCCACGTGGTGTCAGCAGGTCCCATTCATGTACTTGGACCTCAGAAGGGATGTCTTGGACATCTGGGGCCTCTTTCCAGGAAGCTAGGTCAGGCTTTTTCACATAAAGGTAGAGTTGCCAACAGCAAGAGAGAGGACAGGCCCCAATGTTCATGTCATTTTTAAGCTTCTGCATGTGTTTGCTAATGTCCCATCAGCTACAAGTCCTATTGCTATCTAGAGTCAATGTGGAAGGAACTGAACAGGAGCTGTTGTCAGTTGTTAGGGGTCATTAATATAACAGTCTACTATGGAAAGTATGAATTTTTGATTGAGAGAACAGGAAAGCTACCTTGAATCCAACATTTCAGGAACTTTCTACAAAGTTATGATAAAGAAGCTAGCAAAAAAAGATACAATGATGCTACAAAAAAAATTATGAAAAGGAGCATCAAAACTTACCAAAAAGTTGCCACAGAGGCCATAAAAATTATGACTATTGTATTTTTCAATGAATAAAAAAGAATCTAATAAAAATAGATAACTATTACATAGTGTTTGCTGTTGCCAGGCAATATGCTAACCACTTTACAGATATGAACTTAATAGATTCTCACTAAATATATGTAACAGTGCAAAGATAAACACTAAGAAAATTAATTTTAAATAAAATATAATAGATAAAATACAGAATAAAGAAGAGGATGCATGCCAATTTATTGTTGTTGATAACTAATAATTATGTCTTAAATAATAGATTATGAATTTAATATTATTTAATTATAAAGGTAGCCACTAGAAAGCAAATATATACCTTAATGCACTCCTTTCTAAATATCAGAGAAACCGTCAACACACACACTGACACACATAAACACACACCCATATCCATGAACACAGCAAAGAAAACCAATCATTCAGTAAGATGCACACAAACTTGTAACCAAGAATTGAGATAAATACTTCTAAATAAATATTTTTTTATTTTTTAAAAGAATCTTCAAATTGAGTTAAAAGTAAAACTCATTACAAGATACATTTTTTAAAAGATTTAGGGTGGTTGAAAACAAAAAGAAAATCAAGGTTTTACCAAGATAATGCCTTATCCCCAAACACATACAAAGAAGAAGAAAAAAAAAGCAGAAGTTTGACCTTGATATTGGAAAAGTTGGGTTTGGGACAAATAAGTGTTATATGAGGCAAAGAATGACACTTTAGAACACAAGAAGTAAAACTCAAAATGAAGGTGTAAAAGTTATGAATATTTATGAACTAAATGCATCATAGCAGCAACTTATATAAGCAGACAGTACAGGAGATAGAAAGACATATACATAGAAGACCAAAAATAGAAGAATTTTACTCATCTCTCTCAGTCTAACTCTAGATATATCAGACTTTGTGCCTGAAAAGTAGAAACATATGTTCTTCTTAAAGGCTAATCTTTTATTCATGAAAAAAATGGCTATATATTAAACCATAAAGAAAACTTCAATAAAATCTAAAAATAAAGAATCAATGAACAAGTCTATGATCATAATATAATAAAACTAGGAATTAATATAAAAATTGGGACAATGAAAATCTCTTTCCTTGGAAATTATAAATAAAAAAATCTCAAATATTTATGTGAACAAAAATTGTATAATTTCTAGAAAATATTGATAAATAAAAATACTACTTAAAATTCTATGACCCAGCATTAGCTTAATTAATTAAATTAGCACCAACTCAAAAGAGTGCAAAAACACTACTGAATAAATAGAAGGAAAATGGAAGAAAAAAGCTAAGTAATTTAGGAAGAAATTATGAGCTAAAAAAGTAATTAGAATTAATACATAATTCCAAAAAACTAATTTTTTGAAGTTATATAAATAAAATATCTAACATAATTCTTAATCAAGAAAAAAGCTATCAATACAAAAAAATAAGAAATGGTAAATGGTTAAACATAGAAACAGATAATAATTCTATAATCCCCAAAACTACTTTAATCTACTATAATGTGTCTCAAACATTTTTTTTTGCTTCCTTAAGAAATAATTTAATTTAATTTCTCTTGAGTGAGAAAAACTGAATTCTAAAGAATAAGATTTTATCAAAAGGGTGGAAATTTGGGGTGATACAAAACATTGTACATCAAAGATATATTGTCCCCGTTGAGAATGCATGCTCTATTGGAGGAAAATATATTTGAAAACCTGGATAAAATGAATACTTTTAGTGGAAAGTATGACCTGCCAAAACTGTCCCTAGAGGACATAAAAAATCCAAAGAGAAGAAATTATAAAATTTGTCAATTATGGATCCTCCTCCAATAAATTACCAAGCCAATGATTTTCCCAAAAGAATTTTACCAAATCTTTAAAGAGTGTATAATTCTTTTGATTTTTAAACTATTAAAAAAGCATAAAAAGAATGAATACTCTCAATTAAATTGTGAAAAGCAGGTGACTTTGAAACCAAGATCTAACAAAGTTTGCACATAAAAGAAACCTAAAGAAATCTTATTTATAAATCCAGAATCCAAGAATGTAAAAATAATTCAACATTAGTAAATTTATTCAGGTAAAGATCTAATAAGCAAACAATGTAGGATTAATTCTAGAGACATTGTAAAGGCATTTGAAAAATTCAACAGCCATTCTTGATTTTTTTTAATTTAAATTATTTAGGAATATATGAATATTTCCTTAACAAGATAAAATATCTCAGCATGAAAGAAATGTTTAAAGATAAAACATTAAAAGATCTCTACTAAAGTAAGGGAAAGGACAATGATGCAACTATTATAACTATTTTTTAACATTATTCTGGGGATATAAATCAGAGCAGAGAATACAAAAATTAAAGATCTAAACATTGGAATTAAGGCTGTAAACTATCACTATTTGCAGGAAATATGAGAGTATATCTGGAAAACCCAAGCAAATCAATTGTAAACTATTATAAACAACCAGTTAGGCAATATAGTGAATAAAATATTTTATTTAGATTAGCAACAACAAAAAAAGCTGAAATATCTAAGAATACACTAAACAGGAAACATATAAGACAGAAAACTTTGGTATAGTACTGAAGGACACAAAAGAAAACATAAACACATGGAAACAGATTCTATGCTTGAATAGGTAGATTCAACATCATAGAGATAATAATTCTAAACTAATTTATAAATTTAAAGTAATATTTTCCCAGTTTATTTTAGAACTAGTAAATCAATTCTGAATTTTATATAGAAAAATAAAGTAATAAAAATTGTTCTAAAAGAAAACATGGGCGAACACTTTAATTCCAAAGCCATAAAAAGTATATTGAAAAGTATGGAAAAAAATAAAAAGAAAAGAAAAAAGAAATATTAAACAAACACCATAAGCAGAGTCAAAGGAAAAGGATACAGTAGTATCCTGGTAGAGTCTCATCCATCAGTGGTAGGACCATGAGCATATTCAACTCCTGTGGCAGGCAATTTAGCCACATAAATTAATGTTAAAAAATGTTAAAATGCATGTACACTCTGACTCACAAATCTCATTTTTGAATATACTTCAGTTTCTAAGTATTGGCTAAATATTGAACATATTGATGAACTATATGATTTACTAAAATTAACTCACATATGAAATAATATATGCAAATTTGTTGTAAGATTGTTTGGAATAATAAAAACAACTCATTTTTTTAACAGATATAGCCATAAAGTGAAGTACTACTATGTAGTTACAAAAAATAAGAGAAAGTGTACTGATATGAAAAGTTTTCTAAGATCTATTATTAAGTTAAAAAAAAAGCAGTAGGTTACCTTTAGGTACTAACGGTAAGAATATATATTTATTGAATATGCATTTTAAAAACTTCTGAAAGGATACCCAACAAATGAAAGTGGTTACCTCAGAGAGTAGGATAGGATCTGGGACAAAAAAAACAAGCTTTTCACTGTGTTTTTATACTATGTTATTTGAAAATTATAATTATTAACTATTTAAATATTAAATAAAATAAATTTAAAAGTCATTAGATGTAATGTGAAGTATGAGTTTTTATCTGCCATCCTTTTTTTAACGTTGGAAAAAAATGTAATGTGCCACAGAACAATAATAGGACTACAAGTACTTTCATTCTATGAAAAGGTCAAACTAATTTCTACACGCAGGGTATTATCATGTTAGCAGCTATGATTCACATGGTTATTTTAGTACACAATCTTCCTTTTTTATTAATCAATCATACCTTCAAGTGTGAAAATGAATGACAACTTCTAAAGAAATTATATATTTACCCTTAGCCCTATTTAAAAGCTTTTATATTAGACTTTAGGCCAAGATTGGCTGATTGAAAATCATGAAGTTGAACGTAGTCACTTAATGAACTTATAGCACCTACAAATTCAACACTGCTGTTCTCAAACTTCAGCCTGTAAATGAAAACCATGAGTCATCTTCTGACCAGGCCAAGCTTAGGAGGACCTCAATTCATCCCACATAGAGTCACATGTCAAAAATTCAAAATCCAGGTCATTATCAATACTGAAATAACAGTCTGGGAAACTTAAGACTTACTTGATTTCTCTTCTGTGACCTACTTTTTCAGAAAGCAGACATAAACATTAACACTTATATTTAAGTTACCTAAGGACCTTGGAAATTATGTTTAAGCTGACACTATAAAACATGATTACTGTTATAAAAATGGTTCTTGGAATGATGATTCAATTCAGTTGAACACAAATAATTTGCTTTATTTATAACCTTAAAAGATATTTAGGAATAAAGTTAACTTATTTGATCAGGAAACCAAGAATAAGTTTAAACCAATAAAAAGTTTTAAGAGTTTATCTTAACTAGTCTTTTCATGAGAAAATAAACCCAGACCTTATGTTTTTTCAAAAAGTGTGCTTACTTCATATTCCATACTGATTAACTCAAGGAAAAGACAAAATGCTATTATTGAATTTTAAAACCAAAATCACTAAACAAATTTAATTTGTCCAAATACTTATCATAATCATATAAACTTAGATTCTCACAAAAAGAATAATTCTAAGATAGCAGTTTATGTAAGAAAAATACTTTTTCCTTAAGGGTCTAGCAGATTTATAATAATTAGAAGTTTATTTTCTTATATTTGTGAATTTGGTAGGTATTCTATTTCATAAGCACTTAATTATCTCACCAAATAAATCAGAACAACGTTTTTGTAATTTAAGAGGCAGTACTGATCTATTAACAATTTCTACTGATAGGAAAATACTTTTTCTGATCACAGGCACAAGAAACACAATTTTTGGCTTGTGTTTTGGCTTGTCAGAAGTAAACATAAATATACAAACCTTCTCTGGTATAGATCTCAAACAACTATTTTTCTTCCCAGGAGGCATGAAATTTTTAATTTATGTGAGCTAAAGAATAGACACAATGAAAAAGGCTAACAAACTGTACTCTGTTTTCTTCAATCGCCAAATGGTAAAATCATAAAGCCAAATATGCATTTGTAATTGTTAAACACAGTAATAACCTATCAGCCAGGAGAGAACAGGGTGGCAGTTAGGGGCTGAGAGGATGAAACTAGAGAGAGAAAAGAAAAAAAAACAGAATCAGCAAAGTCACTTGGAATTCACTCTGACACCCAAGAAATGATATTATGTGGTCTTCGCAGTCCATAAATGCAAATCTCTGGCAGTACAATTTACTTGTTTCTGTAAAGTGAGTTTGTTGGACGCCTCAGCGGGTGAACTCCAAAACTATTAAAATCTAATTCTTAAGATACTGAAAATTATGATTTCATAAAATACAAAACACATATTAAAGATTTTATTTAATTCATTGCTTAATAAGAAAGATATGAAAGATATTAAAACTGATCCAAAGAATATTTTAGGAGCAGGATGTATATAGGGAATTTAATCAAAAAATGTTAAAATAAGATAGCTGGCTTAGATACAAAAGTGATAGTTAATGTCTTCTAGGCAAGAAGTCATAAGCTTTGCTATATCTGTTGCATTGGACGGAAATTATTTGCCTCTACCAGACACAAATCTGCAACTTAACTTACACTCTAATTGTAATAAAAAGTCAATAAAAAGCTCAGCCAGTAGTAGTATCTAAAGGAACCCCCAATAATCTCTTTTGCCTATTCCAAGGTTGAGATAATTCTTCTGAATATCCATTTTCTGCTGTGATACCCCTTTAACCTTGCATAAAATTAATAAGTATATAAGTTCTTCTTGATCTACACTCAGCCTTTGAGTCGTCGTGACTTTCTGCCTTAGCTCTCTTCAGGAACTGGATTTTCATCCCATAATCTTTGGGCCAGACTTTCACTGACAGGCTATGAATAAGATCTTTGAGATAGGTTTTCTTTTCTTGTTCTAATTAGCTATAGCTGAGGACAGCAATGGCAGTGAGTGGAGACTCTTACTTAAGAAAGAAGCTAAAAGTGGAGCAAAGGCATAGTAATAATATATCAAGAAGAGAACCAATTGCATGTGGGAGGAAGACTTCAGAGAAGGCAGGGCTTTTCTGATATTTATGATTTCAGGACTTAGAAACATGAAAACACAATGAGTAAAGTCAGGAGTGTCTAACATCACAGACTAGGTTTTTCTGCTTCCTCTTCACTCTTATATATCTAGACCTATCTCCTTAACATTTCCTCTGGCCCATATCCAGTCAAGGCCTTTCTTCTGAGAAACACTTAAGCTATCTTTAAGGTACTTACGCTTTTTTTCCCCCCCACCTGTTAATTTTTGGGTAGAGTGATTGAGTTCAATTCTCCAGGTATAGTTATTCAGAGCTTAATAATAAACACACTAGAGTATAGCAGATAAGCACTTGCCTATCTTTTAGTTATTCTACAGAGTAATGATATCTTGTGTGGAACAATTCTGTAAGATTAAAATCTTATTATAGTAAACCATTGGGAACATAAATGTACAGAGGTAATACATTTTAAAATTCTTTGTAACTATTGTCAGTAACAGTTTAGAGATTATTAACATGGAAAGAATATTAAAAATGTAATTTGTTTTTTTATATTTTATTGACCTAGTTTATAACCTGTTTTTTGCTAAGCTTGGGTGATTTGTGACTTGTTCATTCAGCAAATTCTTTGCTCTCTTCACCATATGCAGTCAAAAGGTCTTATGAGAGGGTCATCTTACCAGTGCTTCCATGAATTTATTCCAAGTATATTTATAATGAGTGACTTTAGGAAAGGCCTTCAGGAATAGGGTCAGTGCATGGTAGGGAAGAGAAAATGAAAAGAGAGATGTGTTTTGAAATGCTTCCTAGGTGATTCTGATATTCTGATATGGTTTCCTGTTAAGAACAGCTACTTGGAAGTGTTTGAAATGATAGCTATGGAACAGATAAATTAGGTATGAAATTTAAGGAGTAGATCTAAAAAAAAAATTTTTTTCAAGAGGCAACTTTGGAAAATTAGTCGGATAGCCAAATAAGCCAATAAAAGAAAGTTAAATGATGACTTGGGAATTTACAAATCAAGGTTTTATAGTCTTGCCTCTGCTCTCAAAATAAGACATTGGTAAGGTTTTGTGGTTGTTGTTCTGTTTTGTTTTGTTCTGTTCTGTTTTGTTTTGTTTATAACATATTGGGCTTCTAAATGAGACAAGCAAGATAACTTTATGTTTCCTTTCATATTTATTTGTAAGAATTTCTATTTTCAAAAAAAAGAGGTCAGTGTTTCTGATTCCCTTGTAGTCAGATCTTATAAAGAAGTAAACTGTTCACTAATGCTTTTTTAAAAGACCAATTCAGTAAAATCCTGCTCTTCTGATAATTTGCCTCTGCTAAGATACCTTTCAATTTTTCATCAGCTATTTATTGAACATTCTTGGTATGTGAAAGCAATTAATTCCTGATGAATGTGTAGATGATTTATATGTATACTATCCAATCTTTTATAGAGTTTCTAAATAGTAATACATTAATGTCTCCAATTTTTTTAAAAAAATGCAAGCTTGCACAGCAGCATGGCAAAATAATTTCAAGTGCACAGTACTGAATGTTATTGTGTGCAATGAAAAAGAAAAAGGTGGTTGAGTGCAAAATTAATAAATAAGACAGAACAGAAATCAACAGAGAATGTGGCTCACACCATTGAAAGCACACCAGCAGATCACAGCCTCTGTGTCTAAATAATAAGAAAATTAAAAAGGGAAAACACTTCTTTAATCCACAGTGCTTTCTTCATATAGGTTGTATCGTATATGTTTTTCTCTATAATAACTTTAAGTCCTCCCATATACCTCTCAGCAGCTGCTCTTCCCAAGGAAAATCACTGAAATAGCTTTTTGTTTCTTTTCAGAAATTTTTATGAATATTCCAGAATATATATATCTCCATATATGATTTTAAAATTATTGATACAAAATAAAGTTATAACTTTATATAAAATAATAATAACATACCTTACATGCTTTTTTTTTGCTGACTTTTTTATGCTAACACATAGAATGAGCACCTCATTTTTTTCTGCCAACATTACATTCCATTGCTTGAAAGTTCATTTATTTAACCAATTTCCTATCAATAAATACTCATAGTTTTATTTTATTTTAATGCTAATAATACTTTAATAAATATTTTTAAAATGTCATTATGAAACATATTGAATCTTGTGCTTATGTCCATTTGGTAAATTCTCAGTAGTCAGATTCCTGGTTCAAAAGGCATATTTAAGAGCTTACATATTTCCTTCATCTAGGTACTATATATTCCTTATATGATTTACTTCTAGATATTCTTCCTTTTGGTTGGTTTCTATTCTACGATATGGTTTTCTTATTGACAACTCTTTTTGTATATTGGGAAATTATTTATTTTTGTTTAATAAGTTTTCAACCTATAACCTTACTGATTTCTTTTGCCTCTAATGGCTTTTCAAATTTACTTAGGTTTTCTAGTTATGTATAACTATACCATTAGTAAATAATGATAATTTTGCTTTACCTTTTGTTTTATTTACACTGTTAATTAATTAGCTTGTTCAATTTCATTAACTATACCTTTTACTGAAATATTAAATAATAGCAGCCATTATTATTTTGCTGTACTTCTTTCTAATCTCTTGTTCTTACATATTTGAAGTTAATAATAAAAATTATGTATTATAAATTATATTACAAATCATTTTATGTGCAAATTTTAACAACTTTTTTATTCTGTCTTATTCTATAAAAGACAAGTCATAGGTATACAATCTGTACAAACTTACAGTAGTGTATATTCCAAATACTTTCACCAAATATTTTTAATGTTAACTTTGAGGAATGTGTTTTTCTATCAATTGTTATGCCAAGACTAATTTGGACATTATCATATTGTTGAATATTTAAGTGTCCCTAATTTTTCAACTCACATAAAGATTTTGCATTCATTCATATATCTGGCAAAAATGTATCAAGTGCCAATATATAACAGAGAATATTCTAGATGATAGACACAAAATTCCGCAAGGAGCTCATATTCTACTAAGATATATAATAAACAAGCACAACATATATTATGTTACATAAGGATTATTGAAGATGGAAGATAGGGAATAGGAGCAGGAATTTCCAGGAAAAAGAGTTTGTAATTTAAATAGAGTAGTAATGTAACGTCTAATCTGGTCTGTAGTATTTAAATAGAAAACTTAAAGAGTGAGATTTATGTATATCTGATAGAAAAGCATGCTGAGCAGTGCCAGTGCAAATGACCTGATTTAAGATTTTTCTTAAGTGTCCAAAGAACAATAAGGAAAGCAGAGTGACTGGAGTGGAGTGAGCAAGCAGGTAAATGGTAGGCAAAATGGTCACAGAGTTCATAGTTGACCAGATTATAGAAGAGATTGCTGAAAACTTTAGCTTTCACACTGAGGAAGATGGAAAACATTGGAGAGTTTTTCATAGAGGAGTGATATGATTAGACGTACTTTTTAAACAATCACTCCGAATGTTGTATTGTAACTAAAATAAGAAAAGTGTGGTAAAAGGGAGACCAGTTAAGGTATATAGCAATAATCTAGATAAGACCTTATCTAAAAGTAGTGTAAACTAGAGAGATATAGGGGAAAGTAATGAGAAGCAGTCAGAGTCTAGGTATTGAAATAGTGCCAACAGAATTTTTATTAGATTGTTTGAGAGAAAAAAAGGTGTTAATGATAACTTTAAAGTTTAGATCTTGACTGCTGAAAATATGCAGTTGTCATCTAATGAGATTGGAAGGAATAAAATGGTGAATCAGATGGTCAGGATTTGATAAATTAAATTTGACATGTAAATTAAGCACTCCAGTAAAGAAATCAAATAGGCAGTTCAATATGTGAGAAGAATGATCCGGCATAAAGAAATAATTTAGAAATCATTAGAGCTTAAATGATCTTTAAAACCATGAGAATAGTTAAAAAAAAAAACCCTGGTGGAAACACTGATAGAAAAAATGAAAGGTCTGAGGACTGATTGCCAGGGCATTCCAATATTTAGAAATCAGTATATTGAGGAGAAACCAGCAAAAACGACAACATATGTTTGACCAGGAGAGTAATGTTCCTGATTCCAGGGTAAGGAAGTGATTCAGAAAGGAGGGATTAACTATGTCAAATGCTGCATAGGACAAGGCAGCCGAAGACTAAGAACTGATCACTGGATCTAGAAACAAGTTTGTCACTAATGATTTTTACAAAAGGTGCTTCTGTGAAGTGGTGGAGAGGAATGCCCAATAGGAGGAAAATGAAGAGTAAATATGGAAAGCAAAATAGATAAAAGCAAATGTAGACAATTTTTCTGAGAAGTTTACTGTAAAATACAGCGGAAATGGGGTTGGTAGGTGAAGGAAGAGGTCAGTAAAGAATTTTTTCAAACAAGATATTTAAAAAGAGTGCCTGTTTTGTACAGATGGGAATAGTCCAGTATAAAGCAATGAAACTGATGTGTGAGAAAGAGAGATTTGCTGGAGCACTGTCTTTGAATAAGCAGAAGGAATAAAATAGTGTACAAGTTTGCTTTAAATGAACAGGGAAGATATAAGGATGAGTAGGCTGGTAGATGTACTAGGAGATAGCTTGTGAAAATTTCATTCTGATTGCTTCTATTTTTCTCAGTGAAGTAGGAAGCAAGAGCATCAGATATAAGAGAAGAGGAAAGATGGAGATTTAGCAAGCTGATGGAAAAGCAAAAAGCTGACTGTAAAATAGGATTGCCAGGCAATAATTAGAGCCCCCTTGTGGTTGCAAATTATGAAATTAGTAAGAGCAGTCACCAGGTTTTATTTTTCTCTAGCCAGTTCAGCAGCTCAAATAAAGATGGAAAAGAAGAAGAGGTTGCTTTCAGCAGAATTTTATTTGAGCCACATCAGTGCAATGGAGGGAGAAAAGAGCAAGAGAATGCTTACAATAAAGGAACATTGAATTTAATGGGTTAGAAAGAAAGTTGGAAAATGAGGACAAGGTGGATTATTAAACTGGGGTACCTTAACTCTGACAGTCTAAGGATATCTTAGAGAAAATGAATTATAAAGACAGAGGTGGTGTTCAGAGAGTTGGAATGCTCAGAAATGTGATTATGGTGATGGGCAGCATGACAAAGTCTAAGGGGTAACCATGGAAGTGAATATCTCAGGTGAGAAGAAGATGAAAACCATCGAAAGAGAAGAGGTTTAATAACTGAAAGGCCAGGAATTTGGAAGGATTGTCTGTGCAAATATTGAAGTCACTGAGAATCAATACAAGAATAGCACTGGAGATATTAGCAATGAGCCAGGAGATTAAATCATTAGATGTGAGAGGGAGTAATCCACAATCTTTAAATAATTGCACAAGAAGGGATAGCAAGTGGTATAATATACTAGTAAGAGGTTTAATGCTGGCGGTGGTTGAGAAGAAATGAGTGAGAACATTAAGAAGAGTCATTTGCAACAATAGCCTTGTGTGTAATCTGATTGTTTCCTTAAGATACATTTCTGAATAAAATTTAGAGGCTCTGAACATTTTTGAGCACTGTATCCAATTGCCAAATTATCCTCTAGAAGAATGACATCAATTTACAGTTTCACCAGGAGTATATAAGAATGTCTTTTTTAATGATCTTAGATAACACTGAAAATTACCAATTTAAAAATTCTTGTAAATTTTGAATGCAAAAATTGTATTGAACTATTGTTTTCATCTCATTTTATTCACTCAGCTAACACTTATCGAGTGTTTACTGTGTGTCAGGCATTATGTTAGACTTTGGATTTGGTGGTGTTCTCATGGATGTTACAATCTCACCAAAAATAAGGACTTTAAACAAATAATTAATTGCCATGCATTGACTGTGAGAGAAAAGAAGCACGGGTACTGCAAGGATACATAATGGGAAGGACATCTTCAGTCTTGGGAGTCAAATATTAAGTTGAGTCTTGGTGATGAGTTGGAAATTGGTTAGAGAGTTTTTAATTTTTGCATCTTCATTTTTTAGCTTTTCTGGTCATGTACTTTGCACACTTTTAATTGAAATTACATTTGCTTTTAGACAGACAATGTATAATTGTACATGGTTTTTCTCATGGCATTTCTTAGAACACTGGTGAAATGTTCTTTGTGATAGCTATTCTTTGCATAGAATTGTACCCCTTTACTTCTCTCCCTACTTTATATTCTGGTAACAGACCCTATCATACTGGCCACAGGGGTGGGCATATGACCATGGGTGGGCTAATAATGTACCTAACTACCAAAGTTGGGCACATCCTCAGGACAAGTAGGTTTCTTCCAATTTTGCTGGCTGCGTAAAGTTTCCTTTCTTCTCCAGAAACAAATTTGTAAGGATATAATCCAGATTCCCTGTGACTGCAGCTATATAATTATGGGAATAGGTAATTTGAAAGAATTTAATAAGCAGAGAAAAACACAAGGGAATTATTAAGATGGAAATGGAAAAAAGAGGTGTAAGAAAGAGAGAGAAAAGACAGACAATACAACAGTCAAATTCCTGCCTTCAGTCACACCTGAGGCCAGGCCAGAGGTTTAGCTAGCCTGGTCTTTCTGTTTCTTAGATGAGCCAAGAGAATCCTGATTAATCAGTTTTAGGAGTATTTAAATACTTATTAGCAACCGGCAGAGTGCCTTGTTCACTATATTAATGACTTTTTATTATTTCATTTAGTACCTGACACATAGTAGGAACTTAATGAATGGTTATTGAATGAATGGTTCAAGGGACAAAATTATTAAAATAGCAAACAGAAAACACAAAGTTTGTTGTTGATAATGTCTTATTTTGTCCTGTTCTTTGCAACACTGGAAAGATTCTAAACTGGTGCTGTCTGGATAGCTTCAGGAAAGCTAGATAAGACTGGTTCAGAAATAGCCAAGTGTATCAAGGCTGTATGCTGTAATTTGATTTTCAGAGATGAGATATGTTTGAACTTACATTTATTTAATAAATGTTCTATCATAATTTTTCTTCTGGAAGCCTTCTTCCTGGTGGGTTTTTTTTTTTTTCATCCCATGTACTAACTCCATTTGCCTTTCTTCCTTTTAGGCAAACCAGCTACTAGGAGGCATCATTTGGGGGTGGAAAGAAGAAACAGGAAAAGCTGTAATTTTCTCCATAAACCTGGAAGTGTAATTTTGCTGCTCTCTGTGATCAGATATCACTATAAACAAAGCACATTCCATACAAACATAAAAGAGGAGAACAAATAATACAGTGTCCTCTGTAAGGTGGTTAAAAATAGGGGTATAAAGAGTAAGTGGAGCCAATAGAAATGAGCCTGGCAGAATAAAATTTGTCTTCATCACTTTTAAATAAGGAAGGAGTCATATTTCACCTGTATTTCTTACTAATGTTTACCCTCCCCCCAAAAAAATTCTGTTAGACTATAAAGCACTATGAAATAGATAGAAAAACATATCCTTTTTCATTGCATTAAAAGTTGTACTTGGTTTTACTTAAATATTAAACATGTAATAAAATAAACCAGAAAAAAGGCCATGAAGTTACTTCTAAATCTTGTTGTTTATAATGCTATTACAAAACTGCTACCATAAACTTTGCATAGGCAGTTTTCCTTTGAGAACCACTTTCCGACTCATTAACTTGTTTTATATTAATACATATGTGTTGGGAAAGTCATCATGCCTTGAATCAGAAAGTTTGCTTGTGTTCGGACAAGTCACTCAACCTCTCCAAGTGTGTTTCCTCTTCTATAAAATGAGAATAGGAATATCTATCCATTGGACAGTTAAGAAAATAAGGAACAGTAAGATTAGTGACTTGCCTAAGGTAATATCACATAGCTGACAAAGGCAGAAACTACAATTTAGGTCTTTTGTATTTTTAGGATTCCTTGAAGGATATTGTAAATAATTGCTACTGCTTTATATGTAAGTATATAAAATTATTTATATAGTTGTAGAAAGTTTTTTTTTAAGAATAATGAATTAATTTGGTAACACATTATATAAGATCATTATAAATAATACAGACCATTTTTTAAGCGGACAATAAAACTTCCAGGCCACGTGTCCCTACCTTTGAGATGAATGGAATAACCAACAGCTCTCATGCACATATATGTACAGGAACAGATTAAAGAACAGATCCTTTGCTTTTGTCTGTCAGCATTTCAGCCAAAGGCCCAAGGCTGCAAATGATGGGAATATACCAATATCTTAAGAAGCATTAAGAATGTCTCCAGATACTCTTAAGGGTTTCTAACTTCAATCTCTTGTTTTCTTCTCTTTTTTCTTAATTTTGAGTGACCTTTTGGAAAATAGTCAGTGTCATTCATTCGAAACTGATTGTTTTCATTTATCAATCTTCAGATTTGTTCTTTCATTTCAGAGAAATTTTTTTTATTAACTCTTAAAGAACTTTTCTTCTTTGTTAGAATCTACTTCAAAAACACCTCGTAATGCTTTTCATCTTTCTTAGTCTATAATTATCTCTAAAATTGCTTTATGCTCTTTATCTTTTTTCTCTTCATTGAATTAGATAATTCTAATTATTTCTTTCAGGTCATTTTGAATATGAGTCCAGTGTATTCTGTTCGTGATGTTTTCTATTATTTATTTATTTATTTATTTATTTATTTATTTATTTATTTATTTATTACATGATGGTGTAATTTTGGTAACATATTTTTTTCTTATCGTCACAATTTCCCATGTCATCTGATCCTGTTGATTCACCAGAACTCTCAATTTACCAAATTTGTGCTCATGTTGATCCTTTTATACCAAGAAATAATCACAAGAAATTGCTTTCTGACCCTTGAGTTATACTTTTACTAGTCTCAGTTGTCCATTTTTCTTTCTCATGTTTTCTTCCTTCAAACTTTTTAATTATAGATTTTTTGCATAATTGCCATATTATTTTTTCATGTGTATTCAATGTTAATGTTGCCTACTCTGAACATATATTTTATTTCTACTGATATTGTATTGAAGAACTGTCTAAAATTCTCTTCCCACTTTATCTGAACTATAGAGAATGAGGAATGGGTTTGGTGAGATATAAACTTAGGTTTAGTGCAGTTTTTGTAAGAGAGCCTTAGTAATGTTCTCTATTTGCATTTTCTTAACTATCTCTTCTCGTTATTTACTTGACCTAAAGGAGTATATACTGTTTAGTGGGCGCATCTTTAGACCTTTTACTATTATCACCATTTAAAATGGAGTACCTATACTTCATCAGGCTCAGTCTATGCCAATTATGAACTTTGTTCATTTTGTCCCTCTCCTCAAAGCTACTGATTCTATTCTACACAAAGAGAGAAATAAAAGAACAGCATTTGATTGATTCATTTTCTTTCCCTAGAACTGATTTTGTAGAGTTGGGGCCAAAAAAGTAAAGCTTAGATCTTCTTTCTTTCTTTCTACAGTTACATATATTTTAAAATTTTATGTTATAAAGCATTGTTTCCTTTTCTCTGTTAGATTTCTTGTGACTATTTTTTTTTTTGCTTATTTGTTTGTTTTGCTACTTGTTTTTATTCAATTAAGTACTAAAGAGGGAAATTAGGTGATTCATCCTCACTCCATCATTCTTACCCAGGTATTATTAGTGGACAACAAAATTATCATCATGTTTTTATATTTCATGTTCTTATACACTCATCATGTTTTTATATTTCATTCATTCAACATGAAGTATCTATTTACGAAAATCCTTTTGTGCTGAGCATTGAAGCTATACTCCCATAAGCTAGAAAAGTATTTCTGTGATGCAAAATTTGCATGATCTCTTTCTCCAACTTCTCCAAACTATGTCAGCCAGTATGATTTGATCACATTGGCAAATCATAAACTTTCAAGCTCCCTAGTTAATTATACATATCCACAACCTTGTCTACATCACTAGCATGACTGCTCTCTCTCTTATCTCTTCCAAAAGCTTTGACAGAAGCAGAAAGATCTCTGTACCACAAAGAAAACAAGGCTCTTAGTATTCAAATAACTATAGAACTGAGACCACAAATAACAATAAGAGTAATTGGAATAGGCCTTAGAGGTACAGGTTGATATTCACATGTGAATTCTATGAAAATGAGAGAAATAAAAAATTTTTACTTTATTAACTAAGTAGGTTACTTTGAATTGTTTTTATCCCTGGGATCTTCAGCTTAATGTCTTTCTTAGATAATAATTAAAATAACAAGATGAAAGGTGAGATTTTCAAGATGTATTAAGGATCTAGTTTTCTCAGATTCTATCATCTGAAATTTTATTTCAAGATTCAAAAATCTAATTACAGGCTTGAAATATTTGGGGCTGATAACCAACTAAACTCCTGAAACTTCTTTGTGGATGATTACAATAGTTTAGTTAACTATTATTCTTCATGCCCAGCATCTATACTTTCTTCTCTTGATAATAAATCATGATTTTCCAGAGAAAATCAATATCCCCTTGGCTTTCTGTCTAGCTCATGAATGGAACAATGGTTCAATCCTAATTTAAATGTATCCTAAATACAATCAGCATAACACAACATCTAGACACATTCAATACTTTGCTCTTGAAGGGCAAAGAGGTGTTTCTTACTGAAACATTTATACCAGCTATCTGATTTTCTCCCTACAAGGTCTGGAGCTAAGGCCAGCATGGCTAGGGATGTTACAGAAAAAAAAATTTATAGAAATCCCTGATAGCTTGAAATAGAGGAAAACTTCCAGTAAATATGGCAGAGTAGGTAAACATTATGCTCACCTCCTCCCATGCCACATCAAAATTAGAACTAGACTATAGAACAACCATCCTTGAGAATCACCTGAAGTCCAGCTGAACAGAAGTCCTATAGCTAAAGTCCTATAACTAAAGACATACTGAAGAACACATGAGACTGTTAGGTGGAATGGAAACTTGGAATGGGCTACTTCCACAACCACATGTGGAGGTTAAAAATCTAGAGGGATATTTTGGCCATGGAGGTCTCCCCCAAGGATCAAGGTAATCCATCCTCACACAAGACTCCCCAGCTGAAGTAGAGAAGTCCCCATAACTTCTGGCCGTTAAAATCAGAGGGCATTGGGTCTGAGTGAGAGGGAGGGCTGCTGGAGTTCCACGTGTTCCCCTTAAAGGGCCAATGTATGGACTTACTTGCTGACGGACTCATTCACTCTGAGCTCTAGCTCTGGGCAGCACCTCAACAGGCACTAAGAACATACAGGGAGAAACTGAGTTGTTTGGCTTTAAGGTGAGGGCTGGAGGAGTAGCTTTCTCCCAGACAGAAGTGCTGACAGGAGCCATTGTTCTTTGGTGAGCCCTTCCCCAACCCAGCATGTAGACATAGGTGGCTGCCATATCTGAGCCTCTATAAACCTGGCTAACATCATTCACCTCACTCTGCTGATTCGCTGAGACCCCACCCCACCCAACTTGCAGGCCCACCCAAGCTGCTTCAAGTGGCTTTTCTATACAAACTGCCTGTCTTGGCTCTTGAAGCAGACTTTTCTAAAATCCTCAAAATGTTCACAAACCCCAACCAAGCAGCACTGATCTTGGTGTGTCCCACACTCCTACTAAGACTTCTAAAGCCCAGCACTAGTGGCAGCCAGTCTCAGTTCCCAGCTTAGCCTCTCATGGGCATCTCCAAGCCCAGCAAAAGTGGCAACCATCTGCAGATGATTTTGTAGCTCATGCCAAGTGGCCCTGGGTAGGGAACAGACAGCAGCTTATCTTGGCCTATACAAAAGTCCCTCACAAATTCAAATCTAACCAGAGCACCACCCAAACAGCTTCAGAAATAACACACCCAAAGGACAGACAGGGCAGGCACCAGGATCCTGCTAAAATGAATTTTGCTCCACAGGGCTAGTCCCTCACCACACATCCTCACAACCAATCAGCCTGAGGGTCAATCCTTCCCACTAACATGCAAACAGCAATCAAGGCTCAACTATACAACAGGATGGCACACACAACACACACAAGGGACACACCTGCAGCATCTGGTGACTATAGATACTGCACCAATGGGCCCCACAAGACACTACTACATAAGGCCACCTGGCCAAGACTGAGAGACATAGCAGATCTACCTAATAAATGGAAACAAACACTGAGAGGCAGCCAAAATGAGGAAACAAAGAAACATGTTGTAAATGAAAAAACAAGACAAAACTCCAGAAAAGTATTAAACGAATTGGAAGCAAGCAACTTACCAGATACAGAGTTTAAAACAGTTGTTATAAGGATGCTCAAAGACCTGAGAGAGAACTTTAATAAAGAGATAGTGAGCATAAGTGGATAAATGGATAAAGAAGTGATACATATATACAATGGACTATTACTCAGCCATTAAAATCTTGCCATCTACAACAATATGGGCAGACCAACAGGGTGCTGGGCTGAGTGGAGTAAGTCAGACAGAATAAGATGAATATATGGTTTCACTTATATATGGGATCTGAAGAACAAAATAAACAAACAAATAAAACAGGAATAAACTCATAGCTACAGAGAACATTTTGATAGTTGCCAGATGGGAGTAGTATTGGTAATAAGTAAAAACTGGGAAGGGATTAAGAAGTACAGATTAGTGGTAAAAAAAAAAAAATAGCCATGGGAATATAAAGTATAGCCTAAGAAATATAGTTCATAATGTTGTAATAACTATGTGTGGTGTCATATGGGTAGTAGATTTACTACGGTGATACTTTGTGAGTTATGTAAATGTCTAATTACTGTGTTGTACACCTAAAACTAAAATAATACTGTATGTCAACTGTAATTTAAAAAGTAAAAAATTATTTTGAAATAATTGAGTGGAAAGTTGAGAATAAGACCAAGATATTAAGACAATGTAAATAATCTAAAAAGGTTACAAAACACAGAACCTTAATCAGGCAGTAGTAATTGAAACATAAATATACGAACCACAGGTTAAGAAGGTAGCAAAAAAAGAACTGTTGTCTAAAGCTAGCTTTTATCATTTTTGCAGCATTATGTTTAGATATGTCGGCCCCATTTAAAGGCAAACACCAGGCATACACTTGTTATACAATGATACCTAGATCATAAAATACCTGTAGAGCAAAAATATGCATTTACAGATTATTGTGTATCTGCACGTAATGCTGTCACATAGTTTAAACTTAAGTTTTACATACAGCACAACAGGAATCACAGGAGATGATGGTCTGAAGACAGGAGGGCTCTTGGAAAGCAGATGCAATGATATTCCCAGAAAGGATCCCAGAGAAACACAGCAGGGAGGATGGGTACGGTTTAGCAATATAGATATTCTGGGGAAAGTTTGGGAGGAACTAAAGAGCTGTTAATTGTAATGTCAAACCCCTGACTCTTGTTCAGGTCACACTCAAATACCACAGCTTCAAATTCATCCAGGAGCGAAACAGAAAAATGAGAAACTTCTCTTAACTAGACAGTAAGAAGAAATAATAGCCTCAGAATAACAGCTCTGATGAATTCCTTCATCATTAAATTGTATTTTTAATGATCAGAGGCACAAAAGATGTCAGCTAGTTAAGAACCTCTTCTCTTCAGAACTCAGCTGCCAGAGACTGTGGTTCCAGGTGGGTGTCCCAGCAACAGCACCTTCCCTAACTAATTATAAGCCTTCAAGGCTTCTCATCTCTGTATTTCCTTTCTTTTCCTCCTCTGTCACTTTATTCCTTATCTCTCTTTAGACACCTCCCACTAGGCCCGGTAACTCTCTAAATCTTAAATTCTTTGTGTCCTGCTTCCTCTTCAGAGAGCCTTCTTATAACCAATTTTATCAGAGTTCATGCCTTCTGTGCAAGCACTTTCATTTGCGTATTGTTGTACAATGAGTTCTCTGCTGTGTTCTCT
The DNA here is from genome assembly GCA_030015415.1 of Cynopterus sphinx. Taxonomy (NCBI): domain Eukaryota; kingdom Metazoa; phylum Chordata; class Mammalia; order Chiroptera; family Pteropodidae; genus Cynopterus; species Cynopterus sphinx. The sequence continues at coordinate 86,369,807 of CM057387.1, forward strand.
CTTTTGGAATAGTTCGTATCTTCTCTCATTCTTTTCTAACATCTCTTTTCCTCTAGCATTTGGGGGTTCCCTCATTCCTCAACATATTTCATAATCTTGACAAGAGGAATTTTTCTCATAATTGAGCCTGCAGGAAAACAGTTGAATATATAGCTCTATAGATGTTGCAGTGAATGCTCTTTATTGCTTACCTGAACATTACTCTTTCCTCCTTTGTAGCACAACTCCAGTTTCATCCAAGTGAATACCATGTGCTCCAGAGAAAGTTAACTCTACTTTGGAGTCAACTCCAGAGTGTGATTCCTACTTAATTCATCTCATTCCTTCATCACTTCATTCCTTTTTCTGAGTGTAGTCTTAGAAGAAGGGAATTTGTTCTGGTGAATGAAACGTGAATGGAAGTCTGCAGGGGACTTATAGGAGAAGAATTTCCATGGTCTTAAGAAGACCCCAGATGAAAGCCACCTCTTTCTTCTAAATGCCCTTATCATGCTTGGATATGAGGCCTAGACCTGTGGCAGTCATCTCATCTCCAGCCTGAAGTTAAAGCCAGCATGGGAGCAAAGAAGGGCAGAAGCAATCAGAGAAGCAGAGCTGGAGCCCTACCACCCTGCCGATGGGACCAAGATACTGTCCGTTATATGGAGTAATAAATGTTCTTTCTGTTTAACAGAATTTGAGTCAAAGTTTTGTTACTTTTAATGAAAAGGATCCTAATTGATACAAATATCATCTACTGTGGAGAGAGCCAAACTGTCTCCACCTCACAATGACTTAAGCAAATTTGTTACTTGCTCTAAGATTCATTATCTTAATCAATACAAACAAAAGATCCACGTGAATACAAGTGAGGGCATATTAAAATATGAATCTTTGGATTCTAATTCCTCTCTCTTGATATTAGGATGACAAGTTCTGGTCCCCAGTTGTCCTGATGGGAGCTTCATAAATCAGCCTTGATTAGAACCCACAGCTTCAGGCCCAACAGTTCCACATAGCTGCTGTTTCAGATGGGACCTTCATCTTCATTCCATTTCTGCTGTACAGATGTTAGTGGAGCTAGAGACCTACATGCCTGGATAGCAATGGACTTGAAATAGCACCCTTGCTCCTCTATGCCAGGAATCACTCACCATTCTTGTAAAACAAGAAAGAGAATGTCACTTGAGTGTTTAGTTGAGGAGATTCCCACAACATGGTTATTTGAGTCCCAAAGAATTTTTATCATAGTTATCCCATAGCAAAATTTTTTTGTGCTGTGACATTTTCAGTATCCAGAGATATAACTTTCAATTCACACATGGAGTCTGTAGCAAATGTTGCAGACTGGTGTCTCGTATTCCATAGGCTAGAATTTTTAAAACAACATTTCTCAGATCCCTTTCTTTAGCTTATGTTTTGTATGTAACATAGCTTCTCTAAGCAGACACATCTACATGAGATTTAGAAGACAAGAGTGTTGTGAAGGCTATGCTTTTGCTGTTTTTGCCATTTCTTGCTGGCAAGCATAGTCATGGAAGCATTAGAATTTATTGCAACCATGATAACAAGGGTCTCTGGCTTACTGGGATTAAGAGCTAGAGCATGAGTTATTCATTTGGCTGGCATGGATTATGGCTGAGGTTGAATAGAGCTGGAGCCAACAGTGGTGGCAGCATCTTCTGGCTCCTCAGTTTGTGAATGAATTATGCTCTTCTGCTCCCGGCAACCTACTCATTCCTCCATGTCTCATCATGGTGTGAGAATGATGACCTTGACTGGCCAGTTCTTCAGTATTGTTCATGTGTCATTCTTAGAAACTCAGGCTAATCCTGGGTCATCTGGTCCCTCAAACATTTTTATAAACATCTGAGCTATGTCACTTTCTGCTTAAAGTAGTCTATATATCTGGAACTGAAACAGCCCATTACATGCCAGGGTGCAAACAAACTAACAGAGTAGTAAAATGAGAGCAATTCATTCATTATCTATACCATACTGATACCCGAAGAACCCAGCATGCCCTTCTGAAGAACAAGCCATATTGTTATGTTTAGCTTACAACACCAGACTTATCCTTTCCTTATGGAAATTTCACTGTCAGGATTCTCATTTTGTTCTTGAAACTAGCATCTGTCTGGGTCACATGAACCTGTCAAAAATATCAATTGATACTTGAAATTTACTGCTTGAAAAATTTGAGCCTTTTGCCCAGACACTCAGCATCTCTGTGAATATGTGGGTATAAATGGATACAAGAGTGTGTATCAGCTAATTCTACTTGCCAGGAGCCTCTGTGCCCTAGATTCTCCCTTGACAGATAGGACTGTTCCTAATTTTAATTCGCAGAAGTACCTGTCCAGCTAAGACACCCTGTTATTATTTATGAAACCGATATTCTTCTTTTGTTATGAGGACCCAGTGAGATAACACAAGTAAAAATGCTGAGCACTGTATCTTGACCATAGTAAATGCTAATGAAGTTTCTTTTTCTTATTATCTCAGTTTGGGATAAAGTAGGTAACCAGAACAAGTCTTGTAAACTGATTTGTGATTATTTTAAACACTGTCCTGGGAGCAATTATTGGACCTGATTTAACATTATGTATAATTTTCTTTTTCATGTGTTTTTACATTCAAATGCTAGAAAAACATCACTTCCAAGTATTCTCTCTCTTGATCATATCTCACAAGCTTTCCTAATGGAGCTCACCATTTATGTTAATTCAGCAAATATTTATTGAGTGCTTTGAGTAAGGCCTTGTTTTAGATATTGAAAATACAGTTGAAAAAGCAATAGGGTCCTTGCACTTACAAAGTTTTCATTCTGGAGGAGGTTACAGACAATTAACAAATCAATATGTAAAATATTGCTAAGCTTGTGCTATGGCCAAAACTATTTAACTTTTCTTTCTCTTCTTCTTAATCTAGCTGTAATCCCCGTTCATCCATCCTTCCTTTTTTCCTTCCTTCCTTCCTTCCTTCCTTCCTTCCTTCCTTCCTTCCTTCCTTCCTTCTTTCTCCTTTTCTTTCAGTTAACTGTGCCTAATAACTACTTATTCCCAGACACCTATCTTTGAAACAGAGATATGGCAGAGAACAAAAAAGACAAACACCTGCAGTTTTAGAGTTTATAAATAGTTACATAAACCAATAATAAAATTAGTACTTAGTGCAAGGGAAGAAATAAATTAGATGATTTGACTAAAGGATAGGAGGGCACTACTTTAGAAAGTGTAGTCAAGGGAGCTGAGAACTGAAAGATGAGAAGAAGTCAGGCATTTGAAAAGCCATGAAGAAGGCATGACAACCAAAGAGTGGCAAGTTCAAAGACCACAAGGCAAGGAGAGACATTTGTTTTGCTAAGAAAGAGCAAGGAGGTTAGTGTGGCTGGAGCACCGTAAGCAAATGGGAGAACAGAAGAGAGGAGATTATAGAATGGGCAAGAGAAAGTCCATGAGGGAATGCTTAGGGCCAGGTAAGGAATTTGGACTTTATTATAAATGTGTTGAAAGACATCAAAATGATCTTGCTTTCATACGCTCATATTTTCCATCTGTATACCCCTTATGGTTCCCAGACTTTGGGATACCATGATATTAAACATGTATGTCGGAGTGTGGTAGAATAAGAATACCCACTTTCTGTGTCAAATCAGAGCATTAAAAATAAAAGTATCACAATTTACTTTTATTACCTTATTTTTTCAAAGAGCATATTCATTATTGCCAATGAAGCAAAAAGTTAATAAAGACTTCATCTCAGAGTTTCTTATCAGATTTTAAAAATTAGCATTATAAAAAACTCACTATATTGTCCTTTTTCTTTCTTATTTCATCTTGGGCCAGTAAATGACCTGTGTCCTCAGGCTAAAGCTTTGGAAATACTTCTCCTCATATCTTTCTATTTTATCTTTTCATAAGAGTTTTCCATTTTAAACTCTGATGCATCTTCATATTTTCTTTAAAATTTATTTTTAATGAATTTTAAGTAGGAATAGTCTCCTACTTAAGCCCCAGACCTCAGAAAATGATTCTTAAAGTGAAGAAACTGCATACTCTAGATTTTCAGATGAATATTTCTAATTCAGACAATCATGTCTTTGGGGCTGGACTGTGATTTCTCATATATTTTAACTTTTTATAATATTGTATTAGTCAGGATTCTCCCAAGTAACAGAGCAAATAAGATATTGAGATTTGTTATAAAATGTTCACATGATTATAGAAACTTGGAGGTTCCACGATCTGCTATCTGTAAGCTTGAGACCAAGGAAAATCCACAAGTGGTATAGTTTGAAGGCCTGAGAGCCAGAAAGCAAATGGTGCACAGTCTAATTCTGAAGGCCTGAGAATTTGGAGCACCAAAGACAGGAAAAAATGGATGCCCCAGCTCAATCAATCAGGCAGAGAGAGAAGTCAGCACAGCATTCTTCAATGTATTAAATTATGCCTTTCCACACTGGAGAGGGCCATCAGATTTTCTTAGTCTACCAATTCAAATGCCAATTCTTTCCAGAAACCCCCTCACAGATACACCCAGAAATAATGTATAACCAGCTACATAGGCATCTCATGGCTCAGTCAGGTTGACACATAAAATTAACTATTACAAATGTATTTGCTGTAGTATGAAAAACATCCCCTACTTTGCCTTCTAACATGCTACCTGCTCACTGGCTTTCATGCTTTGGAAACAAGCTTCTTCATCATTTAGCTGCAATAAGATGCAGTCATTTATCCACACCTGCAAACAGGTCCTCCCATGAGGTGTAGGATGTACCTTGGAGGCTCTCTTTGGAGAAAAGTACAACCTACAAATCATTAAATACCAGAAAACATTTCTTAAAACTTACTCTTTACAAAATGAGAGGATTGGCAAAATTCTTGGACTTTTAACAGACATATTTTTAGTATCAAAATTTTCTGAGATTATCTCCACCAAAAAATTTAAATTCTAATTAGCAATAAACAAATACTCTCAATATTTTTAATAAGAGAAAATTCATAAAGTAAGAGTAATTTAATAAAAAATATTTTGTGAAAAAAAATGTTTGCTTTGATTCTTAATTAATTAAAAGTATCTATACACAGTTAGGTATAATACACTTCATAATATTTTATGAATGTTTCAGATCTCAAACTAAAATACTGAATATTTTTAAAGAAATAAAAACACTTGGCCATTGAAATTGCTATTGTGTCATTATTAATTGTAGGTCATTATGTGTACTCTGTCATGCTCCATAAACTTGATTTAAAAACTAAATAGCAATAGAATTTTTTGCTTGATGATTCAAAAAAAAAAAACACGATCAGTAAGAAAACAAATCTATATATTCCGCATACTCCTTTGCTAAAACACCTGAGAATACTATTTTTAGAAACTTTAATAAAATCAATTTTGAAAAAGAATATAGTCATTTAAAATGGTCCCAGACTTAATATAGAGTAGGTAATAACCATTATCCTGTACACATCTTTAGAACCAGAAGACTGAGTTCATGTCCTGGTTTTATCACTTTCAACAAAGCCAAGATATTAAACTAGTTCTTATTGACTCATGGTACATTCTTCCATTTTAATTAGAAATTTCCTTCCATACATTTAACAACTTCTTTAAACATGAATGTAATAATTAACTAACTGGTATTCTATGGAAAAAAGGTTATTATAAATATAATCATAAGTTAGGGCTATTAATTAATTATATCTATTGTTCAATTATATTTTAATAACATTTTTATAATTGTATTATTAAAACATAATATAGAAAATTTGGGGAAAATCAAAAACAGAAAAGAAATAATACATCTTATAAAAGTAACTGCTATCGATATTTTGATGTGCCCTACCAGCATATTTTTATTCAAGTTTATAAGTTACATGCATTGCAAACTTGGTGTCATATTGTATATACAATTCTATAGCTCATTTTTTAAATTTAGCAATGCAGCCATGCATCATATAATGACATTTTGGTCAATGAAAGACTGTATATAAGACTGTGGTCTCATAAGACTATTTGTATTGCCTAGTGATATGTAGCCATCTAACTTCTTAACACTATGCATTACTCGTGTTTGTGGCGATGCTGATGTAAACATACCTATTGCATTTCCAGTCATATAAAAGTATAGCATATGCAATTGCAGTAGTCGGCTGTACTGTTAGGTTTGTGTAAGTATACTCTATGTTGTTCACACAGAGATGAAATTGCTTAATGATCTATTTCTTAGAATGTATTACCCATCATTAAGTGACCCATACTGCATATAAAGAAAACTTTCTCATGCTAAAAATACTCTTCTACAACAAGATTTTTAATAATCTTATATGATATACAAATATATTTTTCTTAAATATACTATGTATTTGGCTATTTGTGTTTTTAAATTTTTGCTATTGTAAATAATACTATACTAAACATTCATATACACATATCTTGTCCATTCCTCCGATTGGTTCTTAGCACGAGTTCTTAGAGAAGTATCCCAGCAAAGGATAAAGCCATCATAACATATTGGAAAATTGCCTTCCAGAAAAATGATTATCTTTGCGCTGCCCTTAGTAGTATACATGAGTTCTCCTCTCCCTTTTAATTTACCCTTGCTCTTGGAATTTTTTAGAAATGTGAGGTTCAGATTTTTAAAAAATCAGCTTTATTTCTGATAAAATGGAATATAATACTTTAGATTAGCCATAAAACTTGCCTGTTAATATCCGACCTCTAAACAAGTCCATTTTATAGATTTCATCCCTAGCCCAGGTAGACTTCCACAGCTGTCCCCTGGGGTCCTGCCCAGTAAGCTGATCACATAGAAATTATAGTCTTCCTTTCCGCAGGCCTGCTCAGAGTTAGAATGGAGAAAGAATTTAGACAAGCAGTTTGGTTTCTTCTCCAAAGCTCATGAAGTCACTTCTATGGGAGGCAGTAAAGGATGAGAGAAAGGACTAGCTGAAATCCCTCCATGTGTAAACATGAGTTAAAATGAAGGTGCTGCCAAAATGTTTGCCAATACTCTACACTGAACTATTTAGCATTTAAAAAAAAAATGAGTTTTGAGAAGGTCATGGCTGTGGGAAGTGGCTGCTCTTGGTCCCGTGGCTGCAGCGTCATTACTACTTCTCTTAAGCTGGCTGCTTGCTGAGGCATCCTGTCACCATGATGCCACAAATTACAATTAAGGGGAGGCATATGGAGGAATATAGAGGATGAAATTCTGAAAGCAGTGGTAATAAATTGTGGGAAAAGTGAGTGGTCTAGTATTACCTCACTGCTACACAGAAAATTAGCAAAGCAGTCCAAGGCCAGATGGTATGAGTGACTGGATCCAAGCATTGAGAAAATAGAATGATGCAGAGAAGAGAAAAAACTCCTGCACTTGGCCAAGTTGTTGCCAACACAGTGGAGGACCATCGCTATAATCATTGGAAGAACAGCTCCCCGGTGCTTGGAACAGTATGAATTTCATCTGGATAAAGCTGCTGAAGAGACAATAAAGAGGAAATAAAAGATGATCCATTATAACTTAAACCGGGAGAAACAGATCCAAATCCAGAAACAAACCAGCATGGCCTGATCCAATTGATATGGATGAAGATGAACTTGAGAAGCTTTCTGAACCTAGAGCCCACTTGGCTAATACTCAGGGAAAGAAGGCCAAGAGGTAAGCAAGAGAGAAACAGAAGAAGAAAGGAGTCTTACTGCCCTCCAAAAGAGAACACTGAGCTGCTGATATAGAAATTTAGAAGAAAATTTTTTAAAAAGAGAAGAGTTAATTATAATGCTAAAATCCCACTTGGGGAAAAAAAAAAAAAAAAAAAAAAAGCCTGCTCTTGGTTTCTATGAGATTTCTGAGGAAAACAACCAGGCTGATGATGCAGATTTCAGGAAGTTAAGATAGCAGAATCTTGATGGAGAGCTAAGATATGAAAAAAAAGGAAGAGATAGAAAAAGAAGACAAGCAGTATTTGAAAAGGAAAAAGGAGTCTGATTCACCAACAGCCATTCTTCAAATGAGTGGTGTTTCTGAATTTACAAAGATAAGAAGCAAACTAGCACTTCCTGTTCCTCAGATTTCAGATGCAGAACTCCAGTAAGTTGTGAAAGTAGGCCAAGCTAGTGAAATTGTACATCAGACTACTGAGGAATCTGGCATAACAAACTGCTTCCAGTACTCTTGTGTGTGAGTATGATGTCACCAAAACAGCGTCTCTCTTTAAACACCACAAATGCCAGCTTTCAGAGAAGAATTTGCAGGAAGCTCAGAACTTCATGGCTCTGACCACTGTGGATGTCCCATTAAAAAGGGGGGCTTAACACACACCTTTGCACAAGAGTGACTTCTTGAGTGTGACTCCACAGAGGCATGTTGTACAGACTCCAAACATAACTTCTTTTTATCTCACACAGGACTCCATCTCATGGATCTGAAGGGCTGATTCCCTGGAGGGGGACAACTCCCAAACCAGTTGTTAATTCCACCCTGGGTAGAACTCTTCTTTGAGACAAATTAAACATTAATCCGGAGGATGAAATGGTAGAGTATAGTGATCCCTCTTATGTGAAGCAGATAAAAAGAGAATCTTATGGACACCTTCGTTTGGGGTTGTTGGGCCTTCCTGCTCCTAAGAATGACTTTGAAAGTATTCTACCTGAAAATGTTAAGAAAGAGCTGGAAGATCATGAATAGATCATACATATGTTGAAGATGCATAGTATGTAAAGGAAATGAAATGAATGCACAAAGCTGTCCAGAAAAATCTTTCAAGACCATGAGAAGTAAATGAAACTATTCTAAGATCCTTAAATGTAGAACCACCTTTAACAGATTTATAGAAAAGTGGATAACTAATCAAAAAAGAAATGATTACAATGTTTTATTATGATCTTATGGAAATAAAGAAAAAACTATAGGATAATGAACCATCTGGAAATAAAGGAAAAACTAAAGAATTTGCTACCAATAATTCAGAGCACACTGCCTATCTAGAACATAACCCTTATGAAAAGTTCTCCAAAGAAAAGCAGAAAAAGGCCCAGGACGTTGTGGTACAGAAGATGGAAGTGGTAAAACAAGGTATGAGCCATGGAGAACTCTCAAGGGAAGCTTATAACCACAGGTGGGAAGAATGCTACAGATAAGTTTTATATCCCCCTGGACAGACTGGCCACACAGGCCAGCCTAGCAAGCAAAATGGACAGAAATGAGTCACTTGAAAAGAGGCTTGAGATAAACAGAGGTCACATGATGACAGAAGCCAAGAGAACTACAAAGATGGAAAAAAAGATGAAAATTTTGCTTGAGGGTACCCAGTCTCATGCTCTGGAGCTCATGAATCGGGCAAATGACTTATGGGACCAAACTGAGCAGGCTTAGAGTTATGCACTTTTGAAGAACTCAAGAAACATAAAGTTTCTACTATTGCCTGGAGGCCAGAGTGTCTAAAATAAGATGTACAGGGACAACAAAAAAGAGAAAAAGGACTTCAGCATGCACATGCTGAGTAGCTACTGGAGAAAAGAGACTTTAAAGTCCAAATTCTGAATCTCAGTTTATTTTCTATCACAAAAAGAATTGATTGCTAGTTTTCATATCTGGAAGGCTGAAACTAATGTTTATCTTCACTGACAACTTTGTCCATGATTGGTGGTTTTTTGGCTTTTTATATTAAATGCTATCAATCATACACATTCTATGTATAAATACTTTAACTCCACAGGACATTCTAGGTTTTAAATGACTAAGACAATCATTCTTTTAACAGTGTCATATTTGTAAACTTTTTTCAGTTTTGGCCTTTATTTTTAAAAGCCTGATTCTAAAGTGCTTCCTGTGAGTATACTCTTAAATAACAACAATATAAAAATAAATAAATGTCTACCTTGAAAGAAAAACATAAGAGTTTCATTTTAATGCATTACTTTGATTATCGGAAGACTGAACTTTTTTACTGTTTCATGAATTTCCTCTCCATGACTTTTGACTATTTATATTGGAGAGTCATCTTTTGACTTTGATTTGTAATACATAGCATGGAAAGATAATAATAATTTGCTATATCCATTACCAAAAATGTCAATTTTCCATTTGCCTCTTCTTTTTTAATGAAAACAGTTTTTATTCCTTAAAAAATATGTATTGGTTTTAAAATCAGAAAATAAGCAAACATATAAGAAAAAAGTGAGACCTCTCCAGTTATTTTCTGACTTGGAGACAACCAATAAGATTTTGATGTATATATTTCCAGCCTTGATGGATGGACAGATGACTGAATAGAAATGTGTACATAGAAACAAGAGCACACATATTATTTTTAAAAAGTAGATCACATTTGCCGTTTTGTAGCCTACAACATTTCATTACTATCCTTGCAAATCCATCTTTTCATTTTATCCAGTTTTTTCTTTAGGATACATTTATAAAACATTTATGTTTTTTATGTAAAGAAGTGAACTCTTATATGGACTGCAACTGAACAGTACATTGTTAAACATGCACATAACTTCAATAAAGTGGTGAGGATAAGAGAGATTTTCTACAGAAAGTTAAATTTGTACAAATATAGGCAGCAACAACTGTGGCACTCTTATTCCATCTGGTGGATGCTAAGTTTATTTTCATATCTATTGTAACATTTACATTAATTTCAGGATATCAAACATGTGAGAAAATGTGTTTCTTGAAAACTAGAACTTTGGATATTAAAGTTGTTTGTTATGAAATAAAATGTGGAAATACATGAACGCTCTGATTTTTCCTCTCAACATATTCTTGTCTGTTACCTTTTTCTGTTTTTCCTAGATTAGTGACTGGCAATAATTTTCTGTGAATAGTGAATATTTTAGGCTTTAAAACCTTAATGGTTTCTGTCACAATACTCAACTCTGCTACTGTAGAACAAAAAATTGCTAAAGAATATATTTAAACAAATGGAGGTAGCTCTTTTCTTATAAAACTTATTTACAAAAACAACTGGAAGCCAAATTTGGCCCATGGGCCTTAGCTTGCAAACCCCTGTTCTAGATGAACATTGGAATCATTTTTGGGGGGTTGGGGTGCAGAGGTTTTGTTGGAATTCCATCAAGGGTTAAATTTATCTGGGGTTGACATTTTTACAATAATGTGATTTCCCATCTTGGAGCAAAAAATATCTCTAAATTGATTTAAATTTCTTTTAGTCTCTTATCAAAATGTTACATATTTTTTAAACTGTCCAAATTATTTCTCAATTGCTTGCTTGTATGGTGCACATACTGCAGATCATGCTTTCCATTCTGTAGCCTACTCTCAGAATACGCTACTTTGTATAGAGCCCATTCCAAGGAGAGCGTTCTTTTCTCTTCCTGCTTTAGTTACAGGTGTATGGGTGCTGATTGTGTCATTCAGCTTTTGTTAGAGAAGTTTTAGGTTCAAAACAAAACTGAGAGTTAGTACAGAGATTTCCCATACATCCTTTGGCCCATCATGTGTAGCCTTCCCCATTATCACCATCACTCCAGAATGGTGCATTCGTTACCAAGGATGAACCTACAATGACACATCATAATCACTGAAAGTCCCTAGTTTACATTAGCGTTCACTAATATTAGGGTTCGAATACATAATGACATGTATCTATCATTATAATATCACACAGAGCATTTTCAATGTCCTAAAAATCCCCTATGCCCTGCCTATTTATCCCTCTTCCACCATCACCCCTGGCAAACACTGATATTTTCACTGTCTCCATATTTTTACCTTTTTCAGATGTTAAATAATTGGAATCAGGGCACATATAGACTTTTCATATTGGCTTCTTTCACTTAATAGAATGCATTGCAGGTTCCCCTGTGTCTTCTCATGGCTTAATAACTCATTTATTTTTAGCACTAAATGATATGCCATTGGTTATACCACAGTTTATTTACCCATTCACTTACTGAAAAACATTTCGGTTGCTACCAAGTTTTGGCAATTATAAATAAAGCTACTATAAACATTCTTGTGCATATTTTTGTGTAGACATATGTTTTCATCCCATTTGGTAAGTACCAAATAACATCATCACTGGATCATATGGTAAGAGTGTGTTTAGTTTTGTAAGAAACTGCCACACTCTCTTCCAAAGTAGCAGTACAATCTTGTATTTCTACCAGCAATGTGTGAGAGCTCCTGTTGTTCTACATCCTCACAAACATTAATGTCAATGCTCTGGACTATGGCTATTCTAATAGGCATGCAGTGGTATCTCATTTCATTGTTTTAACTTTTATTTTTCTGATGACATATGATGTGGAGCATCTTTTCATATGCTTATTTGACATCTACATGTATCCTTTAGTGCAGTGCCTGTTAAGGTCTTTGGGCCATTTTTTATTCTAGTTGTTTTCGTATTGTTGAGTTTAAGAGCTCTTTGTATATTTTGGATAACAATCCTTTGATTTGTTGTTTGCATAAATTTTCTCCCAGTCTATGGCTTATCTTCTCATTCTTTTGGCATGGTCTTTTACAGCACAAATTTAATTTTAATAAAGTCCAGCTTGTCAATTATTTCTTTCATGAATCATATCTTTAGTGCTATATGTAAAAAGGCATTGCCATATCCAAGGTCATCTAGGTTTTCTTTTATGCTATCATCAAGGAGTTTTATAGTATTGTGTTTTACATTTAGATATAAGATCCATTTGAGTTCATTTTTGTAAAGAAGATAAGCTCTGTATCTAGATTCATTTTTTTTTTAACATGGTCATTTTATTTTGTATTGAGGAAACATAGCATCATATTAGCTTCAGGTGTACAACATAATGATTCAGTATTTGTACATATTGTAGAAAGATCGCCACAATAAGTCTAGTTAACATCCATCACCACATACTTAGTTACAAATCTTTTTTGCATCCTATTGCTTTTGTTCCTTTGTGAATGATCACTTGGCTATAGTGACGGAGGTTTATTTCTAGGCTCTCTACTCTGTTTCATTGTTCTATTTGTCTATTCTTTTGCTAATACTGCACTGTCTTGGTTACTGTAGCTTTATAGTAAATCTTAAAGTCATGTAGTATCAGTCCTACAACTTGTTCTTCTCCTTCAATACTGTGTTGACTATTCTGGGTTGGTTCAGTTATTTTACACACAGAATTTAGTATAATAACTTTTATAAGCTAAGGCTTTAGATCAACTGGAAAGAGAAAGCACAGAGGATAAGAGAGTTGAGAAAAGAGGGTGATAGAGTTGATAGACATTCTGGGAAGCCAGTTTTTCCTTAATGTATTAACTCTTTCCCTTGCCCTCTTAAAAAAGACCTGCTGATGATTTTCTATTTATTCCTACAAACATTTTCTCCCTTTCATGGTTTATAACTAAGAGATAATGTGAGGACACTTCTCTCTTTGGCATGCATAATGAAGTTAGGGCATCCCTTTTTATTACTATTGTCAACCTGAACAGTGACAATCTACACTTATTTCATTGGTCCTGAAAAAATTCACATTTATTATTAATACGTGTGTCAATTTCTCCATTCAATGTAGGATGGTATGTTTGGAGCTTTTCCATTTCCATAGAGTTTTTTTTAGAAACACCTGCCTTGGAAAAATGCACTTGCATTACAGATGATATAGTTTGGTATAAGGGTCATTTTGTAGAGTTGAGCAGAACTCAGATAGAATGAAACCATCATATGCCCCTGATAATTACACAAAACCTATATCTTCTATTGTAGGAGAAAAACATGCAAAAATAAAGTTTTCCCAATTCAAATTTAAAAAGAAATAGCATAAAAATTCAAATCTATTGACATTAGCAGATGAACCATTGGAGACAGACATCTATTTAAAATCTAGAAAATTTAATTAAACTCTTCACTCAAAATATATACTGCACGGTGTCCTTGTGTATATATATGTGTATATACATAAGTATATTTTACTTAACTTCCATGCCTGAGATATCTCAGGGATTCCCTGTTCCACAGAACCATACAATTAGCAGGTGATCAATGATATTCATTTGAAAGAAGATTCCAGTCTTTTTTTTTATTAGTACTAAGCTATATTTTTCTCTTATACATACCTGTATTTAATGTTAGGTGGACATGTTTTCTATTCTATATATTTTTTGCTTATGGACCACATTAGCATATTCTAATTAATTTCTTCCTTTAAATTTTCATAATTTATATCTACTGTGGAAGAATATAAGTATACAGGTAGGAAAAAGTGGTGAATCATTCAAAGTTCCACTACTCAGTGATAATCACTGTAAAAATGTTAACTCTTACTTAACTGTATCTTATAAATACATAAATTTGAAAATATAAAATTTGATTTTATATATTCCCCTATACCTTTTTTTGAACATTTTTTATGTTGATAAATATTGACTCATATTCTAATTTTAAAGATTCCACAAAATTCTATCACATGTATATGTGATAATTAATTTAGTAAAAACTTTATTGTTGAAGCTTAAGATTGCTTTACTTACAAAAATGCCTTCAAAAAAATATCTTTACATTTTTCTTCTTCAAGATAGATTTTGGAAGGGAATTACTTGACTTAAATGTATGTAATTTTTAAGGCTATTGAGTCATTTTGTCAAATTGTAACAATTTGTTGGCGAAATTTCCCAAGATGTCCTGGAACCAACCTCCAAAGGAAGACTGAGCAGTGCAACCAAAGAAACATAACACCAGAATTAAACAAAGAATTATTAATGGAACTTATCAATAGAAGCAGAATCTTGGGTGGCAGTAATACAGTAGATTCCCTCACTCAAACAAATGGGGCTTAATATATATGGCCTCCAGATACAGAGGTGGTTTGTAGCTAAGTGACCCTTGCTTGTTAGGGGCTGTATGTTCCAAAGAAGTAATAATGGGCCTATTTATCTATGTAAGAACATCCCTTTCAGGTGAGATGGGCCCACCCCTCTGGAGGTGAACTAGTCGTCACTGAAAGCAACTTATTTCTTAAGATGGAAGCAGTCATGTAAAGCACCAGAAACCATTTTGCCTAATCCAATTACACGTACACCTGGATTATGTAAAAGTTGCTACTTATCCACACCTCATCAATACCAAGTTTTATATACTTACAATTTCCTTCTAAAGGGCATCTTTTTTTGTTAACAAGAGGTTGAAATGGGTTAAAAAGGACAAAGAAAGGAAGACCAATACAATTTTTGAGAATCCTGAAAGAATTGTTGGCTATTTTCCATTTACTGAACCATCAGAGCCCCACCTCAAATTTCTAATTCATATTATTAATATAAATTTTTATACCTTAATTATTATTGTAGTTAAATTAAATGTATTAAGAATTTGTTTTCAGCAAAGCCACTATTAAACTCAGAATATTATTCATTTCAAGATCCTGCTGCTATCAATCTAAAAAGCTTTTAACCAAGTCCCTAAGGCTGAATATTGGCATTTTTTCCCAGTACTTTAATGAAATAAGCAGCAAAGAAAATAGGCTTAAATCGAGCTGCTGGTTTAACTTGGGACTTTTGCCATCATCTGACTGAGATTTGACCCAGCTATTTTTTTTCACTTCTAATTGCTTCCATATAGGTAATTCTTCTCCACTATTCTTCAAAATAGATTGCCAGACATTTTTCTTAAACTAAATTGCCAGGTCCTCAATATAGTGAAAGAAAGAGAAAAATAAAATTCTGTTTGCTTTTGTTCCAGGTGTGAGTTTTTAAAAAATGGATGTTAAAATAATATTTTTGTATCTCAGTTCTGACTAATGTAGTACATAGCAGATATCAAACTGCAGGTACAGCCTATAAAGGCATTGAGAGAGCAAATACAGAAATTGAAAGATTTGTAAAGAAAGTTTTTTGAAGACCTCATGGCTTTGCTTTGATACCCCAACTATTCCACCCAAAATGAGAGGAAGGTTTATCTCTGTCATCTCAGCTCACCAGGGAAAGTTGCAGGGGGCATCACTGTCTACTCTGAGAGCTTTAGATTTTTCTCTCAAGCTGAAAAACACAAAGGAATGTTGCCCTGACTCTCAAGAGAGAAGGATAAAATGGCCTGGAGATAAAAGTTAAAAAGTTACTGCATTGCAATGAGCCAGGGGGATGAGTGCCTATCACTGTGGTCCTCCAATGAGCCAGACAGGAAAGAAGACTAACCTGGAACTATGTTAAGTCTTGTCTACAGGATTTTCCAGGAGGGTGAAGAACTCTGACAAGGAGAATCTTCTGGAGAAATAGCTGTAAAACTAGGAATTGGAGGTGAGATTGGGTGACCAAAGGCAAAGCATTGCCTGCATCAAGAGAGCAGTGCTGAGAGGCCACAAAAGCACTCAAAAAAGCAAGTCCACTTGAAACACCTAAGATCATGAAGCCATTTGGTCAAGGTCAGAAATAGCAGCTAGTTTATCAGAGAGGAAGTGAACAGGTAGCTCACCAACTAGGAGAAGTCTGAACTTTTAATTAATATATAAGGATAAATCAGTATCTTGGATTGGACATTTAAAAATTAAATCTCAGATTGATTTGAAACTTAAAGAATTCACTGTCTACTGGGGTCTAACAGAGTCAAGGTTCTATTTAGGAAAAGAACAATATTTCCTTCCTGAAAAAAAAATTAAGGAAGAAAAGACAGACTTAATGATAGCTAACACATATGTAGGGACTTCTATGTGCCAGGCACTGTTCTAAACACTTTACCAATTTTAACTCTTCTGATCCCCATCATAATCCCAAGAGGTAGGCATTATTTTAATCCCTATTTTACATACGAGGAATGTAAGGCACCAAGAATTTAACTTATTTGACCAAGTTCATAAAGTAAGTAGGACAGCCAAGGTTTGATACTTAACAATCTGATTCCAGACTTCATCAACCTCCAAAGTTAGACACATCCATTAAAAATTTTAGAGAACAAATATCTGAAACTTTCCATGGATGCACATAGTAGGGAAAAAGCCTTTGGGGGCTTAGGAATAATGGAGAATATATTTTCCTCTCCAGCACATAACATAAGAATATTATCATTTGCCTGGGGGAACACACCTTCTAGAGATTATTAATTCGAGGGGCAAAGATCATATTTCTCAAACTAAATTGTAAATTTCTTGAGAGTAGAGAAAATGTAGTGATTGAGTTTGCCTAAATATTGCCTATGGAAGACTATAATTAGCATCTGTAGATGATGACTCATGAATTTAAGAGAATATAAAGAGAAAAGACAATCCTTATTTCAGTTCTTTTGGCCATATCTCTAGGAGTTGCTGGATTATATGGTAGCTCTGTTTTCAGTTTTTTGAGGAACCTCTATACTGTTTTGCATAATAGGTTCACCATTTTATATTTCCACCAGAAGTGTACAAAGGTTCTAATTGTTTACATCTTCACCAATACTTAACCTTTATATATAATAGCCATCCTAACAAGTGTGAGATGGTATCTTGTTGTGCTTTTGACTTCCATTTCCCTGATTAGTGATAGTGAGTACCTTTTTATATGCCACTTGGCCATTTGTATGTCTTCTTTGATATCTGCACCCCCATGTTCATTGCAGCATTATTCTCAATAGCCAAGATATTGAAACAACCTAAATGTTCAGCAGGTTAATGGATAAGAAAATGCAATATATAGATACAAAAGAATATTATTAAGTCTTTAAAAAGAAGGAAATCCTGCCATATGAGATATCCTGTTCATATGGATTACCTAGGAGGACATCATGCTAAGTGAAATAAAGCAGTCACAGATAAACAAATACTGCATGATTCTCCATATCTACAACAGTCAAACCCATAAAGCAGAGAGTAGAATTGTGGCTGCAAGAGGCTGGGAGTAGGGAAAATGAATAGATATTAGTCAATGGTCATAAATTTTCAGTTATGCAACATGCATAAATTCTAAAGATCTGCTATACAACATAGTGCCTGTAGTTAACAATAATAATGTGCACTTAAAAATTTATTAAGAGGGTAGATCTCATGTTAAGTTTACTTATCACAAAAACTGGGGAGGGATGCACGAGAAAACTTTTGAAGGCGATAGGTACGTTTATAAGCTTGATTGTGGTGATGGTTTTACAGGTATAAACATATGTCCAAATTCATCAAATTGTACACATTAAATATGTGTATTTTTGCATATAGATTATAGCTCATTAAAACTGTTAAATAATAAAAATAATAAAATTTAAAATAAAGAAACACAGGAAAGGCAATTCTTTTTCTTCCAGTGATTCAAGCTTGATTCAAGATAAGTTTCCAATGAAGTATGAACATAGGCTAGATCTAATGCTAGTGAAATGTGCCTTTCTTTTCCCATATTTTCTTTTGTAATCTGGAACTTAACATTGACTGGGATAATAAGAGGGAGTTAATAACTACTGATTTTGTTGTAGGTTATTACCTTGTAGAATTCTCATAAGAGATACAATTAAGAGTGCATAGAGCATAAAGAAATGAGGACTTTTTAGATTTTACAAAAAGGATTTTATGAGAACCATGGTAGTAATGTCAACTTGCACATAATGAGAATGTTCTTAAGGTGTGATTAAACCCAAAACCACAGAAAGGTCAGTCCCCATCTACAGGAGTTGACAAGCATGAGGATCTTACTTCGTAAGGTCCATATAAGCCAAACACTTTAGACACTCAAGCCTAACCCTATAGTGTTACAAATGGGTGAGTGAGAGCTGAAGACTCTGACCTTTTCACCCATCAGAGCCCCTGGCTTGGGAATGAAGTGCAGCTCTCTGTGCCGCCAGTCAACAGAGTTTGCTGAGGAGACCCTAAGGACTTTCATTTCTTTGCTCTGTCACATAAGACTCTACTCTCCCTCTCTGTGTGTTGTGTGTTAACCCATGTGGGTATCTGATTGGTTTATCTGAGAATGCTCCACTCAGTAAAGCTGGCATTGTGGAAAGACACAAATGCATCCAAGAGTGTTACCTCAGTAGCCACTTTTTTTGCTCACAACAGAGGTAATTGCCATTATCTTCATTTGGCAGCTTTTAATAATAACTAACATTTTTGAGCTCTTCCTCTATGCTAGGTACTATTTTAATTTTTAAATTAATTCATCCATTTCTGTAATAACTTTTTGAATTACTTATCTCATTTTAAAGACCCTTGGAGCAAAAAGAAGTAAAAAACATTTTCACCGGGATTTTACAACAAAGATATGGCAGAGTGGGTATATGAACCCAGGCAGTCTGTAACAAGTCCCATTCAAGTGTTCAACCACTATAATTTCCTACAGTAAAGTAAAACAAGGTTCTGGGTGCCATAAATTGACTGTATCTCCCCATAAATTTTATATGTTGAAACCCAATGTCCAAGGTGATGGTATTAAAGTTATGAGAGTGGAGCCTCCATGAATGGAATCAGTGCTGTTATAAAAGAGACCCCACATTGCTCCCTAGCTCCTTCTGCCATGTGAAGTTACAACAAAGAGACAGCCATCTAGAAAGGGATCTTCACCTGGCACCAAATCAGTTTGCACCTTGATCTTGTACTTTCCAGCCTCCAGAATTGTATGAAATAAGTTTTTGTTCCTCATAAACCTCCCAGTTTGTGGTATTTTGTTGTAGCAGCTCTAACAGACTAAGACATTGGGTGTTATTAGGATCTAAAAACCCTAATAAAGGACAAAGACTAGATTTAAAATATAGCCTCTTGGATTTGCACGCTTGCCTTCACGCTTCCCTTCCCTGATCTAAATGAGTCACATACCCACTACCCCAAATGAACATTCAACTTTGCCCCTAGATGTCTTATGTGGGGACTTCTATTCTATTTCTGTATCTTAAGCATTGCAAGAATTTATTGGTCATCCTCTCCCTGTACCTGTACTAGTCTAAGATGCTAGTAGAACTTAATGAAAATCTCTTCTCTCCTTAGTTTTAAATACAAGAGAAGGCTTGTTAGTGTTCTGGAAAGAAATACCCAGAAGCAAAATTTCATTCTCACTGTTAGTCAGTATTTGCCTGGCAGACTTTTAGAGTTTAAACTTTGATACTTTCTGCTGATTAGTAGTCATTTATGCTGATTGCCATGTTAGTTGGTTGTTAGACACAGTGTTCTCAGTATTTTCTCATTATGTTATGGGCCCAATTTTTCTTCAAAGCTCAGCTCAAGTCTTATCTCCTCTGTGAGGATTTAGTGATTTCTCCTTCCCTGAATTTCTGCATGGTGTGGCCTGTACCACTTAGCTGCTGTCTTATGTAAGCTACATCCAATCAAGTATTATCTATTGTTTTATATTCAAGGCCTGTATTAACAAGATTGAGATTAAAGACCTTACTTTATTCTTCATATCTCCTAAAGCTCCTTTATTCTGCGTAGTGGGACTAGTTAAGGAGTGAAATCTAAAACCAGGTAGAGCGGCATCATGGAACTTAGCTACATAGCAGCATCCAAGAATTAGCCAAGACCCTCTTCTCAATAGCCACAGGGAAGAGCTGATATTCAAAATATTTAAGCAGAATTGATGCTGGCTGCTAAAACTTATCAGTGTCTAATGGCTAAATATTCTCCCTGCCTGAAGGGATACTAGTCATGGCATACTACTTAGGAAGATGAGCTCTGGAATTAGATGACCTAAATTGAATCATGCTGCTGTTTAACCTGAGGGAAATTTCTTTGGGTTCTCTGTACTCAATCTCCTCATCTTTAAAAATAGCATAATAACAGTACTTCCTTCATAAGGTAATTATGAATATTATATATGCTAAGATGAACAACACATTTAGAATTATGCCAAGCACATAAATGATAACTATTGGTTATTATTGTTAATTTCTCTGGGGTATGGGATCCAGTCTGTGCATGTAGTTGCAGGACAGATAACTTTTCCCTTTTACCCTTCTAGTTTCTTTGTCTAGGCTAATAATTAAATTGACATAGACAGATTAAGAAGAGAAAAATAAATTTTATATGTGCATGAGTTCCAAAAACATGAAACTCAAAGATAGTCAGGCAATTGAGGCTTATATGCCATCCTGAGATAAGAAGAGGGTAATAGCCTGGTGTTACAAAGGGGAGGAAGAGAATTCACAGGAAAATGAGGAGAGCAAATGTTTGGAAGATAAATGTTTGCCATGCCATGCAGGTTGGTCTTTCTGATATTTTATCTTTGATATCAGTTCTCTCCTGGTACAGGGCCTCTATCTAAATTATTTTAGGCAGAGGGGGGGAAGATAAACTGCTCTTCCTGAGTCTGAAGAACCTTGATTGTCTTCAGCTCAAAATAATCCACATACCAAAGTGGTGTGTTTTGGAGTCACATACTCTGCCCTCCTCGTAATACAGGAAGAGGCATCAGGCAGAGGTGAAACTTGCAGTCAGACTGTCTATTACTTGACCACTATTGAAGCAAAAGCCCTTCCAGACAGTAAAAGAGGGACATATTCCCAGGCACAGTAATGAAGCTAAGAGATTTAAGCATAGAAGCATCTCACGCTGAGGTTTCATCCAAGTATAGAAGATGCTGGGTTTACAGTCACAAAATTTACTGGAGAATCCCCCTATGGTGAGGATGCAACATATGGCAAAGTAACACAGCTAAGGTAGAGTGAAAGGTGCTGATCTACAACATGATGGTCACCGGTGTCTACAGCTAAGCAGAACAGGAGAAAAAAGAACCTTCCTGAGTTCTATACAAAATTTGAGTGCTTAAGAGGATAGTGTTGTTAATGATAATGATATCAAAAGAATCATTTAGCTACTTCTCCCATTAAAACATTTTCTTGAAGGATTACTATGACCTAGGCACTGTGCCTTTACAATGGGAATTTAATAGAGAACAAGACAGACACGGTCTAGCAGGTCCAACTAAATTCTGTACTGTATCCCAAATTTATCATCCTTAAAACCTGATGACCTGGAAAGTAAATATTCTTTACTTTGATAGGGAGCTGCTAGCTTCCACAAATTTCTTTGGCTGGTAGCCTATTAATCAGGGTGAAAAATATTTCGATTATAAATTTCACAATCTTACCCCAAAACTCTCAACCCTCAGGCAGCACCTAACATTTAACACTTCTAAATCCAAAGCAGAAAGAAGCTTTAAAAAAAAATTATAAATAAACCTCTTACTCCTTACTCCTCCAGAGTGGTACCAATGTAGGGCATATGTGATGGGAAAGTTTGAATAGAAATATTCATCTTAGCACATTTTATTTTTCCCCTTAGAACGATAACTGCATACTGAGTCCTTTCTTTTCTCTAGAGTGAGTGCTAAAAGGTTTTGGAAAATAAACATGCTGTGCCCAGGAGAGGAAAGCTTTGTTCTTCTCTTTGGCTTCTCTTTGTCCTTTTTTGATGAGAAATCGTGCTTTTTAATAATGTGGTCGAGGAGAGAGCATATACTCTGCCTCTGCAGACTGTAGCTTTACAAATGGAGCCAGAGGGGTCAGAGACAAAGCAGAGGAAGGACTCCAGAGCTTCAGGCCAGCGGTACCGTCAAGAGCCAGCACAACACCCACCATTTCAATTTCGTGAAATTGAATTTGCCCACAGTGATAGATGCTCTGGAAATAGAGAAGCCCAAATCAACACTGCTATACCTGCTACACACACACACACACACACACACACACACACACACACACACACACACACACACACACACACACACACACACACAATTTGTTCTTAACCCTTTAACTGGTCAGAGGGTGAAAGACATACATCTAATTGAAAATTGTTTTTCTTCCTCTGGCCTCCTAATGAGCTGATCATCTCTCTCACTTGAAAGAGTAAATGTCATCATTTTCACAGCATCAGGTAGCAAAGGCCGTCCCAGCAGGCGTGTGGTAGCTCAGCATGAAACACAGTTGGTATTAGGTTCAAGAAGATGAAACTAAGAAAAAGAGTTTCATCTCCAGCTTTAATCAGTGGCTCTCTGCAGCACCCAGGTCAGCAGGCAGTCTGCACTCTATACTCACTTTTTCTCCCTTGTGAAGGCAAAAGGAAAGTGGTAATGAGAGAACCAAGGCAGCCTGCAGGTTGTCAGTGACCCAGCCGTTCTGGGACTGTTGCTTCCCTTCTTTGCCTGCCCAACACGAACGCGCTTTGCTTTTTCTAATCCTAGCTCTATGTGAGCTTCCCTAGAGTTGAGCCCTGACAACAGATGTGCTGACATTTTTAAAATCCATTCTAAGCCCTGAGCAAAACAGTTGCTCCAGATACGTTAGCTCATAATCATAAGAATGGAGAATGGAAACATGAGAAAGCCCAAGCTCACAATATACCAATTGTATTTATACATTCATTCAAACAAACCTTTGAACGTTAAATATCTATTGAGGGATTACGAAGGGACAGACACTGGTAGTCTTCACAAAAGTGAGTGGAAAACAGACATAGTTCCTGCCCCATGGAGCTTACATTTGGATAGGAGAGACAAAATAAATCAGAGGAGGGTAATCTTGCAATAACGATCAGTGCTAATGAGGAGAAAGTTCGAGGTGCCAATAAGGAGGAATTTTAGAACTTGATCTAGACTTAGGGCTCTAGGGGGTGTTTTCTAAGCAAGGACAGTTGACTGAGATCTTAAGGATAAAGAGGAATTACAAGGAGTGGAATTTGCAAGGAAGTCAAAATCGCATTTCCAGCAGAGAAAACAGCATGGACAAATCCCCAAGGTGGGAAGCAATCCCTTAAGAACTGATGGCAGACCTGAGTGGCTGGACTGCTGAGAGCCATGGGGACATGGTATGAGATGAGGCTGAAAGGGCTTTGTATGCCAAGTTAAGGATTTGAGACTCAATCCTAGAAGGTTGTTTCGTGAGAGTGAAGGGAAAAATGTTTTGCATTTCAGGGGGCTCTCTCTTGCTACAGTAAAACTAGATTGTATGCATCCAAGTTGTTAAAGTTGCCGTAGATGTAAGAAACATCCAAACCTGGATCATTTTTGTAAGAATTTATTTGAGCTAAACTGAGGACCCATGCTGGAGAGCAAGATCTCAAATGTTCAGAATATAGTTTAGTGTGTTTTTTAACGCATTTGAAATTAAGGAGGAGACTAAAGAAGATTACATGGGGGGGGCAGAAAACAAATGGGATTGTATTACAAGATTAAGTGCTGAAGTACAGTTATGCCTTCAAGGAGTATTGCTTTACATCTCAAAGCTGTGTTAGCCTAGTTGCACAAAAACAATGGACAGGGCTGACTTAAAAACTCTTCACTAAAGAGGTTACATGCCTGAGGAGTGACTATCCACTATGATTATTGCAATATTACCCTCCTCTGATTTATTTTGTCTCTCCTATCCAAATGTAAGCTCCATGGAGCAGGAACTATGTCTGTTTTCTACTCACTTTTGTGAAGACTACTAGTGTCTGTCCCATAGTAATCCCTCAATAGATATTTAATGTACAAAGATTTGTTTGAATGCCTAGTTAGGAATTTATAGTCAGATCACCCTGTGAGGGTACTTTGCATAGAATCCCATTTTAGTCCACAGACTCTAGGCAAAATGGATAGTGGCTTGGGCTAGTGCTAACAATAGAAATGAAAAAAGCAATAGAGCCCCAATGTATTTAAGAAGTAATTGGTATATTATTTGGGTTATTCACAACTTGAATCAGATCATCACTTTTCACTCATTTATTTATTAATTTGTTAAATATTTCTTAAATTCCTGCTATGTGCTAGACTGTGGAAGAATAAGTATAATGGATAAAAAATGTAGTCCTAATTGGAAACTATTAGATGGGTCTATTTAGCAAAGCAGCCAAAAGCAAGGGCTTTGGAATCAGATGGACTGGTTTGAATTCTGACCACACTTCTTACCAGTGATGTCACCTTAGGCAAGTCAAAGACTCTTGACCCACTTTTATAAATGCTATCTACCTCACAGAATTGAGGATGAAATGAGATGACACATGTTAACTTAATAAGATAATAATGTTTAGAAAGTTTTTAATAGTGGCAGCTATTTTCCCAGTTTGCTGAACAATTGAAATATCAAAGATACATTAAAGTTGGTTTGCAAATGCAGTGCTTATTATAGGATTCATGGTTATAAGATGGGTTCTTGGAAACATCCAGTTAGAACAGCAACAAGAAAAAAGAATCCAAAAAGAAGAGGCTAGTTTAAGGGGCCTCCGGGATAAATCAAGCATACCAACATTAACATCATAAGGGTACCAAAAAGAGAAGAGAAAACGCAAAAAAAATTGAAAATGTATTTGAAGAAATAATGATAGAAAACTTCTGTAAATATTCCCTGGCAAAGGAAGTAGGCATACAAGCCCAGGAAGTGCAGAGTCCCAAATAAGATGAACCCAAAGAGGCCTACACCAAGACACAACATAAATAAAATGCCACAGGTTAAAGACAGAATCTTAAAATCAGGAAGAGAAAAGCAATTCATTATCTACAAGGGGGCTGTCAGCTGATTTCTCAACAGAACCGTTGCAAGCCAGAAGGGATTGGCATAAAATATTCAAAGTGCTAAAAAGCAAGGAACTACAACCAAGATTACCCAGCAAGGCTTTTAGAACTGAAGGACAAATTAAGAGCTTTCCAGACAGAAAAAGTGAAGAGTTCATTAACACCAAACCAGTATTATAAGAAATGTTAGAGGGACTTCTTTAAGAAGAAAAAGGGGGGAAAAGTCAAAAATATGAATAATAAATGGCAATAACTACATGTCTAACACAATTACCTTAAATATAAATGGATTAAATGCTCCAATCAAAAGATAGTTGGCTGAATGGATAAGAAAACAAGATCCTTACATATGCTGCCTACAAGAGACTCACTTCAGATCAAAAGAAACACACAGACTGAAAATAGACGGAAAAAGGTATATCATGAAAATGGAAACAAACAAACAAACAAAAGCTAGGGTAGCAATATTTATACCAGATGAAATAAACTTTAAAACAAAGGCTATAACAAAAGACAAAGAAGGACCCAGTAATCCCATTTCTGGGTATTTATCTGAAGAAACCCAAAATACTACTTCGAAGAGACATGGGCATCCATACGTTCATTGAAGTATTATTCCAGTAGCCAAGATATGGAGACAACCTGGGTGTTCATCAATGGATGAATAGATAACGAGGTTGTACATATGTATAATAGAATATTACTCTGCCATAAAAAAAAAAAAAAAAAAAAAAAGAATGGGTCTTGCCATCTGCAACAACATGGATAGTCCTGTGGTGAGTGGAATAAGACAGGAAAAAAAGATACCATGTGACTTCACTTACATGTTGAATCTAAAGACCAAAATAAACAAAACAGAAACAAACTTATAGATACAGAGAACATTTTGATGTGCCCATATCATCAAAAGGAAATGGATAAACAGTCTTTAAACTGTAATTCATAGAAGCAAAGAATGAATTATAAACTGAATTCCCTGAATACTCATTGCATTTTTATCTTTGTTTTTTGTTCATCTTGGTCTTTTTCTCCATCTTTCTCTAATAAACAAACATTCTTTTTGACTCAAACCCTGGCTTGCGCTTGAATTCCTTCCTGTGCTCAGTCAAGGTACCATACAGGGCTGCTTGGGGGAATTTGCCCTGTCCTGCATCATTTCCATTTGGTAAACTAATTTGCATCACTCCCAGTCCATTCCCATTAGTGACTACAGTACCATCTGCCTTATTCCTGTTCAATTCTCACTCCCATTGGAAGTGTGCATATGAGAGTAAATTTCCACCTTTGCTATCAGGTAGGTCTTGGAACTAAAACAGTTTGGCTTTTTCAATAAAGAATGCTTTTGCAGCGCAAGGTGTATATTTAGTGAAGACCATTTTGGAGGCTGGAGGTACAGAGGATTTAATATTTAAGAATCTACAGCAATTTATCTACATGTATCATTTAATCCCTCAATTAATGTCTACATTGTTGTTTTTATAATTATCACTATTTTTTAAAACTTGAAATTGGAACTCAAAAAGATTAAGTAACTAAAGTGATCCTGCTGCAAATAACTGACAGATCAGAGGTTACCCCCCACACTCTCCTAGAGTCCAAAGCCCATCCTCTTTCTGCTGCCTCCTGGAAATAGAGGTACCCTTTATGTGAGTCCACAAAAGCCCATTCTAGCAGATACTTCGAGCTTCACTCTTTCTCATTGTTCCTTGGCATAAGGAGGCAGCCTGAATTGACTTGACGTGTTAAACACTTGAATTTAAATACAAAGGCTGAGGAGTTTGGTGCCTTGGGAAAGGCCAGGTGTCTGAAGCAACAAGGAACTTCACACAGACCGAGTGTTTAGTTACAATTTATTTGTTAAATAAGACATGAAATGGTATAGATGATGCTTTGTTCTTTTCTTTCTCCGCATTCCCACCAGGTAGCCCCTCATTGGGATGACGAATGAACCCAGAATGTCACTTCGGATGGGATTTGGGTTCAGGTCCTGGTTTCCTGGCTCACACTTAGAGCCGTGTGTAGAGCTTCAGATCAATTCTAGTCAAGACAATTTACTTGCATGTAAAACTCAGAGCTGCATGAACTTCTATGACTATGTGTATGTATGTGTGTGTATGTGGTGCGGGGTGAGGTGGATCATAAATAAGATTAGGAGGTAGGAGAAAAGGATTTCCTTCATGACTGCTTTTGGCAGAATAAGGAGCCTTCTGCTTTAGATTGTCTCAACTGGCTAATCAGCAGAGTTGAACTCTGACCTTTAAAACAGGACCTCGACCTCCTTGAGAAGGAAATAGAAGCCCAGAAAGAGGAAGACATGTAGCCAGAGCCACATTGACAGCAGAAGACAACAAAACCCCAGGACAGAGTAAAATTCACACACTTTGATCCCATGAAGGCAGCAGTGTTCTGATTTTTGAGGTGTTGTTAATGCAGCCCCTCTAGGCAAATGCATTTCAAAAATGTTCACCCTTCCAGGTTTAATTGAAGGTTTTTGTACTTCGAGCTAGAATAAAGCCGGCTGAGTGAGCTGAGGTGAAAGGCTCAAGGTAGGGAAGTCTGGGCTTCTCAGCGACATTTGTCCCACCTTTTCAGCAGTCCTTCAAAAGGACAGTCAGAGGAGCTAAACTTACCAGTCCAATCCCTCTTTCCTAATAAAATAGTCTCTGTGTCTTGTCTTTTCTGACTTTGAACACAGGTTAAGGTTGAAATCTGGAGGGCTAAACTTTGCACAAGTAATTTAAAAATCCTTGGGCCTAGGGTCAAAGGCGAGTCATTTTTTATCTTCATCATGTGCACTGAAAGCTTAGGAGATGATAAAATTCACTGAAAAGATGGGGTAAGGGAGCTAAAGATGAAGACTTTAATTGAGAAATGACATAACAAGAGACAAAACTTTAGCAAACATGCAAACAAAACAGTGATAGGTACTTTCTGAGTATCAAATAACTTTAGGAACTAGATCCTTAAGGTTATTATTGGAAGCAGCCAGTTGTAAAATAATTTGATGTATGCAGTTTATGGCATCAGGAATATATGTTCTTAATATTTAAATGAAAAAAAGAAAATGAATAAACATTTTTTTCTCTAAATTTTTCACTGATAAACTCAAGGAAAGGGGAGGGTGTCATCCCTTGTATACTTTTGTACATATTCAGCAACCATATTTTAGACTAGTAAAATAGGACAAATTATTTATCCATTGGTTTAGATTAGAAAGCAAACAACAGCAGGAGGAACTGAGAAGTTTATATAGTTATGGAATTGAATATCCAACATTTTTCTCCCCCATTTGGTGAGTATCTATGCAGTAAATGAGCAAAGTGATAGGAAATTTGACATGGCAACATCTTCAACATTTACATTCCATTAAATTATTTTTGCTGTTTTTTTAACCTATAAATGACGGAATTTTTCAAACATTTACAAAAACAGAGAGAATACTATCATGAAATTTGAGGTATCTAATAGTTTCCACAGATGTCAACCTTTTGCCTTTATTATTTCATTTATACTTCAACTCCAGCAACACACATACATACATAAACACAAATTATTTTTTCCTTTTGCTGGACTATATTAAAGCAAATCCCAGACACTGTGTTATTTCTCTTTAAATACCCCATTGTATATGTAGATGAGGCCTTTTACTTTCACATAACCACATTACCATTATCACATACAATAAAATAATTTTTTTCAATTCCTTAACATCATGCAATTTCAATCTGTTTGATTTTCTGATAATCTAAAAAGAATTTTAATAAATTTAAAAAAATAAATAATTTTTAATTGAAGTTTCATATATTGAATTTTATTTATAGGTTTCTTAGGTCTCTTAATATATAGCAGTTCCTCCTTCTTTGTTTTCATATTATATATATGTTGAAAGAAAAAAGTCATTAGTTTTGTGCAATTTCCCACATTTTGTATTTGGTTGAGTGTATCTTCATGGAATCATTTGATATCTTCCTCTATGCCCTGTAATTCTTGGTTATTCGAGGTTAAATCTAGAGCAGATGTCAGCAGACTGTGTAACCTGTGAGCCAGCTGCCTGTTTTTATAAATAACTTTTTTTGAAACACAGCTATGCTCATTTATTTATGTATATCCTATGACTGCTACAACAGTAGACTTGAAGAGTTATGACAAAGAAAACATATTGACAGTAAGAATGAAAATATTTATTATCTGGCTCATCAAGAAAAAAATACCAACTCCCGACTCAGAGGCTTGAATAAATTCAATGAATTCTCCAAGTTCTAAACACATTCTTTCATGCCCCCTATTACTAGTAAGTACCTTACTATAAATAGGGTCTAATATGTCAACCAATAGAGTAACTCCTTTCTTTTCTAGATGGTTATGTGCATGAAGAGCTCAAAGTAGCCAGGTGGTAGTCACAGCATCCAGTTCAGGAAGCAATGCAGAGGCACACCCTGAAAGAGGCAGTCCCAGCCTATGGGAATCAGGACCTCTAGCACAGCAGATGTTAAGATTGTGAGCACAGAAAGCAGATACCCTGAGTCACTGGGAGTGATATGGTCAAAACTAATTTCATCTTTGCTTCCTGGATCAATCAACTGAAGGTATTGAGGGCAGAGCATCATATTAGCCACTGACTTTTTAGCACTTCCTAGATGACAATGCACCACTCCTATCCCAGGGATAATGCTTTAGTTAAGCCTTCAAAAGCCCATGCCAGTACTGTTAGGACATCTGTTTCTTAGTGCTAGAGTAAATAGTACAATGGTTGAAACACGTGGTCATGTACCCATTATTGCACTTTCTTTTCAGTGATTTGGTCCCTTAGTCTGAAGCAATATTGTATCAGATATTATATCAGATATCATATTGAAAGCTCACAATTTCCACAAGCCCTCAGACAGTAGTGCTGACAGAGACACTGCAGACGATGAAGCCATATCCATAATTGGAGCACATATCAATTGTAAGAACAAATTGCTTCTCATTCCATGTTTGAAGGTGTCCAATGTAAATACTTCACCAGGTAGACAGCTGGTAAGGGCCAGAGCAGTCATGCAGAGCTCTGGGCTCAGAAGGGCCCTTGTTGGTTTGACGTTCTGCTGTGCTGTCATGAAATTTTCATTATTCCCTGAACTTGGAGCTTCACATTTTCATTTTGCACTGAACTTCAGAAATTATGTAGCCAAATCTATGGCTGGTTTTAGAGAGAAGTCTATGCAGTTGGTCCCCAAAATATTGCCTATTTCTACAAAAATGGCTCAAATGTTTATGATCTCATTGCTCAAACAGTGTCATGACCGAGGACAGAAGCTGGCTTGACATCCACAAGCTAAATCATTCCATACTCCTGTTAGTTTCAGGCCTCTTCTGGTAGATGGTGACACCTGGATGGGGACCAGTATGTCTCTATGTCTGTATAAGGTTCTCTAGTATCCAAACTCACCTTTATTCCATGGTGCACTTTGCTGCCAAGGGATACCAGTAGAGACTACATCAATTCATCAGAGTTTCTAATAACCTTGAAACTCAACAAGGAAGAGGTCAAGGTATGTTCCCTTTGTTTCTGGGAAATTCAATGATCCTTACTGATCTCCTCCCTGGAGAATGGGCATGTCCCTTTTGAAGGGCAGTTATTACCAAGTTTCAAAAATTCCTGTTATGCCTTTATTCAAGGCAATGGATACCAGTTTACTTAATATTTACATAAGTAAGAGAGACTACCCAGTCACCCAAGTGACTCTTCCCAAAGCAATATATGCTCCTAAGGATGCCTTTCATCTAAATCCCTAGACATATTAGAACTGGAAGCCTTAAAATGGCGATTTTTCATTTTTCTCACTAAAAAAATTAATAATAATAATAATAAATATAAATGAATAAATAAATTAAATAGATAGATAGATAGATAGATAGATAGATAGATAGATAGATAGATAGATGATAGATAAATCCCTCACCTGGAAGCATTTCACTACAAGATGATAATGATATAATAAGCCATGTTAGACTGTTTGTCCTTTATTCTAAAGGTAGAATTGGAACTTGAGATTTTAATTAGAAGAAAGATTCTGATTATGTTCTTATTTCGAGAAAAAATTATTCTAAGTGTTATGTGGGAATTGAACTTTAAAATACCATAATTGGAAACTGAGATACCTGTAAAGAGATTATTGAAAGTTATGATAGGACAGACTAGTGACAGAAATAAGTAAAAATAAGTAAATTGAGTGAAGATAGGTAATCTATAGGACTTATTTATATATGGGACAAAAGGAAGAAGCGGGGGTCAAAATAGACACCCAGATTTTTTTCTTGGACAACTATACACACTCCAGAGTTAGGCTACTCACACTGAAGAGGAATTTGCACTCAAAGGGATCTCTAGATCAACTAAAGATACATCCTCACCTATGATTGTTCTGTCTCAAGAACAACCCTATTACCTAAATTCCTAAATCACATGCTCTGTAACTGCCCACAGCCCATGCTAACTGTAACAGTGTGGATATAAAAGCAAAATTGCTCCTGAGCTTGGGGCCCAGATCTTCAGAGCAATAGCTCTTCTGAGACCACCAGCATAACAAACCTGAGTTCTCCAACTCTCTGAGTGGTATTTGGTTTCTCACCAGTCTTGTTTCACAACATTTCTGCAACATTTCTGAAGGCCCCAGTGAGATTCCAACCATGTCGGCCTTTTGAGCCACCAGACCCATGGCTCGACCAGGCTGGAGAGGAGGGGCTCTGAGACAAACAAGGAGGCGCACCACCTGATGGTATTCTGGGTTCTCTTTCAGACCGGCACCCCAACTCCCAAAACAGTCAAGCCCCTGACAAGACTCGTAGGAGGGACAGACCAACTCACTAGGAATGGCCACAGGATAAGTCAAGACCCCCAGTCTCAGCCCCCTAGTCAGGTCCTGTCTCCAGACAGAAGAGCTTGATCACCTCCTAGTTTTCAGTTAAAAGACACAAGTCAGGGTCTTCTCAACAGGAGAGGACATCAGGGTCTTCCCAGTGGGGGAAGACATAAGTCAAGACCTTCCAAAAGAGGGGAGGCAATGTTTTAACCTGGTGTGTGAGTGAGTGAGTGAGTGAGTGAGTGAGTGAGTGAGTGAGTGAGTGAGCAGCCTGGCCCACTTGACTTGGTCAAGTAAGAATTTGTGGCTCCACAGCTGGACACCCTTAAGGTCCCCTAAGGGCAACAGAATCCAAATGGGCTCATCTGCAGCACTGTAGTATATAGAATACAGTCTAGGGTGGCATTGGACTAGTGTCCAATAGTAAGTTACAAAGTTGAGTCTGCTACAGCCAAGAGTCACCTAAGCTCCTTTGGGACACGGCCAGATGAGCACCTGAGTCATCTCCTCTCTGGAGAAGGCACCCACACTTGTTTGTCTTTGCGTCACTGATGCAGGGTGGGATACATGGAGGTGGGGTGGGGAGAGAATTAATTACTGATCTGGCTTAAGAATTGTCTATCTCCAAACAGCCCGTTTGACATAGGAGCCCTCTGTCAAATTATTTTCTTGAAAAGTTAATGTTTATTCTCCCCTCCCCCATTAGAAAGCTCCCTAAGGCAAATATGGGGGGAGGTTCCTCTAAGCCAACT
Organism: Cynopterus sphinx; assembly: GCA_030015415.1. Classification (NCBI taxonomy): domain Eukaryota; kingdom Metazoa; phylum Chordata; class Mammalia; order Chiroptera; family Pteropodidae; genus Cynopterus; species Cynopterus sphinx. The sequence goes on from CM057387.1 coordinate 86,402,743, forward strand.
GTCTTAAATTGTATGTAGAAAAGAAATTTTTTAAAGGCTTCTCAGGAGATTACAAGGTCAACTTCATATGAGGAAAACTTCGTACGCTTTGTGAACTGGAGCAGTCTGACCAACTCGGGGAAAGAACAAGGAAGAGCCAGCAAAAGACATTCAATTTATTTTAGCCACCTGCTGCACAATCATTGAAAAGGACCACAATCTAATAGCAGCCCATCAGGAGGCAGATGAGGCCTTCAGGCCATGTTCCTGGAACAGAGGTAGTACCTTTAGCTGATCGTGATCAGAATTATAATACCCAAGAGGCAATGGCTAAATGCACCAAATTTCTAGAGCCTTTGGGGATGGGAGGTGGGGGAGGGGGTGGAGAAAGAATACGAAAGTTGTAAACTATGAGAAACTTAGAACCATTACTCAAGAAAAAGATGAGAACCCAGCCAGCTTTTTAGCCAGCTGGAAGAATCCTTTAGGATATATACTAATGTAGTAATACCACTTCCCCTGCAGTGTTAGCTTTGTTAGGCCAGCATACTATATATGGCCTTCATGGTCTACAACACTCGAGATCTTGAAGAGGGAAAAAAAGAACAGAATAAAGAAAAAAAAAAAGACAAGCCAGGATTATGGCTGTCACAATTGTCCAGGCCCTTGGTATCCAACAAGTGTTCCTTAAGAGACTGAGAAATAAGGAGATGTTGAGTTCTTGCTTCAAATGCAAGAAGTAGGACGCTGGGCAAAGGGCTGTACCTAAAAGCCCCTGAGCCCCTAGCACACATGAAAAGAAACTGGTGCTAATAATCCCTGACGTCAGAGAGTTGACTGTCCACACTCTCAGAGAGGAGGGCAGCCAGCCAACACCGTAGAAGCCCAGGACCAGGAACTGTGTGACTGAAGAGGCCCCTGTCCAGGAATGTGGTCATCTCTACAAAGAACCCCAAGTAACTCTGGATGCAATGAGTAAGCAAATTCAGTTTCTTTTAGATACAGGGAAATCTATTCTGTTCTTCCTGAATTTGCAGGAAAAACCTCACAAATTACAATTATCATGGTAGTAGAAGGGGAAGGCAAGGTCAATCATTTTACTCCACCACTGACCTGCCAATGTGAAGATCAGACCTTTCAGCAGGAGTTTTTAATAGTTCCAAGATGCCCCACTCCCTTGTTAGGATGGGATATTTTAAATAAATTAGGAGCAATATTACAACTCAGTGTAGACCACCAACCCTCCCCCACCCCCAGACTTTTAATGCTTCAAAAACATTGACCAACAAGTTAATTCAGTTGTTTGGCATAATGGCAAGCCCAGGCAAGCCAGGACTGCTGTGCCAGTAAAAGTTCAGCTTCTCTGCTCCTTTACCAAGACCCAGGTTTATTAGTTGGCCCAGTTATAGGAGCACCTTCCCAGAGATCTCGGTAATTAGGAAATTTATCCCCCTTCACCCTTGGACTCTGAGGGGGAAACAAGTTCTCTTGGGACCCCATCTATTTCATCGGTCTCTGAGGAAACTAGCTATGTACCCTCAGGGAAGTTACAAATACTGATGATGGGGAAATATGAGTATATGCATGACCTCTGACCTACATTTGTCTGTGTTATATGTAATGTGGTGGTTCAGTTAAAACTCTAATTATGATGGAAAGGAAAATGTTTTTGGTAATGGAAAATATAAAGTATGGAGATTTATTTCGAAGAGAATTGAAGGAAAGGTGTTTGTCTTAAAGGTGGTTATTTCTGAATGGGTGGGAAGAGGAAAATTGAAGGAATGAGGAAAGCAGTAGAAGGTTTGTGAAGAAAAATCCTGAGAGAAATTTCATGATTAAGCTAAACAAGATTGAAAATTTAAATGCTGAAAGTAAGCTAATACAAAATCAGAATTGCATTTGAATATTTCTTAGACTACGAGTCTGCTACTGATGTTATGGAAAAGTTTTCTGAGTAGAAAACAAAGACTCTGTACTTCATCAAAATAATTTCTGTGTTTTATGTTGCCTTGACCATTTTTCTGAGACTTTTAGAGAATATACTAACATTGGCCCAAAGTCTGAGGGCCAGACACTCCTGGCTGTACATTTAAAAACTTGATCTGTGCCCAATATTCAAAGAAAGCTCCAAAAGCTGGGGCCTAGACCCAAACTTCACAGGCTGCCTTGACACCGGAAGTCTTTAGGGTGTCCAACAACTGGGACAGGGTAGAGAAGGAAGCAGAGTACAAAAAGGTGCAAATTTTTGCTGTAAGTAGAATACCCAGTAAAAACCTTGCAGGCCTGGAGGGCCTCTATCTCAGTTGGCCATGATTGGCATCATCAGGACTGGGGCACCTTGCAAGCTCCAGTCCTAGAGAAATCCAACATGATCACAACAGTGGAGGCTCAGGTCACCCTTAACATGACTGGAAGAAAAAAACTGAATTTTTACTAGATACTAGAGTTACCTACTCTGTCCTGACCGATCCAATGGGCCTCTTTCCATGCTGATTATACGATGACAGGAACAGTCAGCCTAATGTAATTTACTCTTCCCATTGTGAGACCAGGACTAGCAATGAAGTTCTCTGCCACACGTCAGGACCAGGGGCCAGTCTGGAAAGCACTTTGTCTGGAAAAGTGAGACACAGCTAACAAGGGGGGCAGCTTCCTTGCCCACCACACAAAGCACATTTGTGGGGAACCTAAGGCTCATCCATTCATAGACAACCCACCTCTATGTCAGGGTCTCCTACTAGCAGAGCAACTACTTCCCTGCAATCTGTTGAAAGTCAGCCCTTGATGCAAACAGAAAGGGCCCCACTTGAAACTCAAGAAGGATAAAGCTATGCTTTCTATAAAAGTTTATACTATAACACCAGCAGAAAAATGTGTAACATTTACTAAGGGTACTAACTAATGTTTTAACATCTCAAATAATATGACCTTGAACTCCAGCTTCACTACTTCTGTGAGGTATGAAAATGTGCACATGTTAAATTATTCGCTGGATGGGTTCTATTAATAGAAGATAGTACTGGGGGACCTTGTTCCCTGGGAAGACTAACTATATTTGTGCCTCAAAAGTCTCTGACTAGGCATTGCAGGGAACTCACCTTTGACCCCAGCTGTAATAGTGACCTACACTTACTTAGTCCAGCTGAATATACTGCTTTGTTTTTATTTCTTGCACCAGCTATGACTATTGCCCTAAATATAGAAGTCAACAGAATAGCCTGCTCCATGGAATAAGCCTTAAATGCATCTTCTCAGGCCATCCATGCCTGAATTAGGACAGGTCAGGGAAGCTATCCTTGAAAACAGGACCACTATAGACAACCTGTTACTCAGATATAACCATGGATGTGAAGAAGTTAAAGGACTATGTTGTTTTAACCTCTCTGACAACTCATTAAAGAAAAAATGAAACAAATTCATGAAGTTGTGTCCAATATTGAATAGAGGACAGGAATTTTCAGTCTTGATCACCCCCCCTCTCTTCCTGGTTGCCCAGTCTCTCTGCAGTAAGAGAAGCATTTCTTATTTTCATTTTGTTTATCTTTGTAGGAATTATCTCTTGTGCTCCTGCCTGTAGGTCCATTGCCAGTTGGATACCTAGATCAAAACCAAAACTGAAGGGAAGAATTTTCTTACAGCAGCAAAGCAATCAATTTCATCTTAAGCTGGTCTCATATGAGACTGATCAAAAGAAGGAGGACATGATATGGAACATTGCCTGTAAAATTCTTAATCTTTTAGCAGAAAATGATGTGGGACATTTCTTGCAGAGTCCTTGATTTTTTGGTAAACCTAGTTAAGTTTTCTTCCCTCCTTTCTTTGGGAGAAGGACCCTCTCCCTCAAATTCAGACAATGCCCTTGAAACTAGTAACTCAGGTCCTCCAGCTTTTGACAAAGATCATCAGACCATCATGTGGGAATGGCCCTAAGCCAGGCAGGGTCCTTCAAGTCTGAGAGGAGAAGGAACTTTAGGCCAAAAGGTTTTTTATTCTTTAAGAAGTATATTAACCAAATCTGGTTTCTTTTACTCGCTTAATAGGCAGATCAATAATAGCAATTAATGGATATATGATTTAAATAACCAGTTCATATCTTCTTTTCCTTGTCTAGGGACCAAGGCAGCACTTCAGCAAGAAACCCAAGACCCCACCCTGACTACAGCAGAAAGGGAAAGAGCTCCATGAAACCCCAGTAGGCAGGGACTAAGACCCTTCTCAGCAAGAAGCAACTACGGAAAAAGAGACCTCCCATCTCTCAACATCCATACTAATAATAAGGGGGTTCGTGGCTCTGAGAGAAGAGTTAGGTAGGAAAATTAGTTAGAGGGTTTCTGCAAAGACACTGAGGTCATTATATCCTAGAAGTGGTACACCCTAACTGCCAACAATTAAGTAGGTCATGGGTGTCTTGGTTCAGAATATAGAGTTGGGAATCCTGGCTTCTCCCACTTATAGATCCTCTCCTCGTGCTCTTCATAACTCTCTTATTTGGTCCCTGTATCCTAAACTGTCTCCACATGCCTAGAATCCATGAAGTTACAGATGGTTGTGACATCCTGACCACCGTTATATCAACAGGAAAATCAACAGGTCGATGTCCTATAAGAACTTAAAGGGCATAAAAAGGGGACAATGAAGAGGAATTTGCACTCAAAAAGCTAATCCCCTCTTCGTTCTGCTTCTGTGGATGTGCTTACTGCATAGGCCAGGGCAGAGTGATCTCGAGATCAACTGAAGACACACCCTTCCCTATGATTGTTTTGTCTCGATAACAGACCCATTACCTAAATTCTTAAATCACCTGCTCTGTAACTGCCCATAGCACATGCTAACCGTAACACCGTGGATACAAAAGCCAAATTATACTTGAGGCCCAGATCTTCAGAGTGCTAGCTGTTCTGGGACCACCAGCATAATAAACCTTAGTTCTCCAAATCTCCAGGTGGTGCTAGGTTTCTTGGGGTCTGGTTTTGCAACATTCTGCAACACTAGGAACACACAGATGAAGAAAGACTGCTGGTGGAAATGGACAATCAACTCAGTTTTGGGTGCCTGGGTTTAATGCAGATCAGGAGAGCCTTCTAACCACACTCTAGATTGAAACAAGGTCTCCTTCCATCACAATACAAGCTGTCTAGTGTTAATTAGAGGAGTATTCAAATGGAAGGGCCAGGGGCAGTTGGATAAATCGATCTTCAAACTGAAGAGAAATGTCTGGGCAGGAATGAAAAAAAATGAAGACAGGAATCTTTGCCTGATGAAGACATGAATCTTCATCAGAAGACAGATAACTTAACTAAAGCTATGGGAATGGATTTGCTATTCCAGCAAAAGTTGTAGATTGAAGAAACAAAAGGACTACTATTAGGGCCTTAAGGAACATCAGGATGAAGAAAGAAGAGTTTTCATAAGAGGCTGGGAAAAAAGTGACCAGAGAGGTGGGGGCTGGGGAGAGATCATGAGACTATTACATTACAGAAGCCCAGGTGACATAATGTTTAAAGGAAGGTAAAGTTGTCAACTGAGTCAAATGCTGTCAAATGCTGCAAAAAAAGAGTTCATCATCTGCACAAATGCTTTCAAAGACTCATCTTTCCCTACAGAGATATCGATATTCCTGAGCATGATGCAACAGTTAAGGTCTGCTCAGGGAGAATACACATTAATTCTTTTAGAGAGGACATTTAATGCCAGGAATTGGTTATGCAAGTGTTGGACGTTTGAAAGAGCAAAGGGGAGCCCAGCAATAATCCAGAGACTAAGAACTGCAGGAAGCAAACCACAGCTCCTAGAAATAAGGAACAAAAAGGGAAAAGGTGGTGTTTCTAGAGCCAAAGAGCTTGGAGGAGAAGTTCTGAGGGCCTGGAATTCAGACTTCTGGGAGGAAACTTCGAAAGCTGTTACTCAAACGACTGTAGAAGGAGAATAATCCAACACAGGCTTAATTGATTATCAAGGTATTTTGAGACTCACCTGGTGAAGGACCATGGTATGGCTGGTTCTCTGACTGCCAAAGGGGTTGCCATCCAGCTCTTGCTGGCAACTAAGGGGTCTGGAAATGCTGGAGCCAGCTAATCATGACTCCTGGGAAACGTGGACAGAAACAGGATGACAGGAAGAAAGTCATCCTTCTTCCTCTCTCACTCCAGCTTCTTTCCAATTCCTCCCAATGGAAACTCTAAGAGGACAGCAGCTGACAAAAAAATGAAAATAAAAATAAAAAAACTGAGCAATGCAATCACAGATTGCATCACAGCTCACATAGAAAAGAGTTGGTTTGTTGCTGAACGATAACAGATTTTTAAAAACCAACCCTCATGGCACATGTAAGATCTTGTGCAAGCTGCATCCACAGAAACAATGTAGTTTGAGCTGCGAAATCCAGCTTTACTATTTGCCGGCTATGCAAACATCTGCAAGTTCCATGCCTCTAAGCCTCTATTTTCTCTTTTATAAAATGAGTATTTAAAAGTACATGTCTCCTATTGCACTGCATATACAAACCTGAAAAAAACTCATGTTCTGCAAAAGCATACTCTAAAAATAAAAGAACCAAGGGGAAAAATAAAATTGGGTGAATTTCTCACAAGCTGTGAAGCATTGCAAACAGAGCACTAATAAAAACAATAGTTGGAATCTCAGGAGATAACTCCAGACCATTCATGCAGGCTATTCAGCATAGTTGAAGACTGCTTCAGGGGATATTTTCAAAGCATAAAATTATAGAGTGGAGATGTTCTGTGTAGGAGCCAAGAAAATGTAGATGGAAGTGAAACTCTGAGCCAGGGGCCATAGCAAGTGTAGACAGAGAGAGGGACGTGTACCTGCCATGAGCCACAGCCCATGCAAGGGTGGGCTTGCTCTCATTTTTAATTTCTTAAAATAGTACATTTTTTAATTTTCTTAAAAATAGAACAGCCTAAAACATAGTTGGGCTGAGGGCTTTCTCATTTCCTGTTGAAAGTTCTCATTTTACTCCTGTTCTTCTGATTCTTCTTGCGTAGGAAAAAAACTTGTTTGAGTCAACCAACTTTGTCCCGACCCGCGGGACCTAGTTATTCGCGGGCTCGAAGAGGGTCCAGCCTGAAAGAGAAACGGGCGAGAAAAAGGAGCGGAGGCAAGACAGTATTCTGATCAAGCCTCAAATTTTTTATTTTAGAGCTGGTATATTTATACAGAAGAACAAAGGGGGGCAGGACTGACTAGGCAGGGGGATACTTGTTACAATTTCATTGGTCCTTGGTTGAAGGGGTTAGGGGGTACAAAGGTTAGAAGTGAAAAGAGGAACAAGGAGGAGAGGGGCTCCTTGGGCGGGTCAACAGCCATTCAGTAGGTCCTTCCTTATCCGACGGGTATGTTAATACATTCTGTGGTTAACTATTCCCTGGAGAATTATCTGCTCCTGCATTCTTTAGATAGCATACAGGTTTGTTAAAGGCCAGGTTCTATGCCGGGGGCTGGGTGGTCAGGATGAAGGCCTTTTGGCTCCCAACACAACTTCATCCTATGGAAATCCTTCCTCTATTTTCCAGTCATGTATGAGTTAACTGGTGTTATAAAGACACATATTGTAGCATAACAAACTATACCAATATCATAGTGTTCTGTAAGAGGAAAATAGGAAAGCCCATGAAAAGTGTTGAGCAGGATACCATTCCTGTAGGAAGTTATCAATGTTTGTGCTGCTGTTCTTATGCCCCCAGCATCACCTGCAAGGCTTTTCTCTCATGCAGTTCTAAACTACTTGTAGTGGTATTTGCCATGTATTCTTGCAATTCCATGCATCTGCATGGCTGTTGCCTCTGTCTGAAATGTTCCCCAATCCCCCAGCCCCCATCTCCATTCATTCCTAATCTGCCATTAGCCTGATACTCTCTGGCTTAGACTTCTGGAGAGCTCTGGGCATCCCCCCGCCTCCCCCCGCCCCGATGCTGAGCATTTATTACCATGGCTATCTCTCCAACAAGACCTGGAGTTGCTGGAGGGCAAACACTGTCTCACTAGTCTGTATAGCCTAAGCATCATTATAGTGCATGGAACGTAATAGTCAAATTTGGCTGCTGACTAGGTTACAAAGAGGGGAGTAGTGGACCATACACCTGGGGTTGGATTGTGGAGGGGCTCATATGCCCAAATATAGAATTAAGATTCTATTTGTTCAATGCTGGGTAACTTGTCAATGCTTTGAGCAGGATAGTCAAAACTGACCCTCAGATGGATGAAAGCAGCATCTCTAAGACAGACGGGCTGAACAAGGGCAGACTGGGAGCAGGAAGCCTCAGGAAGCTAGAAGCAATGGAATGAAACAGGGAAACTTCAATGGAAAGAAGGCAGAGACATCCTGAAGACAGAACTGTCAGGACAGGGCAGTTATCTAAATGGTGGGAAGAGTGAAAAGTAACTCCCAGATTTTATGCTTAGTTTTCTGGAAAGATAATGGTCCTGTTTTCAGAAAGAGGAGGAGAAAAATAAAGAGTTTATGGAGCAGGAGAAGTTGGGTTCGCTTTTACTCATGTGGTATTTCATTTGCTAAAGGAAGGGAAGGGAAGCCTACAGTTTAGTCCCATTCAGCACAAGTTAAACTGTATAGGTTAATGTCTTAAACTTTAACATTCATAAACCTCTCTGGTCCCCTCCTTCTCTCCCTTGACTAAATACTGAACAAAAAATGTCTGTTTCTAGCCGCTTACATGTGATCATTTCTTGTGGCAATGGAAAGAGAGGTTGTGACAATTATGGTGAGCAGGGTGGGCTAGCAACAGAAGTGGTGGCAGGAGATCATGAATAAAGTAGGAATGAAAACATGGGGACTCCAGGCTAATGCTAGATCTCTGGACTCCAGCATCAGCAGCATGGCATCCACCAAAACTAGTGATGTTATTAGAGAAACCAAATAACTCTGACTTCTATCTTCAAAGTGCCAATGTGAGTGAGCTGCAATAATGAAGTAGACCTGCCATTTTCTGCTTTCACGTTTCCTTCCTGAGAGACCTGCATCCATGCCACCCACAGTTAAAGAGTCCCAGGTATACAGGACTCCTTTATCAGTGATAAATGTTCACTGTAGAAAAAAGCTAGAAAATGCAATAAGGGAAAACAATGATCTCATCACCCTCAGGTGATGTACTATTGATATTTGGCCTTTTACAAAAAATTTAAATTCTTTGTATATGTGTGAAAAATGCAATCTCATGTTATGTCTTCATGTTTTCCCCAGAGTTCGAATGGGAAAAAATAACGGGCTGACTTCTAAAGGGCTTTGTGGGTGGTTTCTGTCCACTGCACAATTTGAGGTCTGAGTGCCCTGCTGACCCCAACAACCCACCTCGCTAGCTAGAGGCCTAGCATAACCAGGTCTGCTGCCTGCAGACCCCTTAATAGCACACAAAACCCAAATAAAGGGGCTTTCTCTTGCAGAGGTCCACAGCTGATTTTTTTCCGCCCAGGGAGACCTGGAGGCTAGAGGGAAACCACTAATCCTTGGCACTATTTCAGACTCCAAGTGTACTCCAACTGGAAGCACTGCAAAGGCCCACCAGTGCCTGGGCTGGGCGGGCGGGGGGTTGTGCTGCAGGGAGAAGAATTTAGAATTCCTATTTGTAAAGCGCGACGACCCTGGTAGGCAGGCCCTGCGTGGACCCTCCAGAAGGACCATCTATTTCCTTAATGCCGAAGTTTAGGAGGAGCCAGGGGAGAGGCTTCTGCCTGCATCCGTTCGAAGGCTGGAACTTCAGACTTAGGGGCAGAGGTCGTTCGCTCAGGACGCACGAAAAAAAAAAAAGGAACCGAGCCAAGGGGCTCGAAGCGAGCCACTGCAGGTGACGCTGTGGCGGCTTTGCAGGGCGGAGCTGGAGAGGGCGGCGGAGCCCGGGCACCTGCGAAGCTCCCTCCTGTCGTCCCAAGGACGGCCAGCAGGGGGCAGAAGAGCACAGCGGAAAGCAGGAGGCCTGCGGGCGGCATCTGGGAAACAGGATGAAACTGTCAGACGTTGGGGCTTGTCGTTTTGATCCTTTTTCTTTTTTTTTTTTTTTCACTTTCTGGTTAATGTAATGAGTCCTACCCCAATCCACTAGCTCATGATTGTTTCTTAACGCTTTGGACATGTGGACTCTAGCAATGCTCTGTCCTCACCCACTGCCATTCCCATTTTCACACTCCAAGCTAGATCCTGCCTGTGAGAAGCGCTCTATTCCACAAACTGGGTATGATGTTTCTGTGCCTTTAGTTAGGCCTGGACTCTTCTCTTGACTTGGCCTCTTACTACTTCTGGGTTGTTGGAAACACGGATAAGCTCCCGTTTTCTCACTGGAGGTACTAACCGTTATCAGGATCACAAGGAAAACAGTTAAATCACCAGCACAACACTGACCACGTGGGGAGTCCTCAATAAATGGCAATTATCTTGCCCCATCCAAAACAGCATAAAGGTGAAGTGAGAAAAGAGATCATCTATTATAGCAAGGGGGGTCGTTTCAAATAGTTTAAAAGAGCTACAGAAAATAATTTTCAAACCAGAATTTTCCTTGTTAACTTATTTTAACTATCCTATGCAGCACAAGCAATATTAACACTTCTTTAACATCTCACTCAGAGATTAACACTTCTTTAACATCTCACTCAGAGTGATTTTGTTCCATGGCATTCAATAAACATTTACCAAAGCCCTGCTAGGCACCCAGTGCTATCGGAGGCACTAGAGGTACAAATATGAGTAAGACATTTAATGTTTCCTTGGAGATTTTGTGTCTATATGTCTGTGGTTTTCTTTCTTGTGATGTCTCTGTCTTGTTTTGGTATTGGGGCATTTTTAGTCTGGTAAAATAGATTAGGAAATATTTTATCCTTTTTTTTTTTTTTTTTTTTTTTTTTTATTCTGGAAGGGATTGTGCAGAATTGGCATTCTTTCTTTCTTTGAAGCTTTGTAAAATTCACCACCGAAAGTATCAGGGCTTATCACTTCCTTTGTCAGAAGATTAACAAATTCAATTTTTTTAATAGACATAGAACTAGTCAAGTTAACTTTTTTTGACTAGGCTTTAGTAGTTTGTATCTTTCAAGGACTTGGTGGTATTTATGTAAGTCGTAGTCTCCAAATTTTGATTGAGTTGTGTCACTCTAAGCTTTTGAACAGAGAGCATGATGGGCAGGAAATAACACCTAGGAAAAGACTGATTTTGGAAAGCATCTGACTTAAGATATGGTGAGGAGCTCAGTGCACTGAGATTATGATTAGGCTTCTGGCAATTCAATATGTATTTATTTAGAGAAAAAAATTGATTTGCTTTGTTTTAGGCATCATTCTAGGCATAAGGTATAAAACTGAAAAAACAATTTCATACCCTCTTGAAACTTATATGCTTATATTTCAGAAATATACAGACAATAAAAAAGTAAGCAAAATAAATATTAATGTAACTTTATTTAGAAAAAGATTTTATTTCAAAAAGGAAGATGAAAAAAGGCACAACTTTAGATACTTTGGGATGGTCTCTCTGACATGATGAAGTCAACTTGAGCAGAGAACAGTGTGAGGAGAGGAAGTGACCCACGCAAAAATGGAGAACAGCATTTCAAGTTGACAGATACTAAGTGAAAACCGGGTTGTCACATTCTGATAGTTGTTCTCCAGGTTAATTTATTTGACCTCCTGACATGAATTTTTGGTGGGTCTCCCTCATTTGTGGGTTTCTTTATCTTCCTTCTCTTTTTAGGAGGAGCAAGAAAATAGCACAGTCCATTTTAACATTTGTATATTACTGCAGTGCCATGTTGGAAGAAATGTAACATTTTTATTGCTACAAAACACTAAACTTGCTTGTGAATCTCCACTTCTTTTCTGATGAGAGGAGACCAAGAAATCCCTCTGCCTTTCTTTGTCCATCCTCCCCTTTTTCATACTTCTCTTTGCCTCCAAAGGCTAGCCTGTATGTACTGCATCAACAGAGTTCCAGGCCTCTTCGTCTGTTGGGTTTGAATAATTGAAGCTCTGGGCGGGGGAGGGGGGGACTAAAGGAGGGGAGGAAAGTAACATTGAGGTAGTTATGTACTAGGTTTTTTCCCTGTCTGAAGCTGAAAGGTCTCCAGCGTTCTGTGTCCCGCAACTAAAGCTTACTGCTCCTCTAAAAGTGACTGACTCTTCCTCTCATTGTGTTCTCTAATGGGAGCTCTGTCCCTCATATTTTGAGGCCTACAAATATGAGGGACAGAGCTGTTACTTTACTGACGTCCTTTTGAAAAGGAATCCAAAGTCTTACAGAAATAGGTAAGTTGGAATGGATCTATTATGTGCAACCTGCTCAACCATCTCTTGTCAGACACCTTCCCTAGAGGACCAGAGGATACTCCCTTCGCCAATTAAGAAATGCCTTCATGAAGGGGCATGTGCATTCTTGAAGGGTTCTGTGGTGACTGTCCTCTGAGACTAGAAATGACCATGCAGTATGATACAAAGGGAATTGGGTTCCTTACTTTAATGAGAAAAATAAGATATTGGCATGATAGAGACCAGGTGATGGAACTTAAGAATTATCAGTCAGTTGGCACAAATACAATTGTAAGCCACAGGAAGTTAATTGGAATGTTTAAAGTAAGCTTAAACCAGCAAAGAAAAAAAAAAGGAAAAAAGAGGAAAATTGAGAACAAAAGAATGAAGATCAGAGCACAAAACCTTGGTCTTGTCCATTGAATTTGGGAAATAACTATATTTCATGAAGTCATCTATTTGGTTTAGGTGGAAGCTGTCATCTTCTGGTAGACCATCAGTTTCTAAAAGATCGCTAAGAATCCTCAGCTTGAAATCTGGTAGGAGCACCACAATTATAGCTTTCAAGGTTTTAATGGTGACAGTTAGCTCTACAACTTTCCTGAAGGGTGTTGCAGCTACATGGGCTTCCAGTTGGCCTTTCTCACCATAATAGCCCTCACTCTTTGGATCAGAGAACAAATGTGGTGATTCTGACAGTTACAAAGAAAGTTTATTCCCATGATATAATCTGTTACTGAGAAAAGAAACTCAAGATAAATCTGACGCTCAGGCCAAGACTCCATCTATCACCTGTGGAATAGTGGTGTTTCTGATCTATAAGAATCAGTGTAAATTCAGAGCCAGCATCTAATAACCCCTGGAAGATCTATGTATTTCCTGGTCCTCAGTGTGAATTAAATGGATAGATGGCTGCAGTTGCTCTCAAATGAGGGTCTTTGGTTCCGCAAACTAAATTAAGTTCTATGAACTTGCTAAAAAGCTCTGAGTCTCTGGTATGTGTCCTCATGTCTTCTCAGCAAACTTCAAATTTTTCTTCCTATGTATGTCAAGCAACACCTTACCAGGCTGCCCATCTATTACATTTCAAGAGTCTATGTGATCAATTAGCCAATAACTATCACCTCAGATCCCTGTGGGTAAACTAATCTGGCATTTCTGTGTCCCTATCAAGTTAGAAGGTCTGATATCACAGAAGAGGTAAGAATGTTTCTTGATGAAAGGTCTGAGAGTGAGCCCAGTCATGGGCTGGAGCATGAGAAATATATGAATATTATTAGAGAGAACCACCATTTGAGTTTGTTGGTTTCAAGGGAGATGTGAATTTGTGGTAAAGTTTAAGGTTTACATTGCAGTTGCTATATTGATTTGCAAGGTTATCCTTTGATATAGAAATTTCTCCTTGTGAGTTGGTCAACATTTTTATTACTTACTTATTTAATACTTATTTACTGCTGAAGAATAAGTCTTGTATCTCACTCTGTTGTTCTGAGTTTCATTTATTTCTTATCAATAGCCCTTAGGGGTTCTTTCAGCCAAGATCCATCAGTAGTAAACTCTAAGTGCACTGTTATTTTCTCTCATGACTTTACAAATATTATTCTATCCTGATTTTCACTCTTGCTTTTGAGAAGTCTAGAGTTTGATCTTAATTGTAGATTGTTATTTTTTTCTGGTTTCTATTAATATCTTTTTTCTTTACATTGATAGTTTGAAAGTTTCATCATGTGTCTGTGTATAGATTTAGTTTCATTCACAATTCCTGAATCTTAACATACATGTTTTTCATCAATTTTGGGTTAGCATTTCATGTCTGTAAGAAAATTTTATTTTAGAAAAATAATTTTCTCAAATGCAATGTTTTAGAGTCATATATTTTCTTACTTTAGGTACATATGTTTCTGGTGAAGGTAGGGTACTATGGCAGACTTGCATCTCTTATACTACCAGGTACTCAGCATAAATCCCTTCCTTCCAAGCCTGTTATTTCTCTCTAAATATTTTCCCTCTTTTTTACTATGCTATAATCCCCACAGTCATAACATCTCTATTAATTTTCTCATTCTTCAGCACTCTTGGCCTCCACATCTGCTGAGCTATTGAATCCAGCTATAAATCTCAGCTGGAGTAGTTTCTCTGCCCAGTCTTCATGACCCAAGCATGCAGAAGAGAGAGCTTTGTACCAAACAAGGCTAGGCACATATTGCCTAAGTTGGTGAAAAGGGATTTGAAGGAATTCAAATCAATTTGCAACAAGAACTCTAATGGGTCTGTTGCCCTGGAAAAAATAATGAACATTTCTCACTTCAAGTGCCCTCTGCTGAAAATCAAATAACTCTCAGCTCAGAAAAAAATAGCCACCTCCTGTGTACTTTTTATCCACTCCACCAAGATTTCATTTCCTTTCAGCATTTTCCCCTTTAAATGGTCTCATTTGTTAGATATGAATCAACCCTTCCTCTGATGTGTTGGCAATAACCTTATGAAGTGGAATCGATAAATGGACCTGGGTCAGTTGTATCCATGGGGCAAGTATAAAGAGATTACAGTAGATAGAAGACTAAGATGTTTTGCAATGATTCTTGACCCCTGGCCTTCACGCCTTTGTAAACTCTCCTCCCCTGAATGTTGCTAAGGCCTGTACGTGGCTTTTAATCAATATAATATGGCAAAGGCAAAGGAATTTTTAAGATGTAATTAAAGTCTCTAATCAGTTGGCTTTAAATTAATCAAAAGACAGATTTTCCTGGATGGGTCTCACCTAATCAAGAGAGCTCTTTACAGCAGGATCTGAGCATGAACAACTCAAAGTAGTAAATACCCCTCTCTCCCTACTGGCTTTGAAGAAACAAGCTGCCATAGATTCTACAGCTGAGAGAAAATAAATTCTGTAAAGTCATATGAGCTTGGAAGACCTCAAAACTCAGATGAGACAGCAGCCCAGTTAATGCCTTGTTTGCAGCTTTATGAAATCCTGAGTAGAAGACTCAGCAAAGCCATTCCAAGACTGCTGACCTAGGAAAACTATGAAATAATAAAATGTGCTGTTTTAAGCTACTAAATTTATGATGATTTGTTACACAGCAATAAAAATTCATACACAGGCCCTTAGTTCACACAACATAAAAAATAAAATAAAGCAAAAGACTAATTCTACATGTATTATAAAAATAAATTTAAAAATATATAATTCTGGGGTAGGTTAAAAATTTTTAAACAGGATTCGAAAACTTCTAACCATAAAGAAAATAAAAATTATGCATTTCTGCTCATCAAAAGGTTTCATTAAGAGAATAGAAAATCAAGCTGCAGTGTAAAATATGTTTGCGATTTACATATCTGACTCATATCTAGAATAAAGAATTTTTACAAGTCAAATGAAAACAAAAGCAAACAACAAAGTAGACAAAAAATAAGCAAAAGATTTAATCAAGTACATTTTTTAAATGTCTATCTGAATGACAGAAACATATGTGAAAAGCTACTTAATTTCATTTCTCATCAGAGAAATGCAAAACAATGGTCTTCCATACTACTACACATTCACCCAGATGTCTGAAATAAATAGACGATTGCCATCATCCAGTGATATATCACAGAAGCCTTGACTAGAATGGTGATACAGGGGGCTGAAAACTGTGGATAGGTTTAGGAGATGCTCAGGTGATGGAAGTAGTAGGATGCAGTGATGTATCAGATGTGATAAGTAAGCAAGATGGTGAAGTCAAACTCTCTGGTCAAAGGCTATACCCTTACTGCCAAGGGTTTAAAGATCCTGTAGTAGAAAGCTGCTCATCTGGCCTCCATGGGGATTTAAGAGGAGTCTGGTGCAGTTATTCTGATACTGTCATCTATTGTTGCAACTGACTCTCACTAATGAGGCTTGCATACTCATTTAAGTGATTTTGTTAATGACTGTATATTTCTTAGAGCTTTGAGATCACCTGGATCTAGGTTGAAGGTGAATTTCCCAAAAGACCATTTGCATTTGTTTCCGTGATGTACCTTAAAGGATCAACTGATTTGGTACTCTTAAAACTAAATATTTTCTGAACCACACAAGTAGAATAAATTCTGGCCCAAAATCCATGCAGATGAAAATCTTAGGATACAAATCTGAGTAGATGCGAAACTGAGGGTAGAAATTCTATAAGGATGACCTTCTTTCCTTTTATTTTTTTTAACTCAGGCAGAGCAATGACAGAGATAAGAACATAAGCCTGCCATTTTCCTCTGCTGGGCACAATTTTATTGTGCTCACTTCTAAGGGCTTCAACTTACTGTAAGGTCTCCCCATTTCTTTACTCTCTATGTACTACCCTCTCAAAACTAGGCTGTAAGTCATGGAGATAAAATGACTCCAATGTTAACATACTTCTCTGGAATTTCCTTACAGTCTCTTCAATGTAGTAATGCATTAAAATGATTTTTTTTAAATTTAGCATTGTTTTGATGTATGCTATATTGGGAGAGATTTCTCTGGATATCTGGTTTACCATGTTGTTGGATAAAGAAAACTTTTGTTATTTTTGAGGAAATACATATATATAAGTAATAATTATTTGCTACTAGGCAGTTATTTGCAAGTGATAAAATAGAATTACAGCAATAGCTTGGTGTTTTTTAAAGTATACCATGACTTCCAGATGTTTTATACCTGAACAAATTTGGAAGTGACTGGTACATTAAAGGGATAAAAGTGACATTAACAATTATTACTAGAAGGGCTAGTCCTTTATAAGATGACCATACATTTTATGGTAAAAATTGGAATACTTATGAGAGTGAAAGGGGTCATTATATAAACATAAAGGAAGACTTGGCCAGATATAGTCAGGTAAATAATCACCCTATCTATAATCCTATATTTACAGATAAAGTTTAGAGTACCTATCACATTTCTATCTGCTAGAATCAAAGGTAGATTCTGGGAAGAATTTAATATTACAAATATATATGAATTATTTGTCTTTATTTTTTAGAAGACACAAGTAATATTTTCCTTGCCAAATTTTTAAATTAATGGATAATCTTGAGCAACTAAATACTATAATGATGACATTTTTCAATATTTTTATCTTAGCTCTAATTAAAATACCAGATTTTTTTTCAAAAACTTAATTAAATTAACATTGCAAATATTGTAAAGAATATTGATGAAGTGCAATGAGCAGGTTTAAGAAATCTAGCTCTCCAGATATTAAAACATGTTGAGTAGCTTGTGTTAATTAATAAACTTAGTACTGGAAGAAAACAGATTAAATGATGAAAAAAAAAGGATAAGAGCCCATATATAAACACAAATATACTTGAGAATTAGTAATAAAGGTGACATTTTATGTGAATGGGGAAAAAATTGTTTTCCCAGAATCAACTTGTGTTGGGGTATCTTATTGGCCACTTGAAAAAAATAAAAGCTAGATTATTATTTCACTCCTTATACCAAAACTAATTCTGAATAAATTAAAAATAATATTAACCCCAAAATAACAGCATAAAATACCGGAAAAAATAGTTATCAATAAAATATTCAAATTTGCTATATTCTCCTAAACATGATACAAAACCAAGATGGAATGGAGGAAAAGTTAAAATTTTTAGGAATGTAAGATTTAAGAATGTAAAATGTATGAAGGGTAATAAAGTCGAATTTTAAGTCAAAACTGCAACAAATGTTTAAATATCTTAGAGAAAAGGAATTGATGTTTAATATAAAAAGAATTCTTGTATACTTTCAGGTTTGGTCATGACAGAGACATTTTTATCAGATTTATTCTCTTATAAACAACTATAAAATTTGACAAAACATATAACACAACTTCTTCCTGGCATTAGAACAGAAGTTAGCACAAGGAGATAAAAGAAGGACACACATGAAGTGAGCCCCATATTTACCATGTTTTTTTCCCTGAAGTTATTCTCTAAGCATAAGGAAGTGAGGCCCAAGAAAAGAGCAGCAGTGTCCCTGGGAGTGTCAGGGTTTGAGTGATAACACAGTTAGTATTTAAAGGGCAAAGGTTTCAAAAGAAGTGTGCTCTTGAAAAGAATCTCCAAAAATCCACACAGGGTTTCCCTTGGGTCCTTGGCCAAATCTTAAGCTGTAGATCCACTGAGTAAAGCTCTAGTATCTATAGTAGAAAAAAACTGCTTGAGAATTAAGAGCTAATTAGTGTTAAGAGCATAATATTGAGAAAATTTTAAAGTTTCACCCCAGCCAGAATGGGAAGATATTAGACAACATCTAAGAGATTTAGTTGTAACCCAGAAAGGTCATGGCTAGGTGTAATAGTAAAGACTATACCCAAAGACTGAGAAAAACTAAAATATACCTTCCTCAAGTAGCCTAAAACACATTTGGATGCATTCAGTGAATACAGTAGTTAAAGATATCATTGTGCCACCAATCAATTTATCATTCTAAATTTTATCGTATACTTAATTACAAATACTACGTTTTGATTTGGGTTTTTTCTTTCCTATAATATATCAAAAACATTCTTTTCTGAGAAATCATGAGAGATTTTATTTTTGTTAGAGAAATAGACCTATTGATGGTTTGTGAGAACATAAATTCATGTGAGAAAGATAAGGATGAGTATTTAAAAAAAAAGTAGCTTGGAACAAAGCTTGAATAGGATCAAAGTGATCCAACAGTAATTTAAAGTCCTGCTCTATAAGGTAAGCCCCTGCACAACAGCTCTGTCACTGTAGTCACAACTAGTCATTATAACCAATGAGCCTCTACATCACATTATTCATAGTATCCAGCACACAAACAAAAATTACTAGATATGTGAGCAAAAACAAACAGGAAATCAAGAGCTAAACTAATTAATACAAGCAGACACAGAGATAATTCACATATTGAAGTTAAAGAACAAGCATGTTAAAATCATTCTAATTAACATGTTAAGGAAAATATAAGAAAGTATGGGTCAAGTAGAGAAAAAGTATAGCATTTCAAGAAACAATTAAAAGCTATTTTAAGAAATGAAAAGGACAAGAACTCATTGGATAGTTTTAACCATAGACTGTTCATAGCAATGACATAATTGGTGACCTCAATAAAAGATCAAGAAAAAAATAACCATAACTAAGCATAGAGACAAAAAAATATTGAGAAAAATAAACATGTGAATCCAGGCTAAAATAACTAACATGTGAATTCGAGAGTCCAAGAAGGGGAGGATAAATAAAATGGGATAAAACTGATATGTAAAGAAATAATGGCTAAAAATTTTCCAACTATAATGAAACCTATCACTCACTGATATAAGAAGCTCGATGATGCCAATCTGGATAAGTAAAAAGAAAATCACACTTAGAGATATAATAGTCAAACTGCTAAAAAGAAAGGGTAAAGAGAAAAATTTCAAAAGCAAACAAATAAAAATGAACAAATTACCTGAAGGGAAACAACAATTAAAATTATAGCTAACTTCTTAACTGTAACTATGGAAACCAAAAGACAATAAAGTGACAATTTGAAATAAATAAAAACTGCCAACTTAGAATTCTATAGTCAGCAAAAATATCTATCAAATTTTAAAGTAAAATGAAACAAAGCCTGAGAGAATTTGTCACAGTTGATCCATAACTTAAAGTAAGTTCTTGAGGATGAAGAAAAATTATCCCAGATAGAAGCACCAAGATGCAAGAAAGAATAAACAGCATTACAAAGGGCAAACTTGAAAGACTATTTACTGTTTAAAGTGACAACATAACAATGCTTTATATGTTTAAGAAATACATAGAAATGAGATATATAACAAAAATAATGAAAATGGCAGGAGAGAGATTGTCACCTAAAATCATTACATATTATAGAAATGCAAACTAAATCCACAAGAAACCATTATATAACCATTATACTGGCTAAAATTCAAAAGGCTGACAATATCAATGTTGATTAGGATACGGCATATGAAGCAACAGAACTCTTCTAAATTACTGATAACATATAAATTAGTTCAATCGTTACTCAGCAATATCTATTAAAACTAAACCAGGACCCATCCAATGATTCAGCAATGCTACTCATATGTAGGTATTCAAAGGGAAATGTGTAAAGATTCATTAAGCTATACACTGATAGCTTGTATACTTTACAGTACATAGTTAGGTCTCAATTAAGAAAACTAAGATTACATATATAAAAAAGAATTATAAGAAACCAATAAAATTAGTTTCTAGTCAAGATAGCAGAGTAGAAAACTCTGTGCTTGCATCCTCTCATAACCACATCAAAATTATAACTAAACTACAGAACAATTATCATTGAGAATCATCTGAAGTCTAGCTGAACAGAAGTCCTACAACTAAGAACATACAGAAAAAGCTACCTAGAGACTGGTAGGAGAGGCAGAGCTATAGACTGGTCTGGTCCCACACTCACCTGTGCCAGTTAAAAATTAGAAGGAATATCTTGGCTGCAGAGATCCCTGCTGAGAAGTGAGGGGTCCCATCCCAATACTAGGCTCCCCAGCCCAAGGATTCAGTGCTAGGAAGAAAAGTCTCCACAATTTCTGGCTGTGGAAACCAGCTGAAATTGTGACTGAATGAAATGGAGGGCAGCTGGAGTTCCAGGCATCCCTCTTAAAGGGCCCATGCATAGACTTACCTGCTGAGAGACTCACTTGCTCTGAGCTCCAGCACTGAGGCAGCAGCAAAAAAGGCATCAGGGACAAACAGGAAGGAAGTGAATTGTCTGGCTTCAGGGCAAGGGCTGGAAGGGCAACTTTCACCCAGACAGAAGTTCTGGCAGAAGCCTTTGTTGAGCCCTCCCCTGACCCAGCATGCAGACACAGGTGGCTGCCATATCTGAGTCTCCATCAACCTGGCTAACACCACTCATCTCACCCTGGAGACATCCTGAGGCCCCACCTCACTCAACTTTTGGACCCACCCACTCCACTTCCAGTGGCTTTTCCACACAAACAGCCTGTCTTGGCTCATGTGAACTTTCCTAAAAATCTCTGAAAGGTTCACAAACCCCAAACAAACAGTATTTGGCCTTACCTCTTGCTAAGTAGCCCCAAGCCCAGCACTCGTAGCAGCCAGCCTCAGTTCCCAGCTCAGCCTCTCCCAGTTACCTCAAAGCCCAACACAAATGGAAGACATCTGCAGATTACTTTGTGGTTCATGCCACGTAGCCCCAGACAGGGCACAGATGGCAGCTAAACTTGGCCTGCAGTGTGACCCCTCACAGGAGGCCCTGGGGTGAACACACCTGGCAGCTGGCTTCTGACTGCGCCAAAGAATCACCTATCTACCTCCATAAATAATACACCCAAAGGGCAGACTCAGCATGCAACAGAGCCCTGCTAAAGTGAATTCCTGTTCTGTAGGGCCAGCCCCTGCATAATAGTTCGTCTACCATAGTCACAGCCAGTCTTCACAACAAATGAAACTGAGGGTCAGTTCCTCCCATTGAATGCAACCAAGGCTCAACTACAATATGAAGGCATACACAACCCACACAAGAGACATACTCTCAACACCCTGGTCAGGTGACCCTGGAGACTGCATCACCAGGTCCCACAAGACACCTACTACAGAAGACCACTCTTCTAAGACTAGGAGACATAGAAGCTCTACTTAATACATAGAAATGAACACAAGGAGGCAGCCAAAATGGAGAGACAAGGAAACATGTCTCAAACGAAAAAAAAACAAAACAAAACAAAAAAAAACAAAAAACAAAACAGAACAAAGCTCCAGTAAAAGAACTAAACAAAATGGAGACAATCTACTAGATGCAGAGTTTTCAACACTGGAATGCTCAATGATCTCAGTGAGAACTTTAACAAAGAGATGGAAAACATAAAAATATTGATAGAAAACACAAAGAAATAGTCATAAATGAAGAACACAATAACTGAAATGAAGACTACCTTAAAGGGAATAAACAGTAAATTAGATGAAGTAGAGGATTGAATCAGTGATTTGGAAGATAAGGTAGCAGAAAACACCCAATCAGAACAGCAACAAGAAAAAAAAATCTAAAAAATGAGGATATTTTAAGAGTCTCTGGGATAACATCAAGCATGCAAACATTTGCAACATTGGGGTACCAGAAGGAGAAAAGAGAAAGCAAAGGATTGAAAACTTATTTGAAAAAATTATGATGGAAAACTTCCCCAACCTGGTGAAGGATATAGACACACGACCTCGGGAAACACAGAGTCCCAAAAAGATGAACCCAAAGAGGCCTACACCAAGATACATTTTAATTAAAATGCCGAAGGTAAAAAGTAAAAGTCCAAGATCAGATGGCTTTACCAGTGAATTCTACCACACATTCAAAGATTTAATACCTATTCTCCTCAAACTCTTCTAAAAAATTGAAGAGGAAGCAATACTTCCCAACTCATTCTATGAGGCCAATATTACCCTGATACCAAAACCTGGTAAAAATAACACAAAAGAAGAAAACTACAGACCAATATTTTTCATGAATACAGATGCAAAACTCCTAAACAAGATACTAGCTAATCAAATACAGCAACATGTTAAAAAAATTATACACCACAATCAAGTGGGCTTATCCCAGGGCACAGGGATAGTTCAACATACACAAATCAATTAATGTGATATATCACATAAACAAATTTAAAAATAAGAATCATATGATCATATCAATAGATGCAGAAAAAGCTTTCGACAAGAAACAGCATCCATTTATGATCAAAACACTTCACAAAATCAGTATAGAAGGAAAGTACCTTAACATAATAAAGGACATCTATGACAAACCCTCAGTGAACATTATACTTAATGGTGAAAAACTAAAACCTTCCCTCTAAGATCAGGAACAAAGCAAAGCTCTCCATTATCGCCACTGCTGTTCAATATAACATTGGCAGTCCTAGCAAGTGAAATCAGACAAGAGAAAGATATAAAAGGCATTCAAATAGGAAATGAAGAAGTCACACTGTCACTATTTGCAGATGGCATTATTCTCTATGTAGGAAACCCTGAACATTCCACAAGAACACTACTAGAAACAATAAGCAAATACAGTAAAGTCTCTGGATACAAAATCAATGTTCAGAAATCCATAGCATTCCTATACACTAATAATGAAGTATCAAAAAAAAAAAGAAGTGTAAAAAAATAATTCCTTTTGCAATTGCAACAAAAAGAATAAAATACCTAGGAATAAATTTAACAAAACATGTGAAGGACCTATATAATGAAAACTACAAGACCTTATTAAAAGAAATCGAAGATAGAAAGAAATAGAAAGATATTCCATGTTCTTGGATTGGAAAAATCAACATAGTTAAAATGACCATATTGCCTAAAGGAAGGCCACCTGCAAAAGAATGAAACTAGACTGTTGTCTATCACCACACACCAAAATTAACTCAGAATATAAGACCTGAAACAATAAAATGCATAGAAGAAAATGTAGGAACTAAACTGAAGGACCTTGGTCTTAAAGAGGATTTTATGAATTTGACCTCAAAGACAAGGGAAGTAAAAGTAAAAATAAATGAATGGGACTACATCAAACAAAAAAAGCTTCTGCTTAGCAAAAGAAATCATCAACAAGGTAGAGACAACCATCTCAATGGGAAAATATATTTGCAAGCAATGCCTCTGATAAGGGCCTAATATCTAAAATATACAAAGACTCATATGCCTCAAAAAAAATGATTCAATCAAAAAATGGGCAGAGGACCTAAACAGACATTTGTATGTCCTCTAAGGACATACAAATAATACTAAGGATATACAAATAATATACCTTAATGTACCTAAGGACATACAAATGGCCTACAAACATATGAAAAGATGCTCAACATCAGTAGCTATTAGGGAAATGCAAATCAAAACCACGATGAGATACTATCTCACACCTGTTAGAATGGCTACAATCAACAAGACAAGTAATAACAAATGTTGAAGAGAATGTGGAGAAAAAGGAACCCTCATACACTGCTGGTGGAACTGCAAATTGGTACAGCCACTATGGAAAACAGTATTGTTTCCTCAAAAAACTAAGAATTGATTTACCTTATGATCTAGCAATCACACTCCTGGGTATTTACCCCAAAGACTTGAAAATCCATATCCCAAAAGACATTTGCACACTAATGTTCATAGCATTATTCACAATGGCCAAGACATGGAAGCAACCAAAGTGTCCTATGATAGATGATTGGCTAAAGAAGCTGTGGCACATATATACAGTGGAACATTACTTAGCCAAAAGAAGAGATTAAATACTGCCATTTGCAACAACATGGATGAACCTTGAGGTAAGCAACATGGATGAACCTTGAGATAAGCCAGGTTGAAAAAGTTGAAAATCACATGATATCACTTATATGTGGGATATAAACTTAAAATCAACATAAAAACAGAGACAAACAGAGACTTAGGAACATGGACAATGAACTGATGGTTACCAAAGAGTAGGGGGTTGGGGAGAAGGAGAGAGGTAGAAGGGGTAAAGAGGACCAATATAAAAGGGTAGGGCGAGGGTGAATTGGGTAAAGGGGATCAAATATATGGTAGCTGAAGGAAACTGGACTTTGGGTGGTAATCACACAATAGAATATATAGATGTCAAACTATAATGTACCTGAAAATTAAATAACCAATACATAACCAATGTTACTCTAATAAACTTAAAAAAAAATTTTTTTTTAATGCCAAAGGTAAAAGACAAAGAGAGAACATCTTAAAAGCAGCAAGAGAAAAGCAATTTGCCACCTACTAGGGAGCTCTCAACTGATTTCTCAACAGAAACTTTGCAAGCCTGAAAGGATTGGCACAAAATATTCAAAGTGATAAAAAGCAAGGACCTACAACTAAGATTACTCTACCCAGCAAGGTAGAACCAAAGGACAAACAAAAAGCTTCCTAGACAAGAAAAAGCTAAGAGTTCATTAACACCAAACTAGTATTACAAGAAATGTTAGAGGGACTTCTTTAAGAAGAAAAAGAGGGGAGGGGAGAAGATAAAAAATATGAAGAACAAATGGCAATATCTACCAAAGATTACCTTTTACAGAGATTAAATGTTCCAATCAAAAGACATAGAGTAGCTGAATGGCTAAGAAAATAAGACCCTTACATATGCTGCCTACAATTGACTCACTACAGATTGAAAGCCACACAGACTGAAAGTAAAGGATGGAGAAAGGTATATCATGAAAAAAAGAAACGAATGAAAAGCAGGAGTAGCAATACTTATACTAAATGAAATAAACTTTAAAACAAAGGCCATAATAAGAGACAAAGAGGGACCTAGTGATACCACTTCTGGGTATTTATTTGAAAAAAAAAAATGCTACTTTGAACATTGCATCCAATTTTAAAATGAAATTAAAAATAATGAGTTTATATGGAAGTATCTCCAAGATAGATCAAGGGAAAGGGGTAATTTTATAACAGCATGTAGAATATGATCCCAACTACATTTTAAAAAAGATATGTAGTATATTAATATCAAAGGTTATTTTGGGGAATAAGAACTAAGGATTGGGAATGAAAGGAGAGTTACACTTTTTATTTTATTGTACCATTTGAAATCTTTCTTGTGTGTATTTATTTACATTTTAAAATTAAAGAATCAAAAAAAGAGAACAGTTTTGAATAGTTGCCCAAGTAGTATTTAAAAACTCAAATTGCTAGAAACCCAAGTGACAAAACAAACGTTCACAAATCATGTAAATCAAGATTGCCTAAAAAATTAAAGAATCAAACTAAAGACCTCTTGAAGTGTAAAATGAGCAATTTTTCACCACAAGTAGCTATAATTCCAGTACGAATTTGTGTGGAGGGATGTGTTGAGTAGAGTACCAGAGAGAAAGAATAAAGGGAGATACTTGGATCTAAAAGGCTTTCAAAACCCTTCCAAAGTATTGTTTCTAAAAATTTTGAAGACACAAAGGCTAACAATGGATAAAAATTTTATATTAACTATTTATATGAACTACAAAGATTACTTCTTTATATGTTCAAATCTTTGCTGAAAGCGGTAATCATACAGTAGATAAAATAATCCTAAAATAACTTAAATTCATAATAATTTTATTCAGAGTTCCCATATCTCAAAATTCTGACATTGCTATGACTCATAACTATAAAAACAAAAATATTAACAATCATAATTACACTTTAAGACTTTAGGAATAAAGGAAAATTAGAATGATTAAATTTTATAGAACAATTAGTAATGCATATTTCAGCACTTAACATTTGTAATGTTTATTAACATACCAACTGTAACTACAGAGAAAGTTTTAACTGCATGCCAAATACTCAATAACAAGTTTTAAAAGTATAATATCTACCATATAGGTATTTTGCTATAAAATTAAATATCTTCCAAGTTCTTTCTCAATTCTAGGTTTTTTGAATGAACACTTTATTTAAAATATCCTGTCAATGATCCTCACAAAAGTGAATTTAGTGCCATACACATCTTAAACATACTTCATCTTGAAAAATAGACATTTCAGCAGCTTTTCAAAATAAAAATTGATTGATAAACTTTGTATAAAAATAACTTCTCTATAAAAACCCATGAAAATCATTTTCTGATGTTCATACAAATACATATAACACTATAATAGTTCTAGTACAGATCTTTGTATTCTAAGTTGCTCTTTCAACACCATGAACAGGTACAGGAGTGCTTTACTGTTTTAAATAGTTGCTCAAGAAAAAGTAAAACTGCCGACTTACCTAGTTTCCTTTTATCAATAGTTCTTCACGTTTTCTGTTGGTAACTAATGTTTAATTATTTTCTCAACTGCAGCTGTTTTTAATCATAGTAGTGTGGACAATTTTAATTTTGTTTTAAAAATTGCAAATGTTTTTTCTCAATAATGGAAACTTTGAAGAGTCTGTAACTAGCAAGGTGACATTTGAAAGATGAAAAGTGAAACAAATTAAAAAAAAACAACAGGAAATAATTGGGAGAGAGGTCTTTTTTCATCTACTTCTAGGTGACATATGGTTGCAGTATGTCATGATGCATTTAGCACAGATGAGCACTATAAACGCAACTCTTACAGCCTAATGTGTGTATTGTGCCAGCCAAAGTAACTTTGGAATCTGGTATCCATTTGTGGAGAAAATTTATCTTCTCTTAGCTTTGAACAGTTAAGATGGATATTCCTAAGGGAATGTGACCATATGTTTGATATTTGAAAGAGGAAATTTGTTTCATTGGAAAGGGATAAGAGGAGATAGAGGAGCATCATGGTTAGAGTCATAAAACCTTACTCTAGGTCCAGGATCACACTCTGGTTTGAGAATTTCATCCATTATTTGAGAATAGGTTTTAAAATAACATCTGTTCCTATTCCTCTTGTCAGTATGTAGCTCATCTCTAAATGAGAATATAGTTGAACAGGAGACCCCTACTTTTCTTGATAAGAATACTTTGATTTTTTTTCATCTTTGTTCTTGCAGGTTTTAACCTAGGAAATCTATAATCTCATTAACCCTTAAAAATAATTTGTCTTCAAATTAAATTTTAAACCATGGTTCAAATTATTAGTTTCTGAGTTTCTTTTTCATGGAGTTCACATTTAAAGAGACTGATTAGAATTGTAACTTAAAGTCTTTAAATGAAATATTCAAAATTCCTGATTTATCCTAAGTTTAAAAATCTAAACCCATAGTTCAGCAACTCTTCCTTAAAATTTTTTTTTACAGAATCTCTAGCAAGAAATGGAGAATATCCAACCACCTTGAAGTATAAAACATTCTAAAGTTCACCTAATTTGTTAAAAATCCACTATTTAATGGCACATAATTTTTACAAATACCTAATAACACAGAGTAATATATCAGTGAAATGAACTTTCAAAAGTGAAAAATTAGAGCCCTAGAACACAGACAATAAAATAATCTAAGTCTATATTTACCAATAGGTCAAATTCTACCACTTCAGCTCTCTCCATGAAAGGAAGTCTTTTAGAATTTCAGTATTTCTGAAATGTTTTTGTTTTGAGAACTGAAGTTGCACCGGGATGATACTAATAATCTCAGGTTAATGTGCTGTCACTAAATCCTTTAACTCAGATCTGCATCACCCCAGCAGTCCTAGGTTTCCTGAATGCACCGTAGTGTACACATAGTGTGGTGAAACCTTGAGCTGACTGGAACATCTATCAGTTTCTCTACCATGTTGTTCTGTGGCCCAGATCACAGGCAAAAGCTATATCTCAGTGCACATGCTCAGTGTTTAGTCTAACTACATGTAGAGTGGGACAAAATGTAATTTTCTATCTCTTCTATGTGTACCTTCAATTAAATGTCAATGAGCAATATTGAAAATGGTTAACGTTTCCAAAACTTTAATATATGTGATTTCTTTCTGCTTCTTAATCTGTAAATGACTTAAAAATGAGTGAAAAAATTATTTTCTTAATTTATGTTTATGTAGAACTAAGGCTTTCATACCACATTAATTATTCTGTGAGTTGATATGGGCCTTCAGTCTTTCTGTTGTAAGAGGTTAATCAACAGAATCCTCTCTCAGTCTAAGCATGAAACTGGTGATGTTTAGCAACCCATAAGAATATTTTTGAGAACTAAAGTATTTCTTTTGATTATGCTAATAATATTCAGATTCTTACTTATTGCCATCAAACATCTATCCATGCAGGTTTCTTAATTTACTTTGTTGCCCAGTATGCTGTTGTTCTGTTTTCTTGCTATACCAAAAGCTGAAATAAACAAAAAACCTTCAAGTCTTTAAAGACAAAAACAACATCTGTGTAATTCTCACTTAATTTTCATGCAGCATTATATTTCTACTTAATACATTTTATTTGATTGCACATCAGTTTTTGTGTTTTTGTTTAACAAATGGCAATGTAAGGAAGGTAGAAGGTAAAAAACATGACTACCACTGAAAATATCTGGGTTTAAATTCTAGTTCCATCTTCCACTAATCCTGCAACCTTGGACAAATTACTTAATCTCCTAATCTTTAAAGGGAGTGTAATAGTAGTACCTGTCTCATACAATTATTTTAATAATTGAATTAAAGTATGAAAAGTATTAAAACAGTAGCTGGTTTACTTAGACAAAGAATGCTAAATGAGAAAAAAAAAGTAGTGTACATGTAAGTGGGAATGGGGAAAGACAATGATTCCAGAGTGGCATATAGCAACATTTAACAACCATCTATATCAGAAAGTGTCTATTTTAACATCTTTTATAGAGAAGAGTTAAGAGACAGGCATTGCTTGTGTTGTCATCAAAATACTGGTTGTGGGTATTGCCATTCTAATAAGTAGTGTCTTTCTATATTTTACATATCTTACATATCTTAGATTTGACACAGAAAGATTGGTTTATTTGTCAGTCTTCACAACTATATCCCCTAGACCAAGGCTAGATCCTCTATCTGCAACATTTAGTGGCATACCTAACTCAGTAAGTGCTCAAGGCAAGTTTGTTAAATTGAAAAATCTTCAAATCATAGTCTGGCAGCACAAAATACAAATGTATCACATACTTTTAAAATGAACCAGGATGCTTATTAGGTACAAATGTGTGCATTGTATGTGTGTATAATTTAGTGCAAAACAAAGACAACTCACAGCCTTGAAACAACAGTAATAACTCACAAGTGTCGGTTTGAAATCTTTCAGACATAGGTGTAATTCAAAAGATTAGGTCTTTCTGCACAGGTGTAATGTTCACAAAAGATATTTGTTGAGCTTACTTCTAACTAGAAACGAGTCACTGGAGACCTTTCCACTGTCACTAGTTAGTAGAATCATTGGAAGAGTCAGTCCACATTGCTAGGCTCATGATGGCTTTCTCAAATATTTTGTGTGTATATTACTGAATGAGGACAAACAGATAACCATTAATTTTAGAAAAGTCATTTTCAAATTTGACTCAGACCATTTTCTTTTCTCTCTCTTATCCACAACTATAATGGAACGTATTACACTTTCTATGACTCATTATAACATAACCTGAGCTGTTTCTTGATTCAAATTAGACGGTTAGATCACACATCTTATTTTCCATTATCTTCTGAGTTTGAGTGGAACAAGTCTGAAACTGAGGCATGTAAGATATAAAAGTCTTTTGACCAGAGGTTACTACATTGAAGTTATTTTCTACAAGGTGTGAGCAACTGTCCTGGAGGATTCTGAGGTCAGTAAATAAACAGTGGGTAGGATATGGGCATAATACCCTTGATTCATCAGTCAAAAACACAGCACTTTCTCTTTTTTTGATTGAGGTGACCCCTAAATAATAGACAGTTTTTTCATCATTATTTTCTTCAAGAAAATTTTCCTCAAGTTTCAAAAGTTTATCCAATCCTGAGAATGTAAGGTGTGGTGAAATTATATTGGAATGCTGATCTGATAACATAAAAAGTGCTGGTGTTTCTAACTCCCATGAGCTATTTGAGAAAGAATCCTTTGATAGAAAATTTTTGTCAGAGAAGCATTTGCTCACTGAGCTATTTATAAGCCCTTGCTCTTCATCAATTTCACCTGATTTAGAGCTGCTGAGCAGGGTGGCGTATTTAACAGAGGGTTGTCTCTTGCTTTCATTTTCACAGGTTACCTTGGTCCTCTCTGCCTCAGAGAAGTTAGCAATATTGCATTCATCATTAATACAAATAGAACTTTTTTCAAGATCAGGAGTTGTGAAAAGTAGAGAGACCATAGCTGTTGGCGCCTTCTCATCTTTATTCTTCCATGATGTATCAACACTGATATCTTCTGAAATGGTTTCAGGCTCCAAAAGAAGAGGGCCAAATGTCACTGATTCTGTATGCTTGATAAAAAGATGCTCAAATGTTTCTGGCTAAAAGAAAA
This sequence comes from Cynopterus sphinx, assembly GCA_030015415.1. Lineage (NCBI taxonomy): Eukaryota > Metazoa > Chordata > Mammalia > Chiroptera > Pteropodidae > Cynopterus > Cynopterus sphinx. Next base: position 86,433,805 of record CM057387.1, read on the forward strand.
GATATATTTTAATGGTCAATTGTATTAATTTTGGGGGGAGGGGTTCACTGTGACATACTTGCAGAGATGGAAGTGTGAAAGGTTAATGGTAAAGGACATACGTCAAGAACAAATTAACTATTTTGGACTGAAGCAAATATTTCAAAAATCATAAAGGAGAAGCACATAAGCGATATAAATCAGATAGAAAAAAGTGAGAACCATATGATTTCACTCATATATGGGATATAAGACTGAAAGCAAAAAACAAACAAGAAAAACAAAAACTCATAGACACAACAGTTTAGTGCTTACCAGAGGGAAAGGGCTAAGGCAGGAGGTAAATTAGGATTAAAGGGGTCAAATATATGGTGACAGAAGATTTGATTTTGGGTGGTGAAAACACAATGTAGTATGCAGATGATGTATTATTGAATTGTACACTTGAAACCTATATAATTTTATTAACCAATGTCACCCCAATAAATATAATTTAAAAAATCATACATACAAAAAGGGGATGAGACTGATATAGGTTTGAGTCCTTCTACTTCTATGGCAATGGGCAAGTACATTAATCTCCCTGCTTTTTAGTTTCTTCATTTATAAAAATGTGTTAAATACTTACTTCATGGAATTGTGACTAAGGGATCAATTAAATGGTATCTAAAAGTGCTTAGTTCCCCACAAAGATTGACTATTGTAATTAGAAAATGCTGTTTGCTGAAGAATTCCTAATCTTTTATAGCAAATTAGATCTCCACGAACTAAAACTTTAGACCTCAACTAAAAGAACTAAATTGATGCAAATTAAATAAGCAAAACCTGTCCAAAGATAGTTAAAATAACAATGTAAGATATGACATGAAAGTAAAATATTTGTGACTGACTTATCTGTCTTACATCACACTGAGAATCTGTTTAAAACTATAGGAAAACAAGAACTAAGAATGCCTACTGTTGAAAACAATGAAAGTGAAAGAGATGATCACAGACGTTTAAATTACCATTTCTTATAAATAACTTCACATAAAAATACATACTATGGGACACGTGGAATGAAGACAAAGACACAAAATAAATGCACATTATATTTTTTATAAGAATAGTGGTTACAGTGCAACAAAAAATCCTGCCAAGCAGCTGCAAATCACGAATCTGTGTAAAATGCTCAACTCATATAATGTAAACATACTGAAAAAATAAATGCAAAGTAGAATACCGTGGACACATCACATTGAAAAATTAACAATTAAATGAAGCACTATAGAAAAATGTGCTCAATTTGTGTATCATACATATAATTGAACTTATAAAAATTACGATTTTTAAACTAATGAAGTGAATTCAGATTTATTGCCTGAAATAACAATATATTCAATTATTCTTCATAATGGCAAATATATCCCATATAAAAACATAATTCATAGTTTTGAACTCTTAAATGAAATATATTGATTATAATATTAAAGGAATAAATATACCAAACACTAAATATAATAATAATGGAAGAATTATACAGATAATAAAATACTGCATAATGACAATACCATGTTAACATAACCTTTTCTGTTATTCTATAAACATAATATATGAAAATGAAACTGTTCCTATGCCTAATTTCCTTCTGACAGAAATCTATAGCATGCAAACTCACATGTTTTTCAAATGATGTATTTGGCATATTTCATGCCCTCTAAAACTTCATAAGTGGTAACTAATTATTGATACCAAAACATTTACATGTCTTCAAATGCATTCAGATGGAAGATTTCATAATAATTAATAAAAATCACATTCCCATATATTATTGATCTATATTTTATAAATGAGTCACGAATCTTTATTAAAAGTATGGTCACTCAATTATTATATGTGTCTAATCTTTTGATATTTTAGAACAGTCTGAGAACACATTAAATATGTACTTGACTAATAGGAGTTAAAGAACGTCTTTCTAAATTCACACTTAGATTTTTATATTCCAGTGACATCTATTAAAAGTTAACAAAGGAGAAAAAAACTACATTTCTCTTGATTTTTAGTGTTATTTTTTAAAATTTAAATAAAACTGTGAGTGAACTCTAAATGCAAATGATCCATATAAAGCCTAAATTTGAATGTTCTTTGGGTTCATCAAGCAGAGGCTTTGGTTTTGAATGTGAGCAATGGTTTTGAATGAGAGACAGCATGCTAAATTCATAGAAACAGCAGGTGATCTTTTTCAGGGAGAAAAGTCCTATCCTCAGCATAAAATATTTGTAAAAGTTCCAAGGAACATCCCCTTTTGCATCACTGCCCACTTCCCTGCTTGCCAGAAGCTTTTGGAGGTTTACTGTAAATAAATTAAATTTAGGCCAGAATTTCATAAGGAAGCTGAATGGGAGGCTAATGTGTTTTCTGACCTGGGCAATCTGACCTAGATATATCAGGTCATCCAGATATGAACTGTAACTTCCACTAGTCTGTGACCAGCACAAACCATAAATTCTAGCTTTTTTTGAAATTAAATAGAAGTCAGCACTTGAGCCATTTTTGAGGCTACTGAAAATGGAAATTCCCAGATTGATCAAAGTTAGTATACATAAAAGCTACAAGAGATTCAAAAGAATGCCCAATTGGGTCAGTTTATAGAGTAAAATATTTATAAGAGAAAATAAAAAAATTTGCACTTAATAAATATTAAACTAAATAGTTTACTGAATTCTGCAATTAGAGTCATTGTATTTGCAAAGCTATGTGTCAGAAGTTATAGTTTTCACCTAGTTACAGCACTGTTTACTATGTATTTGATTATATCTAATAGATATGTGGTAAAAACAAGTCATAATTTTTAAAATTTTATGACCAGACAAATGATAAATCAAAAGCCAGATATTATGAATATTACTTTTTAAACTTTAGACGACCTGAAGAGTAATCATACATCCAAACTGAATTGGACTCAGACCTATATCTTGACTCCAAATTTACCCATCTCTTTTTAGTTATAAATCAGCATAACCCATCATGTTATAGTTCTCAATAGTTCAACCAAAGATTTTTTTTTTAATTTTCTTCCCTTCTTCAAAATGTAAAAATCTTCTAATACACTATGGAATGTTGGGACGTTGGTACATTGGGTTCATCATGATTAGACTTCAAAGAATTCCGTTCTCTGTTTAGATAAAATAAAACAAAATAAGAAAGCAAAATAAAAAATCTCTCAGAAAACAAAAAAGATTTTAAAACATTGTATCATATGTGGGATTCTAGACTATAAATTGTTGTTATATTATAATAATGGACCTTTTTAAGAAAGAGTAAAATTTTGAACTAAGTTAGCCTCTTCTACTTAATGCATGCCTTGATATTATACTCTAAGGACAGTCTTAATTACCCCAGAAAAGGAAAAACTAGAGATGAATAACAGAATAAGTAAAAGGAGACAAAAACAAAGAGCTGGAAAAATGAAAAAAAAGAGTGTGGAGGAATAGTAATATTAGATAGTTTGGAACAAGAAAAAGTAAAAGATGTAACCCATTTACTTGAAACTAATAATAAAATTTTTTTTTAAGTAAGAGTAGAGCAGTGAAAACAAAAATTTCTTTAAAAAAGAGCTAAAATAGTAAAGAATAGAATCACAGAATGAGTCTCATAATTTTTAATCTAGAAAGAGATCTAAGAAATCATCTGATGTAACTATTCGACTACACACACAGTTCTATGCAACTATTCAAATACATATACAGTTATATACATCTTATTCAACTACCTATATCACAGCTATATACAACTATTCAACTACATAAAAAATTACATACAACTCTTCGACTATATATAGTTATATACAACTACTGCACTAAACATATAGCAGCTATATTCAACTATATATATGCCTACAACTATTCAATTTAACTATTCAATTTAATATACAGCAGCAATATATAACTATTCAACTACATATACAACTATATACAACTATTCCAAAAAAGAGAGAGAGAGAGAAATTATCTGGTTCATGTCTCTTTCTTTTTTTAGACAAACAATAGAGTCTTAAAGTTACACAGCTAATTAGAGCAGAATGAGAACCCTTAGTTTTTTTTTTCCAACAATCTTTCTATAACACAGTGAAAGAAGAGAAGATATCCCAAACACAAATAGGCAGAAGAACACATTCTTTGTTTTGCTTTTTCTACTTGCTGTGATAGATTTGAATTGAATAATTCAAACTCTCTTCTGGTTCCTTAAAATTCAAGGGCATATGCATAAATATTAAGAAGAACGAGAAAATAAACAAAACTGAAGTCATGTTTTAGGGAACTGAAACATACACTTTTAAACCCAGTCATGTGCACTTCTAAACCAGACTTTCTGACTCAGGACTGTACCAACTCTTCCACACTTCTGCAAAGCCATTCTAGGAACATCAGAATGCTCTGCAACAGACCTGTAAGGATAGTGTTCTTGCCAGGAGTTGTTGAGCTTCTTTGGAGTCCTAGAGCAGGGTGAAGAATCTAGGATAATCTTTGAATTACTGGGAAAAATCCATTTTGTTTGAGCTTTAAGACTCCTAAAGTGCTTGTTAAATGGAGCATACTAGTGAAAATTGACATAATTTAGACAACAAAAGGAATACAATTAGATTTTTTAAAAACAATACAGACAATTTGAAATTAGAGGAAGAAAATCATAGATTGGGCAAAAATGTTAAAGAAAAGGGCTAAAAATGATTAAAGTATTTTAAACACTGAAATTTAAGTTAGAATAAAGCACAGCTATTGAATTATGACAATACATTTTCCTACAACAAAAATTCAATCTTTAAGAGTCTGATTTTTATTTTTATTGTATTTTTTTTTAAGATTTGGAGTATTAAAGCATCAAAAAAAAATGGTAGAGGAGTAATATGATTCAACATGACAGAGTGAACGTATATGTTTTTCTTTCATCTCTGTAAAAACTCTGCTACAATGAAAGTACATGAATAAATGAAATATATACTCACAACAAAGAAGATAATCTGAGCAGACTAAGAGCGACTAAGATTTGGAATTCATTTCTAAAGGATGGAAAATGACTGAACGGCTATAGACCAAAGAAGATGAGCAAAGGAAGCTGCAGCTCTAGGGGACTGTAGCTGAAGAGAAAGCCAGCTTGCCAGATTGAATATAGTACAGATGGTGGTGGGTGAAGAGATTGCAGGTCGAAACACAGGAAGAAATGAGAGCTGAGGCTAAAAACTGGAAACTCTGCATATGCAATGGGGCTCTTCTACCCCTTTGCTGCATCTGGAAGAGCGTTCATATTCAAACTACCTTACACACCCAAATTAATGTATTTTTAAAGCAACTAAGGAGCTATCTGGGGAGGAGGGAACAGCCGTGGGGTATTAGTGTCTATGAGTACATCTTCCTTCATCCAGCCAGAGTCCTGTCTACTCACCCAGGACAACAATCCCTGCCTATATACATTGGGCTCCCAATCAGTCTGTGCACTGTTTTATTCTTAAATATGAAAGGAAAACAAAGGATTACTACCAGATATTGGGGAAAAGTCTGAGTTAAGGAAAAAGAAAGGCCAAGATAAACAAGAGGAAAACATGATCCTAGCAGACACAAAGAATTCAGGGAATAGAAAAGAGAATTTTTTTAAACAGACAATGATCCTCCAATTGGTATTTCTAGTAAGATTTAAGAAAACATTGCATGTATAAAACCAGACCAGAACACCCTGTAAAAGAATACTTGGAAATTTACAAATATAATAGTAAATAAAAGTTAAACAGAAGCACTGAAAGAATAGGTTATGGCAAGTTCTCAATTTTAAATCAAAAAGACAAAGAACAGAGATGTGATAATGAAATAAAGAAGATCCATGCAGTGGGTCCAAAAGCTAATTAATACAGATTCTATAGAAAACCAAAGAAACAAGAGGGAAGAAATTATCAAAGAAATAACCCAATTTCTTAGAGCTGACAGAAGAGATAGACTTGAAAAAGTCTTCAAATGGGTCAAGATATGGGTCTGAGTCCAATCTACTGAAATTTTTTTGTTTCCTTTTGTTTTAGAATTGGATATACCACAATTTGTCTATCCATTCATCATTTGAGAGACATTTGAGTTGTTTCCACATTTTGACTATTATGAATAATACTGCTATGAACATTCATGTACAAGTTTTCTGTGTGGTTTCACTTCTATTGGATATATACATAGAAGTGGAAGTGTTGGGTCACGTGGTAATTCAATGTTTAACTGCTGAACTGCCAGACTACTTTCCAAAAGGGCTTTACCATTTTATATTCCCACAGGCAGTGTATGAAAGTTCTAATTTCTCCATTAACACTTATTATCCATCTTTTATTATAGCCTTTCTATCTAATGTAAAGTGGTATCTTGTGTTTTTTTTAAATTTATTTTACTTAATGGCTAATGATATTAAAAATACTTTTTTCATTTGCTTATTGGATATTGGAGAAATTTCTATTCAGATCCACTGCCCATTTTTTATTGCATTAAAATATACATAACATAAAATTTACCATTTTAATTACATTTAAGTGTACAATTTGTGGCACTGTATATTAAGCAATTAATTGTCAATATGGAACTGGTGGCAAGAGTATCAATTTGAGTCAGAAGGACCTGGGTTTGAACCAAGGTTTATATATATACAGGTTGGATGATTCAGATAAGCTACTGAACCACTCTGAGCCTCAGTTTTGTCATCAAAAAATATAAGGCTATTAGGCCTATGACAAAAATAAAGTAATATGAATGTGAAAGCACAGAGCAGTTAGTTAATTTGTCTTCTATTCTTTATTAATAATATGTGATTCATACTGTATTATTTTTCTTTAAAAAAGTAAATTTTATTTAGATTAAAGCAGCAAGATGCAATATATATATGTGTGTATACTGAATTTTAGAACATTTTTATCATTAGTAAGATCTTTAAAATTATATTCTTTTCCTGTCTTCAAATATTCCTTCTATATTCCAAAAACTGATTTATTCCTAATTCTGTTATCTGTGTACTTGTTAAGCCCTAGTAATAAACTAAGCATCTTGAGCGCTAGTTATGCTTAAAGAATATCTTATAAAATTATCAAGTATAATATTTGCAGCAGTTTAAATAAAAAGTGTTACAAATAAGGGCATTCACATCCACTATAAGTATCTTAAAAACTCCTCACACTTCTTTAGTTGACCAGGACCTGAAAAAGGTTGGTGATATTTTAGTCTGCTTATATATAACTTCTGTTAGGGAACCTGCTGTGGCACAATGCTGATCTACAGGAGGCGTATGTGACACAGTGAGGTAGTGGGTAGTCTACAAACATTCATTGATTCAATCGACATCCACCAAGTGGCTTCTTTGTGTCAGGCATTTTCTGGAAAAGGTAAAGATCATTTGGTGCAGGTTCAAACAGCAATTTCCTGAGGACCCAATCATTTCCCTGTCTTGGTAAACACCTGGATACCATTTTCACAGCGATTCATGGGGAAATTTTCAGAGCTTAACGTGTTGAAGAGAAAAGTGTTTTAGCTTTTAAACAGTAAGATGGTTATACCTTACATGAATATGTACTTATACAGTGAAGCTTTAATTTTTTATTTAGATATTTAGATATTTTTGACCAAAAAACCCTCACATTAAAAAGAAATACCTCCTTCTACTCTTTGTCTTCTATTCTCCCTAGCTGCAGCTTGTGAATGTGCTGAAGTCCTTCCTACCACATAGCTTTGTATTTATGTGCAAGTGTCCTCACCTGGGCTCTACACCTCCACCGCAAAACCTTGTCAAAATCTATACATCTTCTGGACTGTAGCTAAAATGTTGCTTCCCCAGCATTATTTACAATAGTCAAGACATGAAACAACCTAAGTGTCCATCAACAGATGAATGGATAAGGAAATTGTGGTATATACATACAATGGAATATTATTCAACTATAAAAAGGAGGAAATGCTGCCATTTGTGACAACATGAATGGACTTTGAGGGCATAATGCTAAGTGAAATAAGCCAGACAAAGACAAATACTGTATGATCTCTCTCACATGTGGAATCTAAAAAAATATCGAATTCAAAAAAAAGATCAAATTTGTGTAGAGTAGGGAGAAGGGAAATTAGACTTAGTTGGGCAAAAGACACAAACCTCCATGTACAAAATAAATAAGTACTAGGGATGTAAATACATCATGGTGACTATAGTTAATACTGCTGTATGATATATATAAAAGGTAAGACAGTAAATCCTAAGAGTTCTCACCACACACACAAAAAATTTTGTTTTTGTTTTGTATCAACATAGGATGATAGGTGTTAAAACTTATTATGGTAATTATTTCCCAATAGATGTAGGTTAAATCATTATGATGTACACCTTAAACTTACAACATGCTGTATGTCAATTATATCTCAATAAAACTGGGGGAAAAAATGTTTTCCTATCTTTATCTGCTTACCTCCACCTCACACACTAAGCTCTTAGCACACTGGGTTTCTTTCTTTCACTACATGTAATTTAAAATTATAATATTGTTTCCATTATAAATATATTAGTGATTATCTTTCCCAGTGCTAATGGAATGTATATTCCAGGAGTTTCTATTCTTCTGATCATTATAACCCCAGGGGCTACCACAGTGACTGACATAGAATAGGTATTCAATAAATAGTCCTTGAATGGATGAAGTGAATTAATGAATAAATTTAAAAATGAATATTCTGCTTTCAAACCAGCCACCCCTCTATGACTTCACTGTTTTATTTCCTCTATGGGAAAAAGAATCTCTAAAAATGGGTTTTTCCAGAGCCTAGCAGCAGCCTAGACTTACATATAAATACTCGCTATGTGCTTGTTGAACAACCAAATGAATGACGAATAAATATATGGTTGAAATACTGCTACAACTCCAACATATGTTATATTCAGAATGGAAGAGAAAAGAGAGGAATAAATATTTTACCAACTGAAAAATATCAGCAGTTCTGTTTTAATGAAAGGAGACTCCATGGCTTATATTGAGTAAAGTTATAGCTGAAGATTATCGAGGCATTAGGCTGGTTAGACCAAGGCAGAGGAAGTTTCTGTAAAGGGAATAATTGTATGCAAAACTAAACTGCTGCCTGGTCTGAAGATAGGGAAATATCCCTTCTGCTGAAAGATTACAATTTAATCTTTTGTATTGTTCCATCTATAATATTATATACTTGTTCATTCATTCATTGATAAGCTGTAGAACAGTGTTTTTCTAACTGTAAATCATAGGCCACTAGTATGTGAAATCAATTTAGTGGGTTGCAACAAATATTTTTAAAAAATGAAACAGAAATTTGAAAATAGAGAGCACTGCAAATAATAAAACTGTTTTGAGCATCTTTTGTTTCAGTTCTGTATAGTTACATCTATGCATGTACTAGATACAAAGTCAAGTGTATTTCTCACTGTGAGTCATTGTCAAAAAAAAATATTGAAAGCCACTGCTAGAACAGTTACCAGTAAAACAGGCTCCAAAGTCAGACAAATTAGTCAGCTAATTCTGGTTCTAAATTAAGTTGCCTAACTACTATAATCTTCAGTTTTCTATAAAATGGGATAATGATACTTATTCCACAGGGAAACTAAAAGAATAATAATGTAAAATATAAAAATATATAAAATAATAACATAATATTTATTGAGACTTTACTATGTTACAAGTACCATCTGCCTTAATCTCCCAAACAACTCTATGAGATAAGTTCTATTTACCTTTTTTGATAGGAGAGGAAACTAAAACACTGAGAATTGAAGTAAAGTATTAATAAACATAAGAGTATGTATCTCAAGGATTAGCACATAAATCAGCAGAAATTATAAGGATGAGTTACCAACAATTCTTTAATGAAATCCTGCTTTAATAGCTGACTTTAATGCCTTGCATATAGCAGGAGGAGTTCAGCAAATATTTGTGATGGATAAAATATAGCCCTTGAACTCAGAGCACTACTCACAATAAATTAAACAATAAAATGCCTGGGGAACTTAGTGAGGGGGAGAAATTCTTCTGAACTACATTTGTTAAAAGATGGTTTGGGAAAAGAAATCCCTAAGGCAAGATCTTTGTTGATGTGGAAGGGTCTGTAGAGGTAGAAGGGAATAGTAAAGGCATGATGGAGGCAGAAAAAAATTGGATGTGAAAGTTGATGACATTGTAGAGAGAAGTGATTGAGTACTAGTTTAAAGGGACTGTACTTTATCTTGTAGCTAAAAGGAAACCTCTGAAGAGTTTTAAACAGTGACTCATACAAAGATGCAATTACTGAGACTGCATAATAACCTCCATATGATTATTGTTTAAACCATCATGTAGCTCTTTTGACATGAAAACTAAATCCCTATTTCCCCAGTTTTATGGGTGGAAAACCAAGCTTGCTTCAAATTTTGAGAGTTCATAAAACATTCACTAACCTCAAGAAATTATACTATAGACATAAGTACAAATTATTTTATTATAGTGGACAAATTGTTTCATTAAGTACTATAGCTTGAAAAGAACTGTTTGTATAAGTGTAAGTTTGACTATGATAATTGCATTTTTCAAATTGTGTTTGAGGATAGGATTATTTATATCGCTTTTGAATTGATTTAAATAATTATGGAGATAATTATTGATATTAAAAATAAGTACTGATTCCAGCCTTTTACCTAAGGACAATCAATTTATACCAAAAAAAAGAATATCCAAATATCTATTCTCCATCAGATTTAACTACTAGTGTTCTAATATTTGTTTTATTCTATACTGTGACAGAAAAGATATGTATGTATATCATTAACTTTCATGTGATAAACTACCTATTAAATTTTGTTTTCCCTGGTTTCAAATTCTTACATCCTGCTATTCTTAAATAAATAGTAGGTTAGATAGACTCATATTAAAATGAATTGACTAGAATAAGAACTTTTAAACCTTAAGAATGTTTAAAGCTCTAGACGGCATATGGCATCTAAAATGCAATCATATATTTTGGGTTAAGAAAATTGAAAGAGGAACCTTCTGAAAATTAAGTCCTTGTGCCCAGGAACAATTCTTGGGGTTTGGAACATCTTCCCAAAACAGCTTTTTCATTCTAGAAAGGATAATAAGATATTAGAATTAGAGACAAACATTCATATTGAAAATGTCAACAGTTAATGAATGTATAATCTAGATACTAATCCACCAGAGCTATGCCTCAGTAGGGTCAGATTTATTTTCAAATGCTATCACATGAAGATTTTTACCAACAAGCTGTCTAGACATGTCATAATCATTATAATAATAAAAATAGCCAACACTTATTGAAAACTGTGTGCCAGGCACTGTGCATAGGTTTTTCTCAGAGAAAATAAAATATTAAAAACAGTCATCATGTGAGTTTCAGAAACAATTTCACTCAGTATGGCCCAATCAGCTCAGTTGACTGAAAATCAGATTCTAAAATCTACTCTCACTTTTTTTTTTTGCTAGAAGACAAAAATTTCTGTAGAGACTCATCATCTGTGAGATAAATTCACTGGTCTGGACCTCTCAGCACAGAGTAATGTGGCACGTACAGAACCACAAGAAATTCGAGGCCATTTGCCAAACCAGACAGGCTGGAGCACCACAAAGCAGAATGCCTACTAATCATAAGTGAACCGACTGCTCCAGGTAAATTTTCACTACTAAAATCCTCAACCCAAACTGCACAACTCTGAAAGCTATTTTTGCCACCTCCATGAACATATCACCTGAAATTTTCTGCTATAGGCTTGCTATTTCCTGAATATTTATATACTGAAAAATGAATTCCTTCTATGAGGTTCATGTTGTGCAAGCAAAATGAATTTTGGTTTTCTAATAAGAGATCTTACATGCTCTGGTTTCTCTTCAGATTGTATAAATCTTTTGCCTATTACTAATAACAGACTTTTTCTTTTTGTGCCATCTTAATTGTACAAAAATATTTAGAATACTTTAGTGTTTCTGATTTGTATTTTAAACTGAGGTTTAAATATGCTGAAAATTCTTAATGACTACAGTACCTTTGATGTGACATTAATAATGTTCCAAGCAACAAGATTGAGGAGGAAATAATTATTGGCACAATTATATATAGACCTGCATCATTCTGGTGTTTTCCAATATCATCTGAAAAAAAATATGATTCAGAAGCTTGAGGAAATAATATCTTTCTGTACCAATAATTTTAAGACCTCTAAACATACAAATAAAAAAGAAGATAAAATTATAGTTGTGATCACATTAATAAAACAATTATTTTTTTCAGAATTATGCTTAATGTAATCTAGCAAAACATTTTTCAGAACTACTTATTTGCCAACTCTCTCCATCTGATCTTTTCTAGGTTGCATGAGTCAAAGTGCCAATTAAAGTTATTATAATGACTATCTCAGCATCTGCTCTGTAGAAGACAACCTACAACATCAGCCAGTCTCTATCTTGTTCACTCCAGACACATTGACCTCCCTGCTGTCTCTTGAACCACCAAGCATGCTCACTCATCAGGGCCTTTGCACATGCTATATCCCTTTTCTGAAATGCTCCTCCCTTTTGTACTTGTGGGGCTCTACTCAAATACCACCTGCACAGAGAAATGAGCCAATTCTGGCCATCTTAACTAAAGCACCACATTTAAGATGTATTCCTTCATCTTACTTTTCTTTTGCTTCATGGCACTTATTTCTACCGGACATGATTTGTTTATTATCTGTCACTCCCATTACAGTCCTGGGGGTTAAGCTCTATAAAGGTAGAGACTGATGTCCATTGTTCAAAAAAATATTTAAAAGACCGATTAAAATTTATGAACTTACAAACATATGCCCCAAACATATTGTTTGGGGAATGTGCATTTATATTAATTGTACCGAAAATAAATACTTTCCTAATTAATTTTTATGAAGATGTATTTTATTATATAGCTGTGCATATCCATTTATTTCCATCAACTTTTTACCCAATAAAAACTTGATCCCATGACTGATTATTCTCCTTACTACCACCATGGAGCCATGTGCCCTTCCCACAAACGACTCTAGACTCTTCCATAATTCCATCAGAAGAATAATAATAAGGTAGCAACATTGCTACTAAATAGAAAGCCACATGTCTGTATTAAAAAAAATAAAAGTTAAAATTTTTACCTCGGGTAAAACTATTGATTATCTTCGGTTTCCCCACTCCTTCCATAAATATTGGGTAAAGACTGAACTGATACTTCTCAATGGGGACAAAATAATCTGAGGAGAAAAACATATTAAAGGGTCATTTCTACTGAATTAATATGAATGAGTGAAATCCATGTAAAAATATTTAAGTGACCATACTATATTTTCAAACATAGAAATTATTTATTATGTATGGATGTCAACCGATGAATAAGAAAGTTCCAAAAACAACCTAAGCACTCCAAATTCTCCTAGTAATGACAATGATTTTACAAATAATTTTTTAAATCTTACCCAAAGATAAAAGATAGCAATATTTCAAAGGTATATTTCGGTGATAGCCACTTTTTTCAAGTTTAGGGTATGTGAATTGTTTTGTTTATTTGTCCAGTACAATATGCTTTACCTCTCTCCTATATCATCAAAGCCAGCAATATTTCCTTTACATAGGAATTTAGCTTACTTAGTTTCCCCGTTCAAGGGATCTCGGAGACTAGAGTCTTGTGAAATCCTATACAAAGTAGATGGGGGTAAGAACCATCCAGGAGTCTAGATTCACGGAGGATGAGCATCTCTATAGCAAAGCTCAAAATGAATCTATGAATAATCTTTTTTACAAATGCTACTAATATATAAATAATATTCTACAAGGCATAAATCTCTTAGAAACCTAAATGCTATACCACATGTTTTTAAGAAAAGCACAGAGAGTAACAACCTGGACAACAGTGGTAATGAAATGAATTTAGTTCTTTATGAATAATTTGTTCCTATTTACCTTAATACTAAATTCTAGGTCTTTAAGTCTTCAGGATGATATTGTATAATAAGATCATGGCAATCCTCGGCTTTTTTATACTTAAACCTTACTCAGATTTGGAGATGATGTGTAATGCACTTAAACTTCGTATTTAATCACCTCCTGGGGTAACTGGTCTACTTTTGGGAGTTTACACTGACCTATGCCACCAGGTCCTAAAAACTTAGACCTTCAGCCTGGCACTCCCACTCATTCTTAGTGGAAATATAAATTGGCACATAATTTAGGAAAAGTTGGCAGAAGATAGCAAATGCTATTACAAATTGATTTAAAGAAAAAAGTAAAACTGGAAGCAATGTAAATGTTCTCAAATAAATACTTTAAGTAGATTTTGGAATAAAATGTTATATGATCATTTAAAATAATGGTTAAAGGGATTGGGGGAAAATAGAAAAATGCTTGTGATATATCAAAGGAACAAATCAGAAGAAAAGTGGTAGATAATGTAATATGAGGAGAACTGTAAAATATTTAAATGAAAAGGGATCAAGTGAAATAGAATTAAATGTTGTGGTAAGGTGATAAAGTTACATGTATTAAGATAGTAATATCCATATTTTTAAAGTATTAATTAACTAGCTTATTAATTTAATTAATCATCTATGGTATTATGCTAATCCATAAGAGAAACTTTTAAAGCACAGTAAACTTACCATGGACATAATATTTCTTAACAGATGAAGGAATTCTAAGCCATTTAATTTCATTGTCTTCATTAAGAATTTTCCACTCAAGAATAAAATACATCAGATTGTAATCACTGGGTGATAACATCCAGGAAAGAATCACACAACTGCTGTTTAAAGGATAAGCACTGAGTGACTGCACAATATTCACTGAGGGGAAAAGAAGAAAATTTATTTTTAAAAATTAATTTAAAAAACTTTTTAAATTAATAAAAATCTTCTAATATCCCTGAAGAATATATAACTCCCAGAAAAAGTGAGAAGCAAGAGAAGGCAGACATTTACACAGAGATATAATACATGATGATTATTTTTTTATTACGAGTCATATAAGCAGAGAAATATAGAAATATATGCTATTGAGGAAAAACAAGAGTTTACCAAACATACAAAAAAGTGATTTGGGGGTACAGTGAAAAAGGGGTTCTCTACAGAATACTGTACGGGCTTATTGGTCATCTTAATTCCCTCCAAAACTTTTCTCTCCTGTTGGTCTAAAAGGTCTGAGTATTAGATTTAGTAGAATATTCTCACTTATTGTAATACCATTTCAACCATGTTCTACTACATGAAAATCTAAGGACCGTATGACCAAAATTAGGGGGCAATTTAGTTTTTTATTTTTCAGACAAAAACTAGATAAATAAATAAAGTGGAAAGAGAGACTTCTAGATTCAGAGAATCATAGGCTTCTTAGAAGGCATTTAGAATGGAAGGAGTTTGCAGAGATTAAATATCAAAGGGAGCAGCAGTGTCCTAGCCTATACCTTTTCTTACCTTTGCTCATAGGCCATGAGAGTGTTAAATTAAAGTTTGCAAAAGAGGCACCAACTGAATTGATGGCCAGAACTGTAACAGTATGTGCTTGCTCTGTCCAGAGGAAAGTGAATTTAGTTTGATTTCCTACATCTTCTGACCATGTTCCATTTCGGGAAGTATGATGTTTTACCATGTATCTTCTCACACTGCACAATGAGTCATTTTTCATCAGGGGCTGTAGTAAATATAGAAATTGATTAGTTTGAGGGCTACAGTGCTTTTTATACCAATGAAGTTCATGGAGCTCTTATTACATATTTCTCATTGGGAGGCAGGGGTCAGACCAGAGCAAACATTGCCTATTTCCAGGCTGAGGTATGGGGAGTGGGGTAAGGTAGGTTCCACCTCTGACCACAGGCTCAATGAAGGTGCTTGGGTAGGTATGGACCACAGGAAACTTATTATCCTCCTTCTGGGATTTTTCTTAAGATTCAGAGAATAAATCACTGAAAATAATGAGGTATGGATACAAACAGATAGCTTTTCTACCAAGAAGTTTCACATTTAAAGAAAAAAAAAAAAAGATAGCTTTCTGGTTCTGTTAAAAGAAAGCTGAAAAGATGTTAATCATCACATATATTAATCCCAGTAAGTTGTCATTCATTTTTCCTCCCCCGATATGTTGCCACTTCAGATAACAGAGGCTACTAGGACAGTTTATATGGCACTCAGAATTTTGGTCCTATAGTTTAAAAAAATCATACCAGGTCACTGGCAATTTCAGTGGAAAATACATATTTTGCTCAATTCTGTTCTTCCATTCTACAGAATATACTACTTCCCCCATCACCTTCACCTGTTTCAGGTAAGAATAAGTGCTGCCAGCCCTTGTAAACCTATAGAAAGCTTGACTCCAAACAATAGAATAGAACGGTGCTTCTCAACTTTTTTAAATTTTTGTCATCGAGATTCCTATATGACAGAAATATTAGAGAAAAATAAATATAAACGAATACATAGACATGTATCTGTAGAGGTTTTGGAATAATCTGGATAAATGGGGAGTGAGATTTTTTCAGCCACTGCAAGAAAAAAAAAGTCTGAAAACTCAAGCATATTTTACATTTTGTTTTTAAAAATCTATGTCGGTTTTTAAACAGATATTTACTTTGTAGCCATCAATTAAAAATAATGATAAACTTCCTTACTTTTTGGTACTACAAAGGTGCTCTAGGCTCATCTTGTGTATTTTCTGCCCCAGTTCTATAACTAGCCATTTTTCAAGGAACCTTAGTTCTTTTTATTGGAGGATGGTATTAGGAACAAATCTGGGCATGCTTCTTACTGCTGGAGTGCTGTTATACCAAGGACCTCTTAGTTTACAAAGCAAAGAAGTCTCTGTGTATATGCTAACCCCTGTATTACACATATCTATAAATATTTCTAAATGAATCCATCTGTAGCCATATTAAGCTAAACAGGAGTTCCTACTGGTGTCTCCAACTCTAACCCATTACCACATGGTTCGTTCTGGTTTTCTCCCCCTTATTTTCTATAACCAGTCCAAGAGAGAGAAACCTGGGTCCCACCACCCACATCCACCTCCTTAACTATTCAATCCCAGTGTATACATATTGTGGTATAAGAACTGTTGACCCATACCCCACAATAAATAAGTTTATCAGCTAGAACCTGGTGCACATGTACTGTTTCCTTTGGCTTTAGTTTTAAGAATCTGCTCATTTACAAAGTTACTTAGGCCTGCACCTTTTTCTCTCGCCTCCTTCAGTGAAGTTTTTTGTACTCTTGTAATATAGTTAGACATTCTTTTGTCACAGTCTGGATTCCATCCCAGAATCCTCCAACCTCCTAAATGATTTATTTCTAATTTGCATCTACTAGGGCTTGTTCTTTGTGTTATAAAGCTCTGTGGGTTTTGGCAAATGCATAGTGTTATGTACTCACCGTGATAATATTATAAAGAACAGTTTACCACCATAAAAAAAAAAATCCCCTGTGCTTCACCTGTTCGAGCTTTTTCCCCTCAGCCCAACTCCTAAAAAACACTGATCTATCACGTCTACAGTTATGCCTTTTCTAGAATGACATATAAATGGAATCATTATGTAGCCCTTTCGCATGGGCTTCTAGCACTAAGCTACATGCATGTAGGATCCATCCATGTCTTTCTGTGGCTTTAGAGCAATTTCTTTTTTATCACTGAATGACATTCCATTGTATGGAAGTACCACAGTTTGTCTATCCACTCAGCTATAGAAGAACATCTTGGTTGCTTCCATTTGGGGGGGATTATGAATAAAGCTGCTATGAGCATGTATTTGCAAATCTTCATGCGGACACAGGTTTTCAAATCAGTTTGGTAAATATCTAATAGTATAAGACAGAATCATATGATAAGACTGTTCTTAACTTTGTAAGAAGCTACCAAACTATCTTCCAAAGTACCTGTACCATTTTGCAGTCCTACCAGCAAAAATAAAAGTTCTTGTTGCTTTGCATCCTTGTCAGCAATTTATTGTCAGTTTGGTGGATTTTCACCATTTTAAGAAGTATGTGGCAGCATCTCATTGTTGTTTAAATTTATAATTCTCTAATGAAAAAATGATGTTTGCTATGGACTGAATGTTTGTCTTCTCTCTCCACAATTTTAACAAAAACAAACAAACAAACAAAAATCCATTCACTTGGGATAAAAGTTCAATTCATTTGTGAGAGAGAAGGCTTGAAAATCTCTAGGCTGAATATCCATTATTTATGGAAATAGCCACTGTTTATATATCATCATACAAAAAGAATATTTCTTGTT
This sequence comes from Cynopterus sphinx, assembly GCA_030015415.1. Classification (NCBI taxonomy): domain Eukaryota; kingdom Metazoa; phylum Chordata; class Mammalia; order Chiroptera; family Pteropodidae; genus Cynopterus; species Cynopterus sphinx. The sequence continues at coordinate 86,452,061 of CM057387.1, forward strand.
TTAAATGCCCTTGAGGTATGTAGGGAAGGCCACATTTGCTTTGTTTAGGATTAAATATAAATAGAATTTTTAGACTTGAAGGAACACTAGATATCAACTAGAACAATCCAACATTTTTATAGATGGGTAAACTGAGGTACAAAGAGTCTCAGTGACTTTGCCAAAATAGTACTGACAGAACTATATCACATTAACCTAAGAATAGAATTAAAGTCTCCCGACTGTGCTGGTGCTTTCTCCACTATGAATCTTAGCTCTTGTGATCACATTACAAAATTTAAATGAAATATGAGATTGCAGAACCTAAAAATGACAGAATTGTGAATAACAAAGTAAGTCTTTTAAGAGTATAAAGGTAAATTTTAAGAATAACATAAAAAAGCAGTAATACCTTCCAAAGTAAAGTGACATTTCTCTCTTTTTTAGTCGTGTCTTCATCAATTATTCTCCAAACTTCAGGTCCTCTGACAGGAACTGCAAAATGACAAGGAGCCTACACTGTACCTGTGTTCTTGGAAGGAGTGTTTTTCAGTCATATTTGAAACTGTACACTTATGCAGTTTAAGACACATTTACAAAATCTCTACAGACCATTTATATCCATGACAACTGTGTAAGCTGGAATACTCCAATTACTCCAATATCCCAGTCCGTCCAACCTCTTACAGCGCACCTGAGCAGCATAGACTGCACACAGGTCTGACACGGGGAGGCTGGAGGATTTTGACTTGGCATCATACACCTCATACATCTGTAAAATAAATAAAGCATCAGACTGACCATTACTAGCACACATGTAACTAAAGAGCCCTGAAGTACATTTTATTTTAAACCTTAACACTATTTCGAAATTAAGAGGGAATTGACTTTGCATCTTCTGGCTTTGGAAATACTCATATTAGGCTTAAATAGTGCTTCCTTTCAAATTAAGAATTGTGTTAGTACTCGTTATTTCCTTCTCATGACAAGCTTTGGACTGGTTCACTTGAAACTTCACTTCCCAATCACCCTCTTAACCCTATCACTAATTTTTGTCCACTAATCCTCTATTCATAAAAACTTTAAAGAATTTTAATCCTGTGGTATTTTAATAGGGCCTGCTATAATGAATCTCTGATATCCAGCCAAATAAGCAGATAAACCGCCACATTCATTTCAGTTGAAATCATTGTGATCTAATGATGTGCTTATGGTTCCTGATATTTTTCAGTCTTTGAGGGTTGCCATCAGAAAACTGACATGGCAAGTGATCACATGCACACTTGCCACTATGGGTATGATTCTGGTCTTTTAATAAAAGCAGCTTCTTCCAAAATGTGTTCCGTTGAACATATGTGTACTAACGAATATTATTAGATGTTAGAGGAAAAAAGGGTCCTTAGTAAATGAGTATGAGAAAGATAGGATAAAATAAAGTCACAAATGTTTCTTTAGTGCAGGACCTCTCCAAACCTTTAATGTGTAATATACTGTGACCCTAAACTAGGGACATACAGGGATATAAGTTTTCCTAAACTTATTTAGCCACATGATCATTTCCCAAGAACATTTTGTGGGACCAATGTTTTATAAAACTCACTTTAGAAAATGCTGGATTGTAGAAAACTTCATTCCTTAAAAGTGTTAAATTTAGAGCAATCTATTTAAGAAAAGTAGCTACGGAATACAAGAATATGTATTTTTATGCCAAAAAAATATATCTTATACAATAAAATTCTTAAATGTTTGAAGAAATACATTTAATGAAGCAAGTTAAAGAAATTTCTAGGTAAAAGGTACCTTCCATTGTACTTCATTTTTACTTAAACCATAACGAATCTGGAACCGAAGATTATTTTCTGGAAAAAGTGGCTTTTCCCAAGATATTTTCAATAATCCAATTTTTACAAATTCTGCTTTCACTTTAGATGGAGGCAGTGGTTTCACTAAAAATTTAAAAGACAAAATTTTAAAAATATTATATAACAGTAATAATGATGAAAAATCATTACTATGATGTTATGATCTTCATACTTTATGTTTATAAAGCAATATTTCTTTTTCAAACCTTTTTCATTCCTTATCTCATTTAACTTCCTACATCTTTATGAGATACATATGAAAGGGATTATTATCTCTATTTTGCAAGTAGATAAGCTGATTTTAAAAAAATCAATACATGTCATGTCACTGCAAGTTAATAGTGATTAGAAATTGAGCCATTGGCTCTGCATGCAAAAGATACCATACTGAACACATAATAAATATCAATAGCAAACTCTGTTCTATATAAAGCTTGAACTAAAACAAAAAAAATGCACTGCATTCATTTCCACATGCGTAAGTTTCAAACTCTTCTCCTATTCTTTATTACTAAGTATTTCTAGGCCAAAGTTAGAGCAAAGATTTCACAGTGAAATCATGGGGAAATATCAGATTTTTCCAGGGCTCTCTTAATCTTTCAAAATCAAAATATCTTTTATAAAGAGTGATTAAAATATGATGTTATCATATTTCTCTATTTCTTTTCTTCGCTTCAGTTTAGTTATTTTGAGCCCTTTTTCTCCTACGCAGCTTCATAAAGCGTTGGGTTGTTATTTTTCAGATCATAAGAACTAGCAGAATACCAAAATTAAACTTTTAGATTAAAAACACCAAATGTTTTCATAAGTACATCAGGAGAAAAACATAAAGTAGTGCATTATTTAGAATACTACTACTAAATTTAATTCCTAATGACCAATATAGTTCATCAAATAGTATGTGAAATACTTCTGCTGATAAAAAGTTGTTTAGTAATTTAAAAACAAAACTTTAAAACTTTCTAAGGCTGATTGTCTTCTCAATTCCACTATAAACAGGAAAAAATTTTTTTAATCTAATAGAATCAGAAATACGAGTTACCCTGAATCGACCTAAATTCAAACCTACTAATAAAAATGAAGACACACAACACAGTTTAACATACCCACAGAATCAGGAACAACACATGTTGGGATAGAATCAAGTGAACCCAAAGAGTGATTGATCCTAATCCACATTGTGTAGCCAGATAATAGAAAGATTGGCTGAAATATGCATTCATAAAAGCCATCTCTCTGCAAATGGCAATCTTTGGGTTCAGATATGGCATGAATAGATGGAACATCAGAACAGTAAAGTCTGCTCCTTGAAAGATATGAAAAAGAGTCAATTAATATACAACATTGATGAAAGCAGTCAGATAATTGAGAATTCTGCTTTGATGTTTAAAAGGCAGTTTTTGCTCCATCTGAAAACAATGTTTTTAAAATCCCAGCTACATTACAATCTTGTCTTTCCACAAAAAAAGACAGTAATCCTTATTAAATATTTCACTAAGTGAGGATACAAATGATATAAATGACATTGCTCTAACAAGGAGATAATGATCCAGTCAGAGATAGAAACTATAACACTATGAAAATTAAGCTACAATTTAAAAGTATAGATCATAATAGTAATGGAACATTCCTGAAATGGAAAAGAAGGTAAATTCCTTACATTTTCAATATTAATTAAATTCCAAGGCAAACAAAACACAGTTGATGATAAATTACAGCTTAATCACAGTGTACTAATATTTTCTAGTTGAAAGCAATATAACTTTAAAAAAAAATTCTTGATTCCTATATGAAACATATAGTCAAGTATATCATTTCTTTTTCTCAGAGGAAAAAAATCAAGAAAATATATTTTTTTTATAATTGACTCCCTACCAATATTCCATGTTGGAACATACAAAACATTTCTCCTCTTCTTTGAAATAGCCCTCTGCCACTATTTGCTCTGAATATGGCATTTCAATGGCTGCAACAGCAATTACTGTTTCCTAATTAATTACAATTCTACCTTCCTCTTTCAGGTAGGAAATCTACAAGACCACTGTTATGGTGATATTTCTATGGGAAATTGTTATCTCACCATATTCTCAGAAAAAATAAAAGAGCAAAAATAATACATACCTATGATACCTCAACTGCAAAGTACTTCCCACAAGTGATTGGATTGCATTGGCTGACCATCTACAAGTCATTTTAGTTAAGTACCCATCAGTTTCACATGATATATTGATATTGACATCTATTTAAAACACATTAAAATATTAATACAGAGCAAAATACACCAACAAATTTTAATGAAAATAAAATTTCCTTACATCTTCAAGGGGATTCTAATATAGGGTTCATAATAAAAGTTTGCCTTGTGGAACAAAAAGAAAAAAACCTCAGCATCCTCACCAATCACATATAATTCAGCATAGCGATGGTGGCACTCATACTCATTGCAGCAGTACACTGCATCATACATGAACTTCCCTCGAGGTTTGGTTGCATTCAAATTGGGAAAAGTAACTTTGCTAACATGGTCATCTATAACATTATACTGGATTTCAGGAATCTTCTCAGCTAAATTCATCCACCAAACAATCTTTTTTGAGGAAACAATTTTGTTTTCATTTTTGTAGATGCAGTGAAAAGAGACGTTGGACCCAACACTTGTCAGAATTTTAGGCGGAAAGTATATGACATCTGTAATGAGGAAAGAAAGATAGAATATCAGATGAAGGCAGGACACATCCTGCAAGTAATTGACACCATATCAAAAAATTCATAATGCATTCAGGATTACACTGCCAAAATAAAATGAGCATTAAGAGACTACAAAACTATAATTGCTTGTTTGTGCAATGAGTGTCCCAAGCATTCTTATTCTCAAATGACTTGAACTTCCATAAATGTCTTCAGTATTTTCTACACATGGAGGTTTATTTATTATAAAATATGCATTAGTGAGTAATGGTCACTTGGTAACTGATAGGTAGAAAATTAATGAAAACTAAATATAGTCTATTGCACAATTACATTTCTTCCATCAAACTCTGAGAACCAGTGAAGCTTAGGGTGAATTGTTAAATCACTTGTACTACAAAATCCTGGGGGAAAAAATGGTGATTGCTATTATCTCATTTGGATACATAAAAAATTCAAGTAAGCAGGTAGAGAAATAAGCTTTAAATAAGAAAAATTGTTAGGAAATGTAAAATTAATGTTGCACCAATATACAAAGCAGGTCTGTATATTACCAGCCTGCAGTATCGTTTTGAGTTGCTTAATGCCAGTTTCCTGTGGTCGAGGACAAGAGAACCCAGTATTTTCTAAAACATAATTTTTAATGCCTATGCACTATTCCATAATACTTTTTCAGTTTTTTATAGTTTACCTATATTTCAATTAGAAACAATAAAAGTAAATGCCTGTTAATATAGGAAGAAATTATTTCTGCCATAGTACAATATAAAATCAGTATATGTCAATTGTACAATTTAAAGTAGCCTATTTTCTACTGATAAAATATGAACATCTGTTCTCATACATAACATCTGGATCACCCCCCAAGAACAAAATCAAAAAAGCTTTATGGGCTTTTCTTGTTTTCTTAATAGCATGTTGAATTTCAGTTTCTTCATATTTACAATCTATATAAGACACTGGTATTTTATATGTCTACAGTTAAACATAAAAAAGAAAAAACTTAATAGCATGAAATTATGAAACAGAAGCTAGTCCATTAGCTTTATAAGTTAGCCTAGGATGGCACTCAAGCCTCATGGGTACATTACATACTGCACCCAAGTACTTAGCACTGACCTGAGAGATCATTAACCTACCTTGAATATGCTCCACATCTCATTACAGAAGTGCTTCAAAAGTCACAGAATAATCCATTTTTTAAGAGTACAAATGAGCTTTTAAAAATTAAGTTGAAGCTCTTAGTCTTAAAGATAATAAAAACTCAAAGTATTTCACTTCAAAATCTAATGCATATGGTTAAGGCTTAACTGAGAAATAAGATTAAAGTAATAATATTTACTTTAGATTGCAAAATAATAATATTATTTTGGCGTTATTAAATGCTAAAGTATTAGCTCGAAAATAAAAAACATTAAAAAGCTGACAATTTATAAAATTTATGTTGAAAAAATATATTAAAATTGATGAGGTAAATGTTGAATATTTAACTTTTTAAATAATATAATTTTATTTTCACATGAGCTCCTTAACACAATATTAAATTTTTAAAATAAAAAAACAATAATGATTTTCCTCTCATGGTCAAGTAGCAATACCTTTGCATGATCTACATTAATAAACTTTATTAAAAGAGAACATACTATTGATAAATATTAGTAAATTTCTCAAAAGAACATAAATGAAAACATTTTGATAAAGTTATTTTAAAATATTTTTCTTTATTATAACTTCAGAATATAGATTTTTTTAATTCTTTGAGCAGATTACCTAATTTTTTTTTCAGGGGAAAATATTTTCTCTAACCTGTTATAAGAGCTGCCAAGTATGAAATGTAGAATTGTCTCATATCTATTTATCCTCTTTGGCAGCAACAAACATGCTGTTAATAAAGGTATTACAAGAATTCAGCACTCCTAAAATTGTCTTCAGTATGTAGCATAACATCAATGAAATATTCTTTGACTTCCTAAGATCTGGTAAGATCCTAAGTTTTTCTTCAAAAGTCCAAGGCCTCCCAACAGCTATAGAGAAAGAACTTAGCCAATTCATTTGACAAGGATCCATAAAAACTTCTTGATTAGGACTAGTCAGTGCTTCATTAACTGTACACTTGGCAGGTACAGCTTTAATATCAATAACATCAATGAATAAAAAGTGGTAACTATAAAGGTACTGATAATTAGCATTCTGTTTGCTATGGCAGCAATACAGCAGGTAATCGCTATTACACAAACAAACAAAAACTAAATAAATAAAACGCACAGTATTTGAAAATGATGAAGCAGGTGTGCAAATTCATTCTAAATAAATTAACACCTCTGTCTTATAGCATGTTTCTGTTTTTGGGTGCCATTCTAGCACCTATCAGAGAACAATTGAGAAGCTAATAAAATTAAACACCTAAAATTAATGAAAAAAATGATTTCAATCCCTTTGCACAAAAAAAACAGGAAGTACCAAAGTTCAGAAAAAACTTTTTTTGCTGTTGCACACCGTTCAGGCAACAAGCTTCAAGTATGGAAATTGTTGCAAAGGTAATTCGGTAAAATGAAACCTTAAAAACCAAAGCAACAGCGAAACCTAGTGCAGCAGGAATCATGAAGGAAATAAGGTGTTCCACTCAAATACTCTGTGTAACTAAGCTTACTGCTTATTAGCTTTGAGTATCGATTTTCAGTGCCACGGAAATCTTGCATAATTACACACGCACTTAATCTCCTTACTAGTGGTTATAAACATGAACTTTGGAATTAGATTGTCAGCTCTACTACTTTCTAATTTTGTCAATTTTACAAGTTATTTAACCACTCTAACTCTCAATCTTTATCTATAAAAGAGGAATAACAATACTCATCTCACAGGATTGTTGAAAGGACAGATGATAACGTATGTAAAGTACTTAAAATAGTACCTGACACACAGGAAGTACCCTGTAACTGTACATCATTATCATCATCATCATTATTATTCAATAGGGAATTATGAGCCTAACTATACATTTTATGTGTGATCCAGCACACATCATTACATCATTACAGTCGATGACATGGACAAACATGATTGCAACTACTACATACAGCATGTACGCTTTTCTCCCCACTCTCAATGTCCCTAATATGTTTTCCTTTGGCAAGTTTCTGTCTTTCTCTTAATCATCAGCTGTTACCACTGAATGGTATTTAAGTTACCCAAGTTTGTTAAATTAATCAGCTTAACTTTATAGTCATTGAAAAATCAACAAATTCCGCCCTCTGGGGCAGTTATTTACTCACTGTCTAGATTTTCTTTTACTTATTTTCATAGTTCTCTGTTTGAGATGTCTAAAGCCACTAGAGAAACACCTGTGGCGAATAAGCGAAAGGCCAGCTGTTAATGACAATATCACTGGGTGTTGCATAAGCAAATAAATTAACAAAGTTTGTTTTTAATGAAACATATCTTTATTAGCTTCATGAACACAAAACACTAAATATTTGCATATGGAAGGGCATATATGTGTATATGCTTTATAGTACATATTAATAAATCTGATCATATTATGTACAAAAGCATAAAAATATGATCTAACACTTTAAGAAACCAAGCAAATTTAATCCTACAGATATTGACATAAACTAGGAAGATAATAAAAGTATAAAAGCATTTTATTTATGTAAAATAGAACTAAAAGTATGTCTATCCTAAGGTCTAAAAATGAAAGTTGAATAATCCAAGACAAAATCTTATGTGAAACATAACACAAACTATTATAGATATTGGATCAAAATTTTCATCTTAATCCAACTGAATATACAACATTGCTAAGAATCACTATTCTAGAAAAGTATAATTTGAATATGAAGATGTAATGTAAATATTAGCAAATTTTAAAAACAACAATGAATCTTTTGGAATTCCACTCATCAAGGAGGGTAGGTTTTCAGATCTAACTAAGAAGTAAAAAGGTAAAGAATAAAATCAGTTTCTTGTGGAAGAGAAACATTAACCATCAGTAGATGGTTAAATAAAGCCTGGCAGCCACAGGCCACTCAGAGTGGGAGTAGGGGCTGCTGCCTTTGTCATACTGTTGGACTTTCCTCTCACCACTCACTTCACCCCATCCCACTATAAAGAAAGCACCATGAGACATACTTTGATACTTGATGTTAATTCATTGCTCTCTACATATTTCACAATTAGTCATTAAGACCCACAAATCAATGAGAATAATTGAAGATGAAAGAGTTAATCTTCCTTAGAAAAAGAAAATCTCCAAAAGCTGCATTTTCGGCATCATAGTATATATATACACTATGATACTCAATAATTATTTGGGAATAGATATGAGAAATTCCTATCTTCTAAATCTCTTCACACAGGTCACCATACTTCCCCAGTGAGAATTAATTGTTCCCATTGCTTTGCAGTTGTTAAGCTCTTCTCACGATCTTACTTGTCCTAAGAAATTAGTTATAGATTATATCAATCTCTCACCTTCATTAGACTTTGAGATTTTGAATATTAAAATTGAGGATCTATAAACTCTCATCGTGACTATTATTTCCTGAGTACTTACTAAAGGTAAGGAAACCACTGTAGAACCATGTTATGTGTATTATTTCATTCCATTCATATAAAAACCTCCCTATTTTACAGAAGAGAAAACCGAGACATTAAAAGGTAAGAAACATCCCGAATAAGTGATGGGGCCAGGACTTCATAAGCTTCTGTCAGATTCTGAAGTTGGTGCTCTTAAACTACTCATGCTACTTTCTTTTTGACTAATCACTGCTTTTTAAATAGTCAGTAATCAATAAATAAATTTATTTGTTTAAATGTGATCGTGTTTGACAGGGTACTTGTTATCTCCTATATCCATAATCGACCTGGGTGAATTTGAGTAGAAATAATTTGCCTGTTTGACAGATCACACAACTAGTTAAAGACCATGGAGCATATTCCTGTGGTAACAGCCTAGCATGTTACAGGGCTCGGACTATTCTAAAGCTCCAGGACCTCCAAGTAAAAAACTGTAGCTCAACTTCATGAGGAAGTTGTGAATAAGCTACAACTTTTCGGATGTTAAAGGTAAATCTAAAAATATGAAAACTGAAAGTGAAAACTTTTAAAAACAAGCATCGGGAGTTAAATAATTATTTTATTATATAATATGTAATATTCAAATAAAATATTAATATTTAAATTTTACATCAAATAAATATATCTGATCTTTAAAATGTAAGTTAAAGAAACATCAATACAAGCATTACTCTAGATCTGTGAATTTGAAACTTTTACATTAACTATCTTTTAAATAAGAAAGTAATAAGACACTGCTATGGAGGCACATAAACCTGGGAGCTCTTATACAAGTTTTCATTAACAAAGTTGCTCAGAATTGAAATAAAAATTGATATTATGTTCCTCCTTTTGGTTTAGTGACACAATATTCAAGATCCTTACAATATGCCAAAGGCAACTTCAGAAATATTTCCCTCTTAATAGAAGATATTATTATAAAACCTACCTTGTGTGGTAAAAATAAGAGGGGTGCTCCAGTCACTCCAGATTCCTGGGCCATCCAGTCTCTTGCCCCTCACTTGAACCTCATATGAAGACCCAGGAAGCACACTGTCTAGTAGCAGAGATGTATCTGAGACAATTTCATCGGTCTGTTAAATAAATATTCCAAGTCAACATGGAACCTTTACCAAAACTGATATCAATAAATTTTAAAGAATTAAGATATTACAAGTAGTTAACTAGCCGCATTGGAATGTTAGCACACTAGTCAAAACCTTTTGTTAAATAGCCCATATAAGTCCAAGAAAAAATATCACAATGACAATCAGCAAATATTTTTAATAAGATGTTAATGGATATTGACCTTTCAAAATGTGGGATATATAACTATGTTGGTGGGAAGCTTCAAGCCACTGCTGAGAACTCCAATGCACAGTGTGGAAAGGGATGTGTTGGGTGAACAGGAAACTAAATGTTCCCAGAGGAAAATGTCAGAGAGGGGGGCATGAATTATTTTAAGAACCTGAGCCTGATGATAAGCTACAGTGATTCAAAATACCATTTTATAAGCAAGAGGGAAAATATCTAAGAGACCTAACTGCATAAAACAATCACTAACTACGAACTGCTTAGCTAATAAATGAAGTTTTCTAGAGATGTATTCCAAAACTACCAAACTCTCTAGGAGCTCAGAATGGAGGAATGTCTCATGCTCCTCAATACACAAGATGGATCCATATATGAGATATTGAGATATATCAAACAATTTTTTCTAAAACTTTATAGAAGATATAAAAATGCTGTTCATATGGTTCTTCCTATGCTGATCTTAAATGAAAACCGGCAGTATGATATTAAATGATAACTGATTCTGCTCTACAAGAAATATGCACATTTAGTATGAGAGCACTTTCTATGGGACTTAGATGGGCCTCAACTTTAGTTGCTTCTCAACTTTTCATTTTATTTACTAAAATATACTTACTTTCTTCATATTTGTTGTAGAATTCTCTGAATATTTCACTTGATATTGAAGTTGAAATGGTACCAAAGTTGAGCTGGACCATGAAACCTTTAATTTACCACTGTCTGTGATTTCCATATGCAAACCTAATGGTGGATCAGGCTTCACTTAAGAAAAATAGAGAACACTTTTAAGTCAAGCAACTTTTATGATAATCATAAAATGAAATCGTTAATTGAATTTTCAGCATACCCTGTTCTTTCAATGACTTAAAAGGTGACCCTATTCCAGGGCTAATTACATGACCAAAATATTGGGCCTACTCTTTGTACCTTATCATAGTAAGTTCATTTCCTTTTCCTTAAGAGACAAAAACTATAAATCAGTAAATGATAATTTGATAAACATGAATTCCTGTTGTTGAAAAGTCTGTTTAACTTTATTTAACCTAGCATTTACCAAACTTATTTAAAGCCTTCCTCAATACACCCACCCACTTGTTATTAGTGGATAAAAATAAAGTATTTTGAAGGGCATTATTTAAAAGATGCATACAGATTTTGTATGCAAAACTTGATGCAAATATACATGTGAATTAATGCAAATTAATGCACACAAAATTCAGAAAATTGCTTAATTTTTAAATACAACAATCCAGGCACACCTACTAAAATAACCTGCAGCATAAATATTTTACATATAATAAACACAGGTTAATAGGCCCTGGCTTGTCATCAGAAATGGGAATGGAGTTTTTCAGCCTGATGGAGTGTTTCTCCTGGCAAAATATTTGAGTTCATATGTATATGCATGTGTTTATGCATGTATATGCATTTGTGTATATAAATGTGTCTATGTGTATAGATTTAACATATAACAAAACTTTTAAACCATTTGTAGAAGCAATGTAATTATCTTATAATAAAGAATTAATTAAATAAATTTATGGTTCATCCCTATAAGGGAAATCTATGCAGCCATTAAAAATCATATTTGAGAGGAACGTTGAAAATGTTTAATATTGTTAGCTTTGGAAGTATGTTAAACAACATCTATACTTGAATTCTTGATTTTTGTTGAAAGTAACAAATAAAAAACACGTATAAATATGTATTAAAATAGGAAAAATGCAAAAATGATAGAAAATAGATAATGCATTTTTATTCATGCATCTGTATCAAGAAATTTCAGTTAACAAGAATTACTGATACACTTATAAATACTCATTACATTGAAACATTTGCTGATTTGAATTTTATTTTCAAAAAATAAAATGGCACATAAATATTTTTCACATTCTATATTTTCAGAAATTTGGATATAGCTTTTCTCTTCTCCTTGAGTCAAAATTAATACAGTTTTTACTTTATGTGACATGTTACAAATTTTAGTTACTTTAAAGAAGGGACAGCTAAACACTAAAGTCAATAAACAACAGATAAAATTCACTGAGTTCCCATGACCAAAAACAAAACAAAATAAAGACATCAAATCATAAAATATAAACTACTATACATTTTTTATCTATATACCAATAAGCTTAATATTAGAAATCTACTACTAATTTTTTCCTGGACATCCTACATACACAGTCCCAGGTAGACTCCCATCGACCAACTAGTTTCTTTCAGAGCAATAATCCTCAAAAGAGTTGGCATTACTCACTCACTCTCCTTTGCATCCCATTCCCTAGTCAACCTACTCTGATCATGTCTTTCTCCTCATCAGTCCATGGAAACTGTTCTTATCAAGGTCACTACCCTTTGCCAAACCCAATGTCAATAGTCTGATTTATTTTACCTCACCTCTCAGCAGCATCCCACATAGCTGCTCAGTATGAGAAGAAAAAAAAGCTTTAATACTTTTTACACTTGGCTTCCAGACCACCACACTCTTATTTCTTATGTCTCTCAGTTCATTGCCTCAGTCTTTCTCTCACAGAACTCTACATGGGTGATCTATATAATTATTCATCTCTTGTGAACTCTAGACTCAGGCATTCAACTGTCTACTCAACTTTACTTGGGTTTCTAGTAAGCATGTCAGACATAATGTGTCACACACCTAATCCTCCCCCAAATTCCCCGTCTCAGTATTTGGTACCACCATTCACTGGCACACTCAGGTCCAAGCCTAAGTGTTATCCTTGATTCCTCTCTGTCCATCATACTCCATACCCAATCAACTGGAAAGCGCCATCTCCCAAGTAGAGCCAATTCTGATCATAATTTCACTTCTCCCTTGGTTAAGTCCTAAATTAGCTGGACAATTCCAACCTCCATTCTGAGCCCTCTACTTCCACTCTTTCAACTATCTTTCCCCCTTCTCCATCAATTTCTTCTGCACTTGCAGAGTAAATATGAAATGTGTACAAATACACACACACACACACACATGTGTGTGTGTGCATATTCACCTGATCATATAACTCTCCTGGTTCAAACACTTCCATTATATCTAGAATAAAAGCCAAACTCTGTAACAATGGCCTATGATACGATCTGGACACAGATAACTCTGAACACATATAGAAATACTCTCCTACTTCATTCACTGTAAACACAAGGGTCTTCTCTTGGTTCCTCCAACAACCAAGCTTAAGGACATGATGAATGCTATTCTTCCTGCTTGTAGCACCTTTTAATCTGAATTTTTGCGTGATTATCTCTTCTTCATTCAGCTCAAATGCTATCTCCTAAAAGAGGTTTTCTGTGACCTTTATAGCTGAAATAATAACCCCCACCATTAACACTCTCCATCACACCACTTGTCTTATTTCTTTTATGGCACTTACAATTTTTGGATTTTATCATATACCCAACTATAAGGAAAAAATTTCCCCAAAATTGTCCCTGAAGAAAGACAGAATTTTTAAAAAAGTTTTTATAAAGCCTATCATTGTACTTTCTCTTCATTTTTTATAAAAAATCCAATTCAATATTGGTTCCAAATGCTTCTGAAAATCACCTGATAAGATTTTAAAACAAGATAATAATGATATTTAATACACATTTTGTATCATTTCTTTCCAAAGGTTTAACTTCACAACTGAATTGCTTGAATGTCATTGTAATTATGTTGTGAAGATTATAAATTTACCACAAGAGGACAAATTATTTGAAAGTCCTAATGTTAAAATATGATGTCATATGCAAATGCCAAAAGTGCTATGCTCCTAGTAACTTAGAAAGACATAAAAGAGAAATCATGTGGAAAATTGTGTCAGAAACCTGGAAACATGGCTCTAGAGATGTCAAAAGCAATGATGCAAAGATGCATGTAATGAGTTTATGTATAATTACTTCAGAAATAAAAGTGAAACATAGTAAAAAACTGTTAAATTATCTTCTATATGTAATATAGAATTTAACATATGTACACAAAACTGAATAAGTTAAATACTTTAATATTTACTCATAGTAGTAACATTTGTAGTTATATATTCAAGTTGATCAAAAGAAACTTGACTTTTGCACTAAAAATATGGGTGTTACCTATTATTTGAGTTTTTCTTGTGTTCAGATTTGTATAGCATATTGCCCCTTGTTTATTTTTTTTTTTATCTCTGCCCACTATTATTTGTCCCTGTTCACTGGCCACTGTTTCCTCAGCAACTAAATCATGAGCCTCCAAGAAACATTGAAGAAATAAATTCAGGCAAAAAAAAAAAAAAGCTTCTAATTTTTTCGTAAATAGTTATCCAAAATGTGAAAAAGTAATGACCCAAAAATACATATCCATTAGATAGACCCAGGATTTAAATAAAATAAACTGTTTACAAGACAGAATTTAAGTTATAATTGCAGAGATAATGATTCTACAGTTAAATCATTCCAGAAGCTGCTCAAAACACACCCTATTTACCATAATTACAGCATTGGTCAAAGTGAGATAAGCTAGCGACAAATTTTGTAAGTAATCTTTAACCTGTTTGTATAAATGATGCTTAGATCTATTATCTTTCTTATGCACAACTTACCAATATTTATGGGCTGAAAGGACATTAGAGGTGACTGAAAAACTACTCCACCATATGTGATTCTCAAATATATAAAAAGAGTGTAGTTGAGTTTGGCTGTTGGCACAGGTACACGACATTCACAACATTCATGAACAGTGCAGTTGCACTGAACAAGCTGAAAACTGCCTTTCTGGGGGACCAGGGGTGACTCTTCTAATATTTCAGGCCTATATGAAAAAAAGAAGAGTTAAATATTAACATAGAAATAAAGATACTAGATATATTTAAAATGTAGGACACAAAATTCAAATTGACATAAGCTATTCTGGACACCTAGCTTAAAGGGCGTCTGGCAAAAAAGATACATTATATCAGGGAAACAAAGATAGGAGTTAAAGCAGGTTAGCCATCAGAAATAATATAAGCAAGAAGATAGTGAAGCAACAGGGAAATACTAAAAAGAAATAAAAAATGCTGTCCTAAAAACCTATATCCAGAGAAAATATGTTTTAAAATAAACATGAAATAAAGGCATTTTCCAGAGATACCAAAACTGAAAGAACTCATCACTATGAGACATGCATTATACAAAAAGAAAATGATAGCTGATGGCAGTCTATTTCCATATAAAGAAACAAAATTTATCTAAGAGACGAAATATTTATTTACTGTTTAAGGCAAAAATAATAAGCATGTAGCATAGGATTCATAGCACAGGTAGAAGTAAAATGTAGGACATTAGCACCCAGTGTGGGAAGGGGAGAGATATGTAAGTGTGCAGTGAAGTGGTGTAATACCACTTAGAAGTATAATAGCAGGCTATAATAAGTTAAAGACCTATATCATAAATTCTAGAGCAACCACTAAAATTAAACAAAAAGTTTTAGCTAATAAACTGCAATAATCAAGCCAATGGACTATATTAATGTAAAAATAGAAAAATAGATTACGGAACAGAATACAGACTGACACCTATATGGACAACCAATTTTCTACAAAGGTTCAAAATCAATTCTGTGGAGAAAAGGGTAGATTCCTTAATAAATTGTGCGTGAACAATAAGATATCTATATGCCAGGGAAAAAACACAACTGCCAATCTATACTTCATACCAGATTCAAAAATTAATTCAGAATGGATCATCAATTTGAATTTAAAACCTAAAACTATAAGATTTCTAGAAGAGAACATGGGGAAAAAAATTGTGACCTTGGGTTAGGTGCAACACCATGATCTATAAAGATAAAAGAACGAATTGATAAATTAGACTTTTATCATGTTTAAAAACTTGTTTTTCAAAAGATACCATGATATATAACAAAAAGATAAGCCATAGATTGATAGAATGTTTGCCAATAATCTATCTGATAAAGCACTTGTATCCAGAAAATATAAAGAACTCTTAAAGCTCAATAACACTAAAATAAACAATCCAATTTAAAAAAAAATAGGAAATATTTCAAAAGTCACTTTACTATAGAAGATATAAGAATGAAAATAAGCATGTATGTGGTCAAGAAATGGAAAAAACTGAAGTGCCCTTCAATAGATGATTTGGT
Source organism: Cynopterus sphinx (assembly GCA_030015415.1). Lineage (NCBI taxonomy): Eukaryota > Metazoa > Chordata > Mammalia > Chiroptera > Pteropodidae > Cynopterus > Cynopterus sphinx. The sequence continues at coordinate 86,468,579 of CM057387.1, forward strand.
AAAAAAAAGATGTGGTACATATACACAATGGAATATTAGCCATAAGAAAAGATGAAATTGGCAACAATATGGATGGATCTTCTTGAGAACATTATGCTAAGCAAAATAAGTCAGAAAAAGTTGAGAACCATATGATTTCATTCATGTGTGAGATATAAACCTGAAAGCAGCAAACAAATGAGACAAACAAACAAAACTCATACAACAGTTTGATGGTTGCCAGAGGAAAAGGGGAGATGTGGGAGGTAAAAAAGAGTAAAGGGGTTCAAATATATGGTAGTGGAATGAAATTTAACTTTGAGTAGGGAACACACAATGCAATGATGTATTATAGAATTTTACACTTGAAACCTATGTAATTTTATTAATCATTGTCACTCTTGTGAATTTAATTAAAAAAAAAAAAGTCCAACATCATTAGTCATTCATGAAATTCAAATTAAAACCACAATAAGATACACTATCTGCATATTAAATGGCTAAAATTAAAAAGGTTAATCATACCAAATATTGAACAAGGATGTGGAAGAATTGGAATTCTAATACAATGCTGATGGGAAAGAAAAATGATACAGTCTTCGATTAACAGTTTGTTAATTTCTTAAGTTGTTAAACATATACCTACCACCTTCAATGCCCAGGTTTTCATCCAAAAAATAAAAGCATATGTTTTTACAGAGATTTGTATACAAACCAGTACAAAAGTTATTGCACCTTAATCTGTAATATCCAAACACTAAACAATTCAAATGTCTATCAACAGATGAATGAGTGAACAAATTGAGATATATCCATATAGTGGAATGCTACTCAGCAAGTAAAAGAAGATACACACAACATGAATGAATCTCAAAATAATCATGCCATGTGAAAGCATTTATGTAAAATTCTAGAAAATGCAAAGTAACCTGTAGTGACAGAAAGCAGGTCAGACCTTTTCCGAGGACAGTGGGGGCTCTGGGGTGGTGGTGGCAGGGTACCACAAGTAGAGGCAGAGGGTGAGACTATAAAGGGATAGGAAGAAATTTTGTGATCAACAATATACTCATTTTCTTGATGATGGTGGTAATTTTATGAGTGATTTCATATATTAAAACCTATCAAGTTTGTACCTTAAATACGTACAGTTTATCATGTATTAATTATTTCTCAATAAAGTTATTTACAAAAAAATCCAGGAAAAGAAATTTAAGCAATATTTTGTCAATAACTGTACCTACAACTGAATGAGTTAATCTTAAAAAATAATGAAAATTAGTTAACTAAAGGCATGAAGGAAAATAGCATGCAACCAAGACACAGAGAGTTGTTATTCCTGATTTATTAGTTTTATCTTTTTTTAATCTGCTTGGTCTCCTAAGTCTAAGCCTTACTGTAAATGAGAAGACTTTGGGGTGGGAGTTGAGGTTGGGGAAGGGATATCAATGCCTCAACTTCCCGTCTTGTTTGAGCTACCCCCATTCTGTCCATAAACTGCTATTGCCTTCTATCCACACCTCTCCATGCATTTAAAAGAACTTAGGAATAGGGAGAGAGTATTGATATTTAGGCATGATCACTGCCTTTAGAAATCTTGTAGTCCTTTGGGGAGAAAAAACTCTAAGTGATAAACATACTAATTAAAAATTCAGTGTGTAGGAAGTGTTGTTTTAGAAATTGTGCTAATTAGCCTATATGTGAGCATTCAGATAAAAACACAATGTGAAATAAATGGACCCTAATCTTTCCACACACATCCCCTAGTACTAAATGTTTTGAATTATAACACATTTTTATAACTTCTCATAGACAGTGTTAATTTAGTCCTAAAAAATCCATCAGGAAATGACACTGACAGACATTTTTTTAAAATGTCTATAACAGCTGAGGTAGTCTCCCATTCAAGTACTAATCAAGCCTGACCCTGCATAGCTTCTAATATCAGACAAGACTGAGCATGTTCAGGATGACATGGCTGTAGACTACAGACAGACCTTTTAATGTGCAAAGCAGTCTGCTAAGCTCTGTGTCAGGGATAATATTGTTGTAAAAAGCCTACTAGATGAACTCTGAGACTTAAAGTTAAGTTTTTCTGTTTGCTTATGAGCTATAAGACCATAGACATGTTAGGGCATTTTGTGAGCCTTGGTTTCCTTAATCAGGAAATCAGAGAAAATGCCTGCACCATCTATCTCCACAAGGCTGTTGTGAATATCAAAGACAATTACGTAAAAGTATTTTTCCCATCAAATATTTTTTAAACAGGGGTAGAATAACTTAGCACTTTCAATTTTATCTACATCTTTAAACAAAGCCAATAAAATGCAATTTTAAGCAATATCCATGCCTCGTAAGTGTTTTTTAAATATTAAAATAAAAGCTTTTATCAAAAGTATAGAAAAAAATGAATAAATTGTGGTATTTTTATGTCAGATGCTTTGACAGAAGAACTACCATCTTTAAGGCAAAAATAGAACTAAACAGATAAAAAGATATATTCTTGACAAATGTGTTTTAAAGGATATGAAATTCTAGTGATATTATTTCTTCTTAAGACAAAAAGAAATTGCAATTACACTGTTTCAATTTTGATGGTCTTACCAATGGCATCCTTTTCTAAATGCAGTGGATAATTACAGAATAGGTCTGATTACTGATTCGATTAACATTTCACTGTTGTGTATTCTATTTATCCCATCTTCATTTTTTATTTTATTATACACCAAGCAAATAAAATATATAGCATATATTCATAATAACCATATATAATGACTACATATGATCTATATTACATAATTCATAATTTGTTTTTTTAATGCATTTCCATTCAGAAATTTCCCAAACCATCACAACAGATAACCCCATGAAACTCTGAGAATCAATCTAAAACTAATTTTCAGATGTTCTAAGCAGGAGTCAAGAAACTATAGACCACAAGCCAAATCTACCTGTTTTTGTACAGCCTGCGAGCTGAGAATAGTTTCTTATATTTTCAAATGGTTTTTGAAAAGAAAACAGAAAGGAAGAATGTTCTGTGATACATGGAAATTACATGAAATTCAAATTTTAGCATTCATAATTATAATCATGCTCATTCATTTACGTATTAACTATGGCAACAAGGTTATAACAGAAAAAATATGGACTGCAAAATCCAAAATATTTACTACCTGGTCCTATAAGAAAAAATGTTTCAATCCCAGCTATAGGCAAAAACATTTTGTACTCCCTACTGGTAGGTACTTGATGCACAAAAGACACAAACATATAGAAACCACATTAAACATATCATCAAATTCTATTATACAACATATTTACAGTTTATATGAAACACCTTAAGAAGCATTATTTAATAAAATTTTTCAAACCACCTTATGAGGGAACTAATATCACCTACTTTATTGTTAAGAAATTGAGGTTCAGTGAGAAGGTAGACCCAAAACTCATCTGAAGTCTTGCGCTTCCATGTTCAGTGCTCATTTCATTACATCCAAAATGCCTTATTATCACAAGATAAATTTCACTGTCATCACTGTCATTTTATTAAGGAGATTAATGAAAATAGTAGTGGCCACAACTAAAGAATCCTTTATCTGAGTCTTGTTACTATATCTATAAATCAGAACATTAGAAAATTATAGAATTATTTCAAATAATTTTTTCCTTGAGAAAAAAATTAGATTTTTCATATTTATGAGAGCAGAAGTTTTTCCAAGTTTGTGTGAAACCTGGAATACACCAGCCTTGTTACCTGCCAGCCAACACAAGGACTTCTTTTACCTTCTAAAGGACTTTTAAAAGTTTTAAATATTTATGAACATCAAATAATACTCTAAAAAATTGATAATTTTAAATTATAAGGATTAAAATGATCAAAATTTTTTAAAAAGAGATACATTGGCTTAAAATAACCAAAACTTAAAAATTTCTAAAATTCTTGAAAAATTTTTATGCAGAAATATATAATACGGCTTGCCAACACACACACACACACACACACACACACACACACACACACACACTCCGTGCCGCTATTTATTTAATCTCTCTATATATTTGAGTAAACTTTACTTGAAAGCAAAAATAGTAAACAAAACATTTGTCAAATAAATTTTAAATTTAGATTCTTTGTAAATTTCACTCTGCTCAATTTTTATATTTAGAAGTTAGAATTGTATGTAGTTAGTATTGAAATTTCATTTTTGATAGACACAGTGGCTTATAAAAAGCACATTTATCTTCTGATATTTGGTCAAATTACTTGTTCTCTGAAAATTTTCCTATGAATATATTTAAACTTCTCTAAGCAGAGATTTATACTAAATTATTATAGGAATAACACCAAAAGAGTGCTCAGATTTCTGATTGTGACATAAACCAAGAGCAAAACATAGTGGATAAACCAATTAACAGCAATTAAAAAATTTAGTATAGCTTTGTATATTATTTAATCAAGTCATTTATTTTAAATCTCAGAACTGTAATCCATATGTTACCCAAAATATCCACTTTGCCAATCCCAAATAACTTCAAAGACCAGTTTTATCATAAGAATGACCTGAAGCCTTGTTTTAAAATAGATTCCTAGACCTTCCATGAAGAATTCAGTAGGTCTTGGAATCTGTTTTTAATAAATGTCATTGATCGATGGTTCTCAAAGTCTAGTCCTCAAACCAGTAACATCAGCATTTCCTGGAACTTGACAGAAATGCACATTATCAGCTCCACCCCAGATCTCGAGAATCAGGTCCAGGTGAGAAGTATTGACCTAGGTAAATTTTATCAAGGAGACAAGTTTAAGAAGCATTTTCTAAAATACAACATATTCTCAGATGTAATATACTATCACACAAATAGAAAACCAACAGACATGAGAGAAAGAAGAAAAAATGAGGAAAAGAGGAATGAAATGAAAACAAATGGACCTTAATGTAAATCAAGTTAATAATATGACCACATGAAGCAGAAGGGAAGGAAATCCTAATTAACTCTGGAACATAGTATTTTGACCATGTAATTGTTAGCTTTAGAAAAGACAAAATAAGTCTAAACAAATATTATACTCTAGTTAATATATTTGTTTTTCACAGTAATATGGGTTAGCAATTTCAAAACTATGTGTATTCTAGGACTGAGCAAATAGGTGATATATTGGAGGAAAGAAAAGCCAGGTTTCTCACTTCTGGAGAAAGGAGGAGAGGGGAAGGGAGGGGAGAGGAGAACTGATGAAAGAAAAAAGGAAAGAAAAGAAAATAAGGAGGCTAGAATAGATCCTATGCTTTTGGACTAAAATGGGAGATATTAGTATGAACACATGCTTTTAATATATGTATATACAGAGAGATTGAGATATCAAGATTTATGTATATTATATATACAAATCATACATGTATGGCATATGGACATATGTTTAACTTGCTCTGCGGCTGAGAGGGCATAGAAATAATGCAACCCAAGTAATAACTAGCATCTAGCTCCCAGATGCTACTTTGTAAATATTATTCTCCAATAAAAAGGAATCAGGGCTCCTTGGACAAATTGCTGATTCCAGTGCTATAGCAGAAATATAAAATCAACCTGAAACATCTTGCAGTGCTAGAAAATAAAGAAGCCCTAAAAAAAGAAAAAAAAGAAAGATGGGGATACATCAAAAGGGTCCAGCAGGAATAATTTCTCACTGGCCAAATTTGATACAATTTGAGAAAATAGCAACTGTATCTAGCCCATAAAATAAAATAAGAATCCATGAGCCCATTTTGATAGGAAGGAAGGAAGAGAGGGAGGGAGGGAGGGAAAGAGAGAGGAGGAAAGGAGGAAAGAAAGAAGGAGGGAAAGAGAATGGAAGGTGTACTTCTCACAGCCCTTAGCACTGTGACCTGCACACACTAAATACTTCTTGACTGAATAACACTATTCCTAAAATGTACCAACTAATATTGAGCACTTTTGTTTACTTTACAAGTAATACATGTTTAGTCTCTAAAATTTTAGTTGTTTTTATATTATCAATTTCTCTCCTCATCATATTCATGTTTTCCTTTATATCCTTGAGCATGTGATTAATTAATAAATACTGTCCCTGCCTGCAATTTCTAACATCTCTGTCATTTCTGCGGTTGTTTCTATTGACTGATTTTCTTTCTTCTCCAGGTTATAGGTTACGTTTTCCTGTTCCTTCATATATGTAGTATCTTTTGTTGGATGCCAGACATAGAAAATATTACATTTTTTGAGTGCTAGACTGTGTTGTTTTCCTTTGAAGAATAGTAAACTTTTTTCTGGCAGTCAGTTAAGTAACAGGCACCAGTCTGAAACTTTTTAAGCATCTTTTTAAAGTTATTTTGGGGATAGTATAGTACAGCCTTGACTCTAGGGCTAATTGGCCCCACTTGTAAAGTATGGTTCTTATGGGGTTTCCATTGAATGTTTCTGATGTTTAACAAGGTCTCTCCAATCTGCTTGATGGAGACTTTTATTCCTGGCCCTGTGTGACTTCTGGGAATTGTTTAGCTTACAGCTCCTGTTAATTGCTCTCTTCCTAGAAGTTTTTCTTATCCAACATCGTGCATAGATTGGTATTCAGCCAAAGAGTCCAGGAAATGCCCTTAATAATTTCTGTGTACTTCATTGCTTTAATTACTCTGCCCCAGGAATTTAAGCCCCCTTATATATACTCTCTGAACTTTTATCTATATCTCCTTGATTCAGCAATATTTCTGGCATCTGCTTGAGTACCCAACCTTGTGCCATGTTTTGGAAATCACCTCTAGTCCTGAAAGCCTGAGTAATAGAGGACTCATTGTATTTCTTTCCGTCAGAAATCACAGCTCTGTTCTATCATTGCCCAATATCTGAAAATAGATGCGTCCTACATTGTATCAAGTTTTCCAGTTGTTTATGACAGAAGAGCAATCTCAGATCTTATTATTTCCCCATGGCCAGAGGTCACTTTTGTTTGACTTTTTGTATTAATTTCTGAAGATATGATGTATTTACACAGTCTAAAACTTAATTTTTTTTTAAAAAAAAAAGGGAGTAGTGAAATGGGGTAATTACTTGATGAAAATGTGTGATCAAAGAAAACTACGTTTTTAAATGGGAGTTATTAAATAGGAGTCTATCAGCTGAGAGAAAATCTTAAGGATGCAGGAAAGAAAAGGGATCATTACAAGAACAAAGTCTTTGAGTAGGCAACAGGTGATGAGGATCAACACCCATGAGAAAGGGTTCACTTTAGACTGGAACACAAAGACTTCATCCAAATTAAAAAAGAAAAGAAAATTGCATGGCATTGACACAAGCAAGCTGGTAGATTTTGGTGAGAAAAGTAACCATAAGACTTCCTCCAGCTCCTTTTCTCTTTGTGAAAATCAAAAGCAAGGTCATCAATAATTCTCTCTGGTGCTCTCTAAAGAAAGCTCGCTGCAATGTTATAAGATGCCTTTATAAGGAAATCCACATGGCAAGGAACCGAAGGAGGCCTCGGGTTGTTGCCAAGAGGAACAGACATCTTCAGTCTGATGACCTATGAGGAATGGAAGCCCAAGAACTGAGCTTGGAAACAGATTCTCCTGAAGTTGAACCTTGAAATAACTGCAGACCTAGCTGACACCTTCATTGCAACCTTGTGCCAGACCTTGAAAATGATGTCCCCAGCTAAGCTGCACCTAAATTCTTGACCCACAGAAACTGAGAGGTGATACATGTTTGTTGTTTTAAGCCACTAAACACTGTAATTTATTACATACCAAAGATAGCCAAGGCACATATTGGTACCTGGAAGTGGGATGCTGCCATAATAAATACCTGAAAACGTGAAAGTGGCTTTGCAGCCAGACAATGGACAGAGGCTAGAAGGATTTAGAGAAGCACAATAGAGAAAGCCTAAATTGTCTTGAACAGATTATTAGTAGAATCTGGATTATAAGGGCACCGCCAATGAAGGAACAAAAGGAAGTGAGGAACATGTTATTAGAGACTGGAGGAAAGGGGATCTTTCTTATGTAGTGGCAGAAAGCTAATTAACACATCCACAGTCACTGGACAGCATAGACTGTGCCTACTGAAATGGGTGATCTACTTCAAAAGATTTCCCTGCAGGTGTAGAAGTTGTCTTTTGGTTTCTTCTTGCTGCAAGAGGAGGGACATACCTTGAGGAAAGGGTTATTAAACAAAGGAATCAGAACTTAAGAGCTGTGAAATGCCCAGCCTCTCCAGATGGCAAAGGATGTTAAAATTTAAAAATGGCTTCTACCACCTTTTGCCTGCCAATACTTGGTGTAAAGAAGTATCCTTCATCCCCACTTTACACAACTTTGGATACTACTAATAAAGGTACTGCAACTGAGGTGAACATGAGTAATTGGGCCTTGTGACATAAGAAGGCAAGGTTATTTGAGGAAAATATGCCCAGGTTACCAATAATCCTGAAAATGATGGATGTATATATAAATGCAATCTTATACATCTGACAAGTGTTTCATACAAGAAACTCCTTATAATTATTGAAGACTACACACCAATCAGGAAAACACCTATACTGTGATATTTCTGAGTAGTTCTAAACAGGTTACATGTCTGTCGTCATTAAGAGAACTATTTATATTATTGTAAGGAACATCAAAATGGCCCAGTTGTACCAAAATAAAAGAGAAAAAAAGGGCTTTTACGCCAAGATCAAAGAGAAGGCAGAGAAGGGCTTATCTCTAAAAGCTCTGTAGGCTTTTATCTAATGGAGTGAACCTCAATAGGATTCATGGGAGGCTGTGTGATCTTGGAGAATTACAGCAGAAACACTGATAGCTTATACTGAAAGGACACAAAATGAAACAATGCCATTGAACTCCCAAAATTGTGCTGATCAGAAGCATGCTAAGAAAACTATTCAGCTGCAGAGATGTATACCCTTTCATGAAAAAGGGAGTGTGATGCAGAAGGCAGAACCAGGTGCCCAGAGGAAAAATCCAAGAAACATGGAGAATTACTCCTGAGGTTCAGGTAATAGAAGGAGTAAGCCTAACATGAGAGGGAGTGGGAGAGGTGGTCAAAGAGTGGGATCCTAGAAACTGAGATTATCGAAACATGCTATCAGTAACGACAAGGTCTAGAGTATGTCCATGAGCATGGGTGAACTAGGTGGGGTGAAAAAAAAATAGTGAAAATAAAGCATTTAAGAAATTGATCATCCATGTGGATATTGAAATCACCAATGTTGACAAAAAATAATAGTGAAGAGACAAAGTAAACTAGGTGTTACCAGTTACAAAAATCCAGACTCCCTAGATGACTTTGGTTTGTTCAGTCACATTGATTTCTCATCATTCCCCACCTTCCCAACCCATCTACACAACTTTTCAAGTCTTTAAATGTTTATATGTGACTACAGGCCTTTGCAAATGCTCTTCACTCTATCTGGCTCATTCTTCTGTGCCCCTCATAATCTAGGCAGATACTTCTAGTATATGATCCACAAGCCCCTGTTTTTACTATATCACAGTATTTTCAAACTCTGTTGTTCTGTTTTTTGTCTTTACCATGAACTCCAGAAGGGCAAGGGCTGAGTCTCAGTCATTTACCATTGTTCCCCACACTCGACTCAGTGCCTGGTATACACAGTAGGTACCTCATGAAGGAAAAAGAGGATTTCTTTCTTAGGTCTAAGATGAAATGTCTAAAGCAGTTCCAAAATAGTGCATTTCTATGGTATCTCTCCTTTCGGTCCTCTGACAAACAATATCAGAGCCCAAATAATGCTTCCTTTTAAGGGACATATTTATAGGGCTTTAAATCCCTTATAAACATTAGAGCTTAGTTCCTTTTTAAAAATATAATTATTTAGAAATATAAGCATTTGAACAATATCCCTTTGGAATTCCCTAATGTTCAGAGAAGGTAATTTTGATTAAAAACTTTTCTATAGCAACCACCATTATAGATATCTCATCCCTGGAGTTCTCATTAGTTATGCTGGCCAGCTCTTCATCCTCATTCGGACTCTTTTTCAAATTACTGGGAGACATAGTGCCCAAAGATATGCACAAAAATAGAATTCAAGCAGAAATAGCATGTGACAATTGCAAAATATACATGTTAACCAAATTAACCAAATTGTACCAAGGATAGAAAAATTAATGTGGAGAGGGGAGAAAGAGACTATTTCTCAAATTGCATGCACTTATGACAGGTTTTCCTGAAGTAATAGTCTTATAACCCAAGTTCAAAGGGAAGAACAGGTCAAAAGAATCTACTAAATTCATCATATCAATAAGTTCAAAAACCTAGTTAATTTATTATAATTTTCTAATTTTTCTAGGTTCTACCATTTAGGTAAGTAGACCAATGAAGACTCAGCTGACTAAAGTTAAAGGTTTCATTCAGCTGTGGCTAAGTTAATGTGCAATTCTGTAATGCTCTGATATAGCATACCATTTTCACAAAGTGCAGACTTCAAGACATAACTACAGTCTATACGTAATAAAGCTGAAATCCTTAACAAATGGTCATAGAGCTTTAAAACTGAGCAGATTGCCCTAGCCTGCTGATAATATTTGAAATTCCCTCAAATAGACATCCATTGAACTTTTGATCATCATCCAAACTATTTAGGTCATGGTAGAAATGTACTACATTGCAAATCTATTTCACTCAATAAAGCAGGAAACTTTCTGCTCCAAACTTCAAATATTTCTTCATCTACCACAGCGATTCCTTTTTTCTCTCAATTGAAGTTGATGTGAGCCTCTGTCAGTTTAAGACTAACTCTCTATCTGTGCTCTTTCTTTGGAACTTGCCTATTCAACTATTCCCTCTCTACCACATTTCTTCAATAGGTCTTCATCTATCATATTTTCAACTATTTTCTCCATACTTGGTCATTTTCCGTAGACTAGAACCAAGCTCATTCTTCCCCATCCTTTAACTGTCCACCCTTGGCCCTACATTACCTGTATTCCTCTACCTTCCCTACCTTACAACCTCAGCTAAGCTTTCTGGACCTCTAGAGATTTATAGTTCAGTCACTTCTGATTATAAATATTTATCTAGGCTTTTTGGCTACCCAGCGTCTGAATAGAAAATCTATCATTTTGTAATACTGAAACACTAGCAGCTAGGGCACATTTGCACCAATCAGTTACTCCCACTTGGGACGCTGGCTTTAATGAGAAATGCACAAAGAAGCAGGGAGTAGCAGGAGCTTCTAGATTCATCAGTGGTGGCATCTATTGATGAGCCTTCAGATGTGGAAATTATGATCACAGAGACATTCAATGTCCAGATGTTATAGCAATAGCACCCTATCTGGGCTACCACCAGGGTAACTTAAGATCTAGTTCAACATAAGTTATAAATATTAACTACAGCCTGATATTGAGTACAAAAATGAAGATGATGTCAGTTAAGCACATTGTCTTCCTTTTGTGTATATATTAACTGTATTTTGTATACCTGATATACAAAATGTTTGCATATATTAACATGTTTTTATCTGTACATATCATTTGTATATTTGCATATGTTAACTAATTTTCTCTCAATCTCCTCCTCCTTATTAATTTCCATAAAGATTTTTGGTGGTATTAATTTTACAACTTATTATTTAGTTTCCAGAATACTCATTCAGGTGTGCCAAGTGTAAGGAGCTATGTTAATATTGTTCAGATCATTATCATAAATGTTGTCCAGAAATGGATACAATGACAACTGGCACACAGCAGCTCATTTTCGTATCTCCTTTTGTTCAAAGCATGGCTGCATCTTTTAAGTGAAAGCATGAAGCTATAGGGAAGTCGTAGATCAAGTATGTGATGTGTAAAAGGCATGTATGGATGCTAAGTAGCCAAAAGGGTGAATTATGCTGTTGATTAAGTTCTTGTCTCTCAGCTTTGAGAGACATGCTGCTATTGAAACTCTGCAAACTTCCTGAATTCCTGTTAAATTCTACCTATAAGGGGCACTAGAAGACTATGAGGCTGATGGAGAAACAAGGGAGTTGATCCTAAATGTTTGTTTAGTTGTGTTTTTGTCTTTACATTAGTTTCAGGCATACAGCATAGAGGTCAGACATTTATATAATTTACAAAATGATCCCCCTGATTACTCCAGTACCGACTTGGCACTATACGTAGCCATTATAGTATTAGATCCTAAATGTTCTGCTTCCTATTCATCACTGTAGCAAAGGCTTTTCGCCTGGATAGCTATAGTTGGTTGCAGTATCCAGGGTCTTTTTGGTTTTCTTCCCACATTTCCAGAACCAACCACAGTATGCCTCCTCTGACCCCACAACCCAAGGCCTCTGGTATCCTCTCTTCAAATACATGCATTCCAGCTCTGCAGAATTGCTTCATCAAGTGCCTGAAGAACCAATACAAACTCTCCAGAAATCAGCTCTTCAGACCCTTCTTCAAGCTTCCCTTTGTTCTGGCTAACTCTCTTTCCACTCTCTGAACAAGCTCTGGCCAGTCTCCATTACTTCCACATTGTCAAATTAATAGATATTAGTCAGACCTTATTCTTTTCTAACAAAATTAACCACTCACTAGGCCCACCTTTAGACAATATTATTTTTTTATCAATAATTTTGGCTCATTATATTTCTGGAGGGTAAACTGACAAATGTTTTAGAAAGCATTTTAGCAATATTGATTCAATAAATAATTTTTAAGCATTTCTGAGAATATTTCCAGTTAGTTAATTTCTAGAGTTAGGAATGCTATTAAGCATGTTAAGTGTGTGTGTGTACATTTAGTAAATGGTAGAGACAGGCATTCTGACTCAAGTTTCCAGCTAATGCTGACCTACTTCTTAATACCACCCACCTACATATTTTAGCTCTTATTTATTCCTAAAGATACAACTCAGCTAGCTACCTTCTTCCTTAGGAAAACTTTGCACCTCTCTTCTCTTTCCAGCTCTACTAGATATCCCCATCTAAGGCTTCCTCGCCAATCTCGTCGTCCCATATGTCTACCAAATACATATCAATAACCACTAAAACTGCAGCTCTGTACATACCTGTCCCAGGTGGCTGTGAGCACCTCAAGGGCAGAAATCAAAACTACTAATTTTTTGACAGTTTAAAATTTCTTTTTAAATTGTTTTTATTATGGTAAAATATACATAACATAAAATTTACTGTTTTCAGTGTACAGTTCAGTGACATTAAATACATTCATCATCCAACTTCAGAACTTTTTTCATCTTCTCAGAATGAAACTCTGTACACATTTAAGAACTTCCCATTAGCCCTCCTAGTCCCTGGCAACCACCACTTTGCTTTCTGTCTCTATTCATCTTTATATGGAAAGTTTCTAGCACATCATCTCATAATGGTATGACCTAACTAACTGAAGGAGGTGAGTCTCTTTCTCCTTAAGCATCAAATAAAAGAACAAATGAGAAAGAGTTTTAAAAAGTTAAAATCCACATAGAAATGGTATACATTATCACTGGAGTTATTGAAAAACTTGTATACTGTATTAAATGTTAGAATTATAATTGTATGGCTATTCAAAACCATCATCTTGGATCTCTATCCAGTACAAATAAATATTAATCATCTATACTTTTAAGATAATAAAAAAATCAAATATGAGAAAAATATCTACCTGAAAGAGAAATAGAAAACAAATTTTCCCCTCTTTACTCAAACATCTAAGACCGCTGAATTGAGTTCACATTTTTTTAGAATATATGCCCAGTCATATCTGCAATGTCTTGCTGCCTGAAGCAACAGGAGAAAAGAGGAAATCTAATGGAAAAGAAGATTGTATAAATTTAGCTCTGTTTATATATATATAAACAACCTCCTAAAAATTTAAAGAGATATCAAAGGAAATGTAGGGATAGGAAAGGTTTCACAACACACTTCTGTATATGAAAGCTCTTGCGTTAAAAAAAAAAAAAATGTGTCATAGAAATGTCCAAATTAATTTATTTGGTACTTACAGAAGATATAAAAGATGGACCTTAAGGTCATAATTCTTGACAGAATTCTTAAATAATGACTCCATGTAACAGATGAATAATTTCAAGTCCTCTTTCATCCAGCACTGTATGTTCCAGTTTGCCCCTGAATTAAAAATAAGCTACATTAAATCTAAAAAACATTCTGAACAACTCAGTGAAAGAGAAGAGCTAAATTAAATTTACCAGTGTTCTGATATAACTTCCATTGCCCATTCTAATAGAAAAAAAACAGGTTCTACCTAGTGATATGTGTTTGCCCAAGTCATTCAGTCCCTTTGGCCTTCAGCTTCCTTTTTGTAAAGTAAGAGAATGCAATTCAATTATTGTTTCTCAAACTTTTTTATCCTGAACCACTTAAGCAGGACAAATCTTCAAGACTCATGTAGCTTAGTTCTTGCTCACTTTTCAAGAAAAAAGATAATATTAAATATCAAAGAACAAAGCAGATTTGGAGCTGTATTTATATGTCTACTTGAACAATAAAGGCACCATTAGAAATACTATGTATGTCTTAAATTCTTATTATTGTAATGTTATATGGTTCTAAATATAACTGATAAAAGTTTGTTTTACTGCACACTGAAAAACTGACCTGATAACAAGAGATAAACTATTAGTGATTTGTAATTTAGAAAGCTAATAATAGCAATTGAAAAGCATGACTCAGACAAGACTAAAACTATTTTAAGGCAACACTAACATATTTCCCCAAACCTGAAGGATTTCTAGCTAGGAAGGCCTTTGTAGCATTCTGGAGCACTATGAAGTAAACAGCCTACTTGGCAAAATAATAAATGAAAATCCTTAGTAACCACCACTTAAACTAGTAATTTTAGTTATAAAAATTTAAACTCACTTAGAGTAACTAGTTATTAACCTTTATTAAGGGAGTGCTATGGGCATCTAGTGGTAGAAACCAGGGACGCTGCTAAATATCCTACAATGCACAGAACAACCGCTCGCACTCCCCCCAATCAAGAATTATCTGGCCTAAAATGTCAATAGGGCTGAGGTTGAGAAATTCTGACTAACCCTACAATGTGTGCTTTTATTCTCCTACCATGGGTCTCTTTATATTGCCAAGTCAATTGAGTTTGTGCTATTAGCTCTTCCAGAAAGCTTGGAAATAATTTTGGTGTTTAGACTGAAGATTCAGCATTATTAAATGCACTAGTTACATTCAATACACATTATAATTAAACAATAGAAACCCCTGATTTAAAGTATATATTAGTTACATAGTGATGTTTTGCTTGAACAAATATTATTCACAAATGCTTTAAAATTTAACTAATTTAGCAGTGAAATACTTTAAATATTTTATCTATTTAAAAAACTAAGGCATGCTTTTTCTACTTTAAGGCAAATTTAGAAGACCACAAGAAATGTATTTATAGGTAAAAAGAGTTCTTTTATTACATTTTTATTTTATTTTGGAATATATAAAATAATTTGGACCTTATTCATTTTGTCACATGAATAATATATATTAATGATATGTGTTAAGAATCCCATCTATAAGATATCTATTTCATACAGGTTTTAGAGAATGAAAATTTGTTCAATACAGTTAAATAACAGCTAAATCTTGGAACATTAAAATACCTACCTATTTGTTGAAAAACTAAAGAATTTACTGTTGAAACAAATGTCTTCTTGTCAATGTTGTCTGCATGTACAGAGCAGTTTTTATCTTGTTCATTCCAAAAGCAACAAGGGAAAGTTGTTTTGAGCGATAAGTTAGAAAAGTAGGTACCACTTGAATTAAATTTAGCTTCGACAACTGCCTCATAATGTCCATTCATATTTGAAGTATTCTTTGAGATTCCAGCAGGCAACAGGAAGTCATATGTTGTATTTGGTGGCATGCAAAACAATTTAAATCTCCAGGGAGTAATTGGATATGCCAAGTTAAATGCCGTTATCACATATATAAATTCTGTTAGGACATTCAAAAGACACATAGAAAAACAATTTATCATTTTGAGCAAAACGGAAATAGGAAGTACCTAAGATTAAACTATGCAGTGCTCAGTAGTAGTTATTTAACTTTTCAAATGTTTGCTCAGTGCCTAATGCATAGCTTTGCACTTCCACTGTACACCGCATTGTACTTGAGAGGGTGTGTTTATTTATAGAGATAACTTCACTCTCTAGCATCTCTTTTTGGGGTCATTTATGCTTCCTTTTTCTCATGAATCTAACATATTTATATTGTTATGAAAGGAAATTATAGCTAAATATTTCAATTGCCTTTTCTTAAAAAATATTCTAATGAACTCTAGCGCAAATTAGAAATATCTGGATGTGCAATTACATAAACAAACATTAAAGTGCTGTTTTAATATTTCTTATAGAGAACACCACCAAAATGTTAACAATACTTTTACTGAGAACTTTTAAAAAGGGTTTGTCTTCAACGTCAAGACAGCTGGATAATCAATCTCCTGACTCTGAGCATAATCCTCCAGATATATGACATCACATAAGACATGCCCTTAATGCAATCTTAAAGAATTCATGAAGTGACACACTTCTTACAAGAGATTTCTATTGCTGATTAAAGATAATTATCGTGTTTTAGACATATAAAAATTAAGAACAATTTTGTGTAAAATCCTGTGTAAAAAATCCTCGAAGTGATTATTGTTTGTAAATAACTACTTGTTTGAAAACAAAATAAATAATTATCTCTTTGACAAGTTATCCAAATAATCCAACAGTTGTATTACCTCCTATATTATCTAGTACAGAATCAAAATTCTGAGAATTTTGTATAAATTTATATGGAATGAATGTTTGAAAGATTAAGGTTAATATAAAATTATAAGAAAATAAAAATATTTTTAACCATTCACAACTTTAAATTAGAAAAATAATATATGCAAAAATATTGAAATAATTTATAAGTAATGACCATTAACAGTTTGGTTTCTAAACCTTTCTATAATATAAATTAAGATAAATAAGTATCCCATGCAAAAATTATGGCAAAAATGATTAACATGGCTGATATGATTTTGACCACAGTGATAACAATTAGCTACCATAACATCACCAGAAGTAAATAAATCTTCACTGCAATTGTGTTCCTTTGTACTTCAGTCTTCCTAACATATTTTCAAAATCAGACTATCTCAATAAAAAAGAACAAGTTATTTTTTCAGTTTTACAAAATCATGAATATGTTATGGTGCTAATTAAAAGTATTATATTTTCTAGCTGCACATGTAAGATTCAGTTGGCTGAACTAAAATTAACTTAAATTTCTCAAAGAAGTATTTGAAATTTAAAATGTGGTAACGAACACGATCAACATGGCAACTATTGAATCAGTTTAATTAAAAGATGATTCTATTACATTTATATTCCTTTGCAAATAATATTTCTTTCGCTCCAAATGAACCCTAAACTGTAAGGAGTCCTGAATTTGCATCTGAAAATATGTTATCATGGTAACAATATCCCAGTAACTTTCTGATTCACAAAACTAATCAAAACACAAACCACTTGGAAAGGCAATGTGAACATTTAAGCGGAGCCTAATAAAAATTATGTAACAGAGAATGTTTATGTTATCACTTTTTGATTGTGGCATAGGTTTTCTTTTGTTTTATTTTAAAACGGTAACATTAGAGTTATGCCTAGTATTTTCTGTAAATATATAGATGGCTAAAACTAGAATGAACAGTATGTACAATAAGAAAGACTTGTGGAGAAGCTCATAAGAGCACCGTAAGATTCATATAGCCAAAGAGATGCTCAGAACTAGTTGAACACACAGGTAATGTTTTAGTAGGGGAAAAAAATGGTTTTTATTAAAGATACCCTTACTTTAATTTCAATAACTTAAAACAATCGAAATTAGATGATTTTTTAAAAAATCAGAATAAAACTAGAATCCCATAAACAAGTAAGAATGGTATACTCAAAAGTCATCAGCAATGTATGACTAATTTCAAAGAGAAACTTGCTATGGTTCAGAGCAGTTAAAATCACAAGACATTAAAAGAGCATCTGTAAGCTTTCTCTCGAGAATATTCCTGTAAGAAAAAAAATAGTATACATTTAATTCTGAAAGTATTCTGGTGTTGTTCAAATGGAAATGTCCAATAATTTTATAACAATAATCTTTATAACATGATATTTGTTATTGTTTACCAGAGTTATAATGCAAAATAGCATTTCAAGTGGCATTTACCTTCCATATGGGAATAAACCCATCATTTTGTGTCACAGTCATTTATTTTAATTATTACCAAGTAAATCGTGCCTTGATTCACAGAATTAAGTTTCAACTATCAACTTGTAGCAGAATGAAATGCTGAATTTCTCTGACACCATCTTGTTCAAGCCTGCTTTCTATCCATGGCCTTCAGACTAATAGTTCCTCCTTTGTTTTGCATATAAACATGCTAATCATTACAGGAATTCTGCTTGCAGCTTGAGTTTTACAAAAACAGCTCTTTCTACTTTCCTTTCCCTTGAAAAATAAAAAAAGCCCTAACTCAACTTTCTTAAGATGAATTTGAGGATAAGACTTCCCTTCTCAGTGGGTGCCTTATCTCTTATCAATAAAACTTTCTTTACTCCAAACTCTGACCTTTTGAGTTTTGGCCTTTCAAAACATGGGGCACATGGACTTTGGACTGATAGCAATCTGATATATATACATTTGTTATTTAATAATGCCATGTTTGCTAAATAAAATTAAAACATTTAACTATCATTGTATCTTGTTTCTAAGAATGAATAAGGGTGTTAATGTGTATATAAATTATATGCACTGTAAAATAAAACTAAATTAAAAAGCAAATGATGGGCAGAGAGAAAAATTTGCAAAACATCATAAATTGTTAGGGTCCCTGATGGTTAACTTTATGAGTTAACTTGTGGAGGCCTACAGGGTAATCAGAGATTTAGTCAAATATTAGTCTGGGTGTGTCTGTGAGGATGTTTCTGGATTAATATAATTTGAATCATTAGACTAAGTGAAGCAGATTGCCCTCCCTTATGTAGATATGCCTCTCTAATCAATTAGAGACCTGAATGGAACAAAAACGCTGAGTTAAAAGGAACTCCTACTGCTTGACTGACATCAGTTTTCCCCCTACTTTGGCCTCAAACTGATATCAACCTTCTTGAGTCTCAAGCCTGACAGTGTTCAGAATAGAATTTATACCATCGGCTCTCCTGGGTTTCCAGTTTACCAAATCCAGACCTTGGGACTTCCATAAAAATGTGGGTCAATTCTTTATAATAAATCTTTTCCTAGATAAATATATAAAGATAGATAAATATCCTATTGGTTCTGTTTCTGTGGAAAACTCTGACAAATACTACAAAGCTAAATATCTATTACATTCTAGAAATTTCTAAAATTATCTAAGAGCAATAAAATCCAACAAGAAAATGGTTAAAGTATATGAATTAGAAAATCAGATAAGAAATATAAATAGTCAATAAACAGTACTAGGCCTCATAAATAATAAAATAAATAAAACTAAATGAGATACCATCTTTGCTTATCTGATGGCAAAAAAAAAAAAGAAGAAAAGAATGATAATATGCACCTTTGGCAGAAATGCAGTAGAATACCACTCATATACCACTCATGTTCAGATGGCAAATGGTACAAAGCTCTGTGGAAAAGATTTCACAGTATCTATCAAATTAAAAAATGTGCACACTATTCAATATAAAAAATCCCTCTGTAGGAATTAATCTACAGAAATATTCTTCTAAACATATAAAGATATATGTATATGAATTTCAATGCAGCATTATTTGTTACAGAAAAAGAAATGTCTATCAATGAGGAATTGGTCAAATATATTAATAATTTAAGGTATATTCATACAGTTCATTGTCATGCAACCATTAAACAAAAAAATACATCAGTAAATACTGAAAAAAAGCTATCAGGACAAACTGTAAAGCTGTTAAGGAAAAAAAGAAAAATGCAGAATATGTATAGATCAATTCTATTTTTGCAACTATAGATACAAATTGTGTGTGTGTGTGTGTGTGTGTGTGTGTGTGTGTGTGTGTGTGTGTGTGTTATAGTTCTGGAAGGGCACACAGAAATGGTTTTTGCTTTCACACTGTTTTCAGAATGTTAGGAAGAGTTTTCAGTTTGACATATACTTTTGTTCAGTAAGCATGATCATGAGAATTCCTAACTGGAAACAGAGGAAATTCTGTTAGCCAATAAAAAGCATAGCATTCCAAGGACAAAGTCTCTACCTTATATATGGACATTTAAAAGGCAAACAACTTACCCCAATGTAACAAAGCCACACAGAATTTTTTACAAGTCATCTTACTTCAGGGAAGTACACCTGAAAAACAGTAAATCTAAAACAAGTACACACACAAAAAAAACACATACCCCCCCCAAAAAATAAAACTACCCAGAAACCTGACATATATACAAGCTATCTGTAAAAAACATAAAAATATTATAAATAAGTCTTTGAATTTTAAATATCTATAATACTCGGGATCAATAGCAGAGACGTATCTTACATTAAAGTATAACTATAAGTTTATTCCCATGTACATGCTATTTTTACATAATTAAGACAAGCCATATACTTATATATTACATAATCAAAAAATTACCTTTATCTTTCCTATGATTCTACAAAACCAGATGGTTATAATATAGTAATGACCACATATTTATTTCCAGTAAAGAGGAGGAAATTTCCCAATATGCTTTTGGAAACCTACTATTTATTTGCAGATGAGGTTATATTCACACTGGAGAGTTATCAGAGTAATTCAAGGAGAGCTAAATGGCTGAATATATCCAAATGATAGAGTGACTTCAGAGACAAGCTTTCCCATGAATTCTACTCAGTGTGAACCACATCATGAATAAAATTATTTGTACTAGTATGTCATGAAGTAGAATGCTAGTATTATTTTAATATATAGGTCTTATTCTTATATATGTAATAATGCATAAAGACTAGATATTACAATTTTTTAAATCTAAAATTAGGGATTTAGTTCACTATGTGTAAATTAATCTGAGGTAAAAAAAAAAAAAAACCCTGAATTAGGTGTCAGTTTTGCGTGACAAGCTAGGCTCTTTCACTAATCATCTAGAAAACATGGAACGTCAATACTCTAGACCTCAGGTTCCTCATATACAAATCAGACTGGTTGATGGATGGTCTCTACAATTGCTTTCGAAGCTGCCCATAATCCTGGGAGATTTTATTTAAAAATATTAGTCACATCTTCACCACAAAGAATATTATTAAAGATTAAATAAGAAACATGTCTCACAAGACATATCTGAGAATTTGGTATCATGTGATTAGCAAACAAAAATATGTTTTTTTAGTTCACAACTTAATGACTCATAGGAAGAAAATGTATATATATAAACATTGTGCAGTCTGGTAAATTTGTTTTTCAGACTACCAGTTTTTCAGCAAAATTTGAGTTCTTGATACATTGACATCATAATGTTTCCTTAGGATTTCTAAAAATTGGTTCAGTTTAGAACCCTCACTAGCTAATCAGATGAGATGTGTGCAAATTCTTCCTAGTTTCTTACACTACCTGTTTCTGATATAAATTTTTCTCATAAAATAAACCCAAAAGCAAGTTTCATACTTCAGATGTGTCATACATACAACATATTGCTAGACTAAGCATTTTAAATGAACTGACTAGTGACTAGTCATTTAGTCCAATAATTGATTTGACTCACTTTTTAAGTTAACTGAATATTATATGCTAAGTTAAGCGACAAAATAAATTGTTTTTCCTTGCATAAGACAACCATTCTTCTATTTAAAGTTCCATGAAAACATAAACTATTCTTAAGGCTTGAAATTCTTCAGTCAGGTTTTGCTCTTATCTAACAAAGAAACAATTGCAAGTATGAAAAGGGCATAGATGCAACCTTGAAGAGAGTGTGAAAGGTGGAACCTTCTATAGACTGAAAGGGATAAATACCCATATGCACCCTAAATTGCACCAGAAAGGAATCTAAGGAGGTTTACAAAAACACTCATAATACAGAAAAAAGGTGACAGAAAATTTTAAACTGTGAGGAAAAAAATTTGCCAAGTGGAAAATAAAGGTAAGGTGACCAAAATACTCTAATAAATAAAACGGCATTAACTTGAATACACTTCTTAAGGGTGAGTTATTAATTTGCTTTAAGCTTTATTACACTGAAATTGTTCGATTATAAATTTAGAGTACTTAAAACCAACTCCTTAAGGGAAATGTACAAATAATCCTAACATTAAGAACAGAAAGAAATTTTGCCTAATTTTATAACAGGTAACATCCTCATGAACATCCTAACAGTAGCAAAATTTAAAGAGAATTTCAAAGTTCAATAATTTCTCACCCCAATTACCAATACCCCATTCTAAGCCACCACAATCTCTTCCCTTGAAGATCAGAAGAGCCTCCTAACTGGTCTTCCTGCTTCAGTACTCACTCTTCAATTCAGTCTATTCTGAATGTAGCTGTGAGAGTTGTCTTGTTAACACATAGGTCAGATCATGTCTCTCTTTCCCAAAACACGGCAGCACTCCTCTTGTCACTCAGAGTAAAAGTCCAAGTCTTCTTCAGCACAACAAGGTCCTGAACCTCTGTTCCCTCTCTGACCTCATCTACCACTGTTCCCTGCTATGCTCAAGTCACCTTCTCAGAGGAGCCTTCCCTGACCAGCCTATCTAAAATTTTACCACTGTCCCCACCTAAACATGTTATATCTGTTGTTTTGCTTAATTTGTTTCTTGTTATTACTCAACACTAATGTGAATATGACCTATTAATTTTCTTGTTTATTGTCTCTCTTCACTAGAATGTAAACAACAGACCAAAGGATTTTTTGACTATTTCCTTTTCATCATTATATCCTTTACAAGTAGTAGGTACTCCATATTTATTAACTGAATGCATGAGTGAATGGCAAGATATGACTCTTTATTGAAATATTCTTAAAAATAGGCTGATGGCATCACTCCAAGACAAAACTGAATAAAAGTGATCTTTAAAAGAGCCTTTCCAATATCATCCAGGTTCAGCTCCTTGAGAATTTGGCTTAATACCAGAGAGAATTTCAGAATGGTGATTCTAACCATTTTTGGATATGGACCTTGTTGAGAATTTGGTGAGAGCAATGTACCAACTGCCAGGAGGAGGCACAAACACCCAAAATTAGGGCTATAATTTCAAAGGGTTAACCAACTCTCTGAAATTTACCCAAAACTCCCAGATTAAGAACTCCTGACGTAGATAAATAAATGGAGTTCTCATTCATCAGGCAATCCTCCAGAAATATAGCTCCATGAATTGAGCCATTGATGGACAACAAGCCTTGAGGAGTTTGAGATAATACTGCCTAACATTCCTCTGGAATTTAGTTATTCTATGTTGATAGTTAAAAAGAGTGTTTTGTTGGAAATACTTGAAGAAATCTTTATAAAGTGTACAAAGACTCATCCATAGTCTGATCTAAATGATGCATCCATGATACCTAGTGGTATAACACACCAAACACCATGTATTAAACACATCACTAACTTTTTAATTATTACTATAAACTTTAAACAAAAGGAAAATAAAAATCTATATTCTACTAAATTATACTATGGATTTTCAGAAGGAAATCAGACTGTTTAACTTCTAACATAGAGAATTTTTTGTGTTATTTTTATGTATAAAATTCTACTTAAATATGGAACAGAATAGTCTCAATCAGTGTTTGAATGAGTGACTGGAAAAGAAAATTATTTACAACTTGCTCCAATGATCTCAAAAAGTCTCTAGGTTTGTGGAATACTTTATGAGTAAGAAAAGCCATTCTGACAATTCTGTTGCTTTGATGAATGAATTCAATAAACTCCATCTGCCACTAATTTTTGCTTTTACGTTCTGCTGGAGAAGCTATCTATCTTTCACTTAAACAATAACATTTAACCATTTTATTTAAATATAAATTAAAAACATTATTTCTTCAAGGGTCAAAAGTTTAACAAAATAAATATAGCCTGGTCTATTTCCATAATCTTGTCATTTAAAATATGTTTACTTTCATGTCTTCACTTAAGATAGAAATTAGTCATGTTATTCCCATCAAGTAACTGTTAAAGACTTAAATTATTTTTTAAATTTAAAAAATATATCATCTTCATCATTCTGACATAAGCATTTTTCACTTTAGAGACATAATTTCAAATATTTTAATTCCTGATATGACTCTAATTGTGTGACCTTGTCACAAATAAACTCCTCGAAAAAGCAGAGGGTTAAGCTATGATTATAGACATAGCTGACATAAAGTTAAAGTTGAGGCAGAATAGGCATCTTACCTATAAAGTAACTTAAAAATCTGTACACAAATCAATGCATTTAAATAATAACTGAATATTTGGTAAAATGTAAGTTACCACACAAGGTGCTAGACATATATAAAAATTAATAACTCTAGTTTAAGTAGAAAAGGAATTTATTAAAAGTACCTCACAGAACCTCAACAACGACCTGAGAACCTGACTAATAAAACACACAGCTGAGAAACACAACCAAAATCCCATGCAGGCTTCTCTAGAAAAGACACCCTGCCACCCCACCAAGACACTGCATTTGTATAAGCTTGGCACCAATGTGGTAAAGACCTTATACCTGCCATTTAAGGGGATGGGCCTTTAGTGTAAATGGCAGTTCCTCACTAAGTGCTTGAAATGAAGCCTATCGGTTGGTCAACACTGCTCATGTGCACAGAATTCACGTTCTTCCTATTTCTTCACTAATATCCTTGCTGATTGGAGACATTAAGACATAAAGTAAGTCTTCAGTATAACAGAAAATCTTGTAAAAAGAAAGACAAAAGAAAACATACCATAGTGGATACAGTGATAAATCAAAGAAAGAAATGTTCATAGTATGCTCAGAGACATTTCAGAAGACTTCACATTCATAAATTCAAAGACTGTTCTAACAAAAAATAATCAGAGCAAGAAAGATCTTTGGAAAATTAGTTGCATAGTTGTAAAAATTTTTTTCAATGGAAAGTTTAATAAACATTTGCATAATTAATTCCTGCCCAAAGTAGGGGCGGGGTGCAACAGAGAAAAGATGCTTAAAAAAAGGGTCACAAGATCTATACTCAACCAACAGTATTTCCAGAAAAAGAAAAAAACAAATCACTAAAATTGTATAAGAAAATTTCCCACAGAGCTAAGAAGAGACACAAGTTTTCAAACTGGGGCGTGGGGGGGGGGGGTACGGGAGGTGGAATCTATCAGTTTCTAAAAAAGAAAAAAAAATCCAATCTATTCCTAAATATGTCATTAAAAAATTGCAGAAGAACAAAGGAGATAGGAAGTTTCCTGAAAAGAAAACACCACTAAAGGAACTGAGAAACAGAATGGAAACAAGTGTTGCAGACCAAAATACTGAAAGCTAGAGGGCAATCCAGTAATTCCTGATGGAAAATTACTTACAGTTTAAAATTCTATTAGCCACACAAGTATCTATATCTATCTATCTATCTATTTATCTATCTATCTATCTATCTTACTTCAATGACTTAGAAAATTTATATCCTATGAACCTTTCTGAGAAGTACCTTTGTGAAGTATTCCAGCAAAACAGGAGTAAACCAAGAAAGAAGAAAACATGAATTCAGGAAAGCATGACTACAGCTCAGTCAATGGCTCTATAGACTTGAGAATGACCAGTACAGATAACAATTGAAATACAGATGGAGGAAATGGCTAGGAAGAAGGTAGGAATGGAGTCAGCATGGTACATAATATAACTCTGAAGCTGCAGAAAATAAAACAAAACCCAGAATAACACAAGAGAAAAAGAAAGTTATAGTTCAAAATTGAAGTCTCTAGTCTTGATCTGAATATGAGTTCAGTGGTCTTCCAAAGGAATTAGATTCCAAAAATAAAGAGAAAGTAAAAAACTGAAAATTAAGACCATAAAGAAGGTCCACATATCTTCTCTCAATAATAAAATATAAAATTAATTGCAAAAGTTTTACAAAAGTCCTGTCCTAAATATGAACCAAAATAAAATACAGCATAATGTTGAGCAAATGCTAAAAAATCCATTGTTTAACAACTAAAAAATAATTTATTTATAACACACCCCAATTTATTGATTTTTCAACTTTTTGGCTCAATCAATAGACAAAAATGAAAGATTTAATTACTTACAATACAAAACATAAAATATTATCAATAACCTCCACTGTATATACAGGTGTCAAAATTTGAGTTGTATAATTATATAAGGAGAGATAGTGAGAAAGCAAAGGATGAAATATATCAACCTCATGAGCAGGGAGTCAAGAGGAACTAGTGAATGAAACAAGAAATAGTGGTGGGAATTACAAATGCAACCAATAAAAGAACTCAGAAAATTAATGTAATTATATCTGGAGAAAAAGGAGGTGAAACTAGTAGGCTAAATTCTCTTCTATCATGATATATGTTTAAAGTTGTTGAGGAGGGGTGAGGTGAAAGAAGAAAAAGCAGTCAGTAAAAGCATATTATTTAGCTCTAGAGAGGTAGCCATGGGTTTAAGAACCAAAACCAGGAATGGTTTCACTAGTTGTTCCCATGGTCAGGACTGACACAGTGAGGACAGTATGTCAGAGGACTACTGTTTTTTATTACAGTAAGTTTTTGTAACCATGTGCATGATTTATGTTCATGCAAAATTATTATTCAGTTCTTTTAATTAAAATGCTATGAGATTTCAGAAAAAAAAATAGCTACTAATAAAATCCTAGGGAACAACAAAATGTTCATGAATGTAAAATTTTAGTTGAATTCTAAGAAATACCAAGGAAGAGAGGTGTGTCGTATTTCTTCCATTTTAAGATTCACAATATTTTAACACCTGACATTAGGATCTTTGTGAAAATGGATGTCATCTTAAAGTCACTGTTGGCCTGGCAGCAGCTGCTATCCAGTTGCTATTGATTGCATAGATACAAACTGGACACTTTCCTTATGACAGACTGTACAATTTTAACCCATTGATATTTTGGTTAACTATTAAATACTATTAAAAACCATTTGATGAAATAATATGAGCCCTGAGTTTTGTCCAGAAACTTTATGTTGATCTCTTATGGTAAGATCAATAAACACCAGAATAAAATTTGCAAAATGGTCCAACCTAGGTAGGAGAAGATCTCAGCAATAATAGAGAAACAATTTTTTATGAAGTGCTATGTCACAAATATTCTTGATAACCCAGAGTAGGATATGGTTAGGGAAAATACTGATATCAACAGTACTGAGTTGAAAACTGATTCAAGAAAAACCAGATTCTGAATATGAAAAAGAATTCCTTAACCAATTTCTTTGATTTATACTTTCATTATAAGAGTAATGATTTAAACAAAAACCTTTATTTAAATAATTCTAAAAAAGCTCTCTCTCTGAGTATAAAATAAAAATTCTAAAGGATGAGAAAGCATTGTATAATAGTTGAATAGGCAGAATTTTTTTTAACAGTACAAAAATGATGGTTTATCTTAAAAATCCATGATGTCTAGGTTTAAAGAATCACAACTACCTAGAAAGAGTGATAATTAGTAGAAATCAGAGAGATTACTTCAAGCTTAGGGGAATTGTAATTCTAGTTTAGAGGAGTGAAGATTTAGCTTCCCCTTTGAAAGATGAGGAAGATATGAAGCATATTGAAAGTATTACAAAAGACATTCCCACAGAATTTATGGCCAGTAAAAACGAAGATCAGCCAAAGGATACCAATAAAAGACAAAAAGAACTCCTGTGTGAGAACAGATTTGCAAATTTAAAATCAAATAACTGCTTTTAATAGAAAGAACATTTTTATATCCTATTTGTTCTGTCTAAAAATTTTTTCTCCTCCCAATCAAACCGGTGACTAGCAGTGTTGTTGCAAGATACCCAGGTCACCAGAGAAATACCCAGCTACCACCTAGGTAGGACTAATATGATAAGTATGTCATAATTCTGAGAGATAATATCTTAATAATATAACAGCAACTACAATTATTAGGAGTTTATAATGTGTATATTAGTATGCTTTCCCTCTGTTTACTACATGTGCGTGTTTATCTATGTGTTTATATTTATTTTTCTCTTTCATCCCTTAAACACTGACCAGTTTGGTTCAGAAATTTTGTTGGTGCATACAGAAATCTAATTGTCCTATTATCTCATGTTTACAGTTTCTTAATTTTCATAGATTTAGACACCCAAATAACAGCTGCTAGTTAAAGTAAAATGAGAGAATATAATTCTGAGAAAATCTAAGTTGCCCTATGCCTTCGCAAAACAGATATTTAGTAACAGCTGTTCTTAAACATGAGTCCACATTTTTAAAGCCTATTATAATACTATTATAGAAGCTCCTGAGAATCTCTATTTGGCTCAAACCTTTAGCTTTTTATTTAGTACAAACAGATAAAAGTTATACGTTCCCATAAACTTTATAAAATTATTGGCCCAGGAGTAGAGCGCCCCCCTCTCCATGTACCTTCCCTCTCTTCCTTTTTCCCTTTTTTTACTCACTATTATACACATATGTATACACGCTTATAAGTCTGTACTGTTTCTGGATTTTCCCCCACTAATTAGCAAAGACCTTAAAAGTGATATTAATACCACGACGCCCCTTTAGAGTCTCCAGTTAGGTCATTTTCATTTGCTAATCCATAGTACTCTAGTTTGATTTAAAGAAACCTATAGGGTACCAGATTTTTTTCAAATAGTTCTCAAATGCATGACTCTCTCCTACAAGATCATCCACAGTCCACCAGGCAAGGACTCCCCACAGCTCTGTTCTTTCCTCAGCAAGTATCCACATTACGCTAAGCAGAGAAACAACTACGACTCAGCTGAGTGGATTACCTAGGCAAATACTCTCCCACACTAACTGGAAGTAGACTGTATTCACTTTTGGGGAGACTTATTTGGTACCAAAAGTTGTATAATTGGGAAGACTCTAGTCTTCTAATTTTAAGAAAGATGACTTTTGACTTTCATTTGGTGAGAATCAATATCCCCCCAAATTTCACATAGCCTAAGCAATGTGAAATGTTTGCAATTCTGAAAAGATTTTAAACTTCCAAGTTCATGCCACTTAAATTTGACAATGATTTTTTACTATATATCCAGCATTTCTGTGTCTGGTATTTCTTTAAAATACTAAAATTCTCTAGAAAAATGTTATAATGACATTAATCGCATCTTTGGGTTGGTCTGTCCACAATGTAGATTCAAGGGTTACAAAAATAGATAGATTTAGTTTTCATGTTGAAGCCAGCAGGAAGTATGAGGATAATCATAACTTAGAACTATTGAAAAAAGTTGTGTGTGTGTGTGTGTGTGTGTGTGTGTATAAAATATTCCCTCCCTGCTAATAAAACTGTACAGAAGCAGAAACATAATTCAAGAGAGTCACTCTGTGGCAGCCTGACCCTGTCTGGCCATTTCCTGCCAGAACAAGTTTGTTCCTGACTACCCTTCCCCCACCTCAAGGATTTTCTGGCTAACATCAGTTTTTTCACAGCTTGCCAACCAATTAATGTTTTTCCTTATATCTGTAGCTGGGTGGGAATGACAAGACTATATAAAACCCCCCAGGTCTCCCGATCCACACAGGCAACAAACTTTGGCTAGCCCTTGGCTGTGGGGAAATCAGTTGCAGGCAGACCTCTGCTGCCTACAAGATCTGTGATACTACATGGAGAGATCGCAAGGATCTGTGGGACCCAGACAGTAGCTGGTCTCACTGTGATCTGTGACTACAGTGGGGCACAGAAGTTGAGGCAAAACAGAGGCTGTATTGGCCTGATGGCCCCTTGTCTCCCTAAGATCCTGCTTCACCCAAGCCACAAAGTATCTGTAGCCCATTGACAGGCAGCCTCCCCTGCCCTGTTTTTCTCTGGGATTGCGCATTCTGCACAGGCAACAGACGTTGGCTAGCGCAGTGAGCGCATTTTTGGGAAAACAATTGTGGGCAGACCACTGCTGCCTGTACGAGCTGAAATATCTTTGGAAGGAATTGCAGGGGACTGTTGGACTGCCCCAAACAGCAGCTTGTCTCCATGTGACTGTGACTTATGCAGAACTGTGCAGACACAGAAATGGCAGAAAACTGAGGCCATTGCCCTAATGGTCCTTGACTCCCTGAGATCCTGCCCTATCCAATGCACAAAGTACCCGCTGCACTTTAACAGGCAGCTGCCCCTGCCTTAGCGTGGTGTATTCTGCACAGTCAACAGATCTCAGCCAGTGATATGAGCAAAGTTCAGGGAATACAGTGATGGGAAGATCACTGCTGCCGGCATGAGATATAGTATTGCTTGGGCAGATCTCTGGGGTTTTATGGTATTTGACTTTGTTGGAGCCCACAGTCCCACAGCTGGCAGCAAATCTGGTACTGTGTAGGCCTGATTGCCCCATGCCTCACTGAGACAGTGCCGCACCTCACCCACAAATTACCTGTGGCAAGCCTGCTCTCAGGCAACCCAGTTCCATCTTGTGCTTTCCGTGGGTTATGAATTCAAGAACAAACAACAGCACTTAATTCGTGTGGCCCATGCAAAGCCCATTCATCTGGGAGAAGCATTCGATGTCAGGCCACAAACTCATGCCCACGAGCTTCAGTAATTCTTAAATAGAGCTTGGGTGTTTGCAGGCCAGAGGCAGGCAGCAGCTCACCTTGCTATCATTGGAAACTTGTACAGGGAGGCATAGAGACAGTACTGGCATGTAAACTGACAATGCAGTGACAGGGGGAAATTTACTCAATAGACTCAGGAACCTCCCAGAGACCCTGTGCCACCCAACATGCATATCACCCAGAGGCTCTTCCAATTTCAGAGACTTACAAGCAACTGACAGTCAGTGTCAGGCCTTGAGGAGCACTGGTCCCTCTGCTAAACTGCTCTAGGTCAGGGATGGAGGATAACTGACTGCTGCCTACAGCATCATCTCTTCCACTTACCTAAAATTCCAGCCTAGGAAACAGCCATCTGAGGGTCACTTTGTAGCTCCAGCCAGGTAGCCCTTAGTAATCAAAGGCAGCAGCTGACCTTGATCTATATGGGAGCTCCTCCCAAGGGACCACAAAACCAATATACCTGGAGGTGGCACAAGACCACAACAGAGGAACTCCTGACTAGTCCCATAAGCAGTACACACAAAGGGTGGTCGCAACACGTATACAAGCCTGCTAGGAAAAATCCCACTCAGTGGGGTCAGCAACTCTTACCCTATGGATGCATCCAATTTCCACAATTAGTCAGCTTGAGCGCTAATTCCATCCACTGACATATGAACACCAACAAATGCTTAGCTACAACAAAAGATCACACACAATCCATACAAAAATCACATCCAGAGCCCTCAGCACAGGGGATCAGAGAGAGTGCAACACTAGGCCACACAGGACATCTTTCACATAGGCCATCTGGCCAAGGCTGAGGCATGAAACAAGAATTCCTAACACATAGAAATGAATACAGAGAGGCCAATAAAAGGAGAAAACAAAGAAACATGCCTTAAATGAAACAACAGAAGAAAACTCCAGAAAATAAGCTAAATGAAATAGAGGCAAGCACCCTGTCAGAGACAGAGTGCAAAATAATGCTTAGAACGCTCAATGAACTTAGGGAGAGAATGGATGAACACAAGGGGAACATCAACAGAGAGTAAGCATAAATAAAAAGAATGTAGAAACCATTAAAAAAGAACCAGATGGAAATGAAGAATACAGTAACTGAAATAAAGGATTCAACAGTATATTGAATGAAGCAGAAGACTGAATCAACAAACTTGAAGACAAGGTAGTAGAATACACCCAATCAGAACAACAAAAAGAAAAAAAATTTTTTTTAAATGAGGATACTTAAGAAACAACATGAAGAATAACAATATCTGGATCATAGGGGTACCCAAAAGAGAAGAGAGAGAGCAAGAGACTGAG
Source organism: Cynopterus sphinx (assembly GCA_030015415.1). NCBI lineage: Eukaryota > Metazoa > Chordata > Mammalia > Chiroptera > Pteropodidae > Cynopterus > Cynopterus sphinx. Next base: position 86,500,511 of record CM057387.1, read on the forward strand.
AATCTATTTGAAGAAATCATGACAGAAAACTTCCCTAACCTGGCAAAGGAATTAGACTTACAAGTTCAGGAAGCACAAAGAGTCCCAAACAAGAGCAATTCAAACAGACCAGACTTATCAAAAAGAGAGAGAGAGAGAGAGAGAGAGAGAGAGAGAGAGAGAGAGAGAGAGGACTCAAATAAATAAAATCAGAAATGACAGAAGAGAAATAACTATGGACTCCACAGAAATACAGAGGATCATAAGAAAACACTACAAGCAGTTATACAGCAACAAATTGGACAATCTGGAAGAAATGGATACATTCCTAGAAACATACAATCTCCCAAGACTGAATCAAGAAGAAACAGCACATTGGAATCAACTGATTTCCACGAATGAAATCAAATCAGTAATCAAAAACCTCTCCAAAAACAAAAGACCTGGACCAGATGACTTTACAGGCAAATTTTACCAAACATTCAAAGAAGAAGTAACATCTATTCTTCTTAAACTATTCCAAAAAATTCAAGAAGAGTTTTGGAAAGCTCCTTGATTCATTTTATGATTCCAAAACCAGACAAAGACATTACAAAAAAAAAAAAAAAAAAAAAACCAGAAAAGAAAACTATAGGCCAATATCTCTTATGAACAGTGATGCAAAAATCCTCAACAAAATATTAGCAAACTAAATTCAGCAATACATTAAAAATATCATATATCATGATCAAGTTGGATTTATTCCTGGGATGCAAGGTTGGTTCAATATCCATAAATCAATTAATATGACACACCACACTAACAAATCAAAAAATAAAAATCATATGATCATATCAATAGATGTAGAAAAGCTTTAGATAAAATCCAGCATCCATTTATGGTAAAAACTCTCAGCAAAGTGGGAATACTGAGAACATATCTCAACATAATAAAGGCCATATATGAAAAACCTACAGCTAACATCATATTCAATGGAGAAAGGATAAAAGTGTTTTCCTTAAGATCAGGAACTAGACAAGGATGCTCACTTTCACCACTCCTGTTCAACAAGGTATTGGAAGTCTTAGCCACAGAAAAAAGACAAGAAAGAGAAATAAAAGTTATCCAAATTGGAAAAGAAGTAAAACTTTCATTATTTGCCAATGATATGATACTATATACAGAGAACCCTAAAGATTCCACCAAAAAACTGTTAGAACTGATCAATGAATCCATTAAAGTAGCAGGTTACAAAATTAATATTCAGAAGTCAGTGGCATTTTTATACAGCAGTAATGAATTTTTGGAAAGAGAAATTAAGAAAACAACCTCATTTATGATTGCATCAAAAACCTGGGAATCAAATTAACCAAGAAGATAAAGGACCTGTTTTCAGAAAATTATTGGTCATTGAATAAAGAAATTGAAAAAGATACAAATAAATGAAAGCATATACCATGCTCATGGACAGAAAGAATCAACATCATTAACGTGGCCATACTATTCAAAGGAATCTACAGTTTCAGTGCAATCTCTATCAAAATACCAATGGCATTTTTCAGAGAGCTAGAACAAATCATCATAAAATTTATATGGAACCATAAAACACCCTGGATAGCCAAGCAATCTTGAGAAAGAACAAAGTTGGAGATATCATACTACCTAATATCAAACTATACTACGAGGCTATAATAATCAAAACAGCATTGTACTGGTTATAAAACATACATTGATCAATGAAACAGAATAGAAATCCTGGAAATAAATCCATGCCTATACACTCACTTAATATATGGCAAAGGAGGCAAGGATAAATGATGTGGTAAAGACAGTCTCTTCAGCAAATGGTGCTGGGAAAATTGGACAAGTACATCCAAAGGAAAGAAACTGGACAACCTTCTTACACCATATGCAAGAATAGATTCAAAATAGATTAAAGACTTAAATGTAAGACCCAAAACCATAATACTTCTAGAAGAAAACATAGGCAATAAACTCTCTGATATTGCTAATAGTTATTTCCTTTCAGATATATCTCCTTGGACAAGGAAAATAAAAGAAAAAAATAAACAAATGGGACTACATCAAACTAAAAAGATTTTGTACAGCAAAGAAAACCATCAACAAAACAAAAAGACAACTGACTGAATGGGAGAAGACATTCATTTATGATACATTTGATAAGAGGTTAATATTTAAAATATATAAAGAACTCACGCAACTCAACAACAGAAAAACACTATGATTAAAAAATGGGCAGGAGACCTGAAAAGAGATTTCTCCAAAGAGGAAATACAGATGGCCAATAGACATATGAAAATATGCTCAAGGTCATCATCAGAGAAATGCAAATTAAAACCACAATGAGATATCACCTCGTACTTGTTAGAATGGCTTATCATCAAAAAAATCAAAGAACAAGTGTTGGTGAGGATATGGAGAAAAAGAAACTCACATACACTGTTAGTGGGATTGCAAATTGGTACAACCACTATGGAAAACAGTCTGGAGATTTCTCAAAAAATTAAAAATGGATATATCTTTTGATTTAGCAACTGCACTTCTGGATACTTATTCGAAGAAAACCAAAACAATAATTCATAAAGATCTATTCACCCCTATGTTTATGGTGGCACAATTTACAACAGCCAAGATATGGAAGCAACCTAAATGACCATCAGCAGAGAAGTGGATAAAGAATTTATGGTTCATATATACAATGGAATATTACTCAGTCATTAAAAAAATGAAATCTTAACCATTTGCAATGACATGGATAGACCTAGAAGTTATTATGCTGAGTGAAATAAGTCAGACAACGAAAGATAAATGCTGTATAATTTCACTTCTATGTGGGATCTAAGAAACAAAAAGAACAAACTAATCAAAAACAGTCTAACAAATATAGTGGACAATCCAGTGACAGGTAAAAGCAAGAGGAGTTGGGGGGCTGGGAGAATGTGGTAAAGGATTAAAGGAGTACAAATTAGTAGTTGATAGATGGTCACGGGGATGGGGAGCATGGTATAAGGAATGCAGTTAGCATTAATGTAATGGCTAGTTGGAGAGCCAGAAGAGAGAAGGAGCAATTAGGGAGATCGTTTTATAAATTATATAAATGTCTAACCAATGTACTGTATACTTAAAAGTAATAATAAAATTAAATTTGAAAAAATGGGATGACATAAAATTAGCTTTGAGGCCCAAAGCTACTTTGATAGTAGTGTGGAAGATGGCTTGGAGCCTGTGTATGAAATGCCAAGTCTGGAACTTAGTAAGTAGGGAACTTCTTAGCAATGATAGCTGTGTTAGTTTTAGTGCTTCAGTAATTCCTGTCCTACTAAACACAAGATTGCTTTAAGATTAAGAATATATACTGACACATTCACTTAAAGAAATTTCTAGCAAATTACAGAAAGCGTAGTGTTCTTTTCTCATATTAGTCAAACGAAAGACCAAATCATTACAAATGTATTTCCTTTTCTAGCATATAAAACAATTATGTTCCTTTGGGGTGAGGGAAGACTTTACATCATACAAAGGAGTCATAGCGGGAAATTAAAATTCATAAACAATATTACACCAAAAGACTGAAAATTAATTTAAGAAGTTATAATAGGACAGCAAAAGGGGGATATTTAAAAAGTAAAATGAAGAAAATAATAAAGATAAGAGTTGAAAGTAATAAAATAGAAAACAAACATACAAAAGTAAGAATAAACAAACATAAAATTGGTGTTTTAAAAGATAAGCAAAATTAATAAAATTGTGATTAGATTGAAAGAAATAAGGCACAAATAACCAATATCAGCAATGAATGTGGGACATAAATATAGAATTAATTAAACTAACTTTATGCCCATTAATTTTGAAATTTTAGATGAAATGGATAAATTCTAAGAAAATATAATTTACCAAAGCTAACTCAAAAGAAAAAGAGAAAGGAAGCAAGGAAGCTAAATGTTCCTATAACCAAGTAAAAACCTAATCCATGGTTTAAAAAAAACAATCTGATTTCAGTGAAGATTTTTTAAATGGAAGAAATAATTTTAAATCAGCAAAAACTCTTCTAGAGACTAGAAAAAGTCAACACTTGATAGGTCAAATTTATAGTTAATATAACCTTAATACCAAAATATAAGAAGAATTTGAAAAAAAAAAACTATAGTCAATCTTATACATGAATATAGACTTTTTAAAATCCTTGACAATATATTAACAAACAGAATTCTGCAATGTTGAAAAGCTTATATAGCATGAGCAGGGCTGTCATAGTGAAGGTAGTGAGGCAGAGGACTACTATGATTTAATATTTTAAAAATCAATAAATTTACTCTATTAATAAATGAAAGGAGGAAAAACATCCAATTATATTAGTAACTACAAAAAACATTTGATAGCAGTCAGCATCTATTCATGACAAAAAATAAAAATAAAAAAAACAATTTGCAAGCCAGAAATAGAATTTATTAAATCTGAAAAAGGGTATCTACCAAAACCCAAAGCGAACATCATTCTCAATGGTGAAATGATTCCCACTGTCAGCATTTCAAATCAATATCATACTTAAGGTCCTAGTCAATGCAGTAAGAGAAAGGGAAAATGATTAAAGATTATAAAGGAAGAAATAACTGTCATTATTCATAAATGAGAAGAAAAATAGAAAATCTAAAAGTGTCTATAGGTGAGTTATTGGACTTGAATTTTTTGGCCTCCCAGTGCATATAAAAGTTATGTTTATACTGCACTGTAGTCTATTAAGTGTGCAATAGCATTAGTGTCTTTTAAAAAAAATGTACATACCTTAATTAAAAAGTATCTCATTGATAAAAAATGCTAACAATCATCTGAGCCTTCAGCAAGCCATAATCTCTTTTGCTGGTCTTACCTTCAATTTGTAAAAATTCAATATCTGCAAAGCACAATAAAGTGAAGTACAATAAAATGAGGTATGCCTATATAAATATTCATGATTTTGGATTAGGTAATAGTTTCTTAGATATGACACCAAAAGTAAGTACAAAAAAATAGATAAATTGGACTTCATTAAAATTAAAAACTATGGAGCATCAAAGGACACCATCAAAAAAGTAAAAAAGTAACCCACAGAATGAGTGAAAATATTTGCAAATCTATTTCATACAAAAGATTTTTATCTATATATAAAGAACTCTTACAACACAACGATAATAAGAAAAATAACTCAGCTTAAAAAATGGGCAAAGAACACATCTCTAAAAAAGATATACAATGGACAAGCACATGAAAAGACACTTCACATTATTAGCCATGAAGAAATGCAAATCAAAACCATAATGCAATACCACATCACATCAACTAGGACAGCTATAATCAAAAGCACAAACAATAACAAGTGTTAACAAAAATCTGGAGAAATTAGAACCCTTGTACTTTGTTGGTAGAAATGTAAAATGATGGAAGCTGCTTTGGAAAACAGTTTGGCAGATTTTCAAATGTTAAACATAAATATGACTCAGCAATTCTACTCCTACATATATACCTGAGAAATACATACATACATTCACACAAAAACTAGTTCACAAACATTAGTAGCAGCATTATTCACAATAGCCAAAAAGCAGAAACTACCCAAATGTCTATCAACTAATGAAAGAATAAACAAAAAGTGGGATATCCATCCAGTGATATATTATCTGGACGTATAAAGAAATGAAGTACTGATCCATGCTATAGTAGGGAAACAGAGAGAAGAGGGAGTGAGATGACCCAATTTTCCATAATCAGAATCAATAAACAATGAAGATATTGTACTCATACCATTAAATATCTTCAGCAATGAAAATGAACAAATAATAGTCACTGTTAGCAAGAGCATTCAATCAACAAAAAAATTACTGAGCACCTCTTATGTGCTAGGCACTATTTCAGGTACTAGGGATTAAACAGTGAGCAAAACAGGAAAAAATCTGTTTTTAATGGCTTTACATTCTATTAGAAATGAGACAAAAAAATGATAACAAGTCAAACAGTATTTTACAATTGCTTTTGTTTTTTAGACAAATAATTTTATAATTATCTTATTTATGGGTAGTGATATTAGTTTCATCTGCATTTATAGTAAAAATTATGTCTTTTAAAAGTGTACTTAATTTGTGAAAAGTGTTATCTAGGGTTTAGATATGTTTTTATTCATGAGTATATTAAATAGGTACTAAATCATTAAGTAAGTATAAAGTTGAAAACGAAAATAGTGACTCCAATTGAATTACTGAAATGGGACATAACCAGATGTACCACATGTGAATCCAGGGTGAGACCCATTCTGGAAACAAAGGAGATTTAAACATGGCCAAGTAGTAGACCATACTTCAGATTAACAAATTTGACAATATTACAGTAACCATTCAGGAAAATAATCTTATTTTCTTAGATGTGCACACATGTATTTAGGGTAGAAGATCACATTGTCTAATTTGCTTTTAAATAATTGTTTTTTTAAAAGTGTGCTGAGAGTGAAGAGAATAAAAATTTTCTTCTATTTTTAGTCTTCTGGGAAGAACCAGCCTGTCTCCAAACTTTGTTTGCACATGGGTGCTGGAATGCGTCTGAACCTCAGGAAGGACTTTCTTCATTAAGCAGCTCAGATAGCCTCACTGGCTGGGCTGTGTCTGCTTAATTTAAAATACTAACCAGTATCTCAATCATGGGATGTTCCTGCACTCCATTTAATCACTGAATTATTGATAGGTTTCTGGGTTTCCATTTTATTGGGTTATTCCAATGATTTTTTTTACATATTCCTGAGCTTTAAATGACTAAGGTGAGAAATTATTTAGTATTTCAAAAGGTGGTAACTACTATGAAGAAAAGCAAAGTAAAGGAAAAGAGAAAGAGTATATTACAAGGTAAAAAGATATTCAGTTTTAAATACGATAATAAAGGTAGGCCTCAATGTAAAGGAGACAACTGAACAAAGACTTAAAGGAAGTGATAGTTACAGAGTAAGCCATGTGGATATCTGGGGGAAGAGCACTCCAAGCAGAAGTTAAAGTGCACAGTCTTCAATATAGTCAAGGAATAGCAAAGAGACCAGTGTGGCTAGAACTGAGTGAGAAAGACAGTAGGAAATGCAATCATACAGGTAAAGCTGGCGAGGGGAGATCAGGTAGGGCCTTGTAGGTCACACTGAGGACTTTGGTTCTTACTCTTTATGGACTAGAAAGTCAATGGGGAGTTAGAAATAGAAAAGTGATATGATCCGACATGCTGTAAAACAAAAGCTCTAATTGCAATTTTGAAAATGGATTATGGAAAGCAAAGGATAAAAAGTATGGAGACCAGTTAGGCATCCCTTGCAATAATCCATGTGAAGTATTATGGCAGCTCATACCAAAGTGGCCGCTGTGGAGGTGATCAGAAGTAATTCTGTTCTGGATTTACATTGAAGATAGAGCAAAAAGGATCTCCTGACACATAACATCTGAGGTATAGGGAATGGGAGAAATCGAAGATGGACTTCAAGGTTTTGGACCTAAGCTACATGAAGGATGGAGATGGGGAAGACTGCAAACAGAGTAAACTTTGGCGAGATAAAGAATCCACTTGGAATACATTGAACTAAAGATGTATACTAGACATTTAAATAGAAATGTTGAGTAGGCAGCTGGATACAGAGGTCTGAATTTCAGGGAGAGAAGTCAAGGCTTGAGCTATCATTTTGTAGTCATCAGTCTCCAATTATAGAGACTGTGGGGGGGAAATAGACTGCATGAAATCATGAGAGTATAGAGAAAAAAAAAGAATTTCCAAGGGCTAAATTCTAAAGCTTTCTAAGGTAAAAACTCTGAAAGAAGAGGAGCATTTAGCAAAGTAGGTAGAAAGGAGTGGCAAGTGAAGGAGGAACATCAAGAATGCATAGTGTCCTGGAAGTCAATAAGGAAATACGACAAGGAGCAGTGGGTGATGATCATGATAATGTACCAATAGGTGAAATAAGATCAATACTGACAACTGACTATTAGATTTAGGGAAAGTAATTTCATTGGGGCCATGACAGGAGTAGTTTTGGCTGAGTATTAAAAACAAAAGATTGATTTAGGAAAATTGATTTATATGGATTTAAGAGAGAACGTGAAGAGATAAATTTGAGATAGGGAATATAGACAACTTGTTCACAAGTTTTTGCTTTAAAAGGGAACAAAGCAATGGCTTAATCTTACAAACATGTTAAGCAAAAGAATCTATAAAATAATGTCTCCTATATTTGTATAAAATTTAAACAAAAACAGGTTAAACTAAACTCATGATCAGGAAGGAGCAAGCAAGAGGTTTCAGAGTATCAGCAATATTCTTTTTCTTACATGAATAGTGGGGTATTTGCTGTATAATTATCCATTATAATGACTTATTACATAATTTGCCAACCAGCACAATTATTGTATATACTTCTCCCTATAAACATTATAGTTGTTAATTTTTTTAAATAAGATCATATGTGTGAAAAGACAACAGATAATGTCACTATAGTCATAAAAGTTTTTAAAAAGTATTTGAAAAGGAACATTCCAAATTATAAGCAGATCAAATCTGAATTAAAACTCCAAAAATTTATATGTACTAGGTTGGGCCAGTGGGTGAACATTTGTGCCTTTCTGACTTAATTAAAAGCAGAATTTGCAAATCACAAAAATCTTAAGAATTAGAGCAGACTATAGCCCTTTCTTCACTTTTAGTTCCACAGGACATGTTTTTTTTTTTAAGTACTATATTTGTGTTTGGCTCTCAGCATAAAAATGCTGTACAGTATCTGCTAAGATAATTCATCTTTTCTGGATATTTTAGTTTTATTTCCAAGACTCCCTGAGATATTGCACTTCACAAACAAACCATTTGGTTATATAATAGTGTTCTAAGTGTGAAGACATGACTTTTTCTTGGTAAATTCGTGAGAGTAAAGTCTCCACATTACAGAAGAAGAATAGAGCTACTGTCAACCACGATGACGCTTCTAAGCCATGAATGAGTTGACTATAAACCTTGAGCAGTCAGATCTGTCCACTGTTTTCAGTTGTCTTCCAATAAGCAACGAGAAGCCAGGCTATTTAAGTTCTACTACTCCATGTTCATTCAACTACCAAGTTGCTGAAATCTTTGAGCATCTCTTTCAAAAGATATGATCATCTACTTAACCAGAGGATATGAAGGAAGACAGATGCCTGAATGGTAAGTGACACTTCCAGCCACAAAGCCAACAGGCACTAAAACTAAGTTAAAATGTGTTCATTAAAAAGTATTCAAATGCATTCCACTCTCTCAAACTGCATACAGAGCACATGCTGGTAGAAACACATTACTTTAGATCAAAACCACCCAGAAGAGCCAGAACACTTTTAAACCTATCATAATAACTTATGACTAAGTCTCAAATAATTTTGAATTACAATAACAACAAAAGCCATACTAACATTCTCTGTCTGTTTAAGCCAATAGTTGTTTGTTGTTTTTTATCAAAAGGCGCTTTATAGTACCCATTTCTCGTAAAACTTTGTGTGTGTGTCAATTCCTAATTTCTGGTTTATCTGTTTAGTTAACCTCTGCTATTTGCTGGGATTCATTCCAAGACAACTAAAATGCATTACTAAAATTGGCATCTCTGCTCCCGAGCTTAATTTCAGAGAGGCTCTGAAGTGGTCTGAAACCATTTTTTTAATATTCTGCACACAACTTTATGCTAAAAAGTAGCAACCACTGTTCAAGAGCAGTAACTGGTTTTAAAAGGTGCAATTTTTGTTTTCCTCCAAAATAATTCTTATGTCCTCTGAATGTACAATAAGAGGATAAGTATGATGCTAAAGCCACACATTTTTTGTTGCTATGCTACAAATACTAACTTAAAATTGAACATGATTCTTTAAGGTGGACTGAGAGATGATCTAAATATTTACATATAAATAAAATATTTCTAAACCCTTTTATAAGTGCTTTACTCTTTAATGTTAGATTGGAAAACACTAAAAGCACAACTCATAAATGAATATAAGACAAAATGCCAAGACTAATACAGATTTTTTTATGTCATTAAATTATGCATCTAGTAAAGTTTATAACATGTTAATGAGTTAAAAGAATTATAAATTTTTAAGTTGGGAAATATCTTAGACATTATTCAAAGGCCCTCAGAATCTTGACTCAACCTCCAATTTGACAGATGAGGAAACTGAGGCCCAGAGAAGTTAAACTAACAGCATCGTGACAAATAAATGGCAATCATACTCAAATTCTGACTACGAGCCCAAAGCTTTGAAAGAGTACTTGTTTCAAGATATTTTAATTCTTCTGGGAAGAAAAGTTAACAGAGGACACTCCAAAACCCCTCACTACAAGGAACTCTTTCAGGCTTACAAAAGCCAGTGTCATCTTCTGCTAGCGGATACAAGTCCTAGAACTAGCACCCACAACAACCATTTTTCTTAGCCTCATAATACCCGGGGTTTCCAAAACCCATTCCTTGGTAGCGTCTCTTTTTCTCGCCTCAACAAATTCCTTTAAATAAGTTAAGCGTTTTGGTCAGGACTTGGTTTTATTTTGATTTGCTTTTAATTTGCTCGAGATTGAGAGAGGGTGGTAAATAGAGGTACAGGTTTACAACACATTTTTTTTTATTATTATTATTAGCCAAACCAGTAAATCCTTCCTTCCGGCCCCAGGGCTTACTGGTGTATGTCGTCGAAGTCCCTTCAGTTTCCAAAGCGGGACGGAGACCTAGAAAAGAAGTTGGCGGGTGGCGGGCAGGCAGGCAGGCAGGTGAGCGCCCGGGCTTGGCGGGCTGCCCTCCGCCACGAGCCCCGACAGCCCTCGCCCCGGAACCTCGCGACCCTCAGCCCCGCGGAAGCCCAGAGCCCCGCGGCCCCCCTCCGGCCCCTCTATGGTGCCCCGGGCCGCCCCGCACTCCCGGTCCCCACGCGGCCCGCGGGCTCCGCGCGGGTCACCCTCGCCCCAGCGCCCCGCTCCTCCAGGTGCCCGGAGCGGGAAGCGGCGGCCCGAAGGGGTGGAGAAGAGCGAAGCGAGTCCCACCTCGAGGCCGGGGTCCGGTGCAGAAGGAAGGCGGCGATGGCGGCGGCGCCGGGGCTGGGACACCTGTCGCCCGCCGGTGCTCGGCCGGCGTGGTCTCTGCGGCGCGGTGGCTCCCAACTTCCCGCCGGAGGTGCCGGGCGAGCTCGCAGGAGAGAGGAGGGCAGCTGAGCGCGTGGGGGGAGGGGCTGAGGGGCAGCGCGTGGGATGGGAGACGGGAGGGACAGCCTGGTGGCCGCGCGCTCGGCAGCTCCGGGGCGGGTGGACGGACCCGGAGCCCGAGGGCGGCCGCGCAGGTGACCGCGGCGACGGCGGGGACACCGCCGCTGCGCGTGGCCGCCGACCTGGAGCAGGAGGGAGCTGGGGAAGGGGGACCCCCCACCCGCCTACTCCGGAGGCCAGGAGCGGAGACGCACCCAGCAGGAAGCGGGCGCCGCCACTGCACCCAGAAGCCAGCTACCGCGCACCCACCCACCCAGCGGCTCTAAGACCGCATCAGGCTGAGCTTCCCCCTGTTCCGGCCACCCGCACACTTCCAGGCCTCTGTTCTGTCGGGTGTGGAAAACGCTGCCACAAAAATGGCAACGATGGGGAGGAGTGGGATAGGAAAGCGAATGGAAAAGACCAGAAGTAATGAGGTAGTGAGTTTCCTGTCATCGGGGATGTTTCGGCCAAGCATTTTGGTCATACTTGTCAGGAAGGCTGAAGAGGCCACTCATGCATCAAGTGAGGGGCTGGACTAAATGACCACTTACCTTTCAATCTTCCAATGTAATGGCTTTTGACATAGCAAAAAAAATAAAATAAAAAAAGATAAAAGCATCCTTAACAGTCTGATTCCAGCCCTAAAGGAAATAGACGTTTTCTTGCTCTCCACTCACTATGTTCACTCGTGCATTCGTTTATTTATTAATACATTTTCACTGAGGACCTACTGTGTGCCAGACATTATACTAGGAGCAGTTATTATGTTCCTTGTATTTGGAGTTCTAACAAACAGGCAAGTATTCATGTAACTACCAAGGGTGATGGGTGAGATGAAGGAAACAAGATGAAGAAGAATGAATAAAGGGAAGTGAACTTACTCTGGACTGGGTGGATGGTTAAAGGTCTCTAGAAATGAACTTGCTTAACACCCTCAGAGGAAGAGGCATCAGAAGCACAGAGAAAACGTAGCTCAGAGATGGGGAGAGCCATAAGCAAAGTCTCCTGGTTCCCTGGTTGAGCCATTTTGCCAACTTATGAGGCTTTGTGAATGGAACTTTTCTCCTATAGGAGTATCCTCCCAGGAACACTGTTACTTTTCTGAATAGCATTTGGATCTCCTGACTACGTGTTGAGGCCACTTTATTCAGAAATTTCATATTTGTGCACTGAATGGACTTTCTGGGGCATCTGTGGTAGGCAAAAACAACTGAGAAACACTAACCTTTAAGTTTGCATCAAACCGCAAAAAAACAGACCAAATGTCTCCATTGGGTGGAGACAAGAATTGGAGTAGAGATACTGACTTCCCCCAATTATTGTAAAATAAAACAACACAGCAGAATCCTTAATTAGATCATTGGTATAAACTAGCATATTAGTTTCCCAGAGCTGTCTTAATAATGACCACAGACTGAAATTTATTCTTTCACTGTTTTAAAGGCTGTAAATCCAAACCCAAGGTGTCATCCGGTCTGTACTCCCTCCCAGCACTCTAGGGGAGAACCTTTCCTTGCCTCATCCAACTTCCAATAGCTCCAGGAATTCATTCACTTGTGGTTGCATCACTCCAATCTCTGCCTACATTTTTACATGGCCTTCTCCAATATGTCTGTGTTTTCTTCTCTTTTGTCTTTTATAAGGACATTTGTCATTGAATTTAATCCAGGATGATCATAACTAGAGAGCCTTACTTAATTACATCTGCAAAGACCCAAAAAAGGCCCCATTCACAGGTTCTGGGTTTTAGGATGCAGATATATTTGGTGGTAAAGCCATCATTCAACCTAAAGCCAGTAAACTAATAGGGACCAGAATCATTGTCTACTGTATTAGGGTGTCATTCCCATCATTGTTATAACAACATCATTATTATAAATTGCATTGATAATAAGTATAATTGTTTCATTGTGAACTACTAAAAATAAGTATCATTAAATTTGGGCATTATGAGGAATAACTGCCATAAGGAAAAGCATTAGAGGCCCAAGCCTTCAACTGATATTTGAATCACAGCATATACTTGAAGGACAAGTACGACTCCTCAAAACTACCCTTGTTAAATTAACACAGAAATACACCCTACTCCCATCCATGGATTTCTGATAATATGATCCAGTATTGAATGTCTGCTAGGCACCAGACTTTTGAGGCTATGTGACACCTTTGAATCTCATTCTCTCCGGGACAAGGTTTGCTGTGTATCTGAAGCCCAATAAAGAGTTGTCAAATGAGTAGATGAGTAAAAATAAATCACTATCAATTAATCAGGCAATTATTAACACATTGAAAAACTTTATAAGAAGATAGGGTTTATTAGAGCAAAACAGATTAATGCCATGACTCATTCGTTTTTTCTTGAGTAAGGAAAAACTCACTAAAAGAAAATCTTTGATTTAAAAAAGAAAATAATGAGATCACCCATCTTTTAAAAAAAAATCAATATCATGCCTATTTACACAGATACAGATCCTGCTGGGAACAATTAATCATGACTGAAGTTAGAGTTACTTAAAATAAATAATATATTTGGTCAAAGTATTTTTGTTGGTAATTTCAAAAAACATAAACCTTATTCAACTATTAATTTTATAATATTGATACAGCACTTCTTAAAATGCTTTACAGACAATAATTTTACTGACTCCACTTTCCCTGGTTCACCTCTTCCTTCATGACTTTTCTTCTCACCCTTCCACTCTTAAATTTTTAAAAAATAAACCAAGATGTTAGTAACTACCAAACTGAATCTCATTTATTAACTTATCGGATCATGGGCCTATCCCTTAACCAGTTGTGATAGCCAATCAATTGGAATATGATGACTATTCAGGTGTGAGTCACCTGTGTACCCCAGGAAAACAGGAAATGGGAGGAGAGTTGATCTCACCCTAACCAAATCACTTAGAGCAGGGGAAAAGTGGCACCTCAAAATAACATTAGGGTGCTCTAACTGAAGGGAAAATGAGCAAAAAAAGTACAGATATCCACTACAATAGATACTCAAAAAGTTTGTTGGAATATTGTTTAATTAAAACAGCCCTTCGCCTCATCGATGGCATTCTAAATGTTTTCTGGAAGTTATTTTAAAATGAAATATTATTTACAACTATTGATTATATGTCTACTTACTACACAAATCTTAAAAATTTAGATTTGTGAAGGACTGTACAAAATACTTTTATATGCAGGCCATATTGCTGAGTTTTCATGCACACTTATTATGAGACCTTGACTAAGTTCCTTCCTCTCTTTATGTCTCAGTTTCCTTTTAGGTAAAATGGAGATAATAATAATAACCCTTTTGAAATGTTATAAAAAGTAATGAGGTAATGCTTTTAAAATAGTGCTTATTACCTAGTATTCTATTATGTTTACTTATTATTGTCCCATTTACATCTTCACAATATCTCTGTAAGCCATTTGAGTAGTCATACTTTGATCATTTATTGTTCCTTTAATAGATAATCAGTAGCTATTACATATCAGGCACAATTACCAAGACAAATGGCACAGGTCCTTCCTGCCCATTAGGTGTCAAGTGAGGATCCCAATAGTTCACCCAGGTCAGCATAGGGTAGTTCATAGAGAAGAACAAACTGTAGAAGGAAAGGCATAGTGGGGAAAAGGCACGGTACCCTGGAGGACTATAAATGGTATAGCTAGAACCCAGGGTATGTTCAGAGAAGTGTACCTGGAAAATACATAGTAGTCTATTAGGAAGAACTTCGAAGGTCATGTGGATTATGACAAGTTATATTGTAAAAATTTCACCTACTATTCGCAGTGGAGTTGATTCACCGTTCACAGAGCCTGAACAATTTTTTCCCTCCAAGGGTGATGATTGCTTTACTTACTTTGCCTGCACCTGTTCTTCATGTAATTAATTAATTAATTAATTATTACTTTCGAGACTGATGGGGAGAATCAGTAAATCTGAAACAGGAAAATTAATTACAGACTGTTAAACATACATTCACAGGCTTTGACTTTAACCAGTTCAGTGAAGTAGCCAAAGAACCACTAAGTAATTTGGCAGCTTATGATGTGTATGCCCTGCTGTGACATCCATACTGGTTGTGTATGAATTCTTTAAGTCTGAGGCATCAATACTCTGCCTTTAGTATAGAGGTATTCATCAAAGTTCCCTTGTTGTTGACCAGCCTTATATTCTACATCCCGTTAGTAATGTCAAAAAGGTAGGAAATAAACTGATAGAGGCAAAAAGTCATTACCATTAGCATCTAAAAACTATGGGAGATTGCCCAAATGTTAAAATTTCGCAAGAGTAATTTGAGACTATTTGGTTATCATGATGCTAAAAAGCACCACTAAGCTTGATCTTTATTTTGTGACTTCTGTGTTGCTACAATTGTTCTAATTTATTATTTTCATTGGAAGGAAAAAAGAATGATGGAGTAGAAAAAAATGGAATCTCAGAATGTGATGAGGCTTCATGAAATAGATACAAAAGTATTTGGATCTAACAGTAAAAGAGTTGTACTTGCAAACTTAAAAGATGCTATGTCAAAAAATAATTCTATACCATTAATTACAATAAATATTCAAGTATATTTTTGGATTTGAGTAAATGCCATCTTATATTTAATTATACTGAATTGTATTAGTTGTATAAAGAATATACTGTTTAATAAAGTAATGGATTCTGAAACCAAAGTAAACATTAGAAGAGAAAGCCTTTCATATAAGGTGTTTAAGATTTGAGGTCACTTGACATGTCATTTGGAGATAATTAGCAGGCAACTTATTTGTGTAAATGGTAGCCAGTACTGCTGTCTACACCAGAAATATATTTATCAATGGAAAATTTAGAGCAGATAACGTAAAAGCTGATTTAATGAAAGCCTAAAATCTATTTTCTACATTAAAAACAGTATCCTTAAAACACATTTCATTTTTCAATTTAGCAATTCAAAGTACTTAAAAAGCAATGAAAGAAAAACACAAATTTTAGAAAGAAAATTAAAGAACAAGTAAAGAAAATCTGGGTTTCCAGGTATTTAAGAAACAGGATAATTACTATCAACAAAGATATTTGGTTATCTTAAGTGCTGAAATTTCTTCCTTAAATGAATGACATTCAAAATTTTTCTTACTAAAATACTACCTCCAGATCCAAAATTTGATCCAAATTAACCAGGAGACACAGTTCCTATAATACTTATTATATAATATTTTTATTCATATAATTGCTCCACACATCCTTTTTGAGTGAATAAAGTATTTTATGAAAGAAAGACAAAGGGAACAAATATATGTACGATAAATAAACATTTCACTGTCAAGTTATAAATGATTTTTAAAAATACTAACGACAAGGAAGTTTAGGTGTTAAAATATTCCAGGAAATTCTTATGAACTTCTAAGAAGTTCTTAAAAGGTATTCTTGAGGTCATGGGTAACCAAAGTGGCAGAAAGCCACTTTGAGCAGAGAAGGGGGATTACTGTACTTGATAGTATGAAAAACATTCAATTTAAATCACCAATAAACACAAATGCCCACTGTTGCTCTGAGTCATCTGCTGAGTGCAGGGCCTATTTTCAGGGGTACACCAACTTAGCTCTCTTTGCTTCCCTCTGAGCTTTCTCCTTTTCCACCTAACTTAAGATGGCTCTGTTAGTCATTAGAGCCTGAATTCACTTCTAGTCCGTTTTTGAGACTCAAAACACAGTCTGCTATAAAATCTCCTTTTATGGCAATAGACAAAAAAAAAATCCTTATGAAAGGAAGCAGGTTATAGGGTAAATAAATAAAAGTACTGGGAAAAAACATAGCAGGTAATATGACAAAATATTCCTCCACAGAGTCCTGGTCCTAGGCTCTGAGTCTATCCTGGGATGCCTGCTCTGCCTTCCTGAAGATTAGTTGATCAACAATTCCTCCCTTAATTCTGTAAGCTACCTCAAGATCTTTCCTTAATTTCCTGTTTACTTAAACTATTTCAAGCCACGTATATCTAGCCCAACCTAATAGCTTAGCCAAAAAAGAAAATCTTTATTTCATGGAATCAGGAAGATTTAAATAGCCTTTGAGAACCCAAAAAGCACCAATAACCTTCTCCATCTTTTATCTCTGCTTCTCAACATAAGTGGGTTTTATTCCATCTTACTAACTCTCTTCACATGGTAGAATACATGACTACTGACCATTTTCAGGTTTTCCATCGATTGGCTTCCACCACCAGATAAAGGAGTAAATACTCAGTGTTTAAAGTTTCTTATTAATTTGTTTTAATAATAGAAATTTAAAGAGAAAGAAAATTCTCAAGTTCACCAATTCTTCTTCCACATTATGTGGACAATAGCTTGTTTCTAGATAACAACTGTGTAAAAAAATTCTTTTCCACTCAGGGAATAAGCTATTTGGCCCTTCTAAATTTCCCTTTCAAAAGTGTATAAAGGAAAGAATAAATTTTAAAAGACCGTTTTGTGTATTTTCTTAAGCTAAATACATAGGAAAAGTCATTAGAATAAAAACAAAAAAAAGTCTTAAATAGATAAAAACTAAAAAAAAAATCATGTGTTAATGCCTTTGCAGTCAAAATTAAATGTGATGTGACACAATAAAGAAAGATATTATTTCCAACATAGAAGAATTTTAAAGTCAAGGAGATTGAAACACAATAAGTATGCTTACCGTGTGCTGCTTACCGATGAATTGGCTTAAATTATCTTCTGTAATTATTTATAATAAAAATACTTGGAATAATACGAATATAAAAATTTGTGGATCTGCAAATATGGAAATTCTAAGTCACTATCAGCAAATATCCACACTTCATAGTATTAGAAACAAATATGTTGAGTCCTTTCAACTGCTATAACTTCAGATCCACTCTTGTCCTCTTCCTCTATTCTTTCCCCTGTCAGATCTCCAGCGAAATGTAATAATGAAAGATGCAAAAATCAACCACTTCAATTTTTATAGTTCCTTCCATTTTCCACTTATACTACTTCTCTCTTTATCAGGAGTAAGACAATAAGTTAAGCAAACAACTAAATCCTAATTACTGGAGAGCCTGCCATGACAATTTTTACATTGGCAACTTTCACAAAATTTGTAAAATTCTTGTGGTAAAACGAAATACAGCTGAATTCTCTTAATGCTTCAGAGTCAACTATTCCGTTAGATCAATGGTTCCCAGACTCTGGATTGCAAAACTGAAATTTTAAAAATGTGTGGTGAACCAGCACAGATTTGCTAACTTTTTCTTTTGCCAAGTAAGGATTTAAGAAAAATAATGTTCTGAACTTGCAGAATCATTTCACAAAATAGAGGACATTTTTAAAGTCAAAGAAGTAGGCAGGACATTATCTCAGGTGATAAAAAAAAAAGGGGGGAGGATATTGTTATGATTCCTGAGAACAGAGAGTAGGTAACTAACTAAACCCTGATTGTTAACAGCTGGAATTCTGACAGGGAACAGACAGCACCCTCAGGGGTTAAACTAAAAATATTTCCGTGAAGAGACTATTTATGGAGGGAAGTACAGGGAAAATTTTTAGTAATCTATCAGGGCAAGGTGAGTTACCAGAGACTAGCCACAGCAGGAAACCATTACTTCTCCTGGGCCAGAAGAGGTAAGGAAAGAGAATAGTGTTCCCAGGGCCAAGTGAAAGCTGCAGTTGACAGGAGTTGGGGGCTGGAACAAATGCAGCCACTGCCAGACCCTGATGAGGAAAGAGAACAGCAGGGCTGAAAACACCATATCTACCTCTTCCATCCTGCTTGAACCCAACTGGAAATCAGAGAGTGAGTGGGGCAGAGTGCTGTAGTCCATGGAGTCAGCCTGCTGGAGCATAGCACAGGTCAAACAAGGGTGAAGAATGGATCCAGGGTGGGGGTCTACTGGAGCACATTGATATACTCTGGTGAGGGCGACTGGGACCAAAGGAAAGGGTGCACATGAGAATGTTTTTGATTATTATTATTATTATTATTATTATTACTTATTTCTATTGTAGGAAAATTACAAAAGAAATTTTATTTTATTTTAAGGTATAATATTGCTTGTAATTATATGCTTGATATATTTGTCAGTGGCTCTATAGCCAATAATAGTGTAACATCAAGTGGTGCTCAAATGGGTAACTTGTCCAGTACTTTATTTTTATCACATTAATTATTAAAAATTAGGCTTCTCATAGGTGTAAAATAAAAGCAACACTCAACAATTTTTTTTTTTTTGGTTTGGAACATTTTGAGTGAAGTATGGAACAAGCTTCAAGCTTCAGAGACTTTTTCTACCCCAAAGGTTCTCAGATTTTGCTGTACATTTATAACATGAGATATTTTTTAAAATAATGATGCCTACCTCTCACTCTAGACATTCTGATTTAATAAATCTGGGGTGAAACTTGGCATAGACATTTTTAAATAAAGTTTTATATTTCATTGGTTTTTACCTTATATCCTTTTCCTGTTCTTGGATCCCATACAGAATATCACATTACATTTAGTCGACATGTCTCCTTAGGCTTCTCTTGGCTGTGATAATTTCTCAGAATTTTCTCATTTTTGATGGCCTTGACCATAGGAGTACTGGTCAGGTAATCTCTCAACTGGGTCTATCTAATGTTTTTCTCATGGTTATATGTTATGTAGAGAGGAAGAGCACAGAGTTAAAATGCTATTCTCATAGCATCATATTATATATACTATTTACATACTATTAACATGATGTCACTATAATGTTGAGCTCAATCTCCTGGCTAAGATAGCATTTATCAGTTTTCCCCCCTGTAAAGCTTTTTCCCCTTTCCAAGCTATACTCTTTAGAAGGAAGTCACTATGTGCAGTCTACATTAAAGAGTGCAGAGTTATGCTCTACTTCCTACACAAATTATTTGGAATTCTTCTATATGGGAGATTTATCTATTCTCCCATACTTGTTTACTTACTCAATCATTTATTTAGATCACATGGATTCACAGATATTTATTTTATATTCTGGATTATAATCCAGTGCAACTTTATTTTGTTGCTCAAATTGTTCCATTATTGGCCATTGGGACCTCTTTCTATTGGTTATTATCTCCTCTGACATGCCCCATCATTGCATTTTTTTTTTAGCTCTTTCATAGTTTCTAGCATTATGAGATGCTCCAGGCTCATCTTGTAAGTTTTTTGTTTAACCAGCCATTTCTCCGAAGATTCCTGGTTCCTTTTACTGGAGAACAGTATTAGAAATAAATATGTGGGTACTAGATGTATCCTTACTTCTAAGCCCTTTCTGTGCACAGATCAAATATATATATCTGCATATCTATACGTGCAAATATATATATATATGTGTGTGTGTGCATATAACTAATGCCTATGTATACACATAGCAACAAATATTTCTATATGTAAACACCTGCTGAAAGCATGAGTTCCTACTGAAGTCACTAACCTTAATCCATAACTACAGAGATCATGCCTGCTTCCTCCTCTTACTTACCTATAAGCTCTCACTTCAGCAGTGAGAAACCTGGCTCCCACTATATGACATTCATTTACTTAATTGTTTAATTCCAGTTTACATGTACTGTGGTTACAGAATTGTCAGTCCACTCCCCCACAGAAGAATTTATCTACTAGAATACAGTGTTTATGTACAATTCTTATTTCCTTTAGTTTTATAATCTCCCCTCATTGGCAGTTATTTGAGTCAACCAACTTTTCCCCTAATTCCTTCAGTGAGATTTTTTTTTTCATACATCTATAACATATTTAGCTTGTTCTGTCACATTGTATATTCCACCTTGGAATCTTTTGACTTCCTATATGATTTTTTTCCCCATTTCCTCACATTAAGACTTACTCTTTTCACTGTAGAGTTCAATGGGTTTTGAACAAATGCATACTGTCAGGCACCTACAGTTACAGCATCAAACAGAACAGCTTCACCACCGTTATCTTCTGTGTTTCACCTGTTCAACTTCCTCCAACCCTGACTCCAACTCCAAAAATGACTGATCTACTTATTGTCTCTAGTTTTTCCTTTCCAGAATGTCCTATAAATAAAGTCACACAGCAGGGAAATTTTTTAGGCTGCCTTCTTTCATCTAGACACATGCATTTATGATTCAGCCATATCTTTTGTGACTCGATAGCTTGTTTCTAAGGCTAAAAAATATTCTCTTGTATGTATACCATGTTTGGTTATCCATTCATCTACGGGAAGAGATCTTAGTTGTCTCCAGATTTTGGTGATTATGAATAAAGCTGCTTTAAACTTTCACATGAAGATTTTTAAGGCAATGAACTTAAGTTGTTTAAAGCCATCCAGTTTGTCATACCTTTTTAAGGCAACTCTAGGAAACTAATACACCACTAAGAAGACTTCTAAGTGGAAGCCAGATAGGTAGAGGAAGTCCGGTGTTTTATAAATCAGGGGGACAAAATGGATGCAAAGTTGCTTGTTTTGTCAACTACTCTAGACCAGTTAGATAACATCCAAATTGTAAAGTATCCATGAGTTTAGCATTATACAAATGGATAGACATGTATTATTAATATTGTAAAGATTGTTAGGCAGTTTCAGAATTAGAGAGATCACTTCTGTGTAAAAGATTAAAGAAGATTTCATGGAGACTATGGCATTGAAGCTGCAATTTAAAGCATAAGTAGGATTTGAGTAAGCATAAATGGGAAGTATTGCAGTTGTGGGGGACTGAATGAAATTATGGAGAGGAAAAAATATCTGGATATATTGAGAAAATGAAAACAGAAAACAAAATCTTTATAAAGGAAAGGTTATTTGGGGTCAGATCATGAATATCATTAAATGATAAGAAGTTTGAACTCTTCTCTAGAAAGTGGGACATGGCACAATATTAAGTTAGGGAGGTTGCATAAAAGCTGTTGTATAAATATTGATGGATGAGCAAAATGAACACACGTTGAGACCGTAGACAAGGAAAACTAGAAGCTATTAGAATGCCCATGGGAGAGATTCTGAAGTTCTGAACTTCAGTGACAAATAGAATGGAGATGTATTTTCTATTTTTGAAGCCATACCATATGCCAGGTCCCTTACTGGATGCATTCTATATGTTATTGCACTAAACCTGTGAAATAGTTATTGCACTAAACCTACTGCATTTCTCTGTGGTAGAATTTGATTGTGTACTTGTAGAGACTGAGACTCAGAGACATTAGGTATCTTGCCCAAAAACACATAGCTAATAAATAGTGGGGCTGACATTTGTACTCAGAAATTTGGCATATTTTTAAGCTCTTGCCTCATCAACTCACCCCAACCCATCCTACAGCTCATATTGCAACTTCAAATTATTTAGAAAACTTGTTAAATGAGACTCTACACACTTTTTAATTTTGCACCACTCCCTCCAAAACAGGAAGAATATTGTGAAAACACAGCAGTCCTCTTTGGGAAACCCACTGTATTCTTGCCTTGCTGTTGGTTTTTCATATATTTTCCCCCATCTTTCCTGTCTCCTAAAATACAATGTTTCACTCTCATTAGCATTGAATAGCTTTCTGTTTCCCACTGGTACCCAAGGACATCAGGTGCATTTTGACATAGGAAAGAAAAGTACCCTTTTGAACAATCTATGTGGTGCTGCTACTTCACGTTCATGTCTTTCCTTTTAAACTAGAACCACTTAGTGTTTCTCTGCCAGACACTCATGGATGACCATTTACTCTTGAGACATACATGAATGAATCAGACAATTTTCTAATGATGCTGAATTGCAGAGAGAATGGTGTCTTCATTCCTGCTTGTACATTTATTGTATCAAAATAAAGATATGAACTTTTAGAGGGTACTCTTCTGTGCTTGATGAAAAAGGATACAAGCTAGTCTCTGATGAACCTTAAAAGAAATCCTTGATTTATTTATCTTTCGGTATTGAAATATGATGAAGTAAAGTGTATACCTGCAATCTTGAGCATTTAAGGAAATGATCAATGTCATTGCAAGGTAACTAGCTGCCGTCTTTTGAGAATCTGGACTAAACTAAAAACAGGAGAAAGAAAACACAGAGACCAAAAAATTGCTTTTCCTCCTTGTGTTTATATAGTAAATGCACTTACCGTTGCCATGGCAAAAGAGCCAGTCTGTTTTTCTCATTTCTCTGTTTCTATCCATTATTATATCTAACACCATAAAATGTCATATTTCATCATCATCTTTCTTGGATCATTATGTTTATCTACTCTGCATTTACTTACTCTCCCCACAGTCTTTTTCAAAGTAATACTTCCTTATAAAAAAAAAGAAGTAATTTCAGGTGAGGGAAATGGCTTCAGATATAGTTAGAGGAATAAAGAAGCAAAGAATCATGGAAAGGAGGTGAGGAGGAAAAACCTCAGCAGTTCAAAACAAATTCCACCTTGTTGATAAACTGAATCAACTTTGTAGAGGTTTATTTTGGCTTTCTAAACATGTGACTTTCTAAACAGATGACAATAATGATGGGGGTTATATTCTCTTCGATCTTAGTTAGGTTGCGCTCATCAAAGCATAAAGTCTCAATTAGAGGAACTAATAATACCACTACTTTAAAATAATCATACTTTAAAATAAACATATGGAGTATTCTGCCCAGTTCATGACGCCACATTTTGTCAGGACAATAATACACTAATGTGTTTTCAAAAGATGGCAACCAAGGTCTTGTAAAGATGTTTCATCACTCATTAATTTATTTATACATTTAAAAATATTTATTATGAGCGTATTATGTACTAAGACTGATCTAACTTGAAATTAAAAGAAAAACGAAAAACAACCATGAGTAAGACTTCTCTAAAAAAGTTTATATTTCAGTCCTGCCATGTAAGAGGCAGTTGAATGATCAGGGTGTTTTCATTTTAGAAAAGAGAAGACTAAGTTTAAAGAACTGTCCCTGAGAAAATAGCAAATGTAGGAAAATGCCACAATCTGTAGGTAACAATCAGTAAGGGTGAGTTAAGTGGTTTCATCCTGTTTATATTCTCTAAGGCTTGCATGTATAAAAAATCATTTCAAATGTTCTACCTTTTATTCTCATTCCACCATTTGTGAGAGCAAAGGCATATGGTAGCCTTTCCTTTCATAAATCTTTCAGTTGCAGACTCTGATATTCTTGTTAAAACAATCCTACAGGACAAAGTTACTATGAGAAAGCTCAGGGCAGGAAAGGCTCCAGCCTGTAACAACCCAGGAAGAGTCCAGACAATGAACAAGAATTCTGCCTTCGAATATTTGAAAAGTCCTCATGTGGAACAAGAAATATACCAGACTTATTTAAAGTCACAAGAAACTAAATTAAGACTGATGCATGGATAATATAAAACCTAAGCCTTCGAATCAATAATAATAATTTTAAAAACCTCTAGAAGCATACATCTCAAATTTCAATGTGCATATGAAGCACTGGAGGATGCTGTTAAATGTAGATTTTCGCCCAAGTTCTGTATGGGACCTGGGATTCTTCATTTCTAACAAGATCCGAAATTGTGCTGATGCCATTGATGTTAAGACTATCTCATATATCACTGCTCTTGAGTTGTCTGACAACAGGCTCTCTAGGACATACTGAGTTGCCAGTCACTGTTTAAGCAGAAGCTGAAGAACTATTTGTCAGAAATACAACAGAAAAGATTTCTGTGCTACATGTGAGAGCAGGCTAGATGGTTCCTTCCAAATCTAAATGGTTTGATTCTGGGTTTGTTTGTTTTTTATAAGAGAATTACTTTTACATGTGACTGCTTCTTTTATAAGAGAATTACTTTTACATGTGACTGACTTAATAAAGAAAGTAAATTCAGACTTTTTTCCTACTTAAATAGATGTGGAGACAGAAGATCTTAAACATTAAGTGGCTTGCCCCAAATTCACTGTGTCATACAATGAATTTATTGAGCACTTACTATTTGCCAATATTCTGGCCAGGGCTGGACATTCAGGAATGAACAAAACAGATATGGTCTCTGTCCTCCAAATATCACAGTCTACCTGTGAATAGTATGATACACTTTTGTGATAAATCTCATTTACTACCACAACATTGATTTGTCAGACAGACTCTAGGATTGGGAGAAAGTGATTGCCAAGACAGTGAGACCTAAGGGAAGAGCGCCTATCATCTGAAGAGTTAAGTGCCAAAGGGAAGCACCGCTTTAGAATAGACAGCATAACTAGCACTTGGACAAGACAACGTTTTACCTCACTCCAAGATAGTATATTGACAAGAATTAAATCATCCTAACTTCTACAGATAAAACAAAAAATCTGAAAAGCCTATCTACTCACTTAATTACCCTTCCCACTCTCAACTTTTTAGGATGGGACAGAAGAGCTCTTGTTAGACTTTCTAGAATACTTCATACTGCATAAATAAATAGATGATAGATAGATGATAGATAGATAGATAGATAGATAGATAGATGATAGATAGATAGATAGATGATAAATAGATGATGGATAGATGAATGAATGAATGAATGAATGAATGAATGAAAACTGACCACAGCAGACCAACACATGGGCAGAAATAAAAACCCACAAAGATATTGCAAGCTGATTAGTACTTGTTCAGTTTTGGTGTAAAATTAACTCTGGAATTTCTTTAACAATCTGATCCATACAGCATCTCACTACTACTCCCTCACACCCCTCAGAAATTCCCTGTATAATCCCCATTATATTTAATGTCTTTCTATAACTCAGTATACTATTATACCCAATGTGGATTAATGTCTTTGACTTCTGTCTCAGTCTTACTATAAGGTTCCAATCCTTGAATCACTTTCCTATTCCATCTCTATTTTCTTTCCTTCAACCTACCATTCTTCCCACTTAAGATTTAAGCTCATATATTAGAGAGAAGATTAAGATAAGCTTAAGTATCTTTATATGTTCTCAGGTTTCCTTGTTGTTTGTCAAATGTTGGGTTTCCCATGAAGAAGACTCTGAGATGGAGTTTTGCATGCAGGTAGTTTATTGAAGATTGATCCACGGAATACCAACTACAAGGGAGTGAGGAAAAGAGAATTGGACAGTTGGGAAAGAAGAAAGGCAATACATCTGCCATAGATGCTGATCACAATTTCACAAGCAACACTGAGATGCCTCTAATTGAGGCTGGCAGACAGGTCAAGAGAAACACCCTAATCTGAAATTGCAAGAATAAAAAAAAACAAAAACAGAGCATCTAAGATCTTTGGGGCAATTTCTAAAAGGCAATTTCTATGTAACTGTAATGGCATAGAAAGAAAAGAGAGAAAATGAAGCAGAAGAAATATTTGAGGTAATTAAGGATGAAATTTTTTGAAAATTAATAAAGATATTAAACCACAAATCCAGGAAGTTCAGAGAATACCAATAATTTTTTTTTTTAATTTAGGCATGTCATATTCAAACTCCAGACCACAGGGGAGAAAAAAAATGATAAAATCTTTAAAGCCACAATGGGGAAAGAAACAACTTACCTACAGAGGGACAAGGATAATAATTGCAAAGAACTTCTAATTAGAAACAATGCAAGCAAGAAAAAAGTAGGATGAAGTATTTTATTGTTGAAAGAAAAAAAAAACAAGAACCTAGAATTCTATATCCTGAGGAATTAAGCTTTAAAATTAAGGAGAACTAGGGACTTTTCAAGCAAACAAAGCTGAATGAATTCATCTCAACAGAACTGAAGAAGCAAGAAATGTTGAAGTAAGTTCTCTAGGAAAAAAGGAAAATGATATAGGTACAGTCACGTACCACTTAACGACCAGGATATGTTCTGGGAAATGCATCATTTGGTGCTTTCATTGTTGTGCAAACATCATAGCACGTACTTACGCAAACCTTTGTAAGCCTTCTGAGAACATTCAGCAACATGGGGGGAGGATACAGTTTTTCCCCAATTCTGGAGAACAAAGAGGACATGTATAGTACCATTCTGTGAGGCTATTATGTGAAGAAATACATTACTAGTACAGTTTAAATTTATAGACCTATATTGAAACAGGAATCATGAAAGAGTTTGGCACTTGACAATTTCACGAGTATAAAATGTTAAACTCCAGTTCTCATGGACCACTTCAAACAAAAGGAAGTTGTAATTTATTTGTTATCATCCTAGTTAGAATAATAACATGCCAGTCCAGAAACTTCCTTTCAATTGTTTTTCTGGCTTTCTGTCTTCTTAAAATAAATAAAACAACACTGTCCCACCTCCCAGAACAAAAACAATAGCACGCTGCAACAGGCCAAAAAGCCAAACCTCCAAATCAGATGCAATCAACCCCATAGACCAACTACTAACTCTGTTAGTGTCCAATCTCCCTTGCTTACATAAGTGGAAATGTTTTGAAAATGCATACTATTTCATTGATAGCAGAATCCAGGTCTGTTAGCAGAGTAGGGGTCCTATGGAGAGGACATTAGATGAGAAATAGGGAAAACTAGGGCCAGCTTTATGAAGCAATTGTTAATTACATCAGTTCAATAAGGGATACAAAATTCAGTAACACAGCCCTATCCTCAAGAAACTTTTAGTCCAAAAGGGAAGTAAAGCAAGCCAAAAAGTGGCTGTTGAAAAATGTAAGAAAAGATTACAAGCAAAAAAAAGTTCTGAAGATCAGCTGCACAACAATGTAAATATACTTAACACTCCTGAAGTGTATACTTGCAATGGTTAAGATGGTAAATATTACATTATGTGCATTTTCTCACAATTAAATTTTTTTAACTTTAAAAAGAGAAAATATAAATAAAGATAATTAGTTGGCCACCACCACCAAACTACCCCTCAACACCCCTGTTTCTTGGGAGAATAAGAGAGGAAAGATAGCATTGTTTCAGCACCGGGCAAGATTGGATTCTGAAGAGAATGGAGCAAAAGGAAAATCTTATCCAAGGCTATCCACTTTAGAAAAAAATGATACAAGTTAGTTCAACATCCATGTTGCAGAATCAATCATCAAATGGTATAAGAACTAAAAATAGAGAAGAAAAAACAGAATTGGTGTGGAGGCACAGAGAAAAAGAGAACAGAGATGGGCAAAGGACTGGCAAAATCCAAGAATTGGCAGAGTAAAAGAGCAATTGCACATAACTGCTTTGGGCGTCTCTAGTTCCCTTTCTAGGGAACTTAGAAGGTGTAAAGACAGAATCTTGATAGCTGGATAGCAAGGGCTAATGCTGGAAAACAAATGCCAAGGGTTTGCCAAAGTGGAAGGAGGAAGGAGATCAGGAAAAACTTCCTGGAAAAAGTGACCATTAAAGTGAATTTTCAAAGATGGATGGACCTTTTCATATGACATAATGGGGGCATTCCACAGGAAAAGAACAACATAATCCCTGAAGCTGGGAAAGGCCAGGGATCACGGTAACACATAAGCAGATGAGTTTATCTAAAATGTAGAAAGATTAAGAGAATAATGTAAAAGAACCCTAATATCTGCTTGGGTTAAGATAATGACAATGATAATGAAAAAATGGGCAACAAATAGAAAAAAATGTTAAGATAAAATCGATATTATTTAATATTAGATTAGAAGTGGATGAAAAAATACATAATTTTGAAGCTAGGAGCCTGGGTGCTTTGGAAAACAATGAATCTTCCATCCCCACCTGTGTATAGAAAAATTTTTTTACTGTGTATCTTTCTCATTAGTGGTATAAATTAGGGCTGAGCTCAGTAAATACCCACAGTACAGAAAGGAGCACAATAAGTAAATTATAATTGACACAAAATTGAATTTACAAATTATCTAGCTGTACTTTTTGGAATGGCCTTAAGATGTTCTTAGCAAAAAGATTCTAAGCAACCTGGATGCTTCAATGAATGAAGAGCTTAGGTACCACTCTGTTTTTCTCAGCAGAAAATTAAAAAAAAAAAAACTAATTAAATAGAAATGCTGCCCTATATTTCATTTCACAATTTCAGAAGCAATCTTATTTTACTTTAACTGTTCCTAACAGATACCTTCTAAAAGGCAAAGATACTGGTAAAATGAAACTCAGTGTTCCCAGCTCACAATAATTCCGAAGAATCCCGATGGATGGTGAAATAAGCAAGATGATCTACAGACTCCCTACTGTAATATCTGGCTATCTGCTAAAAAGTATGTTTACTCTTTACACCATAAATATTCTGAAGTTCCCCTAAGCAGTCAATCATAGGAGAAATCAGAGAAAATGGTACAGAGTGAAGCACATTGATAAATCTGACCACACCTCCTTTTGAAATCTTAAGTAAAACATAGCTAAGGATGATATTTGGTTAGCTTAATAGTTGGTTATTTAGCAATAGCAAGTTACTTAATGAGATATCCACTAAGAAATCTCCTTTCTTTAGAGTAACATGAGTATTTGAGATTTTTCTAAGTTTGACAATCTAAGGACAAATAGACACAAATCTTTTAGCTGGAAATGGAGCTTCTTTTTAGAGTTCTCTGACCTCCTGATACATTCTGTGTATATAGGAAAATAATTGCATATATTATTTACTGTAAAGAGATTTTAAGTCTATAACAAACATTAACCACTTCACATTTGAACTAGCAGTAGCAGTAGCAAGACCAGGCCAATCTCCCTGCCGGCAACAAGAACTTATTTGGGGTAAGGAAATGGAAGCATATTATATAACAATATGTACGACTGCATATTGCTCAGCCAAAAGTTTTTCATCTTGGAGCCATAACTTTGTGGTCATTCAATGAATCCAAACCCCTGCTTTCCAAATATTGTTCTACTATATTATTAAAAATCATCCAGACTCCTCAGCCTCCCTGGCTGGTTCGGTCCAGTGTTGCATGAACTCGATCAATTCTAGAATCAAGTATATGGTCACAGTCATTTCTAATTTTTTGTTTGAGTCTGAGGAACTAAGGAAGGAAGGGGGTTGGCAGACAAGTCATCCAGGAGAGCAGAGACCAAAATACAAGCACATCAGGCTTTGAGGGCACAGACGTAGTTAGTCAGAACTTTTTTTTTTAGATCCAAAGATCAAAAATATACTGGATAGGTCATTTTCCATAAAATGTCTAAGAAAAAATGAAAATTATTTCAGAATTATCTAGGGTCTTAAAACTCAGTGTTCTTGTAAAGAAAGACCATTTCTCACATTTCTGTCCTCTAAATGCCATGCTTGCCACAGTCCAGACTGAAACTACTAGGATTGAAAAGTGGAAAGTTGAGAAAACCCATGATACATTAGAGAAAACAAACGCTCTACCAAGAAAACAGAAATTTCAGAAGCATAAGGGAATTTGTTCTCACAGGAAAAGAAGCCTGAAATAATCCTCATAGAAAATCCTCAGGATAGGCCTCCAAATAAATTGTGTTACCACTAACAAATTTTTAACATTTTTTAAAACAAAGATCAGGACTACCAGAAAATGTATTACATTCTTATAAAAAGTTTCCTTCACTCCTCTGCCACACATGTTATTTTCTATATTTATTTTTCGAGGCAAGGACAAAAGACTCTCACAATAATAAAAATTACAATACAAACTATCATCTGTTGAACAGTTACTAGGTGCCAGGCACTATGCTAAGTATTAGATAGACAGTAAATCTTTTAACCTTCATGGCAATTCCTATAAATTGGTAGTATCAACCTCCTTTTAGATACAAAGAAATTAAGAGAATTACAGAAAGGTTGTATGGCTGAGAGGTAGCAGAGCCAGAACTCAAATCCCTTTTCTTAGTGTCATATTGTTTTATTGCTAATGAAAATGAAGGATAGAGCAGTAAAAACTTGACTATTGCATTGGCATTTACTATGAAAAAAATGTGTCTTCTTCCTCATGTCCCATCTCAGCCCTAGAATGGAACCCACAAGTGAAAATGGCTGGGAGGCGGAGTCCCACACAAACTGAGATGGCAGAAAAGCAACTTAGAAATAGGAGTTTAAATGTTGGTTAATTTGATTAATGTAAAGAATAGGATGGGAGAGATGAATTAAAAGCCCCAGTGAATGGCCAAGTTTAACATTTGGTATCATTCAAGATATAAAACCGGATTGAAAAAGTCCTGAGTACATCTGCTGGTCTGTAAATGTAACCAGTTCTATTTATTTAAGTGTGATTAAATCTTCCTCACTGTTGCATTCAGGCAGAAACCTTATTCAGTTTTTCCCTAGCTGTGTATATACATTTAGATAGAAATTTATATAAAATGTGTACATATATATTTGCAAAAACCACACACAACACTCCAGTTATCCAGTATTTATTTATTATACCTTCAACAACCCAGAATCTAAGTGGAAAACAGTAAGTAGGCAAATGTTCTCTTTGTACCCAAAATAGATATAGTAAACATCATGTACTTTGAGCACGGCATCATCCCTGCGCTGGCCCACACTCAGAGCTTAAGAACTTTTATTTTACTCATTATTGCTCACGAACTCAGTATCTGGGAACTCATTTGTTTTTCATTCCACTGCTGATAGGAAGTAAACAGAAAGGGGAAATTATTAGAGGCAACGGTTTTTGTTCGCAGCAAAAAGTGACAACAGGAATAAATAGTCAAAATATAATAAGTACATTCACATATAGTAATTGTTTAATATACTATTGTTGAATGAATGTGTGAACGAGCAAACCTACAAAAAAAATATCTGTTATACAGTTGGTTTAACAGCAGCTCATGTAAAAAGTCCTGGATGTTTTACTTATCTGTGTGCAGAATATGAGTCAAGAACTACTGTTATATTAGGTTAGATAAATTGTTCCATGCAGTGATAGTTTGCAAGGAACAGAACTAACCTAGGCAACCTTCAATACAGGCCTTAGAGTGCATATCTGTATGCCCATCTGGCAAGGTGGGACAGTGATTATTGTAAAGATTCAGAGAGCTCACAAAATGAAGAACAGCTTACCCTCATGGAAATGAGAGCCCCAGCACTGGAAAATCATGATATTCACAGTCAGCTAGGTGGTCCATCTCTTTTCCTCTGTAGGGCTGAGTGTCTCCCCTGTTTCTCTCTGTCACTGTACTGTGACTATTAGATCTGCTCCATGAGGACGTAATCATAGATATGTAGACATCTCTCTACTTCTAGCCTCAATACTGTACCTGTCCATTCCTCTTTTCCTAGAGATAGATCTTAATTCCAAATTCCCAGAAGAGAAATCTGGTTGGCCCAAATAAAATCAAATATTTGCCCTATATCCAACCAGTTGTGGCCAAGCACAGCAAGGTCAAATGTTACACCCATAACTGCCCAGAGCAGCCCTTTAGCATGTATTCCTTCAGCCACTTCTTAATCTATTTACATATAATATGTGGTCCCTGACTACATGGTGCTCACATTGAGGAGAGTTAACAGTCATGTTATGAGTTTCACATTTAAAGAAATAGAATATTTAGTTTCAGTCACTGTATGAAAGATATCAAGAAGCTAGGCCATTCATAGATGGATCACGAAGCCCATGATAAATTTAGATGCCGTGTCTCACAGAGAATTGTTCAGGGTGCTGAAGCTGCTAGAGTAGAAAAGAGAAAACTCAGTCACTCACCATGAAATTTCATGAGAACCTACTATATTTCCTACACTGTTCTAGATGTTATGGTTATAATGAAGCATAAAATGAGACTCAGTTTTCTCACATAGGAAACCTGCTTCATAAAATAAACATGATCACTAGCTATCTTCAAATTTAAAGATTTGTCATGTATAAAATATACATTTATTCTGTGCTGCTTGAGAAGGCAGAACACAGTTCAAACAGTGAAAGTTACGGAAAGAAGAATGAACTATTAGTGGAGTCCAGAAGTTAAATGGAACATCACTCCTTCCCCAACTATGGCAAGTGGTGATACCGATGAGGAATATTGTCAGAGTGATTCTGGAAGGGAGAAAATATAAACTAGGATATTTGTTACAGTCCCTTCTAGTTCTAAAATTCTAAAATGGAGCTTCAGAGAATAGAGTTCAGAAACATAATATCCACATCTGAGCCTCTAGTTTGCCTCAGAGAGAGGGTTTCCCAACAGGCTTAATTACATTATTTCCTATCCTCATTCTTCCCAGGTGTACTCTCTGTACAGACGATGCTGTAGAAATGTTCAGAGACCCACCGTGGCTCCAAAAGAACATTTTTGTAAGTAATGTTGTAGGCTGACTGTACAATTTGGTAATAGAAGCACTATAGGATCTATTGTTACAAATCTATTTTCAGAGCAATAATGAAAAATGACACAAATTCTAACCAGAAAGGGAAACAGGCTGGTCTGAGTGCGTGTGTGTGTGCGTGTATATGCTGGAAATAAAGGATTTATGTAAGTCACCTTGAAGATCATCTGTATAAATCTAAGATGCAATGCTCTCTATGGTAACAGTGGGAGGCAACAAGGCCAAGAGTTTTACATGCAGACTTCAGAGTCCACCTGACATAGGTGGATTCCACCTGGTTCCCTCATCTATATGTCGGTGTCATTTGTAAAATGTCTATAATTACAAAACATACAATCAAGGGAGTTAATATATACACCTCAGGCACTTAGCCCAGTGCAGTGCCTGGCCCATAGTGAGCAAACAAAGTTCACAAGCTATAAAATTTATATAACAATGAACATGCAATGAGTGTTAAGTCCCAGGCAATGGGGCTAACTGGTTTTCACTATTTTCTCATTACTCTTCCCTATTTTGTAGACAAGAAAATTGAGACTTAGAGGAATTAAGTAGATTGTTCAAAGTTGAACAGCAAGTGACAGAGCTGAAATTTCAACCCAAGTAGTTTCAAACCAAGAGTTTAAACCCCTGTATTTTCCAACTACTGAAAATAGCTGCACTTTGTGTATTCTCTCTACCTGACATCTTTAATATCAAGCTTCTCTCTGAAAAAAAGTATCTCACTGTGGTTTTAATTTACATTTCTATGATTACTAATGAGTTTGAGTACATTTTCATGGTTTTGTCTGTCTTTCTCTTCTGGACTTGTAGAAATACTGAATATTCCAAACACTAGTTATATAATTATTTGCCAGATACAAACACACTACATATTTATGTATAATCATAAACATGAGCTCTAGAGTCCTTCAAAATCTCTCTACCAACCAACCATCATCTTCTAGTGTTTAAGAAAATTAGTGCAGCTTTATAAATTTAATATAATTTTATAGTTTTCATTGTGATTCACATACGTAACTCACAACAAAGCTTGCGAGTTAGGATGAGCTGCCCCATTTTCCCAACCAAATGGGAGACTTGCAGGGCTGATAATGGGTCAAGATGCGGGTGGGATCCAGATCTCCTGACTCTTAATGCTGGTGCTTTTCCACTAAACTTTGCTACCCTCTTAATTTTTATAAAAAAATACATTTGTGCTCTTCTGTGTATTTAGTCCTAAATTGCTATTTTCAGATATACTTTCTGACTTGAAAATTCTGTACTTAAAGAATGACTTCAAAGCAATCTCCAGTTGAATGCATGTGGGTTGCATGTTCTGAACGTTAATAATACCAAAAAACCTTCCATTTATTTTGTTGCACAAAATAGTCATCCAATGTCCTCTACCCAAAATGGCCCAAGTAAGTTTAAAAGCTACTCTAAAGGCACAGAGAGCTGTGGGAAATGACTAAATAGCACTGAAAGCAGTACTCAGCTATTAAAAAGTTCAGAAGTTAGGCTATCTGGGTGGCACAAAGATGTGAACTAGAGGAAACAGGACATAGCTGTGAGCAAGTCCCAGAATTTATAATGTGGACATGCTCAAGTTCTAAAACCAGTAGCTGGGCATGTTTTTTTAGAAAATATTCCTATTGAACCTTTTAGAGAACAGGTGTTCTCTTCAGTATGGCATTGTCCTAGTTTGTGGCACCTGCTGTTAGCCACATGGCCCCAGGTAACTGCATGCTGCTTTAGGGTTGCCAGGCTCCTGACTCCCAATACCCTCCACAGAGAACCTAGGAAGCATTCAAGCAATGTCTCAAAGTCTTCCTCATCAAAAATATTTCTCTGACACAAACACTGCTTTACATTTCTTGTAGGAGCAGGAATAATATAGTATTTCTGAAGGGCACTCTGGTGATTTTATTCATTTATTTGTTCATCACTCGGTGAAAAAGTATTAAGCCATCTCTCTGTGTCGCATGAGCTTTAAGTGCTATAGATATTGAAATGGACAGACAAAAAATTCTGCATTTTTGGAGCTGACTGTCTAGTGTTTGGCAAGGAGGTCAGGAAGAAGATAAGTTTATCTGGGAGATAAAAATAATTAAAAATTAATTAAAATATAATTTTTAATAAGTGAAAGGTGAGAAATTCTAAGGAGGAAACTTAAGCAATGATGGAGACAGAGATTGGAGGTAGGTTATAGTTTTAAATGAGATAGGTGGTCAGGGAAGACCTCAATGAAATGGCAAAATTTATCCCAACATTATGTTTAAAAGTTTATAGCTACAAAAGAGATTGAATGAAAACTCACAAAGGCTATTTGTGATTATCTTTAGAAGATAAGACTTGGAGTCATTTTTTGAGTGATGTGTTCAGTATGTGTGTGCATGTGTGTTTTTAATTAATTGGAAATTAATTTTTGAAAATGTACTCTGGTATCTTTATTGTTTAAAAGTATCGGCAGGTAATTCCAATGTACAGTCAGATATAAGAGCTGTTTATTTCCCACCTTATATTTTAGATCTTATGGTCTAAAAGATCCCAATAATTCTGGGCATACTGAATTGAATATTTCAAGGTATAAATATTATAAATATTTCTGAAAGTCCCATCAATAAAACTCTGAAAGAGTCCTATATAAATACTTCATAGTGCATTGTGAGAAATAAATGATGTAATCCAAGTAAAGAGGTTAGCATCTTGTTCAAAAGAATGTTTAGCTACCATCATTGTTGTTATTATTGTGAGAGGCTTAATGGAAGATAAGCTATTTAATCTGGTCCTTGAAAAAGAAATGGCATGAGTAAAGGATAGGTAAAGAATGTGGATAAAGGTCAGACGCTGGATTTTCTAGCCAAAAGATATCCATGGTTAAAGTCAGGGGGGATGAGCTCATCACAAGCAAAGGCAACCCATCATTCCATTCCTTGAATATTTACTGGGCTATTAGACCACGAGCTCCACGAGTGCTGGGACTACATCCATCTTGAACACTGCTTTATCCCAAACTTAGCTCAGCACATTACATAAAACAGATGTAGATATCTGTAGAATGCTCAAAGTATTTTGACCACAACTAAATGATGTCAATTTCAGATATGTCCTTGAACAACTTCTATGACATCATTCATCACTTTAATAAAGAGCTAACTAGAGCCATGCTGAGAAAAGGAGTTAACTAAAACACACTCAAGCTATAAAAATAAAATGTAATCATTTGTTGGATTTGTACACAGTAACAACTCATTTATCTGGTATGGTTAGGAAACTAAATTCTTTAGAATGGAAATGCCCCTTGAATGCTAAAAATTTTCCATTTTATTTTAACGAAGTTGGATAGAACTATTTTTTTATTAAAAATACCTGTGGCTTTTTAAACTTGAATATAGAAAAAACTTGATGTTTTCCTTTATTGAATCTGTGTCAGTTATAGATCACAAGTTGTAAGTAGCCCAAAATACCTTTGGTTAACTTAAGAAAACAAAGTATTTTATTGGAGTGTTTTAGAGGAGTCCTCCAAGTTAAAGGAAAATTAGACAACCAATCGTGAAAGGGTCAAGGACCATACAATTCCAAGTGTCTATATGGAAAGAAAAAATGGAGAATCTGTTCAGGGTCCACAATCAGGATGAAGTTTTACTGAGAAATAATTGACAAACATTACTGTATAAGTTTAAGGTGTACGATATGATTTACATATATTGTAGAATGTCTACCACAATAGGTTCAGCCAACATCCATCTTCTCATATAAAAACAATAAAAAGAAGGAAAAAAGAACAAATTTTATTCTTCTGATGATAACTCTTAGGATCTACTCTTGACAATTTTCCTCTATGTCATACAGTAGCATTAGCTATAGTCATCATGTTGTACATCACATCCTTAGTACTTATGAGTACTTAGTACTTAGTACCTTTTAACCACCTTCTTCCGATTCCCCCTCCCCTTACCCTCTACCTCTGGTAATTAAAAATCTGATCCTTTTTTCTATGAGTTTGGGGTCTTCTCTTTTAGATTCCACATATGAGATCATACAGTATTTGTCTTCCTCTGTGTGACTCATTTCACTTAGCATAATGCCATTACAGTTCATCCATATTGTCAAAAATAGTAGGATTTTCTTTTTGTGTGTGTGTGGCTTAATAATATTCTGTTGTATATAATACCACAACTTCTTTATCTATTCATCCATCCATGGACACTTAGGCCATTTTCATGCTTTGGCTATTGTAAATAACACTGCGACGAATACAGGAGTGCAGATACCTTTCTAAGTTAGTGTTTTTATTTCTTTTAGATATATTTCCAGAAGTGGAATTTCTGGATCATATGGTAGTTTTATTTTTAATTTTACTGTTTTTCACAGTGACTGTACCAATTTACAATCCCACCAGCAGTGTATGAGGGTTCCCCTTTCTCCACATCCACAAAAGCATTTGTTATCCCTTGTCTTTTTGATGATGGCCATTCTAACAAATGTGAGGTGATATCTCATGTGGTTTTAATTTGCATTCCTCTAATGACTAGTGAGGTTGAACATCTTTTCATGTATCTGTTGGCCTTTCATATACTATATTCTTCGGAGATATATCTATTCAGGTCTTTTTCCCATTTTTAATTGGGTTAAATTTTTTGTTACCATTGAGTTTATGAATTGTTTACACATTTTGGATATTAACCCTTCATCAGATATATGGTTGGCAAATATTTTTTCCCATTCCATAGGTGGTCTTTTTACTTCATTGATGGTTTCTTTTACTATGCAGAAGTTTTTGTTTGATGTAGTCCCACTTGTTCATTTTTAATTTTGTTGCTTGTGCTTTAGGAGTCCTATCAAAAAAAATCATTACCAAGATGCATGTCAAGGAGCTTTATTCTTATGTTTTCTTGTAGGAGTTTCATGGTTGCAGGTCTTACATTTAAGCCTTGAATTCAGTTTTGTTCATTTTTGCTAGTGGCATTATAACTATTTTTTAAATTTATCTTCACCATAGCACTGAAAGGAAAAAAGGGGCAAATATTTGCTCACTTTTAAAAGTATAAAAATGGAGACACAGAGAGCTTAAAGTACATGGATGGAAAGGCTGGTGCTAAGCCCTGGTTTCCAGTTTCCATTCTAAAAGTTAGTTAGTTAATAGAATCAGCTATGTCAATCTACAGAATCACAGGTTAGAGGTAGCTTAAAACTCAAGGGATCACTGGGATATAAGTGTATGATAAAGAAAGAAAAGTACATAGAGGTTTCTGGATTGAGGGAATGGGTGAAGGGAAGTAGGAGATTTAAGAGGTACTAATTTGTAGTTACAAAATAGTTATAGGGATATAGAGCATAGCATGGGGAATACAGTCAGTAGTATTGTAATGAGTATATATGGTGTCAGATGGGTACTGGATTTATCAGGGTGATCACTTCATTAGTGTTACAAATATCTAATCACTGTGCTGTGCATCTGAAATAAATATAATATTGTATGTTGACTGTAATGGAGAAATAAAAAATATTTTTAAAAATAAGGTAAGCTCATAGAGAAAATTCTGTGTATAGCTGTTGAACATGTACAAAATCCTCAAAACAATATAAGTAAATAAATGGGAAAAAACAGAACAGTGTAAGTTAACTAAATGGGAACAAATATAAATTTCAGTGTGTAGTCACTTGGATGAAATACTAAAAATACGTTCCTTCAGGGAACACAACACTGGGGAGGATTACTAATGACAAAGGATCACCAAATGACAAAAACAAGATTCAAGCTGGAGCTCTTGGTTGGAATTTAACTATGATGAAATGTGACACAAATATGTTTTTCTTACATTTATACCCAAAATTCAAATTTACAAACATTGTAGAGGGGGAGCCTCACTTGAAAATAATTATAGAAATTCTAGTTTACTGCGAGTAAGGAAATAATAATGAATGATGAGGGCAATAATAATTAGTATTTATTGACCATAGCGCTGGGCATCAGACTAAGTTCTTTACATGTACTATGTCAATTCTTGCAAAAGTTCTAAAAAATAGGCATCATCATCATCATCATCATCATCCCCATGTTATTATAGATGAGAAATCTAATAATTTGGTAAGTAAAATGCCCAAAGTCCAAAAGCTTCTCAGTGTTGAAACCAGGGATAAACCTACCTAAATCCATATCTTAACTAATTATGCTATTGTTATTGCTTAAAAACAAATGCTATGAATAAAAGACTCAATGAAGTCTCTCTGTAATGCTCACATCTCAATTGGAGTATGGTATGCAGTTTTCTGGGGATAAGATATGAGCAAGACCTTTAAAAATGGCAACTGTCAGAAAGAGAATTAGCTGCCTCACGAGACAGTGAACTTCTGTCCCTGGAGTCATTTAGTCAATGTATATGTTTTCTTTACTGAACTGCATTAAATGAGTTTTTGGATAAAATACCTTTTAAAGTTGAGATTCTGAATAAGAACAAATGTGCTTTCTTCCACCTACAAAACATGCTGACTGACCAGCAGTGGGACCCATGTCTTGAGCTGCAGCAGTGGGATGAGAATGCACAGAGACACCCTCAGCATCCACCTCTTCCCCCATTGGGCTCAAGGAGGCACCCTTTTTGGGAGTCTGACAAGGTAAAGGACTGTTTGTAATTCCAGGTTGGCAGGGACTCTTCATATCATTAGGTTGGTGACTTGGACATCAATCACAACACAGCTAAGTGACCTAGAAAAAAATAATTGAAAAGGGGGAAAATAAAAGGAAAAAGACTACATGACCCTGTGTTAACTTCTGCCATTGTACCTCCTGCCCTTTCTCCCAAACAACAACTCTGTTGATGAATTGCAGCATCTAGTCTGATTGCTTCATTTTACTGTCTCACACTAGCATGCCATTGGAGAATTGATTTTATACTTTTTTTTTAATGAATGTTTGGTAATACCTCATATTATGTGATGTTTTGAAGATCTGAGTTGCTG
The DNA here is from genome assembly GCA_030015415.1 of Cynopterus sphinx. NCBI lineage: Eukaryota > Metazoa > Chordata > Mammalia > Chiroptera > Pteropodidae > Cynopterus > Cynopterus sphinx. The sequence continues at coordinate 86,540,765 of CM057387.1, forward strand.
TTTGCTTGATCTTTTGAACCAGATTTCATAGTGTATTTACTTATAAAGGCAAAAAAAAAGAACTATTACTATGTTACTAAAGTCTGGAAGTTCATCTGAGATGATGAAAAGAGTGATTACAAACTGACCTCAAGCACTGGAGAAGTGTTTTGTGCATTTTGTTCACAAGCCAGAGAGATGAAATCTACTTCTTTGAAGTTTTCTTCTTGACACATTTCTGGCCAGTCTAAAGTGATGAGGGTTTGTTTTTTGTTTTTCAAATATCACAGGATACTGATTTTCTATTTTGGACTTTGAAAAATTTTCACAATATGAAATTTCTTTAAGTCAAAATATATTCTGTCCCACATGCTTCCCCTCACTCTTGACCAGACAACTTTCTACTCATCCTTTAGGTCTCTGCTTAAAGATATCACTTACAGAGCCTTCCCTGTCTACTTCAGATTAGGTTTCTATGTCCCATGCTTTCATAGCACTCTTCCATTTTTCTTCTGTATCTCTTCAAACATTTGTAGTTATGTATTAAATTATAACACACCAGTTCTATCTTGTTTTCTACTGTACCTCAACACTTAGCACAGTGTTTGGCGTATGGTGGATGCTCAATAAATATTTGTTCAATAAATGAGTGCATTCTAACTTTTTACAACATTAAATTTAAAAAAAAAAAGTGTTAAATTCCTAATATGGTGAGTTTCCTCTAAAAGTCAAAAGCTCAACTCAGTCCCTTACTACTGCAGTTTAAAAAAACAAACAAACAAACAAAAAAAACAAAAAATCTTTGGTCTACATTTCTTACTTATAAAGTATGGCACTATAGAATTTTGTTTGTAAGTAGGTCATTTTTGAAGGCATGATTCTCTGTCCATCTAATTTTCTGTCAAAGGTCTTTCATAAAAAATAGCTCAAGCAGGTCTCTTTTTGACTGGCCAAGTGGGCAAAAGCATTCATGCTCAAAGGTCATGAGCAATGTAAATATTATAAAGGCACAAGGCCTGCCCACAGTTTCATTACTGCATTTCCTAATAGTTTCTGGGATTATAATGTTGTCAAGATAATGTTTTGGAAAAAGTAAAAATTTAACTCAAAATATTTAATCAATACCAGTGGGTTTTAATCAGTTTGCCTCGAAAATTTGCTTTTTGTATTTTCCACACTCTGACCTCATAACCCCACTCTTAACATAGATTTGTCAGGGCAGGGACCAAGTCCACATGTTCTTCATTTTACTCTTGGTGCCTGGCACAGAGAAGGTGCTCAGTAAACAATCACTGAGTAAATTAATGGATCCTAACTAAAGTATGGTTCTCTTTACACAAAGGCAAATAAAGGTAAATTGCGATAATAAAAACAATAAATAGAAACTTTTACATCAGCAGAGAAAGTTTGATTATAAAATAGATAGCTCTTTAATCCAGCCTTTCTTGATTATCAATCTTATGAATATCATCTTTTCTTTACTGCCACGTATAAGAATACCTTTGGAGCTCTTCTGTGTGAATTGCCTTCAGAAGTTTTGAACCACAATAAGGACTCTTACTTGTACACTACTTACTGCCCCTAAATAATTATCAGATGTCTCAGTCATCCACTTTATTCCCCATACTTGACTTCAAATAGCCCTTAAAGTATTTTAAATTATTTAACTATTACAAAATACTTTGGACATTTTTGAAACAAGAGTAGGACCCTTATCCAATGCTATTGCTTGGATAGAGAAAACACTCATTTGGGTATAAAGAATATTCATTACATAAGTTTTCACATAGTTTACTTCCTATCACATATACATAAAAGAGTTTTTATTATAAATCTTAATGGCAAAGCCATAAGCAACTTTGGGTGATCAGTGGTACATCATCATGACTAAAATCAGAAAGTTTCCTGTTTACTTATTTGGAATGTGAGCAAGTGATTGAAAGAACCCCACTTGGGATTTACACTATTCATTTATAGGTTTATCAAGGTTGCTAACAGTTGCTGCTATTAGTAAATGTTTGTTCATATGATGGAAATGAGATTAGAGCTGCTCTGAGTTGCCTCGCAGGACAGAACTAGAATCCACATGTGGAAGCATCAAAAACACTAACTTTAATGCATTGTTAGAAAGGACCAGCCTACCGTTAGCAACATCCTATTTAAAATATGCAGCTGCCAGTTTTCTGGCCTCTGGTTTTTGTGGTTTCACCGCGAGGGGCTTATCATGAATCCTAAGAATGATATTTGATCTCCATGGTGATAGTGGTAAGGGAGGGATAGTTATTTCAGTCTCTCTTAGGCTATTAAGATGCCAGCATTACCACAATAAGAGTTTGAAATATAATGCTATTGTTTAGGGAGGTATATGCCCAATGGAATTTGAAAGAATTTCAAATAAAAATTATGGACTAGAATTTAGGAGAAACGATGCCCGAAGAAGGGTAAGAGGGAGCCGCCAGAAAGAGAGGGAAAAATCTCCCCAAACCAAATAAATCTTTTTCTACTTTTTGGCTATATCCCATACTTAAGAAGGCTTCCTGGCTGGCTCTGACCTAATCTCACATCAAATATCACTGCTGTATACTGTGTGCACAGATCAGGTATGGGTCTCTCTATTTCAGCAGTTCTGGATCATGCAATAATCCTTGGGGGTCAAGAGGCACTAAGAGTAGTGTTTGCTTACTGATATAAAGTTAGGGTGCCCAAGGGAGCTGTTTTGACTGGTCCCACATAGGTCAGTGTAGCCCAGTTAGAAAGGTTATATATGTATCACATAACTACAGAAGGACCTATGTATACATACTCTTTGGCTAATTGTTACTAATGGTCACTCTCACCTGAACCCAAGTTTTCTATTTGGGCTGAGTACATTAATTTATTCTGCCTTGCTTTTTCTAGCTGATAAATCCAGGACTTAATGTCAAATTTCTCAGTATAGATCCTGCTTTCTTTCCTATGTTCTTTCAAGAAAGCCTGGAAATTAGTCATCTGTTACAAACAGCACAAAGTCCAAATGGCCAGGCCCATCACTATCCAGCTCCCACCTAACTGTCTAGTCCAATAAATTCTCCTCTTTGTGAATCCTTATTCTAATTATCCAGTCCATAAACACAGCTTGTGATGTTCTCTCAACTTTTGCTTATGCCACCCACTAATAATGCCCTCTGGCTCTTCTCTACCTTATCCCAAGCTTACTAGAAGTTCAGACATTTGCTTTCACAGATTACTGTTATCATAGTCCAGGGCACACTGAGTAACTCTATGCTTTACTACACAAAGCTCTGGCTCCCCTAGATTGGTCCACCTTGTTAGCAAAGCCCAGATTTATAGGGAGTAGTTCCAAACTGTTGGTGTGTGGACCATGTCCACAGAAGTATTTCCTTTGTGTATGCCTAATGCTTAACAAATACTTTCTGAAACAGTTGCCAATGTTTACAAAGTAGACTATTCCACATTTTTTTAAAATCTAGATTTCCAGGTTCTTTTGAAATTTCAGAAAATAGGGTATCTGAGCTTACCTTCCTACATAGCAAGAATCAGCCAGCATTCAGTAGCAGCTGTGCTTTCATCGTAGGCTACTCTCTCCTATTTGCTCTCCTATTTACAGTTCTCAGTTCTCCTGTATTTCTTATAATCAATTTCTTTTACTCATTTAGACTACATAACTGGATATCATGAGCATTAGAGCTTGCACACCACCTCCCTCTCCACACTAAAGAAATGTTAAATCTCACCCTCTAGTACACATGGCTCTATAGAGCTACAGCTCTTCCCAGGAAGAGCCACAAGACAGCACAGCAGAAACAAGCTGGACACCCTTACTTGGCTCAGCCTTCTTCCCAAATTTCATATTTTATTCAGATTTTTTTTCCAGTTTTTACCTAATGCTCTTTTTATGTTCTCAAGACAATATCAGGCAAACCTGAGATGAATCCTGACTCTGGTACTTCTTGGATGTATTTTCAAGGAAGTCAAATACCAAAAAATCTACATGTAGGCATATCATATGCAAATTGTAGAAAATCAAAGACAAAGATAAAATCTTGAAAGGAGCTAGAAGTGTGGGGGAAAAAAACACCTGCCTACATAGACAAAAATGGGATTCTATGGAAAGCAACCTCATGGAGTGATCTAATCATAAACTCCTAACTGGGTAGGTACTAGTAGGCAGTCATGCCCCAGGCATACAACTTATTTAGTAAAAGGTTTATTTCTGCCTTAAGCAAGCCCTGTTCATTGTGCTCTTGTGCATTTAAGTTAACTTACCTTTTGAAATGCCAGAGCAATCCTCTTTTTCAGACCCCACAGAGGGATAACCATCCTCAAGGGAGCTAATAATCTTGTTAACTATTCTCAAATCCAATCCCCACCCTGCTTTCTCTCACATTCATTTTTTCTTCCTTACATTTCCTTCTTAATTCCAAATGCATAAAAGAAACTGCAAACTGTCATTCTAAAAAGCATTTTTCTAAGTCTGCTGAGATATTGCTTCCACATATAGCCTTTGTTTGGCTGAAGTAATTTTTTATAAAAATTCTCTACAAGTTTGGATATTATTTAAAGTGTTGAAAGAAAAAAATCACCAACCTAGAAATTTGTATCTAGCAAATTATCCTTCAAAAGTGAAGGGGACATAAAGACTTTATCTGACAAGCAATAACTGAAGAATTCTGTCACTAGTAGACCAGCTTCAAAAAAAGTTTAAAGTAGTTCTTCAGGGAAAATAAAAATAATATAGGTCAGAAACTCAACTCTACATAAAGAAAGGAAGAATATTTAAGAAGGAATAGGTAAAGGTACTATGAAAGTGACTCCAGGAAGTAAGGGGCCTAAAGTAACCTCTAGGATCTCACACAGAAAGACCTTCCCTTCAGTAACACCCTAAATCTTCCCTCAGTATAGATTCAGTTATTAATTTTTTTCATCTAAATTTGAGGTTCTGGATTACATAGAGTTTTCAAAGCTCTTCCCAGCACTATGGTTGCTCCAGCTGAAGAATGTCATTAATCCCACAGTTCTGATCTGATGCATCTGAGAGGTCACTGAGGAGACTTATGTTTGCAGTTGTACCTGACCCACTGTAGGTAAGCAGTATCACACTGTTGGCATGTTTCAATTTGTTAACCATAAAAGTTTTATAGGCCCAGACTCTATAGGTGTTTGTATGTGATGGGCTAATCCAATGTTGCATTAGTCCTAGTCTATTCATGGTGACGCTCTCAATGACCTTTGGCCAAAGCATTCACCTGGGCCTGTGTTATTACCCCTGGTGAACCTCGCAGACGTTACCCTCACAGGGACAATGTTGCAGCTGGACTAGCCTCTGTGTTTCTTTTATAATCACAGGATTCACTGTAGCAAAAACCTTCAGGAAACTTTGAGAAACAAGATTTAGTACTCACAGGTGCCAGAGGTTACACAGCATGCCCAGAAGTCACACAGTGAGGTCACAGGAAGAGAGAAAAACAGAGAAAGAGAGGGCCTTGGGCTCTCTCTGCCTTCATTATAGTCTGAGGATGAGATATCTAGGGTTTCATGGGTTCACTTTTTATTGGCTAATTTAAAGCATTAGTATAGAGTGGGGTGTGGGAAGAGACACTCAAATGGTTCTGTAGGGTCATTTAAGCAGTTATCTAGGTTACCCTGGGGTTCTGAAAGAGAAACCTTTATGGTTATGGGGGTGCCTTGTTCCTTATCTGGTTGTTTTGCTGGTTGTTGTGTCATTCAGCTGCATTATGTTTGAGATCGATGTCTCTCAAAATAGATACGTCAGCAATCAAAAGCTTAGTATCGAACACTTAAACTACATCCAAGTATGTCCAAGACCACACCATTGAGAACCAATCAGATTGGGTACAAATGTACCGTCAATTTCAGTTTTGAAACTATATGAGTAGTAGTTTCTTTATCTATGAATTTGGATTCTATTATATTGGTCAATACTGAAAAGAAAAACCTGTGACATCTAAAATAGAGAAAGATAAATTTATATGGAAGCAAAATGAAATCCCCTATTCAATAAGTTTAAGGCAAAAAAAAATTAATAAACCTCTACACAGACTGATGAAGAAAAATAGTAATAAAAGGATATATACCCTACAAGTATTAAACAAACAAGAAGGAAATCCTACAAACTCAATGATAAAAAGATAAACCAATCTTAAATGAGCAATGAATCTGAATAGACATGTCTCTAAAGAAAATACACAAATGTCCGATAAGCCCATGAAAAGATGCTCAATATCATTAGCTAGTCAAGGATTAACCTTGCCCAAAGAAAGGTTTGTCCCTTTGCCCCTGGGAGTTTGTCTCTCATAGTCTCGATAACCTTGGAATGTCCTGCCTGATTGACACGTCTTTGTTTACCTAGAGCCTTGGCCAGGCCAGATACTCTAGATTAACTGATGTACCTTAGGGCAGGGCTTTTATCCAAACCAGGTGGTCTAACAATATGATGTAAGATGGGAGCCCTGGACCACATAGTATCAGCTCAACCTCTGGAAGGGCTGGAAACTAAAGTCAGCCATACAGATGGTAAGCTGTGGCTTTATGGCCAATTTCCAATAAGAACTCTGAATGCCAAGGCTCAGGATAGCCTCCCTGATAAACACTAATACACTGCATATTATAACACATTGTAGCTGGAAAAAATAAATGCTGTCCATACAATTCCAGTGGGAGTGGACAATTTGAAGTTCTGTATGTGATCTCTCCTGGACCCTGACCTCTGTGCCTTATTCCATTGATGAATTCCATCTATCACCTTTTCTCTATAGCAAAGATAACTGTAAACACTGCTGAGTTCTGTACATCCTTCTAGTGAATTATTAAAACTAAATATAATCTTGGCAACCTCTCAAACTCACAAAAGTAAAAAAAAAAAATCTAAGTTAGTTGTTTTTATATACTCACAAAAAACAATTAGAAATTGAAAATTTTTTAATTATAAGAAAACAAAAAATACAAACTCCTTAGGTATAAATATATGCAAGCTTTGTGTGCTGAAAGCAACAAAACACTAGTAAATGGAGAGACTCACATGTTCATAGATTGGAACACTCAATATTGTTAAGATGTCAATTCTCCACCAAGTGAACTACAGGTTAAATGCAATTCCAATTAAAACCCCAGCAGAATTTCTTGTGAAATCCAGTATATTATTTGATTTTCAGACATTATAGATAGAGCTACATTAGTCAAGACAGTGAGGTTTTAGAGAAATGGTAGTCATAAAAATTCAATGGAACAGATTATAGAATCCAGAAACAAACTTACAATTTATGTAAATGTACCCTGCATAAAAATGCAAAGGCAATTTAAGAAGAAAGATGGTCTTTACAACAGGTGGTTCTGGAACAATTGAATACCATATGCAAAAAAAAAAATCTTAATTTATAACTCATACTCTATGAAAAAAATTTACTAGACCATAAACCTCAATCTAAAACTTAAAACTATAAAACTTCTAGAATAAAACATAAAAGAAACCCTCATAACTTTAGGTTACACAAATATATCTAAGATGATACCAAAACTATGATCTATCAAAGGAAAAAAATTGGTAAATTTTCTCAAAATTTAAAACTTCTTCTCTTCCAATGGTGCCATTAAGAAAAGACAAGCATTGTCTACATAAAGTATTTTCAGATCACATAAATGATAAAGCCTTATATCAAGAATATACAATAACTTTCCAAATTCAGTATTAAGAAATCAAATAATTTAATAAAGAAATGGGCCAAATATATATAGACACTTAACTAAAGACGTAGAGATAATAAATAAGTACATAAAAAGATTCTCAACATCATTCGTCAAAAGAGAAATTCATATTAAAACCACAATGAGATACTACTGCATACCCATTAGAATGGCTAAAATTTAAGACCTGACAATTCCTTGTACTAGGGAGGCAGCAGAGCTGAAATCCTCATACATTGTTGATAGAAATAAAAAATGATACAGCCACTTTGGAAAACAAAACAGCAGTTTATTACAAAATTAAACACACACACTTACCATTTAACCCATAAAACTTGCTCCTAAATATTTAATCAAGTAAAGAGTCATTGGTACCTCAGACAGGAACATAGTCAGCAGCTCAGCTAATATCTCTAGTATTTATGCAATGTTGTTTGACTAAATAATATCTCCCCAAGTTACTTGAGATTACATATTTTTTTAAATTGGAAAACAATTGTATCCTCAGAAAGATTTAAAATTAAGCATAGAAATGTTGAAGAGAATCAACCCCATAATATTGTTTTTGTATGAAATTTTCACATTTAATATTTTATGTACTTATAGTGTTAAGAGAGTTTCACCTATTAAGAGTTAGTTGATTAATTTAAAACATGTAACTGAGCAATTGATTTAATCTTCTATTTTAAGTTGACATTTTCTTGTTTATTTGCTGAAATGAACTTTTTTTAAAACTAATTTTAACATCTTTACAGTCATAGACCTTGAACCCTAAAATTGCTAATATATTGAAAGATTTGAAGCTTAAGAAAACTCTCTTCACTTAACGTAATCACCAAAATCTCCACAGAGGAAACAAACATTGACTATGTCTGGTAATGAGTTTAACCACAGATCTATTCATTATCCTCACATTATAAAAGACTTCAAGAAGGAAGATGAAATTACAGTCAGCTCCCAACATTATCTTACTCACACTTTATTGGACACATGAACAAGAAACACCGCTTGGGGTTAGGAAGACAAAAGGATGAATGACATTTGGCAGCAACTTTGCCACATGTACAGCATATTAACTTCTCTAAATAAGTCACATTCTCTTTACACAAAATGGAAATTTCAATTGAGTTGCTCTTGATTAAGTTATTTACAATTGACTTTTAAAAAAAAACAAAAAACAGTAAACATAGCCAGGGGTGACATGTACAATCTTTGTAGCTTGTCAAAGGGTTTTTAACCTGTGCTGCACATAAGAAGGGTTTACTTTGCGGATGAAAAAAGGTGCTATAATGAATCATAAATTCCTACCTGGGCATGTCAGGGTAGGTAGTCATGTCCCAGGCATGTAACTGCTTTAGTAAAAGGCTTATCTTTGCTTTATACAAGCCCTGTCTATTGTTTCTGTGCATCTAGGTTAACACTTGGCAATGTCTCTTTTCTGACCCCTACTCCTAAAACAGCAACCATTCTTAAGAGGGCACATAATCTTAACTATTCTGTAATCTGATCCAACCCTGCTTTCTCCTCCATTCATGTAGTCTCCCTTTCATTCCCTCTTTAATTTCAAATGCATAAAAGAAACTTCAAAACTTGCTATTCTCCCAAGCATTTGAGATCTTGCCTTCCGTAAATTGTCAGTTTTGCTCAAATAAACTTATTAAAAAAAAATTCTTTATACATTTGGAAAGTCTTACATTAACAAGAGAAACACAGAAATAGGGTTTCCTTTACACATTCACATAGAAAATTTTAAGTGTACATATTGTAAATGCACAGCTTAATAAACTTTCACAAACTTAAAATTTCTGTATAGCCATTACTAGATCAAGAAACCGAACATTACTGAACAGAGTCTGGGCACGATAGTGGAGTAGGTAAATGCTATGCTTGCCTCCTCCCATGACCACATTAAAATTACAACTAAATTATAGAACAATTAACCTAGAGGACCATCTGAAGACTAGTTGAATGGGGGTCTTATAACTAAGGATAAAAAGAAGAACACATGTCAAGACTGGTAGGAGGGGCAAGACATGAAATATGCTGGCCCCACATCCATCTTTGACAGTTGAGAATCAGGAGGGATATCTCAACTGCAAAGTTCACCCAAAAAGAGGCCCAGCCCCACACCTAACTTTCCATCCCGAAGCACTGGTGCCAGAAAGAGAAGCACCCACAACATCTAGCTGTGGAAATCAGCAGATTCCAAGTCTCCAGATGAGACAGAAGGCTGCTAGAAAACCAAGCATCCTCCTAAAGAGCCCATGCACAGACTCACTCACAGGTACTCACCTTGGGCTCTGGTGGAAGGACAGTGACTCAAAAGGCACCAGAGACTTGCAGGGAGAGACTGAGTTGTATGGCTTCAGGGTGAGGGTTAGAGGGACAGCCACCATTATCCCTGTGTTGAACCTTCCTTTCATGCAGCCTCAGGCAGGCACCATCTTTCCTATGTTGAGCCCTTCCTCCATACGGCTAAAATTAATTGGCTGGCATTGGCCTGAAGAAATCCGCCATGGTGACTCCCCTAGAACCCCACCCTCCCTAACTTGTGCACTGTAGAAGGCTCTGTCAGCAGCCAGCCTCGCACATGTGCCTCTGGAGGCACTTCCAGTGGCTGGCAGCTGGCCATAGCTCACACTGCAGTTTTTCTTGGACAACTCTCAGGGGTCTGAAGTACCCAGGCAGGCAAGAGCTGGCCTCAATGTACTCTGAGCCTTTTGCTGAATGGCCCCAGCGCAGCACTGGTGCGAAGCCTAAATCTGCATTAACCTGTTGAACATCACTAGTCCCACCATGGACTCTCCCTGAGACCCCACCTCATGCAATTTACATACCACCTGAAGTTCTGTCAGCGGCTGAGCCTTATGAGCAGCAGACAGGTGATGGCAGGCCTCGGGGTGCCCTGGGCTTTTGCTGAGGTGCCCCAGGCCCAGTACTGTGACAGCTAGCTTCAGTTTACAGTTTGGTCGCCCCCATGTGTCTCCGGGTTCAGCACAGGCAGCAACTAATTGCGGATCACTTTGTAGCACCTCCCAAGTAGCCCCAGGCCAGTAATAGGTAGCATTTGACCTTGGCCTCCACAGGAGTTCCACCCAAGAAGCCCAGAACCAACACACAAAGAGGCCCACTTCAGACCACAACAGGGCACCACCTGGTTAACCCTGCAAGTGGCACATCCAAAGGGTGGTCTCAGCAGGCACCAGAGCCCTCCTGAGTAAATCTCACTCATCTGCTATGGTCATGGCCAGTCCTCACAGTCAGTCAGCCTGAGGGTCAGCCCCAGCCACTGACATGCCAACAGCAATCAAGGCTCAAACACAACCCACACAAGGGGACACTCCTGGAGCACCCAGCGCAGGTACTCAGGGAGACTACTACTTAAAGCCACCTGATCAAGACTGAGAGACATAGCAGATCTACCTAACACATAAAACAAACATCAAGAGGCAGCCAAAATAAGGAAACAAAGAAAAAATGTCCCAAATGAAAGAACAGCAGAAAACTCCAGAAAAAAAAAAAAAACTAAACAAAAAGGAAGCAAGCAACATACAAGATACAGAGTTCAAAACACTGGTTATAAGGATGCTCAAGTAACTTAGTAAGAACTTCAATAAAGAGATAGTAAGCATAAAAAAGGACACAAAAACCATAAAAAAGAATTAGTCAGAAATGAAGAATACAATAACTGAAAAGAGTAATACACTAAAAGGAACCAATAGCAGATCAGATGAAGTAGAGAATCAAATGAGTATTTGGATGACAAGATAGCATAAAATACCCAATTGGAAAAGCAATAAGAAAAAAAAATTTTTAAATAAAAGTAGTTTTAGGGACCTCAGAGACAACATCAAGTGTACCAACACTCACATTATTATGGGTGTTAGATGGAGAAGAGAGAGACCAAGGGATTAAGAACCTGTTTGAAGAAATAATGATGAGAAAGTTCTTTAACCTGGAGAAAGAAAAAGACATACAAGTCCAAGAAGCACAAAGTCCCCAACAGATGACCCAAAAAGGCTCACATCAAGACGCATCATAATCAAAATACCAAAGCTTAAAGATAATGAGAGAATCCTAAAAGCAACAAGAGAAAGACAGCTAGTTCCTTACAAGAAAGCTCCCATAAGAATGTCAGCTGATTTCTCAACAGAAACTTTGCAGCCAGAGGAGATTGGCACAAAATATTCAAAGTGATGTAAAGTGTGGAACTTTTCCAGTAAATCAGTCACAGGGAGGTGATATCTCCAGGTGCCAGCCCCCAGGAAAAGCACAATATTCCAGGATACAGATAACGAAACTGCCTGATAGGCCCTGTTTAATCTAAGAGTACCCGCATACATTTATCATTGTGCAAGACGTTAACGGCCAACTTCCACTTTTTGTAATGTGATGGTTACTTGTTCAAGGATGTAGGTTGATACTTTATAAAAAGACCTCCTCTGGAAACTCAAGACTGATCTCCTCTAACCCTGCATGGTAGAGAGTCAGTCGCTGGCCAGCTAATAAAGGCTCATAATTTACCTTAGTTGGCTTCGTGGTCTTAGAATCAGACATGCCAAAACAAAAGGAAGACTATAAGACTATTCTACTCAGAAAGATTATCAATTAAAATCAAAAGTGAAATAAAGAGCTTCCCTGAAAGAAAAAAGCTAAATTATTCATCACCAACGAGCCAGTATTATAAGAAATGTTAAAGGGACTTCTTTAAGAAGAGAGGGAAGCATAAATATGAATAATGAAATGGCAATAACTATGTACCTATCAATAATCACTTTAAATGTAAATAGATTAAGTGCACAATCAAAAGACATAGGTGAATGGATAAGAAAACAAGACACATACATATGCTATCTACCAGAGACCCACTTCAGAACAAAAGTCACACACAAACTGAAAGTGAAGGGGAAAAAAAAGATATTTCATGCAAGTGGAAATGGGAAAAAAACTGGAGTAGTAATATCAAACAAAATAGACTTTAAAACAAAAGCTATGATAAGACAAAAAAAATTTCATAATGATAAAGGGATCAATCCAACAAGAGGACATAACCCTAGTAAACATATATGCACACAACACAGGAGCACCTACAAATAAAAGCAAATACTGACTGACATAAAGGGAGAAGTCGACAGTAATACAGTCATAGTAGGGGACTTTAATACCCCATTGACACCAATGGACATCTTCCAGACAGAAACTCAACAAGGAAACAGCAGCCTTAAATAACACCCTAGACCAGATGAATTTAATTGATATTTTTAGAGCGCTTCACCTGAAAGCAGCAGAATATACATTCTTTTTGAGTGTACATGGAACATTTTTCAAGAGAGACCACAAGAAGATTAAAATCATATCGAACGTCTGCTCCAAACACAATGGTTTGAAACTCAAAATCTTTTACAAGAAAAAAAATGAAAAATACACAAACACATGGAGGCTAAATAACATGCTACTAAACAATAAAGGGGTTAACAATGAGATAAAAAAAAATCAAAAGATAGATACCTTGAGACAAATGAAAATGAAAACACAATGACCCAAAATCTATGGGACAGAGTGCAAGCAGCTCTAAGAGAGAAATTCACAGCAGTACAAGCCTACCTCAAGAAACAAGAAAAATCTTAAATAAATAATCAAGCCTTACACATAAAGAAACTAGAAAAAGAACAGCAAAGCCCAAAGTGAATGGAAGGAGGAAAATTATTAATGAAGGTCAGAGCAGAAATGAATGAAACAGAATCTAAGAAAACAATACAAAAGTTCAATGAAACTAAGAGCTGATTCTTTGAAAAGATAAATAAAATTGATCAACCTTTGACCAGATTCATCAAGAAAAAAAGTGGACCCAAATAAATAAAATCATAAATGAAAGAAGAGGTGTGACAACTGACACCAGAGAAATACAAAGGATTATAAGAAAATACTATGAACAATTATATGCTAACAAACAGAACAATTTGGAATGGATAAATTTCCAGAAACATACAATTTTCCAATCTCAATCAAGAAGAAACAGAAAATCTGAACAGACCAACTACTACAAATGAAATCAAATTAGTAATCAAAAACTCCTAATAAACAAAAGTCTGGGACTGAAAGGCTTCACAGGTAAATTTTACCACAGTCAAAGAAGAACTAACATCTATCCTTCTCAAACAATTCCAAAAAATTCAAGAGGAGAGATGGCTCTCAAGCTCATTTTATGAGGCCACTATTCCCCTGTTTCCAGAACCAAATACATTACCAAAAAATAAAAGTATAGGCTGATATCCCTGATGAACATATATGCAAAATCCTCAAAAAAATATTAGCAAAATGAATTCAGCAATACATTGAAAAGATCATACACTATGATCAAGTGAGATTTATTCCTGAGATACAAGGTTGATTCAATATCTGTGAATCAATTAATGTGATATACTACATAAACAAAATGAAAGATAAAAATCAGATGATCATATCAATAGATGCAGAAAAAGTGATTGACAAAATCCAGCACCTAGTTATGATAAAAACTCTCAGCAAAGTGGGAGTAGAAGGAACATACTTCAACATGATAAAGGTCATATATGACAAACCCACAGCTAACATCACACTCAGTAGGGAAAAGCTAAAACCATTTTCCTTAAGATCAGGAAGAAGACAAGAATTTTCACTTTCACCCCTTTTATCAACATAACATTGGAAGTCTTAGCCACAGCAATCAGACAAGTAAAAGAAATAAAAGGCATCCAAACTAGAAAGAAGTAAAACTGTCATTATTTGCAGATGACATGATACTACATATAAAAAACCCTAAAGACTGCCAAAAAAAAAAAAATCAGAACTGATAAATTCAATAAAGTAACAGGACACAAAATTAACATTCATAAATTGTTTGCATTTTTACACAACAATCAGAAACTACTAGAAAGAGAAATTAAGAAAGCAATCCCATTTAAAATTGCATCAAAAAAAGATACCTAGGAATAAATTTAACTGAGGAGGTAAGAGACCTCCACTCAGAAAATTATAAGACATTGAAGAAAGAAACTAAAGAAAATACAAATAAATGGAAGCATATATCATGCTCACAGATAGGAAGAATATTATTAAAATGTCCAAACTACTCAAAACAATCTATGGATTCAATGCAATCCTTATCAAAATTTCAGGGGCATTTTTCACAGAACTAGAACAAATAATCCTAAAAGTTATATGAAGCCACAAAAGACCCTGAATAGCTACAGCAATCTTAAGAAAGAAGAACAAAGTTGGAAGGATCACACTACCTGATATCAAATTATACTGTAATCAAAACAGCATGGTACTGGAATAAAAATAGACACATAGGTCAGTGGAACAGAATAGAGAGCCCAGAAATAAACTCACACATATATGGACATTTAATTTGACAAAAGAGGCAAGAATATACAATGAGGTAATGACAGTCTATTCAATAAATGGTGCGTTGAGTCTATGGCCATGCCACCCTGAACATGCCCAATCTCATCTGATCTTGGAAGCTAAGCTGAGTTAGGCTTGGTTAGTACTTGGATGGGAGACCACCTTGGAATAACAGGTGCTGCAAGCATTAAAAATAATAATAATAAGTGGTGTGTTGAGAAAACTGGACATATAGATGCAAAAAAAAAATTAAACTGGACCACTTTCTTATACCATATACAAGAATAAACTCAAAATGGATTAAACACTTAAATACAAGACCTGAAACCATAATACTCTTAGAAAAAAACAGGCAGCAAACTCTGACTGCTTTCAGAAATATTTTCTTCTGATATATGTCTTTGGGCAAAGGAAACAAAAGAAAAAATAAACTCAGAGTACTATGTCAAACTAAAAAAGGTTTTGCACAGCAAAGAAAACTATCAACAAAACAAAAAGACAACCTACAGAATGGGAGAACATATTCACTAATATATTTGATAAAGGGTTAATATCCAAAATTTATAAAGAACTCATACAACTCAACATCAAAAAAACAAATAATCCAATTTAAAAATGGGCAGAGGGTCTGTTTTCCAAAGAGGATATGCAGATGGCCAAGAAATATATGAAAAGATGCTCAACATCAGTAATCATCGAAAAAATGAAAGTAAAAACCATAATGAGATATTTCCTCAAACCTATCAGAATGGCTATCATCAATAAATCGACAAATGACAAGTTTTTGCGAAGATGTGGAGAAATGAGAACCTTGTGCACTGTTGGTAGGATTGCAAATTGGTACAGCCAGTATAGATAATAGTTTGGAGGTTCCTCAAAAACTAAAAAAAAAAAAAAAACAACCTATGACCCAGCAATTCCACTTCTGGGTATTTATTTGAAGAAATCACAAACACTAATTCAAAAAGATATGTGCAATCCTATTTTCACTGCAGTGCTAGTCACAGTAGCTAAGATATGGAAACAACCTACGTGCCCATCAATAGATGATGACTGGCTAAAGGAAAAGTAGCACATATATACAACAAAATATTACTCAGCCATAAAAATAAATGAAACTTATTGTTTGCATCAACATGGATGGGCCTAGAGAGTATCATGCTAAGTGAAATTAGCCAAAGACAAATACCATATAATCTCACCTATACGTATAATCAACAGAACAAAATAAGTGAACAAAAAAAAAAAAATAGAAACAGATTCAGATACAGAGAACAAACCAGGGATTGCCAGATGAAATAAGGGTTGGAGAGCAGGGTGAAAAAGGTGAAGGGACTAAAGAGTACAAATTGGTAATTACATAACAGTCACAGGAATGTGAAGTACAGCATAGGGAATACAGTCAATAATAACATAATAACTAACTATAGATTGTGCCAAGTGGGTACAAGACTAATCAGGGGGATCATTTTGTACATTATATAAATGTCTAACTACTATGCTGTGTGCCTGAAATTAATATAAATAATGTTAAATGTCAACTGTAATTTAAAAATTAAAAATCAATTTTTTAAAAAGAAACAATATTTGAGGATTTCAAGACTCTCTCCTACTATAATCTTAACCTCAGAGTAAGTAGCATAGGTTGATTTTGCCTGTTTTTGTGCTGCCTACAAATAAAATCATTCTATATGTACCCATTTGGATCTGGTCTCATTTACTCTACACTATGTTTGTGAGATTCATTCAGATTTTTGCATGTGATTATAGATCATTCAGTCTTCTTGCTGTCACATAAAAATTCCACCATTTACATATCCATTGTACTGTTGATGAGTATTTAGATTGTTCCCAGGTTCTACCTTTTATCAATAGTGCTGCTAAGAATTTCATGAAAATTTTAAGCAATATTTTTCACATAATAATTTCTTTCAACTCAGAGTCACAAATCCTTGAAGGTGGCAAAGTTCTAGCTAATGGTACATTTATATAACCAAATTCCGCTAACATTTTGGGAATTACCTTTCTATCTTATAGTTACAAAACAAATTTAGCTTGAGTCTGTGAAGGAGGAAGAAACTTTTCTTTACCCTTCAACATTCTAATAATTAAATCTACATGAGATAGTTTAACAGAGAAAATAACCAAACTTAATTACATATGTACATATAGGAATTCCTCATACCTGAGTCAGACACTTGCATAGCTGAGAGATTCAGAGACAGAAAGGAAAAAAAGTATACGTGACATTCTGAGCTAAAGATGGCATAAGGTGGCTTGGGGCTTCAGAAGGGAGAAAGGTCAATCACAGGATGATATGTAGAGCAGATATTCAGTACTTGATGTTTATCCGGCTCTCTAGATAGGTTATAAAAAGTTATCTCTGATAATAACTCTTATTATGGGCAAGGCCCCATATTTAAATTCTCTAAGGGAGAGGTAAAAGTTTCTTGTGAGCCTACAGGGTCTCCATTGCTTTCGGCTCAAAATAATTCACACGCCAAAGTGGCATATCTTTGGGAAGCCTGTGCTGAACCTCTTCAAGTCTCAGCCCACATATAGCAGCATCCTCTCCAACAAATATTTCTGAGAAATTTGGGATGCCTTATATTTCCTCCACTCATCTTTTTGTCCATTGTACTCTGAATTATCTTTACCCTGATTCACACCACAGCTCTCCTCCTGTCCCTTAGCCCACATTAACCACACATGCAGTCTCCTTGTTTTCATCCCTCCCTCTCCCTCCTACCTCCCTGGTTATACCAGAACTCCAGAGTCATAAACACTGTATTAAAGGCATGAATGAGAGTCTGGACAAGGGAGGGAGAGGCAGCGAGGAAGCTGGGAGGATTTCACCACTACTCAGCAAACAACTGAAATGTTATTGATATCCCTGTTTTCGAGTCCTTGGGTTGTCATCCTCAAAGGACTGTTTCATTGGCACTGATTAGCCTTAGTCCTCAGCCCTTCTAGGCAGGATTTCTCTCTCTCCTATCCCTGGACTCCTCTTCCTCTGGTATACCCCTCTACCCCAACCACACACATCCCTTCCTCATTCTGAAGCAAAGCCAAAATTCTCTTGCTTTATTATGCAAAACATTTTAAACCCCTTTCCCTGTCCTGGGGCCCAGCTCTCACTGTTCAAATGGCTCCTCTGAGTTTAAATAAATGAAAAAAGAAACATTTTCTCCTCAGAAGAATTGGGCTGCCAACCATTAAATGAGCAACTTCCCCTTTGCTTCTTAAATAAATTAAATAAATGTAGACCAAGGGCTAATACTTAGAAATCACTTTCCTTTTATTGATAGTTTAAATCTAACCAAGTATGAGCCCTGACAGTAAGTATGCCTAAATTACATTAAAGTCATCTCCCAGAATTGCCACAAGGAGGTGGTAACACCCAAGCATCTGCACATTTCTGGACTGCCTCGTTCCCTCGCCTACCTCGCCATCTCACCCTTCTGCTAAAACAAATGTTAACATCCTTAGTCTTCATACTTCAGGGACAGACAAACCAAGTGGAACTGCTGGGGATGTGGCCCACCAACTACAACACTATTAGGACATAGTCTGGGTTATTTTGGTTTTACACAGCATTCTCTGCCAACTTCATTGAAAACATGTTTTCATGAGAACTCATCTCATTCCACCTACTGCCAGCTAAATTTATCTCCACAGAGTTTAACAACATAGAATGATTAATTAGGGACCAAGCCATTTCCTGAGTACTTTGGACATAACTGATTCTGTGCCTGTGATTCACCCTAAGTCTGTCCCTGAACAAAATGCATTTGTTTATGTTTTCTGTGCTTTTTTGGTCTTTTTTTTTTTCCTTCTTTCAAAGATAAACAGCTAATTTGGAAAAGCAAAGTGGTTTTTCCCTCTTTTTATAAAACAGTTTTAATTGAAAACACAATCAAATGAATCCCATTAAGAGCTAAGTCATATTGCTACTCCTGCTCAGATCCCTCTAATGCCTTAGTATCACTAAAAGTCAGAGTCAGAGTCATTATCCCAGAGTATCTGTCTAGCTCCTGTACACACTGTCTCCCTCCACTTTCCCCGAGTGCTCCTTGCTAGCCATCAGGCATTCTTCAGCTTAGGATCTTCCCACTTGCTCACTCCTCTTCTTGGAACCTCTACTCCCCACTGCCACCCCCATAACTTCATGAGTCTTCCTTCACTTCCTTCAAATCTCATCTTCTAAATAAGCCTGTCCTAGCCACTGTACCTTAAGTAGAAACCACTGTCACCTGCCCACACCCGCACCCACACTCACACACATTATCTCTATCCCTTCATTTTTTGTTTTGTTTTGTTTTGTCTTGCCTTACCATTTCCTCTAATGTACCATACATTTTACTTATTCATGTAGTTTATTCTTTGCTTCTCTACAAAAAAGTAAGCTGAATTAGGGCAGGGTTTTTTGTATATTTTCATTCACTGCTATATCACGAGGTCCTAGAATATCTGGCATGTAGTAAGTGCTCAACAAAACTTTATTGAAAAAATGAATCAACAAAAAAAAATCAGAACTGCATCCTAAAAATAAGTCCCATCATCACGGTTGTTCCTTCTCATTAATCAAACCTCTGCCCAACAATCATCTCTACCTGCCCTATTTAAGTAGCATTTTCTGTAACTCATTCCTATGCCTTTATCCTGATTTATTTCTTCATAGCATTCTCCACTGTCAAATTTTATTACTCATTTTTTTTTTTTTACTTTAAAAAATTATTTGTCTCGCTCATTTGAAAGTAAACTCCCTGAGGACAAAGAATGTATCCTGTTCATTGCTATGTCTCTTCAACCAAGAATGTTTTTTTTAATAAAAAATCAATTGACCACATATGCATGGATCTATTTCTGAATCCTTGATGCTGTTCCATTGATCAATATGAATGTCCTTTCTCCAATATCACATTGTCTGAATTAATGTACAATCTTATAATAAGTCTAGAAATCAGGTCGTATATTAATTTCTTCCAAAAACCTTTCTGGTTTTTTGATTGGAATTGTATTGAATCTATAGATCAGTTTGTGAAGAACTGACTTAATAATATTTAATTAAGTCAGTTCAGGGATGTATATCTGAATATCCCATAAACAATGATGACCATGCCTTATTCTGTGGCAGCACTCTGAGAAGGTGGCAAGACCAGAACAGAAAGGGAAAGGAGCCTTACAGTTTAAAGCCTCATCAGATATGTATCAACGATGGCCTTAAAGGTGCAGAAACCACTGGTCCTAAAGAGATCGTGTAATCAGAGGCCATGAGTATCTCAGCAGTAACTCATGATAGGCTAGGATCAATGGGGGAGGCAAAAAAACTCACTCATTGGCTTAAAGTCTAAGTACTCTCAGACCTTAGGTCTCAACTCCAAGAAAACTGAAGTTGAATTTCCCATCAGTCCAATGAAGTAGGAGGCAAGAGTAGAAGTTGGTATAAGAAAAATAAGTAAATGAGATCATTACACTTGGTTCTTCAAAGAACCAATAGGATATAGATGAGATTAGAGATAAGAATAGAGATAGAAATTAAGATAGAGATATGAAAAGATTTGTAAGGATTTGGCTCATGTGAATATTGAGGCTGAGAAGTTTCAAAACTTGGCAGGTAGCAAACTGGAAATACAGAAGAGCCAAAAGTCTGAGAACCAGGAGAGCTGACGGTGTATGTTTCAGTCCAAGTCAAATTCTGAAGGCAGAAGAAGTCCGATGTCCCAGCTTGGGTGGGGGGCAAGGTGGCAGGGAGTGCAGGGGGAAGAGGGAGGAGAGAGAATTTCCCCTTAGCTACCCCTTTCTGTTCTATTCAGTCTACCAACGAGCTGCATGAGGCCACCCATGCTGGGGAGGACAAACTACTTTACTCAGTCTACCGCTGTGAATGTTAATCATATACAGAACCACCCTGACGGACACACGCAGAATAATGTTTAACCAAATATACTGGTATCCCATGGCCAGTCAGTCAGGTTGACACATCAAATGAGATCGTTGTTGTACCGAAATTCTGGACTACGATTCATTCTTTGACACTAGAATCACTTTTCTGACTGTTCAGAAATACATTATCTTCACAGGCTAATCTTAATAGGAAAGTAGACAGGGGAAAAAAAGAAGCTTTTCATTGTTTATCAAGAATGAACCCAAACATTCCATTTTTAAAGGTGCTGAATGAAGGTAAAGGAACATGCATTTTTAAATATTAAGATAGCACAACAAAGCACATAAATATTCTGGTCCACCTGTGAGTGTGAGTTAATGTTAAGTCAGTTATCAGCTCACTCTTTATTTTCATGTTGGTTAGAGGTGTGTCACACCCAAGCAAGCTGCAAAGGAAGAACTTGAAAATTTCTCATCGTGTCAAAAAAGGCAAATTTGAAAATCATTTGAAGACACCTTTAATAAGACACCACAGAGTCCTAAATTACCAAGGACTAAAAAGCAGAGATAAAAATATAGATCACGACCTCATCTCTTTAAACAAAATAAACCTATTCTTCATTAAAGCTTTTCTTACTACACTAACCCTTCTCTAAGTAACTCATATCAATTTAATTGCTATTTCCTATTCAGTTCCTACTATGTGCTAGCTGTATTTGACCTGATTAAAATATTCCTTTCCAAAATAAGAAATCCAAACCAAAATCAATTTTACTTGACAAAACATGTGAAATGAAACACTTCTATTGCTAATGCTGCCCAGAAATACATGAGATTCAACAGTTCTCTAAAAGCTTTTGAGCACCTGGATAATCACTTGGGTCCTTTCAAAAACAATGGGTTTTATAATCTGCTTGATTTGTTTTAGAATAAAAGCCTATAAGAACTGACTGTTGTGAGCAGTTTCCAACCTGCATGAGAATAATTTCAGAGAACGTGTTCAGAAAAAGAGAAAACAAAAATTTCCTGACATTGCCTGAATTAGTCAAATTAACAGTCGCCAAAATTTAGGTACCAGTGGCTACTGCCTCACCCATCTATGATGGCCACTTTATCCACTCTCCAACTCAACCCTCTCTTCTTCATCAGTGACCATAACCTGGCCAGAGTCCCAACTAGCACGTGTGGAACAAAAAAAAAAAAAAAAAAAAAAGCCACATACTAAACCCAACAGGCTCAGGAAAGGCCAGCCCCACAAACTCAGAGACCAAAAGTAACCACATAGGATAATCTGAAAATAAAAATTCCCAACTAAAAGCAGGTCATGACCAGTAGTCACATCCTGGGCCTGCAGCTTTCTTAACAAAGGTCAGTCTTTACCTTAGGTAAGCCTGTTTATTGTCTCTTTCTATGTAAAATAACCTACCTGTGGAATGTCAGAGTAATCTCTATTTTCCAGACCCCACAGGGCACAGCCCACCGCACCAGAGCAAGAGTCCACAGAACTCCTCGTGGTTACCTTGTCCCACGCATACCATCTCTATGTGTTGTAAATATTAGTTATTAACTCTCCTGTACCCACCAATGTAAAAGTCTGTCCATTTTACCTTTTATCTAGTCCCAGAGACTTC
Source organism: Cynopterus sphinx (assembly GCA_030015415.1). NCBI lineage: Eukaryota > Metazoa > Chordata > Mammalia > Chiroptera > Pteropodidae > Cynopterus > Cynopterus sphinx. Next base: position 86,563,351 of record CM057387.1, read on the forward strand.
TGTGCTTTGCTTTCTCCTGCCCCCTTAATCTACCACCAATGACCCCTCCTTACATCTCCTCCTTTGATTCTAACGTATAAAATAAGCCGCAAAACTGCCATTCTCTGGAGCATCTTCTTAGTCCATTGAGATTTTGCTTCACGGCAATTGTCATCAGTTTGCTCAAATAAACTCATTAAAATTCTCTACAGGTTTGGATGATTCTTACATTGACACACCAAACTTCACTTCCTAGATTAAGAGCTGTTTCACTTACACTTTTTTATTTCTCAAACTATAAAATGCCAAAGCCAGTTGAAATATTTTTTAATGAAAACAAAAAAAAAAAGAAAAATCAGTGCAGACTATTATATCAAATTTAAAAACATGAAGGCATACATTTTAAAAAATGTGGTACCGTTCAGGAATATGTAAATTCTAAATCCCAAAATAAACTAGGTGGATATAAATTTTTACTACATGTTAAAGGTGGTCTTTGAAATTATACAAATTATTTGCCAGGTTAAAAAAGATATCAGGAAAAATACTCTTGCCTGATATCATCAACCAAAGTAAAATCTAGATGAATTAAAGATAAATGTATTTTTAATGAACCTACAAATGCTCTAAAAAAAATGCATTTTTCCTCTCAGAACAGGGAAGCTCTTTCTAAGAATATATGCAAATTAAGATAGGGGGACAGGATTAACATATTGGGCTACAGAAAACGTAGAAAAATTCTGCAGGTAGAAATATTACATAAAGTTAAAAAGGACTACCTTGAGCTAGTCTATTTTCTGATAAAAAATAGATATTTGCAAAATACAAGAAACAAAGCTTAGGATATCAGTTTGTGGAAAACTCTTTCAAAACAGTAAAAAAGATAAATGCCCGAAAAGAAATGTAGACAATTCACGAGAAAAAAAAGTATGATAAAAAACTCAATATTATCAGTTTTTAAATATGTTCAATTTAAAATAACAATGTTTTTTTCTGAATTAGCAATTATTTTCAAATATAAAAACATATTTTGGTAAGGAAAGGGCACTCTCAAGTACTGAGCAAGAAAATGATTTGGCAACATGAAAAATGTGTATACTCTTCAATCTATCTTTGCTCTTCTAGAAAAGCTTGTTAAAGAATTAAGGATGTTCACAAATATTGCCACTTCCCTCAGTAACCACACAGCTGTTTCACTTCTTTTGGAACTCAAATGGCTTCTTTACATGGCCACCTGATGTAAATCACAAGGCCTAATGTACTATTTATCCCCCTTCCCTACTATATTTCCCCACATGCCACCTATCACACTATGTATTTTCTTTTACTTCATTTGTCAATTATAGTTAACATAAATTATTTTATCTAGTTTTTATTTTTCTTCTCCCCCTGAAATTTAAGTTCTATACGGTAAGTGATTTTGTCTATTTGATCACTGTAATGGCCAGGGACAATCTTAGATTTTGTGGGGTCTGGTGCATAATTCTGGAGTCTTCTTTTAAAAAAAGTGTTTTAAAATAAATTTAAAATTTTCAAATTTAAAAACCTGAGAAATAAGATATTACAAAATCTAAAAAAATGACAATGGAGGTACATTAAAACCCCCCCATAATCTGAATTATTTTGGTATTGGCTGGATTCGTGAAAATATTGTCCCACAAAGCCTAGAATAATGGATATACTTTTTTTGACCTTCAGACAGAGTTCCTTTTTTCATTCATTATGTTTTGCAGATTTATTGATATATAAACCAACATATCATAAAATTCACATTTAAAGCATAAAATAGTTTTTAGTACAGTCCCAGAGTTCCACAGACATCACCACAATCACTTTGGAACAATTTCATCACTCATAAGTTTGTACCACACTTATCAGGTGATTAGGTATTTTGGTTGTTCCTACTTTTCTTTGTTATTTGAATTTTTTTGTGGGTTTTTTAAGATGAAGTTCACATATTACACAATTCACCCTTTTAAGTGTACAGTCCAATAAATGCCTTTTTATATATTTAAAGAGCTGTGCAACCATCACCACTAATTCCAGAAACCCTGTACCCATTAGCGTTCATCCCTTACTTCTTTACCCCTAGAAACCACATGTATACACTCTTTCTATGGATTTGTTTATTCTGGACATTTCAGATAAAAGGTATTATACAAGTTTTTTTTTTTTTTTTGCACTTAATACAATGTTTTCAAAGTTCATCCTATTGTAACATGTATTAGTACTTCATTTCTTTCACTCATCAGTTGTTGGATTTTAAATTGTTTCTACTTTTTGGCCACTATGAATAATGCTGCTATGAACATTCATTTACAAGTTTTTGTGTGATGTATGTTTTCATTTTTCATGGGTATATGCCTAGGAATGAAATTTGTGGGTCAATATGGTAACTCGGTGTTCAGCATTTTTGAAGAACTACCATTTTACATCCCCACCAGAAATTTATGAGGGTCCAAATTATTCTGTATCCTTAGCAACATTTGTTATTGTCTGTCTTTTCTATTCTAGCCACCCCTGAGAGCATAAGGAATGTTATCAATTTAATAAAACATTTCAGCTACTCTCCATAGTCTTCATTGAGAAGACACCTCAGAGGTAAAGATTTCTTGAGACAGTAAGAAAAATTTTGGGTTCACAAGTGGAGGAAAAGAAACAACTATGATTAGTAGGACCAGCTGAAAACTCGACCTGAGGAAGGTATATGACAGGGTTACACCATTACAAGTAATTATGACTTTCTATAAACTGCTGGAATGCTTTTTCCACTTTGCTTTGGAACACTGCCATTTTCTGCAAAAGTCATCAGGTTTCGAGTCACATCCTTGGAAAAATGCAGCTGCAGCACCACGACACAGGTATTGGTGAGTTTCAGATGTGGGGAAGATGATCCCAAGTCATTCATTCTTTCTGCAAAGAAGTTTGATCACATTGCTTTCTTCTCATCACCACATGATATCAGTTCTACTAAGAAAACTGATTGGTAGGAGTACAAAGTTGGGTGATTTTGGAATATGAAGAACCTCAGGAGGTGGAGCAGCCAAGGAGAGCCCCTGAGTCAGGACAGGAAGCCATCAAATCTCAGAGGAGTGTACCTGAACCTAAAGGCCATTAGGGGATGGAAAGGGCTGCAAAACTGAAGTAAGAAAGACCATGTTCTTTGGGAAAGAAGTGGAAATTTACTCTCTCCCTCCTCCACTGTTCACCCTACCCTGTTTCCAAGACCCAAATCTCAGGCAGGCACCTTGACTACTATAGGTCAGCAACATTCGGGTTTACTCCTCCTCATAGGCTTGGCCTGGAAACTCAATCACCAATGCATAATATTGTTTCCATGGGAAAAGTGTTTCAAAGTCTACCTGTAAGCCAGTTGTTTGGAAAGTGATAGAGAATTCCTTCATAAGATTACTTACTTGTAGGCAATTCTTCATGTGTAATCTCAGTTTCAGAATGTAGTCAATGTGCTTTGAATCTCCAAAATATAGTTTATGGTGTATATAAAAACAATTTAAACTTTTATAAGAAAAAAAATGCCCAACATTTGTGACAAAGATGAAACTTTTATATTGTACATTCATATATATAGCAATACTCCCTACTGACATGTGTCATTTAAATGAAATGTAGTCACTTCAGAACAATTGTCTCTATTTTCAGATACATAGCAAATCCAATAATCTACTATTTCAACAAACCATTCCATTATTAGGGAATAGATACCAATATCCTATATGCAAGTACTTTCTATCAATCATTTTGGAAATAATGATCAAGAGGCAATGTTTTAAGACTATACGTTAAGGCTACTTTGGTTATTTGAAATGTATATAAGCAACAAAGATATTTTTGCAAAAGATAATATAAATTAAACACTATTTCTATCTTAAGAAAAGAAAAACTATTATAAGCCATCTAGACATTCAACATAGAATCTTAAAACTTATTGCTAGTATTCCATTGCAGGACAGACAGAATATTGCTCGAAACTGCCCATTTCAGAAACTGCTCAGTTCTTTTAAGTAAGGCTATATCAGAATAAAGACTTCTAAAATTAAACTTTTCTTTTATGTTAAAAGTGAAATTTATTAGAATACAATAAGTACAAGTGTTATTAAAAATTCTAGTTAAAATTATAAAGTGTCTATAATGTTTCTAATATAAATATTGGAAATAACAACTTTAATAATCCTATATGTACACAGAACATTGAAAACAAAAAATCATGCACAAAGTCAAAATATTACTTTGCATATTGTCCTTTTAAGTAACACTTTTATCTTCTTCTGGTCCCAGCATCATTCAAAGGGGTGTGCTCATTATTAAGATTACAAACATCAAGGGTTCCATGTTTTAAATATATGTCAGTTATCACACATTAACAATGCCATAAAATCATTGCTTATACTCTGATTAAGTGGTTCTATTTCCCATATCTCCCTTTCTTAATAGGTCTTGGACATAAAGTTAAGCTAGAAAAACTGTGATTACAGGATCCAGCATGACATGTACTCCTAATGATTCATTCAAAAGTGGCAAAAAGTTCTATAGGTATGTGTATGTGTATAAAGTCCTACAGAAAAGACAGTAAGTACATCAACATGTAAGTGAAATGAAGCAGCTTCCCCTCTGCTTGCTTACTTGGTTCCATGTGTCTATAGAAAGGAGACACCAAAGTCAGTAAGAAGTAAGGGCAAATCAGAATTGCTGGGAGTGTGTGTATGGGTGGAGGGGGAAAAGTTGGGGCAGCATAGGGAAGGAACAGATGGAAGTGTCAGATTATAAAAGAAAATTAAACAAAATTACCTATTCTGCCTCATCCTGCTAAAGCAAGGACTGTTTCCAGCCTGACCTTCCTTTCTTATTTCCCAGTGGGCCTCTGGGATTATTCTGTTCACCCAGCACTGTGAAAACAGTCATTGCCCTTCAGACAGTGTGAAGGTATAGCTGCTCTCTACTGTGACAAACTATACATTACAGGTTTGGACATTTCATAAATAACAGAGTCTGAACTAGGTCTCGACATGAGGGCAGGTGAAACAATTTTTACAAATGAGCAACTAACACTCAGAGAAGAGGTTCAGCCAAGGGGAGAAAAAAGAAGCTATATGTAATGCTTATTCTTCTATGACAGTGCTTCTCATGTGACTCACTTGGGATCTCATCAAAGTGGGTCTGAGGTGGGGTCTCAGATTCTGCATTTATAAGCTCCTAGGAGATGATGATGCTCTTGGTCTATGAACCACACTTTGAGAAGCAAGGGTCTACAGCACAAAGAGGGAGCCAAGTGTATCTTGTGAGACCTGAGTATAACTAAAACCTGCTCCTACCCAGGCACATCCCCAGGCAAAAGGTATAGATGCACTGCACACATGAACAGCTGTATTTTCGGAGAGCACCATGACTATATGAACAGCCAAAAAACCATAATTCAACTTGAGTAAATGGAATGGTCTATTTGCTGGGAATAAAACTAATCTCTTTCTCATATAGTCCTCCTTTAAGCGAACATGATATAAAGATATTTAAAAAAACCAGCATATTGAACTTCATAGTAAAAGGCCACATGTGCTCACACATACATATAGTATATATTTTAAGAAATTAAATGCATTTTATCAAAATAAAATGCTACCACTGTTCCCAGCTAAAATCATCTCCTCTTCCAAATACAAGGAAAAAACCTTGAATTGTAAGGAAAATGACTGCATTGCCTGCCAGCACAAGGCCACAGGCTCCCCATTTGATCTGAAACACAAGCAAAAAGGATTAAATCCTTACTTTCTTCATATTGTACTCTTTGCAAATCTGATATTTTCTGCATTAGAAATATCCAATAAAAATTACATAAAACTGCTAAAAGGCTTAATGTAACAGGTGGGAGATAATGAACTATTCAGTAATTAGTCTAATTACTTTGTGATGCTTGTTAATTAAGTCTAGAATCATCCTTAACATTTTTCGCATTAGACATATCTCTCTTCTGTTTTCAATAGACAAAGATTGCCTTAAGTAAAATACATGCAGTAGATTATAAAGAGTCCAATTATGACATTGGGTACTGAAAATTCTGTACACAGTGCCTTCTTTCATGAAAATAGTAATTGGAGAGTTATGGTTTGGTTTGTTTTTTTTATAGGCAAAAAAAAAAAAACCTTTAAAAAATAATCTGCATGCAAATGAAAACAGCTTTCCAGCTTGGCAGACAATTGTTTCTACAGAGGCACAGTTTCTACAAAGGCACACGTGGGGATGAGGGTACCCTCTAGTGGGCATTTTTTGTTTTAATTTAACCAATAGAAAATATCAAAAAAAGTCGTCATAAAATGTGATGCAGTACTGAAAGGTAAAAATTGAAATATTTAGAGCAGAACTTTAAAAGTACTTACTCTGAAGCATAAGAAGAATAAGGTCATGACAATTTTGCATTTGAAAACCATCTATGCTTTTTCGTTATCTAGACTGAGTTGACACTGGTCCAGCATTCAGGACCCTTCTCAACCAGGCTTCACAAACCTTTCTAACCTCAATCTCATCCACTTCTTTTTTGCTCCATCATATAGGACTGCTGCTCTTTATTCCACACATTGCACTTTCTCACTTGGGTGCTGTTCCATTTAATAGCCTTCTCTACTTTAATCAAAACTCTATTTATCAAAAGTGATATCAAATACCAGCTGGAATTTCTCTTGGTGTTTCAAAGGCAGTCTGATCATGTTTTAATTATCACACATAGTACCTTTATTGTATACTTACCCATCTGGCTAGTTTCTGTGCTCTTGGAGAACAGAGACAGCATCTTTCTCTTATTTCTGGCATATTACAAATAACAAATGTTCTAAAGATACTTACTGAATGAATATGTAAGATTTGTGCATGTCTGATATTCAATGCCCCAAGTAAATGTTTCAATAAATTAAAACAGTATGTAATTTGGAGGAACAAAAAAAATAGTATGAAAGACAGTGAACATCAAAGAATGGAACAAATTATACCCACAGTGTGTCTGAAGATAAAAAAGAAATTTTTATACTGAATATGAAGATGTCATCTTATTCATTGTATCTTTTTGTAGCTATTTAGTTGCCTCACGGCATATGCCTATTATGAAATATGTATTTGATCTTCCTGCCCTTTCTGGCACAGAGCTCCTAAAACACTTGGAATTTCCTAAGTGATAAAAATGATAAAAGTGACTCTTGTTAATAAATTGACTTTTGGAAAGCACCTAAGAATGGGGGCCAATTGCCAGAGAAGCCAACCATGTGATTAGAAGGTTAGAACTTTCAGTTGCAACTCCCTGATATTTAGGGAAGGAGGAGGGGTTGAAGATTGAATTAATCACCAGTGGACAATGATTTGATCAATCATGACTAGGTAATGGAGCCTCCCTAACAACCCAAAAGGGATTTGGAGAGCTTCTGGGTTGGCGATTTAGTGATCTGGAAAGAGAGGTGCACTTGGAGAGGATTTAGAAGCTCCATACACTTTCCCTATACCTTGCCTTATATGTATATCTTTCATCTGGCTGTTCCTGAGTTATATTCTTTTATAATAAACTGATAATCTAGTGAGTAAACCAGTTTCCAGAGTTCAATGAACAAATCAACCAGATCTAGGAGGGGGTCCTGGGAAGTTCTGATCCATAGCTAGTTACAAGCACAGGGAACAACCAAGACTTTTGACTGGCATTTGAAATGGAGGGCAGACTTGTGGGACCAAGCCTTTAACTTGAAGGGTCTGATGCTATCCCTGGGTAGACAGTGTCAGAATTGAGTTGAATAGCAGGACACCCAGCTGGTGTTGGAGATTGCTCATTGGTGGTGTGGGGGAAAACCCCCATACACACATTGGAATTGGGTGATCAGGATCTATTTAGATGTTCATTTTGGAACTAGCGAACTATCGCTATTGTAGTTTCTTTGGATCGCCCTATGATAAGAGGCAAGAATTTAAGAACAACTGAAAAAGAAATAGCTTAAAGAAGAAAAAACAAGAAATCATTTGATCTGGCTACAAGTTGTAGGAGAAACAAAGAAAGCATTTTGAAAACAAAGCCAAGATATTGAAAGGTAGACCTAAAATGTGGATTAAAGAAACTAGAAATACCTCTACTTTGAGTATTAAGTCTAAGCAATGAAAATGAAATTGTGGTTCTAAACATAGACTTTTTAGTGACAACTGGGACAAACAATAGAGAACAAAACTTACCACAGCCACACGAGCAAGAATAACAGGAAATCCAAAGGCAGAAACAACAATTCCAGTAGTGAAAAAATAGGCCAGCTCTCGACAGGCACTGCTTGTTGCATCAGAATCATACGTTGCTCTTTTGGCAATGAAATGAGGAATGGGAGATATGGCGTGAAATATCAGGACGAACAAGGGCCAGTAAACACTGTTGGTTGATCCCAGAAGAAATACAGAAAGAAAAGTTACAGTTAAGACATTCTATTGTTTCACAGTTAATATTATTTTACAAATCTAGGTTAAAAAATTATTCATTCGATTGTCAACATTAACACATAAAATGATTTCTACCAGGAACAGATAAGAAGTAATAATAATTAAAATTACCAGTCCATTAATATGTAGATAGCTGATATTGTGTTAAGATACAGCTACATAATATATAACCTAGAATCTCTATTTTCTGTTATTACTAAACTGTAATTCCTTTAAAGACAAAAGTTCAACTTACACATCTTTCCTTTCCTTACAGAACATAGTATAGTGCCTTGGGCATGCTAATTCAGCAAAGATTATGAGTGCCTGCATGTTGGAAATCTTTCAATGGCTTAGAATAAAACCCAGTTTCCCTGCCCTTACCTACAAAGTCTGAAATGATCTAGTCAACTGGTTTCATTCATTTGGTGCCATCTTCTCTGTATTTGCTTAATCTGTAGCCACATCAGCCTTCTTTCAGTTTCTTAAAAACTTGGCCCATCCCTTCTTTTGAGTCTTTGCACTAGCCATGTCCTCTGCTTGGAATGCTCCTCCCCACAATCTTCACATTGGCTGGCTCCTTCTTATCATGCAAATAAACTGGGAGGTCTCCTCCTAAGAGTTTATCCTGACCATCTGCATTAAATACCTCAAGTCACCATTGAGCACATCATCCTCTTAACTTTATGCACAGCACTTATTCTTATCTGATATTTTCTTGTTTATGAGGACAGGGATCTGATCTGTCTTAATCACCATTCATCTCCAGGACCTAGAACAAGGTGCTTCATTAATATTTATTGAATGAACAAAATAATAAATAGATTTTAAATTTGGAAGATCTGAAAGTAAATATGCTTATTTTAAAATTTAAGATACACTCTTAAAAAATTAGATACACTCTAATTTTTATTTTGAGATTACAACAATTCTGCAATGCAAAAAAAAAGCGTTCTTCTCAAATTTCAATGTTGTGTATTTATTAAAAATTGCCATCTGCTTTCCATTTCCTACATTTCTTCTACAAACACTTCAAAAATATTTTTCTCCATAAGCTAGACATTTATTATGTTTAATTCCCTGAGAGGGGAAAGGGCATAGTCTCTAAACATATATATATATACATATATATACACACATCATAATAATACATTATCAGCACAATGCCTTGATTAACACAGATCTACCCAGATAGCGAGCACCTCTGAGCAGTAGTTGAAGTCACGCCGTAATGAAAGCTTTTCATTTTGGCCACAATTCTAGGAAGGCAGTATGGTTAACCAAAAGGAAAAAAGAAAAGTGTCCTTTATCAAGAGACTCAGAATGAAAAAACTGAGTTTGGACTCCTAATTGCAAAGTAGAAGAATTACAAAGTATTTCAAGAATCACAAAACAATAATGTTGGAAGGGTTTTTAGAGATTCTCTAGTTCAAAGCCTTCATTGTACCAGTGAGAAAACAGGTACAGATTGAAAAAGAGGTCTGGAATAGACCCAGTGGTTACCTGACATACCCACAGCCAAGAGTTCTTAATTCTTCCTAGAATACAGTTTTTTCTGAAGAAAATCTAGGAAACTATGTTCCCATTCACAGTAAGCCATTGTGGGAGGGGAGAAAAAAAGGGGTATGTACAAGTTCAGCGACTGAAAATACCTCACAGGATGATCTCATCATAAATTCACACCTCAGGCCGATAACTTTTTCAGTGAAAAATTTTAAGCCAGTACTGTCCCCTGTTCTAGTACACCTGGGTTAGCACACCTTTGAAATGCCAGAGTGATCCTCTTTTCCAGACCCCTTGAAGGCAAAATCACCCTCAAGGGAGCACAAGGTCTTGTTAATTGTGCCTTGCTTTCTTCTACTTTCATGTAATCTTCCTTATATTCCCTCCTAATTTCAAATGCTTGAAAGAAACTGCAAAATTGTCATTCTCCAGAGCACTCGAAATCTTTTTCCCATCAACTGTAGTTTCAAATAAACTTATAAAAATTCTCTAAGTTTGACATTTCCTACATCAACAATATAAATTATAAATGCCAATTATAAATTATAAAACAAAATCTGAATCCAACTGTTTTTATAAACAAGTGAGTTTTTCTCATGGTCAAAAGGTCTGTGTTTGCATTGACCTGTCTATGTGTGCGAGTGTGTGTGTGTGTGTGTGTGTGTGTGTGTGTGTGTGTGTGTGTATGTTGTAAATATGAGATAATTTTCTACCTCCATATGGTATTACTAAAATAAATTTAAAGGCAAGCACTTGTAAGGACCAACCATTCTAAAATTCTCAGAAATATAGAAACTAACTCAAATGCTTTTTAAGTTCACGTGATCTACGATTAATTCTTAGTAAATAAAAACTAGTTTAAGTTTGCTGGTTTAAGTAGAATAGACATGTCTTTTGAGTTATTGATATTAAATATAATATTTTATACCTAGAGTTTTACAAAAATAAGTCCACATTAATGATTAACTTTGAGGTCTATGAAATGTTTCTAGAGCTTACAAAATGTCTTCATGAATGTGACTTTTTAGTTTTCATTAGAAATTGAGATTTTAAAGGTTACAATCTCAATATATGTAGAAATAACTTTGATGTTCCAGAAGGGCCCCTGGAACATCTCAAGATCTGTATTCTCTCCTTATAAGAGAAATTTTAAACTAATGGAGTTTTTTTTTTTTTTTATATTAAGTTTCTTGGGAAGCATTGGAAAATAAGTAATGAAAGATTTCTACTATGTTGTGTGGGAAAACAGTGACTGTAAACTAAAGGAATACTCGGAGCTACGGGAAACCCAAGACGGCATCATGGTTCTTCCAGCTCCCTGGCAAACCCCATTCTTTCAATATTTACATTCCTTCATACATCCTAGTGCATTTAAGCTGGACTTCAATTAGATGAAGGAACTTATGAGCTGACATTATTGAAAGGTGACATCTTACACGATTACCAAGATTTGATAGTCACTTCAAGAAAATGCCAAATAGGTGACTGCTTCCTTTCACAGGGAGCAACCAGGAGATGAAGACTTTAAGAATCATTAACTAGCACCTTGAGATTTTTGTATGTTGGAAAGGACATCAAATAAAAGGCACTCTCCAACCTCACTGGAAGAAACCTTATCAGCCTTTAGCCACAAACGGCCATCTACTCTGTCTATGACACCTGCCTCTACCCACAACAGACATCATTAAAAACTCATCTAGGATGAGAAGCCGCTGACATCAGAGGTAGACAGCTATTCCAAGACATTGACAAGGCCTATATACCTACAGATTGATGATGACCTCAGAAACCAATTTGTTTTGAATGTCTTTGATTGCTAATGATATTAGTCATAATAATAGTTACACTTGTTCTCTGGGTTTTTCTATATAGTCCAACTGTTTATGATTACTGAAGATGTATAAGAAAACTGTGAATACTCTTTTTATGCCTATATAAATGTTATACTAGATGCAAAATATAGAAAAATGAGACAGATGACAGAACTTGAATCACAATAGTTCACGGGACAGAAATGATCCAGAGTGCTTTTCATAAGACCTCACTACTTGCCCTTCCATTTACTTGCCCTTCCCTTTTGAGAAAATTCAGCCTCAACTCATACCCCACAGTTACAGTACTACCTCATCTCCAACGGTCCACTATTCCAACAACTACCCTCCCTAAAGCCCCTGTGCCCTTCACCCTTTATTCTTCACAATACTTCTATCTCTGATTGAATGTATATTTCAAAATTTTTACTGTCTGTCTCTCTCGCTAAAATATAGACTGCAAGAGAGCAGGGCCTTTCTTTTCTAATGTGTTTTTGTTTTGTTTTGTTTTGTTTTGTGTTTTGTTTTGTTTTGTTTTATTTTTAACACCTACAGCACCTGGTATTTCTAGGTGGCCTCCCATCCAAGTACTGACCAGGTCTGACACTGCTTAACTTCCGAGATCAGACAAGATCGCGCACGTTCAAGGTGGGGTGGCCGTAGAGGACCTTTCTTTTCTTATTTTGTAATCCCCAGTTCCATTAATAGTAGCTGCACACAGTAAGCACTCAACCAGGTGTTGAATAAAGAAATTTGTTAAATGCTCCCTCTACCTGAAATGCCCACCTCTGACCCATCAGCTTGATAAACTCTTATTTATCCACCAAATCTTGGCTTGAAGACGACTTCAATGCAGCTCTCTCCAACTCTCCTGTGGAAACTCTGATGTACTTTCTCCAAGCTCTCACTTTGCACACATCTCCACTACAGCTGTCGTTTTACTAACTTTATTGTTTATCTCTCACTCATCTAGAACTGTAAGCTCCTTGAGGACAGCACTATGTCTCTTCATTCTTGTATCTCCAGCTGACCCAGAGTAGGTGTTCAATAAATACTTATTAAATGGATCCATCAATTTTAAAAAGAACTTTTCTCAGCACAGGTACAGCTGAATCATGAAGGCAGTGGGTTCACAATTTGGGCTTCACTAACTAATTGGTTAGAGATTGGTCTTAAATTTACCAGTCTCTCTTAACACCCTGACACACAATAGCAACAAAGGCACAATAAGAATAGTTTTTGAAAAAATAACTTACCCATAATCCTCTAAGGCACATCCCAGCATAAGAAAAGTCAGTCCAATAGCTCCACTGAAGGATAATAACACAAGTGCTGTGAAAAATAAAACCAAGAGTTATAGGTTCTAGATCCATGTTTACCAGGGGCTGAGGAATGGGGAGTGACTACTAATAGGTATGGAGTTTCCCTTGGAGGTAATGAAATGTTCTGGAGTTATATAGTAGTGATGGTTGCACACCTGTGAATATACTAAAAACCACAGGGAAAGACTATAACACTTCAAGTTAATTTTATGGTATGTGAATCCTATCCCAATAAAAAACTTCAATTAAAAAACAATAAAAGTTCCCCAATTTAAGCAAATGTAGCAATTTACTTATTTCATTAGTTGATGTTATATTTAACTAGCAAATTACTGCCTATGTTTACCACTTTTAAATTTCTAGGTAGAGAAAGATCTAAAGCATTTCCGGCACACATCTATCTAATGTATGAATTCCCTCTATATGTGTCACAAGACACCAGCCAGCCAGTCTGTACAACTCCAGTGAGGGAAACTCATAACAACCTGAGACAGGTCATTTTATTCTAACAGTTTCTAAATGTTGAAAACTCTTTCCTTAAATTACATGTAAAACTGCCTCCCTGTAATATATATCCTTTGACCATTTTTGCCACCCCAAACCACATACTTAAGTATTTATTCGCAGATTGTCTTCATGTCTGCACAGAAAACGATTCTCAACTACTGAATAAAATACTTATTCCCAGCATCTGGAGGACAGGAATCTCTGAGGAGACAGCCACATATCTGTCCTTACGCTAAGTGAAAGACAGAATATCAGAGTTGTTTAAAAATTTGATCTCTGCATCACCAACATGGGTTCAAACCTTCTCTGCCATGAACAGATTGTGTGACCTTAGGTTGAAGCTGAGCCTCTTTAAATCTGATTTCTCACCTATAAAATTGGTATAATGGTGCCACCTTATTAGGGAGTTTATGGGAATTAAATAATATAATTTATGTAAAGTGCTAGGCATAGGAGAGGCTCAGTAAGTAAATATTGATTGATGTAGGTATGTGCTCATTTTAGCAATGTTCTTTGGGAAGGGTATATATCAGAAGCATAAGACACTATGTTATCCATAACACTCAAAATTAGTCATTGATTAAACTAATTAGCATTCTGATTGCTTCCTTTTACATTAAGAAGAGAACTGGGGGGACTGTATATAAAAAGATGCCAAGGTATTTTTAAAAACATCTGAAAGTTTGCAGATATTAGGGGTCAAGGAAGGACTGTCAATTTTATGTTTTTCCATTTAGTATACATCACTTTTTAAAAAATGTTCAAAAGTAAGTCTTCATGTATTTTTTCATTACAGAGGATCTCTTCCTAGTTGGCTTTGTGCCCCACCCCCCACCCCACCCCCATTTGCACTACTCCCTCCTCCATGACACCTTTCAAAGCTAGGAACTGTAGACCTCTTCCTTCTGGTCTGTGACACCAATCTCTCAAGGTTCACAACTGTATCTCACATTGATTCATTTAGTCCTCTTTTTTTTCTTTTTCAGGAATCGCATCCTCTACCATCTCTTAAACCTGGAGCTGACCAGGCATCCAACTTCATCTCTTTTTACTCTACACTCTTGTTGAAACATTGCACTCATTGCAAAGCTCCCTAATACCACAAGGGCGCAGCCATGTCAATGCTACATCTCCAACTCAAATCTGGACTTCACCTGAGCAGCCAACAAAGACATCAAATTCAACATCTAAAAACTGAAATATGCCCACCCTCTCCTCCCAAACACACACTTCTTCCTTTTTAAGGTTCTACCTTGAAATACCACATACTCTTCTCGCCGCTTGAATTAAACTCTGCCCCATTCTTTGCCAGATAAAGTTTTACTGATCTTTTTAGCTTCTTTCAAGGATTGCCCTTTGTGTAGTAATTGCTTTCTTCTTTCCTGGAACAGGGTTAAGTGATCCCATCTGTATTAGTCATATTAGTTAATACCAGGGCTGCTATTAACTAAGTACCACCAACTTGGTGGCTTAGAAAAACAGAAATTTATTTCCTCACAGTTCTGGTGGCTTGATGTCTGAAATCAACATGTCAGCAGGGCCATGCTCCCTCTGAAGCCTCTGAGAAAAAATTCTTTCTTGGTTCTTCCTAACTCCTGGTGGTTGCTGGCAAGCTTTGATATTCCTTGGTTTACAGATGCATTACTCTACTTTCTTCCTTTGTTTTCATATATTCTCCTTATATGTCTCCATGTTCAAATTTCCCTTTTCTTAAAGGATGCTAGTCCTTATAGGATAGGACACATTCTAATCCAATATCATCTTAACTTGATTCCATCTGCAAAGGCCCTATTTCCAGATAAAGTAACATTGACAGGTATTGGGGAGTTAGAACTTATTTATTTGGGGGACATAGTTCAACCCACACCATCCTTGTGCTTTCACTGTATCTGAGTACACCTTAGACACTTAAATAGTAATTATTTCCAACTCCGTTACCCAACAGTAACTTCTCATTTACCTGTTTGTTGCAAATCTTAGACATACAGTAGTCGCTCAATAAAGGTTGAACTGAATTATCTACAAAATGTGTCCTTCCATTAGTCCATTTCCACTTCCTAACCTACCTCCTGTTTTACTACATCACAATTTCTAACATATTTACACATAAACATTATTATTTGATAGTTTCTGGGCATAACTAAACACAGTGTAATACTGAGATACTACTTCTCAGCTGTTTTCAGCATTGGTTTTAAATGGCTATATTACACGCTAGACACTGTCCAAGTAAATCATATTTAAAGTTGAATATAAAAGTCAGCCAGAAAAAAATGATGTGTCTGCTGCTAACAGCTCACACGCTCAGATAAATTTCCTAGTGAACACAGGTATGCATGCAAATATACTGTATACATCTTAACAGGTTAACTCGGGAGGGAAGATTTTGGGTACAAATTTCAAAGAGGATTAGGAACTCCAGCATAGAAACAAGTGATGCTACTCTTTCCAAAAAGATTAGAAATCTAATGGTTTCCTCCCAAATATAACAGGAAGTCTTCCAATTACCTCTCCCACTGCTATCATGCCCGCTCCTCAGCAAGGCATAGAGATAAGTGCTGTTCTTGATACACTCCCTTTTTATCACCCGCACCATTCAAAACCACATGCTGCACCAACACCACTCTCTCGTCTGTCCCCCTAATCTATACCCTCCACAATTACAACAGATACAGCGTTTCTGGGCGCCCCCCGTTGCCGCCCGCCTGCAGCGAAGTCTGCCCAACTGGAAAAATCGTCAGGAACAAGAGGATTGAGGGCGCCAAAGCCGAGAAAGACCATGGCCCCTTTGGAAGGAAATGGGAAGGGGCGAGCGGCAGGTAAACGGAGGCGTTAGGGTGGACTTGTCAGGAAGTGGAAACCTCGTCAGAAACTCGGCAACAGTCGGGGTGGGAGGCAGCTCGGGGGAGTCGAGGACGAGCCCCGGAGGTGATGCTCGGGTGGCGGGACCGGGGGTGTCCCCGGCAGGGACCCGTCTCCGCGCGGGCTGCAGCCTGGAGTCGCGCGGAGCGCACGAGGAGCGCGAAGGCCGGGGGCCCTGCAGAAGCAAAGGGGGCTCCCAGCACCTCTGCACCCGCACCCCTAGAGGCAAAGGGAGCGAGAGAGCGCGTTCCCACCGCAGAGGCGGGCAGCACGGCGAGTCCGGGGGAGGCCCTCTCCGCCCACGTCCTGAAGGCGCAGCTCCGAGCTTAGCCCGGGGCGGAGGAGGCGACTCGGCCGCGGGACCAGGGCGCCGGGGGCCGCAGAGGTACCTTTAATGCCCGCCATGTCTCCCGAGCTGGGGCCGCGGCCGCTTCCGGCTTCCGCCCGCAGCCCCGCCCACGCCCCACCCCGACGGAGCCGCGGGAGCCCCGCCCCTGCCGTTCCCGACCCTCCCGGAGCCTGCGCCTGTCAGTCAACGGCCTTCCCCCGCCCTCGACGCCCGGAGCCCCGCCCCCGACGCCCGGAGCCCCGCCCAGACGCCCGGATCCCCGCCCCCGACGCTCGGAGACCCGCCCCTGCAGGCCGCAGCCCCGCCCCTGCCGTTCCCGACCCTCCCGGAGGCTGCGCCTGTCAGTCAACGGCCTTCCCCCGCCCCCAACGCCCGTAGCCCCGCCCCCCGACGCCCGGAGCCCCGCCCCAGCGCGTCATTCTCCCCTCCCCCATCTCCCGGACACCTGCTCCTGCCTCCAGATCCAGCTTCCCCGCCCGCCACACAAACTCCCTTGCTCACTGCAAACCCCACCTTTCGTCGTGAGCTCATCTCAGACGGCTGTTTTGTAATTCTCTCAAGGGAATGGAGAGCTTTGTCTTATTGGGGACAGACCGGAAGAGAGCTTAAAATCCATCTAGTCCTAGATACTTAATTTGACTTTTATAGAGAGGCTGAGAAAGGGCAGTACTTGCCAGTGTCACAGCTCTCTTGAGGGTGGATGGGCCAGTACCCCTCATTCTCATTGCAGCCTAGAAACACTCCACGGTACGGCGTTGCTCCTCTTCTAGTGCTTCGTCTTAATTTTCAACGAGACAAAGATTAAGGGTGACATTGGAACCCAGGTTCTCCTGGCCACCTGAGAAGTCCACATTCTCACCGCCTTTCAGGATCTCCACCAGGTTTGCTTTTTCGAAATTGTGCACTGAGCGTGATATTGTCTCAACACATACTTTTAACTACCCGCGAGCTTAGTTTATTTTTCTAGACCCTCCCATTTCTCATAGATGGAAGATACACTTATTAAAAACATTGTGTTGCTAATACCCAGCTCACTGCAGACCCATGGAGATCCAGAATTACACTGCACTTTTTACTTCGTAGCCTGCAACCTGTTCAAGAGTTGAGAATTTCTTTCCCTATTTTGAGTATCCTGTTCTTTCTAAAACGTGTTTAAGCATTCCAGGGAAGCTACCTATCACCCAAATGCTGAAAGTCTGTCTTTTTTAGCTCCCTTACTGTAGTGCCAAGCTGCTCTTAAGAGGAAGTTAAGATATTTTTCCCCTTAACTGGATGATGGTTTCCTGTGACATCAAATCTCCCATTTTTCCCTTCCATTCCCCATCACCCAGCAAGTATCTGGAAAGCCATATATGAGGGTTTCTGGAGCCTTCTATGTCGACCTGAGGCCAGTCCTACAGAAAGGAAATGATTTTTAAGAAAAGTGATATCACTGCAGAGGCACAGCTCGGTCTGAGTGCCTTAGCCTTAGCAGTAAAAAACAGGAAGATAGTGAGAAGCAAAAAGATGAGGTGTTTGCCTGAGGGTAATGTCCAGAATTCAAATAATGCAAAGCCAATCTTGGTCTCCAACAAGTTTCATGCCAAGGCCAGCTGTCTTTTCAAGTTTCCTAAACACTCTGAAGAGAAAATGAGCTATCTTGCCAGAGGCTTTAACCATCTCCTTAGAAAATCTTCCCTCTTGCCTGATGCTGTACTGAAAAATTGTTCTTCCACTTACCCATCCATGTTTCTTCAAGAATAAGAGTCACCAAAAACAGAAAATAAAACCAGAAGCTGAACCCTCTTCCCAACTTGCCATTAATGTATAAGATGTGTTCTCTCTCATGCTGCCTAGAACTTCAGTGACTACTTTAGATAAGTTTTTATATTCTCTTTGCATTCGATTCTCTCACACTTTAGGTTTCCTTATGGCCATTTTTCAGATGGGAAAACTAAGGCTTGGATAGTAATTACTGAGTGGGGAATCTGAGATCAAGCCCAAAACAGTTCAACTCTGAAGTCAGATGGTTAGCATTTGTACTGTTCCTCACAGTATATTTGATGCACAAAGGCAAGAATTGCAGTAAGTAGAAATAACAGCCCCTTATGTTTAAGCAATCAAATCCACTCATTGATTTGATTTTTTCCTTATATACCTATTTGCATCTTGCATACAGTATACACAATATTTGTTGAATTAATAAAGTTCACCATGTACTGTTTCTTTTCTCCCTATCCTTCAGAAAAGATCTAGCTTCAAACTCTAGTTCTGGGTTACCTTCTTTATGTCTGTTTCCTGAGGTAGGATTTACAAAAACCTCTCAGAACTTTTTGAGAATCAAATGAGAGAATGAACATATAGAATAGCACCTAGGTCTATGCATGAAAGATAGATGCTATGGCATCATACTGACACTTGCGTTGGCTTTCCAGTCTGTTTGTAAGTTAAATGCAAGTATGATGCAACACTATTGAAATCAGTCAATGTTAGTTTTGCATCCTAACTCTCAAAGACCACTTCTTTTCACATAGCCATTCCCTTTATCGAACCTACAATGCAAGTCTCTGCCATTTTATACAGACAGATCTTTGTCAGCCCAAGGAGACAGAAATAAGAGCTAGTTGGTTGCCTTTCTCTACCAATCTACAGCAATGTAATTCCAGCTCCAATACTGACCTGCAATGATACACTTTGTCTTACTGTCAGTAACAATAGCGATTTAGTGACTATCCATTTAATAACAGGCAGTTTATATACACAGTCTTTACTTCCTCTATTGCACAGTTGTTAGAATTATCTCTATTTTATAGGTGATAAGATTAAAATTTAGAGTCTTTAAGAAACTTGCCCAATATGAGTCTTAAGTGGGAAAACCAAGATTCAAAATCAGTCTTCTTGTCTCAAACCAATACTGTATTTACTACTATGCCCCCAAATCACCATGGTTTAGCTTTAGAACAACCAAAACCTGTTTACTTGACCTAAATTCCCCAGAGATGTTTCCAGTGGAGAAACTGAACAGTTGCTGTGATAACTATTTCTGGGATTCAACTTTTGTGTTCATTCTCAAATAATGGTGTTTCATCAGCAGCATTAGGATCCAACGTGAGCATTCTGGCAGACACAGACAGTACAGAGATGGTTCAAATGCTTTCGATTGCAACATTTGCTTCCAAATGAACATGCTGCTTCTGTTCTAAAAGAACTAAATTATGTTTTCTATGACAAAGTCCCAAAGTCTCAGGATCAATCCTTCTGCCTTGGTAAATAAATGCAGCTTTGAAAATCTATTAATATTCTAGCTGTGAGACCAGGATTTCTATGCTGTTTCTTTTTGAAACATAGCATTCATGTAGCATGATCAAAGTGTGCGTGCACATGGAAGCAAGGGTGGCAGTAGGGATGGTTAGAATGTAAATCCACAAATCCTGTTAGGTTATATTTTGATACAAATGTATTACATGCTTTTCACATTCTTTCTCTATAACTTTTCTTAAATGTGTACCACGTGGGAAGGTTTAATTCATGTTTGTCATTATATAGCTATGAGTGCAAAAATAACTTAGGCTCCTACAAATATTTTTGAGCCTTTTAATATTCATTACAAATATTTTAGACCAATCACATTTTGTTGTGTGTAACATATTTACAAAACAAAAATATATTACAATAAATATGAATGAAATGGTGAATCTGATCAACAAGAAGCTCTGTCACAACCAGATATTTAAAAGGAATGCAACAACCTGTTGGTCTGCATATGTTAAGGGTTTTGAAATAGACAGGGGTCCAGAGTTATAATGTATCTGGAAAAGAGTTGGGGGAACCCAAATTTAAGTTTGGTAAGATTCTTTCTCATTGCTAATTACATAATGCTTAATGATGTTTTAAACTGTGAACATTGATGAATTATCCAAACATGATACAAAGCTAATATAGTTCTATCATTTCAAAATGTACACGACATTCACATATTATCCTTTTAATTATTATCATTATATGCTGTAGTTCACACAATATCTACAAATGTGAATGAGAAAAAAAACAGGTCACAGCAACATGTCTCACATTCCAATTTTAAATAAGACAAGCACATACTGGATCAAACATTTTATAATACGTTAATAAATAACATCTAGTTTGTTATGGTTACCTTGAACAGTTTACAGCTGTATATTTAAAAAGAACATTTTTTGTGTGTGAGTTTCACACTGTCCGTAAAAGATAAAATAAAAAATGAACCTTTTTAACCAAAAAAAAAAAAAAAAAAAAAAAAAAAAAGATAGAGAGAGAGACTGAGAGAGTGAGTTCTCTATAGAACATAAAGCATTTTTGACATGCTGCCTTTCCAGTATGGTTTGCCACAAGAAAATGAAAATAGAAACAAAAAAAAAAAATGATTGTCTTTGAAAAACAATTTTTGAAAGCTCTTCACAATATTGAGCATGAACCTTTCAAAATTAGCATGGAAATCTTTTTGCCCATCTTCTTTGCATATATATACTATGCACACTGTGTGTGTGCACACAAAAAGAGATCTACTAAAGCCACAGGATAACAACTGTTTACCCCTATGAATCAGAAACAGCCAAAACACAACTAAAATCCAACCAGTGTAAAGTCTGCAAAGGTTTCACTCTTGCTTTGCTTTCACAGATGTCCCTATCTGAATGTTGTACTCGTGAATCCCCAATGACTTTAAAAATAATAAACCCCATGGTAATAATCCAAAGGGTCCAGTTTCAACAGGTGGGAAGAGGAACATGGAAATCCTGATAAGCCATCTGACTTGGTCTGAAGGTAAGTGCAGCTCTCTCTTGTGTTAAGTGCCGTCTTCTATTCTCTTACCACAACTACTCGCAAACCTAGAGGACACTGAGTCCATACTAGATATTGGTCCTGATAACTTGTGAAGGCGCCAAACTGCTTTTTAACAAGCTAAGAACATTTTCGTGGCTAAGCAAAAGGAAAAGCATTAAGCCTAATGGCAAATTAGAAGTTTCTTTCAAATCAGACTGAGTTGTTGTTAATGGTATTAAGACTTTTTCATTAAGGAACCACAGTTTTCTAAAGGGAAAAGAAGGTAACAGCCCAACTTTCTGACCAGGAATAAAGATTTCTAAATCTCAAGCATCCTTATTTTCTTTAGCCAACATTTTCACTAATTTTTAGCTTATCCAGGAAGAGTTGGTGGTAATAACTAGATTGCACACTTCCCACAAGTCAAGCTCTTTTGCATCTTAGTCCTCTTGATCAAAAGAAGTATACAGTGCCATGCTAAAGACCATAGTAAATTTCCATTTAAAAAAATACTAAAGTCTATATAAAGCAACTTCTCAAATTACATCTTTCCAAAAAAAATCTAAAAACCATTAAAATCCATCGTGTCATCCTATTATTATAACTTCTGATCATTAATCATATTTCCAGACAATGAAATGGGTGTTATGCTTTTGGTGGCCCCTATTTTCTATTTCCCCACAATGTACTGAGTAGTCTCCCCAAAGGGCAGGCTGGAATGTTGTAATTCTGCAAGGTCTTCTGACTAAAAGTTCCTCTCCTGCTTCCCAGCTTTCTTTCGGGGTGGCGGTGGGGACAGACTTGAGAAAACAAACATCTATATTCCTTATCAGTGAGGAATTAATTCACAAGTAGTTTAACAATTTAGTACAAGATACATATTACTGGAGTTTTTGGTTCATCTTTGAAAACCTCAGAATTGTGACACACACTAAGCATTAACAGGTCTGCAGCAGAGATGGAAAAGCTCATAAATTAATACAAGGGCTTTTGGCCTTGATTTTCAAATTCAGACCAGGCATCATTGAGCTCCATGAAAATCATCTTTGCATACTGTTCATAGGGTTGCCCAGTAGCCTATAGAAAAAAAAAAAATACACACACACATTAATACCACAGACAAATTTATTCATATTTAAATTTTCACTATTAATATGTGAAAGTTATTGAAATGTTTTTCTATTAGGCTATTTCACTTGTGAGAGCCCAATCTACGCGACCTGAATTACCAGGATCCACTCCCCAAAATGCCGTCCCTGTAGAAATTCACATATGGTAGTATAATCAGTCAGTATAAACAGGGTAGATAACAGAGAACTTATTGGGAAGCAAAAGATTCTGCTCTATTTTCCAGAAGTATCTACTACTGGAGACAAAGACTCAAGACAGTCTAACTCCAAAAGATTGTACTTCTAAGATCCTGCATTCCCATTTCTAAAAATACTTAAATGCTTGGAGGCCCTAAAAATTAATCAGTGGTGAATTTTATACCTAAGTAAAACCCCCAATCCATTATTTGTAATATGTAGTTTGATATTTTTTCCCACCAACTTTATAAAGTATAACTATTTGCTTAAGTACCTGATATTAGCCCATGGACTTTATTTTATCATATAAATGGACAAATAACCAGCAAATTGAAAGTATGCTGTTTTAATACACGTTGATAAACTAATGAAATGAGGACCAGACAGGCGATAGGACAGGATAGGTTACACTCACTTTATCTGGATGCACCACCAGCACAGCCTTCCTGTACACCTTCTTCACCTGCTCTGGCGTTACCAGGTCTGCCATGCCAACTGGTTTCCACTTGGTCTCCCCAGCCCACAGCACGGTGTGCATGGTGGAAAGAAGTGCTCTGATATTTCTCTCTTTGCCTTCAATCCATTCCAGAATCTGTGAACACAGGGGAATTAAGAAATGCAAATGAATGCCATTCTAGAAGGTCTCCACTTGGACGGTGGAAATTCCTCCCATTGTAGCAGCATCAAAATCCCTGGGGTTCCCTGTGTACTCCAAGTTGTTCCTCCACTTGAAATGCTTTTCCACAACCACTTCCTTTCTTTTCTTTCTGGTTCACTCTTGATCATCCTTCAAAAGACTGCTCAAGAATTTTATACTATTCACCTCTGAGAGTCTGAATTCCTTCCTCTCTGCACCACCCTAGAATTAATTACTCACTCTTAAAGTATAAACTCCATGGGGACACACACCACATCTAGTTTGGTCTTTGCTATCTGTCTCTGTCTAGTATAGTGTATGTATGGCACGGACACTAATAAGTATCTCTTGAAAAAAAGAACAGATTTCTCTGGGCTACTCCCTTAAACACGTTTCTAACGTAATATGTGCCACACTATTATAATTGTCTATATGTTTGTCCTTCCCTGCCATGAGGCACAACTGTCTGAGGAAAGGTCCTGTTTCTATATAACACTGTCTCTCAGAAACCAAATAACTCACCTTGCACTGAGCATGGCTCAAAAAGGTTTGTTAAATGAATTCATCCATTTAGTCTTTCAGATGAATTCATCCATTTAGTCTTTCATTCAAATTACTTATAGTTTGGATCTTCATAGTTTGAACAAATAAGGTGATTAAGGTGAGGTGTTCATAACAATGCATCAGCACTGAGCACATAATAGGAGCTCGTTGCATATTTGTTGTCAAATGAATGGTTTAGTCAAGGTTAGTGTGGCTACTCTCCCAAATGACTAAATGTCCTGTACCAACTAAATAACCAAGCATGGTTTAAAAGACATACATGACTTTCTTTTCTAGAAAACTGACAAAGAGTTTGCCATATGAACAAAAGTTATCCAGATGGAGCACAGTTTTTCGAAAGAATATAAAGCCTCTATAAAGTGTGAACTAAAGAGCAAATACAAACAAAGGATCCTATTTTGTACTCAAAAAAGTATCAAAGAATCTGTACATCTTCAGCAAATGTTTGAATCTGTCTGGACATGCACTATATATTATTTTTAAATATGTAAGATTGAGTGGTGTGCTAGTCCTGGTTTTAGAGATGCTTTAATACAGTAGCAGATTAGACCCTCATCTTCTAGTTTGTTATAGTGGCAGCATATTTAGTATTTTGTCACATAGAAATTCAGCCTCTCCATCTGTGAAGGACATACCAATTTTCTTGATCCTTACAAACTCTTCCACTACCTCACACAATTCACCAACAAAACCTTCATTCTGTTTCCAAGCTAACTTGGGTTCACATGTGCACAAAACATCCTCATCCATGAAGTGATAATGTCTGTTGCCTAATCTGTGAAATAAGAGAGTTAGAGTAGCTGGTTTGCAAATTAAAAAAAAAATGCAACAACATTCTTTTTCCCCAAATCAAACCTTACCTAGGCTTCCAAAACCAAAAACAGATAAAAGTAGAACTGCTCTGGTTAAAAGTAGACAGAAGAAGTGAGGAGGCCAAGAACAGGAACACATGTGTGTGATCCACACACATGACCTGTCACATGACTTTGACATACAGGATAATCACACTGAGTCAGGTGCTCAACTCACCTTTAATTTCTCAGGGTCCATTTCCTTAGCCATTTCTTCCTTTCTCATCTCAGCTATTGTTCGAGGCCCCTTTTTATCTTTGTGAGCATTGAAACCTTGACCAGAAAGTAGGTCTTCGAAATCAGCTGCTTTTTGTTTCCCTTCTGCAATATAATTTTTTAAAACTCATTATAATTTTTGCTCTTAAACATATCATACCATTGCCCTATAACACTGAAGAGTCTTAAAGGTGCTTTAACGTGTAATCCACTTAATCTTCACACTTATCCTCTTAGTATGAGACTGTCAAGCTCATTTTACAGATGAGGAAAATAAAGTCTGGAGAACTTAAGAGGCCTTTCCAGGATCATATACCATGCCTGTGGCACTGCTAGGACTTGAGGCTGGATCACTAGATTAAATCCAATTCCGGAATCGTGTGCCACTGTACCACCTATTTATAGATGAGAATACCCATGATTCTCCCCTTCCCTCTTCCTGTCATACAACTAATTAGTATCAGTGATGGGTCTACGGCCTGGGTGTTGGTACTTGAAATCTATGTATGCCACCTCTTTCCTTCCTACACCCAGCTGACAGATTTAGTCCATTAGAGTGGTCTCTTTCTCCACATCTGGTCGTGGCCTCACAATCTTTCTCAATCTGTTTGGAGAGTCAGCCTAGCATGGTAGCAAAGAGCAGAGACTATGGAGACAGATTTCCCAGGTTTGAAGTCCAGCTCTGCCACTTATTAGCAATGTGACCTTGGGGCAAGTTACTTATCTCCATGCCTCAATCGTCTCATTCATAAAATGGGGACAGTGTTAATACTACTACTTACCTCACAGGGTTGTTGTGAGCATTGATGTTAACATTTTAAAGTACTTATAACAGTACCGGGCTATTTAAATGTTTGGTAAATTAATTAAAACAAAACAAAACCACAACACAGCAGTCCATGCTGTCAATGCCCACCAACCGAAGGTGGTGTCTGAATTGAAATCTATTTGTCATTTCTATACTGTAAGGCATTTTGTACATACACTGGCACATGCACACACAAACATGTAAGTGCTCTGATACTAGTGATTTTGTCTGTCTTGTTCACTGCTGTATCCCCAATGTCTTCCACACTGAAGATGCTTCACAAATATTTGCTGATTGAAGATATTTGCCCCAAAGCTACTCAAAATAAAAATGGAAAGGAAGTTACAAGAGTCTACAGAATTGATCAAGGACCATCCACTGCTAACTCAAAGAACAAACATGATATTACATATTCCCAACAAAAGAATGACTATCATGTTATTATGGTGAAAAGGCCCTTGTGGCATAGCCAGTAGAGCATGATGGTTAAGAGCAAGTGCTGACTGACTGGGTTCAAATTTTGGCTCTGTCACTTATAAGCTTTGAGAAATTAGAAAATTACTGTATCAAACTCTGTTAAAGATTCCTCATCTGCAGCATGGAGTTGGTTTTAAAGATTATATGAAAAAGTACATGAAACTGCTTAGAATAGTACCTGGCACACAGGAAACGTTCAATAAATGTTACTTATTGCCACTAGAAAAAAGTAGAGGAATATCCTCTTTCATATTACATAGAGAGAAAGGCCTGTTTTCTCATCATGTCCCTATACATTTCATTTTTGGAATGATCATATCATCTGGAATGTAAAATGTGTCATAAAAGGCCTTCTAAGAAACTTGAATTTAACCATCAGTGCTGTGTGAAACATTTTTTACTCATCAAGAATCCCATCCAAAAGGAAGAGGACAAGGAAGAGGAGGACAAGGAGGAGTCCCATCCAGAGTATCCTCCAGCCTTAGCTGTTGGCCCATCTTGTGTTCTTTTACCTTTCTTCTCAGAAGAGAAGAAAAACCATCACAGGGAAATCCAGTGATCTCAGGAACACCAACCAATTAGGGTATAAAAAAGACCAATGTTCAAGACAAGTACACTCCTCTAATCGAGACCCAAGGGAAAACATGAGAATACAGTGCCTGAAAGGTTCTCAAACTTTCTCTTCTATTCCTTCTTCCAAAGGAATGACAGCTTCAAGATCCATCCAACCCTCCACTCACATCCACTCAATATTCATTTAGTGCCTATGCTGTGCCAAGCATTATGCTATGTGCCAATGATAACATGGCAAGAAAAGACATATTGCTTGCCCTCCATCTGGTCTCAGTGTGGAGAGACAGAGAAGTGAGCCAACAGTCAGAAAATGAAAAGTGTTAAGGGCATGGTAAACCCAGGTACTCTAAGGCACAGAGTTGGAGGCAGCTATCATGCTGTATCTTTATAGGACTGCCTTGAAAACTACTGGAATTATTTTCTGTCTCTTTCAGACATATATACATACAGCCAGTATGACAACACAGGCCACCCTACAGCTGGGCTCCACACCGTCATCCTTACCCAAATTAGTTGATCCTTTCCCTCGTTCATTCTGGCTCCCAGGCATGGCTGAGAAGCTCACGTTGTAGTTGGGTCGGTTCTGAGGAGAGGAGTGCGGCATGCTGGGCTGTGGCTTAGGCTGTGTCTGCTGCCAGTTGTAGCCACCCCCCTGCTGCCATCCTCCACCCATAGGCTGGGGAGAAGCTTTCTGTGGTGAGCTGAGAGGTGGAAATCCTCCACCCAATCCAGTTGGTGTGGTGGGTTTGCTGGCAAATGAAGAACTACCTACAGGGAAAGTAAAAAGAGTGGGGGAGAAAGAAGGCAATGCTATTTTGAGTAGCCTCTAACTCTTGTGTCTTAGGTTACTGTTTGCAATGACTTTAGTGGAAATTGCTTTGATTGATAGCACAATTAACTTACCTAATAATTAAAGAAATTGCAGGTATAGATTTCCTTTAATCCCCACAAATGACACTTGTAGGTAGGTATTAATAGCCCCATCTTTTCTTTAGATGGACAACTGCGGCTCAGAGCAGTTAAGTGATTTTCTAAAAGTCCCTCAGCTAGCAAGTAACAGAACTAGAACTTGAATCCAAGTCTTTGACTCCTGGCTCTTCCTGCTGTGCCCTCACCCTCCTCCTTCCCACCTTCTAAGCAGACTCTATTTCTTCACTGGAGTGCAAACTACCAAATGCCAAAAAGAGGGACTAAAATGAAATATATTCATTAATTAAGGTGCTACTTAAACTTCAATGATCAGGACTAATCATTGTTTGTTATAAGTATAAACATGGTTAATGCTCAAGAGCAAACAAAGATGTTTTGAAATTTCACAACTAGGTTTCAGTTTCACACTACTTACATTTCATTGCAGGGGAGTAAACACAGCCACTATCCTGACAACTCTGAATAGGGCAAAGGATCTTATTCCAGCTTTAAGAAATGATATTACTTTGTGCAGAGAATTTAAAAGTACAGTCTTGATTTCATCATTTCTTAACTTTTAAGTACTCACTGCATACATGCTGGATTGTCTCCAAAATATGAAGACCAGTTATGGCTTATGTTTAGAGGTAAAATGAGAAACTGAAATGTAGTGATCTCCAGGGACCCTTTCATGAACCAAACCCAAAGTAACAGTGATAATAAAATAACTAGCATTTATATAGCTCTTTAGAGTTTACAAAATATATTTATGTATATTACTGCCTTCAATCTACACAACACCTTTAGGAAGCAACTAGTATTATCGGCCCCACATTAAAAATGAGGAAACCAAGGCTCTGAGAGGTTTATGGACATGCTCATAATCACAGAGCTAGTTAATGGAGCTAAGAATTGACCACAGGCATCTTACTACCTCCAAATGTCAGGCTCACTGCTGCCCTCATACCCCTAATTCCTTCACACAATCTCTGAAATTTTTACTACAACTCATCCCGTCCTTACTGTCTCTTCTTCTATGGATACTTTTCCTCCATTTTAATTTGGGAATCCTCTTTCCTTCTCCAACTGGGAATGTTGTATTATGGCTACTAGACTTGGAGTCAATCTGACTTTGAGTTTCAGCTCTACCTCTCATTCATGCAGTCGTTCTTGCATGCATTTACTTGTTCCTTCATTCATACATTCATTCATCAGTATTTGTTGACCATGTACTATGTGCCAGATACAGTACTAAGTCCTGGGAATATAGCTGAATATGGTCTATTCTGAAGCTCAGCAAAAATCTTCACCTCCTTGAGCCCCAGCTTCCTCATCTGTAAGATCAGAACTATATCTACATCACCGGTATATTGTAAAGACACAATGGCTATGTAAAAGTGCTTCACAGACCCTGAATTAAGTGAATAAAGAAGTATTATCTAATATAAAAATGCAACTTAATATGCCCAGCAATGTCCAGCAATGCCCAGGGATGCCCAGCACATGCTGGTACACCATAAAGGCTCAATAAATACTTGCTATTGGAAAAGGTAATGGCAGCTTGTGCTCAGAAGATTGGCACTGTCCCCACTGTCAGTCTGTAACTCAGTGCATGAAGTCTCTCTCTTCACCAGCCCTTGGGCCCTATTCCCATCAAACCAGCATTTCCAAAATTACATACTCATGGAACACTTATCCTCCAACAACAATCAGCACATGATGAAAAACACTTTAGAAATACTATACAGTGAGTTTGTTTTCTGAATGGAATTTTACAAACTGAACAGAGAGCACTGCAGTCAGTGGAGGAAAGAAAGATACCAGTGTGAAGATCTCATGGGTAACGTTACAGGATGACATTTGCACAACTGGACCTACGTGGCTCAAATCTATCTGACCAGCCTCTCAGTATTTTCCTATACATTCATTACTTTATCTGTGGCCAAACTCTGCTGTCAGATGCTCCTAGAAGATCTCACTTTACTCATGTTACCAATCCAAAATTGGGCATTGGAGAAATGAATGAATATGGGTTAGTTCCAACCCATTATTTGAAGCCTGTTTCCCTTTTTTGAAAAAAGCCAACCTCAGGTTTGAGTATAGCTTAAGAATACACAAGATTTTAGGTACCAGCTTCTTATAACACTACAGATTTCAATTTGAGGTTTTATAGCCATAAGTAAATATCTTAACCTGTTAAGGTTGTACCTAGTGTCCCAAGGTCAGCAAAAGGATCCAGAGTCTGGGGTTTGTTCTGATGAGTGGGAGTGCCATGAGACGATCCTGTTGGGCTGGTGGCAGCTGACTTGCTTCCCATTCCAAACCCTCCTGAAATAAGATTATTGAAAATAGGTTACTTTTCTGAAGTAACTGAATTCTGAAATTCTGATATCCAGTGTCAAGACAAATATTCAGCAAATGAGACTCAGAAAAGTTAAATAATGTATAATTCACACCACTATCATGTCAACTACAATGGGGAAAGTACCACCAGAATACAAGTGTTTAGGAAAAATCAACAAGAATTACACAGATGGGCTATAATACTCTGTAAGTACACTTTTCAACTTGGGTAAAGGATCATACTTTAGCAACTAGTTAAATGTGCACCAAAAATATATATAACCTGATGACCTTTACCTGGTTTAGCATGCCAGTCCCAACCTCCTGAAACATCTGGCTGAATGTTCACAGCAGGTGTACTAGATGCTATGAATGAGGAAAAGAAAAAGAATCAAAACAAGATAGCTCAGCACTCACTTTTTTAAGTTCACACAGGAAAATGCTGTACTTTCCATTAAATCTGTATGGTCTCCCAAGATCCCAAAGGATTCATTCCTCCCTCTGGGTTCTCGCCATGTTCTGCAGCACTTGATAATTTGTACCTTCATCTATGGTTACTTACATGGAGGTTGGTAAGAGCCATATATTGTTTATCTCTGTTCCTTCTTTGGCTCACCTTTGTTTTACCTCCAAACAGACATACTTTGAATATAACTGTGCATATGTCTGTCTTCAATAAATTGTGAGCTTCTTGGAGACAGAAACTATCTTATTCATCTTTGTGTGTCCCACGTCTATACTTAACCTAAAGTCAGTATGCAATTGGAAAAGATGCAGGAAAAAATCAATTTGCCTTTGGTTGGCATTAACAAGTGTATGAGAGACATGATCAAGTTAGAACTGAAACTGTGTTTTCTCCTCTGCTGTGGCATGAATTGAGAATGATGAGTCATTCAGAACATGTATTGGGCACTGACTATATGCCATCCACCATGTTCACATCAGGGATGTATCAGCTGTCACTCAAAACGACTCATTACAGCTTCAAAATTACAAATGTAGAACTTAAAAATGTCTAGCTAAAAAAAATCAGGTGTATTAAAGGAACACACATGGATAGCAAGGTTTTCCTGCATCTATAAAATCCAAACAAGAAACAAGATGTCGTAAGAGAGAATTTCTTTCTAGGGTACCTCTAGGTTCTGTCCATAAAATCAGTGAGTAAAATGCAAATACTAAACTAACATTACAACTGAGATTTAAAACATACACACAGACACCACCACCACCACCAAAAGAATCATCACATCACCAAGATTAGTATTACCAAGACTTTATTTACTTGTTTTATTTGCTTATTACAAACCAAGACATCTTGCACCTTCCCATCAAGTTAAAAAGAACATGCCATTATCATCAGCAATAACAGTTTTTCCTTTTGATTCTTATTCCAAAGTAAGCCCTGAAAACTATGGTGGAAATTAGACCATCTTGCTAACATTTACTGTTTGATTTCCTTTATATTCTTATTTGGGCCTTATATCCAACTAGGATGTGGAACTAGGTATTAGAACATCAACCTTATTACTAATTAAACCCACGAATGCCTATGACCACCTATCATATGCAAGGCACCTAACCAGGGAACAGAAAGCTAAAGGACATGTTGTCTATCCTCGAGAAATTTAAAATCTGCTGGAGATATGGAAATATACAAATTAAAAAGTAATTACCTGATACTTTTATTCTCCCTTGTGCCTTTTATTGTGATTATTTGTTTACTTTTTCTTCCAGCACTATGTCCCAAGTGTTTATTCTCTTTAAAGTAAATGTTCATTAAACATTTTTAGAGCTCAAAGGCAATATTTCTTGATTTTCAAAAGGAATTAGTGATACCTTGTGGAAATCTGAGGGAAATTCCCCAAGGATTTGAAGGTTGGCAATCTGACATCTGAGTCTCATTTATATGTTATTCTATATTAAGAAGATACAACTGCCCCACTAACAGTGGAATGATTACTGCTTTCTCAGCAAGGGTGGTGAAAAATTCATGCAGCAGCAAGACACAGGTCAAAATGTGAAGTGTAGCCACAAATAAAGGGGTGCTAACTGGTCTAAACCGGGGGATAAACAACATAGTCTAACTAGCTCACAAGAAACAAAGAACTGGATTCAGAAATGCCATGCTGAAGTTTGAATAGTCATACCCATGAGACAAAAAAGGTAGTACCCTTATGAAAATAATAAATTCAAAGTATTAAAGTTTAGAAGATATATAACCTTATCTATCTATCATTATGTATCAAAGAGACCTAGGTAGAAAAAAATGAGTTAATTCATTTTATATTTACACACTAGAAAGAAAGACAGATAGATAAATAGCATCTACTGTGTGCCAGTAATTCTTCTAAGCATGCGGGAATCATTAATGAATGGAAATCTCTGTCTTGGTGGAGCTCATGTTCTAGTGGGGAGGAACAGACAACCAAAAATAAATAACACATAAGTAGACTATTAAATATATTGCAAATTGGTAAATACCATAGAAAGAAGAAGGTAGAGTAGGGGCATGGGGATGAGCTGTGAAGTGAAATGGAGCAGACAGTAAGACGCCATTGAGAAAGTGACAATTGAGCAAAGATCAAAGGAGGTGAAGGGTTTAGCCATGCCAATATCTAGCGAACAGAAGAGATAGCCAGTATGACAGCAAAGAGATCAGTATGGCTGGAATGGAAAGAGGAAGAGGGAGAGAATTGAAAATGAGGTCACTGGGGTGTTAGAGCACATTGGGCCTACAAAGGCCAAATTGAGGATTCTGGCTATCATGCTGAGTGAAACAGGGAGCCATTTGATATGACCTAGATTTTAAGTGAGCAAGACCAACAGCTTTCACCTCTATCCCCACTTCTTTCTTCCCAGGGTGATAAACGTCCAATCAGGAAATTCTTTTAGGTGAGTACTGCTCATGGGTAAGACGTGCATTTCTCGAATGTTGTCCTGTGGACCCATTTCAAATAGTTTGAAGTTTAAGACCAACTGGAAATCGCCCATAAAAGTTATTCCAAACTGATCTCTCATTTTCAGTCCAGTTCCAGTTTGACCAATATTACACAACTCATCTTCCTTTTGCATTTGCAAGGCTTCCATGAGATGAAGCTGATGACTGGACTGCATTCTCCAGGCAAGCTGAGGGTGCAGTCATTAATACATCACTCTCTAGGTAGAGGCCAGTAATGTTCAGTAGCCTTCAACATCATAAATGAGCTACAATTCTCTAGCTCATAGCCATTTGTCCTTCGCTGAAGAGCTCCAGTTCTAATCAATGGTACCCAAATGATATCCTTTTGCATTTACAAATGGGTATTCTTTCCACACAACCTAAGACTCTAACAGAAATATAATGTGGGCCGCATATGTGATTTTAAATTTTCTAGTCATCACATTTAAAAAGGTAAAAAGAAACTGGTAAAATTAATTTCAATAATTTATTTTATTTAACTCAGTCTAATCTTAACAAGTGATCAATATAAATGATATTAACAAGATATTTTATATTCTTTTTTTTGTACTAAGTTTTGAAATCTGGGGTGTATTTTATACTTAGAGCACATTTCAAATCAGACTAGCCACATTTCAAGTGCTGAAAGGCCACTTCATATTAGATAGAATAGCTCTAATACATCAGAGTGTTTTGTCATAAACTATGTTCTGTAGAATACTAACTTTGTGGAATGCTCATAGCACCTTTTATTAATTTTAGACTCATATTTTTCCACATTTCAAAGATTTCTCCATGCCTGATCTCGTCTGATCTCAGAAGCTAAACAGGGTCGGGCCCGGTTAATACTTGAATAGGAGACCACGTAGGAAGACAGGGTGCTGTAGGCATAAAAAAAATTTTCTTCAACTAGGATGCATCTTCCAATCAACTAAAAGCAGTGGGACTTTTTTCTTCCTTATCAGTACATAAAATCAAGGAACGTCCTATAATCAATGATGTCTTATAATTCTGAGCAAGTAGTTCTAATGCAAAAATAAAAAAAACTTCACAGTCAAATTAAGTTTTTCAAAAGCTTAGTAAAATAAAGTTAAGCAGGCTCATTTACATCAAAATATCCTGGAGCTTTTAATTTGTTAATGTGAATTGTTAATTTCCAAAAAAAGAGAGATACATTATGTAGCTTCTTCACCCTCCTCACCACCCCCAGAACACCTACAGGATGCTCTTAAATCTAAGTACTTACTTGTGGAAATCTATGTTTCACTGAACACAGTATAAAATACTTCCTTACCATGCACTGTAGGTGAAGGACTTCTCGTAGGCTGAAGAAAGGGGTCACTGGAAGCACTGGATGTGTTCAGAAAAGAACCCAGCAAATCTTGACCTGATGGTTTAGAAGGTGCTCCAAATGGGTCAAAGGTGGCACCTAGAAAAAAAAGGAAAAATGTGTTACTTTGTCCTATGAGTTCATTC
This sequence comes from Cynopterus sphinx, assembly GCA_030015415.1. Lineage (NCBI taxonomy): Eukaryota > Metazoa > Chordata > Mammalia > Chiroptera > Pteropodidae > Cynopterus > Cynopterus sphinx. The sequence goes on from CM057387.1 coordinate 86,598,010, forward strand.
TGAATAAATCTTGAAGAGTTGTCACTATTGCCAGCCCTAGGCCAAATACTTGAAAAATCAGGATGGTGCCTGCCTCTTTTAAGTATCCTTAAAACTTCCTCCAGGGCCAACAAAGGTTTGTGAATGAACTAAGACTAGAACAAAGTAGGCAGCTGAGGTTTCCAGTAGCAATGCAACAACACTAATTTTGTATCATTTCTTAAAGTTTACATTGTCTTTCATAAAGAGCATTTCAGCTGATCTTCAATTATCTTTATCTTCCATCACACTAAAGCGGTATTACTTTTGTTCTATAGACAATGTAACTGAGATTAGAAAGCCAAGGTTCTTGCCCAATATCAAGTACATATAGGTAGGGCTGGAATTTGTACTCAAGTCTTCCAGGAATTTCCCAAAGGGATCTCACAAATTTTCAAGGTGTGAAGTGAATGTGAAGAAATACATGTAAATAGTTGGCCTTTAATATTTCATTATTAGGCAAGAAACAGAATTCCCTTTAGCTTCTTTAGATGCCACTTTCTAATCTTTAAATATCAAACCATCAAGTTGACTGCTTCCCAGAGTGGGATTGACCTATTTAAGAATAGGCAACTAAAATCAAACAAGTTAACAAATAAATCCTACTCTTATAGTCCAGGTAGGATATATGGTTTAATGTGTTGAGCTATGACTTCCCTGCCATAATGTTCTCCTAGTATCTGGTAGGCAGCAGATTAGCCTTGAGTAGTACCAGTGAATCAAGTACCTGTCAGACACTTTGCTACATAATGCATACCCCTTACCTATTTTAATACTCACAAAACTATCCGTTCTACAATATGAGAACACTGAGATTTGTAGAGTTATTGTAAGAGGACACTGGATTAACCTCTCTACATCTAAGTTTGAAGCCAACTAGTGGAAGATGCCAAAATCTTTTCACTATTACTTGGTACACTTTAATATCAACTCATGTTAAATTAGAGGCATTCTCCAATAACTAAAAGTAAACTTGCCCACACCACAAAACAAGAACTGAAAATTTAGTATTTACAACAATGCTGATAGGTAAGTATTATTCCCATTTCACAACTAAGAATATTAAGGTCTGATCGATAAGTCTACACAGATAGTTCAGTGTCAGCCTGGGATTCAAACCTATGCCTTTAAATCTGCTCTATGTTCTTTCTGGGGAGAGAATACTTGAGTTCTAAATCTGAGTTTGCCAGTAATCAGCTGTGTATCTTTGGACAAGTCAATCAATGTATCTAGCCTCAATTTCATTGTCACCTGAGGCACAGATTTACCTAATGTTTCAAAGGTCTCTTCTAGTTTTGATACTGGAACACAAATACCTCCAAGGGATTATGATCATTTAAATCATCAAAAGTCACCAATGTGCAGGATCTTAACATGTGACCATAGAGTACTATGCTATCTTGGATCTTGGGGATTTTTTATTCCGACAAATAAAATGCCAACTTTTATTCATTTTGGAAAGTAAGAACTGGATAGAAGGAAGTGTTGAAAAATAGTCTGGGATTCGGGACACCTGGGTTCACATCCTAGCTCCACCAGTAATGTGTAGGAGTTTGAGCCTCTGCACCTACATTCTATGATTCTGAGACTCGCTCATAAAGTTTGCCTCCAGCCGAACTAACACAACTCAAGACCAGCCCAATGCTTCCTGAGAAGTGAAGGATGAGCTTGGAAAAAGTTCCTACCATGTGCCTGGAGAGTTAAGACATTTTTCTTTACTCTTCCTAATGTGATGTCATCTTGGTAGCAAGGGGAAGCTGGTTCTTCAGAAGCTACAAAGAACCTCTGCTTACCCAGCTACACTGTCCTGCAAATGTCAAAAAATTGTGGATGGCCAGTCAAAAGATGGGTTGAGTCTGTAGCAATAAGCAAAGTAAAGCTAACTGATCCACATGCGACTCAAACTCCTTACCTGCCACCAACTGCTCTGCTCCAGTCATCTGTGCTACTGGCATGAGTCTCTTAAATATATATCTTGAAGTAAGTAAGTACTTCTGTACACACAGCCAAAGTGTACTCAGAAAACTATAATTCCAGGAAGGCATTATAGAAAAACTGAGGTAAAGTTCTGGAGTGAAATGTCTTAGTTTTGGACGCTGGCCCCATTGATTACTAACTGTATAAATGCATGCAACTAATTTGACTCTAAACCTCTATTTTTTCAACTACGCACAATAATAGCACCTATTTACTGGGTTTTTTTTTTTTATAAGAACTGAATACATGTTTAATATTAAATTCCATGCTTGGCAAATATCCCACAAATATTAGCTGTTATTGCTAATAATTTATCAATCTACATCTCCAAGCAGAAGTAACCAAAACAACTCAGGTATTGAAGCTCTGAAAAAAAAATTAAAGTACGAATAAGGAGCTCAGTTATCCATTCTTACATTGTCCTACCAAAATGGGTAATATTTCTATTTAAATGAAGATATAGACCTCTGAGAAACTTTCAGGGAGACCAGAAAAGTCCAGTTTATTAGGAAAGTTCAATTCTACCTGTTTGGCTCAAAGGTTATAATTAAAAACAAAAATGTATGGTGCAACAAGGGAAAAAATTACCTTCTCCTCCTCTTAGGGTTGGAGATGCAGAGGTGGAGGTGGCAGATCGGCGTGGTGTTGATTGGGAAGATGCAGGTCCACTTGGATGAAACACATTGTCCACCCCAGACTGTCCAGCCTGGGCAGGGCCAGCCACACCCGCACCCCCAAACAGGTCACTGAGAAGTTCAGAGTTGGTGGGAGGAGCCACTGGCGGGGAGAAGTTCTTACTCACTGCAGACCCTTCTAAGCCCAGAAGGTCCACATCTTCGGGGGGTGGAGGGGGAGCTGGCTCCTGCTGCTTTTTGCTGGGCTTCCTGGCTCCATGATGTTTGTCACCATTGGCATTGCCATGTGGACTAGAAAGGGTCAGGAGTTCATCGTCTGATTGCTCGCTTTCCTGATTCACAAGGGCTGCATGGTCCTCCTCACAGAATGATTTCTCCGATTTCTGATCTAAGAAAGGCCAATATGCCAATAAATGGTTAGCTACCGGCCACAGCATTGTTGATTTTGTTATAACAAGTGTATGTATAACATGCCCCAGAAAGCGAGAAGGTACAGCCCTGAGCAAATGATGCTTTCAAACCCTTTCCAACAGAAAACTTGATGCACTTCACATTACATTTAATTATCATGTGTTGAGCATTTGAGAGGCTGTATAGCAGAGGAGTGAAAAGCAGAAACTGGAGCCAGACAGCCTAGGTTTGAATCCTCATTCCATTACCTACCGGCTCTGTGGCCCTGAGAAAGTTCCTTTAATTTTCTGGACCTCAGTTTCCTCCTCAGAAAAATGGGGTAATAAAAAGTATCTAATTCTCATGACTGCTGTGAGAATTACATGAGGTGATATATAGGAAGCACTCAAATCAAGAGTAAGAAGTACTTAAGTATTTATATCTATTATTATCAATTGTTGTTGTTCTTATTCTCTTCCAGGCTTTATATGAGATTCTTTGAAAAAAAGCATAATCTCCCATTCTGTTGCTGACTCCCCTCACCATCTTTTCCTTTTCCATGAGACCTGTAGCCAAAAGCAATGCTTTTCTCACACAGTCTGGAACAGAAGTTAACCACACACCTAACAAGTAAATAGAAGGAATGGCTCTGCTTAGGATAGTCCTTACACCAACCTGAAAGGAGATACTTTCAGTATAAAATAAGCAACAGGAAAGAGGCATCTTCTGGGGAGGGACTAAAGAGGCTGGCAAGTAACTTTCCAGGCCCTCCTTGAGACAAATCCTCCAATGGAACTTTATTATTTAATGTCAGGTAGATACATATTCCGAAGTACAAATCCACATTCCTTATACCCAATTCTGAAATTCAAAAATTGGTGCAAACTCAGCGGAATAATCTGACTGGAGCTGATGTGAAAGTATAGTCTTCATTTAGCTCACGTGGGTTATTATTTATATATTTGAGTGCAGAAATGTTAATATGTTTGATTACAAGTTGTCGGAGATGCCACTGTGGATGCTAAATAATATACAGTTCATGTACCATACCACCTTTCTAAAACCCCCCAAATCCTGCATTCCTAAATATATCTGGCTCTGCGAAGCTAGGATAAGGAATTGTACATTTGTGCTAAAATCTATTTCAGACCTAGCAGTAATGATTTCTAAATTACTGACTAAAATGGCAGTAAAGAGGTAAACATGAAGTTTTATTGAAAGCCCATATGTAAGGAAGATAAGATACAGGGGAAACCAAGAAGGAACTGGGAAATCTATGAGCTATCTAGAGTTCCCAGGTTTTCCATTTTGGTGTGTTAGTGGTCTTATTTCTTAGTAGAAATTTCCAAAAGTAAGCCTTTCAATTTAAAGCAATTATATAAATGACTTTTTCACCAAACATGAAAAACTCTCTGTAGGCAATGAGAACTTTTATGTTCACACAGCAGAGGAAGGTCATTCAAGAAAATTGTTAAGTAGGCCATTGCCAAAGCCAGGTCTCTACTTCTTTCATAGAAGAAATCATTATTATTCAATTTTTCATTGAATCTTATAGTTGATTTTAGCAAACTCTAGAGCAAGGATGGCAGATGGGTATCAATTAGAATGCTAATGCCAGGCAGATGGCAGCAGTCTGAAGTGTTATGTTGGAAAGATTCCAGAACATCTCTGGGTTCAGCAGAAAAAGATACTGTGATGGAGCCTTATTTCTGCTACAGTGGTTAAAGCAAATAGCAGAGAACACAGGTAAGTGTTTGCCTTCTCTGAACCATGGGGAGCTCAGTCTGCCCTGCTAGTGGTTAGAACCCTCTAAGAGAAATACCAGATTTTATACTTTTAGACTAGTTAGTTGAGGGCAAGAGATTGCACCTTTGTTAATTTGTGAGTCAGCAGCATAAAGAGCGATCCTAGAAAATATCATGTTTATTGTAGATCTAGGAAAGATGTGATCCCACATACTGCAGAGAGAGAAAGGGAGAATTCAGCTTAAAGTAGCCTTTTTCATCAGTCTTAAGACCATGTATGGACTTGAAAGAAGGAAAGCTGCCTGATTTGAAAAAAGAAAGAGCAAAGAGAGTGCAAAATAAGAGGAAGCTGCATAATTTCTCAATGCTGCTTTACTTTAGGCTGCTTCAAGAACTAATCATCTTTATAGAAAAACCCTGTAACTTAATCACCTAACCATGTAACTTAAGAAATGCTTAAAAGTACCTTGCCAACAGAGAGAGGAAAAGAAGCCCCCTTGACCAAAATGCCTGGGGTTGTCCGGAGGGATATCTACAGGAGCTTGTCCTGCAAGACAAAAGGTCATAAGGTGTTAATAAAACACAGGAAATAAGCCACGGAGATAAATAACACAGAGGCTTTGAGCAGAAAACAGAACAACCAGGTGAATTCATACCTCCTAAAACCAGAGTATCTTGATGTTCCTGGTGAGAAGAGAAGAGGATGCTGGGATTGACATCTTTTGTGCAGTAATGTTCCCATGGTGGGGTTAGGTCTATCACTTTGTCTTGGGGCTGCAGTTCTACATCCAGAGTCACCTGAAATAGCTGAGGATATTTTTCTGGTGCATCGCACGCATCCAACTCAGGCCTAAATAGGGATGTAAAAGAATAAAGCCAGTGAAAAACAGTGGAAGCAGTACAATGTTCAGCACAGAAACCTAGGTTAACTCTGAGGCTCATTTCTAGAGTAAAAACAGTTATTAAGTTACTTTACTGGTCTGAGCCTGTTTCCTTGTCTACAGAAAAAAGGAGAATAATGCCTACTCAAAGAATGTGAATACTGTTGGATGTGAAAGCATTCTACAAAACAGGGCTGACACATTCTCCCAGTGCGTACCAGCATGGGCGGTCATTGTTAAAACAGTGAAACAGGCCCACAGTCTCCACCCCGAGCTCTTGAATGTCTATCCCTAGCCTGACACAGCAATTCCTATCTCTCTCACAGCTTCAGCTACCTTCCTGGGTTCCCTAGACCATACCATAACATGAGGGCAGAGGGGTCTCCTAGGACTCTGCCTCAGTGCTATGGCCTGGCATCCATTCTGAAGGGTCACTGCTTATATCATATTACTGATGAAACTACCACCCCTGTTAAAAAACACAAAAGGATACACAGATACCAAGGATCACAGTACTGATACTTTGTTCCCTCTTGATCCCTCACACAGAAGTTTAGGCCTTTCTATCTGAAATTTTTTGAACCATTGTTCAAGACAAATCATATCCAAGTGCAAGTTGTAAAATGCCACCAGCCTCTCTGTGTTGCTAAGCAGGATTAAGAGATGCTGCAGCACAGCACTGAGCAATTGGCTCCCAATATTTTGCACTGCTTGGATTAAAAAGGGTTTTTGGCTCAAGCAGCACTCACTTGGTAAACTTTAAAACTGTTGTTTCCAGTGGTATGAATCCAGTATGAAACTGAAGCTGGAATATCTGAGTGTTGGTCACCTAAAAATACATGAGAGAAGCATATTACAATCGGGGAAAAGGGAATCAGATCAAGATTACGCTTTCAGGAGCCATCCACCTTCAACTTTTTCTACATTTGAATGACCTCTCCATTTGGAACAGCTTCATTTCTAGCCTCTCTTCTCCAGGAACTCTGCCTAGGCAAGCCATTTCCTCATCTGCTAATGTCCCATGTTCTTGCACAGTAACATACCTTGACTCATTCCATTCCTTCTATCCAGGATGCTCCTGCTCCAACCTGAGGAACTCATCCTTCACAGCCCACCATGAGAGGTCATATCCACCACTGGCTAAAAAAAACTGCTCCCATTGTAGCAGCTGATTCTACCTCTAACATGGCAGTGGAACGTGTGTACATGTGTGAATTTCCCATACTAGGATGAGCTCCTTACAGGCAGGGACACAGTCCTATTCTTGTCAATACTGAACGCTCACACAATAACTGGCACAGACCATGCTTTTAGCAAATATCTGATTAATTAAAATACAATTACTTGTAGCATTATTTGTAATATCTAAAAAGTGGCAATAACCCAAATGTCTATCAATTGATGAAGAAATTAGTAAGAGATGGCATAGTCATAAAATAGAATATTATTTGGCCAAAGGAATGAAGTGCTGTAACATGTTATAACAGATGAACCTCAAAGGCATTATGTAAGTGAAAAATAGCCAGTCACAAAAGACCATATGTTGTATGATTCTATTTATATGAAATGTCAAAAATAGGTAAATTCATAGAGGCAGAAAACACATTAGCGCTTGTGGAGAGGGAACAGGCAGTGACTGCTAATGGGTACAGGGTTTCTTTTGGGGGTGATGTAACCTTTTGAAATTAGAGAGTACTGATGGTTGTACAACCTTTTGAAATACTAAAAACAACTGTACTGTACATTTTAAAAGGGTGAAAAAAATATAATTACTTAATCCTACACCCTTAGTAGACATATTCCCTCTTCACACTGATCCAAATGGAATGTTATTAAAAAAAAAAAAAAAAAAAGGCACAAGCTTCTAAAGAGCAAGGTTTGCTAAAAGTTCTAGGACTGCCACCTTCTGGCAATGTCATCTGGGCAAGTCACAACCTTGCTGAGTCTCCATTTCCTCCCCTGAAAATGAGGGAGATGAGCATAAGCAATCTTTCAAGGCTCCTTCTGATTCTAAAACCACAAGTCCCTCAAGCCCCAAGTGATATGGAGAAAAGATCTCTGAAACACCCCTATAGAAGGCTCAGAGGAGCTATGCCATGATTCTTCCCAAAACCATACCTTGGCCTGTAGCCGGCTCCCAATGGTTGACCTCAAATGATACATAGAAACAACCACATCTCCTTGTACAGTGATGCTCAATGGAATGAATATTTTCCCATCTTGTACACGGTATTCTCTTTAAACAGAGACAAAAACATACATGAAAGAGAGTCCAATTTGGTACAATTGCACAGATATAGGGACCTGTCTGCCCAGGCCTGAACCCAGGAACCATCTCCTATCTTGAACAAAGTCAGGAGCACAGCCAGTGCCAACTGGGTACAAACTGGTTCTGCCATGGGATGGCACAGGTCTGGTGCCAGGGCCCCTCTCTCCACCCCATCTGGACTTTCAGAAAAATCAATCACCTATCTCTACATTGAAGATCTCTTTTTCTTCAAATATGCCCTTACATATCTGCCTTTCCCTAATTTTAAATTAATAGTAAAAGTAGAGACAGAGGGAACAAAAAGTCCAACCAAGATTAGTAGAGTGAGAAAGAGCTCTGTGAGAGTCTTAAATACTAATCCTCAAATTCAATCTATTCTAAACAAATTTCATTTTATGTTACCATCCAGTCCCTTCTCTGCATACCTCCTATCACCTCCCACTGACACCTCTATCTTATAGATTCTATAACTTCTTTAATTACATCACCATCTACCTCATTGCTCACCTACAAACCTTATTCATCCCTGACTCTTCCATCATCCTCACTAAATGTCACCAAGGCTATCCTTTTCTTAAATGTCCAAGTCTGCTGTCCCACACCACTGTCTTAACCCTCATTATAGCTCATGTTAGTCTCTTAACATTCATCACCATTTGAAAGAGGGCTATGGGATCCTTTGATTTCACTGTGCTTTACTATGATTACGACCTACATTATTATTATTTTTTTTAATATCAGTCATTTCGCAATGATGTAGTCCTCATAGGATGAATAGGATCTGACTTACAGAAGAACTGAGGAGTTCACAGGAGAAGTGAAGAAAAGTCATGACTTACTTCATTCGTTCAAAATCTGCACAGGTTGTATATATTTTGGTTTCTCCAATCAGTACATCACAGTAAGGGCGACATCCATTTCTCTGCTTGTTAAAAAAAGGGACTGGACTGACAGTGATCGACTTAATTGTGAGAGGCTTGAAGTGAGGGCGGTAAGGTTTGTCTGCTAGGAGGTCACACATGTAGCCCAGGTATCTAAAACAGAAGATTATCATTCTGTGGGTGCCCACCACACCCAAGGAAAGAAGCAATCGATCTTTGCCATAAGGCTTATTTTCGTAAATTATTAACTTAGAATAAAAATTTACCATGTTAACTTCTTAAATGTGAACTAGCAAAAGTATGTGCAGCCAATAATTCTGGAATGCTTTTATCTAGTGACGCTGCTATACTTCCCTCAAAGAACTGATAAAGGGGTATTTACTAAAAGGAAAAGCTATGGGAGCTTTCGAACATCTATTCCTATTTGATCTAGCAGATTAAATTCATCAGTTAACCACTGGCACTGTAAAAATTTTTGAATGTTATCATCAGAAGTACTTTTAATCCAAAAAAAAGTTAAGAAGATGCAATTTAAATAAGAGAAAGGAGGAAATTGACTAAATAGAAGATAAGTCCATTATCTAAAAGGATTTGTTAAGTACATAATATCAGTTAGATCACATCTGCACCTACCCTACATCTAGCTTACTTTACCTCCTGTGGGATGGCGAAAGTCCTATTCCTGGTCGCTTCGCATATAACAATCGAACAGCTGGGCCAGGAGTAGAGTAGAGATTACAGAAAATGAACATAGCACCAACCAGAATTGACGATGCTGCCCGTCCATCCTGCCAAAGAAAATGCATGAACTTGTCATAAACATGGTCCAGTTAGCCACTGACCACTAAGAATGGCGGTACTTCTTAGTGGGGAGGGAGGGAGGAGAGAAATCTTCATAAGCGGACATGCCTTCAGTTCAAAACTGTTTACTTGAAAATAAAAATCTGATCCAGCTATTTAAATCACAAAGCAGAAAGGAAAGATTTATTCTTAGGATAAAGCTGACTCTCAACTAACCTAAGAAACCCAGAAATATAAATTTGATTTGCAAATATTTATCAAAAAATAATCTAATCTGCAAAGTAATTCTGGACTTGTGGCATCAGAACTAACAGTTGAGGTCCCTTGATTTAAGGCTGGAGGTAGAGTTCACAGCCTTAAATAGTGCTTTTTGGAATATGCTATGTGTGTGTTTCACACAAAATATATTCCCAGCATCATATAAAATCATATAAAGTAGTTTACCTGATTTAATCTCATTCACTGGAGGAATATATGCAATAACATGCCTGATAGATGGTGACCCAACCTCTTCTAGAACACTTTAAGTGACAGGAGCCTACTACTGCTTGAAGTAATCCAGTCAAGTTTACAAAGTTCTTTCTCATCCTGACTATGCTGAGCTGAAGTCTATGCCACTCAATGGTCCTCATTCTTCCTTCTATGAGGACCAAGAGTAAACTTACTCCTTTATCCTTCACATAGATCTGAATACCTTCCCTTTCCATCAACACTTTTATTTTCCAGGTTAAAAACACACCCAATCCATGATGGTTAATTTTATGTGTCAACTTGATGAGGCTATAGGATACCCATATAGCTGGTAAAACACAGTATCTGGGTGTATCTGTGAGGGCATTTCTGGAAGAGATTAGCATTTGGATCAGCAGACTGAGAAAAAGATCCATCCACCTCAGGGAGGGTGGGGAAGGCAGCCATCCAATCTGCTGAGGGCCCAAAAAGACCAAAAAGGTGAAGAAGGGCAAATCCTCTCTTCTTGAGATGGGACCTCTATCTTTTCCTTCCTTCAGATATCAAAACTTTTGGTTTGAGGGCCTTCTGATACCTTGACTTACCCTTAACTTACACAGACAAATTATATCAATGGCTTTCCTGGTTCTCAGGCTAGCGGAGGGCCGATTGTGGGACTTCTCGGCCTCTGTAAACACATGAGCCAATTCCTAAAATAAATCTCCTCTTCTATATCACTCTTTACATATCCTATTGGTTCTGTTTCTCAGGAGAACCCTGACTAATACACAATCCCTTCAGTTCTTCCTTATTTGATTTCCCACTTTAAGAGACATCATTTGGTGTACTTCCTCTGAACAACACTCCAGTTTTAAAACAAACTTAAATGTGCTGTCCAGATGTGAAATGCAAGATATGACGTGGTCTGCCCAAACTAGAGATGAAATAACACCTTCCTTCATTTGGACACTATGCTTTTATTAACATAACCCTAGGCCAAGCTAGTTTCAGTGCAGGCTAAGTCACACCATAAGCTCTAATTGAACTTTCTAGCCACTAAAACCCCTAGTTCTTTTTCAGATATGTTAAATTGATAGACAAATACATTTACTCTTTTAGAACCAGCCTTCAAGGCTGTACATTTATCCTGTTTTTAATTTCACATTGTTAGTTTAAGCCCAGATTCATTATGTGACCCTCCCAATCTGAGAAAATGGATAAGCTTGATCTTTACATCTTTATCAAAGTTGTTAATTAAAACAGCACCAAATGCAACTTTGAGGGGCTACTGATTCTCACCTACCTTTGGAAGCAGATATTCAGGTACAATTTGACTAAATGTATAACAACCTAACCTAAGTTTCTCTATCTTGATTACAAAAACTGGGAAATATCTTACAGAAATCCAATCAAATATTTCTACAAATCTATCAGTCTTGTTGCAAAAAGTTCAGTTGATTCGACACATGTGTTAATAATGAACCAATCTGGTTTTTTTCCTCCCTAACAGCTGAAAATCCTCTGTGTAAAATTTACATGAAAATTTCACCTGAATTGCCATCAGGTTTACCAGCCTGTAGCTTTCCAGGATAAACCCTTTCTGTCTTTTGGATACAATCTCTCTTTACTTGCCTGGCCCCTCTCCTCCCAGTTTCTACATAAGAAATCCATAATTGCTTTTCCTAGTGCTTTCAGCATTCTGTCACATTCTGTCACTCTCTTTAAGTTAAGAGAGTAGATTACTGTTGGTATTGTGAGGAGGTTCTTCTACTATCTCACTATCTATTAGCTTGGTCTTAATTATGGTTACTCCCTCTTTCTTGACATTTGTTCTATCCCCCTCCCCATAAAGGAACAGAATGAAGGAGTTAAGATTAAACCATGTGCCTCAAGCATCTGTTGTTGTCCTTAATCCAAGATAGGTTTCTTTTTTTTAAGATATTTTTCTCATTCTCAAATCCTTTTAGAATTTAGCCTTCCTAACACTCTTAACAAGTCCATGGCACTTGGATATGTGTCCCCTTCTTTTATCTGCCATGCAGGTCTTTTCAAAAATTCTTATTTTTATTAAAAGTCAAATATGTGCTTATTATATTTAATAAAATAGCAGTATAGATAGGATAAAAATAAAAGCTCCCATCTCCAGCTTCAATTCTATTGCCCAAAGACTTGCTGCAGACTTCCAATTCATGCATGTCCTGTTTCAGTGAGTCTCAAAAGCAACTTAAAGAGTCATCATCATTTGTCTGCCATTTCTATTTTCTTCTTCATTGAGTTTTTATTCTTTAAGGTTGTATTAACTGAAAGCCTCCAGTCTGTCTTGAGCCATCCTCACTTACCAAGCCAACAGACCTAGGCCCTCTGAAATTTTAGAAAGTCTTGAGTGAAAAGAAAATCACCGAGATACCTAAAGACTGCTTGGTGCCTAAAAGTAACCTGTCTTGTTTTACAATCTGCTATGCCTTCAAAAAGAAAATCCTTGGGCCTTTAAAGTTAAACTCTTATGAACACCAAGTGTTTTTCCTTTGTTGCCAAGCATTTGGGGATATGCAGTGGAAAGAAAAATGTTCTTTGGCTTTCTTCCCTCTCAGCCAACTGGCTCTCAAGAAGGGGGAAAATCATCAATAAGAGCACAGCAAGAAATATATGTACCTTGAAGTTTAAAGAAGCAATGACTATTTCTAGTGTTTACATTCAGATTTCATTTGTGTGTTCATTTGTTAATGTTGTCAGTCACTTATTAAAACCTTTCATAGCTGGGGTGCGAAGGTGAAGAAGACACAGTTCTCACAGTCTAATGGATACAGGCAGATCACCAGTATGACGATGCAGTGCATTAAATGCCACAGAGGCATTTACATATACAATGGGAATGTCTATTTCATGAAAATGCTCACAAGAGCATTGAGTTTTAAACAATAAGTAAGAGGCCTCCTAAGGAGGGGCTAGGAAAAGGAACTACGAAGTCAGTGGTCAGTAACGTCATCAGTCCTACTGGGAATTCCACTAAAATACAGTCAATCTATGTGACCGCTTTACAAGGGTACAGGTGTCTTAATTTCACTTTTATTCAAACACAGAAAGTAAGGAAAGCATAGGGAATATAGTCAATAATATTGTAGTGTGTATGGTGTCAGATGAGTGCCACACCTATTGACGCAATCACAAAGTTATATAAATGTCTAAGCACTATGTTGTATACTTAAAACTAATATAACATTATATGTTAACTGTAATTAACAAATTAAAAAATTATTTTAAAAAAGTCAGAAAAAATAAATGTTCCAATGTGTTTATATCAACTTTATTCATACAAAAACTCAACAGCATTTTTACCTGTGCACCCACAGCTGTTGTTTCTACCTCTGTTATAATACTTAACACATTCTAGAGGCCCTGTATGGATGTAGGTTGTGTACATATCTGCCTCTCCCACTAGTACTCCTATTTTAAGGCAAGAATAATGAGGTTATCCCTCCGATCACCTAATTCCTAAACTAAGTAGGAGCTCCATAAATTATAAGTTCAAGTTAAATGTTACCAGTCTGCGCAGAGCCAGCCGTAGTCAACTACCACAGACAATGACAACAGAAATCACTCACCAAGCAGTGGACAACACAGACGTTTTTGGGATTCTGTAGGAGCCAGTTGTACATATTCCGACACACAGCAAAGAGGTTGTGCAGACTGGGGGCCTGCCTAATGGGCCAACTGCATTCTGAGACCTAAGGGAACATAGTAAAAGGAAATGAATATTCCCCTCATGATTTCTTCTCCATAAACAGTATCACACCAAACAACTCTGGAAGTGATACTCTATTGTCTTTTAATGTAGACGGGAAGAGTCATGAACAGAGTTTAAACACAGAAAGAAGAGTTGTTAAGTCCAGTAATTTTTTTAATTAAAAAATTCTGTTTCAGTAAAGGTACAAAAACACATTTTAAAATACATTTTAAAGTCTACTAGACCACTTAAACTACATATTTGGATTTTTTTTTTTATTCTGTGAGGTTACACAAAATTTTTTTTCAATTAGCAATAATTGCGCCTCAGACAAATCTCATTGGCTATAATACTATCACAGTGAGAAGCTCCAAATTTAATTTCTATTAATAAAATGTTTTGATCTGACTGCTAGAGGTTTAATTGCAGGTTTATCTTACAAATCCTGAACTATTCCTAATTTTATCCCAACTCTCATGATAACATGAAGAGTGCTGCAGAGTGAGCCAAACCTTGTTCAGGGCTCTTATTTCTCTTTTAACGACAGGGCCCTCAACTTCGTTAAATGAATACACATATTTATTTGACATATTATATAGCATCAACTGTGTTCCAAGAGTTCTTCTTGGCTCTGATCTGTACAACAATCATGTAGGACAGGTATTAATACAGTCCCCATTTTGCAGATGAGAAAACTGACTCTCAGAGGTTGTCTTGTCTAAAATCACACAGCTGGTCAGTACCAGCACTGCAACCTGGTCTTCTAAATATAAATCATTGTGCTACAACAGGACACTGGTTGAGATTGTCATTTCTCTCAAAATACTAGGCATGAGCCTCAATTTCGATATTCACTAATTAATAAACAATAAAGAGAATCTTAAATTTGGGCAAACTTTGAGACCTCTTTAAGCCTTTCTTCATAAAATGTGTTCAATGATACCTACCTACCTACCTACCTACCTGAAAGGGCTGTGGATACTACATGAGAATCTATTTCAATGGCTTAGCTGAATATCTGACATATACAGTGATCAATAAATGTTAGCTATTATTATTTCATCAGTTAACTGACAATGTAAAGCCCTGTGGTCTGATGAGAGCCAAGTATTTGGGGAAAAAAAGAAATAAAGCCCCATATGGTCAGATCATACAGGGCCTTGTTAGAAGCTGAAAAAGTATTTTTAGAAAAGAGTGACTCCCAGATCTACATTTTCTAAAGATGTCTCAAGATACAGCATGGAAAATGGATGTAGATGGCATGAGAGTAGTCAGGGAGACTAGTCATGAAGCTGCTGAGGAGTCTATGTAAGGAATGGTGGTGACTTAGATGAGTAGCAGTGAGTGCTAAAAAATTTGAGAGAGTCAAGAAATAGAGAGGAAGTGCAACACCTAACGCAAGAATAGATGGTTGATTGATCATGATGGCAGTGTATGAGCATTGAGGGGTGTACTTAAGAAAGAGAAGGGGGACAAAGAGTCAAGAATGACTCCAGGCCTCCAGCTTGAATGGCTAGATTTTAAAAAATGGGAGTAGATGCCATCTGCTAGGTAGGAAACTCCAGAGAAAGAACAGGGTGCATGGTGTCATCAGAAAGTGTTCTGCATCACCAACACCACTGGTCTAAGAAATGTCTCAAATTCCTAATATTTAACACTGGGGAATGTGGGGTAGAAGCAATCTGTTTGGTCTGCCCTTTTCTGGTAACCAGATAATAAACAAAATACAAATGGGAAATTACGTATGATCTCAGTAGACCGTCATCTGAAAACAAATGTAGTGTTTCTCCTTCTGGGGCTGCCAAAAAAAGGGCATTCTTTTTGGTTAATTTGTAACCTTTTTTTTCCCTACAAGATGATTGTGGAGTACTGGCAGGGAACCTACCAAGTTACCCACTTTCCTATACTTTGAGAACAATAGATGTGGTATATTAAACAATAGTTGAAATGCTTGACATAGCTACAAAACAATCCAGGGTGACCCAGTATTGGGCCTCCGTTGATATAAACTTCTTAACAGGTTATCCCTTTTACTTGACACAATTCAAGGCTGTTTCTGTCCCTTTTATTCCTAGATTCCCCACTGATGTATTCTCAAGGAATAGAGATGATATACTAATTTTTTAAAATAATAATAAGGATGATAATTGGGGAGATAAATTTTGCCATCAGAGGAATTGCAAAATGTACATTTGTACAGGCTGTTTCCTGTCTGCAATGACTTCTCTTCCCTGGTAAATCCCTATTCTTCCTCCAAAACTCAATTTCAAGCATTCTCTTGTCTCTGACAGTTTCTCTAACAACCACAGGTAGAATTATTTAGTCAACTTAGTCATCTTTGTACCCATCCCTTGTCCATTTACCTAGAGCAAGATAGGTAAGCTCACAGGCTGGTTTATCATCTTGGCTTTACCACTTATTACCTAATTAACCTTAGGCAAGTTATTAACCTCTCCAGGTCTCAATTCTAAAGTGGAAATGGGCATTACAAGGTTGTTGTGAGAATTATATAACACAATGTAAATACAAGAAGTGCCAGCTGATTGTCAAGGTGTATTCAAATTAACTCTTTATGTCTGTTTCCATTCCAGACACTAAGCCCCATCAGAAGAGAGACCATAATTTATTCATTTTTGTAACCCAAATACAGTGTGCACATACTAGTTGAATGGCAGGTGCTCAGTAGGTTTGCTGAGTGAATGAATGAGTGAAAGAATGAATCTCACTTGGCAATCTCTTCTTGTAATTAAATTTGTCTACATGTGCAAAATCTTGAGGAAGGAATAGGTGAATCAATTTTGTTGTTTTTTAGATCACAACCATGTAAAAGTGTGGGAAATTTGTTTTTCTGGGAAATATCCTTAAACCTTTTAGAAACTGCATGTCACCCATACAAACACTATATGTCAATATCTATAATGAGTCTCAGCTAAAAATTAGCTAAATTGTTCTTAGCACAATAGGCTAATAGCTCTAGAATCATTAAATCAATCAAGTAAATAATATTAATTTAAAATGCTCCATAATTACATATTTACTTGATATATATAATTATACACCATTAAGCAAACATACAATTACAATTTTTTAAAAGCATGTGCTCTGGCTTCTGCTGTTCCTGGTGTTACTTGTGTGCTCATTCAGTGCAGACCTGGTACCACTTCTGTGAGGCAGCTGAGGAGACTCTGGTGCTCACCATGTCTAATGAAAAGCCCAAAGAAAGAGTCGAGACTGAGAATGACTGTATTAATTTGAGAGTGGTGGGGAAGGATGGTTCTGTGATGCAGTTTAAGAGGAAGAGGCATACACCACTTAGTAAACCAATAAAAGCCTATTGTGAATGAATGGGTTTGTCAATGAGGCAGATCAGATTCCCATTGGATGGACAGCTATTCAATGAAACAGACACACCTGCACTGCAGGGAAACAGAGAATGAAGATACAATTGGTGCGTTCTAGCAGCAGACAGGAGATGTCCACTAAACAGAGAACCTGCTACTTTACTCCAGCACTCTGTTCCTTTTGACCAAGAAGACATTCTCACTTAGAAATCTGCAACTTGGTTCCAACACATCCTGACTACTTTAGTTTTTTCTATTCTTTTACTTTTCTCTTCCCATCCCTTTATTGTACATAAAGTAACTGATGTATGTGCACAAGCATTTGCATTTTTTTAACTCAACGGTCAATGATATGTTTTGAGTGACATCAAATGGAGATGGGATAGGAAAAAATACTGGTTCTGTGAAAATACCCCCTCTCTCCATTAGTGGCATGCTCATTCTGCTCCTATCTTTATATTCCAGTAAGTCATTTTGCTCTCACTGTTAAAAAAAAAAAAACCATAAAAATCTTTGCATACCTTGTTCAATTGGAGAATTTTAATATTTTTCTTTATAGTTGTAAAACCAAGGATAACTTTATAACTTTTTTGTATGTAGCTCTTACATGTAGGGCAATCTGTCTTTTAAGTAGGGATAAATTATTTTTAAAAGAAATTAATCCCAGATAGTTTTCCCTTCAAGTATATTGTTGTTTAAATAAACTTATTTAAAAAAAAATTTAATAAAAGCATGTACTCTGTTTAAAGGAGAAAAAAGCATGAAGGTATAAATGAACCCAAAACATTTTCAAAAGGAATGCAAATTTTTTTTCTTCAGCTCTCTAGGATTCACAACTTCCTGCAGTAAGCACAGTCTTTGGGCCCATGGCACTTTGCTGTGCCATCTCCATCCCTTTGAATACCTTCTGGAGCTGCAGAGCATCAGAGAATGCCAGATGGATTACATGGCTGCCATGATACCACCCAGGGGGAAAAGAGGCCAAAATAGCACATGGGCTGGATGCCATTCAATTTTTCACTTCTTTGTCGCCCCAGACACAAGATAAGACCACATAACATCCCTGTTGCTGAGCATACGAACAAAAGGTGCTATGGAAAATCAGACTGAAGAGCCATATCCAGTGTTTTCAGAATCTGAAACAATTTTTAGAGGACAAGGGTATTTCAGTTAATTATTTCTTGTAGCATTTTATTATTACCAATGTTAACCATGGCTGCCACTTAGTGAATGCTTACTCTAGGCCAGACACTGATATCAAATTTATTCTTTATGTAAACCTTCAGAAAAATGTTCCATGTATCTGTGAGATAGGTATTCTTATTGTCATCCCCATTTTATACAGAAGACTGAGCTTTGGATGAGATGAGATGAAGTAACTTACCTAGGAAGAGAAACAGTTGAGGCATGAACCTAGGGTAATTTTTAAAGTTTAAAATTTGTGTTTATTATATAAATTTTACCTCAATTAAAAAAATAATAAAACTTGTGTACTTTCTATTATACCATGCTGTCTGATGATGATTTACTACGATTCCATTGCACATTTGTGGGGCTATATGTGATGGCTATATTTTACCAAGATTACAACATTTAATTCACTGAAGCCTACAGATCTAGAATGTGGGGATCCCTGGCCCTCTGGTTTTCAAGCAAAGACTTTATTTTCTACCCAATTATTTCCTGTCCTTACAGTGATGCATGGTGGCAGAGGGAAAGATGAAGCATAAGCTGCTTCATCTCTGGCCAGCCCCCTTCACCAAGCAGCAAACCAAAGCAGAAACAACAGGAGTTTTAGCAAACTCTGGATGGAAAAGGGAGATTAAAGGTTCACTTTCAAATCATCATAACCCCGAGTTGATAATATATTTTCCAAAAATCAAGTTGTTCCCAGAGGGAAAGAAATTCTCCAAGATCATGTGGTTTGGAAAGAGTCAAAATGAAGGAAGAGTATAAAAGAAACAACCAGGCTCATTTTTTCTATGCTACTAATGGGCTCCGTCAGCATACCTTCCTTCCAGGTTGGACAGAGGGAGAAAAAAGTTCAAAGGCAGAATGGAATAGCATTAATCAGAATGTAAGAACTCTAGAGCCAAACTAGACTTGATGGCCATTCATTCACTTATTGCCAGTAGCAACACAAAGAACTGTGCAAGGCAGTGGCTCCTGATATTCTGGGACACAACTAGAAACCTCTATGCAGAAACTCAACCAGTGCACACACACTTACACACACTCATGGAATGGATGGATACAGTGTTTACTTGGGAGATAATGAAAAAAATTTGAGTACAGATACTGGTGATTAACTATACACTTGTGAGTATATTTAGTGCCACAGAATTGTACACTTACAGATGGCTAAAATGATATGCTTATGTTATGTACATTTTACACATAATAAAAGAACAAAAAAATAAAAATAAAAAAATAAACAGAAGAGTGGAAGCCAATGGTTAAACTCTCTGAAGCCCAACCATGGATCTAAAAGAGTGGACTCAGGTCTTTTTAACAAGGATTAAGAAAATCTGGTTTAGATGATGCATCTCATTATTCTCTAGGACTTTATCATCAACATCAGTACTCTGTATTTCCTCAAGGTGGATACTGGCTAAGAAGAATACAAAAACTAATATTCAGTACCTCCTCTGCAGTTCTGAACAGGTATTCTAGCACTTTACTCTGAATGTAGGACTATCTACCATGTGCTGTTTTGAGATAAATCCTCTGTTAAAACAGACTAAAACACAGACTCCTATTTTAACTTTCTGCTATGTATACAAATACTAAGAAAACTGCTTTTTTGATTATTGCATATTATCCCTGTCAACCTGTGATAAGTAAAAGCAAATCAAAATACAGAATGATGCCATCAGCAAACAAAATCTTCCTGGAAACAGGAAACCTATCTTTGCCACTACCACCTGTATCCCCAAATATACATCACATAATAAAAATGTAAGGTGACTGAGTTTAGGCTTTAAGGTATGGAAACAGAGACAGAGCTGCATG
This sequence comes from Cynopterus sphinx, assembly GCA_030015415.1. Classification (NCBI taxonomy): domain Eukaryota; kingdom Metazoa; phylum Chordata; class Mammalia; order Chiroptera; family Pteropodidae; genus Cynopterus; species Cynopterus sphinx. Next base: position 86,618,134 of record CM057387.1, read on the forward strand.
CCCGTGAGTCTATAAATAAAACCAGTTTCCTATTTGGTCTTTTCCAGCACTGGTATTTATGAAAGACTATCATATACACTTATTAAAAAAGACTTAATTGCAGACCTAGCACTCTACTGACCTAAAAGGAGGAAGAATTGTTCTAGTCTTCATGAACTGCAGAATGAGAAGCAAGAGAACTGCTCTAATGTAACGAGATTCAAATCAATTTATGATGTTAGTAATGGGGAAAGAATGGTGTAGGAGTTTGAAAACAAGCCACATCAAAAACAGAGCTAAATTGGACATACTAAAATTTTTAAACTATCTACCTGATATGCAATCAAGGGTTGCAGGAGCTAGGTCAGAGGTTCTAGTTTCATTCTGCAGTGTTCTGGAACTATCTGGAAAGGGCCAAGGACATTGTGTAATCCTGTATCTTCAGGGGAATGAACTGGGAAAGCCTTGCGGTATGTGGAAATCCTCCCCTTAGCGAAGTTAGGCTAACGAAGAAGTGGCTTGGGGGTGGCAGCGGATGGCTTTTTAGGGAGAAGGAGCAGTTCATATAAAAAAACATTACGTGTCTCTCATGGTATGAGCATGGGATTTGGGGACAGCAGAGAACAGTGAGAGACGAAGCTGGAGAAGCAGGCAGAGGCCGGATCAAGAAGAATAAATATCACAAGACACATTCTACAATTTGCACAGGGAAAAAAATAACCCCACACCTTTCCCCTACTCAAGACTTACTTCATACTTCCAGGTCCGGCTCTCACTGCTGTCTCCCTTCATTAAATTCTCTCAGTAGGTATTGTACATATTATTTGCAATTATCCCAGGTTATATTATTTAGAATGTCCTGGATTCTCTCTCCAACTAGGCTTAAGTGCCTAGAGAACAAGAACTAAATATTTATGTTATATCTATGTGTTTAACAATTCTTGACACGTTCATTCTTCTAAGAAACATTTTAGTCATGCCAGGCTCTATTCTAGGTAGCAAATAAAATAAACATGCTTCCTGCCCTTCTAGGGCAAGTGAGAGTGGCCTGCGGCAGATGTAATTCAATATGTAATTCCTGGTTCCTCCTTTGGTGATTGTTAAGACTGGTCACAAGATATGGAGTTACACCAATAGATATCTTTCTTTAAATATCTTTATACTGACTGCTTTTACAAATACTACCCAAAGAGATATCTTCATATGTATGAATGTTTCTATAATGATATTTTATCTTTATTCCCCATGTAAAAAACATTCCAGACTATTACAGATCTTCCAAGAACAAACAAAATTTCTATGAAATATTATGCAGGATGTTCCACAGCCCTTCAGTTACAAAAACGATGGCACTGATTTCAAACAAGAAAAGAAAAAATCAATTCAAAAGATTTGCATCTGAGTTAGAAAAAGAACATCTACCCACATTATTGTTTCACATTAATTCACTTGTCCTGAATTAGGTAATAGATGAAATAAGAATTGGAGAGGCAGTTAATCGTAGAAAATTTTGAGGAGCTGCATTTAAAATCTCTATTATAGAATGCCAATTTAGACCAAACCACTTCAGAACAGTTTTATGGGTTCTTCTCAGAGAGTGGTCCCCAGGGTGACAAAGGAATAGCATCCAGGAAATTGTTAGCAATGCTGATTCTCACCACACCCATCCTGCTGATACAGAAACTCTGGGCCTAGTGTTTACCAAGGCCCCTAGGTGATTCTGATGTACACTAAAGTTTAAGAACCACTAGGTCACCTCTTGTTTATTCCATGAACACTGAGGAAAGAGTCTTCAACAAAACTCTCCCTTATCTTACTGAACATTAGAGAGCATACAGATCAACCTGTTCATATTTTTCACCAATCCAGAAATTGAGGCCCAGAGATTATCAATGAATGGTAACTGAAATCTGGAGTTCAAAATGTGTTCTGGCATCAAAGCTGAAATCCTAGATACACAGCATGGATAACCAGCTACCATTTTACATATTTCAAAGCAAGTTTCAATTTTAAAGGGTCCAATGTATAGAGAAAACCCTTTCAGTTTACTAGTAGACCCAGATGTAGTTGCAGAATCAATCATAGGTAAAGGCTAAGTCAAAATATTTGAAGATGTTCTTGCAAGAGAAAAAGCCTTATTTTAGTGAGTAAATCAAGAATTCAGTAGCCAGAAATACCAGGCTTGACAACAAATTCCAATCAAAGCCAGCCCTCATACTTCCTTAACCAGCCCCAGAGTAGGAATGTTCCTCTGCCTAGTTCCACAAGCTCCTTAATAGGACAATCCAGCTTTTCTACATGATACCATCAGCCCAGGGTAAATGTTAAGAACACAAGCCTTAGAACACAACTCCTTACTAGTCGTGTGGTGGGCAAGCTACCCTAACTCTTTGTGCCTCAGTTTCTCCACCTACCTCAGAGAACTAGTGAGAGGATTTAATGAGATATTGCATGTAAAGTTCTTGGCACAGTGTATGTGCTCCATAAACATTGGCTGCTACTCTAACTACTATTATTATTAACAGTATTACCAAACCTACAGTGTAGACTGTTAATGTGCTATCTCCACTTATGAAAGCATTCTTATTGAATGTCAGAAAGCTATTTCCATTAATACTGGTGAGTCTGTACTGGTCTAGCCACACTGACACATCATGATGCTCAAGTAGCAATAAAGAAAGATTAAAGGCATAATTGGTCTTCCAGTATAAAGGTATCCAAATGCCTTACATAGTATTTCAACCTCCAGCTGAGCCTCACAACAATGTGCCCTAACAACTGAGCAACAACCACAATTGATTTGAGACCCCAAATTAGATAGTTCACTGACAAATAAACTTTCTTGCAAATGTCTTCCACCCAAAGAAAATCTTCAGAATATCTCATTACAGCCTAGTAAATATTTTGTGGCTAGAAAGGTCCAGAGTTTATAGTTTTTCATCTTTTTTGTATCTAAGGGCAAAGGCTTTGAGGATAGTTCTTAAGAGAAAAAATACCCCATTATGTCTTCAACCATGTGATCCCAGACCTAAAATTCCTTACCCTGCTATGAAACTTGGCAGTTCGATAAGACTTAGGTGACAGATTGTACACCGTGTAGTGGTCGAGATGTCTGGAGTCCAAAAAGCTTCGAATGTCATCAACCTGATTCCTGAATCCTATGTCAACATTGTCCAGAGGAAAGGACATCACTGGGAGGGTCACACAGAAAGAAAATAGGTTAAACAGGTCATGATGGGCAGCAATTAAAAGCTAAGTTAGAATAGTTAATAAACACAAGAAACTTACCAATAATTCTGGAGGTAACATAAGTGAAGTCTAAATCTCCCTTTGTGTAGCTAAAAGCAAAACAGGAAAGGGCATTCATTAAATTGATCTAAATATGCCAAGATTTCTCTCTCTCCATCACTTGCCTGCATCACCTGGGACAGCTCCAGTCTAGCTGGCATATTTTGACTTGCCTCAAGGCTTTCTTTCTAACAAAGAAGAATTGTTGAGAGAAGACAGCTCACACCCTAAATCTACCACTCCAACTGGTACACCCCAATACCCTTCGTAGATGCCGCTTTATAAACACAATCCAATCAAAATAAAAATACAATCTTATTTATCAACACTGATTGCTTCAGCCTCTTTGCCTACAGGGAAATAGCTCCCATAAAGTGTTAGCAGCTAGAAGGTAAGAGAGAAAGTGATGGAGAAAAAACAAAGGACATCCTCTTTCTGCCTACCAAGCCCTAGTTGGGGATTAGAGGTAAGGGGTAAATATTACCTTTAAACAAGGATTAAAATGTTAAGATATTGAACTTGACATCTCAATTTCTGGTTTATAACTACACATTGTTAACTTAAAATGACCCTAAAACTTTTTAATAAGTAAGAATAAAAAAAAAGAATTAGGATTGCTTATAAAAGTTTCCATACAGTGGAAGGGTAGAAAACTTCTCCTAATAAATAAATTTAAAGGGCTATTAAGATGCAAAAACAAAATTTTGTTTTGATTGTAATCCATGAGTATTGCTTATTCAGATTGCAGAAATATTATTATCTCATTTCCTTCTCAAACAATCCAAAGACATGAATCTTACCAGGGTATAAAAGTAAGACTCAGAGAAGGTAATTACTTCCCTTAGGTCACATGGTTAACAAGGGCAGATTGTGCATTAGAACCCAGGATGCAGAACTCGAAAGCCAGGCATGGCAACTATTGTACTCTTCATGGACCAATATGCTGAGTCCTCCTAGCCTAAGTTGGTAGCTTCTGAAGGACTCAACCTTCTGGCTTCACTGACATTGCTCAACCAGATCCCATGCAATTACTTCACAAAACTGACAGTCTTTGAGCCAGACAAGCAGTTGGCAGGTAGCCAGATCTTCTGGGGACACAGAGGACCATCAACTCGACCAGGAAGAATACACATACCTGGTAACAGATTGTATAACTCTGGAAGATGTGTCCTTGAGGGTGTCTTTCAAGTTATCCTTTAGGTTACTGAAGAGTCTCCCTGCACCTCCTTTCACCATGTCAAAGAGACCTCCCCCATAGCTGGGCTCCATGTCTGGAGACGAGGCACCTGCCAATGAAAAACAGAAAAGGAGGTGATGACACAAACACCACAGAAAACCAATCCTTCTTTGTTCCTAGACTGTCTTGGTGAGTCTAGGACAAACATCTCCAGAACTTACGTCCTATTCTCAGAACTTATTGACTCTGAATAATGGCAATGCCACTTGTCCTCCGAGACCAAGGCAAGTGCCTCCCTAAGTCCCAAGAACAGAAGCCTCCAGAGCTGCATGTCTCGTACTGAAGCCGTTAGTCACATGTGCCAACTGAGCACTTGAAATATGGCTAGTCTGAATTGAAATATACTGAGAGTATAAAATATACACCAAATTTCAAAGGTAGTACCAAAAAAAAGAGGTAAAATATAATATTTTCACCCTGATTACATGATGAAAAGATAGTATTTTGGATATATTGACTTAAATAAGTTATACTATTAAATTAATTTCAGTTGTTCCTTTTAATTTTTTTAACGTGGATATTAGAAAATTTTTAATCACATATGTGGCCTTCGTTACGATTCTTTTGCACAGTGGTGCCTCAGAGGGACTGCTGAGGAGGAGCATCAGGCAGCTTAGAAGTAAGTCTGGGTGCCTCCTCTGCCCTTTGATGGAATTGACTGTGTTAGAAGACCCATTCCATGGATATCCCTCAAAGTGTTAGTTCACTTTCATCATGGAAAAATATCTTTTGACGGTTCTTTATAACAGCTTTTAGGTCTGAAGAAGCATGTTGGTCATTAGTGTTATTTGTCAGGCATTTCATGTTCTTCTCCCTCACAGCTTCATGAAACTGTATTTGCTGGACCCTATGGTTAGCTCTAGCTCAGTCTCTCAACCTTAGCGCTACTGACATTTGGGGACAAATATTTCTTTTTGCAGGGGTGGGGGTGCTGCTCTTTACATAGTAGGGTGTTTAGCACCCCTGGCCTCCATCCACTAAATCAGGGGTTCCCAACCCAGGGGCTGTGAACTGGAACTGGTCCGAGGCCTGTTAGGAATCAGGCTGCGCAGCAGGAGGTAAGCAGCAGGCATGCAGCAAAACTCCATCTGTATTTGTAGCCACCACCAGCACTAGCATCACTGCCTCAGCTCTACCTCAGATCATCAGGCATTAGATTCTCATAGGAGCACCAGTCTTCAGTGGCAAAAAGTTTGGGGGCCACTGCACTAGATAGCACCAATAGCACCCCTCCCCTCTTCCCCAGTTTTGACAACCAAAAACATCTCATGACATTGGCAAGTGTCCTCTGGGGGGATGAAAACTACTGCTCTAGTCTATGATATGTGAGTTAAGGTGTTATGTGTCACTTCCAGCACCACCTGGGTGTCTGAGTAAGGAGCTTTGTTGTAGAGCTCCCACTTAACCTTTGGTGAATATGCAGCACGGGTAAGAATTAATCCTTTGTTATGATGAGCCACCTCCTTCTTATTTAGATGTTCTTTACCACAGCACAGCTTAGCTTATAAAGACTGCCACAGTAAGGAAGTAGAAGGCTAATGTAAACAATGACCAGGTAGGCTATACAGCCTAGCAGTCAAGAACATGAGTCATTCTCACCAGGGTTCTGGACCCAGCCAGCCTCACTACTCCTAACTGTGTGACCTTGGGAAGTCAGTCTTTCTAAGCCTCTTTCTTCCTGTCCCTAAAACAGAGATAAGAATAGTGCCTACTTCAAAGGGGGAAAGGTTAAATGAGTGCACATAAAGCTATTAGCATAGTTCCTAATATATCTAGGGGCAATAATGTAGATTATAGCTACATTATTCATTTGCCACAACCCAAATTCCTATGTTGACGGTATTTTTCATCTTTGTTCATTCTTCAACTATATGATGGCAAAGGGCAAGACTGACATACATTCTTTTTATTAATTGCAATACTTATTGTATACTTAAAAATATGATAAGAGGACAGATCTCTCGTTAAGTGTTCTTACCAAAACACACACACACACACACACACACACAAACACAAGGGAATTTTTAGAGGTGATGAATATATGGATATGTTTAGTTCCTCGGTCATGGTGACAATATCGTGAGTCTATACATATGTCCAATCTCATCAAGATGTATACATTAAAAGTATAATTTTTGTATATCAATTATAGTTTAATAAGGCTAAAAAAAATTAATGACGATTAATTAACCAAGCACAATGTATGGAACTTAATCTAACTAAAATGTAAAAAAATAAAATAAATTTTATGGAACAATTGGAATTTGAACACTTAATGATAATTTGATATTAAGGATTTCTTGTTAATTTTAAGGTATAATAATGATATTGTAGTTATTAAAAATAGTCATTATCTTTTAGAATACTGAAACATTTAGAGATAAAAATTGCAATCTTGAAGATTTTTTTAAAAATAAAGAATATATTCAAGTAACTGAAGCACTGAGGTTAGAAAATTTGTCTAAAGGTATACAGTAAGCAAGTAAATGGCAGAGTTGGGATTTGAGCTCTAGACAGCCTTTCCAACCACATCCCTCTTTCTTCCCCTAGTGCTACCCTGAATTTAATATTTATCATTCCAAATAATTTCTTTAGACTTTTGTTACATATGTAGGTATCCACAGGCAATATATTAATATTGTTCTCCATACTTTTATGCTATATACATATATGCATATGGTTTTTTGTTTGCAACTTTTTTTCATTCCCCATTGTATAAAATTCATCTATGCTGGTACCACATGTAACTTTAGCTCACCTAAAGTATGCATCCATTACCCACTAAGGTTGGACACCAAGGTTGCCATGGACACTAAGGTTGCTTGCTAAAACAAATAATTAAGTTAATAAACACATCAATGTGATTTACGTATGGAAGATTCTTTTTAGGCTATACTTAAGAGTGAAACTTGCTAGTAGATAGGATACACACATCTTCAAATTTATAGCTATTGACAAATCATTTTCCAAAGTAGTCATATGAGTTTAAACTCTTACTAGTAGTGCATATGAGCTCCTTTACTCTATATTCTTCTTAACACTTGATTTTGTCAGATTTAAAATTTTTACAAATCTGGCGAGTCTGAAGCAATATCTCCCTTTTGATCTTATTTTGTGATTTCCTCAATTACTAGTGAAGTGGCTTATTTTTTATTGTGTTTATTGCCATGACCACTGTACTTTAAACCATACTTGAGGTACCTACTATATCCCCACATGCCACTTAGATGCTTATATATATATATATATATATATATATATATATATATATATATACACACACACACTTATAAATACATGTTGACCGTTATGTACTTCTATCCTGTGCTACCTCAGTCACTATTAGGCATCTATTTGAAAAGGAGGCTCTATTAGAAATTGCAAAGAACAATCAATGTTGACGAATAAGCAAATGAATGGACACATGGGAAAACATTAATAATGTCTACCACTTACTGAGCTCTCCTATATACCAAGAACTTCACTTGGACTTTTATGTCAGTACATTTGCATACAGTGGAAGAGGGAGAGAGTTTATGATGTCCATTTTATAGATGAAGAAATGGAGGCTTAAAGAAAGGGAAGCAACTCACCTAAGATCTCAGCTAATGAATTGTAAAGCCAGGGATTCAAACTCAGACATGTGCAATTCCAAGTCTATGCTACTTCTACCATTTTGCACTATTCTGTAGCTCCATATCAGCATCCAATTCTAACAACTGTAATCAGGATGATCCTTACCTGACTTATACACAGCCCTCCCTCTCCTATTCCCTGATCTTTTCCACCTCCCACCTCTATGCCTTTCATCTGGCGGTGCTCAGCAGCAGATGTGCCTTAACAAGAAATCTCATAAATCACTGCATCTGTCAGACCAACCAAACCAATCTCTTTATGTAGGAAGTCGGAGCCTCTGTCACCCACACTGCTTCATGGCCCTCGATAAAATGTCAGGAACTGAGCAGCCCCACAAACAAGGTCTAGAGCTACAAATCTGAGAATGTTTTCTTAGGTTCTGTTCCCCTGTGACATAGGGTACATTATCTCCCTTTAAACATACTCCCATGTAAAAATCTGTATTGTGTTTTCATTTTAAATACAGCAAGGATAGAGGAGCAAAATTAAAAATGTTTATAATTCCTCCATTTCTAATGTAAGTTACCCTCCACCCAGAATATCTCTGATATATTATTGTTCTAAGAGATGACACCAAATTGATGATTCAAATGTCTCTCTGACTCTCAATTTCATGCCGGAACAGAATTCTAAAGCACCAACCTATTAAAAGTTATAAATATCCTCGATTATCTAAAAATCAGACTCTCAACATCACTCAGGCTGCACAGTCTGCTCATTAGAGCCTTGGAACCCATCAGAAACCAGAACTACTTGTCAGAGTCCATCTGCGCTTTCATATACCCAAATTATATGTCGCAGGACCCAAAGAGAGAAGGATACTGATTTTGCCCTAATGATTCTTTTAGATAGGTATCCTGGCTCTCCCTGATGAGCTACAGGAAGGCCAGAGCACAGATTCTCCAAAGGATAGTTAAGCCTCAGCTAGCTGTAAAAAAAGGTTTCCAAACATGATGCAAAGAGGAAAATGGTACAATCAGAAAGTGATGCAGAAAAAATCACAATCAGTATAGACCAGGGGTTGACAGACTACGGCCTGTGGACCAAATCAGGTCCACTGCCTATTTTTGCACAGTCTGTGAAATAAGAATGGCTTTTTCATTTTTAAATGATTGAAAACCATCAAATGAAAATTAAGGCCTAATAAGGTGAAAACAATATGCAGGTCAAATGTTAGTGTCTACAAGTTAAGTTTCTTTGGAACACAGCCACACTCATGCCTTTGCATATTGTCTATGGCTGCTTTCATGCTCTGACAACAGAACTGAGTAGTTGTGACAGAGACCTTATGGCCCACAAAATCTAAAGTATTTACTCTCTGGCCCTTTACAGAACATCCCTGACAAAATGGTTAAGACTTGCATTCTTAGGAATCCAGTGCTTGCCTCCTCTGACACATTTCTAAATACTTCAGCCAAAATGGCACCCAGTGGAAAGAACACACCCTGGGATTAATAAGGGGTCTTCAGGAATCTGAAGGTCTCAGAGGGTAGGAGTGAGGGGGACAGTGTCAAGAAAGCCTGAGAGTTCCATCCAAAGAGAAAGATCCAGATCTGTGCCTCTAAAGCTCCAGACAATTTCTTGGTCTATGATATCTTGTCATTTTAAAATCTAAACCCATCTGAGACAAGCATCAGAAAACTACACCACGCCCTCCCCCCACCCATCATTTCTAAGGGCGTAATAAACAAGTTTTCTTGGGATTCCTAATGTTTAGAGACTACAAGCAGCATTCAATTTCTCCCAAGTCACGGAAACTCACCAAATGTATAACCTGACCAGTTCTCACTTGCTCAGTGACATAAACTTTTTATCTTCTGAGACAGAATCTCTGCTTCCCATTGGACTGTTATTTAGGTGTTTGCTCATTTATTTAAATTGAGCTTCCTTCCAAAAATGACAAGGTGATTTAGTAGTTATTTGGAACAAAATATATTTTTAAGAAGTCCAACACAAATGTTAAGGCTGGTCTTGATTGCCTTAATACATCTTATTGATTTGTCAGCCATGGGCAAAACACCATGAGAAGTACTGTGAAAGAGGAAAGAAAATGTTGACAAAGGCCTTTACCCGTAGAGTCCATAACGCAAGTGGTTATTCCCCACATATGGTCCTATTGTTCATACAACATAAGTGCCCAGGACACCCTAGGCTGCATATAATTCTACTTGGTGACTCCCAAGAAGGGGTGCTCATCCATAAAGTACTGTCATTTAAAAAAAGGAATGGTATGAAAATATTTAGCAAAAAGATGTTCATTGAGATGTTATTTATAATGGCAAGGGACTAAAAATGATTATTATTCCACATAATTAGCTGTTAAATCACTCTGTAGAGCAGTACAGATGATTGTGACAAAGAGCTAAGCAAAGGTAAGTAGAATATAAAATATACACTGTATAATCTCATTTTGTAAGAGAAAAATATTTGAGTTTAAAGAAAGAATTCAGAGGACTTAATAACCATAAAATAACAACAACTCAAACTTACTGAATGTCTACTATGTACTAGGCACTGATCTAAATTCTTCATATGTAGTATTTTATCTTTGCATCTTATGAAGGAGATCCATTTCTATTCCCCATTTAACACATGAGGAAACTGAAGCAAAGTCACATCAGTGACGCACTCCAGGTCCCACATTTAGCAAGCCAGTACCCAGGCAGGCTGCTCCAGAGTCCAGAGTCTTAGCTGCTAAATTTTCAAAACAGTTATAGCAATTATACATAGGTAAAGAAATGATAAGTGATTTTTTGTTTATTTGTTTGACTGTAATTTTTAAATTTTGTATATTTTACATTTATTAGTTTTATAGCTTAAGGTGTTAAATAAAGACAACAGCCAAGTGCTATGCTGTTAAAGCTCAATACGTCCTTCCTTCAGTATCTGTAAAGACCTCCCTCTTCTGTGCAAAATTCATGATAGTTCATAGTCACACAGTCTCTCAGCCAGCCTGTGAGGTTTGGCAAATGCTGTCCATAGCCCTTGAGTAAACTCATGTGGATGATTAATTCCAAGAAGGCTAGGAAGATCCTTTAGTACCTGACTCTTTTTCTAAGACCTGAGACCCTGCTTCACCATGGTAGTAAGTTTCTCAGCTCTGATGTAAATACTCCAGAATACCCAGTATATTAAGGACAGAGAAGAGAAGGGAAAGGACTCTTGGTAACAGTTTAAGTTCTTAGAACATCAACCATTCTCAGTGGGTTCTCTGAACCTCCACAGACACTACCTCAGAGCATCCCCTTTCCCATTTCTAGAAAGTCTCTGTTATCCAGCTCTAGTAACTGTGAGTTACTATTCCATAGTGTTTGGGATCAGCCTGTATAAGGGATGACCAATAATTTGAATTTTGGCATGATGACCTGCTAATCTTCATGCTCTTTTTCACCAGTAAGGCATTTTCGTTGGTGGATATGTGTCATAATGCTACAAGTGTCCTTTTCTGGCATCTACAAAGTTGGCAACTGCAGGACAGAAATTTCCAAAACTAAAGGGACCTTGCAGAAATGCACCTTTAACACCCTGTTCTATAAAATGCTATTTCTTCTCCACAACACTTGGCAAGGGGCGAAAAATCAGTGTCATCACCACAGAAGGCTTCATCACCCTTGTTTATAACACATGTTTTAGCTCTTGGCTTCACACAACTAGAGAAAATGGATCTCATGGGGACATTCATCTTACTTCAGGGAAGCTTAGAGAAAAGAGGGAGGACTATGGGAGAGAGACATCTCAGACTGATGACTTAGTTTTCCCACTTAAAAACTGTGTGACCTTAAGCATGATATTTTACTCCTCCAAGGCCTATTCCCCCTTTATATATTAGAAGATATTCATAACAAAAACATTCCTACATGTCTCAAGGTATCAAAAGGATCAAACGAGACCATGTATGTGAATGTGATTTTTAGATAGTGAGATTTTCTAAAACCATCAGAAATTTTTATTTCAATTCTTAGAAATTCAGCTCTCATGTATATGTGTAATTGGATTAACTACTTGCCATAGACTGCCCAGGAATCCAACTAGAAATAACAATTTCACAGAAAAAAATTAAGTGAAAAAAATGTCAACATTTCCTATGCCAACCATGGGACAAAGTCACCACGGTCAAACTATGACCTTTAAGTCAGCTAGAATTGGTTTGGTTTCAACTTTTGCTACTAGCTGGATATATATCCTAGAGAAATTAAGTGACAGATCAAAGTTTTGATTTCCTTATCTGTAAAATGGAAGCAGTCACAGAATATCACGTAGGATCCTGATGAGGATTACATAAAACAAAGTTCTTTAAACCTTAGCATAGTGCCTGGTGTGTTGTAAGCACTTAATAGCTACCAGGTGGCTCTGGGGAATAGAAAGAATAAAGCTATGAAAAATGCTGTCTCCAGCAAAGTTAGACAGCCTCAGCAAAAATAAATAAATAAACAAACAAATAAATAAACAAACAAACAAACAAATAAAATGAAAAATAAAAAAGCCATGCAGCCATGCTGTGTGATTTCGGCGTTAACAAAGCCAAATTGGAGATGTGTACAAGGACAGAATCTCTTCTTAGAGTTTCCTATAGCATACTAATCTCTTCACTTTTGATAGTTTAGAATCACATATGTTTAATAGAGGTTAAAATTTTTAACTTGTAGCTCTAAGGTTTCCCTTCCCTTCTTGAAGTAATTTAATGTTATATGCTATTTGCATGTGGTACTGGTTTTTTGAAATATCGAAATATTTCTGTACTATTTAGCATGTATGAGCTGTTAAAACTACAAGGCACTTGATGACATTGCCCAGAAGCAGCCCTAGACAAGGACAGGTCTGACAGCTGCTCAACAGACCAAGGAGGCAGGCACACCTGAGCATGTGCAGCATCCACCAATGGTTCCAGATATGCTCAGCACTGCCAGGCACAGGCCATGAGCAGGTGGTACCAATGATGCAGGTGTTGAGGGTACAAACCAAGTAGGAAGCACTGGCATTCAAGTGCATCACAGTCCTGACAAGGCAACAGCATGTTCAGCCCTTCCTCAGCTGGCATAAGATGCCAGGACCCTTACGACAATTCAATGGGAAGTTGATGGAAGGAACTGATGCTATTCCCTATGTGAAACCATGACTCAGAAATGAGGATCATTTAGCGAGTGACAAGGACACTCCAAACAATGTCCAAAATCAGTAAAAAAAATGGAAATTAGAATGGTAAATAATTTGCACTATAAATATAACCTGGTAAATGGTTTTATGTGCATGTGAATATTTGTTTGTTTAGAAAGTAAAAGGAGGCTGTACCTTACATTACATCTAATTATATATTAATTTAAATTATTGTACCAGTTGCTAACTATTTTATTATCACTCCTGATACCATCAAATCAATCAGCGCGTACTGTATTTCTATACCCACTTTGTAAGACTTTGATAAAAGGAGCAGCCCCAGCTCCTTCCCAAGCTATGTGGTCATGGGAGAATATCACAGGGTCAGGGCCTCGAAAAATATAAAACAGGGGACTGAATTAGATGGTTCCCTAAGTTGCCTCAGTTCTAAAAGCCTTTGACACAATTATTATTGTGAAAAGGCCACCTATGAAACGGCTCTCTGCTAAGTGGTTTCCACAGCTACTAAATCAAACCCTCACAACTAAGCACATTGCTGGGTGGGAGTCTCACTAAGGAAACTAAAGTTTTCAGAACAGTCAAGACAGAATGAGATTGGACCTAAACTTGGATTCAAAGCCTCTGTACTTATCCACTTTGCCTCTGTACTTTGCCTCTCACACCTCCATTCTCCCACCTCACTCTGCACCTCCATCTTAGGATTCAGAAGTCTGACCTGTATTAGAATTATCTGTGAATGGGTCTGCCTTCCCTCCCCAGAAACTCTGGCTCTATGTCCCATGCTCCTTCACATCCTTCTAAAACCTTAACACAATTCGTGGCACAGAGTAAGCACTCAATAAATGAATGTGAAACCGGGCTGCTGTAGAATGTGAGAATCAGGGAGAAGATGGCAGGGATACCTAGGAAGACCAAACGGATCAACCTTGGCAGAGACCTAGTCTGCCTAACTGTAGGCAGTAAATACAAGCAGATGCATATCTCCTCACATGTCTCTGAATTTCTGATTGCAGAACCTGTGTCTTCCAGCACCCCTGAGCTTGCTTGCCTAAGGGATGGGGATTTCATGAAACTCAGGAGTGTTATTGTACAGAAGACTAATATTTGATGCAAAGACCAGGGTGAAATTTTTGTCTTCAAACAGATAAGAGGAATTAATTGAGTAACCATTCCTATCTTCTTTTTCCCAAAAATATCCAAGATGTTTTAAAAGATGATGAGCAGAAAGAATAGGAAGTACAGTCGAAGTGAAGACCACATTGAGACCAAAACTGACTCTGTAGAATAAGGGCAAGGCACAGTGGCCACTAAAGGGCTGTCAATGCTAGGGAAATTCCAGCTAACATATTTGGATGTAACATATTTATTCCTTCATGGATCATCAGAATCAGGCCACATTTTTCAATCCAAACTCTAGCCAATAAACTCTCATATAAAACATATATGGATATTGTTTAATATGATTTGACAAATATTTCGAGTATTTATTATATGCCAAGGAAATAGATCTCTGTAAGACAGCTTTAGCCTTCAACTCTTGGACCAAATAAAGAGGTTCATCATTACGAAACAATAATGATTAAATCAATTTAAAGAAATGAGAACCTACTTCTACCCCCACCACCTCAAAGAAACTCTGAAGAAATAGAAAGGGTTCTATTTACTACATGATCTCTTAACTCTAGAAAGGGAGGGACCATCAATCTTTTTTCTCCCTTATCTAACCAAAAGGTCAGGGCTTAAACTACATTAAATGGACTATGACATTTCCCTCTAATTACCAGCATGTTGTCTAAAACAGAGAAAATGTCCTCATTGTCATCTGACCCTGTCCATAATGGAAGATAGAAATACCGAAGGACCAATGGATGGCCTGCTTAAAGATTACTGCAAAGAAAAATCTTCTTTCCAATATTTCAGTTTTAACTAATGAGGAAAGGAGAACAGAGGTCTCAAATGGTACTGAGAGAACTCTTGTAACAGCCCTCCAGAATGATCTCCAGATAAACAGAGAATCTTAGCAAAGCACGGTTTGTTATGCAATTAAGCTCTAAGTGATATTTCTCAATACCTCCTTCCAACAAGATTGCCTTCCTTTAGCTCCTTCTGGGTAGAAATTCTGGAGCTGCTAGTGTAATCAGACTTCTTTGAGAAAGATCCAATCATTTCTCTCCAGAGGAGCAGCGACACCATGGACAGACACTGTTTGTTGAACAAGATCAAGGTTGATGTATACATACTACATACTACACAAAACATACATACGTGTTCCACATCTGCCAAAGAAGCCTTAACATGCTAAGCCCTATGCTAGGAACACACAGTATCCCACACAATAAAACTGAAAGGTATTTTTGCTTTCGATTTTCAGATAAGGAAACTGTCTCAAAGAGGCAGATTCTTCTTCACTCAGGGTTTCTTAGATAGGATATACCATATATCTACATGACACCAAGCATTTTTCATTTCTTCAAACACGGTCAGGTACATAAACAGCCACAAAGGTGAAGTTCTGCTCAAACAATGAGAGGAAGCAACCCAAACTCATAACATTTCAATACTCAATGGAATATTAACAATGTATTCTCATGCCTCAAATGACACCAGGAAAATAAAATAATTTTCCCCAATCATTGCTATGATTAACTTTAAAAAAAAAAACAGTTTTATTGACATATATAAAATTGACATACAATAAACTGCACATATTTAAATGAAAAACATCTGATAAGTTTTGACGTATGTGTGGATGTACACACACAAACATACACAAACTCAATTTAACTCTAAAGCCTGTGTGCCCCTCACCATGTCCTTGTATAGAGTCCAACCATGAAGAAGATAAGACGAGCATATAAATCACTACAAAATGCCATCATTGGTCCCATAAGGCTGTCTATCTTGTCATGCCTATTCTCTGCAAAACCACGTACTATGCAAATAAGTAGGAGCCATACTCAATTACTTGGGACAACCCAGAGTGAAAACTCCATGCATAACCATATATCACAGAGCACACAAGGAAAGGATCAATCGATATGCAATAAAGAATCCTATGATTTTTTAGAGCTGGAAGTGCAATTGCTCATGCGTGCGTGTGTGTGTTTGTGATCGCGAGGTTGAGGAGAGAGGAAGGAAAGAAGATACAATACAGAGATGTGAATTCTGGTTTCTACTTTTAAAAAGAATTTGAATTCAGATTTAAAAAAATATTATATGTATATATAGTACGTTATTTTTGTTGTATTTTCTTATATAACATATATAATATATATTTTATTATGTAATTATATAGATAATTCAGAGGTCATACATATTTAATATGGAAAATTTGGGCACATCAAAGGACATATACCAAGAGTGTTCTAGAAAGAAAGCAAATGGCATAGAAAAGAGGATGGGATTGGGAATGAAGGGAGAAAAAAGAAAACCTAGACTAAAACCAGGGAGAGGCTTTGTGCAGTATAAAGATGGCAAGGCAAATAATTAACTCATTTCTCTGCACCTGCGTTCACTAAAACCATAGAAAAAGAAATTAAAACAAAAGAAAATAAAACAAGAGAACAAATAAAGGTAACCATTTTAGAGAACGCAATACCTTTGTATTTTTAGTTGTGTTTTTGTATATGTGAACACATAGACAGAAATATTATATTATATACAGTTTTATACCTGCCATTTTTCCCACTTAACACTAAAAATTATCTTCCACGTCATTGATATTTTTTAATAGCTCTCATAATGCTGCAACATAACTGCTAAGTGAATTTCCATTGCACAGACTAACCAAATATTATAAATATATAAATATATACATGGGTGTAAAATATAAAGTGGACAGGAGTTCAGAGGAGCTATTTCCAGCTTGAGGGGAGGGATGCAGGTGACTGGAAGCAGGAAAGAGGAAGGTTTTATGGAAGACGTGGCATTTGAATTGCACTTTGGATAGACATGGACTACAGGGCATTTTAAAGCTAAAGGAGAATTGCAAAGGCCAAGAGACAACCAAGTCGAGGACAGACAGAGAAAGGAAAAAAATCAGTACTGAGCACCAGTTAGATCTGTATTGGGGACTAAGAGCACTGAAAGATGGACATTACCACCCCCAGTAAATAGATGAGGATGGAGAAGAGGAAGGTGACTCAGATGGTAACTCATTCGTCTAAGGCACTGGGCTGGACCCAGGATGCCATGCTGTTTTGTCAGGGAACTAGGAGGGGGTAGAGGGTGTGTTATAGAGAAAGGAACATGAGACTGGGAAGGTGAGTGGTCTTCAGGTCCAAGAATGGTTGTACGTCAAGCTAAAAAGTAAGAACTTTGCCTGCTCTCTATATAACTGCTTGTGGGGTTTGGCTGTCACACTAACATAACAAATGACAAAAAAAAAAAAAAAAATGGTTATCGACAGATTTCCAAGAAGCTGCTCACAGAGCAGATTAATATTAATACTGCTTCATATAAGTGGAATTCCCCAGGGAGAGCATACCTTTTTAGGGTATATTTCAAAAGCCACAATTTCATCAGAGGACACCTGAAGGAAATTTCAAGGCAGTTCCTTCAGCATTTAGCTATCAGATAAATGTATTAGTAGGAACCTCTGACAGGCAGTCTGTGAAGTAAGTAGTGCCAAGAATAAAAATGCTCAATGAGGCAAAAGGAACCCAGAGTGAGGACACATGTAAATGCTAACTAAAGAGGGAATGCAGAAACACTCTGAAGGTGAATCCTGGGACAAACAAAAACAAAACAAAACAAAACAACAGAAAAAAACCTCACAGCAAGCACTGGGAAGAAAGTCTGCTACCTAAGTGCAAAGAGAACCCACAACTCCTTCATTTCACTGGTCTCAAGGACAAAGTTTCTGATGTGGACTTGGCCTGTGGAGACATTCTCATAAAAATCTGACCACTACTCTCTATCTACCATGGGAAAATCAAACACTGAGTAAATTCTAAGTCAGTGATGGGGGCGAGGCCAGACTTGGAGACGACCTAGCTCTGGCCTTGGCGCATAGCAGACATGTTAAATGTCAAGGGCACACCCTTACCTACAGAGGAGTAGGTGGTTTCCTAGCCCCCCTCAGCATACCACTCAAAAATGTGTTCCCCTGTGGTACTTGCACCAAAGAGTCTCAATTCAACAATAAATGCTCCTGGAGAACCAGAACAAGGGGAAAAGCATTTGATACCAGCATAACATGGTTGAAAGGACAGAGGCTTTGCAAATAAGCAGGCCTGGATTCATAACACCAACCCTCCTTCCCTACTACCTTTATAACAGCAAGCAGGCTAATTAATCTCTCTAAGCCTCAGTTTTCTCCACTGTAAAACGGGGGCAGAAGATCTATCTTCCCTCCATATATATGAAGAAGTTCCAATGAGATGATGACAGAGAAGCATCTGTCATCTAGAAGGCAATCATAAATAGATTTGCCTCATATGCATGCCTATTTTCTTATTCCTATATGGGAAAGTGAAAAAGATCCTACGGGCAAAACAAGCATGTAAACAAAAAGGAAAGAAACAGGCACTTGGGAAAGGTCTGCATCTAGAAAGTACCACATTCTTCCATTGAATCAGTGGACAGGCCATTTTCTAACTCTGACTTAATACAAAGAGAAAGGCTATGATAGCTTCCTCACATAATCATTACAAGGGTTACATTTACCATCTGTAAAAACATACTGCCGGTTACATTCACAACTTAGTATGTGGTAACTCCAGGTGAAGAGGTCTGCGGTGGCACTGCATTAACTAGAACATTGCTCACAATGGATCACCAACTGGGACTCTGAAATCCTTTCATTGTCTGGAGACGTTTTATCACATGGGATTGGAACTATATAAAGATCAGACATCCAGGAAAGAGTCCTCAGAGGAAAACCCTCACGTGTGCTGTCTGAAGAAGGCTTACCAAGCAAAGAAAAGCGGTGCCCCCCGCTCAGGCTCCCATGTTAACTACTTTCTCTAGATGCCCTTCTAGCTTAATAATGCTCCAATAATCCTGACAAGACTGCCTATAAATGATGACAGTGGAAATCCTAAAATAAAAACAAGATTAATGTTATGACCTCGATCTTGGCATGAGGGCCCATTAATTGGAAATCACGGACTTAACTGAATTCTGGGCATAGCACTGCCAGTTGGATTAAATTTCCTGGACCTGTTTCCTCATCCACGTGAACATAACGGAAATGCACCAATGACCACAAAGCTAACGTTGGCCGTTACCGAGGAGACAGATGATTACTTCCCTCATGTACTAGTTACCCAATCATCAAGAGTCTGAAGTCATGCTTCAGAGAGGCCATTGCTATCATTTCAGCCACCTTCCCTGTCATCTACATGCTCAAGGATAGCACATGTAACCACTCTGAATCTTGGTTTTCAGATAATAATTGTTAACTGAGATATATAATATAACATTATATATAAGATATATTTACACAAACATATATATCCAAGAAATGTTCAATAAGAAGCAGCCATATCCTAATCCCATCATCACCATCACCCACTATTATAAGGAACCTGGAGGTGAACAAGAAAGAGCTGTGTGGCTTCTCTTCTGCAGGCTGCAGAAACGGCACTACATAACGGCACAGACAAATTGCCATACATCCTCAGCTTTCCTGAGTTCAAGGTAACCTCTGCCTCTGCTTGGCAATGACAGATGCAGATTCTAGTGTGACTTCTATTTCCTGCAGTCTGGTTTGTATGGGTCTGTCTGCTCTTGGGTCAGAGATTTACAGACATGAATCCTCACCCAGCACTGAGAGATGGTATTACAGTCTCCACTGCAGAGGAAGGAGGGGATTCTGAGAGGGTGAACAATGTGTCTGTGGCACTGACTACAGTGTCGACTGGAACCAGGATATCATGCCGTTTCCTCAGGGAGTTAGGAGGATGTAGAGCATGTGTTATGTGTTAGAGAGGGAGGGAGGGGAGATGAGGAGAGTGAGTGGTCCTCAACTCCTAAAAAGCTTGAAAGTCAAATGAATCTTCAAAGGAGTACGCAGAGTTATTTAGAAATATTCGGAGGGGTGTAGAAATGCTTTTGTTGGAAGCTGTGACAAGACAAAATTAATTAAGAATGAACAGAAATTGCTTAGGGAGAACAGAGACAGTGCTCAATTTATACCACATCTGTACCAAGCACCAAGCAGGACGCCTACCAGGGTAAACAGTCCAAAACAGAACACTGAATTGAACTGAATTGAATCTGTCAAGAAATCACAAACTCGATTTCAGCCTTAAACCAACTGCAATTGCACCAAAATACTGCAAGGTAATAATGGCAGTACCTGTCACTTACTAATATTCTGTCACAGGGAACTGGGACTATGAGCTTTAAACCCATTATCCCAATTAATCTTCACAATCATTGTTGCCAGGTAAGTTCTATTATCCCCCTTTCTCAGATGAGCAAACTGAGGACCCAAGAGACAAATGTGGTCACACAGCCAGGGCTCTTCCCCATGTCTGCCTCACTTCAAAACTCACGGTCTTCTTACAACATTTTGCTGCTACACCAGTGCACGCGCGCGTACACGCACACACACACACACACACACACACACACAGACACACACACACACACACACACACGACACACCAGTTAAAAGCTTAAACCATAAAAGGAAACAATCAAACTAGAAAGCACTACAGGAGAATAGAGAAGCCAGACCCTGGTCTGATGTCTGCTCTGTATATAGTCTAAGGTTATTTTTAAGACCAAACACTAAGGAGAGAAAAACTGCCAAACATCAGTTGCTTGGAAGGCACAAATGAATGAAAACTATCTCCCAAGACTCTCACAGGCAGAAGGGGTAAACCAAGGCCCAGCTCTGATCATGGACCCTTGTGTGGACTAGGTGGTCACACAAAAGGATGGCGGCAACAGCTGAAGATGCTCTTTGCTTATGTGTACAATCTAAAAAGAGGTGAATTCATAAAAACAGAGTAAAGCAGTGGTTACCAGCAGGTGGAGGATGAGAGGATAGGAGAGATGTTGTTTAAGGGTACAAAGACTTGCAATGAGTGATAAATAAGTCCTAGAGATCAAATGTACCACATAATGACTATAGACAACAATATTGTATTATCATATCAAACTTGCTAAGAAATTAAATCTTAATTATTCCACCCACAGAAAGAAACGATAATTATGTGATGTTCTAGAAGTGCTATTGCCATGATGGTAATCATAACCACAATATACAAATGTGTCAAATCAACATGTTGTTCACCTTAAATTTACATAATATTATGTCAAATATATTTTTTATAAAGCTGTTCTTTCTTAAATTGGCCTCTTCTTTCTGCCCAATGCCACCCACTCTATGAGCACATGCAGTCTTTCGGGTCAGCAGCTGCTCAGACTTTGATTCCCATGTTCACCTGCCACATGCATATAGCATTTCAGCAATGGCAGCAGAGCCTGGAGAGGAGAAAGGGTGAGAGCTCAAAGAACCAACACATGAATATGCTCTCCATCTTCCCCAGAAACCCATCCTACAGAAATGCTTTTGCTTTGCAGACTCTTTAAGGTATAAAAGCACATTAATGCTGACAAACCCAGGGTCACAGCCTTCCTTGAGGCTATGGCCGACAGAGTTGATAAGTTGTTAGCACTGTCTGGTCTCCCCTTGGTGCCTTTTAGATCCAAGACAATATGATCAGAGCTCATCAGCCTTGAGATTTCAAAGATGGGCACTGACAATCACAAAAAAGTATCTTGGTGAAGGAAGGACAAGAAGAGGAGATGAAAACAGGTGGCTTTCCATCATGAGTGATGTCCTCTGCAAACCCAAAGAATGATATAAGAGTGCATTGGTGGATGCATTTTAAAGGGCCGGTTTCCTTCTTTAACAGGAGAAAACACAGCTACAGCTAGCTTGTACAGAACCTTTGTACCTGTTAGAACAGGGTGACCCAGCCCTTCTGTATCTGATCTCAGTCCCCACTCGACCCCTTTGACAAGCCCATTTGCACACAGCATAACTATACAAGCAAACGTGGCAGCCCTGGGGAGAACCTAATTTTCACTGGGCTCCCCTATGAGCCAGGTCTAAGTGAGATGCTTCACACACACACTGCTTCATTTCACCCTTACAAAGACCGTGCAAAAATGACAAAGATGGTCCCTATTTCCAGGTGCCAAAATGAGGCTCAGAGAGGTTGCATAATCTGCCCAAGCTAAGAGGCCTAGTAGGCAGTGGTACAAGGGCTCCCCGGGATTAAATGACAGATCTGACTCCAGAAGGCAGAGATGTCAGACCACTGGATCAAAACAGCTTGGTTTAAAAACGCCTGTTTAAAACTGCAGAGTTCCCTATTGTTTCTGAATCAGAGTTTCCAAGGATGGGGCCCCAAATCTGCATCAGGAGCTTCTGATAAACAAGGAAGTGGAACAATGTGGCCACAACCCTATGTCATACTTCCTCACTGAGAATAAGCGATCTTAAAGGAAGATGGACTGAGCTTGGGGCAGGCAAAGAGGAGCTACCACTTACCCAGCACTTTTTTGTCTCTCAAGTGCTTCGTATATGTTATCACATTTAATCTTTACAACCTATTGGAAAGGATATTATAATGTCCTTTTTACAGTGGAAGAAATTGAAGCTCATGAAGGTCAAACAATTGTAGAAAGGTCACATATCTATCAGGACATGAAACAGGTCTGCCTGGCTCTAAATCCCACACCCCATCACTGTCCCAGTCTTCATTTCCCCTGTTTGACAGAGAGATGAGTGGAAGTCTCAGCACAATCATCAACAGCGCACGAGTGAATGGACCTCAGAAAGAGCACCAAGCCTCACCCAAGAGAAGTCAGGCAGCAGAAATGGCTATGCCCCAGCTGTGCCCAATCTCCCTGCAGCGGCCACTATCACTGTGCTTCTCACAGGAATGGAAGCCTAGATTAGCAAAGGACAATGGAAGCAGCACAGGAACATGACTCCTGGCATTCAGGTATCTTCATTAACTGACCCATGAGGGCAACCAAAGCAGTTCACATACCAAATACCTGTGTGCCCTTAAGCAGATGGATTTCCGTCTCAGGGCAAAGTCTCTTCCTAAAACCAGGTGGAGGAGCAAGCTGCTCTCCAAGATCCCTTAACACTGGGTGACTCCACGATTCACAGACTCCATAAAATGTGAGTTAAATTGTGATGTATGCAATTTGCTACAGGGCAAGGCACTGGTAGGAGTCCCACCAAATTGGACATGGCATTTTAACTGGTACTAAGGGCAATATCAGTCAAACAAAAGCATTCAAATCTCCGTCAAGGCTTCTGTTTCCTATTTCTGTCTGGGAAGCCCTGGTGAGGGCTGTTATATAATAGGTTGGTCAGCTGCAAGTTCCTTCTGTCTTCTTTCCCTGAACTTGGCATTAATCTCAAACTGAATAACCACTCCCCACTCCCTGGTTGCCCTTTTTTGTAACCTTTAAACATCTGAATCTTGCCTTTTCAACTGACTGCAAGCTCCCAGAAGGCAAACTGGGAAGGTTAGAAAAAGAAGATCGCATACACAGTGCAAAGCACAGAGCTGTACGAGTAGTCTAGTATTCCACTACTAAAAAAAAAAAATAGTAACTAAAATCAGTTAACATTTGAGTGCCTACTATATACCACGCATTGTCCTAAATGCTTTATAACCCTATCAGGTGCATATTTTCATTATCTTATATTTTGTAGATGTAGAAACAGATATCGAGAGGCTATCTTATTTGCTGAGGTCACACAGTTAATAAAGGTAAAATGTAGACAATCTCTCACACCATTTGTTGAATGAAAAACACCTAGAGAACAGTTGGGGCTTGTGCCTTTGGCATCAGACAGACCTGGGTCCAAACTCCAGCTCAGCACAGTACTAGCTGTTTCTTTAGATGAGCTGCTTAAACCTTTCCATGCCTCAGTTTCTTCACCTGTAAAATGGGATAGCAACACCTACCTTGTGAGGTTATACTAAAGATCAGCAATAAACACTTCTGAAAAAACCAAGTGTTCTGCCAGGCTGGTCATTTACTCGTGTACCTACCAAACTGCTTGCTACTCAGTAAAAGGCTCTGTGCAAGATGGTAAGAAAACAGAAGAAAGCACAACTTCTGTCCTCAAGCTGCTGATAGTCAATTGACTGGACAAACTTGAACAAAAGAAATATACTTTTTGGGGGGAGGACAATGTTATGTACAAGATGTCACTGGAACAAACAGAAGAGCACTTAAAGACAAGGGAAGCTGAACAGCATCTGCAAGGAGGAGTGAGGCTAACCAGGACAGATGGGAGAGGTGGGCAGTCAGGGCCATTCTATTAGTTGATTAAGCCATACCCCAGGATATCAATTTTGACCCTGTTCTCATATCTCAGACTTAATCTTTCAGAAAATGCTGTCTGTGTTTCTTTCAAATTCTATCCAGAATCCAAAATGTGTGTAGAACTCTGGCTTATCTAAGACTGAGTGGCAGGACATGGAGGAAAAACATCATATATAATACAGACACACACACACTACCTATGGGCAGAGAACAACATATAGGGGGCAAGGACAGAAGCGAGATTTCTTTGAATACAACTTGTTTTATAGATTTGAATTTGGAACTATGTAAATACTCTACATATTAAGCAATCCCTATAAAGAGAGAGCAAAATGAAGCAAATGAACCCAACTATCAAACTGATAATATAACCACACAGAAAAAAAACTATCTCAAGTGACTTCAAGACACAAAATAACTGTCTTAAAGTAAAATATACCCAGACTCTTTCCCGACTTCCACCAAAAAAAAAAAAAAAAAAAACCCAAACCCAAAATACCTTACAACTTTAAACTGTTTTTGATGGTATTGTTAGTATTATATTTTGACTGTGTATTATGGCAATAAGCAAATAAGCAAATACTGGTGTGACTGAGAACTAGGATTTGGAGCATGAGAAAGGTGACAGTAAAAGATACTGATGTAAAAAACTGATGAAATTTAGTTTAAAAAATCAAGTTCCTGAATGTGAGTTGGAAGTATCATTATGAATCCATGATACATCTCATCTTTTAAAAACTTTCTGTCTAGCTCTGTCCATTGAAAAAAGGGCCAGGCACAAAGACCAACCCAGCAGCAGGGAGCATCTGTCACATAAAGATTATGGTCTTGAAACACCACTGCCTTCTAAAAAGAACTAAGGCCCTTTGAAAAATGTCTGGTTGGAAAATGTACAAGATGAGCCTGGTCTGTGATATCAGAAAGCAAAGAAAGAGTTAATGACTATTGCAGTGTGTCAAAAGTGCTTGGATGCCAACTTAAGAGACTCCCACTGGCCAACGGTGGGTCCATTTGAGCACCAGTAAAAATAACAACTGCAATGGATTGAAATATAAATATATGTTTACAAACATGAGTTCATAATTATAAGACAAAGAGGAAAAGAGAGAGAGAAAAGTATTCCATTAGTCACCCTTGGAGAAGGCTAGAAAGCCAATATTTTATTTTTGAAAACTAATACGTAAAGGGAAAGAATCAAGCCTTTTCTTGCCTTTACTTTATGAACTGCACGTCAAAGTAAACAAATATCTGATGAGAGAGAGTTTCTCTTCATGGAAGTATTCCAGATAACGAATAAAGAAGGAAAGATAAAATTTACCATTTGCAACTCCTGATAAAATAGTGAAAGCAGGAAGTGATCATAACAACAATGCAATAAAAACACAAAACATAATCTATGAGACAGTCTTGCAAAAATCTGAATCTAAATCTGATCAAACCTATAGATCTAAATACCATGAAACATAGGAGAGATAGAGAAATAAGTTAAGTGCTCCCACAGGTATGGGGCCAGCAAAATCTAGACATTAGGGAAAATCTACAGTGTAAATAATCTAATTTTTTCAACAAAGATACTGTATGGGGACAAAAAAGAAATGGGAATTTTAGAAGATAAAGAGAATTAAAAGACCTGTCAACCAACTTCAACATATGAATAATCTGGATCTTTGTTCAAACAAACTTTTAAAAAGAAGAAATTAAGACTCCCACTTGAAGTGGGATAATTTGAACAGACTAGATATTTGATGATACTAAGGAATTATTATCAATATTCTAGAGGTGATGAGGATATTGTAATCATGTTTTCATTTAAATTTTTTTTTTCAATTTCTGTTGACATTCAATATTATACTAGTTTCAGGTGTACAGAATAGTGATTAGACATTTATATAACTTACAAAGTGATACCCCCCGATAAGTCTAGTACCCACCTGACTCCATACATAGTTATTAAAATATTATTGATTATATTCTCTATGCTGTACTTTACACCCCTTGCCTATTTTGTAACTACCAATTTGTACTTCTTAACCCTTCCCCTTTTCACCCACCAACCTCCCTCCCATTTGGCAGCCATTAAAATGTTCTCTGTATCTATGGGTTTGTTTCTGTTTATTTTATTCTTTCGATTCCACATGTAAGTGAAATCACATAGCATTTGTCTTTCTCTGTCTGACTTACTCCACTCAACACAATAACCTCTAGGTCCATTCATGTTGTTGCAGATGGCAAGATTTCACTATTTTTATGGCTGATTAATAATATTCCACTGTGTACATATACCACTTCTTCTTTATCCAATCATCTACCAATACACACTTAGGTTGCTTCCATATCTTGTCTATTGTAAATAGGGCTGCAATGAACATAGGGATGTGCATATCTTTTCAAAATAGTGCTTTGGATTTCTTAAGATAAATACCCAGAAATGGGATTGCTGAATCAGATGGTAGCCCTGTTTTTAATTTTTTGAGGAACCCCCATACAGTTTCCCATCGTGACTGCACTAATCTGCAGTCTCACCAATAGTGCACTAGAGTTTCCCTTTTCTTCACACGTGATATTTTTAAAAAGAAGACCTTATACTTTAGACACATTAAAATATTTAAGAACAGAATGATATTATGGCGGGATTTACTCCAAAAAATCCAGAGGGGCAGGAATAGGTGTAGATGAAATAAGCTTGGTCATGAGTAGATAATTACTAAAGCTAGGAGGGACAATAGGCTTCTGCTTTCTACTTGTGCTGTTTCCTCCTTCCTACTTTAACATGTATTTGGAATTAGAATGTTATGTATATTTACATACTATACACATTATATACAATATATAATGTATATATGTAATGTATATTTAATGTAGACATAATGCACCTTTTCTCACGACCTATGGTATTTCCAACCATAGATTTGAGTCACCATCATTTCTCACCTGAATTATTGCAGTAGCCTCTTAATTAGTATCTTTGCCTCCACCTTTGCCTCCCTGCCATCTGATAGAGAGCAACGCAAGTGTTTTGTTTTGTTTTGTTTTTAAGAAATGAGGCAAATCATGTTACTCCTCTGCTTAAAATCTTTTAATGGTTTCCCATCCAGCTTAGATGAGAGAAATCAAATCAAAGTTCTGACTATGGCCTCCAGGGCCCTGAAGGAGTTGGGCTCTGCAAACCTCTCTGGCCTTAATTCTAATTCTCTTTCCCTGTCTCTTTGACGCACCCACAAGTCTCCTCTATGCAATGTATACCTGCCTCAGGGCCTTGGCACTTACTATCCCACCCTTCCCCCCAAATATCCATATGGCTTGCTTCCTTACTTCCTACAGGTCTGCTGAAATGTTCTTTTTCAGAGAAGCTTTCCAAATCACCCTACATAAAGTAGCACCAGCAATCTTCTTATTCTAGTTTATTGTTTTCTTCATGGTATTTTCTATCCTGATTTTTTTTTCTGTCTCCACCTACTAGAAAACGAGCTCTATGAAAGGGTAGATATAGTTTGTTTTGAGCACTGTTTTTCTCAAAATGTCTAGCTCAATCAATATTGTTGATTTTGCCTTTAAATTCCAAATTATAAACTAGTCAGCCATACTTCACAAGAGTGGTAGGGTAGATAGAAACCACATTATGAAATGCTTGTATGCCCTTTTAAGACACTCAAATTTTATCCTGTAGGTGACAGGGAGTCTCAAGTAATATATAATAGGTCTTCAAATTTTAGTTATAGTCTTTTTACCACCTTCACCATTATATTAAAAGAAACATGACTTTTGGTATTTATATAGTACCTGTGTTAGAAGGTCTACCACTTTAGTCTATAGCCATCCCACCCTGAACAAGCCCAATTCCATCTGATCTTGGAAGCTAAGCATGGTCAGGCCTGGTTACTACTTGGATGGGAGGCCACCTAGGAAGACCAGGTGCCATAGGCATAAAAAATAAAAATAATAATAATAAGGGTTTGTAAGCTGACAAGGTCCTTGCAATCTGTGAGGTCAAGGGTTGCCTTGTCTAAAAAAAAAAAAAAAAAAAAAAAAGAAGGAAGGAGGGAGGAGGAGGAGGAGGAGGAAGAAGAGGAAGAGGGAGAAGAGGAAGAAGAAGGGGGGGGGAGGAGGAGGTCGTCTACCACTTCCTAATTAAAGAAGCTGAACCATTACATTTCTGGTTACCCATTTAAGACAGTTGTTTCCTCCTGGATTAGAATAAAATGTCCTTGCATAGAGAGATATAAACATACACACAAAAAAGGCAATCATTTGCACACAAGGTTCTTTAAATAAAATGCTCCAAGGGCATTAGCAACTTGGTGAGAGAGAGACTCTGATCAAGGATCAACAAATCTCTCTTGTTGATTGGCCACAAAAGCACTAGTGACATCAAAGGTTTATGGCATAGGAGATTATGGGGTAAGAATAGGTGACACAAAGAAATCCAAGAGTAACCTTGTCTCCTTCCACTGTTCCTACAGGCAGATACCAAATCCATCCCACCTTTCTACACATCCACTAATAGTTCAATACACTTGTATCTCCAGTCTCCTAACTGTCCCGCACACTGATCTCCTCACAGTCAGTTAGAACCCTTCTAGTCCTCTCCAGAGGGATGTTGTTAAAAATGCAAATTTAATCCCTTCTTAGAAACTTTTAAGTGCTCCAGGTATCAAGGTTCAAAAGGCCTTGAGTGACCTGGGAGCTGTGCACCTGTACAGTCTCACTTCCCATGTGCCTTCCCACCCTCTTGCTTTCTGTTCCCATCCCAGGGACCACCCATGGTTCTTCTAATAGTCTATAATCTCGCTTCTTCTGGACCTTTGCATATGCTTTCGCAGGTTTCTTTAGAAGAGCATTTTTGTTGTCTCCTCACCAGCAGCAATACTGCAGGTGTTACATGTATTACATTTTGTGTTTTATCCCCAGAAAAGCCATTCTAAAAGACCTCACATTATTTACCACCTTGCCAGAGGCTGTCAGGCATAAGGGTTTTGTAGTTTATGTTCTCTTAGTTCTTGTGTCAAATATGATTACATCTTATACTTGTTCGTGTCTGCCTAAAAAATTCTGCAAGTATAATCTCAATTGGGAGTCTTCCTTCTCTTTTGATACGGTTTTGTCATGGCCCTTTCCCTAAGCAGAGATAGTTAAATTAATTTAACAACAAAACTGCCATCTTGTCCTCAACTGTCTAGTCCAAGAGACTCAAAATATATCTTCAAAAATATTTATTATGAGTGAATCATATATGAACATAGCTGAAGCCTGATTACTTTGCAAAATAATTTTTTTTACTTCTATTCATATCTATGCTTCTTTTATAAATTTATTTTTCAATTACAGTTGGTACACAATATTACATTAATTTCAGGTGTACAATACAGTGCTTAGACATTTATATAATTTACAAAGTGATCACCTCATAAGTCCAGTACCCATCTGACACCACACATAGTTATTACAATATTACTGACTATATTCCCTATGCAGTACTTTACATCCCCATGGCTATATTTTTATAACTGACAATTTATACTTCTTCATCCCTTTACCTTTTCACCCAGGCCCACCTCCTCTCCCATCTAGCAACCATCAAAATGTTCTCTGTATCTAAGTCATTTGTTTTGTTGGTTCATTTATTTAGTTTTTTAAATTCTACAGGCAAGTGAAATCATATGGCATTTGCCTTTCTCTATTTCACTTATCATAATACCCTCTAGATGCATCCACATCACCACAAATGGTAAGATTTCATTTGTATAGCTGAGTAACATTTGATTATATATATGTATCCATATCTGCTTCATTCATTCATTATTTGATGGACACTTAGGTTGCTTTCATACCTTGGGTATTGTAAATAATGCTGCAGTGAACACAGGGGTGCATATATCTTCTAGAATTAGTGTTTTGGATTTCTTCAAGTAAATACCCAAAAGTGGAATTGCTGGGTCATAAGCTGTTCTACTTTTAATTTTTTGAAGAACAGCCATATTGTTTTCCAGAGTGCCTGTATCATCTATGCTTCTTTAAAAAGGTCATCCAAACAACATATAAATCCTTAATGATTCTCCAGGATCTACATTCAATATGATATAATCAAGTACAGGGTAATTTTAAGAGTGAAGCTTGGGCAAAAATCTAATAGTCCTGAGAAATTCTGGACGCAGGGGCATTTAGAAAACATTATTAGGGTTACTACGAAACAGAATTGCAATTATTTCCTTAAATGTTTTAAGACAATACTCCGGTGGGGAAAACCCCCAAGTCATAGTCATAAAGATGACATTGATGCTTTTTAAAATTTTAAAACTACTATGTTTCACAGAAGTTATCACTACAGTTACAAAAACATCTGGTTTAGAGTCCTGATTCTGTCACCTGCCAGCTATGCTGTGACCTTGGGCAAGTCACTTACCCTTCCTGAGCTTCAGTCTCCTCAGCCATAAAATGAAGATAATTCTACTCAGCTCATAAGGCAGCTATAAAAGTAAAGTAAAACGATGTTCATGGAAGCACTCTGTAAACTAAAAATAAAGCATTGATGGTTTGTACTCCTGGCCAATGCCAAAGAGCAACGTGATTAGATGATACAGCTCATCCTAGAACTGCAATTCTCTACCTGAGAGCCAGTTTACTTCACCATACTGTTGTTTTTATTGTTTTGGAAGTACATCAAAGGGATCTCTGCTGAGCCTGGGCAAATAATAAATAAGTCCAAATTGTACTATTAAATTCCCACAATTAGTGGACTTGTGTTCTTTTGCTTGCTTTTTTTTTTTTAAAGAACCTCTTGGTATATCACAAGCCTCAAAATGAATAGCAGAATTAAAATCAGATTAAGAACTCAAGTACCCAAACTGGAACCATGTGCAAATCTGCCAGTGACTGATGGACTGTTGCCAGTTGATGCACATCTGTGAGACTCTAGTAACTATAAATAAAAGAATCTGCCATTGTTTTCAGAGCAGCTCAGCCCATCTGCCAACAGAACATCCTCTGAATACCCTCCAATTTTCTATCAATTCCAGGTCTGACACTCTGATGTAGTCATCTGATTTCCAGCTCTTTAAGTGCCTGAATGCATTTTAAGAGGAAAGGGTGAGCTAAACATTTTTAGAAACCACTGCAAAATAAAAAACATCACTGCTTCCTTAGCTTCAAAGCCGCTGGGAGATCCCAAAAGAATTCTGAAAGGAACATTGTCAATGCGACCATTTTCAAAGGTGAGTTTGGTGAAGTGAAAGAGACCAATGATTCATCAAGGAAACTGTTGGTCACTCTTCCAAAGATACCTAAGCAAAGGAAAGTTTGACAAGCAGAAAGGCGTTATCCCAACATCTCTGAGGTCTGTCCAAAAATAGCTGCTGATTCTCCACTGGGCATGAGGTGGGGACAACTAACAATGAGCTTCTGTCTCCCCATCTGTAACAAACAAACCCTAAGATTTTAAGGCTCAAATGTGGTATTTATCTCTTGTCTCTTTTCCATTTTCTCCACTCAGGGACTTTGCTTTTCTTATTCCTTCTATTAGGATCCTCTTTCTGGCTCTTTGTGTGTTTGATTCCTTCTCATTCTCCAGAATATCCTTCTGTAAAGGCTACACATTCAGAAAGGTACACCCTCTCACCAGCTCTAAAGCAGCCCCCATCACCACCCCACAATTTGACAAGTATTTATTATTCTGAAATATCCAGGTTTCAAGTGCCCCTCCTGAGGTCTACATAGCCTGATTGGGGACTGGAAAAGAGACTTGATCACAGAGAGATGGTTTCTTCACAGAGTGCCTCATGATTAATATTTATACGGAAATGTAGGCCTGGGACCAGGTCTCAGCATATGCTGAGAGACTCCAGAACATTAGGAAACAGAGTTGACACCCCGGAAAATAATGAACATGAGGTAGCAGGCAAATTAAGATTTCCAGCTTGGCATCAGACTGACATGAAGTCAAATCCCAACTCTAACACAGGTAGTTAAGTCCTGTTATATCTCTGCACCTCAGTTTCCTCGTGCAAAGTAAAATATCCCAAGGAACACCGCTGACAGCAAGATAGACTGCAGAGATAACAGCCTTTGCCAATTTAGTCACCATGTGTTTTTTCTGACCTGAACTCAGATTCAGCAAACAGGATGTAAGATCTGACCCTTCAACTTGGGGCTCATAACCTATTTAAAACATTTCTTGCTCAGGTTATATTTAGAAGTATCTTATTATATGAAGAACATGAGAGCATTCTATAAAGTGTTAATGAGCAACTCCAATTTGTGTGGCATCAAAGTAAAGAGGACAATGACCTCAGGCCACCAGGGCACCAAGACAGATGAGTGGCAGTGTCTGTCACCATGCATTTTCCATGTGACCTTGGAGAAGTTACTCCATCTCCCTGGAAAACTTGATCTGTAAAACTGAGGATGATAATAGTACTTGCCTTCTAGGATTCTACTGAGAATTAAACAAGATAATGCATATTAAGTTTATAACTGATATATGACAAATAAATAGTAAGGTCCAAATAAATGACAGCTATTTTACCATTGTAACCTCTTCACCTAAGATTCTGAATCTCAGCCTTTCATCAGATCCTGAGAATTTCTCCTGACTCCACTGAGAGGTCCAGTTTTGTAATCTTTCCTAGAAATTAAAGTTCATGAGTCTAGGAGGCCAGTGGCTTTGAAGTACCATAGGGGCCTATATTCCTAGAGCTAAACATGAGGAGGGCTGCGGCAGAGACTGCTATTTGTCAAACCAATATCTGTTTTCCCCTTCTTCTTCCTTAGGAGTAGTTTTGCATGGTCATATAACCTCCCAAAATGAAAGACTTCAATTCCCAGGCTTCCCTTCAGTGAGGCATGACCATGTGATGAAGTTCTGACCAATGGGATGTGAATAAAAATGAGAGTGCAACTTCCAGGGTATTTCTTAGAGGGAAGAGGTATGCTGGAAAACACACCTCTTCCCTCTAAACATAAAGCAACAAGAGAGGAGGAGTCTGGGACCCTTGTTATTTCATAGA
Organism: Cynopterus sphinx; assembly: GCA_030015415.1. Classification (NCBI taxonomy): domain Eukaryota; kingdom Metazoa; phylum Chordata; class Mammalia; order Chiroptera; family Pteropodidae; genus Cynopterus; species Cynopterus sphinx. Next base: position 86,651,707 of record CM057387.1, read on the forward strand.
GTAGAGCTGTCTTTGCAGTTCAGGCTTTCATATGAACAAGAAACAAACCATTTAAACTACAGTTTTGATGGCCTTTGTTACACACAGCCAAACCTATAGTCTCATAAATACTGTAGACAATGTGGCAGAATGTGGTAGACCCTGGAACATAGTAGGTATTTATAATTAAGTGCAGAATTAGACATCCTCTGTAGAACTCTGGGCAATAAACCTAAATTTGGAACATTGAGATCAGCTCTAAAAACAAGAGAGACAATGGCCAGCTGGAGGGTGTCCACAACAGCACGACTAGGGCAATGAAAGGTCAAAAAAACCCATCTCGTGAGGAAAGACTATAAGAGCTAGAGGAGAAAGGTAAGCCAGATCAACAGAATTAGGTCTCAAGTAACTCAATGGTGATAAGTTGCACAGGGCTCTAGTTCCCTCACCTGTAATGGGTAAGACCAGAAAATCATTAAAATCCCTAGTAGCTATAACATGAGGGGAACTACAGATGCAAGGACTTTGTGTTGCAACACAGGACAGAATTACAAACCACCAAGATATAGCACTAAGAAAGTGAAGGGAAGATTTCTACTGAACATCAAAGATATCTTCTTAGTGTTGTTACTTGTCCAGCATCAGAATGGTTGCCTTACAAAGTCCATTGCTGCCTGACTGAAAGAATTTAATCAGATGCTAGATAGGCTTCTAGAGGAAGTGCTGGGGAGGACCATGGCGTTAAAACAGACTGAGCTCTTCCTAAAACATGGTCAGGAAAGTGGACATTATATTAGACAGTCCTGGATTTCAATCCAGTTCCTGTCACTTACTTGGCTACATATTATTCATCTTCTTTTTTATTTTTTTTTTTAGTCTCTGTTTCTTCATTTTAAAAATGGACATAGTACAAATCTGAAACGTACTATGTTAGAAGACATGATACATGTCAAGCACATAGCACAGTGCTAGGCTTGGAGTTGCTTACACTAGTCATTGTCAATGTCTTACTGGATTTAGGAATGGAGGAAAAGAGAAAAATGCGAGGAGCTCAGAAGATAAGAGTCAATGATCCTGGTGGAAGCTCAGCAGGTAGAAGGCTGAAATTTGATGACTGAGCAAGTAAGTACTTACATGGCTGCAATAAACTAGGCTGGCCACATAAATGCTGTGAAGTGCCACTCAAGGAGTAGGAAAAGAGCTGGCAGTTACAGTCCTGGGGAAGGATTGTATCCAGCCTCATCTGCACATCCAATATTTATTATTTTCTATGAGTAATTATAAGACAAGAAAAGTGCACGATGAGGAAAACACAGAGTATAATCAGGACACAGAGAAGCAGCAGCTGACCCAGACTTAGAGGGTCAGATAAGGGATTCCAGAAAAAGCGATAACTTACTCAAGCCTGCATTACTGAGGCAAAGGTGTTTTGGGTGAAGGGTAAGGAGAGAGACTCAATCTAATGCTGTGTTTGAAAGAGGGTGGAGAATCATAAAACCTCTCCCACTTCCCTGAAATCCTCACATTATGAGTGACCAATAAGACTGCCAAGTTTTTTCCAGCTCTAAGATTCTACGGTTATGGCTTCACATGAAAAAGCACTACACAGTTGAGTTAACTATAGTTTTAAAAGAACAGGAGTGGAGGTGGATGTAGCTATAAAAGAGAAACATGAGGGCTCCTTGCGGTGTTGGAACTGTTCAGTATCTTGACTGTGGTGGTGGATTCACGAACCCACACAGGTAACAAATAGTATAGAACACACACACACACACACACACACACACACACACACACACACACACACACACAGTACAAATAAAACCAGAGGAGTATGAGGTGGAATGAATAAATGTCAATACCTTGAATGTGATATTACACTGGAGCTTTGAAAAATATTACCACTAGGAGAAATAAGCAAAGTTTACAAGGATCTCTCAGTATTATTTCTTACAACTACACATGACTCTATAATTATTTCAATAAAAATTACAATTATAAAAGTAGCTACAGAAAAAGATAGTTTTATATAACTGTAGTTGTGAAATGTAAATTCATCGTTGAAACTAGCAAAACAAATAAAATGTTAGAATTACTGGCATCCTACTATACAAATATCCTTTTACAATATTTTGATGGAGTTCCTTCATTCGTAGACTAATATAGATCTTTACAACCATTTTCCTGTGTGAATATATAAATATGTGTGTAGTTATATAATTTAATTCAGTATATAGCTTGTTTCTTGTTATTTAAAAATTTTATATTTCAAAGATCTTCCAGTGTGTTAAAAATTCATTGAACAATTATTTTGATGGCTATTTAGTAATATCATATAGGTATATCATAATTATCTGAACCAACCTCCAATTTTAGAACATTTTAGTCAGCATTAAATATTTTCCTATTATAAATAATTCTACAGTAAATCAAATCTGGTTGCCAACATTTATGAGATGAAAGAGAACAGGTCACCAATATTAAAATGTTATGACTAGAAAGAATCTTAGAAACCATCTGACGAAATAATTCCCCTAAAACAAACGTATACCCACACATAAATCATTTTATAATCATGAAAACTATGTGCCTATTCTCACTTTGTGAAGTAAGAACAATGCACATTTTCAACAGCTATTTAAAACACACACATACCCAAGCTGTGAGCCTCCAACCTTGCTCTAAGACATTTTTGACCTTGTAAAATCAGGTAGAAAAAGCATAAATGAAGACACTATAGAGAAAAGTATTTTTTTAAGGCTGAAACATTCTAGATGTGATTCATATTCCTATTCCCCATGACACTGGGAAAGTAATTTAACTATTTTAGTTTTGTTTTTTCACCCGTACACATACCCTCCTCTGGCAAGTCCTCGATAAACATTTGTTATCTGAAGGAATTACTGCAGTTACTGGCACATATCTTCAGTTGTTCACTGTTGCTACAACAGTCAATGTTCTACTTTTCCAGTCAGCTCCTACTGAGGATGTCCTCCCTCATCTACTTCTCCACCTGAGAAAATCTTGCCTCCACCTCAGAGCCAACGCCAGTGTTCCTCTTCAGAAAAGCTTTCGTCAACCCATTAGGTTACTTCTCACCCATAATTATGCACCTCATACTTGGTTATAGATACACGAAGACCTAGACTGATGGTAAAGGGGTAATTCAAGGGTCAGTCAGTTCCCTTTTCAAGTTTCAATAGGGCTTTGCCAACCATGTTGACAGGACAAGACAGGCTCCTCACAGCCCACACTCTGACTACAGCTATTGGATGAGAGGTACACAAGTAACACCTATTAAGCCAACTGGATACCCTTTTCCTGGAATTCAGATTTTGGGGTTCAAAGACAGATGATCAGTGAAGACTAACTGCTTGAATTAGTGACATGTAAACTTGGGAACTTTGGGAAAGCCATGTACACAGAGAAGACAAGAAGGCTTATCTACAGAGAGAGAATAAAGGATGAAGCAAATACAAAAGAGAGAGCAAAACAAGAACTATGAACCACCGAGGGAGGTGGGGGCGGGGGCTGCTATCAGTAGGCTCTCAGCTCTGGAGTTCCAGGGATAAACAAGACCAGATTCCACTCTCTGGCCCTTGGACCCGGTGACTTTTATAACAACTTCCTTCCTTTGGTTTTCAATTAAAATGTTTTAAAATAGGCTTTTATTATTGCAACCAAATTAATTTACTGGGATGTGGGTAAAGACTCCGATGCTTTTTCCTCCATCTCTTTATCATTCTATTTCTTCCTCTGAAAATATTCTTTACAATATTATCTGAAATGCTCAAATTCTACCCATCCTTCAAGGCCAGCCTTTAATACAACCTAACCAAGAAAGAGTCTGTCTCTGCCTTCTCTGAACTCCCACATATGTCATCATTACATATGTGTCTGACACATGCTCACCAGAGTTATTCATGTACTTCCCTTATCCTTCCTTTAAATCATTTTCTCTCTGTGTGTGTGTGTATGTATGTATGTATATATATATATGTATGTATGTATGTATGTATATATGTATGTATGTATGTGTGTATATATATATGTATATATATATACATATATATATATATATATATATATATATATATATATATCAATTTCCTCATTCTTAAAATGAATGGAGTGGTTGTCAGACTGGATCCTACACAGCCCCAGGTTTTGCAGGTTGCACAAGAAACTACTTTCGGGAATAGAAAAGTGAGTCGCCCCAAGAAAGCAGTGTTCAGCCCCTCCTAACCTTACTTTAACCAGAGTTACTCTGTTTTCATATATTTCATATATTGTCAGTCTGGGTAAGGTTTTATTGAGAAAAGAAATCTAGCACTAGTCAAATTTGAAAAACCCTGAATTAGCTCATCTATAGAGCTCCAAGAATCTAGTAATAGCAGTAAAATAAAAATAATGAAAACAACTAAAATTTTACTGAACTAGATACTGTTCAGAACACTCTATGACTATCAACATTTAATCATCACAATGATCACGTGAGATAGAGATTCTTTATCTCATTTTAAAACGAGGACCCGAATTATATAAATTACAAGTGGTAGAGACAGGATTTGAGGCCGGGAAACATAGATCCAGATCTGAATTCTTAACCACATAATCCTGTCTTCTAAGCTCCTCTAAGGTGAATATCATGGCTTTAAAAAAAAAAAAAAAAACTCACAGCACAGTACTTGGGCTCATAGTCACTTAACAGTGCTTGCTGAATGGATAAATGCTTGAATGAACAAAGAAAGTCTATCTTGGATTCCATGGAAACAGACATGAACTTGAACTTTCTAGGACTTTGGCTGCCTCCAGGTAGTAAGTCTAGCCAAATAGAACCATTTTATAACTTACTCCTCTTCAACACCATCTCCCTGAAAAGCAAAGAACTTCCTTGAAGCCAGGAAGAAACTTGTCTTAGGTATAGTTTAATCTGTAGCTCTGGCCAGTACTATCAGCTTGATGGGCTATGGACCCATACTTTACCACATTTGCTACCTTCAACTCATAATCAGTATATTCTAATCTTTTTATATCAGGGTTTCTCAACCTTCTCACTGTTGATATTTTGGGCCAGATTTACTGTGTGGAGATGCCTTATGCACTGCAGGATGTTTAGAGCACCCTAGCCTCTACCCACGAGATGCCAGTAACAATACCACCACTGTCAGTTGTGACAACCAAAAATGTCTCCAGACATTGGCAAATGTCAGGGGGGCTGGGGAGAACATAAAATAGTCCATCACTGAGAACCCCTGCTTTACATGAAACATTAGGGGAAAAAGTTAAGACAGAGAAAAACAAGTAATGTGTAATCATACTTAGAATATAAATGCTTGTTCTTTTCATCCTGGGAAACTTCTTATGTTTCATCCTCCACTCTCAAAATTCTCCATAAACTGGGCTGTCCTGAGAACCACATATTCAACCTGGTGACACCCTCAACTGAGAGTTCTGGTGATAAATATCTTACAGTTATAAGAACTATGCGGTGACCACAAATTGCTTGAAAGCTTATGAACAATCCCAGAATGAATGTAACAAAGGAAATGCTCAGAACCTCATAAAATGAAGAGAGTAAATTAATTGATCCACCTTGAAGAAACCTTAGGATAATAAAATATCCCTCAACTTAATAAAATATTCTCTTAGCTTCAACCTCTTGATACAGCCAAAACTTATTAAGCATCTACATAAGGCAGGAAATGCACTAGGCACTTTTCTATACCTTATCACATTTGATTTTCCTAACAATATGATGAGAAAGGCCTTCTTGGTTTTACAGAGGGGCTCAGATAGGTAAAAGACTTGCCCAAAGTTATAAAGCTAATCAGTGATATCAAAACTTGAATCTAGAAAAACCACTAGCTCCAATTCCAGTGCTCTTTCCACTCCTGTACAGCAGTAATCTACAAGAAAAATAGTTGTCGTAATGAATGGAGAGCCAAGAAGGCTCTTTTTACTTGTACTTTACGCATAGATAAGAGACAAAAGGACATATTCCAAAATGTTAACAATGGTCATCCGTGGAAAACAAGTTTATCCGTTATTTTTCTTTTTCTTTGTGATTTTCTGCATTTTCTAAATTGTTTGTGCTAATTATGTATTACCTATGTAATAAAAATAATAACAAATCTCCAATGACAAAAATAACTCATTGAAGTTTCAACATTTAATATCAGTTTGAAATTAACCATGATCACTAGTTCTCTCTATGGGACTGCAGAAAATCAAGGAGTTTGATAATACTTGGCTTTGGTAAAGATGTGGGAAAACAAGTTGTCTCAGACACTGATAGTATAAACTTAAGTTGGTACAGGTTCTGAGACAGCAATCTGGTAAGATCTATCATAACGGGAAATGCATATGTTCTTTCTCCTAGCAATTTTACTTCTAAGAATTTATCCCACGGGTGCACCACATATGCAATTTACAAAAACATATGTTCAAAGATATTTACTACTTATCAATAGAGGAACTGGGACAGTGGGATTAGTCATTAAAGAAAATGAGGTATATCTCTAGATACTAATGTGGAAAGTTATCCAAGACATAGTTAAGTAAAAACCAAATTATATCACAGCATATACAGAAGGAGTCCAAGGAGTCCATGCATAGAAAATTCTGTATATACAAAAAACATTTAAATTAATTATATGTAGAGAGTAGGACTAAAAACTGGAGAGAAAGAAAATGGACTTTTATTTTCATTTTCATACAACTCTCTGAATTTTGTTCTGTTTAATTTTTTTATGAATATGCATCACTGCTATAAGCAAAAACAGGGCTTTGCTTTGTTTGGGATTTTTAAGATAGAAGGAGTCCAGCGCTTATGCAACGGCTTGAAAACAAAGCAACATATGAAACAGAACTGTCTTCTGTTACAACTGCAAAACAGGACAGTGTGTGAAAGGCTCACAGGCTTTGTGTACCAATAAGAGGCATAATGGAGACAGTTATTTCCTGGCACACTGAGAGACAAAGCTAGCTCCCACCCTGTTAGGGGGAATTAATGGCTGGATTTTAAGACCAGTAATCAAAGTAAACTCCTGCTATACTTCTTTTCAAGGTAATTTCCCTGGCAGTTAAAACCCAATTTCCCCCATTCTATCCCTACAGCTTATCTCCTCCTAAAGTGGCTGATACATCTTAGCTATCGAGTGCTCAAGATCTCAACTCTTCTCCTTTCCAATCTCTGTCACTCTCCAGTGTGTCAGAGGACCTGGGCCTTGCTGCTGGCTTAGCTGTGTACCCGCTCATTGAACTTAACAGAGCTTCTTATCTCTAAAACATTTTGTTGCTATCACCTACTTCACTGGATAACTATAAGAACTAAATATGATAGGATATAAAAAATCATGTTGCCAAAACTAGGATGGCTATGAAAATGTTAGTTCACTTGAACTTGGGGGCAAAAAAAAGGCTGACTATGAATGATGAACAATACAATTGCTGACCTCTTCCATGCTGTATAAATCCTGCCTACAATCTGGAGTGCCTACAAAGTCACCTCAAATTTTTTCTCAATGCAAGCAGCCAAAATGTTCTCTTTAAAATACAACTCCTCTGCCCAACTTCAAATTATACTACAAAGCAACAGTAATCAAAACGGCATGGTATTGGTAGAAAAATAGACACATGGACCAGTGGAACAGAATCGAGAGTCCAGAAGTAAACCCATGCTTATATGGGCAAATGATTTTTGACAAAAGAGCCAAAAACATACAATGAATAAAGGAAAGCCTCTTTAATAAATAGTATTGGAAAAACTGGAAAGCCACCTGCAAAGGAATGAAACTAGACTGTTGTCTAGCAACACACTAAAATTAGTTTAAAATGAATTAAGGATCTGAATATAAGACCTGCAACATTAAATTGCATAGAAGAAAACATGGGAACTAAAATTATGGGCCTTGGACTTAAAGAAGATTTTATAAATTTGACCTCAAAGGCAAGGGAAGTAAAAGCAAAAATAAATTAATGGGAGTACATCAAACTAAAAAGCTCTGCACAGCAAAAGAAATCATCAACAAGGTAAAGAGACAACCATTTGAATGGGAAAATATATTTTCAAGCCTCCAGTAAGGGCCTAATATCCAAAATATACAAAGAACTCACGCGACACAACAACAACACAACAACAAACAACAACAACAACCCAATTAAAAAATGGGCAGAGATCCTGAACAGACACTTCTCCCAAGGAGACATACAAATGGCCAACAAATATACGAAAAGATGCTCAATATCACTAGCTATTAGGGAAATACAAATCAAAACCACAATGAAATACCATCTTGCATCTGTTAAAATTGCTATAATCAATAGGACAATAACAACTGTTAAAGAGGATGTGGAGTATTAGGAACCCTCATACACTGCTGGTGGTACTGCAAATTGGTATAACCATTATAGAAAACAGTATGGAGGCTCCTCCAAAAACTAAGAATTGATCTACCATATGATCCAGCAATCCCTCTACTGGGTATTTACCCCAAAGACTTGAAAACAAATATCCAAAAAGATATTTACACACCAATGTGTATAGCAGCATTATCCACAGTGACCAGGACATGGAAGCAACTGATGATTGGATAAAGAAGCTGAGGTACATATATACAACAGAATATTACTCAGCCATAAGAAGAGATGAAATATTGCCATTTGCGACATGTATGGACCTCGAGATAATCATGCTAAGTGAAATTAACCGGACAGAAAAAGTTGAAAATCACATGATATTACTAAAGGCAACAAACAAACAGAGAATCATGGACATGGACAATAGACTAGTGGTTACCAGAGGGTAGTGGGGGGAGAAGCAGATGGGATAAAGGGGTCAAATATGTGGTGACAGAAATCTAACTATGGGCAATGAACACACAATGCAATATATATATATGCCTTACTGCTGAATTGTACACCTGAAACTTAATGGATTTCATTAGCCAATGTCACCATAAAAAAATTCATTTAAAAAAACAACACAACTCAGACTTCCTTTGTTGTCATTCCCCCAAGTTCACAAAGTGCCAGATACACCAGTTAGCTACTCCTCTCTGCAAAGCTTTCTCCCTCTTCCAGGCCTTTGCACATTTACTGTATCTAGTACTCAAAATGCTTGCTCTACAACTAGATCTGTTTTCTTCCGTCTGTTTCTTTTTTTTCAGGTGTCAGCACAAATGTTAACTCCACCAGCACTCTGAATTATTCTCTCCTCACTGTAGCCTCTGATAGCATTTAGCATACCATATACTCCTTATCTTTTACTGGTTTATGGTATGTTTTCCACACTATAATATAAGCTCATAAGTGCTGAGGTCTTATTTGTCTCGTCCTCCACTGTATCCTGGTGCCTAGAACAGATCTAGCACATAGTAGGAGGAGATCAGGAGGCATTTGTGCAAAAGAGAGAATAAAATTATTCACTGCAAAATACTTTCATCTACATTCTCACATTTCACCTCATCTGTGAAACAGGCAGGGTCAGTATGACTCTTCTCATTTGAAATACTGACCCAAGACCACAATTTGTAAATGGCAAAGCCAGCGTTTATTTCTGAGGTTTCTTACTCATGATTCGCTAATACTTCCAATGCTCAATATTATCTGAAAATTGGACTTGGAGCAGTTGAAAATAAAGCAATTTATCAAGGTTTCAGCAAAACGGAGAAGAGAAAGATCTGCTTTCCTACAGTGGTAAGATAGGGGAGGCAAGGAGGGGGATATGGTGAGCTATAGTCTTGCACACCCTTGTTGTGAATTAGTAAGTAAAATTCTTTCCTTCATTTGAATGAAATGCAGCTACCTCTGGAATGGAGGCTTATGAAACCTCTCATCACAAAGTCTCTCAGCGTGGAACACTTTGCTAATTGAAACAAGTGAAATTTTAGGTAGGTCAGATACAGTTACTTGAATCGGAAAGTGACAACAGTGTTGACACCTACTGGACCATATGCAGCAGGATGGGATCTAAGTCATACACACACCCACACGCAACTCCCAAAATGACAGTCCTCCATACACCTTCCTATGGCATGGAGCTGCAAGTCTCCCAAATATGCTGACTCACTGGCAGGTGAGAAGAGAAGATCCACACAGGAAAGGGCAAAAGGAAAAGAAGAAAGGAGCAGAAGAGTAGCAGAGACAGAGGAGAAAGAGGAAGTTGAAGATGGAAGAGAAAGAGAGGGACAGAGGAGTGCAGAAGAGGGAGAAAGTGAAAAGAAGAATAAAGGGCAGGGAGAAATGAGAAATGTTATCCTGCTAAGATTTTGCTGCAATGCTCAAGTGGCCAAACGCTGGTGTAAGGCAGTCCTGGGGTCAGGGTGTTTTTCAGGCACTTGTCTGTTTCCATAGAGACTGAGAATTCTTGCGTCAATAATCATCTGTCAAATTTCTCCAGTGTTTGAGCTTTCTTCCTGTGCCTCTATCACCCGGCAAGGAACCAGAGGCTCGCCAAGTGAGAACGGGCACAGGGCAGGCTGGCTACCCTATACCATCCTAGCCTCCGGCCTCAGGCCTGGACTCAGCCCAGGGCCATAGAACTTCAGTTCTAGTGTTTCCACTGATTACCTTATCCGTCCACCAGGGAAACATAGGCCCTGCTCCTGCCTCCCACCCTCTCCACAGCACTCCTTTGAAGATCTGTGCAGCCTAATGGGCAGTCTATCAAAAACCTGAAAGCCTGGTGAAACCTTCTGCCAAGCTGATAGCATATTCATCCCTTCCACAGTGTGCTCATGGTGCATTTGCAGTGCAGAAAACCAGTTGGTCACATTTTCCACTTCTGGCCAACACTGGAAATACTCCCTCCTCTCCTGTTTTCAAGTGCCCATTCCCCTATTTAAAAAAAAAAAAAAAATTAAAAGTTTTGATTGCATTTGTATGAAGATGAATTTCTATTATACTCACTCTTTTAATTCTGTTTTTTAAAAGAAGTTAAAATTAAAACATATTCGTGGGCCTTAAAATTATTGTGGTCCCTAAGCACTATGCATATTAGATAAGTAAGCCCCACCTTCCCTCCCTCCACCCCAAATTCTTCAGCACCCTCCCACTGCCTACAGAATACAGTCCAACCTCTGCAGCAGGCTCACCCTGACCTGGGTTCAATTTCTCTGCCCGGCACCATCCACTACAGCATTTCCCGTCCATATGGGCTCCAACTTCTAGGCCTAAAGGCAGTTCTGTCAACACACCATCAAGATGATGCCACCATGCCTTAACCCTCAGCCCTCAGCCCCAAGCAATTTTCCTTTCCTCCTCCACCTGCTGACTTCTAGTTCAAACATCACTTTCCACTGTGGCCTGCCTTAGTCCTCCTGATTGAAATTATGGCTCCTTCTTCTGCACCCCCATACCACTTTACATATCTATTAATGTCGCACTTAATCACCTTGTCAGTTGCCAAATATACCCAATTCTAACATGTACTTCTTTCATAGCATTACATTTATAGAATCAAGAAGTGGCTACAACATACAGCAGACAAACTCACCAACTACCAGGTAGAGCACTACTCTGCAAGGCACCAACAGTAATTTTCTGCACATGCAAACCCAGCACTGCACAAAAGGCACTGGGTCATCTAATTGCTCCCTTGGTGAGATTATTCACATTGTTAACACCACACAGTTGAATTTTAATTTTGATCCCTACTACCTTTAAAGATTATGTTTTATGCATTATTGAAATAAAAAGATATTTTGGGTCTAGACTATGGCAGGTAAAGCAATTAAAGGTAGTAGAAATTGCCTGATCTCTTGACACATGTCATACTACTTTTTAATTCTTTGGACCGTGAAGGACTCACTCCTCAGACATTGAGCTATACTGTCAAAAGCTTCCAAGTAAATTTCAAGAGATGTTGTTTAATATACAACAACTATAATTTAGTTTTTTCCTGAGTTACAAGTTTTGCCCATAAGGAAACGCACACCTAAACTCCAGGATTCTTCAATCCACCTCAAAATTGTAGATTCTTTCCCAAAAGAATTCAGGATGGTGAGTATAGGTTATAAAAAGCAGTAAGTCACCGTAAAGCTAATATACAACTGCAATAGCCAAAGGCGATACAAAGAATTTTTAATATTAAACCTGAAAATAGCTAAGAGTCAAACCTTGTGATAATGATGAAGAAACACACAGATCTACAAACAAAAGTCATCTAGTGTTAGTCTATAAAAAACTTGTATACATTTAATGTTCCTTTTTTTCTGCCAAAAAAAAGTAACCTGGATGATGAATCATACAATAGATTACAATTTTTTGGTCAAGAAAGCAGTCTTTTGGTAAGCTAATTATTTCTTAACATTTCCATAGTAGAAACTCTTGGGGGTCTGGGACTATGTATTAATAATCTTTCTCTCCCCTCTAGTGTCCTTGCATATGAAATATGCTCATTTTTTAATTGGTCTAGCGCTTTGCAAACAGTTTTCTCTCAAGTCTCTTTCTGGCCTCATTTCTGTTAAAATCTAGCTGTATGATTATTTTTAGGTTTAGATGGACATATTTCATTATAAATGCCCTTTTTAAAAATTCAAAATCTGTTCATAGTTTCATTTATTCGATGAGTATTTATCAAGCTCTTAATAAATGCCAAGCAGTGACAAGAATACAAAGGTGAATAAGACACAGCTTTGCTCTGAACTTTACTTACAGTCTAGAGGGAGAGACAGACCAGACAACATATCACAACTCAATGTGATGACGGCTATGACAGGGACTACAGGCTGCCAGAAGGGCATAGAGAAGGGCCATCTCATGTAACCTATAGCTTTTAAGAATAGTGAAGCTGAGTCATAAAGAATGATTAGGAATTAACCTGGAAAAGTGGACATCTAAATGGCTATGGGAATTGCTGGCCTAAGATGAAGGGAACAGTGTTTGCAATAGCATCACAGAGATGGAGTGGGGAGGGAGGGGTCCTACTAGTGAAGAAAGGACAAGAGTTTCTCTTGGGTTGGCTTACAGAAGAACCAGAATGGACTTCTGATGTCCAGTTAAGAATATCCTGGATTTTAATCCTGAGAGCAGTGGGGACTCGTTTTTATCGAAGCCATTTTTCATAAATTTATAAAGCTGTGCCAATTATGTTGCTCTCTTAGTGTCACATCAGAATTTAATCAGTCTTATTCAATACCAATTTTTCTCTATCTCCCTCATTTCCAGCATTTTTAAATGCTTTATGTTATATTTAATTCCAGAGAGATATTTTCCCATTGGATAAGATTCAAAGTAAAAAACAACTGTACGCATTTCAGTAATCTATCTCAGACACTCCTATTTCTCTTTACCTCAGGAAAAGAAGGAAATAGAAATATGCACTACTAAATTCTTTGCTTGCAATCTTATGGGCATTTCTCTATGACATTTTATTCAATGAGTAGAGCCTGTGATAAACTCAGGCAACCTGCTTAACCTCTCTGTGCATGGTTTATTCAACTAAAAGAGGAAAGTAACTACCACCTATCTTAAAGAAATCTTATGTAGATGAAGTAAGATACAATATGTACAATGTTTAGCATGATGCCAGATTGTAATCATTAAAATGTATCTATTTTTATTAAGTGTTATTAACTAGTGTGTGTGTGTGTGTGTGTGTGTGTGTGTGTGTGTGTGTGTAAAATGTCATGGTTACAGCTTTGAATTTGCACTTTATTATAATTTTAATCTTATACATACATACATATATAACTACACACACTTTCAGTAAGGGTTATATCTGAGGCAAGAGCCTAAGAATCAGGGAGGGAAGAGGGTATATTTTTCATTGTATTCCTTTCTGTAACCTTTAATTCTTTTTTCACAATAAGCATGGAAAACTTGTATAATAAAGCTAATTCTTAAAAAACTTGTTATGTAAAGTAAAAAAAAAAATATTCTGAAAGCTTAGGACAATTATATGAAAACCAATTTACATAGGAAAAAAAGTGAAGAACCTGGGTTTGATTAGCCTAGAAGAGAAGAAAACTGGGCTAAAAGAAAAGAACTGGGCTAAGAGGAGAAACAGGATTTGTTCTCCAATTTACAAAGATTGCCATGTGGACAAAGAGGATTGAAAGGCTGATTTTGCCTAGATAAAAGAAAGAACTGTGCACCAATGAGAACGATCCAAAGGTACTGCCTCATAAGGTGGAGATAGCTCTATCACAGATGCTGTACATCACAGGCTACATGGCCACCTTTCAGCAGCTTGGTTCAAAGGATTTCCTTCTAAGTCTATAAAACCTGGCAGTCATGAAACATCTGAAATTTGGCAGAGGGGCATCCTTAAATGGTTACCCAGAAACATTCATACTTTAGCCACACATTAGATAAGTTAGATAAATCAATTTTGCCTTTAAGCTACAAGACCCTCATGTGGGCAGGTATTCCTAACTAAGTAGTACTAGTACATATATGCTTATATTTCAGTGATGTATGAAGTTACCCAAATAAAGATTTCAAAATGTGAAACCCAGATTCATAATGTAGATGCTGTGCTTAAATACTATCTAGAAGAGTATTTGTTAATTTTTGTTTCAAATCAGATTTATACTAAACAGGAAAATATTTTCGCATTCTTCATTATACTTATACTTTTAATTAGACTACTTTTTATGGCTTTCATTATGAATTTAATAAGTAAAGCCTAATGTTAGAATACCTTAGTGACTCAAGACTGGGAGTTTTGTGGATTCTACTTTCCATAGAAGATAAAATGCACACAAGAGAATTGGGATAGCTGCAGTGTCATTTGAGATATGAGAGAAGCGCTTCTGAATGACAGTCTTTCCTAGCAAATAATTCAAACGAAGAAAAAGTGAGCCAGAACAGGTAGAGAGCTCTGTAAGATATATCCAGCAAGGGGCTGATTCTACCATTTGAGAATCTGGTGACTTAGCAAGTCATTACACTTCTCTGAACATCTGTCACTCTTTCATCTGAAAACAGGGGGAAATAAAAGTAGATAATACTGCTTCCATTTCAACAATCAGTTGTTATTAGGCCTATAAACAAAGAGTTACATTCAATGGAAAAAAATTTAGACATTAAAGTCAGAGACCTGAATCGGCCTGTTATTAAGTAACTCTTTTTTACCTTGAACAAGTCTCCTGCCATCTCTAAGAATAAGTGTCTTCATCTGATTGAAAGGGCACAGGCAGTAACGTGAAGAAAAATTGCAAATATCTTCTCTTGTTTTAAGCCTCAAACTAAATAAAGCCCTATTATGATTCCCCTTTTATAATGGGGAACAGGCTTACACATTTTCTAGGTTTTACAGCTAGTAACAATAGTAAAGAGGTTTGATCCCAAATCCCTAGGCACAGACATATGCTGCTTACTCTAATTAATAGAATTCTGAGGAAATGAAATAAGATTAGTGTTCAAGTGTTCTATCTATTATAAATAGCTATACACACATAAGGTATTTTTAAGACTAAGCTTTAAATTCTCTTGAGGGACCATGACACATTTTTCAATTCATAAACATTTCTGTTAGAACAAAAGTCCCACAAATCGCTTATCTTATTTGGCATGTCACAGTACAATCAGTTGAATAAATAGCGAGGCTTTAGGAATGATCCATGAGTTTAATTAAAAATCTTAAACAAATGGATATATTTACACTACACAAGGCCACTCTCTGAGAATCTTAGAAGAACTATAATTAGATAAGACAAATATAGTTATACTAGTCAATGAAACTTGCTACCCTATAAAAGAAATGCCACTCTCAGGGCCCAAGCCCTCATCCAAAACAAACAAACAACATACATCCTCCCCAACTGCGTTCTCAAGTGCAAATATCCATCAAAATAGTCATAAGATACACAGTACTGCCACAACAAAACCACAACATTCCTCTAACTGGAAAGGGAAGTGGGGGACTCCTACAACCTATTCATATAGTGCTAGTTTGATCAAGTTGAAGATTCAACTCCTAGCAATAGCATTTTAGAGATAACAATATTTTTAATAAAAATGCTTTCTCTACAATAGTTTATCAAAGAGATTCTTTCTTTTTTAAACCCATTGAAAAACTGACAATGAAAAGGAGAATCCTCAAACCCCAGGATTTACTATATGCTGCTCTGTGTTTGAGTTGCTGCAGCTATATTAAATGACTGCCTCATAGAGGTCTGTTTCCCAGTGTCCACCACAATGCCTGGCACATAACAAGGTCAGGAAATATATGCTAAATTTATTCTAGAATGTGACATACTTTTAAAAATTCTAATTCTTAAAAATCCCTAGTTAAGATGAAAATACATAAAATTTAATATTCCTTTCATTTCCCTGAAGTTGTCTCCTCCACAGTCATTTGGAAACTGTTCATTTTCATTTCAGTTATTTGCTTACATGCCTACTATGTTCCAAAAACAATTACAGTGGCATCATTTAGAGTATATGAATCTTTACTTAGGATTTAAAGGAGATCACATTGAGTCAAAAATGGTTTGGACTTTGATATAGCACAGATTTCAAAAGCCATAAATTGAATAACCACGTACAACATCAAAACCAATGCCCCTGAAATCATCAGTCCTATTTTAGCTTTAATCTAAAGTAGTACTGAGAGAACATCCCACCAGAACCTTATTTAACTTCACTAAGAGCTCACATGGGTAAAATTCATTTTCAGGCCAGGACACTTGAACATCTGTGGACAATATTTCATCCCACATATGGATGAAGAAAATACAAAAATGGTAGCCCAGGGAGAGCCATTACACAATTAGCAGAAGCAAGCATTTGCTTGCAAAGTGCAGGAATTAAATTCAGTTTACTTTCATTACTTCCCAAACAGCTCAACATGAATCTTTCCTCTGGAGTCCTCAGATGTCCAATATTGATGTTATCAATGTGGAACAAACCGGTGAGCACTCTAATTGTGAATTATCTCTGTGTAAACAATCCTCGGGTCCTGGTTCCTTGAAAAGGTAAGCAAACAGCTATAATACTCCCGGTCTAACGTGAATATGTTAAATACTGTTTTGCTATGGAAATCGCTACAAAAGCATTTTCAAGACAGAAATCCAATCTGCTAAAAACAGTTCCAAGCCCAGATACAAAAGTTTAGAGGCATTTCCATTTTCCTTGCATGTAAAGTTTTATGAAATATTAATACTCGATGCAAAAGGATAAAGACAAATAAGATCCAAGCCAACAACAGATGAAATAACTTTCATTGTGCAAATCATAAAAGCTGCGTAAAAGGGCTCTCGATCCCAGGTGAAAACTGTTCAAGAAACAGCATTAACCCTAGCAGACAGCAAAGTTGAGAAGAGGCAGAGCTGGACACAATTCCAAGTACCATCAGCATTACGGGAATAATTGGAATAAACACCGTCTTGCAGGCTTCAAAAACAATCAGCGCACTGGCTCCTTCGCCTCTCCGCCTCTCAGAAGCTGGGTAGTGAAAGCAGCTGCCTCTCCCCGCCCTCCTCCCAGCCTCTCGGCGTGCCATCCCCTCCCCCCTCCTGTCCACCCCTCCGCTCCCCGCCCCCAGCTGGTGTCCTCGCCAGCCTAACGAGATTAAGAGGTGCTCGCTACGGTCACTGGGCCTCCGGACTGATCTAACGTTTCCTAGCGCCCCGGACTAGAGAAATTAGAGACGCGACACCCTGGTCGTTAGTATGAGATGCCTTCGCCTCTCTCCCGGCCTTTCCCTGTCTAGGGCTGGGGTGGGGGCCTCGGGTTCGTCCGCGCGGCCGCGTCGGGAGGGCCGCGCGCAGGTGGGTCCCGCGCGCCCCGCGGGCGGCGCTACCTGAGCTGTCCATGGTGCTGGCGCGGTCCAGCGGCTGCCGGGCGGGACTCCGCGCCGCCGCCCCGACATTCGCCCTGTGTTTCACGCCACCCGCGCCACTCCCCGCACTTAAGTCCCCGTTACTGTCCACCAGCTGCAAGGATTCGTAACCATCGTTGCTGGTCTTTTTCCGGTAGCTCCCGAGGAGGCTCATGGGCAAGCCCAGAGAAGAGGGGGGGAAAAATCAACCTGAGAGACGAATCGGGGAGGTGGACGGTGGAAAGGGCTAAAGGAAAAATTTAAAAGGGGAAAAAAAAAAAAAACATCAGGTGCCCGACATGACGCAAAGAGAAGGGAAGGAGGGAGCGGCGGGCACCGGAGAGGAGCTCCACGGGGCGCGGCGGAGCCACCGCCCTGGGCAGAGCGCGGCTCTGGGCACCCAGCGCAGGGGCGGGAGGGAAGGAAAAGGAGGGGTGAGAAGGTGGGAGCGGGCGAGCGGGCGCGGGCGCGCGTCCCGGGGCCGCTGCCGCCGCCCGGAGCCGCCTGCCCTGCCGAGCCCCAGGCTTCGGGCCAGCCCCCCTCTGGCTGGGGAGTGCCCGGAAGCAATCCTATAGGTGTCGCCGCGTCGCCCAGCCGCGCAGGGCAGCTCCAAGCGTGGCTGGCCCACAGGGAGGGAAAAACAAGAGAGGGAGTAGGGAAAGCAGCTTCTCGGGGAGGTGGGCTGAAGGCGGGAAAGGGGGCGGGGAAGGGAGGGGGAGGGGACTACTACGACCCTGTTAGAGGGTGTTTTTGCGTGTGAGGTAAAGAAGGAAGGGGCCGGTGTCTACGACCGGTAAGCTTCGGGATGAGGGGCTTTCTTGGTAAGATCCAGACACGCCCATTTCGTATAACTTGGCCTATATTTACTGGAAGATTCAGCAAGTCAAAGCCACCCCGACGGTTACTATCCTAAAGGACTGACTTGTAACTCAACAGAACAGGAGTGGGGGCAGGGGGAAAAAAACGCACGTTAAGCCAGGGTATATGTGCGTAGGCTAGAAAGAAACAGCAGTATTTTGCACATTTCCCATAATGGAAATGATCCCTAAGTGAGATATCAAAACGCTGGATATTCTAACGCTAGGAAGCAACTAGGGCCCATTCCACTGACTGAGCATATGTAACTGTTTAGTAGCTATTTGTTGAAAGAATAAATTGGGGAAAGAGATGAAGAGCAAGGTGAAACCAGGTGCAATTTCACATCTGACATCATTTACCTTGGGACCTGGCAAAAGGACTAAACCACTCAGCTGGCTTGAGGAGATGGTTGAGAAGCAAGTAAAACAAGGGTTTTCTATCTCTTGCCCTTTTTACTTTCATAATCTTGGTCAAAGAAAGCAGTCGTTCATTATCAGAGGAGAATTTATCACGAAGGTAATAAAGTTTAATGGTCAGGTCCCCCTTCTTACAGAAGCCCCTTTTAAGTCTGTGTACATCATTTTACACTTGTGATTTCATATCCTTAAAGAGGACCCCAACATTATATAAGTTTCGAGCCTTATAAAACTTGGATATAACTCTAAGTTCCAAAATGCAATTACCAAACATTCATTTTCACTTGAAATAAGACTGCAAAAGTATCCCTCATTCTCATTTTAAGTAGAGGCCAGGTAAAAATCTTGGTTTAAAATAGTACTTTTCCCTACCAGGACTTGGAACGGCTGAGAAGCTTGAATCAAAAGTCATCTGACAGAGTTTCATCACCAAAACAAGAAAAAGGCACATGTGTAAAATTTGCTTAAGGCAATACACAGAGCCAGCTTTGCCGCCTTCTCACTTTTCATAGCTTCCTCTTGCTGTTATGATTCTGATTATCTAAGAACACAAAATCAAACCATAGCATCAAAGAGACTTCAGGCCAAATTATTTGAGATCCAAAGAGTTTCCTAGAAGCTCCAGCTCTACATAGGTCTACATAAAATAAATTAATTGGATTGAGACAATGATGTTTCCTGCTTAAGGATCACTCAAACACAAATTCTTGTGAGAAGAGGGTGAATCAGTAGAGGCCAAGTGTGCTGTCTTCTAGATCACACCAAGCACTCTGGGAAGACCTCAATTCTCTGGCCAGTTGCCTTCCTAACTGCACCTGAACCACAAATCACAGTTAATGTTCATTTATAACATCAAACAACTTGAGCGGGGTTGGTTAAAACTGTAATAAAATTTTAAAGAAATTTTTTACTTTCCAAATATGTCAGGTTGAGCTATTTTACTTACTTGACAAGAGTAATACTCTGTCTGCAAAGTCTAGTAAATAAATCTTTTAATTCATTACTAATGCACAGAGTAAATACCTAGTGTCCACCATTAGGTATTTGACAAATTTTGGATTTAAAAATCACTGAATTAAGAGATTTAGAGAAGACACTTTTGAAAAGTAAAAACTACTTTCAAAGAGGGCACTCTCAGCTATTTTTGCTCAACTGTTTTCAGAGTTTCCGACATATTGCTGAAAGAAATTTAGATGAAACATATGCCTTTATATTTTTGGATATCTATTTCCCCAGTCGGCAAATTTAAAGAAAAACATGAATGGGCTAGAAGGACCATTTTATTTTTTTTATCTTTGTTCTTAATTTAACAAATAAAATCAATCAGAGTAACTATTAATAACTTTACAAAATTAGGGATATAAAGAACATTAGGGCAGGAGACTATAATAGCTAGATTAATTTACAACAGTCTAAAAACTAGTTGGAGGCTTAAATTGGAATATACACCAAAATCATCACCAAAATTTTCGTTACTATCCTAAAGATTAAATTCACAGTTTTTGCTTATCTATGAAGGTCTCACTCTTCTATTCTATGAAATAGAGTAAAATAAAATACCACCATTACATAGTTGAAGATTTAAATTAGTACTTAACAAATGTTCTTTATTATTACTATTATTAATCTGGCTTGGGCACAGCGCTATTCTCAGTGCTTGACCATCCTAGTTCCTTGCATGGCAAGAGCTCAGCAAAGGCTGAGTATTATTTACTTTCCAGGACTATACTCATGGAAACTTATCTGTGTGATTCTGAATGATAACTTGCAGTTAAGAAGGGAGGTAGCACTGGTAAAATCCAAGGTGAACATTTAGAGCCATACTCTACTGTTTCTTCCAAGATCAAGATTGCTCAATAATTTGTCTTATCTCAAGAATATCACATCATATATGAGGCAGAGCCAAAGGATTAAATGGCCTCTTTATGGGTAAGCACTATTTCTCTCTGCCTTTTTATTGCTAATTCAGCACTACTTGGTGAAGATTATCCACAATGAGGAATGTTCAGGAGCCAGGCTCTACTTCTCCCCATCTCCTCCATCCCCAAAATATTCTCCAGGCACAGCAGATGTCACAAGTACTTTTGTGGTAGGGTAGGAAAAAAATCTGCCAAAACCTACCTGGGATTATGATCTGTGCTTTTGTATTTCCAGGAACTATAACACATTGCTTAACTTTGAAGTCCTGACACCATATTCCCTAGGACTGAATCCCAGCTCCTTGGACTTTCACCTCTATGACCTCGGGCAAGTTACTTAACATCTTTGCTTCACTTTTCTCCTCTATAAAATAAGCATAATACTACTACCATCAGAATAAGATTACAGTAAGAATTAAATCAGCACCTAAATATAGTAAGTGCTTACAAATGCTACCTGTATTCACTATTTCTGTTCTACTATTTTTATATAGATGTCACTTTTTAAAAAATGTAATTTCCTATCAGTAAAATCAGGCTAAAATCTGCCCTGCCCACTTAAGAGATTTGTTATCATTATGATTGTATGGTAATATAAAAGCATTATGTAAAATGTGTATTGATTGTTCTACTTTGAGTCTTTAGATATTGTCATGTATAACTTTCCCATTAGATTTTGGACTCCTTGAGGACAAAAATCCATGTTTTTTTTTTCATGTATCTCCCATGATACTCAGAAGAACACTTCACTCACTAGAGATTTAGTAAATATCTACTAAATAAACAAACAAATAAAATGTATTTGCATCACCTGGTCTGGTAAATTTTTTTTTTAACTACATGTTGTGCTCTACTGGGGGACTGTAAAATAAACTTAGCAATTCATGACCACTATTTTAATAAAAATGAAATGTGTCAGAAAGCATCAGCTTGGGGCAGATACCAAGATACTGTTTCTTGCAATATTGTTTGGATTTGTGTATGAATGTGTATGTTTCTACTCAATAACGATATAAATGTACTTCTCACTATGAGTCCCAGTATTAAACATTTGGATGTCTACATACAGCAGAACCTACAGTACTGAGAGGTCCTACTATTTCCAACTGTAAATATCCTATACACTGTGACATCTGAATTCACTTGGATAATTGGACAACAAATAATTCTGGCTCACCAGACCATAAATAGGGGCAGAGCTTCTACTCTGTCCTCTGTTGAAAAATGTATTATGATTGGGTTTCTAAATGTACTTCTTCAATTTTCTGCTTTAGCTAATATA
The DNA here is from genome assembly GCA_030015415.1 of Cynopterus sphinx. Lineage (NCBI taxonomy): Eukaryota > Metazoa > Chordata > Mammalia > Chiroptera > Pteropodidae > Cynopterus > Cynopterus sphinx. The sequence continues at coordinate 86,673,931 of CM057387.1, forward strand.
AATCAATGAACAGTATTGAAACTTTGTTTGGCAACATGCCTCAGGTACATAATTCAGACCACATCTCCTTCTTGAATAAGGCCTTTGGTTACAGTTGGTACAAGGCACCCAAAGTGAGACCAACAGGCCATATCTGTCCCCCAAACATGTTTTGTTCATTCTGTACTTTTTTTAGCAGCTTAGATGCCTTCACAAAAGGTAAACAGGCTCCTGTTTGAGTGCCACAGATCCTCACTTCCCAGTGTATGATACCCAACCTGTCTCATTCATTTCCACTATCCATCAGCCTTGCAGGCATTTGAATTTGAGACCTGTCGTGTAGTGGCAAAACCAGAGGAGTAACAAAAGCAAGACAAAGGCCAAAAGCTACACCCTTAGGTCATGGTCCAGAAGAATGAGCAATAGGCTGGGAATCCTCTCCTGATTCTATTATTAATCAGCTGAGTGGCCTTGATAATTATTCTCTTTCTAACAAATTTGAAAGTGTTAAATTACAGGATCTTCCCATCCTCAAAACTTAGTTGTCATTTTCCTCTTTCTCCTCCAAATAAAGCCCAGAGGGAAAAACCATGACCATTTAGGTATTCCAGTAGCTAAGTCCCAATTAATCAAGGTTTTCCTATAGAATGCACACATAAATAGTGGCAGCTGTCAAGAGTTACACATAGAGCAATACACAAGAGAGAAAAGAAGTATGCTAGAAAAAAATGACAGAGCTAATAATATTTAACAGAAGAAAATCTCAACTATTCCTACAACATTCCTGAGAAATGAAGTTGTCTGCTCCAGGTATCTGATGAAGGGCTAGGTTTCCCAGAAGAAAGGACAAATATTCCAAGAATATATTTTTTAAGAGAGTTCAATACCCTGAAACCTGTGCTTCCTTGAAGCTCTAGTGGTAATAAAAATAGCTGCCATTGCCTACTTACCATTTGCCAGGTACCTTAACTACCTTAACTCTCACTTTCCCAACAGCTCTGCTAAGTTATTATCCTTACTTTGAGGCAGACTTGGAGAGGTTAAGTAACCTGCCCAAGCTCACACCATTCGCAAGCGTGTAACACACAAACTCCCATCTTTCTGATCATGTGTTGGTCACTGCACCAGGCTAAAGAGCCTATTCCAGTGGTCAAAGTGAAAGCTGAAGGATGTTTGGGTCCTTCCTTGGATCTGACCAAAGAATGGCCAGTGGAAAATGGTTTGGGAATCTCATGAGAATTACTCTTGCTTTCCTACCTGCATGGTACATTCTCCTCAGTGAAACCTGAAAGTTGCAATGACTATGGCTTCCCAATAGGCAGTCTTGTTCTGTAACCACCTGGCTTAGAAAAATTTGTATGCTGTGCTCCTGAAAAGTAGTACTTGGCTATGCTTTGGCCTAGTTTTAATCACTAGAAGGAAAAATATATATATTTATTTTCATTAAAAGCAATTTTCCAGCTTTAAAAAAAGCTTGATTCCTATTGTGTTCACATATGTGTATGTGTGTCAATATGTGTGTGTACAAATTGAAAAAAGACATCAAAGCATGGGGGAAAACCACTAGCTTTGGAGGAAAAAAAATACAACTGTTTGAGTTCTTGAACTGCCACAAGTTAAGTTTTCTATTTTTCATTTACCACTCATAGCCACATTTCCTCTCTATAAAGTTGAGAAGACTATTCTTCCTCCTTCATAGAATTAAATGAAATAAGGTTCATGAAAGCACATAATAAAAACTGAAGCCCTATTCAAATACTGTATTTCATCAAATCTAAGAAATCATGCATTTTAAGTCACAGCATTAAAAAAATATATATATACTAATGATTAAGATACACAAGACATACTATCAATTTTAAGAAGCTTCAAGATTACATAAATGCTAATATATTTTTAAAACTTTGAGAATTGATGTAACAAGTCTATTATTTGACTATCTGTTAGCCTAAGACTATATTCCTTTCCATCTTTTATGCTAACAGAAACCTTGATCTTTAGCTGGGCACATGGCCATACAGTATAAAGAATGTATTTCTCAGTCTTCTTTCATGTCTTGGACCTGCCACATTCAAGTTTTCTATAATCTGCTAGGTAAGCACATGGGACCAGTTGTGTCATTGCAATATAAGCAGAAATGGTATATGCGATTTCTGGTATACATCCTTAAAAGAGAAGATGAATGGTGTGTTCTTCCATTTCTTTCCTCTTTGAGTAAAATATGGAGCTCCAGCAGATATCGTGGATCATGAGGTGACTGACCTTAAGGATGAAAAGCTATGAAAATAAAGCAATAGGATAGAAGAAACCTGAGTCCCAGAGAACCATGGCAGCCCTATACTGGATACAATCTGCAAGCTAACCACTGGATTTTATTTATTTACCTACCACAACATTTATTGGTATTTATTGGTATTTACATGGTCATAGACAAATTATATAACTTCTCTACAGCTCAGTTTCCTCATCTGTAAAACAGTGGCATCTGTAGGGAAGCTATTAGAATTACATGATATTAAGTATATAAATAGCTTAGCACAGTACCTGGCATGTGGAGTTCAATGAATGTTATCTATTTTGTTATTTCTTGTCATTGGCCTTCAACCGATACACACTTGAGTCCACTCTCCCTAACTCCAAAGCCAGTGATCTCTCCACCTCACCCTGCCACCCAGAGACTGCCTTCCTAGGCAGACACTGCCCAGAGCTGCAGAACCCTGTGTCATCAGTGAACTCCCTAGAAGAGCTGCCTGTTACTTGGGGTGTAATTCTTTCTTTAATCTGCCCAAATAATCCAGTGCAGTCTGGAACTTTTAAGCCATCAAAGTTGACCCAGAACCTAAAGCAAAGTTTCAACATTTATGACATAGTGTTTCTGAGTCTACTTCAATATGGCCAAATGAGACAGAATGACTCTTGCTTCATTTGTGTGAAAAGTAAATAAAAAACTTGAGTAATAAATTGTGGCTTCTTATTTTATTATTTTATCTTTTTACTTTGTTTCAGAAATTTTCAAAACATACATCAAATAGAGAAAATTATTTAATGGACCCCTTTGTACCCATCACTCAGCATCAATGATTATCAAGTCATGACCAATCACAGACAACTACTTTTAAGCAAATTCTAGGCTCCATATCATTTCATCATTAAGTATCTCAATATACAGCACTAGAAGCAGGATGAGGTGACATTAACCTGTCTGCTGAGAAGATAAAGCTATCCACAGTTCCCTTTCAGGAGACTGTCAGAAAAACTTGCATAGCTTTTCAGTTCCTTATTTCCCAGTGGAAATGACATGTCAACCCATTCAACTTCCTGTCCCTACTCTCACCCACCCCCATCCCCTCTTAAGCACTAGCTGTGATCTTAGGCCTTGCTCCCCAAGAGATCTGAAAATCAGCCTGGAATTAAGTATTTCCAGAATAGCAGGAATTTACGGAATATTAAAGTCAGAAGGAGTTGTAAAGAGTAGACTATCTCTTTCAATTTAGAGATAAGAAAATTGAGACAGAAAAGTGAGCAAATTGATTCACATTTGAGCTTTCTAAAATGCAGTTGCAACTATGAGACTCAGCTGCTTTAAAATCATTCAAGGGTTTCTCATAGCCCTTCACATTCTAAGACCAGATATAACCCTTCAGAAACTCAGCCCTCACCACTTCCTCTTTCCCCATGCTGTCTAAGTCCAGACACAGAGCTTCTTTATGTTTCCCTGCCTGGCCAATTCCTGCTTGCCCTTCAAATCCCTGCATAGACAGCACTTACTTAGGAAACCACCAAAGTGCTCAAAACCAAATTAGATATAATTTTATATGGTCCCTAGAACATTGTACATCTTTTAACATAGCACTTACAATAAAGTACATTGAAATTTCCTGTTACATGTATGACTTTCCACACCAGATCAAGGGCCATGTTCTGTACCTAACTCCATATCTGACACAATGCAGATACCTGATAAATACTTGTTAAACAAATAAATGGCTACTGCCACTGGGAAGAGCCTATGAAACTGTTCTTTATACTACTTAGAACCCAACAAAAGTTAGCCATTTCATTTGCATAAGGCCACAGAGCTACTATGCAGGAGATTGGTTTTATGATCAGTCCATATCAGAGCTCTCAGCATTCCATTACACTGGCTTGATATAAATTCAGCCAATAAAGTTGTCACTTACTGCCATTTTCCTATGCAAATAAAACCACTTCTACTGAGTTAAGGAGAAAACACAGACTTGTAGCCTTTTGAAATCATGATAGTTCAAAATTTTTGACTTTTTGACCTAAATAGGAAGTTCACACACTCCAGATCATTTTTCTGAAAGACTTACAGATCATCAATTTTAAAGAATATTTCCTTTAGGCCAGATATCATTTATGAATAACAGAAGATGACTTTTCCATCTTTGACTCAGAAATCACGTTGCTCATGTGCTGTATGGAAAACCATGTGTAGGTGAAAAATGAGATGGAGAGTGTTCACGAATTACAAAAACAAAATGCCCAAGTAGTGCTAAATAGGTTTTAAACTCATTACTATAAAGATAATTAAGGTAGAGATATTATATGGCCTTTAAATCTTTGGCTGCAAGACTGGAGAGCATAGCAGTGCTGGTTTACTATTCAAGAAAAGATTTACCAGCTGTTACCATTGGGGCAGTTTCTTTACCTTCATTCCTGTCATAAGTTTCCATGGGAAGCAATCAGGTGGGAAGAAAAATTGCAAATTGCTAATTCAATAAAACCCAAGTCAACACAAACCCAATTTACTAGAACTCTCTCAGTCCAGTGGTTAAGAACATGGGAGTCTGGAAATAGACAGATCTGGGCTTCCAGTCTGAATGTTTGAACTTTGGCAAAACATTGAACTTATTTGAGCCTGACTTTCCTCATTTGTAAGCTGGGGCATTACCCCCCACAGAATAGCTGTACTTATTAAATTAGCTAGAGTAGGTGTGGTGTACATTTATTTTCTTATTAGCTAAAAGAATTAGAGCTTGGCATTAGAGCTGCCATGGCCCAGTGGTGGGTACCAGAAATCACGTTGTTTATACAGGACTGTCCAATTTAAAACCAGAGGGATCAAGCCTGAGTCTTTTCTTCCCTAAAGCACGGATGACAGACAGGCAGGAGTTTCAGGAACCATGCCTTCTGACATGTGGAGATAAGTGATCTAAGAGAACAATGCTGCCAATGAGAGAGAAGTAAATTTGTGAGAGAAAATGTTTATGTCCTAGACATTCAGGAGGCCGAGATGTACTCCTACCTCTCCCATGATTACAAGAGGCCCCACTTTTCCAACTTCAAAGTAGGGCTCTGTCATTTTTAACCAACAGAAGCCTACCTAATTCAGCACTTAGCATAATGCCTGAATCACTGTGGCTTAAAGCACTGAAGTTACTATTATTTGCTCAGATAATTAACTTATCACTCTACCCTCTGCTTCCTTACTCCACATAAAGTTAAGATGCCTAAATAAAAGCCTGCATTCGAAATTTAGTAAAAATAATAAGCTTCTTGATATCACTTAGAATCCCTATCCATTCTACCAAACTTTCTATATTGTCTCTGTCTCTAACATATATGCTGTATGCTATATTCTACAGAGAGTTTCTATGTAGCACAACACTGTCCAATAGAAATACAATGCAAACCAAATATATGAGTCATTTATGTAATTTTTAAATTTCTAGTAACCACATTTTTAAAAAATAACAAACAAGTGAATTAACTTAAATAATATATTTTATTTAATTCAGTGAGTACGAAACATTGCCATTTCAACATATAGTTAACAGAAACAGGTAATCCATTGAGGTACTTTATATATTTTTTTCATACTAAGTCTTCAAAATCCAGGATTTATTTTACACTTACAGCACATCTCAATTTGGACAACCACATTTCAAGTGCTAAAACAGCCACGTATAGCCTAGGGGCTACTATATTAGACAGCACATATATGAAGCATGTCAACCTCTACAAAAACTTTAGGAAAACTGAAGTTTTTATCATTCTAAATGATAAATTAAAACAAAAAATTAATTAAGAAATTTGTTCACAGTCAACAGCTACTGAGTGCAAAGCCCAGGCTCAAACCTTCATCGTTGGCTTCCAAATTTCATGCTCCTTATTATGCTGTCTGTACAATAAAAATTGATGTTCCACATGACCTGAACTACATCCAGATTAATCAAATAAATTAATGATGATGTGACCTCACCTATAAAATGAGAGGGTTGGACTGGTGGTCTCTAGGTACAAGGGCTGTATTTTCTGATTGATCACTCCAGACACAGAGCCTGCCAATAGGACCAAGTAGCTTAAACAGAAACAAAATCCCCCTAAATCCACCCTTCTCTGTATCTATTGATTCCTGAATGTAATTAACCTCTTCCTATCACAAATGGAAGTGTCCCCTCTACCATACCTTCTTCTTTAACAAGCTATTACTTTGTTCATGGAATTAAATCCAAATCCTTGCAAATAAAATCGTTCACTGAAATGGATGGCAATGGTCTTCAATGTAACTTCAATATATAATCTAGTCCAATAAAAATGATTTTTTAAGCAACAGGTAAAAAGGGAGGGCACACAGCCTCATCCACTGCCAATGTCCCAGTTTCCCACCATGTACAGCAGGGAAACTGCCCTTTCTAAGTAGTCACAGTTGACAGGTCAGGCTTTCAAAAGAAAAATGGGCATTCCTGGTCTATCTTAATCATTGTAATTTTCTCTAGATGAATCATTTCATACAAAATTCATTGTTTTTTCTTTGCAACAGCAAATGAATTCTCTGTTTGGGGGCAGGATATCAATCCTGTAAATTAACAAGAAACCTGCTTTTTAGTCAAGATAACAGTGCGAAAATGCTTAGTTAACACAGTGCCTGGAACATAGCAATTATGTTGGTTTCCTTTACGTCATAGAGTAAACCATGCTTTCAAGGAATATGTAAAGCGTGGGAAAAAACTAAAATATAATGTTAACAGAACACATATCTGACTCTAAAACATGAATCAAAAATAAATAAGTAGAAGAAACAAAATCCAAATCATATTCTTTAATAAAAAAAAAAATTCTACCTCTGTAGGTACCTAGATAAAATAATGAAAGGAGATACACCAACATATTGACAATGATTATCTGTTGACAGTGCTAACAGGAATGAGTTAAAAGATGTTTATTTTTATATGTTTTGGAAGACTTTACAAAAATGGCTGCCATCATTCACTCCCTACCTTCTAAACCCACTCCTTGTTACCCACAACACTCTGTGATATTACTTTACTTCACCTCTCACCAAGAGGTAGAGTCTACTTCCTCAGTCTTTAAATCTGGGCTGGCTTGTCATTTGCTTTGAAAAATAGAGGGTGTTATGGACTCAATCCCTCCCCCCACCAAAATTCATGTTAGAGCCCTAAATTTCAATGTGATGATGGTATTTGGAGATGGGGACTTTAGATAATTAGGTTTAAATGAGGTCATAAAGGTGGAATTCACCATGATGGGATTAATGTCCTTATAAGAAGAGGAAGAATGACCAGAGCTCGCTCTTTTCCTGTCACATGAGGACAGCAAGAAGGTAGCCTTCTACATACAGCAAGAAGGTAGCCTTCTACATACCAGCAAGAAAGCTGTCACTAGGAAATGAACCTTCTAGCATCTTTATCTTGGACTTTCCAGCCTCCAGGACTGCGAGAGGAAAATGTCTATGGTTTAAACCACCTAGCTGATGTATGGACTAAGACAAAGAGATTGTATCAGTTCTGAGCCTAGGCCCAAGAGGCCTTTTTGACTTGCACTTGCTGGATTCTGCTTGCTGTCCAAGCCAGTCTGTCATAGCATGAGGGACCACACAGAGGAGCTGACCCAGTCATCCCAGACATGTGACTGAGCCTCACCAACAACAGCTAAGGTTAGCCCAGAGCAGAACTGCCTAGCTGAGCCCACATACTGATCTGCAGAATTTTGAGCTGAATAAATGTATATTATTTTAAGTCACTAGTTTTGGGGTAGTTTGTTATGCAGCAAACCTAATGGACACATATATATTTTCCAGAGATTCTTCAATGAAAAGCATAAAATTAAAAAAAAAAAACAAAAACAAAAACAAAAAAAATCAAACCTCAATTGTAAATAAGAAAAGGAAAAAAGAGAAAGACAAAACACAGATCTGAGTTCAAATCCTGACTCCACCATCCAGTAACTGTGCTAGCCACGTTAGGAAAAAATATTGAACTTTTTAAATATTGCCTACCTTGTAGAGTTGCTTCTGAAATCAAAGGTGATGATATTTACAGCATGCTGCAGAGTAGCTTAACGGGCACTCAGGACATTCCAGATCTCTTCCTTCCCTTCCCTTCCCTTATATTCCCAGTAATGTCTGTATTTTATGGAAATAGTTCAGCATTATACTACTCCAGCATGCTATGCTGTAGTTCACTTTTTATTCTTAATTTATTTTCATCTCCTTTCCCAGAGAGAATAAGACAAATTGCTCAACATCCATTTAATGATGTTTTCATGTACCTTTAGCTTTAGAGAAAATGTTAAATAAATGAATACTTTAACTTCATTAACAGCCAACTTTTCCCTGAACATTTTATGAAAGTTTCAAACATGCCAAAAAGTTGATAGAATTGCATACAACACTCATATATCTAATACCTAGAGTCAACAATTGAGAATATTTTACCACTTTGCTTTATCTAAATAGTTGAGGTTTTTTCCTTTTTGCAGAATTTACTGAAAATGAATTGAAACATCATATTTACCTCTCAATTCTTCATCATGTGTGTCCTAATAAATTTTCTCCTACACAACCACGAATTAATAATTCCCTGTCACCTAACATCTAATTTACATTCAAATACCCCCAAGTGTTCAAAAAACGTCTTTTATAGTAGCTCATTTTCTAATAATAGTTTACATTTAAATAAGCATGATGCTCACAGTACTTTGAGGTAGATATTATTATTCCCATTTATAGTTGGAAAAATTAAGTTGAGAATGCTAATTTGCCTAGCCAGGTACAGAGTTGTGAGAAAGTCATTATTTAAACTTATGTAGTGTTTAACTGTTTTTCAATAGATAAGGCTGAAATGTAAATATTTAAATGTATTTGATATTTTTTAAATCAATACACTCTAAAATAATAGTTTTTATAAGAAAACATAAAACAATGTCTTATGACATTGGGGCAAGCAAAGATTTCTTAAACTGTATCCAAAAAGTAATAACTATAACCAAAATTAATAAAATATTCTATATTAAAGAATTTCTGATCATAAAAAGACATCATTGAGAAACTGAAAAATTTTTTGGAATACATCTATCCACAGGATTTGTATTCAGAATATGTAATTAAATATCTTCAAATCAATAAGAAAAAGGCAGATAACTCAGTAGAAAATTTGTCAAAAGTGAATCCAGCCTTTCATAAAAAAACTACCTACAACTGGCTAATAAACTTAATCTCAGATTCATCATGGAAATTCAAATTAAAACCATAGTGATATATCACTACACACCAACCAGAACATGCAAAATGTAAAAGACTGACAGTATCAAACATCGATAAAGACATGGAGCAACCAGACATCTCATACACAGCTGATAAAAGTAAAACTCGGTACACTGACTTTGTAAAACTGGCACTATCTGCTGAAGCACATTGTACACATCTACTATGATCTAGTAATTTTACTCAGTATATAACCAGCACAAATATGTACACATGTGCACCAAAAGACACATAAGAAAATGTTCATAGCAGGGCTTTTTGTGAAATACCAAAACTGGAAATTACTCAAATGTCTGTGAAAAAAGAAAATGAAAAAAAGTGGTTTATTCACTCAATGGAATACCATATAGCAACGAGAATGAATAAACTCCAACTGCCATAGAAACATAGCACTGGGCAAAAGAACCTAGACGAAAGACTTGTACTATACTGAATAATTCTATTTATACAAAATTCAAAACCAAACAAAATTAATCTTGGATTAGTTTAGTATTACAGCAAGGATGAGAAGATGAGGGCTTCTGCCTTGCTAGTAATGTCTTATTACTTGATTTAGATGCTAGTTTCACAAGTGTACTAACAATGAAAGTTCATCACCCTGTACACTTAGAAGTTGTGTGTATTTTCCCATATACTTAATTTAAAAGTCTGCTTAAAATTTAATATTCTCAGGGCATAATCACACTCACAAATCCATATGAAGAATTCTTAAACCAACATTTACCAGTTCATCTCTTGAGAAGACTCTAAATATGCCTATTTGTGTAATGTTCTTACTTTATACAGTGCCAATTTGGCCTTTCCCAGTGCTGTCATTAGTTTTAAATTTCTCATGTTAGAGTTAGACTTTTCCTTCAAACTCCTTTTACTTCTTTTGGAAAAGCTTTATTAGAAGGGAGAGTATACTTCCAGACATGGAAGTGGGCCTGAGCAAGAGAAGAGTGGCTCAAAAGGCCTCCTTCAAACTGTTTAACTCTTTATTATGAACTCAGAGGAAACTAGCAACACATTTTGGATGATAAAAACAGAATCAAGAAAACTAAGAGCTAAGCTAGCAAACTGCGTTTCAAATCAAAATCCCTTAAGGACTCACGATTTGACGTCTGCCCATCTCTGAATGATGTAGTAAGATGCAAAGGCAATTAGACACCCTCGTGGATCCCCCTCCCTCACCTCATGCAGCTGGGCAAGCGCCTTTTCTCAATTCCAGCCAAAGACTAGAAGACTAGGTTTATTCGGTGGAGAGAGCATAAAGAGGCTCAGTGGACAGGGGAACACCAGGCACAGTTTTAGGCTGAGGTATCAAAGTAAATGTTGACATTCTGAATGCTAGAACCCCCAGCAGTCATGGGATGTGCTTCATCTCTTAAAAGCAATGAAATGGCAGAGTAAAAGCAGGCCGGCAAATGGGGAAATACTTATTTTTCATCCAAACTCTGAAGCTTAATAAAATAAGCCTATTCCCCAAAGAACTAAAAAGATAAAACAAAATACACTGTAATCAGGCATAAATAACCATTACTCAAGAGTCACTGAGGAAAGATCTCTAAAGAAGGAAATAAGATAGTGAGGTCAAAATGAACTACAACAGTATCTCATTATTCCAGTGATTCATGGACCTATAAAATCAATTTTTAAATATTTTCCATGTAAGCTCATCATCTCCTCCATGTTTTTTACATTGCACTCTCTCGTTTACCTGCAATTTTTTGAAAGGGCTTTTAATTCCTTTTAAGATCATTTGCCAGCAAATCTCCATTATAAATATCTGATTTTAAGTGTACTAGTGTATCTAGCATTGTAGTACATATGGTACTTACGCTCTATCCCAACCTTTCATTCACTCAAAAATTCATCCATTCACTCATTGATTTAGGCATTTTTGCATTAGACAGGAATACCTGAAAGACAATGTTTCAAAACATAATTTAAGTTGGGTACTAACTCTCACTATGTGGCAGTTTCTACTTTTATCTAAAGAGACAAAGTAGCATAGAGAACATAAGTTGTGGAGTCAAAGAAACCTATGACAGATCCACCACGTACTAGCTCTCTGACTTTGAGTAGATTATTTTCTGAATCTGATCTTAAATACCTTCATCAATAAATTGGGAATATTAAGAACTACCTGTCAGGGTTATTGCTAGTTTTTAATGATAAAATATGCAAAGCACTTAGCATAATGTTAACATGCAGTAAAAGGCAAGTAAGCAGCAACTTTTTAAAAATATATCAATAACCTACTTTCTTTTTGCATGCATTGAAATTATAAACTTATTAAATATAAAATTTATTAAAATGTATAAAATTTTTTAAATTTATTTTAATTAGTTTCAAGTATATAGTACATTGCTTAGACATTTAATTGCCCCAATTGCTCCCTCCCTCCCCGACCCTCCACCTAGCTAATGTATTAATGCTAACTGCATTTGCTATGCCATGTTCCCCATCCCCATGACCAGCCATTAGATACTAATCTGTACTTCTTTAAACCTTCACCCCATTCTCCCACCTCTCCACCTCCCACCCCGTTCATCACCAAATTGTCCACTATATTTGCGAGTCTGTTTTTGATTATTCTTTTTATTCCTTAAATTTCACATAAAAGTGAAATCATATAGTGTTTATCTTTCTCTGTCTGACTTAAATAACTTCTAGGTCCATCAAAGCAACATCTTTTTCCATCCCCTTCCTTTTAGACTTTGTTCTTCTTTTAATCTCTAGTGAATCTTTTGTATTTTTTCTTCTTAAAGAAGTCCCTCCAACATTTCCTGTATTACTGGCTTGGTGGTGATAAATTCCTTTAGTTTATTTTTGTCTAGAAGCTCTTCATCTGTCCTTCAACTCTAAATTATAGTTTTGCTGGATAAAGTATCCTTGATTGTAGATCCTGGGTCTTCATCCTGTCGAATATTTCTTGTCAAACCCTTCTGTCCTGCATAGTTTCTTTTGAGAAATTAGCTGCCAGTCTTACGGGTTTTCATTTACAGCTGCCAGTCTTATGGGTTTTTCCTTATAAGTAACTATGTTTTTCTCTTGTTGCTTTTAATAGTCTTTCCTTGCATTTAACCTTTGGCATTTTAATTATGAAGTGTCTTGCTGTGGGCCTCTTTGGGTCCTTGATTTTTGGAATTCTCTGAGCTTCCTGGAGTTTTATGTCCATTTCCTTCATCAGGTTAGGCAAGTTTTCCATCATTATTTCTTCAAACAGCTGTTCAACATCTTAATTTTCTTCAGGTACATTGATCAGATACATTGAACCCTTAACAGTGTCCCATAGGCTCTTTAAATTATATTCTTAGCCTTGTTATCTTATCTCTTGCCATTCTGTTTGTGTGTCCTTGGTTTTCCCATCCTCTACATAGGGCATTTGATCTTTTTCTTTATTCACCTTGTTTATTCCTTTGTCTATTCCATTTAATATACCTCTCATCTCAGATAATATGTTCTTCATTTTAGACTGGTTCCCTTTTATAATTTCTATTTCCATTTTTATGTTTTTTATCTCTTTGTTGAAGTTCTCTACACTTCCCAAAAGTTCACTGAGCATCTTTATAACCAGTGTTTTAAACTCTGCATCTGTTAGATTACTTGACTCCATTATATCTGGATCTCTGTTCTGTTCTCCCATATGGCTTCTTTGTCTTCCTATTTTGGCTGTCTTTCCATGTCTGTTTCTATGTACTAAACAAAGCTCCTAAGTCTCCCAGTCTTATTAGTGTGGATTTGTGAAGCAGGTGTCTGTCCAGTGGCACAGTCCTGAGAGGGGTTCAGATGCAGGCCAAACTTAGCCCAAGCATCTGCCTCTCCGGGGCCACCTGTTAAGATTCAGCCAGATGCTGTGTTTATAGTTACACCAAAAGGCTTCATCAGAAACCCAGGCCAACTGCCTCCAGTGTGAGTCTAGGTGCCATTCAGCAAGGAGCTCCTGACTCGCTGAGGATATACCTGGATGTGGCTTGCATGGAGCCAAGAGTTGGGAGAGGTGGGATTTCAGGGCATCCTCCAGCCAGAGCAATCTCTGTTATCCAGTTTGATGATGTCATGTCTATGGCAGTGCAGTGTCTGGTGCACTGGAAACAGGCAGGGCTCAACAGGGAACAATGGATACTGCCAGCGCTTCTGTAGAGGGTGAGTCTCACCTCAGCCTTCGCTCCAACAGCACTTTTGTGTAAGTCCTGGTGTGCCCTGTGCACAGCCAAATCAGCACCGGTGCTCAGAGCGAATAGGTCCGTCACCGCAAAAATCCATTTGCAGACACAGCTCCTTTAAGAGGCTTTTGCTGCTGCCACTGCCACTGCCTCTGTCTCAGTCAGTTAGTTGCTCAAGACGAGCAGCCCCACATCCTCACCCCATCCTACCTTCTGCTGCTGCAGGGTGTTTTCTTGGATTTCTCCAGAGCTGTATGGCTTGTTTCTCTAGATCCCAGGTGATTTTCCCTTGCTGCTGCTCCTTGTTTCTGTCACAACTTTGATTTGGTCACCAGAGGGATGAACACAGCCTCTATCATTTACACCATTTTTTTTTTCAGTCCACCGCTACTTTCCATATCTAAGATTTTAAATTTATATGCACCACCTCATTAGAGTTACATCAAGAACAACACATTCCTTCCATCATTTCTGTTGTAGTTTTACATTTATGAAACAAGATGAAAGAGATGGTCCATAGACTTTTCAATTCTAAGCAGTAATCTGTAAATGATCAGAGAGAAACAAAAACAGATGACCACTGCTCTATACGACTTGGATATTGCTATGTGAAATGACCGATTCAAGGTGAGTCAGTGACTGGACTGTAAGAAGAAAAATTTCAGACCTCCTAACTTCTGAAACAATGAATTTGTCACTCTACATGGCTGACTCATTTTTTTTAATCTAAAGTAATCTTCCAATCCTCTGAAATAAACAAGGAGGCTTTTGGAAAAAAAGGAAAAAGCAGTTTATTTTGACCCTCTCTGCTATATCATTTATTTACCCTAAAATGTAAATTTTCCTCCTAAATAAAAAACATATTTTCCTATTAAAAGTAGAGTTTGAATGGTTAAAAATTCCAGCTTCTAAATCTCCTTCTAATAAATGAAGGGCTAGTTATTTTTGTGAAATATTATAAATTTAGTGATATTTTGCAGAAATTAAAAATGTGGAAAGTCAGCAGTAAGGTTAAGTGAAAAAAATTATTTTAACAAAAAATATATATAGATATATAAAGATATCACAGAAAGGTGATACACTCAAATTTTAACAGCAATTATCTTTAATGAACGAAATAACAGATGATTTTTACATATTTTACAGTTTTCTGCATGCTTTTCTGAATTTCCATAATTCTGTTTTGGGAACATACATACTTTTTAATGACATTGTATTGAGTACCTACTATGTGTCAGATACTATGCTAGGTGCTTTTTATGTATTATTTCTAATCTCACAACAACCCTAGGAGTTGGGTATTATTATTCCAATTTTGAAAATGAGAAAACTGGGGTTCAGAGAAGTTAGGAAACTTGTCTACCTTGTTAAATTTAAAAGGAGGAATACAAATATGGCTCCCTTGCCTTCCCTTCCCTTCCTTTTTCCCTCTCTTCCTCCTTCCTTTTCTTTTTTTCCTTTCCTCCCTCCATTTTATAGCATGTATTGAGGACCTACGGTGTGCCAGAATTTAACCTAGTACTTAAAAGTATGGAAAGTGACACAAAAGAGAAAACACAAGATGCTCTGGGGATGTGTCTTTAGCAGGTCCCCTTTAAGGGGACCTGGAGTCAGAGAAAGCCTCGCAGAGGAAGCTACTATTTGAAAAAGAGTAGAACTGAGCCAGGCACAGAGAAAGAGAAAATTTATTCCCGGCAGAAGGAACAGAATGTTGAGAACTCAAAATCTAGCTTTTGAGGAAGTAAAATGAATCTAGGATGACTTAATGACACACTACCAATTCCAAAGTAAGCTATATATGTATGTACCCATGTACATGAACATGTGTATCTGTGTATGAATGTATGTATTTATATATAAATATATACAAAATACCAAAATACCCTCACCACATTTTCAGTAGGCCAAGTCCCATAGAGCAGGAGGTAAGGAGGAGATATCTCCCACTGTCTATTTCTCCTTACCATTACCACCCCACCCCAATTAAAGCAAGCCGCTCCCCTGCAGCCCCCCCTTACTGGAGCCCACTCCTTTTAATAATGATTTCCGGATTTTCCCATTTAACTCACAACAGCAGGAGTCACAGCTGAGTTCAATCTCTACACCAACACCCCACCCCAGTTTGGAAAAAGTATTCTAAATTTAAATTATGTAGCACCAAACTAAAAATGGCTTAGAAGGAGAAATAAACATACCTTGTGCTGGGCTCTTGTTAGATTTCACAGGCACGAATCATCCCTTTTTTTCTAAGCATATGTAGTCAAATGATTCTTAGGTGATAAAATAACCACCTCCAAATTCACATGAGAAAGAAGTGTCTGTTTTTAAATGTCCATGGAAGAGGTTGAAGAGGACAGAAAAAGAGTAGGGAGTTAAGTAATGACTCATGCAAGATGCATTTGGGGTTCTGAGAATGTCACCCAGCTCTAAAGTTAGTACATGCTGGATATTTCTTCATCCCATTTCTGAATCAACCAGTTAGAAAAGTTAGACAAAACCAGATTAAATCAGAAGTGCCAGTCCCTATTAGATGAAACACTTTCCCAACCCGCAAGTAATTTTCCCTTTCCAAACTTCAGTTTCATCATCCCTAATATCCTTTTACGGTTTGGAGGCTGAACTTGATCAGTGGTCCTCAAGCTTTTTTGTCCTTGGCACTTTTTGTATTTAACAATAAAATGTTAAGTTCTTTTTAAATTTTTCAGTGAAATGTAATAGACATACTAAATAGTGATCAAGTCATTTATTCAGCTCAATGAATTTTTACATGCTGAATGTGCCTAAAAAACCAGCAGCCAGATCAAGTAACAGAACATTACTTACCAGCACTGGAGTAGGGAAACAAATCCATCTGAAAAAACTGAAAAATAGGTCTTTGTTTGTTTGATTTTAATAGAAAATGTGGGATAACATGAAAAATATTTCCACAATTGGGTAATGCATCAATCACCTGGTCATTCTTCAGTCTTATGTCACAGTTGAGTAGAGCTATTTATTGCCCTGACCTAACTCTTAGAACTATCCTAGTGTATATCTGATAAGGATAGAGATCTAGTGCATGAGCACTCAAAAGATATGAGATGTATGAGTAAATGAACTAAATTTGCATTTGAGAGATTGAAGACATGGGCAGTGACATAAAGCTAATGAGTGTAACCATGGGTGCAAGCACTATACATAATCCTGATTCCTTGGAAGGATGTTGAAAAAACTACCTACTCATGTATAGTAAAAGGCTGAATAAAAGCTATGGTATCAAGTTTTCTAGAACATTTTGTAACTCAGTCATTCAAAGTATTTTGTAAACTTTAGAATGATAAACTTGAGAGGTAAGAGTTGACAATTCCAAATTATAAAAAAACACAAAAGTATTAAATATTTGGATGACGGGCCAGACTCAGGAAAATGAAAGAAGTCTTTTAGTATACCTATTCTCTGGAACAAAGCACATAAATTTGCCAGCATTTCAGAGAAAATATGAGAAAAGAAGATACTGGCAAGCTTTGAATAAGCAAAGAACAGTAACTAGAAATCAACTGCACAAACACCCCTTATTATATAAGATGTTTAACATGTCATTGGTATTTTGGATTTTTTGTTCTGCTGTTTTTATTTTTTAACACAGTCCATATTAAAACACACACACACACACACACACACACACACACACACACAGTCTCACCCAACTGTCAGTTATGAGAGAGTGGATTGTAGCAAACTAACAGTTCTGCTGAGGGCAATTAGAAAAACCAGGTAAAATCCAAAAATATCTTTCTGGAGTACTAGGAGACCTACTAATTTGTCAGGATTTGAGAAGCCAGATCATAGAGAGATGAGAGGCTCATGGATATAAACCTATCTTCCTGAAAGCTCATTTCTCTCCACAGGGTATTTGACAATTCTTGGCATGGGGCAAGAAATTGAGAAGTCAGGCAGAGGACAGCCACTAAGAGACAACTTTTAATACTCTTAAAGGGTTGCAGAGACAAAAAGTGGAATCTTCAGAACTGAAAAGGCACATCTTGGAGGGATTCAGAAAAGTGAGTCTGACACGTGCTTTTTCCCTAAAGTATTGCTAACTGAGCTGCACAAGAGGCACAGAAGCCAAGGAGAAAGGAGATAAGGAAGAAAAATAAACATTTTGCACAGTGGAGTTTTCAGCAAACTCACAGTTGTAGGAAGACAAAAACTGGACATTAGGACCTACCAAGGAAAAACATGTCAGGCTCTCAGTCAGTACTCCTCCGGGCCTAGGATTAAGGAAACCCAGAAGCAAGCCAAATCTTGAAAGTCTGCAAAATGGCTTTAATTATGGTGCCTGATTGGATTTTAGTGATCTACTTTCTATCGTGGCAGAGTGAGGTAAATACTCTCAGAAGGGAGATGACATCATCCAAAGCATCTTCATACACAGTGTTGGACATTTAATGAAAGACTGCCAGACACATGAAGAAAGGGGACCAAGAAGAAAAAATATATATAAACTGACAAGTGACCCACACACTGGCGTTATTAAACATGGCCTTTAAAATGACTGTGCTTAATATATTTGAGCAAAACTGACAAGATGGAATATCTATTTTTTTTTTACATAATCTAACAAAAATTCTAAGGACCAAACTGAAACAATAAACTTTTTGCAGCAAGAAAAAAAAATTCTAAAACTGAAAAATACAAAACAAAATCAAGAAATTAACAGATTGTGTAATAATACATTAGGAACAGCAAAGGGAGCTGATGAGCCTTCAGAAAGCAAAAATAATCAAACTGAAACAGAAAAAAGGACTAAAAGTGTAGAAAATAAAGTAAATATGTGAAGTAAGGTAAAAGTTCTAACATAAAAGTAAGAGTCCTAGAAAGGTGAGAGCAGAGCAGAAAAAATATTTGGAAAATACTAAAATTATCCAAAATATGTTCTCTAACCACAGTAAAAGTAATAAGCTAGAAATCAATAGCAAAAAGATAACTAGAAAACCCCCAACTGCTTAGAAACTAAGAAGTACATTTCTATATGACTGTGGTTCAAAAAATAAGCACAATGGAAATTATAGAGTATTTTAAACTAAATGATAATAAGAATATGACAAAACAAAACTTACGGAATGCAGCTAAAGCTATGCTTAGAGGAAAATTTATAGTCTTGAATGAAGATATTTGTAAACAAAATCCAAAAATCAAAGACATAAGCTTCCATTTTAAGAAACTAGAAAAAATTTTAGAAAATTATAACCAAAGAGTATAAAAATAAATAATAAAGATAAAAGTAGAAACACAAGAGATAGAAAACAAATATATAATAAAAAAAATCAAAACAAAGCCAAGTCAAAAAAGCTAGCTATTTAATAAGATTATTAAAATTCATAAAACCTTGGCATTATACATCAAAAAACTGAGATTTACCATTAAAAAAGAAATGTCAACATCAGGAGTGAAAAATAAGAACAAGATCCTACAAACTATAGACATTAAAAAAGATCATAAGAGAATATAAAGAAAACCTTATAACAATAAATTTGCAAATTAAGATGAAATAAACAAATTCCTTACAATAACGTAACTTATTAAAACACAAAATATAGAAAAGTGAAATAAATCCATTCCTATTAAAATAAATAAATCCATATTTCAAAACTTCCCATAACAAAATTTCTAAGCTCAAATGTTTTCTACAGCAAATTAACTCTTCCGGACATTTAAAGAATAATTCCAATCTTATAAAACTCGGGGAATAGAAAAAGAGGAAATATTTTCTAACTTGTTCTGTAAGTTCAGCAAAACCTTGATGTTAAAACCTGGCAAAGACACCCAACAATAAAAAATTATAGGTTAGTCTCTTTTGTGAACAAAGATATTCTTCAAAAAAATTAGCAAGTCAAATGTAGCAACATAAAAAAAGACAACATATTATAACTAAATTGAGTTTATGCTAGAAATGCAAGGTTGGTTTAACACTCAAAAACCAATGTAATTCATCATATTGAGAGTAAAACAAAGCAATCAAGGATCATCACAATATAGATAAATAGTTGATAAAATTCAGCACCTGGCTGTGATAAAAAAAGCACAATAGGGATAGAACTTTCTTACTCTGAATTAAAAAAGAAGTCTATACAAGTCTTACATCAAATATTGTACTCAATGGTGAAAGATCAGTAGCTTTTCCCCTAAGATGAGAAACCAAGGTAAGGATACTCATTCACCACTTCTCGTCAACATTGTGAGAAAGAGCTTAGTGCAATAAAAAAAGGGATTTGAAAGGAAGAAATAAAACTGTCAGTATTCACAAGAAACCAACTACCTCCACATTAAACTGCCCCCCAAAATCTAAAAGCTATTAAAATCAATAAGTGAATTTATCAAAGTCATTGAAATAAGGTCAAAAAATAAAAATCAACCATATTTTTATATCCTAATCAGAAATTAGAAAATGAAAATTTTGAGTGCCAGGTACAGTAGCAATAAAAAAATAATTACCAGTGATGACATTTTTTAGATTATTTATAGCTCTACATCCCAGTGTTTTTTCCCTTAATGAGGACAATTTATGTTCAGCACAATCTCATTGTTGTAGATAGTTCTAATTTTTTAAAGGAATCAGAAATATAGAGTTGAATATAAAAATTCCAAAAGTTTTAATGTTGGCTTAAATTCTTTTAAAATATTAAGAAGGCCAAATTAAAGTCATTTTATAAACTCTGAGCAACACAAATATACATAAATATAAAACATATTTTGTAGTTCCCTGTTTAGTATCTTAATGAAATTAAAGATAATCTACCTAACACAAAATTAAACAAAAAAAGATATGTAATGTACCAACTATAAGTAAAAGGGAAATGAAAGAAAAATTAATTAAAACAATATGGATTTCAATAAATAAATGATAAAGCAAAACTATATCAGAGGTCATAAAGTAGTCAGACACATGTACCTGTATGTAAACAGAATGAGACAGGTGTGTTGTACTGAATGGAGTCTCAAATACAAGTGGTATCACTGTGGGTAGGTGATGTTCTGAACCAAATTAAGTATAATCTTTCCTCAATTTACACCATGTTTTTAATCCTGGAAATTTCAGTGTACATGTAAAACCAATTTATGTTACAGGCTCAGAAAAGTAGAGAATTCTCACTTACCTCTTCAGCAAAACATTTCAAAGCTGCACAACTCATGGGATAATTCATTATGGGATGGAACGGTCTGGAACACTGCAGTACTAGTCTAGCATTTTGGTCTCTGCCCAGTGAGTGCTTCTAGAGCCCCTAGCATATTTCCAGTGTGTCCAGCAGGAAGTAGTACCATGCCCATTTGAAACCACTAGCATACCAAGCTGTAAGCCCAACTGTATCACATGGTAGGCATGAAATCCAAAAATCACTCAGCCAGTTACAGATCCCCCCAGCCAAAATATCATTGCCTCAATCCACCCAGTCGCAAGAAGCAATAACAAAAATCCTGGAAAGAATCTGAGTTATCTGAAAGTATCAAAGTATTCACAGTGGTTAAAAAAAAAAACTTTTTTGGATTTTCTTACACTTATTTTAAGTTACAGACTAGGGGATGAACATCAGAGTCTTTTTTAATATTTAAGGCCTAAAAGTCTCAATCTGACCACATTCAAACTTCCAATCAGATTCTGCAATAAATTTTGATTAAAAAAAAATCAAATTCTTTCAGGTACCACTAACATAGAACAATGTTTCAATCCTAGTTTTACCATATTAAAATATGTTATCCATAATTTTATTTGCTCACAAAATGTCATGTTTGCTATTTTGAGATATAGAAAAATAACAAAAAAAAACTGAAGAGAACTATATTGCCCTGAACTCTTACAGAAAAAAAATCCACCTAAATTTTCAAATTCTCCACTCCTCTCCTTTCATAGCTTTGCTACTAAACCTTGTTGCATGAACTTAAAGAGTTAAAATGCCTAGTTTCCAAATTAAACACAATCTAGAAAATCAGTCAAAACCATCATTTTCTAAGGTTCACATTCCCCTTTTATAATAAGTAAATTAATTCTAATAATAAATGTTAAACATTTTATTAAAAACTCTTTAATTTTGCCATGCTTGTTCTCAGGCCTTCACCTACCATGTGAGTGAATGGTTTGGGAAGTAAAATGACCCGGGTTTGCATCTTGGCTCTGCCACTTATTACCTATGTGTCCCTAAACAAAATTCTTAATTCATTTCTTAATATGTAAAAATACCCCCTACCTTTCAGTTACATATTGTGACAATATGGTAAAGTCCCTTAGAGACAGCTTTTCACACACTAGTTATTCATTAAATAGTAGCTATGGTTGCTAGTATTATAACTAGCTGTCATATTTACCAATACCTACTTAATAACAATTTTCTTCTTAGTGATCTCATACATAATTTCTTTTTTTCTGCCTTGCAAAGCATTTTGAGATATCCTGGGTAAATGTAATACAAAGCCTCATCAAACTATCTTAAGACAAGATATAAGAAAAACAGGGAAAATAAAGAAAGACATTTATTAAACCACATAAATTCAACATTTACTGAACACCATGTGTTGGTACCTTATAAAAATTCAATTTCTCCTACCAACATCTTGGGATTTATCTGCCCCTGTAAACCTCTCTACATTTCAACTGACTCTCCTTTTAAGTCTTTTCAAGGAGAGTTGACTTCTGAATAAGTCACAACATTTTAATAGTTTTCTATAGTACTTTTCAGTACAAAGACTCTAATTTTTAGTATATTTATGTTTCATATTCAGGTCACCAACTGGTCTTTTGGAACCTACAAATAGCTCTCGTGGTCTGGTTACCATGGTCACCCTTTATCCTCAACATACACACACAAACCCCCACCTCACATAGTAGCACCCTCAGCTTGTCTGTCAACACTTACCCACTCCCCAGCCCTGATGGGATCCTCTAATCTCTAAAACAATTGGCTTGGAAGGGGCTTGAGAGAAAACAATAATTTGTAACCTGTCTGGGGGCTTAGACCCCTGATATTCTACTCATACAAGACAAAAATGGCCATGCATATAAAACTGTATTTCACAGACTCATTGAAAACCAAATTAATGAAGTAATTATTTCAGTGTTTCTCAAACTCTTTTGACTGGGATTCACAGTGAGAAATAGAACTTGATATCAATACAACCCATACCTACATACAAAAACAAATATCTAAAACATGTTTCAGGAAGCAATATTTACCCTTACCACATGCAATGGTTTCTAACATTTCCTATTCAATTTCCTCTTTCTAAATATTTCTTGAGGCTCACTAAATGGTTTTCTTACCATCCACAATCTGAAGAACAGTGACCTAGTCTAACATTTCTCTATATTTGAGATAAGGAAACAGATCTAAAGATATCAAGTCATAAGTCACTAAGAAGTTTGTGGCAGAACAAGCCAGAACCTAACTACTCTGTCTCCCAACCAACCCCTTTTTCCAAAACAAAGTGAAACAATTCTAAACACCAACTCATCCCAAAAAAGCAGCTGGGGATTTAAAGCTTAAAACATACTGATACACTGAGAAATTGAGTGTTTCAATTCCAAACCACAGTGACTATTAACCTTAAACTGAGCCTACAACCCAGGGACTTTTAACTTTTTCAAAATCATGCCCAGGGTCTAGAATGACATAGCATATAACAAATTTTTTTCTTTCCAAAAACCTTTTCTTCCAGCAACTGAAAACAACACAGCAAAAGCCAACATTCTCCTTACCTTCGTTTAAAATACTCTGATTACACACACAGGTTTTATTTATCCATGAGAGGCTGGCTGGCTTAAAAACAGCCGAGGATAGGACCTCTCTCCCCTGACCAGGCCTATGCACAGCTGTCTCCTTTTCTGCTAAGGCTGCTTAATTAAAAGTACACATCAAAACCACATCGATCAATACGTGGATATGAATGATCCAGAACCTATGAGATGTCACTACTACCAACCCCCAGCTACCCTGGCCCCTTTCAAGGCCTCAATTACAGACAGTGGGGTGGCTTCAGAGCCTTCATTACGAACAGCTTGGTCGGTGGCTGTACCAGTCTCCCCACTGGCCTCGGGATGGGTGGCTTATTTGGTTTTGTGGTTTTCTTTTCTTTTCTTTAACGCGGAATCAACATCATCGCCCATCACAGGGTGGGAATCCTATAAAAAGCTGGAGAGGGCTGGGGACTGGTGCGGAGAAGGCCCCGCACGCGGCCCTGCGCGCAGATCAGAGGCGGCGTGGGGCCTGTGTCGCTGCACACACATCACTCGGACACCTCGACTGGGGCGTGAGCGACGGGGCCGCGCGCCGGCCTCCACCTGCGCGCCCCAGGCCTGGGTGCCCAAGGGCAAGGTGCGGGCCCTCCCTAACGCCCAGCGCCCGGGAACACCGGGCGGGTGCAAACCGCCGCGCAGCGGCTCCAGGGCGGGGAGAGGGGGGAGGGGTCAAGCCGATGCTAAAATTAGCGCTCGGGGAGCTGCGGCGAGGCCCCGGGGTCCCCCCGCGAGCCTTGTCCCCACCACGCCAGCCTGCCTCCCGCCCCCGACCAGGCGCCGCACCACCGCGGCAGCGGTGAAGGGCTCCCTCCTGGAAACAGGATCTGGGAGCACGTGTAGCCTCCCGAGACCTTGGGGTCTATCGCTCCTCCCCCAACTGCGGCAGGAAAACGTTAAAGAGCCTCCGGATTGAAAACCGCAGAATCCTCCCGAATCCTGGTGGTTGAACTTAAAAAATCTGGTTGACGCGCCTGCAGCGAGCCCTTTCCTTTCCTGAGTTTTCATTTCAATCTGTGTCTCTCCTCCGGCATACCTCCAACGGAACTGGAGTGATGGGGCGGAGGGTGGTGATGCATCAGAGACTAGGGGGTGGAGGCTGACGGAATGGGGGGAGTTTGCATCCGAATCTCTCTGCAAGGTAAACCGTTCTGAAGGTCAGTGACGGCTCCCCACTGAGTCTTCCTGAAAAGATTAACGTTCACTAAGG
Source organism: Cynopterus sphinx (assembly GCA_030015415.1). Classification (NCBI taxonomy): domain Eukaryota; kingdom Metazoa; phylum Chordata; class Mammalia; order Chiroptera; family Pteropodidae; genus Cynopterus; species Cynopterus sphinx. The sequence continues at coordinate 86,698,563 of CM057387.1, forward strand.
GATTCTCAGTCAACGCGTTTCTTTTTCTTTTCTTTTCTTTCTTTCTTTTTTTTTTTTAAGTCAACGCCGTTCTTGAGAACATAAACTGGGTAAGTCCGAAGTATATCAGGTATTCCAATTCCGATAATGCGCTGAAAACCTACATATGAAACTACTGTGAACACTCCTAACATAAAATTACCAAAATCCTGGTAGCTATCAGAAGGAAATCTGAAATGGAAACATGTGTTACTCAGCCAAGATTAAATGAAGAAAACAAAAATATGATTATATTTAGTAGCACAAAAATGGAAAGTTGAATGATACAGTATCTGGAAGCCATGCCAATCATTTTCAAAGTCATGTCTATTACATAACTAGAATTTTTAAATAATGTGTGCACAGTAATCCTAAATCAGTCATTAACATAAAGTAAATATGTCCGCAGAGTGCCATCTCATCCCTAGACTCTTTCAGCCTCCCCTCTGCAGTCGGCCCCTTACCTTTATTTTCAGAATCTTTCATTCTCTCCTTCCTCCCTCTGCTGCAAATGAGCAGGAAAGTCCGGCTGATTCTGCAACCCTGACTTTGGATTTGTCATTCACAGACAGTCAGCGGTCTCAGGGGGCGAAGTCCCTCAACGGAGGTGCACCGGGGCTCTGATAATTGCATGCAAGTCAGTGTGCGGAGTTATAATTTTGCTTATGCTGGAGCGGAAAGGATAGGATGAAGGCAGATGTAAACACAAATTCCAAAACATGGCATGGAACTGGATCTGGAGTTGGGCATGCCTTTCCTTCCCTTAGGTTAGGGAACCAACTGTTTAGCTCCTCCTTGTCTCTGGAGAGATTTTGTTCAAGTTGAAAGGGGAATGTCTGCACCATGCCCCAGGCTTGTTTTCAAATGGAGACCTTAACTTTGGAGGAGGATTAAGACCCCTGTGCTTTGTTTCCTCTTACATATTCATTCATTCGTTTATTCAAACTTTTTTTTTTTTATCTCCCTGTGCCCCAGGCTCTATGCTAAGAACAGGGAACACAACAGTGAAGGGGACCAGCCTCAGTCCTCAAACTACCCCCAGACAATATAGAGGCATACAGAACAATACAATGACCTGTGATTGCTGCATGGACACAGTTTACTGAACCCATTTCATCCAGGGGAAGTCAATACTCAAGGAGGCTTTAGTGACTGGTTTTAAGCCACTGAGTGGCTGAGTCAGAAAGGGGTCTGAGGAAACCAGGCCATGAGACCTCTTTCTGAGAGGACATGGAAGATTTCAGTAAATCTTTCAATCATCCGATTCAAGTTTACTTTCAATCATTACATGACTCAGATTCCTCCCTACCTCCCTCACGTGATATTTGTGCCATACTTAAGGATTCAGGAGTGCAGAAAACAGACCAAGTCCCTGTCTTCGTGGCTATTACATTCCAGTAGGAGGATTCAGACAGACAAACAACGAACAAAAATAAACACATAGTAAATGTCAATGAATGATGTGAAGAAAAAGCATGTTCATTAACAGAGGTGCCATTATAGATAGTGTGGCCAAGGGAGATGATTTTTAACTTATTTTACAGAAAATTAGCCAGTTTCACTACAGTCCTTTCCAAACATTTTCACTCCAAAGTTGTTTTTTAAGTCTGGAACCCTCACAAATGCCTCTGCTCCAAGTGTACTCATTGATGGGTGGTGTTTCTTCCCCCATTATACAAATTGCTAAACTGATATCTAAAAAGATTAACTGACCCAACCCAGGACCTCACTAAATTGGGAGAGGAACAACACAAATAAATACCTCCTCCGCCTATTGCTCTCATTCCCAGAAATTGCTGGGTTAAATATAATATTGACATGGAAAATTTGCTGGAGTAGTAACTGAGACAAAAGGATCAAAGACCTATCACTGTCACTACTGACTGGTATAGAGCAGGTGACTTAGCCTCCCTGGCACCAGTTTCCTCATCTGTAAAGTGGGGCTAATCATACCTGCCTTGTATATGTACTGGGCTGTTCAGAAGATCAAAAGGAGAACAGATGTAGTGCTTTGTAAACTAAAGACTATATAAATGTTAAGTACAATTATCAACATGCTTGGGCACATTTAAGAAAACTAACTGCTAGTGTTCAGCGGCTCAAGAGCCCAAGAGTCAAATACAGCTGTAGAGTAAAAGCTGTCATGGCCACTAGGGGTCCTGAAGTTGACTTCTAGTTGCCGCAACTTAAAGAATTTTTAAATATTTGGTTTTTGCTCCCATCTTTCCTTGGCAGTGGGTAATACCTCTCAAGTTTACCCCTCCTCTTTGACAACGCAAGACCAATGAGGGAAATCCGCCTTCATTAGAACTCCTCGCTGGCTACCAAATGAGCCATGTTGGGCCATAAATCACGTCAAAGAAACAGGCATCTCTATTTTCAAGGACCAAGTCCAGGAGTCCCAAAATGTGCTGACAGGAGCACCTTCAGAGGCTGAGGGAAGAGCTGGTGGTGAGATTCCACCATTCATGCACTCTTTTATTCAATAAATGTTCATCGTGCCATGTGCTGCTCTGAACACTGGGAATGGCACAATGCTGAACAAAACATTTTCTGTCCTGGAAGAGCTATGGTCTCAGGGCAAGCGGGTTCTACAAGGTACACTGATTTGCTGAATTAAGCAGAGGAATGCCAAGGTCTAGGCCTGAATGATGGGGCAGGCACTCTGAAGCAGGAGAGACTGCGTTCAAACATAGGCTCTGCCATTTACTGGCCCTTAGAATAAGTTGAGACATGTTCTTGCACTTCACTAAGTCTCCATTTCCTGACCTGTAAGATGAAAATAATAAGCGTACCTACCTCCTAGGTTTGGGTGAGGTGCAAACAAGTTACTGCATGTAAAGTACACAGCACACAGCCTAATATATAAAGTAAGGGCTCCATAAATACCATAAGACTATATTAGTACCGTGTGATCTAGGTCAAGTTTACCCCTCTGTGCCTCAGTTTCTCATAAAATGCAGAAAATAATAACTAGCCTGTAGGGCTATTGTGGGAATTACACATCAGGAATAATATAAAGCCCTTGGTATAAAGAAGTAACTCATTCCCTATTAGCCTCACTCCAGGCCCTTTTTAATCGAATAGGTTCCCAGGGGAAAAGACTATAAGAATGCGAGGAGTGAGGAAATGGGAGAAGCACTGCCAATTACACTAAAAAGGAACTAATTTTTATTTGAGAGTGTGATCATTTCTAAGGGTAACTGCATTTTACCTAACATTGCAAATTACAAACAAGAAAGCTGGAAGAACTGCATGATGCACTTCATTTTCAAGTACATTCTGCTATATTTGCTTTATTGCATATCTATTCATCTCTCTCTCCACCCTGATTTGATAGTTTATTTTTAAAATTAAATAAAAATACGTTTGAAGACCTCACCAAATAAAAAGAGCCTTTATTTTTCCTCCAGACATAATATTTATAGAAGCCTTAGACCTCCTGATTCTTTGGCCACTTCCAGCAGGGTCAGGTGAATTTTCAGCAGCTTTATCTTGCCCCACAGTAAACCTTAAGGCCACATCTACCTGAAGGACAAGGATGGACTCAAGCATTGGAGCTTTCCAGAGCAAGGCAGTGTCTCGAGCATACCCCACACTTCAAATAAACTTGTACCAAGGACGATTATAAACATGCACTAACAGAAATGATGCTCCATCTTAATAACTGGACTTACAGAAGGCTTCAGGCAGGCTCCACTGACAACCAAGTCCCTTCACAGCTCTGCACAGTCCTTGTCTTGTTAGATGCCACTTCTGAGTCACTAGACTGGTGAGTCATGCCCAGTAAGAGAGGCCATTTTGAGAGCAAAACCAAAGAGAATTTTCAAGAACAATGAGTGGGACCCTAAACTGAAAAACAATAAGGCTTTTTATTGTCCAGCAAAACAAAAATGAAAGGAAAAATACTGCTGTAATAGTGGGTTAAACTTCCCAGCTGTAAACTTTACTCTGATGAAAAACAGAGAGGGGGGGTTGGGGGGGAGCTTATACATTCCCTTGGAAATTTGAGAGCAAAATAAACTAGGAGGCTATGTCTCAAATTAGGCAGACTGATGACCTTTCAACCACTTGCCTGAAACCTCTTCTAGCTTAGTCCTCCATTCCCAAAACATGTCAGGGTGGGGTGACAGAGGGTTACCACATTGGGTCTTCCTTCATCCAGCCAAGCCTCTGTATGGTTTGCTCAGAGCATCCAATTGGCCGTAAAAGAAGTGAGATGGAGAGAAAAACACTGCCTACTGTGGGGTGGAGGTTTGTGATTAGGGTCCCCGCAGAAGAAGGCAGCATGACTCTAAGAAAAGCTGGGTAAGGCTCTCATGAAGCCAGGCCACAGGCAAGGGAAAGGGAATTAACATATGAAATACCTACTGTGTGTCCTCATCATCATACAGTGAGAACTTATTATTTATTCATTAAAGCAAGGACTTTCATAGCCTACTTCCTAGGTTTGCATTCTAGCTTACTAGCTGTGCAAATTTGGAAATGTTACTTAACCTCTCTGTACCTTGGTTTCCTCATTTGTAAAATGGAGATTGTAAAACATGATTATTGTGAGAATTTAACATACGTACAGGTTTAGGGCAGTGGCTGGCACACAGTAAGCAGTGCGTACATGTTAACCCTTGCCATTCCATCTTTTGAGATGAGAAAAATAAAGCAGAAAGAATGGAGATGACTTTCCAAAGGACACATAGCTAAAAAGTAGCAAAGCTAGGTTACTTCCTGTCATTTCTCACAACAACCTAGGAGAAAGAGGATATCATGTTCCTTTTAAGGAGGAGAGCTTGGAAGCCCAAGAGAAGCCTAGTAACTTGGTCACATCAAAAGCTGGCAAATGGGAGAGTTAAGATTTAAAACCCACACCTGATGACTTTAAAGCCTTGCACATCCCAATGGGCCAGTGGGTCTCAAACTTGAGCACACGTCAGAATTACTGCAGGGCTTGTTAAAACACGAGGTGCTGGGCCCCACCTCCAGAGTTTCTGATTCGGTACCTCTCGGGTAGGGCCAAAATTTTACATTTCTGACCAGTTCCTGGGGGTGAGGATGTTGCTGGTCCAGAGACCACACTGGGAGAACTCCTGCTCTACAATCATGTACCTGTAGGCAGACCAGGTGGTGGGAGAAGGAATAGACCTAAAGATTGTATGTCAACAAGGTTTGCCCAGTCTGGCAATGCCAGTTACTTCAAGAACTTAGAAAATATATCTTGTATTTTACGTAGTCTTTCATATTTATAATCTCATTTGATCTTTCCAATATCTCTGGGTAGTGATCATTAGTTCAATTCAGTGCAATTTGTTTTTAGGGGCAAATGGCTAGAAAATGGCAGTAAAGAATAAAACCTGGCAAGTGTTCTGCCTTTTCCTGGAAAGCGTTATCTGCTGATGGAGACTGACCGTCATTCCAACCTGTGTCCTCCCAGGGAATATCGCAGCTGAGGGAGGGCTCTGTACCACAGCAGGGTTTAGAAGAGGAAGTTTTTAATGGGAGGAACTCAGGACCTGTTTTCACCATTGCAACTACTAAGCAGGTCTACTGCTCACAAAATGTGTCCATCGGCTGTCCGCTCCCTTTTCTATAACCTAAAGGCTCTGGCTAACTACAATATGGATCTTATAAAAAAGATGGAAGCAGGTGGGGGTTAATTTCCACTGGGTACAGCTTGTTCGTATTCCGGTTAGAACCACTTGTATGGTTACGTAGATTTTTAAAAGTTGTTTGGAAATATAAGCCAACAAATGATTAGCATCCGGAATGTTTAAAGAATGCTTACAAATGGATAAGAAAGAGATAAACCATCAAGTTTAAAAAATGGGAAAAGACATGAACAGGCATTTCAGGGAGGATCACGCATGGCTGATATCCATGTGAAAAATCTTCAGCTTCATTATTTATCAAGAAAATTCAATATAAAACAACCCTGCAGTACTGTTTCATGCCCATCAAATTCAGAAGCATTAAAAACTCTGACAATACCTAGTATTAGCAAGGTAGTAAGGAATCAGGAATCTCATACATTACTAGTGGGAACTAAATTAGCTCAAATACACTGAAGCCAACTTACCAACATCTTTCAAAATTAAAGAAACATATACTTTTTAACCCAATAACTGTCCTTCTAGGTATTTATTCTATACTTATAGTAACAGGTGGTCAGACTATAAATTTCAGATCATTCTCTTTGGAGATATATGTATCTCCTAAAGGACTCATTCATTATAAACATATTTATTGAATGTCTGCTATTTTCAGGATATAATGTTAGGCTGAAAAGATCCCAGGAGTCCCTGGAAGGTATGAAGCCTCCTAATGAAAAAGGTGGGCGAGGAAGGATGGTGATGTGGAAGGCCTTTTGGTTGGTCCAGAAGAGATGGCTGCCCTTCAGGAGCTTCCAGCCATTGTGTTTTCTCTAATTCACTGAACCTTCTACCCTCAAGGTATAATATTTGGGATGTGATCTACCATTTGATCACACCCCAAATATTATACCATGAGGGTGGAAGGCTCACTAACAACCACCACCTTGTAAGCCACTACATACCAGGCATTTTATATATAGTAAGTCATTTAATCGTCACAGCATTATGACACAGGAATTATCTTTATTTTACATACACTATATAAATAAGCTTTAGAAAGATTTAGCACCCTGCTCAAGATCACACAGCTTATTAGTGTGTTACTTATTAGTGGCAGATTCAAATCATAGTCTGTCTGACACCAAAGCATATGCTTCTAGATGACCAAAGTGATGTTGACATCCTCATGAGAAGTTCAGGCTACCTTTTTTAAAAAAGCAACAAAATTGGAATATGAATTTCTTCTATTGCATGGCATTTATTAATTTTACTTCTCCCTTCCATAAGTAGATACATGTCTACTTTGTGCAGGGAGACATGGCAGAAAGGGTGCTGTGTGGGTACCCATGCCTGAGTCTGCCACTCACCAGTCATACAACCTCCTGCAAGTCACTCTCGTGCTCATCTTCCTTATCTGTAAATGGGGAAAATAAATACCATCTTCCCTCCCTCCTTTCCAAGGGAGGGATCTAAGCATGATCCTGTAGTTGACTTATTCTGTTAACTGTAAAGTATCATGTAACATAAGACATTATGATGACTTTATCCCCAGGTTATACAGGGGAAGTAGAGAAATGTAGTGGGCAGCCAAGATCCTCAAAAAAGAGAGAGGTGTGGCATGGCAATGGATAAACTCTAGGAGAGGAGCAGAGAAGAAGAGAGGAGAGGATGGCTATGTATGCAATACAGAACTGGTTTTAAAAACTATAAAATTAGGAAACTTAGTCTAACCCAATTTGAAGCAATGCAATATCCATTTATTCTTCTTTCGTAAACATTCACACAACACCTGGAATTACACGAGACATGTAATTATCACTCAAGGAATATTTGTTGCAATTCCCAACCTATTCAACTGCTCAAGCAAGCTAAAGAAACAGGATGATCAGCCTTCAGCCCTACTAAGTTTTAGCAACAGTTCTTGATGCCAGTGGGGAAGGACTTTAATTGGTGCATTGACAAAAAGTAATTACACCTCCTTGGAAAGCCAACAAAAGGACAAAGTCAAGACAGAATCTTCCTAACTACCAACAATAGAAAAGCTTGTTTCTAATGTTATAAACAAATATTTAAAAAATAATTATTGCTGCTCTTTGTCAAATTGATTTAGGAATGCATATCACGTGCCAGCACTGTACAATTATTAACTCGTTAATTCATTTAATCTTCAAAACATCCCTGGGGTGGGAGGGTAACGACTATATCAACGGCAGGGCCCTAGTGAATCTAGCTTCTGTCCTGGAGCAGGTCGGCCATTTTAGAAATCAAGGACTGTCAGATTCTCAGAAGACTCCTCAGATGATGGAAACAGATGAAAGGACAAGATAGGACACACAGACAGACAGACAGACACACACACACACACACACACACACACACACACACACAGAGGTATCTACAAAGTTCCAAACCCTGACTTAGACTAGTGGAGATTCAAAAATGACGCAGATGAGAACCTGCCCATGTGGAATCTATAACACCAGGTGAACAGCAACAAATACCCTCTGAATGATGAGTTACTAAAAGAGAGGTTACAGGTGGCAGGAACCCCAGAAAAGACTTCACAGCAGAGACGACATCTGTACTAGTCTTGATGGATGGGTAGGAACTGGCCCCGCTAAGAGATGAAGGAGTGACCATTGCAGATACAGAGAAGGCAGTGAGCCAGCAGATCATGTCGAGTCCCGTTTAGAACTCTTTAACGGCTTCCCAGTCCACTGAGAATAAATTCCAAACTCCTCACCATGGCCTACCCAGACCTTCACTGAGGCCCTGCTTCCCTTACTTTCTCCCTGCTAAGCTCAGCCACACTGGAAACCTGTCCACTTGTTACTCCCTCTGGCAGGAATGCTCTCCCGGCTCCATGCTGGAGTAACTCCTAATCAGACCTCAGGTCTCATTACAATACATGGCCTCACAGAGCCCCTCCCTGTTCACCTGCCCTGTAAACTAGGGCCCCCTGTCATTTGCCCTCTCCCAGCAGACTGGTTCCTTCTAAACACACATAGCAATTTCTAATGGGGATTTTTACCTGTTTTATATGTGTAAAGTCTCTTTCTTCCTCTAGAAGTGGTTCCATGACTATCTTGTTCACTCCAAGCCCTGGCACTCAGGAGGGCTGGATAAAAATTGTGGAATGAATGAATGGAGTGAGTCAGTGTCAGAATAAATGTTAGTTAAGGCCCTGGTGAGGGCAGGGTGGAAAAGTGTTTGGGAAATAGTTTATGGCTAAGTTTAGGAGATAACAGGGAACCACCCAGAACAGGTTGGAAAGCGGGGAGGGTCCGATGGGGCGGTAGCAATGGGTTCGATTCATTTCCCTAATGGGTACTGCAATGCAGGTGCCTGCCAGGTGTTGGGGAGGGGAATGCAAACCTGAGTAAGAAAGACTGTGTCCCCGAGGCATCCTGGACTCCTGTCCAGAGCCCAACGAACCGACAGGGACTTTTGCGGGGAAATGAAGCAGCAACCACCAGGGCCAGGTGGAGATGCTATGGGGCCCGAGGGGTGGAAAAAGAGGGGATCGTGCCGAGACCGGCGCCTGCGTTGGGAGGAGCGACCCCAGGGAAGCTCTGGGGCTGGTTCTGCTCCCGCGGCCGAGGGTCAGGTGCAGAGCCGCCCAGGCCAGGCCGGTCCGGCCCTCCAGGGCTCGGCCCGCGGTGCCGCAGTCGGAGGCCGGCCCGGCCGTGCGCCCTAACAGGTGCCCGGGCCGCGCCCACACTCACCCCGCGCCGCCTGGGGAGCCGAGCGCGTCCTCCACAGCCGCCGGGTGGCCTTCCACGGCCGCAGAGAAGAAAACAGCCTCCGGCTCTTCTTGCCGCCCTTCTCAGATGCTCCCATCTGTGCGCCCGCGCCCCTCCCCCGCCGCCGCGCGAGGGTCGCCTCCGGCCTCCCCCGCCGCCGCGCGTCTGCCGGGTGCCGGGCGGCCGCCGGGGTGGACGAGGCCGCCGGGGGCGGAGCTTGCGGCCGGGGAGGGGTGGGGGAGGGGAGGGGAGGGGAGGGCAGCAGGGGAGGGACTAGGGGAGGTGGGGACGGCTGCTCCCGCGGCGCCGCCGGGGCGCGGCCCGGCCCGGGCGCGGGCGCCAGGGGGATGAGCGAGCCCGGGAAGCGCGCAGCGCCTGGCAGCTCCACGGGCGCAGGATGCAGCCCTTCGTCCTTCGCTCAGGAGGTGCCCAGGTACTCCTCGGCAGCGTTAATTAACGGAAAAAAACCCAAGGAGTGTGCATTTGGTTTTGTTCCCAAATCTCAAGGAGGAAACGGAAGCTCCAAGAGGTTAAAAGCGATCTGCCCAGAGCCCACAGAGCTGCTAAATGGTAGCGATCCCAGTTCCTGGGCTCCGGCTCTTTCATGTCTTACTACTGCCTCGGAATGGTCCCACGTTATGTTTGTGTTTGTTTATCTGTTTAAGTCTGGCAGATATTGCTATTTTCCTCATACAACAGGGCATGACCACTTAGGATTTGGGGGGAACCTATCCTATGTCTGGGCATTTTTACATACATGCCCTTAAACTTCACAGCACCTCTCGGGGTGGGAGGCATTTTCCCATTTTCCAGATGAGGAAACAAGTGGCAGAGCTGAGGTTGCCTTCACATCATTTTGTCTCTGTCCTGATCTTGCTTGCAACTGGGAGAGTCTGAGAGGAAGATCAAAACCAAGGTTTCTTAATGCTGCCTAATAACAGCTAATGTTTGTGGGCTGCTTTTCATGTGCCAGGTTTTTACACACGTTGCCTTATTTAACTCTCCCAGTAATACTCACGGGAGAAAAAGTGTTAATATCCACGCTTAATAAAAGGAGGACACTGATCATTAGAGAAGTCAGGTTACATATGTAAAAATGAAGATTATATATTAGGTTGAATCATGAAATTGCCATTTTTGTAGGCCCAAACAAGTATTATACGATAGCTTCACCAGATGCTCAAAATTAAAATCACCAGTGGAGACAGATGAAAATCCAGTACCTCCAGATGTGTTACACCAAGAAAGACATAGCACCTTTTTAATATTTTGGTAAAGAATGTACCACCTGAATCTAATCATAAGGAAATCCAAGATAAACTCAAAATAAGGACTGAGCTATGAGAGGGGATATTGTATTGTTCAAAAGTGTCAATGGCACAAAAGATAAAGAAAGACTGTGGAGATGTTCTAGATTAAAGGAGGGTAAAGAGACATGGCAACAAAATGTAATGCCTGACCCTAGACTGAATCCTGTGTTGGAATTTTTTAAAAAGATTTTAAAGGACATTACTGGGTCAATTTTCAAAAAAAGAAAAAAAGAAAAAATGAATATAGATAATAGATATAGATAATAGATAAGAGTGTTAGTAAATGATAAATTTATTGGAGTTGATAACTATATTGTGGTTATGTAAGAAAATATCTCTATTTTTAGGAAGTACATATTAAGGAATTTAGGAATAAAGGCCTATGATGCTTTTAACTTAGCTTTAAGTTGTTCAGTAAAAGGTGTGTGTGTGTGTGTGTGTGTGTGTGTGTGTGTGTAGGGTGGAATGATAAAGAAATACAGTAAAATGTAAACAATAGGTGAATCTAGATAATAAAGAATATGTTTTGTACTGTTCTTATTCTTGCAACTTTTCTGTAAGTTTGAAATTTATTCCCAAGTAAAATGATAAAAATAAGAAAATAAAGTGGTAAAAATCATTCTACTTGATATTAAGGCCTACTATAAAGCTATAGTTATCAAAACAGTACGGTATTGTCAGAAGCACAAACACAAATATCAATGAAACAGAATAAAGAACACAGAAATAGACCCACATAAATATGCCCAACTGTTTTTTGACAAAAGTGTAAAAGCAGTCCAATGGAGGAGAGATAGCTTTTTCAGCAAATGGTGCTAGACCAATTGGATATCCACTGGCAAAAAAAATGAAGCACAACCTAAACCTCACACTTTAATACAAAAATCGAGTCAAAATGATTGCATACTTAAATGTAAAAGGTTGGGGGGGGGGAAATAGTAGGAAATCTAGAATCTAGAGTTATGCAAAAAGTTCTTAGACTTGTTTCCAAAAGCACAATTCATAAGAGGAAAAACTGATAAATTAGACCTTATCAACATTAAATATTTTTGATCTGTGAAAGACCCTGTAAATGGATGAAAATACAAGCTACAAACTGGGCCAAAAATACTTGCAAACCACATACCCAACCAAGGACTAGTATTTATAATATATAAAGAACTCAAAATTCAACATTAAAAAAGCAAACAGTCCAATTAGAAAATATAGAAAAAATATGAACAGATATTTCACTGAAGAGGATATACAGATGGAAAATAAGCACATGAGAAGATATTCAGCATCATTAGCCACTAACGAAATACAAATTAAAACTATGATGAAATATCATCATATACCTATCAGAATGGCTAATATGAAAAATAATGACAACACCAAAATGCTGGCAAGGATGTAGAGAGGGAGAGAAATTGGATCACTCATACGTTGCTGGTAAAAAGGTATAGCCACTCTGGAAGAGTTTAGCAGTTTCTTATAGAACTAACCACATAACTACTATGAGACCAGCAATTGCATTCTTGAGTACTTATCCCAGAACAAAAAGAAAACTTATATACACACAGAAAATATACACAAATGTTCATAGCAGCTTTGTTTGTAAACTTTGTTTGTTGTTTCCATCCAAACCTGGAAACAACCCAGAAGTCCTTTAATGGGTGAATGGTTAAACAAGCAGTTAAACAAGGATGGAATACTACTCAGCCATAAAACAATAACAAACCTTTGACACAGGCAACAAACTATATGCATCTCTATGGAATTATGTGAATTTAAAAAGCCAATCCCAAACATTGTATACTATATGATTCCATTTATATAGCATTCTTGAAATGGCAAAATTATAAAAATAGAGGACAAAATTATAAAAATATCAGGAGGGAGGGAGCTAGATATGGCTATGAGAGTACAACAGGATGTATTCTGTGGTGATGGAACTGTTCTGTATCTTTACTGTATCAATGTCAATATACTGATTGAGATATTAGACTATAGTTTTGTACATTTTTACCATTATGGGGAAATTAGTAAAAATGTACATGGAATCACTCTATTATATTTTTTTTGCAACAGCATGTAAATTTATAATTATTTTAAAAATTAAAATGTTAACTTTTTTAAAAGTTACACATCTATAATTTTGTATAGTTCACTCCAATATCTAAAACATGGTTGAGCCAAGATTTAACCTAGACTCATAACTTCATGGCTACACTACCTTTCTCATTGCCCCTGGCTCACTGTGGGAGGCCAAGGATCATCTGCCAGGTCTCAGGGAGGAGACATGGAGGACTCTGGAAGGTAATGGGAGCACAAAGACCCAGGTCAATCAGGAAGAGCTAAATTATTCTGTTTGAAATGAGTCTCTTCCTGGTCTAGATAACTGACTCTCTAAAAGAAAGTATGGGACAGCCCTATTTTATTCTTTCTCTAATCCGGAGGAATATGAAGTTGTAAATATGAAATAAAGAAGGGAGGTGACAGAGACTTGGAAGAGGGTGGAAATTGAGAGGTGTGTCTTTCTCTCTGTCAGCAGCAAGCTGAATTTTCTTTTATGCCAACCTTTATTCTTCAAGGCATCCAGACTAAAGTCTGAAAAATAGGCCCTTAGAAGAAATAACCTAATCAACAATGCTACCCAGGAATAGCTGTCTCATACCACCAACTAATACCCTAGGCAAGGGCTACCCTCTGTTCCTGGGACTTCTTAGCTGTCTTTGGGGTTGAGATACCTAGAATCTTGTCTTGGTTACACAGACCACCCATGGAGTATCGGTTCTGTCCCTTCCTCTCCTGGCTTACTATTTTAATCACCACCACCACCTCCACTCACAAAAATGGAGGAGATTTAAAAAAAAGGTGACATAAAAGTTTTTTCCAGGATCTCTCACCATCCTTCCCTGTATGTCCTGATTCCTTAACTGGTTCTGGAATACTGCTAAGTGTTGTAGCCTCAGTGGGCCTGGCTTAGAGACTCACCTTTTCTTCCATTGTCTTGATACATCTAGTGGATCAGAATACTTCCTTGGAGGGGCCCACTTGCTCACTACTTAGACTTCACTAGTCAGGGCAGGATGAGAAAAACATTCCTTGCCTTGCCCTTTTAGTACAAACATCATGTGATTTCATGGCACTTCTCCAACATGGAGCTATAACAAGGCCAAAAGTCTCTGGCTCCCACAGTCATGGCTTGCTCCAGGCAGATCCAGCAGTCCCTGGTGTCCATGGGAAAAGAATGAAGCCTGAGAGATCTTCCACCCAAGCAGAAATACCCAAGTGCCCTCAGGCATATCCATGAGCACTAGCAACGAGGAATTTCTTTTCAAATGTCAGAAATGGAAACAAATAAGCCTACTTATTTGTCCATCTGGCTCACTGGGCATAAGAGAAAAATAAAAAGAAAAAATCCTTTAAATTTTGTTCATGTCATTGTGCTTATGAAGTTGGGTCCAGAAATATGAAACTGACAGTCTTCAAAATGAAAGAGATACAAGATTCTCCCGTGCATGGGTATGTGCACACACGTGTGTGTGGGGAGAGGGAGAGCGCACGCTAACAGTTTTCAGCTCTGCAGAGCTGCGTGGAATCCTGGCTCTGCCATTTACTAACTGTGATCTTACTCAGCTTGCCTAACTTCTCTCAGTCTCAGTTTCCCCATCTGTAAAATGAAGATAGTAAATAATACCTACCTCACAGGTTGTGATAAGATTTACTATTATATGTAAAACACTGAATAGGCTCAATAAATGGTAGCTTATTATACTGCTATGTCCATTTAGAGAGACAATTACAGATAAAAAACAACGGCACCTTCTTTTGCAGCGAGTGTGTGTGTGTGTGTGTGTGTGTGTGTGTGTGTGTGTGTGAAAATGCAAAAAGAAAATGCAAAAAGAGAGAAATGCAAAAGTCTTGATTTTTGGCAATGATACCCTTCATACTTCATAAATTAACTCTGAGGAGTCCTGTTATCTATCCTCCCTTAGAGAGGGTTCCAGAATATAAACTGCACTGCACAAACCAAAGGCATCTGGAGTGCCTTTAGAACCAATGGTGCTGTTTAGTTACCCCAGTGGTGATGCCAGTAGGACTATTATTAGTGTGGAAAGCAATTAAGGGCAGTCTCCACTTTTAATTTTTTAATCTGAAGTTCTCCAAATTTATAAGATTTAGCTAAAGTTAAGTTTAAAGAGTAACATCTACAGAAAGCCTCCCAACCATGAATCTTTCAGCAGTGGTTACTAGTGTGAGAGGAGAGAAAATTGCTCATGTAAAATATTTTCAGGGCTTCTAAGAAATCTGTTTCAATTATCTATCGATGTATAGCAAATCACTCCCACATTTAATGGCTTAGAACAACAACAATCGTTTGTTGGCAAATGATTTTGCAGTTTAGGCAGGGCTCAGAGGGGACAGCAATTTCTACTCCCCATGATATCAGCTGGGGTTGCTCAGGGTTTGAAGATCCACTTCTGAGATGGCTCACTCACATAGCTCACAAGATGGTGCTGGCTGTCAGCTGGGAGCTCAGCCAAGAGCCTTGATTATTCTTCACATGGTAGCTGGGGTCCAAAAGGGAAGAAACTCAAACTTCCAGGCTTCTTAAAGCCCTGGCCCAAAAGTCCCCAGATGCCTTAGCTACAAAGTCCCCAGAATGTACTTCTTGCACATGCTATTGGTCATCTCAGTCATAGGCTCAACTGTTCAAGAGAGGGCTCATAAGCTTCACCTTTGAATGGGAGGGGTGACATACACATACTGAGGCAGAATAATTTGAAATTGTCTTCAGGGACTAGCTAGCACAGGGCCCCACCAGCCAGAGAATAACCCCAACCAGCGGTAGCAAGGTTATGCCTGGAGTCTCATCACAGAGAGCAGAAGCATTGTGCTGGATGAACATTCCTCATAGAAATTGGGGTCTGCAAGAACCCCATTAAGTGGGAAAATAGGCACAGAAAGACGGCAACCATTCCAAGACAAAATCATAGTGTCACAAGTTGAAACCATAGAAAACTTTTTGAGCACCTACAGAGTTCAAACTAAACCTTGTGCCTCTGTCTCCCACTGAGTGACATGAAAAGAGCACCAGGCTAGGCATCGGTGAACTGGACTGAGTCTAGTTTACATGCCATTTTAACATCATCACTTAATTATTTGTCCTCATCTGTCAATTAGGGATCATATCTGCTGTACCTTGTTCACAACAGGGCAATTCCAATGAAAGCATGTGTGAAAGTACTCTTTTAACAATAATCCAATAATCTACTTTTCAAATGCTTTATTAATAAATGATGCACCGACTTTTAAGATCTCAGTACTTTAAAGGGAACAAAACCTCTGGACCTCACTTTCTGCTAAATTTGTGTCTGAAGGTAGATGGTAGGATAATGGGGGTGGATTGAATCCTTCGTTGGCAATGCAGATTTTTCATGGAAAATGTCAGGTGCAAAAATGGGGTGAGAAGGAAAAATGAAAAGTCGTAGAAAGTCCCATATGGAGTTTGTGTGCCTGCTTCATGCATTTATTATAATGTTATAATAAGCCTCATAGTAGTACTAATTCAGGTCTTCAAAAATGCTGATTTATTTTTAAATTGACCTAAAAATATAAAAGATGTTTATTGAGAGAGGCAGATGGCATCGCTATTAAAAGCACAGACCCCAGTGCCACACTGTTCCTGACTCTCAAGTTGACTGGCACGATGACCTTAGATAGTTGCATTAACATCTCTGTGCCTCAGTTTCTCATCTGTAAATGGGGATAATAAGTGCCCTCTTTCTAGGGTTGTTGTGAGGGTTAAATATCTTATGTGTAAACACTCAGAACAGCACTTGGCAATGAATAAGTGTGAGCTGTTGTTTAGATAATACTTTGCACTGTGCACCATGCTAAGAAGTTTACAAATGTTACATTTGTTGACAACAAACTATGAGCATCAACTAAGCACCTAACTGTGTGTCAGATACTATAAAAGGCTCTTGGGATTCATGAGGAATGAAACAGACAGAGATTTCTGTTCTGTGTAGCTCATATTCTATTGAGGGGGGATCAGGGAGAGACAGACAGTAAACTGTAAAATAAACTGTGAAGTTTGGCAGAAGTTATAAGTGCTATGGATAAAAGAAAAAGTGGAGCAAGGTGAGGGGACTAGGAATGTTGGTTGGGAAAGGAGAAGCATGGTCAGGTTACAGTTTTAAATAGGGTAGTCATGGAAGACCTGGTTGAGAGAGAAAATTTTAGCAAAGACTTGAAAGAAGAGAAAGTCAGCTATGCAGGAACCCAAGGGAAGAGCATTAGAGACAGAAAGAACAGCTGGAATAAAGGCCCTTTGTTGGGAGTGAGTCTGGTATGGTTGAAGAAGAGCCGGGGGACAGGGATGAGTGAAATAGAGCGAACAAAAAGGACTGCTGTAGGAAAAGAGGTGGAGGGATCTGGTAGACCTCATAGGCTACTGCTAGGCTGTAACTTCTCCCTTAGTAAAATGGGAGCCAGTGATCAATGACAGAAACGATGATCCATTTGCTAATGAGTAAATGGGGGCAAGGAGAGGCTAAATAACTGCACAAAGTTATACAACTAGTAAAGAATTAGTTGGGATTCTCATTCTACAGATTCTTATCCTTTTTATGGGCAGAGAGGAATGATGCAAACCAGAGTAGGAAAAGTAAACACTGTAGGAAAACAGGGTAGGGAACATGTAGTCTGCATATCCTCCTTTGTAAACGAAAGGGACTGAATCAGTGACCTCAAAGGTCTAGACACATGGTATATTGTTCACTGGTCTCCAGAGAGCAGATAGCCTAAAAGTAATGAAAGATGGATGAGATGGCCATCGCTCTTTCTTGACCAATTGACCTTGATCTTGTGTTCCCACAAGACCTTACACATGCTCTGTCATAGCTCTTTCTGTATTGCATGGAAAATATATGCTTAAAAATCTGTCTTTCCTCCACAGACTAAAGATTCCCATTTTTGCATCTGACACCCAGCTTATTAGTCACCTGATTCTCTGCACTCAGCACCAGACTTGGCAAAAGGAGGCTCTCAATAAATATATATGTATTCTGTTTTCACTTTAAATCAGAACAGATGGACTTTACTGCAGAGCAGTGGTGATCGTGAGTTAGTTCAGAAAATAACCACCGTAGAAAGTCACTACCACTCTAGGCTAGAAGGTGCAGAAGGAGAAGGTGTTACAGCAGTCCAGAGGTTTGGTCACCAAGCAGAAGCTGGGACCAAGGTGATGCCTAGGAGAAGAAACAGTCTCAGCCAGAGACATCCAAAAAATGTTTTCTGACCTATAACAATCTATAGCCCAATATAATCCAAACACCCCCACTTTTAAGGAGCTTTTCCAGAAATCCTCCCTCCCTATCTTCCCTACAATATCTGAAGCTTAGGAGCAGTGGAGAAGAGTGGTTAAAAGCACAGGATTGATGACTTCTTGGCAACCCTGGGCAAGTTGCTAGCTTTTCTGTGCCTTAATTTTCTCCTCTGTATGCCAGGTTTATCTGGCATAAAGCAAGTGTTCAAATTATGCTACTTCTCACCCGCCTTTTTAAAATGGCACAGAACATGTTTGTGACAAAAGCTTTTTGTGTTCAGCTCTTATCTATCAGAGAAGAACTTTTATGTGGAGGCTGGAAAATCTATTAAAAGGCAAGGGACCTTTCTGAAAATTTTTACCTCATGGCTCAGAGTTCAACTGTATGCCTCGGTGAGTGGGAAATGAAATACAGGGTGAGTGATTATCTATAGATGCTTAGACGAGAGAGCTTTGAGGTGGAGAAGGACAAGGCTGTGGGAATGGCTGGCATGGGCTGAAGGAGGATGATTTGGGGGGTCTCTCTTCAATCTCCTTGTCAGAGACCTTTTTGAAAGGTCTCTCATTAAGGTCAACTCGATTAAGTGATGATAGATGATTTTTTTTTCATGTCTATTTCTTTTCTTTTTTCAAACTTTCTATGAATGAATCTTACTTGTGTAGTAAAAAAAAAACTAAGTGTCTACTTTTAGGCCCACTGGAAGAGAAGACTCCGTTGGTGGTGACAGGTAAGTGGAAATATGGTGGGCTGTAGTAGGAACTGAGCTGCAGCTATGTCGGATAGCCTTGGCCATTTCAAACCAGCCTTGCTGGCCAGGTCTACGATCCTCACATCTTTTGTTCTACTGGAGAGTGCTTTTGCAATAGTTGGGATGGGGGCATGTTCCTTCAGGGAAAGCCTGTGTGCTTTTAAAACTTACAATGTGTATACATTCCCTTTTTTGATTGAAATATAATTATAGTTAAAATTAGAGTTTTATTTCTCCTCTATTTGCTGTGTGTTTTTGTTAATCACAGTATTATTTTGCTTTTGTGACAGGGATGGCTGGTGCTCAAAAATATCCACGTTTCCCTCCTTTGCGGGCGCACAGCTAGACTATTTTCCCAGCCTAACTTGCTGTTGGTCATGGCCACGTGATTGGGTCTGGCTAAGGAAATGGAGGAAAATGATGTACACTGCTTAGAAGCCTGACATCTGAAACCTCTCATATACCCCTCCAGCTCTCTTTATACACACATCAGTTGGCTGGAGGTTGAAGCTCCAGCGGCCAACTTTATAGCCTGGAAGGAACATGGAGCTACCAGAGGGAGGGAGCCTGGGTCCCTGAATGACTACGTGGAATGGTCATTTCTCCATCAATCACATTGGACTGCAATGTGAGCAAGAAACTCCTTTGCCATGCCTAGCATTGAGATTCTGCAGTTGTCAGGTATAGCAGTTAGAATACTCGTCACTAACACACCTGTAGAGGCTGCATACTGGAGGAGGAATATCTGACTCTGAGTGGTGTTCTTGGCAACATACCAGATGGACACTTCCAAGGGAAAATTAGCTAGAGCTGCATATTAACATACCCCCAAGGGCCACAAAAAGCAAATTAGATCATTTGATGCAACCTCGGAGGACAAATTTCTCTGAATTACATTTTCTGGTTTATGTTTCCCTCTTCCATGAATAACTACCTCTGTTTCTTATTATCAACTGCTGGTTGTTAATGATGATGGAGAGAACTGAACTGGGCAGATAGAGTGAAAGGTGTTACAATGTGGAGAAGGGTTTTGACAACCCAAATATTTAAGAGAACGTGCTTCTGTGAGCTTGGCTTAAAATATTAGGTTGCTTTCTCCTATGGTACCGTCATGCCACCATGAATTCTTTCTTTCATTTAAACAGCCACTTTGAACAGTTAAACACTAGTCCCTTAGGATACAGTCCTGAACAACTGAACAACTGTGGATCTTTTACTCAAGAAGCTTGTAATTTGATGGAGGAGAAAGACATTAAACACCCAATCACCCAAACTGATAATCATGCATGTAGAATAGTGCTCTAAAGGAAAAGCCCAGGGTACTAGCACTGTTAGAGCATATAACAGTGGGGGAAGGGGGGAACGACTGCACTCGCTGAGAGGGAAAGACTCCATGAGAAAATGACATTGACTTTGAGACCTGCAGGATGACTAGTTGTCCGGGAGAAAAATATTCAAGGTATAGGAAATGAATCCTAACATAAGAGGACTGTTATTACTGATGATAATAGCCCACCCTTTCATAATACTTACTTTGTGTCAGGCAGTGACCTAAGTATTTTACACATATTTATGCATTTAATCTTTACAGGAACTCACTCTATAAGTACTATCTCTATCTATCTATCTATCTATCTATCTATCTATCTTAGTTTTATTTTATTAGTTATATGTACACAGTCGTTTGGTTAAACATTTATATAGTTTATGAAACAATCCCCCTAATTGCTCTTTCTCTCCTCTGGCTCTCCACCTAGCCATGGCATTAATGCTAACTGCATTCCCTATGCCATGTTCCCCATCCCCATGACCATCTATGAACTATTAATTTGTTAAGTACTATTATTTTCATTTCACAAATGAAAAAATTGAGGCATGGAAATGTTAACAAGTTGCTAATAAATGGCAAAGGAAGAATTTGAACTCCTGTGATCTGACTTCAGAATTTGTACTCTTAATCACAGTGTGTCCTGGGACTCGGTGCATTCTCAACAGGAACAAAGAAGCCCTGTGTGGTTGAAGCTCAGTAAGCAATGGAGAAGGTGGCACAAAGTGAAGCAGGAAAGATAGGAATTTGGGACTCCTTTCATGGGAGGGTTTGGGGGAAGCTGTGGCATACACTAAGAGGCCAACAAAGTCTCCTAACATTCTATAAGCTTTGTTGGTCTTTTTCTCCACGTGAACTTGGTGAGTCATGAACTTTGGAAGTCGTGACCACTGGGTGATAGGGAGGTTATCCTGCCCTGTTAACAGCTGTCACAGTCTCTCAGCCATGAGTTCTTCCCTAAGGAGTTTAGCAATTTGCCCTTGGTCTGATCTGCCTGGAGGGTACTGGGTTCAAGTTTTCTGCTGCCTTGAAAAGTGAGTTTTGTTGATGTTGCCGGTGACCCTCAGCCAGCCTGATATACCTCCTAGATGAGCCCAGGGTAAGCTAACTAAATCTAACTGTCAGCACAATCGTAATCCTTGTGTACACTCCTTACGCAATTCATCCTTCTTAAGGTCAAGTGCAGAAAATGCAAGGAAAATCAAAGCTTCTAGAGCAGCATTGTTCAATACAGTATCCACTAGTCACATGTGGTTAAGTTCATTTTAATTAATACAATTAAATTAAATAATTTAAAAATTAGTTCCTCAGTTGAACTAATGAGATTTCACGAGATCAGTAGGCATATGTGGCTAGTGGACAGCATAGCTAAAGAATGTTTCTGTTGTTGCAGAAATTTATATTGGACAGGGCTGCTCTAGGAATATGCTTTATGCCTCTAGGGCTTATCTCTAGATCTGTAACCAAGGCAGAGTGCTGGTGCATTTTATACCAAATCCTATTCTTATTACATTATGCTTCATTCCCATTCATAGATTATTCTTTCTTATTCAATTAATATACACTAAACATATGTTGTCAAACTGTATGCTGGATATTGAAATAGGCTGAACTATCATTTTGCTAAAAAATCTTAGATGACTGGAGCAAAAAGTGTTTGAAATATGGATTTACTGGATTATCCCCGCTTTTGCGGGTTTGGGAGGAGGCACTCAGGCACATTACTTAACCTTGCTATTGTGTCAGCAAGGATGTGAAGAAATTGGAACCCACATTCATTGATGGTGGGAATGTAAAATGGTGCAGCCACTTTGCACCACTTTTGACTGTTCCTCAAATGTTAAATAAACATAGGGTTACCATATGACCCAGTAATTTGACTCTTAGGTATATGCCCAAGAGAATTAAAAACGTACGTCCACATAAAAACCTGTACACAAATGTCCATGAGCAGCAGTATTCATAATAACTAAAAAGTGGACACACCCCAAGTGTACATCAATTGATGAATGAATAAATAATATGTGGGACATCCATACAATAGAATATTATTTGGCCATGAAAAGGAATGAAGTACTGACCCATGCTACAACATGGATGAACCTTCAAAACATGCTAAGTGTAAAAGCCAGTCACAAAAGACCACTTATGATTCCCTTTATACAAAAAAATTATATTCTTGAAATGCCCAGAATAGGCAAATCTATAGACACAAAGTAGATCAGTGGTTGCCAGTGCTGGGAAGAAGGAAGAATTAAGAGATCAAAAAATAGTCAATACTTATTTAGACTTAACAAAAAATTTTCCCCAGTGTAGCATTTAGAAACTTTTCTATCTACAGCAAAACTAAAAGATTACTACACTTGGTGCCCTTCACCCAGGATTAGCAACTGTAAACATTTTTTTGTCATATTTGTTTGATCATTGAAGGTCAGCTTGGCTGAATATAAAAATCTTTTGGTTCAAACTTCCTTTTCATGAAAATGTTGCTCCTTTGTTGTTTTGATTTGTATTTCGAATTTCTTTGTCTTTTTGTCAACAGGCCCAGAGGAGTTTTCTTGGATATAGTATAATGCCTTTTTTTTTCTCCCCTCTTTAATCCCCCGCACCCCACTTTCACCCTTGACCTATAGATGTTGCTGTTTCCCCTTAAGAATTGGATCTCTGAAGGCGCGTCTCCTCCGACATGCTCACAGTGTGCAGCTGGGGCCTGGTACCCCCAGGGCCTGCCACCCCCAGTGCATTTTAGGGGACTGGCATACCCTGGGTATGGTCCATGGCTCCACCTGGGTAGAGTGTCTTAAAGTTGACTTTTCTGAGTCAATTTTCACAGCTTCACAGTGTTTTTTTTTCACTATGTAGATTTAAAATTTATTCTATTTTGTAAGTTTTTATTACATTATAGCTTTTAATATTAGTTTTGATTTGTTTTTTTTTTCTTTAGAGAATTCAGTTATAAGTGTGTTAGATCTTCTTTGTCTTCTACAGCTATTTATTTTTTATTTTCTTTCTGAGGCTTTTGTTTTTTCTTATCTTAATTTTCTTGGACATTTTCATTTCACTATCCATTTCTTTTTTGTATACTTTTTAAAATCTCTTTGTGCATCTTGTAATTTAATTCTAATTTTTGAGATCTTTGTTTTTTCCTTCACTTTCTTTTGTGTTCAGTCAATTCTTATTTCACATGTAATTGTTTTATGCTCACTTCCCTTTTGCATTTGTGAATTTGATTTGTGCTTTTAAAAAATATATTGTTATTGCTTGTCTAACAATATTTGATTCATGCTAGAGTGTTTAGCTAGTTTCTTCTGCTTCAGGGTTGGGCTTGAGTGTTTTCATCAGCTGAAGAACTTTAATTCACATTTCCTTTTCAAAATAACTTTGTGTGGATATTGGCTTCCTTTTTCTGTTTATTTTCAAGTCTGGATTTTCTTGAACCAGGTGTTTCTACAGATAGGGATGAAGGATTTGAGTAGTTTACTAGCTTCTTAGTTCAAGAGTGCCCTCTTCAGTTGGTACAGTGAAATGCAACTTCTTTAACATCTTTGGGGGTCAGGGTGGAAGGTTAGGGAGAGTTCAGTGTCTTCAATTTCACAAAACTCTGATTTCTGTAGGAATCTTAATTCCCATCAACTTCTTTATATTTCGCTCTTTATCACCAAATCTCCAAGAGATGTCTCCTACTTCCAAGTTCCGTAGATCTCTCCCAAAAGCTTTTCCCTCTCAATTATTACACGTTTAGACCCATGTACTTTCAAGCCCCCTTCCTTTCAATTCTCCCATTTGCGAGTGTTGTAATCCAGCATGGCTGTTCTCAGAATTTCTCCACTTAATGTGGGACTCTCTGGGACACCATCACGCTTTCCTCTTTCCAAATAATCCCTGCCTGATTCTGCACTTCCACATGGGCTCCATAGCTGGTACTACTGATCTCAGATACTTATCTCCCCATTAAAACAAAATAGTAGTCTATGGCCATGCCACCCTTAACACACCCAATCTCGTCTGATCTCGAAAACTAAGCAGTGTTGGGGCTGGTTAGTATTTGGGTGGGAGACCACCTAGAAAGACCATTTAGGAAGACCAGGTGCTGTAGATGTATAAAAATAAAATAAAATAAGATTTTGAAGTATTCCATTTCTTCATTACGTGGTATGATTGTATTGTGTGGTGGGTTAATTGTGACTTTACGTGCTTTCCTTCATCTGTACAATTTTTGGAAGATGTGTAGATGTAGACTCAGGTTAGGCATTATCTTCAATGGATCCTCACTATCTAGCTTCAATTGATAAATTATAAATTTTTAGATAAGACTTTTTTATATGAGCACTAGATAATCAGGCTGTTTCATTGGCTTCGTGAAGGGGAAAAAACACAGTTTTTTATAGATAAAATATAGAAGATGGTTCATTCAGGCCTCTGAGCAATTTTAGCCTGTACCCCCTTCTCCCTGACCCTGTTGGACTGACAGAAGGCACCTACATTGCGGTAGGTAACATATATGATCAATGTGCCCAGGGTAGTTGATATATCCTGGTCAGCATGTCTAAAGTAGTCTGACATGGTCAGTGCACCAGGATGGTTGATGTATGACATAGTCAGTGGACCCAAAGTGGTCAGTAGATGGGGGCTGTTACTGTGAGGACAGTGGCTGGTCCATCCTGACTGATCTAAATATGGACCTTTCATTTTGATATCCCTGATTATTCCTTGTTGGGAAACCTTATTCTTTGCTCAGCATGTATGGTTCTAGAATGGAGGAGTATAAGGTTGTCAAGTCCCGATGAGGCATGAGATATAATTTCTCCATAGAAGGCCTTCTAGGCTTGTTAAAGGGACTCACTCTAGGATCCTGGGTGGAAAGTTGGCCACAGGACTCAGTACTGCTCAGGCCCTAGTTGCCAAGTGGCAGAGCTTTCTGCCCCAACTCCTAGCAGTTCTGCCCAAGGCCAAAGGTGCCTTGATTGCAGGAACCTTGATTGGGTCCCTCTAGGTCTTTGAGTAGTCAGAATGAAGAGCTGATGAGTAATCACAGAAGTGAGCACTGGAGCTGAAGTCTTTATTCTACCACTTATCGGGTAGGTGATCTTGTACAAATAATTTAAGTGCTCTGAACCTGAAGTTTATCGTCTGTAACTGGTATACAATGCTGTCTTATGGCCTGGTGCCACAGAGTAAACCCTCAATAAATTTTAACTTATCATTTATTAATACACACACATATATGTACACACATACATATACAAAACACATAGTTCAGGTAGGTTTATCCAAGTATGGATATGGTTTTTATTTAATTACTAGATGCTTACATATTAACTGGCTGAAATGAATATGCAAAACATCTCCCTCAGTTGAACTCTAGGGTAAAAAACTCAAGTGATCTATATAAGGAGGTATTCTCTGATAAAGCAGAATTCTACATAACTATGCATTTTTATTACTGAAGTTGAAAAATCCTCCCGTTCATACTTTTACATATCCTACCTCCTTACTTCATAGATATCTAGCCAGGAAGATCCTCATTCCTATTTTCTGTGTTTCTAATTCAGAAGTCCCACATAGGCTTAAACGAATATGCTGTTTGGCAAAAATTTAAGTTGCCAAACTTTAAATGTAAGATTTCAAATAAGAACAGGTTTCTGGTTTCTCTTAACAAACTGAATGACCGGGAAGCATTGGGCAGCATTCCTAAGGTGGTAATAAACGGTCCAGAGCTCAGGAAGAGCAGTGCAGTCCAGTTCCTCTCAGCCCCTGCCCCTCCCTACTGCCTCACACTCACCCCCATTTCAATCATTTTTATTCTTGACTTCTCCCCTGGAAGTATTTAACTCCTTAGTACTGTTCCAGCCATCCCTTTTTGTTGAACTCTATCACCATATTTTAGTCCAGACTGGTGTGAATCTGATGAATTGTTTTCTGGCAGAGTCTATACTGCCTACTGTGAACACAGTTTAAGACCAGGTCTATCAAATTTCCCAACACAATCTTCTCTCTCCAGCCCTGCCTCCCACCACTCCGGCCACCATCTGGCATGCACATACCATTCTCTCCGCTTGGGTTGCCTTGCCTCTTTCTTGCATCAGTCACACTTAGTTAGCTCTTCCTTCATCTCTACTTAGTCAGACAAAAGAGATACTCCCACTGTATTCTCTCAAGCACAACCCAGTGATTAACTATAGCGTTTACGTAATTATATAACCCTGAGTCCATCTCCTCCAGGAGACTGTAAGGAATTTAAGGGCCAAAACCAGGTCTTACTCACTTTTCCATCCCCAGAGACTAAAAGTGCTTGACAAAAGAACCAAAGTCATAACTGGATGACAGGGTGTATTGTCCCATTTCTATCAGTGAGCTTAGGCTAAATTATGCTGTGGTACCAAACTGCCCAAATCTCAGTGGCTTATAAAAGCAAAGGTTTATTTTTTATGCATACTATCAATAACTGGCTGAATCCCTGCTCCACCATCTTCACTTTAGGATCCAAGTTCAAAGAAAAGATCCATGAGACCGCCCGTCTAATTGCAAGGGGAATGATTCGTGCACATGCTCTGGCTCCCAAGTCTTCTGCTCAGAAATGGCAGACTTCATTTATTATCACATTCCATTAGTTAAAGCAAATCACACACCTCAGCATGAAGCCAATGGGGTAGAGATGTAAAATCCTCTTAAAAGGCTTAAACTTTAAAACCATGGCCTGAAGTTTAATACAATTTACCACACTGTCATCATATCCAGCTCACCTTTCTAGGGGCGTGGAAACCTAAAGAACATGTTTCTCAGGTTCCTCTGTCAGCTGGTTTCTGGCTGGATACAGCTAATGGGAAGCCTGCACAGGAGATAGGAGAGCCTGAAGTTGGGAAAAACAAGGCATTTGCTCCCATGTAGCAGAGGACTTCTGCACAGGCTGTAGTTTTTTCATGACTCCAACTCTCCACACAGGCCTGCTGGGGTTTCTATAGACTTCTGCTGAGTAGCAGCCCTGGAAGCTATAACTTTAGAGTCATAAACTCTAATGCAGCCTCTAATCTGTAGGATGTGATCTGCGTAGGATGTGATGATGTGATATGTTCACATCATCCAGTTGTTTCACAAATAAAACTGAAGAATGTCCATGAAAATATGTGAAGAATAAAGTGCTGGACAAATAAGGTGCTTGAGCGTATACAAAGTGAAACAACATTGTATTAGTAGAAAAGGAGAATTGGGCCCAGAACTCTTGGGTTCAGGATCTTGC
Organism: Cynopterus sphinx; assembly: GCA_030015415.1. Classification (NCBI taxonomy): domain Eukaryota; kingdom Metazoa; phylum Chordata; class Mammalia; order Chiroptera; family Pteropodidae; genus Cynopterus; species Cynopterus sphinx. The sequence goes on from CM057387.1 coordinate 86,725,850, forward strand.
TCTGCCACCAACTGTCATCCTAGTCAGGCAACACCATGATCTCTATTTTCCCCCATCTGTATATTGGAGATAATATTGTTGACAATGGTGGCAAATGGCACAAGTGAGAATATCTGTGAAGATATATGTCGTCAAGTGTAAAAAGCTCTACAAATGATAAATGAATTCACAGGTTATAAGCAGAAAAAAATCTTTATTTCTATCAAATTAAAAAGTACAAATAATCTTCAAGCAAGATAATCAAAATAATCAATAACACAATTAACAGTTAGGAGAGCATTTACAGTCTAGGCTTAGATACTTTGAATTAATAAGCACATACAACCAATCAAGAGGGCCGACAACTTTCACACTGAGGAAAACCACTGACTCATCGTAAACACACGACTTCTGGGAAAGCAGAGCTGACATTTCACAGGACAGTAAACCAAACAAGTTGTCATTGGGTTAGAGAACTGATTTGAGCTTGAGAGGAATCACAGTGAAATGCCATTGTAACTCAACAATTTCTCCAGAGATCTGTTCATCTCAAAAAACAAGAATATATAAAAATCAGTAGTACAAATTCTCATAAAACTAGAAAAGCCCTCTACGCCCTGGCACCTTGGAGCTTATACAAAGACTAATTTTTTGTTTTTCTTTCCTTTACTCTTCTCTAAATTAAATGCAAATCAGTTTTGTTGTTGTTGTTGCTTAGTATGTTTTTGACTTTATAGCCAAAGCCTTAAAGTGAAGAAAAGTTTAATGAAATGGAGTTAGACACACACTAACCCCAGGGAAAATCTTCTATGTGCACTGCTCCTCTGAAAAGTTTTGGAAGAGCCCAATTATCACTAAGGAAATAAGGCATATCCATGCCATCCACATGAGAGCTTTCTCTCTTTTAGAAACGTTTGACCATCTTTCTCTATCCCTTTTTCTCTCTCTTACACACACACTAGTCAAATTGGGGAATTCCCTGAAGCATACAGATAATGGCATTTATTTTGGCAAGAACTGTGCAATTTGTTAAAAGATAAGGTATGGCATTTATAAACAATTGTAATTATAATACGTCTCAACAGATGTAGGAAGCAGATTTTCCTTCATAGCTGAAATATGGCTTCGTGGTTTTTTGACATCTGGGTCTTGCACACTTCTCATTTGGAAACCAGACTGGGTCAGTTACATACAAAAAGAATGATAACTGACCACATGACCAGACCACATTTCCAAATTAAAAGAAGTCTCCACTATGTGGTTCTCCTTTGGAGACACCAAACAGACAAGGGAGTTACTACAATTGGAGGGGAAGAGAGAGAAAGCAATTCATACTGTGAATACGACTTTTCCTTATGAATTGTCTCTCTGGCAAAATTAACTGCAGCAAGGAAAACATCCTGTCTGTTAAATGAAAGGTAATAAAAGAAATTCATCAGGTAGATATGGCTGCCTCCCAAAATCCTGTAACCCAGCAGAGTACAGATGAGACACAGCCCTCTGTATATACAGTGTGCAACTACCACCAGGACCCACTGAGTGTCCATTTCCTGTCTCAGTATCTGAGTGCCAAAAGCAAAGATTCCAGGTGGGAGCAAAGACATTGTTTTACCTATTCACGAGAATGGAGAGCTCAAACTAAAGGACGGTACCAAAATGTCCTTTTGAATTTCCTGATTAATCCCTATGGGTACACGAAAACACAAGATTACATGAACAGAATTATTTCCATTTTTTAAATGCACGGAAGCAAGAGAATTGAAATAGCTATTTCCTAGAATAACTGTTGAAGATTCAAATAGGCAATGCATACAATGCACTCAGCACGAAATATCACTAAACAGTTAGTAAGAATATGTTTACTGTAACACATTTGGAAATTTGTGATTTTTATGATTTGAGCAACGATCCTCCAGCAGGCTAGCAAACCGATTAGTCAAACAGCTAAAGTCAAATATTGAACTCGGGTTCCAGTGAACATTTTATAAAAGCCCTATTCGTGAGTTTGCATAGGCATCTTTTTTATCTAACATTATCACATCTCAACAACATTTTAAGTGGCAGGAAAAGCCACAACAGCACCTCTCTCACCCATGGCTATTCTTACCTTTTCCCTTTCCTACCAAAGAGAGGGGCATGAAGCTAGAGCTCTTCTGAGCATGGCTGCTGGAGGGTGATGGGCGTGACCCTGCGAAAGGAAGAAAAGGGAAGAGAAGACAGGAAGCCAGTCCTCCCCAGTTCTGCCAGAATTGTGCATGACAAGCGGTGCCACCACGTCGGACAGCAGGCAAAGGCATGCGTTTGGCACTAAGAATGATGTTAACGTGTAATGTAATGCAGGGAGATAGCTACCCTGCATTAGGTGCTCAGTCATCACTGGTTTTTTCACCAGTATTTTAGGAAGGATCAGTTTATTGTCAGGTGAGAGCAAGGGAGTGATTTGTTCTGATGTCAGGAAAGAAAAGTAAGTACTATCTGGATAACTCCCAGAAGCCCAGATCTAAGTGTGAGCACCATGGCTGAGGGTGGCTCAAGGATAAAAGGTCCCTTAAGGGGCACAAAAACGAGGACACCAAAGAGTAGGGAAGGAACATGAGCTGGCCTCCTCCAGATTATTAGCCTGGACCCAAGTCATCCTACTGTGACAGCCTTTCACTTTATTTATAAATGAGTAGTTACAGAGGAGGATCAAGGGCTCAGACTTTCCTCTAGCAGCTTCTTTTGCCTAAGCAAAGAGGGAAAAAAGAACAGTCTCACACAAAGCTGAATGTCACCATAGGAAAATCTGCTATTTTTGATGTGAGGCCACTTGTAAAAACAAGCAAAACCAAGCAGGCTCAAGGCCTGGGTTGCCTGGGAAAGCACACATGTAGTTAACATCCAGGAGCAAATTCGGCTGCAGAGTCAGGAAAACCTGGGTGTGAGTCTTGGCTACACTGTTTATTGGTAGCAGGAGCCTCAGCAAGTTGCTTCACATCTATGACCTTGCCTTCTTTCTTTATAAACATGGGATCATAGGATGCTTGAAAGATGAAATGAGATGTTTGTCGCGGCCCTAAAACCACACATATCACTCAGTAGGCCTTCGATAAATGGGACCTATTTTTATGTTTGCCTTAGTGTTAAATGGTACTAATCAAAGCAACATTTTCAAATTCTAAGTAAGTGGGAAGCCTGTCAGGATAATAGAAAGCAAAATGAATTCAAAGCTGGTAGAATCAAAGATTATAAGGACAGGTAGGCAGGCATCTTAGAGACCATCCAAACTACTCTTTCTGTGCAACAGTGAAAAAACTACATGTGTGGCAATAGAAGAAAACCCAAGAAAAGCTGTCACTTGAATTTTACTTTCGTCAAAATACTTTCAGGAAAACTTTATTTTTTTTATAAAAATTATTAAAGGAAAAATCAGAGTTTGTTGAAGAAAATCAGAAATAGATTCTTTAAACATGAAACAAGCAACATCTTTCAAAGACCACAGAGAAGGTGTTTTATCTTTATCAGTGTCACCTAGCAAAGGCCCCTCAGTTTCTGGGCAATCTCAGAAACAGCAAACATTGTTGAGACATATTGAGTGACCCTGACATTGGCTGAAATAGTCTTTTTTGCTAGAAGGGAGAAAGGAGGGAAGGATGGAGAAGTAAGAGTATGGAATCAGGGGTCAAGCCATTTCCCATTTCCTATACCTCTCCCTCAAACCACAAAGGCAATGGTCACACTGAAGTCACTCCCAGAAATAGTAAAGGATCCTCCCTGGGAATAACCATGATGCATGAAGAGGGATATTGATTTTTAAGGCAACAGGAATAAATTTCATTGTGTTTCCCAGAGGAGAGCAGGAATTATACAAGGAGGCCATCAAGTCTAGAAACCAAGCAAATCCTTAATAAATGGTTTACTGATATTACATTACAATGAATCACAAAATAATACTACCTATATTTCTAGACCTAATGGCCACCGTATAGAAAGCCTCTTTGGAATAGAAAAAAAAATTTAAGATTTTTGTTTTCTCATCATTGTAAAGCTGTCATACTTAGTCTAGGCACAGCTAGTGCAACATGTATCCTCAACCCCACAGGCTCCATTCCCTTTACCAGCTACTTATAATACATCTGGTCACTCACAGATAAAAAATACTGTCAGCATCAACATTTAGCAGCATTTTCAAAAAACATTTTTTTTGAACATCAAAAAGCTAAACTGTTCTTTCAGTCCAGTAATTCCATATGGTCTTATTACATCTATATATACGATATTACCTTTTAAGACTTATGTAGGTGCATATTTTTTTTTTTTTTGAAGATTTCCAAAAAGACTCTGAGGATTTTATTTTTCTACAATGAAAGAAAGGAGCGGTGCCCACCCTTGAAGGTCAGACTAGTTTAAGTAGACCCTTCACATCAGTCCTATGGTACATGAAGTGATCTGACATAGTCTCCTAGCTCAAAGCTCTTGGAAGGGAATTTCAGAGGGACAAAAGCAATTACCTAGTAGCCTAGAAAGGGAGAAAACAGATGTAAAAAAAATACAGTCTAATAAAAATAGCAGAAGCTGAATCCATTCATTCCAGGATGTCTGAAAAGGAGAAATTTTATGGAGCAGAGATATACAGAAAAGAAGGTGTGTCACCTCTAACAGAAAAAAAATTGTGTCTACAGTCACTGGAAGTCAGAGAAGTGACCACTGAGAGCAACTGGCTTCGATTCTGTTGACACCAGGGGGATGCGTACCAGAGAACGGGAGACAAAGCGTGGGCTACATCCCTTGGCATTCTCAGGCCTACCGGTGCTAACGTTCAACAGTCTTAAGGGCATTGATTGAATCAGAGGCCACCACCATCAAGTGTAAAAAAAGCTACTATGGCAACAACACGACTGTCAAAATTCAGCGAGAGCTTGGGTTACACACCATTTGAAATCCAGCCTGTACTTGCTTTCTTGTGAAGGGCTGGCTTGAGACATATGCAGAGACATCTTCGATGCATGCAGGCAACTCTTCTTCTGAGGCAGAGAAGAGCCTCTTCATTAACACTTTCTATCATTAGTTTTCATCAGTTTACCATTTAAACTAGAAAAGATGCTGCAAGCTACTTCGGCTAGCTTCTAATTGGGACATGGCACCGATACTAAACATACAATTGAAAGAATCACATCTTCTTAGTTCTTCCACTGGACGGGCTCAGTATGCTTCTTTGGATTGAATAGGTGTGATCTTGTTCGAGAAAAGCGTGTAAACATAGGGCCAGATTTTGTTAGTTTCCGTTCCAGAAAATTGGTGGAGGACTCCTCGGCTCCTGAAAAATAAAAAGTCCAACGCAAAAAAACTATTTTACGTTTCCTTTTGACATAATGTTAGGGCAGATGAAGATCCTGGGAATAAGGCAATCATGATCTCATGGTCTATATCACACAACACTGAGTGCCAAGTAGCTCCTTCAAATGTATCAACACTCCTCACTGGGTATATCTAAATAAAGCCATAGTTTTTGCAATTCTGGCATGTTTGTCATAATCACACCTTTTCTTCTTGACTTTACAGTGTATCAAAGAACAACATTATTCTTTGGGGACAATCCCAAACCTGATACTACATGCTTTTGAAAAGCAAATTATTGACAAAATTTGGTACCCTAAAACTCTTATTACTTAAGATGATCATGAAATACAAGATGAATCACAATTATGTGTACAGGAACCTCTGACCTAAAGGCTTCCTGAATTATTTGGGGGCTACAAGGTCAGAAAATGAATTATAGCAGAGGCTGCAAACTGCTGTTCTCAGTGCAGGTTTTGTTTGGCTTGCGTGCTGCTAAAAATTTTGTAATTTGTTGCCAATATAAAAACTGAGATTTTTTTTCCACACAGAAAGCCAGATTTCTGCTTCTCTTGAAAAACAGATCACGGGTCACATTGAGCCTCAGTGCCCCTGTGGTGATAATTGGCTGGAGCAGCATAGGAGCTGTCCAGTTCAACAGTCACTCAAGTGCCCAGCTTGACACACCCTACATCAGGTTCAACACTCATTTGCAATATCTTCCTGGCCCCTGCAGCTATTTGAATTTGCAATTTGCAGCTTATAGTTTTAGCTTTCCTTCTGTTAAACTCCCTTTTGAAGTATCTAGGCCAAAAAGTTCCTTCTAATCTATCTAAATAAGACATGCAGGAGTGTCAAAATGTAAATTATTATTTCAGCCACTTGAAAAGCAAAATGGAAATAAGTCTAGGCACAATTTACAACCAAACAGACAGAGATGATAAAGTTTCAGAGCTTAAGAGAGTTTTAGCATAAAGTATTGGGCATTATCTCCCACAAACAACTCAGCATTTTATCCCACTTCTGGGGAGGCGTTGGGCCTGTAAGGCTTATCTTAGCTGAAAGAAACACTACCCCACCTCAGCCCAAGGCCCTTCCCACTAGGTTCCACACCTTTCTTATTGGCCATCTGCCATGAAATGCTGATACACACTCACTTGTACAGTTCGATGACTGGCTTTGCCACATCCTTGTACTGTCTTAGCCTGGCAGCAACTGCTTCAGGTTTATCGTCCTCCTGCTGGACTAATGGTTCACCAGTCATGTCATCGACCCCCTGCAAATACCAGAGAAACCATATGGGCGACAGTTGGGCCACTCCATAGGTAAAAACTTTCCAGTACAACACTATGTGTATTCGTTTTGATTCCTACCACATGATGAGTTAGGCCTGGTGACAATAGTAACGGTGAAGGTACTTAAAGAAATAGCACTCTTAATAGCATGTCAACCTAATTTCATGAGAGCAGACATTAAACCTTTATTAACCTCTCAGGCTTTTCCAAACTTGTCGCAGGGCTGTTGGTAAATGGTACCTTCAATTCACAGTTTAAATTTCCATGCAGCCTCCCCCCAAGGAAAAGCATCCTTTAGACAATGTCACACTGGTCCTCTAAATATTCCTAAAACTGAACTGCTTTCTAAAGCCTGAGTTATTAATACAGAAAATAAAAGTCTCAAGGAACCAACTGGTTTACTTAGAAAAAACACTGATCTAGAAGAAAATATTTCAAACCTGTCTCTGCCTCTACTTCAAAATTCTATCATGTAGCTTTTCTGAAGTTGACCTTAGGTTGTTTTACTAAATCAAATGATGACTTATCTAAAGGTGGATTAAAATAAACATTAATCACATACACAGGATAATCAGGAACAAAAATTCTGAGAACTGAAAAGATTCATTTTAAAAAAATCTGATTTTAGATGTATCTTACTTAACCTCTTCAGGAACCATACTTACAAATAGCAAACTGGACACATCAGAATTCTGCCTGCCATGCCCATGGCTATTAGCCAGACACAAGAGAGAAGAGGATGGGAGAGGCTGCATATCATCCATCCCCTTCCTTTATTTCACCTGTGGCTGCAGAGCTCAGAAGTCTATTCTAGGACATCAGAGTACCAGCAAATACAACTACTTTTGGAAAAAGCAGATGAGGGTAGGGCAACAGCGTCATCCTTCTGGGGGGGCTGGGTCACAGAAACTGGTTGAGTTGGCCCTTTTACTGCTGTCTTTAGAAGCAGCAGTATAATTGCAGGTATTCCTTTAAGAGAACCCAGTCTTTGGAAGGCAAGTAGGCAGGTCAGTGTTGAAGCTTCTCAAATTTTATGAGACTCTTTGCGAAAGCAGGTCTAGACAGAGCCAAAATGTGAATGTGGCATTTGTGCTGGACTTCAGTGCATATTCAGAGTCCTCCTTTCCTCCCAGTCATCTTTTTCCTACAGTAGCTTCTTGGAATGGAAAGGAGAAAGAGACCTAATAAAGGAATTTCAGGACTACTTACATTTTTAAAAAGAAGGCTGCTTCGAAAGGAGACCAGTGCTCAGCCAAAAGGAACAAGACCCTGAAACTTTATTGAACCTACAGTACCCAGGAGCTAGAAAGGCATCCCTCATATTCATTGCTAGGTTGCTTTTTTAAAGAATATCAATATTCCATATAAATAATAAAGATGAGAGCACAGTTTTCCTCAAATCCCAACTAGCAATCAATATTTAGAAACTTTGCATTCCTTGTGAATGAAAATTTTAAATATGTTCTTTTTGAACAGTGTCTTCAAATATTTTTTCTACTTTTCAGCTGAAATGTTTTGCTCTTTCTTGTCAGTTTGTGAGGGTAATTTGTATATTCTTACATGTACATGAGGTGGATTGAAGTCCAGGTTATACACCCTCCCACTAGGAGGGTGGATCCAACGCCGGCTGAGACGATCTTTGAGTGTTTCAAACGGAATGTTCAAAGTGATCACTAGATCCAGGTCACAGATTCTGTCCAGGGCTTCAGCTTGAACTAATGTCCTAGGGAAACCTAAATGCCAAAACAAAACACAAGACGTTTCTCAATTCCAATTAGTTGCTGAAATACTGTCTGCCTCCAGAATTTAATATTTGAAGAAAATTTGCTACTTTACAATGTGGTTCCAGCATCTGGAATACCCAAAGGTTAAGGAATTGCATGATAAAAAGAATAAAGTGCATGAAATAAAAAATTAGTAGACTGGTCCTAGCTCGTCTTGGCTCTGCTCTTAACTACCTGTGTGACCTTGGGAAAGTCATGGCACCTCCACTTCCTCTTCTGTTAAAGTAGCAAAGGGTCAAAATTATATGTGTCCATTTTACTCTAAAAGTTTACTATTCTTAGGTTACCACAGAAAAAAATTATATATATATATATATAATTATGAGAGTCAAAATCAATTAAAGTAGGATCCATCTGAGCTTGTACCCTGAGGTGGGCAAAAGTCCAATCTTCAAGAGCACTGGTGCTTTTAAACCTATTTGGATACTGCAAAAATCATAAGTTCAGCCTGGTTTTCTAAATGTGTGGAAAATATACAGCAAAATTGAAGGTTTTATTCATTAGCATCTCTTCTTCCTTTTTTTTTTTAAGTATGGCTTCAGGAGTTAGCCAAAATTAAATTTTTCCCCCAGGGACTGACCTGCTCTAAATGTATCTCTAGGTTTGGCTGAGGTAGGACTATATGGTAGTATATTTTTCCTCACTAGATCACTTCAGTTGAAAACCCTACTCTATCTAATATCACCTTTTAAAAATGTCTTTTAAATCTTAGGTAAAAGAGTCAGGTGAATGGAGACCTAGATGGAAAGTATAATAGGAAGTGCAACATTCAGGAAAAAACTTTTAAATCACTTTAGATAAGGACACTAGCCTATCTCCACCCTTTCATCATTGAAGTATCAAGGTGACAATGTAAAGATGGGTCTTCAGAGACCTAAAACACTCAACATTTTCCTATCACAGGAAGTCAATTGCTCAATCATAAATGACCATGAATGTACTGCACTCTATGTTGAAATCCCAAAGTGGTATAAATGGCAAGTTAATTTCAGAGTGCTTACTGAATTACATGTGACAAAATTCACCTAAAGGTCATCTCTATGCCCCTGCTTCAGGTACCACCTACTGCTGAAAACTCTTCTCTAATACGTCCTTCAAAGCCTTTCTTATTAGTGCCTGTCCATGAGGCCAGGACCCTCTCTCCAAAGCACATCCTTCCCAGGCTCCTCATCTATCACCTTTTCCATAAAGCAACAGGCCCTTCTTGCCCAGGACTCTGGGCTAAGACATAGGTGGGATTCCTGATTTTCCTGGGTCAAGAAGGTTTCCCAGTTGCAACCCAACTCACCTGTTTCTACAGTTTCACTCTTAAGCTACGTGTGATAGCATTTTCCTATCTACATTTCCCTCATTTATTCTTCTTTTGTTTACTATCAAATAACATAAAGCCCAAAGATGACATTGGCCACATCAGCTTGCTTTCAGTATTGTTCTCTACAGGTTCCTCTAGCTCGTTTCTACTTTTGAATGTGTCCAGGGTACCTCTGCCTCAGGGCCTTTGCACTTGCTATCCTCTGCCCAGAATGTTCTTCCAGCAGATCTCTTAATATCTGACCACGTGCATAAATGTAGCTTCTTAGGAAAACTTCTTAGACTAGTATATTTTAAAATAGCACTATTCCCCTCTCATTTTCTATCTTATTATTCTTTTTATTTTTTTATTTATTACTATAAAAATGTCTTAGTATTTATTTTCTATCTCTACCTTACTTCCTGAGAAAAGAGAGTCTGTATTGACCACTGCTATTTACTTTTTAACTCCTAAAAAACTAACAGAGATAAACAATTTAGAATATGACCTTATTTACAAAGTTTATGCCCTGATGAACTTGCTTATACTTTGCATCTAAGGTTGCAAGTCCATCAAAATTATCCATTCCCTATATCTTACAAAATTCAACACGTGGTCTGCTGTCCAGGACAAATCTGAACCATATTAAGTACAGAAACAAGAAAAAGCATTTAGGAATTTTATAGCAATCCCACAGAGTAATTTTAAGTCTGTTGAATATAAAATTTGGATTTGAATTTTTTTCCCTTTAATTTTTCTAGTAATTTGAATTTTATTATATTTGACTAGAGGACTGTTCTGCAATAGATTAGGGAAAAAATAAGACAACTTTCATTATAGATAGTTTGTTCTAGGCTTCCCTTGGAGCTTACTTTCTAATTTCTCCAATAAGAGAAACTATCCAATGGCCCCAGTATCTAACTTTTGATGTGTATTACAGAAGAGATATCAATTAAGTTGCATCTGTTTCCAAAAGAACACAAAAAGAAAGAACCAAACCTGGGGCACGTCTCAACTCTGTTCTCACGGGAAAGACAGAACAAGTTCAAACAGAGGTGGGAAAAGGTTTATCTTGCAGGTTATATCTCATTTCACTGGCTATCACGTGCCTAACCCAAGATATATCCGTTCCCATTACGCAAAGGGTTATTCCAGTGTTACAGATAAAATCGGAAGAAACTGCTTCACATTCTCATAGCTGTCTTATGATCCATTTGTATTCAGGCTGGTTTCAAAAGAAAAGCTCAGTGCAGAAACTGGTACTTCTGATCTTGCAGCCCAGGCTCTTGTGCCAACAAGCACTCAGCCATCTTTCCTCCCACACTGACTCTGGCTAAGCATCCTCTTCCCATAAAGTCACCCAAATGTTGGAAAATTATGCTGGAAAGTATGCTCATGGTGAATTTCTTTTGCAATGAAAAGATGGGTGAACACTTTTTTCTCTTCTACAGTTTCTAATTTTTTCTAATTGAACATATAGTATTTTCAGAGTGGGAAAAAAATGCCTTAAATAATCACTGACTACTAGATTTTTCAGATCTCGACAGAATTTCTATTATATCAGGTTATGACTACTTGACATTTGGGGGAGTGAAAGGTCAAATTGTATTTTCCTGAGATCAAGCACACCATGGAAACTTTGGCCTTAGCCTGGGAAGCTGGTAAATCCTGGCACATAGCAGGCAAACACTGAAGTGTAACACTAGGATAGTTGTCTTCTAGTTTTCCATTCAATGACCATACTTATTTGACCAGCTTGCCTTATTTTAAAATCCCAATTTAATTCCACAAAATTATATGACTCTTTTAAGCTCTGTAAACTCCATATGTAACTTTCTATTATAGAATAGCTTGATTGCTTTATTAAGCAACTTCTCTTTTAATTATTAAGTTCAAAACCAAACTGAATATTAGAATTAGGGCTTTATAGCACATGGGTGTGTTCTTGAGCCCCCAAAATATGATAGCTACCAGGTAGATAACAAGGTGACCAGGGAACAAGAGTTGGACCTGTGTGATCCCTCAGGGCTCAATTCAGTCTATGCCTTCATAGATGGGTGGGGCGGGGGAGGGGGTAGTCTCAGAAGAGTCCAGACAAAGCCATACCTTCTTTATCTTTCTAATCAAATACCTTTTGAATACTACACACAACCTCAACTAGATTCTTTCCTCTGCCTGCCTTCCCTTAATAGCTCACTATAGACCAAACTGGGGATGCTAGAGAGAGAACCTTGGGAACAAGCCTGGGCACCATGCTAAGTCCATTAGCTAACACTAGCCTATCCTCCTCTATTCTGTGCACCAGAGTTTGGTCTAGTTGAGCTTCCTGAGATGGGGATTTAAGACATGTCTCACTCCCCTTGCTATCCTCAGGTACTGTGCCTGGCACATTCCACACTGAGACCCTAGCAAAGAGGAGAGGTAAACTTCTCACAAAAAGGCACTCTCCCACTAATTGCCAGGTCCTGCCTTTCCCTGTATAACGCACTCTTCACTAAAGCTTCAAGAGGACAAATGGAATTAGAGAGATGGCTGCAACCAAAATAAGCCCCAAAACAATCTCTATGCACAATCCCCAAATCTCCTTTCAAAAACAGCCATTTTCTGAAGCAGTAGCTTCCTAAGTGACCCTCACTGGAGCACAGAAAGAAGATAATAGAACATATTTATTGTTTGCTCATTCCTGTTAAGTTTCTATTTGAAAGCACATTTTAACGTATATATTAATACAATTGTATACACACATAATTTATACATAAGTATCTATAGAACGAAGATGGAAACTAAACATTTTTACTGATAAGCATGCACAAGCAGTTTTAGAGAGCACATTGCTAAAGACCTGAGTTCTCAGTTACAGTCTCCAGCCTTGTATTCTAGCATCACTAGTCACGATTCTGACAAAAAAAACACTGTTCTTTATCCTTTGGATAGAGGCTGAGAGCTGAAAAAAGTAGGAAAGAATAGAGAGTTCTAAAAGAGAATATAACAGTTTCTCCAACCAATAAAAGCTCCAATCTTATTGGCTAATGTTTCCTTATTTGATGAAGCTACAAGCCAGTCTTCTCAGCTTCCCAACTGTTTCTGAATTCTGGGGCCCTCTGGAGGAATGGGTGGAAAATGCAGCTGTGTACAAAATGAATTGAACTCAGAACAGATTTCAAAAACATGTTGGGTAGTGCCCATGTACTAGGCTCTCACGTTCAGACCTAACAACCAGAGAACAATTAATTCTGATGGCTTAGAGCTCTTATCATATAGCCCCACCATCAAAATAGGTTAAAGTTGAAAGAACCATGGAAAATGCAGAAGTCTATGAATAAAGTTCATATGGAATTTAGTTTTAAGATATTTATATTGTTGGACTGCAACCATTTCAATAGTTCAGAAGTACCAACAACAGAAATCAGTCATTCCACAACTTCAAGGGCTCACCATCTGATGGGGCACTTCAAAATCACCAGGGAAAAGATGAAGGAGGGGAAAAGGTTATAGGTACCAAGATTTCTTCCCAGGCTTCCTAGAATGGAACATTTAGGCACAGGATCAGGACTCGAATAATTTAGAAAAAATTATCCAGCTAATTCTAATATTTCCTGATTGATTAAGAACCACCAAACTTAGTGACAGCAACAGTGGATGTGCAATATTAAATACTTGTTATGCGCCCATTTGCGGGGTAGTGGGGTAAGTTTCTAAACACTCTAAGCAGGTACAAACCACTTTGAAGAACAAGTCTCATTATCTCTGTTCACAGGAGGAGAACTGAGAAAGGAGGTCCCAAACAGAGGCCAGTCTTCCAGGTTCACTAAGCTCCTAATTCAAGTCATCTGTCTATACCAGGATCTCACTTCTAAAGAAAGTGTGGCAGGGGAGAAAGTACAGTGTACTAGTGAGAACAGTGAAGCAGGAGTCCAAGACCTGGGGACTAGATGTGGTTTCAAAAGCGAAGGGCAGCACCCGGAAGCCAGACACTCAGGACTCAGTATAACCTGTGAATTATGGGCACAAGCTTTGGAATCAGACACACCTGGGTTTCAATCCAGCTCAATTTGGCCATCGCTGTGAGAACTTCTGTAAATTTTGTCATCTCTTTGCTCTTAGTTTTATCAGATATAAAACAAGGATGTATTCATTGGCTAGCGCTGCCATAGCAAAAAGCCACAGTACAGGTGGCTTAAACAACAGAAATTTACTTTCTCATAGACCTGGAGGCAACAAGTCTGAGATCAAAGTGTCGGCAGGGTTAGCTTCTTCTGAGGCTTTTTTCCTCTTCTCTCTGTGTCTTTCCTCTGTTTGCACCCAAATTTCCTCTTCTTACAAGGATACCAGTCATATTAAATACAGACTCACTCTAAGCTCTTTTTAACTTAATTACCTCTTTAATTAACTTAATTATGTCTATCCAAATAGAGTCACATTCTGAGGTCCTGGGAGTTAGAACTCCAACACATAAATTTGGGGGAAATTCAACTCAGTTCACAACAAAGGTAATGGTCAATGCAGAGGGCAGGGGACTAAGAGGCAGGCCCTACACAACGTTTAAGTTAGGCACATAGTGAGGGCTCAATAAATGGCTGTGGCTGCCCTGGGTCTCAGCTGGTGTCCCAATTCAATCTAAAAGGAGTTGAAAGGAAAGGTCCCCAATCCACCAACTGACCCATATTTAATTCCTTTTCTGAGGTTTTCTAAGAATTTGGGGGGTCGCCAGGGCTGTGTGCTGTGCTCTCTGCCACAATCACAGCTCAGCTCTTCCAGTCACACAGACTTCGTAGTCTGGTCCTCAAAAGAGAGCTCAACACAGCTTAGAACCCAGGGACAGCACGGCTGCTACTACCATTTCATTTTTAAACAGGAAAGCTCCTTGAATCTGCTTTCCTGATCCAGTTCAATATCTTACCATGATAAGCTTTAATTTGAGTTAAAGTTAAATAGACTAATAAATTAGCACAGACTTAAGCCTCTGATAGTAGTACAAACAGTACCTTGAGGCAGCAATGAGACACAATTTGCAAGGAACTAGTCCGCATGCAGGCAGCGTTAACTGTAACACAGAATCCAAGTCCAGAGAGGTATCACTGTGCAGTCTTTTCTACTAGTGATGCTACTTTTCTAGAAGCATTCACTCAGACAAGGCAGCTTTGCTTGGGACAAGCTGAACGAGCTTGCTTCCAAGTCCACAGTTCAACAATAATTTAGCAAACAGCCTTATGCTTCACATATATTGCAGTCTACTATTCACCAATCATTTACATAAATTTACTTATCTCTTATTCTTCGCTTTATCCTTATGAAGTGGGCAGAGCAGGAATTATATCACCCTCGGTTTACTAGATGAGTAAATTTGGATTTGGTGAGTCAACAGCAGAAGTTGGATTTAGTATCAGGTAGCAGGTCTCCAGTCATTTAAATGCTCTTCCTATTCTACCATGCTGTTGTTCCAGGGGTATAAAAAAATACTTATTAAAAGAATCCTAAACATCACTCCACCTTTCTTCTACAGAAAGAGCAGAGGATCACGGTAGTATCCCCATCATCTCAGTTACTATTTGAGCACCCCCAATGTGCCAGATATACGCAGAAGAAAAGCCAAAAATTTGCAGTTGCCTACAAGGGCCTACTCTTGATCCCACTACTCTCTCACCTCGTCTCTGTGTCCATTATTCTGAGCCAGGCCTACTGACATCCTTGCTATTCTGAAACAGGCAGGCCCACTCCCACCGAAGACATTTACAGTTCACGTTCCTTCTGCCTGGAACACTCTTGCTCCAGATGTCCATGTGTACCTTCGGCTCCCACAACTCATGGCTCAAACTGTCTTGTCAGTGAGGACTTTTCCAACCACCCTGTTAAACTAAGCCCCCACCCTCCTCCTGGCACCCTTATTCACTTTATTTTTGAGTGTTTCTGTTGCCACCAGAATGTAAGCTGAATGAAGGCAGAACTTTCAAAGTTGTTTACTGCTATATCCTCAGTGCCTAGAACAGTGACTGGCACAGAATGGGTAAATAAATATTTCTTGAATGACTATTATCTCAAAAGTCACAATAATTCTGCAAGTTTGGCATTACCCTCATTTTAGAGTTCTAAAAACGGAGGCTCAGAAAATGTAAGTGATTTGCCCAAGACCACACGTTTAACAACTGAGGATTCTAGATTTGAGCCAAGTGCTATGTGACTCCAGAATCACCACCATGTAGCTAGCACACCGTGTTGTCTTCCTCCTGAACAGGAAACTGCAGAATGTGAAAAGAGAACTCTTGGATGGGGAGAATTACATGTAGCAGTCAGCTTACAGAATAACCTGAGAAATCCAAATCCTGGTGGCTTCAGGGCTACTGCATGGTCTAGTGCTGCAGGCACAGACATGCTGGATTCTGCCCCCACAGACACATGACAAATGCTCTGCACCCTGATTTTCTTCTTTCAATATATCTTGGAGATTTTCTTGCCATGTAGTACATACTGCTTGCTCACTCTATTTAATAACTGCAGAATACTCCATGGTTTATATGTACCATAGTTTAACCAATCCCCTACTGATGGACATCTAAGTTGTTTGCAATCATACAACAATGAATATCATCACACATAATTTGAAACACATGACTAGGGGGAAAAAAGCTTAGCAGATAGAAATATAGACTCTAAAGCAAACTGCCTGAATTTGAGGTCCAGATCTGCCACTGATTCACTTTGTGACCCTGGTGGTTACCTACCCACTGTGCCTATAAAATGAGGGCAATAATACCTAATCCAAAATGTTATTGTGAGGAATAAGCAAATTACTACATGTGAATCCCAGAATGGTGGCTGGCACAGGGTAAACTATAGCGGGGATGGTTAGCAAATAGAGCAAAGAGCCAATACTGGGGGATAATGAAGGCAATGTGGGCCTAGAGGTAAAACAACAAATAGCAAGCTTGATCACAAGAAAGACACGAAGGATAAAGATAAGTTTGGGCTTCTTTAAAAGTATGAAAGAAGCAGTGCGGAAGACAAAATAATACCACCACAATCTCCATCATGATGTTTTCATCAGAGAGAATGAGTCTCCTTCATAACAGAAGAGACAAGAAAGTAGCAACCTATGGGGAGACCAGGATTCTTTTAAGGCAGAAGGTAGAGAGAGTATTCTGCAGAGAGCTAGGGCATGTGCAAAGAAGGGTGGAGGAAGGGTAAAGAAAGATGATTCCAGAGGAGACAGCGGGTCAAGAATCAGGGGAAATGCGGAGGGGTATCAGTAATAGAGAAAGAGAAGGGGATCAAAAAGGACTTTGAGGGATGAATTACTTTCCCATTAATAACCAAGCATCACAGACATGAAAGACAGTTGAAAGTGATTAGCCACATACACTAAAACTTTGAGGGCAGATGTTGTGTCCTAATCTCTGCAGTGGTCACAAAGGTCCTAGGGATGGGCTGGGACTCCCATTGAAGTTTGGGGTGCAGTGTCACATGTCTGGAGACAAGCTCTCTGTCTTGCATAAGGGCAAAGGTTCCATGAAGCCTTTTTATTCATAGCACTATTTATTCGTCTACGAGTCTCCTAAAGTATGTATATTCTTTAGCCTATAAGTCCTAACACAAAGGTTTCAGGGCAATATGAAATGGTGTCCTAAAAGGCAGGAACAGTAGCTGTGGCACTCCCCGAATGGATTTATAACAGTGTCTCACGATGGGCTGAGGAAGTCATGAAAGTAATTCAGGTGTAATTTTCATTCAATCAGCTACCAAGAACAGACTCAGTGAAAATGCAACCTGACCAGCACATTTTAAACCAGTTTAAGCAGAGTTTCATTATCCAGCCAAACATACTCTAAAAAAAAGAACATGTTGTCAGAAGAGCACACAGTATGAAGACTAGTAGAAAGACTAGGAGCAAGAATATCCCTGTATCAGGACATGAGATGTTCATATTAATCTGGGGGTGGGATATGAGTATTTTGCTCTCAAATACATTTAGTTAACATTTTCTATCCACTGATCCATGTTCTCTTCTAGAGAACTACTCCTGGCATGAGACTGAATATCTTGATACTTTGAATTGGTAGACATTGGGCATTGAAAGGAAACTAATTAGCAGAAGTATGGAATGTTAAAACGTGGTCTGTGGAAATCTTGGAACAGAAAAATGTATGTCTAAATAAGAATGGCCACTCTGAACATGGAAGTATTTCAATGCCTACATAAAGTATTTAAATGTATAAGAGATTATCTTCTCTTAAATAAGTGGTTTAGACTAGGCAGGCTTTGATTACATTTGTGGGCCCAGGAGAACTTACCACTCTAGGTGTGGGTGTGTATTTTTCTTTAAATACCCTTGCTCACAGTCTCTGTTGAAATTAGGAGCTCCTTGAGGGCTGGGGCTATGTTTATTCCCAGAGTGCCCAGGATACAGTCAGACTCAGACTCCATGTGGATATGGTTTTCCTGGTGGACAAAGATTACTGACCAAGTGGACTGCCGTACACTCAAACTCTGTCAACAGGTGGCAGCATTACCGATTTTTCCTTTTAGGAAGAACTGCAACGAAGTTGTGGTGTGCATTTATTTTTACTAAAAGTAACCCTCAAAGATATGCTTTCTAAATGACTAGCCTATTCCAGCTTCCTGAGATAGCCTATTCCAAGTAAATGTATTCCATTAATTGTTGAGAAAACCAGAAAACCTGATCAGCAAAGCAAAATATTGTTTTTTAAACACAGAAAGCTTGCTTTCCTCCCTTCAGCTACTCATATGAGACTGTTCCATTACATGATTTCTCACAGGAGTATGGAAAACCTACCTCATGCTTCTATACAAGGTTATTCTATCCCTCATCTCTGACCTAGTCTAGAAAAGTTGCTCTTGTCGAATCAAACAGCCAGCCCACACAGAAAACTAACATTTTATGTAGTTAAATTTCTTCCCGAATCTAATTATGGTGTCTACAGTTGTTTTTTTAGACATCCCCACCCCCCAAAAAAGATTCACTAGGTCCAGGGAGATGTCACTTAATTCCTGACTGATGTTGTGTTTCCAGCAGTGCTGGCCACTGGGCCTTGGCACCTGCTCCTGTTGACCATGCCAAGAGCCTAAGAGAGGGCACTTGAAGCTGGAGGTGCCACAGCAACAAGCTGTGGCAGTGGAAGGGAATAAGAAAATAGGACGCTTCTGTTTTTCTAATTTGGAGTGCATTCACTCCAGAGGAAAGGCACAGAGCCAGAGTCCACCGTCACATTCCCAAACAGAAAAGCAAGCACTCCACTTGACGGAAATATAAAGGCAGTACTGAAGGGTCACATCCGCCTATGATTGGCAGCTTCTGAAGAGGCCTCACTATATCAAGCTCCCTTCCTAACTACCATTAAGATCTGGTGCCAACATGGAAGAGACTATCCATCTTTTCCCAGTTTGTTTAGAAAGCAAGAACCAAATTACAAATGCAAGCCTCTATTCATCACAATTAATCACTGAATGACTAAAGTTGAAAGCAGGCAGTTATTCTTCCACAGTCGTCCCTAACCCAGAGTCATTCAAACCATGCAGGCCACCAACCAGAATCCTTAAGAGCAAGTTAAAATTAATCACCATCAAAACCTGTTTTATGAAGGTCTTTTCCCTCTCAGCTTACAATTACCTTACCTGTTTACACCATATTTATTTGTACTTGTATCTAAGACTTCCATATTCAACTTCACTTGTTTTTCTATTAACAGATTGTGAAAAAAAAAAAAATAAGCAGCAGCTGTACACCAGATGTTGGCAAACGGAGCTTAGGCTACATCATATCACCTTGTGAGTTCCACATTTCCCACTGTGCTGAGCCCTCGGATCCACTTCCTTCTCACTGGAACCTTCCTAGGACACTTGGAACTTCTCTATTGTATATCCTAGAGTTTAAGAGATTTGTAATAAATAGGTCCCACTCTCAAGAAGCTTGTAGCTTACTAGTGAATGATTTAAAAACCCAGACATTCTATAATTACTACTTACTGATCCACTGATAAAAAGATATTCTGGGAAATTTGGTTTTAAACCTTAAGTCTGCCTCTTCTAAGTGGCCCAGTGAAATAAAGGGTGAATTCCAATTAAGTAAGCATTCTTGAGGAAACTCCCAAATGGCAATGAGGTTGTTTGGCATCAGCATGATAACTTTTCCGGATTAAGGACAGAGATAAATACTAGCGTATAACCTTTGCTTTTTAATAAGTCATTGTTAAATACTAAAATCACTGAGCCCCTTTCCCAGTAAGGGAGAAGGCATGCTGCATTAAGGAAGGATCTGACAGCTGCAAATTCCTTGCTTAAAGAGTCTCCTGTTTAAGAATTTTTGCTTGTTCTTTGAACATAAGTCTCAATAAAAAAAATATATATATATATATATATTAGAGGAATGCTGGTCTCACTGTATCTCAATTGAGACAAAAGGTATCGATAAATGATTTCAAAGGCCCATATTTTCATCTCAAGGAAGATATAAAGACTGAGTATATCCTACACAGGTTCAGTAACAGGCTGCAGGCAAGACCTTTCTATCATTAGACACATATTTATCAGCCTTTTCTATGTATACAACACCGTTGGAGGTATTGGAAATACAGCCATGAACAAAACAAGACACAGTCAGCTTTCTGAGGGTAATACTGGAGGTGAGGGCATAAAGAAGATGCAAAACATCAAATATGCAGATAAGTATGTAATATCACATGATTATAAGGTCAGATGAAAGAGTGACGTGGGTACATAGGATGTTATGGGAAGGACTCTCAGAGGGGAGCATATTTGAGTAATGATCTGAACGCAGCAATCCACATGGATTTCTGGGGGCAGAACATTACTGGTAGAGAGCATTGTACGTGCAAAGGCTCTTCAGCATGAGCGTGTACGGCACATACAGGAAGAGAGAAATTACAAGGTAGTTATAGAATATTAACAAAACTTTGCTCTCCCCTGCCATCAAGTAAAAGATCTGAACATGCTTGAAGGCAAAAAGAAACAAAGAAGAAAAATAAACAAAGTATGATACAGAGAATAGTTAATATAATGTCCAATACAACTGCATTCTTGAAATAGAAAAACTGAATAGTCAAAAAAAAAAAAAAAAGATATAATACAGGAGAGTTTCCATAACGGGAAAGAACTGAATTGCGAATCAAAAAGACACTACATAAAAGAGGTGGGGTGGAGGGGACCCAGCATTAAGATATTCTATTTGCTTTGAGTACGATGAAACAATTTCAGGAAGTCTAAAAAGAAAAGAAATGTATTCAAAAGATGGGAAAAATCAGACTTGCCTTAGGCTTCTGCAGAGCAAATATTCAAGCCAGAAGAAGACACAATGGCTGCAAAGTTCTGAAGGACACAGGGCTACTCAAGAATATCACAGTCAGCAGAACTACTGAACAATGAGACATTCGCAAACATACAAACTTGTGGACTATAGCACCTCATAAGCCTTTCTGCAAGGAGGGAGGGAAGGAGGGAGAGAAAGGAGAGAGGAAAGAAGAAAAAACTAACAAAATCCAGTCAACCAAGTGATGAACAGAAACGTTGTGTTAGAAAGCAGTGCATCTAATTACTACGTTGTACATCTTAAAGTAATATAATATTGTATTGTACCAAATTTAATTTAAAAACAAAATTTTTAAAATGTTACTTACAAAAAAGAATATCTTATTAAAAGCAGGCTACAAGATATTATAATCATTTTTTTGCAATATAAATTGAAATGTATACTGAAATGTTTGAAGAACCTCAAAAAATGCACCTTCTTCACAAAATGCCAGAAATATTAATCAAAGAGAAAAACTTCATTGCAGATCATTTGGCTCCTTTCACCTACCTACATAAAAATATCTTTCCTCATAAAAATTTGAGAACATTTCGAGTAGATTGCCATGCCATATAAACAACAAGCTATCAAGAATGAGCATTTGTGAATACTTTACTTTTGTTATCAAATAAAACTTAGAACCAGGTTGTTAATCTGACACCAAAACAAAAAAAGCAGCATAGTTTTATTCAGATATAATTTATATTCCATGCAATTCACACATTTAAAGTTTACAATCCAAAGATTTTTAGTATACTCACCAAAATATAACCAAAGTATTAATCAAAATAAAATGAACAGAGAAGTAGTAGTGGGCAAGAGAACCACTGCACAGAATTCACTGAAATTTTTAAAATGTAAGACAAACAAATAGGAAATTAAAGATACAGATAAAAATTTAGAAAAATTTTAACCACAAAAGTTGGGAATGGAAAGTTAGAAGGAAGAAGGAAGTATATTAAGTAAATATATAAGTAAGAGGTTACTGTTCACTGTAGAGAAATTATCTGTCTAAATTTAACATGGGAAGGTTTTTTTAAAAAACAAATATGTCGATCTGCTAGCTTTCATAATTTTAAAGAGCTCTCATAGGAATTAAAATTCCTGGTGATGAAGAAATGTTTATTTGAAACAGTAATAATTCCTCTGGGTTCACTTCAGCTTTTGCTATTGTTAAATTTGAGTAAAATTAAATACTTCTTAAAAGTATGTAAAGTATGATGTCATTCTTACACATTTCTATCTGCACATGTGCATGGAGAGGTGTCTAGATGACAGTTTCCAACTGTTAACCCTGGTTATTTCTGGCTAGTGGGATTTTAGGAGATTTGCTGCTTTTCTGTAATGGTTTGAATGTTTTATAGTGATCATGCATCACTTTTATAAAAGCAGTATAAAAACATAAAATTAAAATCTCTGCATTTTTCAACATCTCATTCTACTTTTAACCCTAATCAACTTGTTCACCTTTGCAGACTCTGGGTTTTCTTATTAGTGATGGGACAATCAACAACGTTTTTATATTGTTTTTGTTTTATATTACTAGGTAAGGTTTAATGGAAGATGAGTAGCTTTGTTTAGTTATAATTTCCTCAAGTGATTTAATGAGAGGTGATCCTTATTTATTAGGATGACATTTTTAAGTTCTCAGCAGTTTATTATTGAAAATGTTAAGTTCTAACATTTAATTAGTACCTACACACACACACACACACACACACACGCACACGCACACGCACACACCTATGTAGAGAGAAGCTTAACATTGATGATAAAACATAGCTACTGTTTATTTGACTATATACCATGCTTTAGAACTCCACTAGAGTTTTACATTTGTTAGCCAATCCTTGCAAACCTATGTCATACATACTCCTATTTTATGGATGAGAAAAAGAAATCCAAGACAGGTAACTATGCTTGGTCAAGAATATACAGCTAATAAGTTACCCAGGCCTGATTCAAAAGTCCGTGCTTTTTCCACCATGTTACTGTTTTCTTAGTATGGTGCTTTGTATGAAGCTTTGAATAAATTTTCTTAATTTATCCAATTCTCAAGATACCTGTTTCATAAATTTGTGAAGCAGGCTCTCCTAACATCTAAAATTAGTATTTGAAGACAGTTTCATCCTGTGTCTTACTTTTAATTAACTAGTAATAATAAATGAGCTATGTACATCTAAAAGTATATGACAAGACATGCCTCAAATATAAAGAAACTATAGTCTAATGTCTAAAGTGTATCTAAATTTAAAAATGTCTATATCATTGATTTTTTAATGTTGGTAAGAATGTTTTAAAAAAGTTATTTACTCTTTCAAACTCAAACTTTTAAATTTTATTTTTAATGTCCTCCTAGCTCATTTTTAATATTAACTTTGATACTTATTCAACTCCCTGTTTTTGAATTTCACATAATGTTTAACTTTTGCCCCCACACACTTTTCCAGCCTCATCTGCTCATATTTTTGGCTGTAGAATTATCCAGACTTATGATTTCCGTGAAACAACAACATACCATGTTGTTTCATGCCTCTATAACTTTTGCACATGATGTTCTGTCTAGAACGTGCTTTATTCCGACTTTCAAAATCAGCTCTTAGTGTTACCTTCTTCAGGAAGCTTTGCTAATAGTTAACTCTCTCACTCACAAAAGACAGTCACAACCACTTTCTACTCTGTGCTACCTCTCCCCTTTCACCCCCTTCACTGGTGTTCCCAAGATCCTATATTGCAATTGTTTATGCAGAATTTCTCCTCTTGGACTATGAGGTCAGAAAGTGTTCTATTCCTTCCTCAGATGGACCGATGCCAAGCATATTAAGGCACATAAAAAATGTATACTCAATTCATTTTTCTAATCTCTGAACCAAGTTTTTCTAGGGTGTGTTCAAATATCTGTATCCAAGTTTTTCATTTGACCTTTAGTGCTTACATGTTAAAATCTAGTCATTTTCTGAAAACACAAACTGAATAAACAAACTCAGAATTGTCTATCATATTAAGATTGTTTCTCATTCCAAAGCACCAATCAGATCAGAAGAAAGTTTCAAGAAATAGACACTGGGATAGGGTCTCATGAGAGAATCCAACCAAATGATGATGAGTCTCAAGGTTCTACCATGTTTTTCACTTAGATGCTCTTGAGCTCATATTGACAAAATTGGTGCAAAAAAAAAATTTCTTATTATAGTTTGGATTTAAATCAAAGAAATCAAAGACAACCCTCACTGTCTAGGGTTGCACAAAGGTTGAATCACCACTAGATGCTAATTCCAACAGGGCCAAGTCCTGCCCACTCTGTTGCTCTACTATATTGTCTGGGAAATGCCTGGTACAGAATTGGTACTCAAAAAATAATCAGTTGTAGGGAAATTTTTGAATAGTTAGAATCAAAAGAAATTTGCACAATCACCTGTGACCATGAACAAAGGGAAGCAATAGCTCTAATGGAATCAATAGGCGGATATAGAGTGAACAGACTATGCAGTTTAGATAAGGTATATCATAAGATGAGAGTGTCCTAAATTTCAACTGAGGTGTCATCAAAATGACTCCTAACCTAAACCTACTGAGCAATTGTCTTTCTCAATCAATACTGTTGTTTAGAAAACTGTTATCTAGTCTTATTTATTTATTTATTTATTTATTTATTATGATTTATGCCTGCAGCACCTGGTCTTCCTAGGTGGTCTCCCATCCAAGTACTAACCAGGCCTGACCCTGCTTAGCTTTCAAGGTCAGACATTGGGCTTGCTCAGGGTGGCATGGCCAAAGACCATGGACTGTGGCTCTACTGGGGCACAAACCCAAGACCTTCTGAATGTAAAGCAGACGTGCTAATGGCTACACTATGGAACCGTGTCCTCTAGTCTTATTTGAAGTAGATACTAACACTATTGTTTCTTTCTGCCTACCTTCCCACTACAAAGTAATATGTTCTTCTTCCTCAGTAGTACTATTCAACCTAAAATTAATTATACGTCTACAAATTCTTTTATTTAATACATAAATACTTAACCATATTAGGAAATACAATCAAACATAGATCTCAGGTTTTATAATTCCTTCTTCCAAGAGTATAACTAAAAAATGACAAGTCTATTTTAAAACACAAATTTAAAGATGCACTGTTTTGGAGAAGACTGTTACGGCTTTATGGCTATAATAACAATTTTTAAATCAACCAAACCTAACAAACAAATGATGCATCATGAACCCAAACATACAATAAACAGATACGTTGACCAAATTCTACCTTCAAAGCACTAATATAATAATAATAATAATAATAATAAGCAATAACAACAATAACAATAATAATATGCCCACATTAAGAAATAAAATGATCAATACAATATTCATTTACAGGCTCCTGCCCAAATTGTCTCTCACATGAGAATTCTGAATGCAGAAAATAAACATGTCAGACATATTTACACTGTTTGGGGGTACTGACGAGTCTCCAGGAATGTGGCACTAAAACTAATTATACACAAACCACACTGTCATCTTCACCAAGAATATCATACCTTACTTGTAACACTTTTTCCACCTACCTCCCAGAACACAGACGCCATCTCACCTGTATGATGGTTAGCTGAATGCATGTCTTCATCAGACCTCCTCGAAAGTTACTCTACCACTATTCTCTCTCTCTGATATTTTTCCTTTCTTTTTCTTCACTGCCACTATGCCAATGCAAAGTCAGTCATATCTATACTTTATTCACTTTGGAAATATTCAAGATATTATATATATAGCATTTAGATATGTATAATAAATGTTTGATGAACAAACAGAGCTACAATGAGGGGCAAGTCATGTGTGTGTCAGAAAGGACCAGCTTGGTAAGGCACCAAAAATTCTGATTGTGCAGTCCACTCCTGGCAGGCATGATAAAGGCCACAGTTCCTAACAGAGTCATATCAATTCTGACCACTCTCCATTCTAGAAGAACTATTCCAAATGCTTGAAATCTTCCATTCAAGGTACCAGAGTATTCATCATTGCCTTAACAATGATCTAAGATACAAAGGTTGTCTGACAATCTTCTTCAAGACTACAGATCTGAAGGTGAATGAGTAAGATAATCTATTGCCCTATTACACATCTACGTGCATGCATACAAACACACAGAGTTAGAAAGTCTGATTTTTTTTTCAAAGAGCATGTCTTCAATGACCTTTCAAACAAAGTTATTATACATTTGATTTTTGAAACATTTACCCTACGTGCACAAGGGCAACAGGAAAAAAAAAATGTCCTTATATTTCTTGAAAAATGTGATTCAGAAGACTCATGACTATCAGCTTTTTTCTGTAGGCATATGTTACCCAGTAGAATCTAACACTCTTCAAAGTCTGAGTCAGAAAGAAAAATATGGAGGGGATAAGGCCAGAGCAGTATGGTAAAACACATTTGCAAAATCAGAATAAAATACTCTGGTTCCAGTATCTACAGCTTAGTTTCCCAGCATCCACTTTTATTTGGATACCAAGGTCTCTGAATGAGCACGTATCCCAGAATATCTCAAGTCTGAGATCATTTAACTCTCACAAACAAACACACACAAAACACTGGACACATTCAAGCAGCTCAGACTTCTGCTTTAAAAATAAAATAAAATCCCAGAATTACCTACAGCAAGTACCAGTGAGCACTCAACACTGCTCAGAATGAAAAATAGAACATGTAACCACAGACTAAATGATTCTATTTCTAAAGGTATCTTTATCTCCATGAAAGGGCTTAAATTATATTCCACTTATAATTCCAAATGAAAAAAAAAAAAATCTAGTACTGACATACCTCCCCATTGGCCCTTGCTCATTGCCAGCACTCTTTTAAAAAGTGAAGAATTTGAATGTTTGTAAGAGGTGATTATTATTCACTGGTTACTATTTCGCCTTAAAATCACTTGGTAAGCAATAAATACCTTTTTTATGAAACTAAAAAATATGGTTTTATAACAAAATTAGAAGGCTTGTCCATAAGCCTTGGTAGAATATTAGTCTTAAAATTAAAAAAAATGATTTTTAAAACACTGCTCTCACACATTAAACTTTCAAGGAAATTAAAGAAAAAATGGGGAGGGAACCCATACACATAAACACATAACAGTGTATTTCTTACCCCACTGTGAAGGCAAGGTGGTACTGAACTTTTTTTAGCAAGGATATAGCTGACCAAACCACACGGCATTCACCAACCCCATCCACCACCTCCGCTTGGTGTTCCCTTGGCTTGCATCTACTCGACTCATTTCCACCCACCATTTGCAAAATGTCTCTCCACAGCCATATGGACCTGGATGGTGAGTCATCTGTCATCAAGAGTTCTTCTCTTGTCCTATCCACACTCAATCACCTTTAGCACACTCAATAGGCACATTCTCCACTGAGCATGTGCCCTGCACCCTAAGGAGTTTAAGGCCGAAGACAAAACTCAGCAGTCCTGACACTCCTCACTTTGCCAGATGGATTTATTCCAGAGCTTTGAAAAAAAATCACAACTGAAAAAGTGACCAGATGGATATTCAAGGAGAAAAATACAAACTAAATTGGTTAGGAGACTGACGTACTTTACTAAAAACAGGCCTATGACGGAAAAGAACTGCAGTTACTCATCCTGGGAAGAAAAGTTATGGCAAAAGCAAAGCATTGAAAAGATAAATAAAACATTCCATAACTGAACCTGACTTTTTAACTCCACATAGCTAAATATTTTTAAAACTACTTTTGAACTTAACATTTTATGCAGTCACACACAGAAAACATTTAAAACCCGCACGTCATATACAAAAAAATATTAATTAACAAAATCTAATCTTTATATATAGCACTTACTATCTGGCACTCTTCTAAGCACTTTGCATATATAAACTCAGTTCATCTGTACAAACTCTTTTCCAATCCCTGTTTTCCATGAAGAAAAAGGATATACAGAAACATAAGGTATTCTGCCCAAGGTCACCCTCACCGCCAGTAAGTGGCAGAGCTGTGATGGAAAATGGGCAATCTATGCCAATGAATACAGGTTTCTTTTGGAGGTGGTAGAAGTGTTCTAAAGTTAGATAGTGGTAATGGTTGCATAACCTTGTGAACATATTAAAAAGGAATGAATTGTACACTTTAAAGGGGTGAATTATATGGTATGTACATTATATCTAATAAAAATGTTATGTTGAAAAAAAAGTTTTTTAAGAGCAGCCTGGTACTAACTAGGATTAACTGTTATGCTAATCACCTTCACAAAAGTGTGCAACATAGATAGATGATCCCTTTTTAAAACAGATTTTTAAATTTACTTTAAAAAGTTCCCTTTACGAGGTGAAAAGCCTACAGTTAAATAATTTAAACTCAAGAAATTACTATTAGGTGGTGGGAAAGCCAAAGTTTATCAGTTATGGCAAATACCTACAAAAGAAGTACGGGAGGGCTAACTTTTGTGAGTTAAGTGTGTAGAGTCTGGAGAAAGTAACCTGGCTGGAGAAGTGTAGGGAAGATGACGGTAGCTAAAATACTCAAAAAGCTTGGAAGGCGATCAAAGAAAACTCAAGGCTGTAGTCCCTGACATTAGTCACAACTCCGGTCCTCCTCAACCTACTCTCTCCTAAATGGTGCCTCCTTTCAGGCCTACTGCTATTGCTTAAATCCAGGCCTCCAACATCCCTTGGTCCAACTATCCTTCCAAACTCTTTTCTAGCTTCCAGTCACCACAGCCTCCCTGCCCCAGCACCTAATCTCTCCTCTGCTGCAAAGCTAATGGTCCTTCTGAGACACAAATCCAGTCATGTTATGTCCCTACTTAATAACTTTTCGATGCTCCCTATTGCCAAAATTTCCAGTCTGGAATCAAACACCATCTACTCTAGGATTTCTCTTGCCTCCTCCTTCTTTTAGGTCCAGGAGCCTTCTTTTAGGCTCAGTCATTCTTCTCTTATCCAGTTCACACTGCCCCTCTGGTCAAAAACCCGCCTTCCCCAACCCCCATTCACCAATCCACAGAACATCTCTCTATTCATCTTTTCTATAACGTTGTTACAATCTCTCGCCCCACCAACAGAACAAAATTTTCTCCTTTGTGTTCTCAGAGCACTAGATATATAAGCTTCCACTATTCTGTCAGTGATTAATTTTTTACATACTTGACTATTCACTACTATGATATAAGCTCCTTAAAGAGTAGGGACAATGTCTTACACCATTTTGTCAACAGCACATAATAGTTTCTGACACAGGAGGAGTTTTATTCTGTATTGCCTAATGAATTAAAAAAGTGTCTTCCGTAAACTATTATAGCCTTTCTCTTAACACAGATTTTTGATTCAGTCTAAATTCCTTCCAGTTCCGTGAGGACAGAGTTCCAAACATTTTTAAAGGAAGGTGTTATGGAAAGATATGGTCTACTTTATAGTTAACTTTTCAGAATACCTACAGATTTGAGAAATATGTGTTCACAAACCAACAGAACAACTCCTGGAAGTTCTTAGTAGGTGAAGGAAATGAAGCAAGAGATTCTATAGTCAACATCAGCAAATCTCCTTCTGTGAAGAATTAAATGGTATTGTCATATTAAACATTCAGTAAAATGCTGAAGGAAACTGGTTAATTTCGGCACGGTGGGCAAGTAACTCAATACTACTTTGCCTCAGTTTTCTCAGCTATTAAATGTAAATAATAGTATCTACTTTAGAGTTATTGTAGGGGATCAAATGAGATAATATCAATTGTTCAGGACAATGCTTGGCACACAGTGACTGCTCAATAAATGCTAGCAAGTTTTAATATTTAAACTGCCATTTTCTAAACATATTTGACCACAAACTGTATTTTATTGTCTAGCAATGACAAACATTGCATGCTATATTCTTTGAGAAAACACTGATATAGAATAAATATTCCACTATAGTACTCGTTTTAGAGATCCAGGGCTCCTGACTTTAGGAAAAACAAAGGCAATCTGATAGCTTAAATGTAGGACAATTCCTTTGGTTTCTCTGTGGTGGGCAAACATCGAGATTTACTGTCACAGCCTTCCAAGGCTTCAGTTTCGCCAAATTAAAATAGAAATTGAATACATTGTGTGAACCAAAGAAAAACTGATCTGTGATGGAAAGAAGCTTGTTACAGCTAAATCTCACTCCACATTTTGTGCTCATACAGAACAGTGTGTTCATCAAATTTCTATTTTCTTTGCACCAAGGAGTTTGCTATTTAATAAGACAAATAATCCACCCCGTCTTTTTCCTTTAATAAATCAAAAGATTTATACTGGGAAAACGTAAAAATTCTGAACTCAAGTTTGTTGGAATAAATAATTATGCAATATTTTGTATGTGAGCATCTGTATGTATTTTCTTGGGTGAAATATCATAGTTGTCATCAAGAAATCCATATAATGCCTAAAAAGTTTAGGAACCACTGAGTTTTTAAATCAGATCCATATGTTATTTAAATACATATTAAATATCAGGCAGTATCAAGGGTATATACAATGAAAGGTAAGTCTCTCCTCAACCCTAATCCTTACCTAGAGCCAACCACTGTTATAAATTTTTAACATCCTTCCAAAGATAGCTAGTTTATGCATATGCTTGTTAGTAATAATATATCAAGCCTCCATTTTTACATAAATATTAATAATATATGACATTTTATTGCGACAGCTTTTTTCACTTGGCAGTTTAACTTAGAGATCTATCTATGTCAATATATAGGTAAATTATTTGGGAAATGAACATATAAAAATTTAAGGCATCCCTGTAATCAATACTTAGGTTACTACCAATGTCTTACTATTTACAAATAACGCTGAAAATAAACATCCTTGAAGATATATCTTAGGCAAGATATTCAGCATAAAAATTGCTGAATCAAAATTATAGATTGCTAAACTGCCCTCCAAATGATGCCCATGTCATATTCTCCACAACATTTAATTTTGACACACACAATAAAAGATTTTCTGCTTTCTGTTAATCTGACAGGTGAAAAATGATAACTCATGGCTTTAATTCATGTGGCCTATTATGGATGAAAGAACCTCTGATTTCAGAGGAGTTATATTCATGAAGACTTAGTCATAAAAACAAAAGGCATCATCAAAACTGGAACAATAACAGAATTCAATAGAGAACCCAACTATGCACAGAAATCCAGCTTACCCCAGGTTCAACTCACCATCTAGTAGCCAGTGTTGATCACGCCTATTCTCCAGCTCCGACATCATTAAGCGTGTGATCACATGATCTGGAACCAAAAGACCTTTCCCTATGTACTGCTTTGCCATATCACCAATTTCTATTAAAAAGACAGGAAAAAGAGACACTCAAAAAAGCTTCAAAAAAAAAAATAAAAAGCTTACAAACTCTTTTCTGATCATTTTGCCTTCTCTCCCATTCTGCCCTGTTGGTATGGGGATAAAGTTATAAGTAGATGTTTTCACAGCAATGTTTTAAATATTGTCTTAAAAAATGGTAGCCCCTGTCTCTCATTTGTCTCCCAAAGAATTATAAAAGCAGATTTTGAAGATAGACACAGACAGAAATAAAAATAAAAGGAAATATAAATTAGGCAAAGAGAAAATAGAATAAGAAACAAAGTTTGAGTCTAGAGGGAGCATGGTACCCAACAGGCAAGGAAAGAAGTCCTGGCTACCTCCTAGAGGTGAGCTACACACTGGATGCTGAGCCTCCGGACAGTCTGTAATAATAAGGAAACATGGTCAACGACATGGTTTATGATATGCAGAAAAGTAAAGGAAGCTGAGACACATAATGAGTCCGTAGAGACCAAAGCAAAAAAATTTCTACTGGTTTTCTAGAAGGAATGCTAGATAATACAAACAACGGATTTCTTTCTTTTCATGAGCCTCGTTGTAAGCAAGTGGCACCTTGCAACATAGTTGGAAAAGCAATTCAGTGTCATTAGTGGAATGCCAAGTTCACAAAAGGATGAGAATTTAAGTTATTTTCAGAAGAAAAAAATGCTTCTATCTTAATTTAAAATGAATTCTTATTTGTAGAAATTGTGAGTTGAGTTCGGCAGAACAAATTATCAATTCAAATCAGTTAAATTTCTAGGAACTGATTTTTTTTTTTTTAAATCAAGATGAAGTCTTCTGCTCTCCAGGGAACTTACGATGAACCATTAGGAACCACATTCTTGACAGGCCAATTAAATTCTTATAAAAACATAAAGCAGAATTACATTACTGGGGGCAAAAAAAAGCTCAAGAATCATTTTTGCCCCCACCTTCACCTTAAATTCAAGGTAGGGCCTTTTCTTCCCCAGACTGAGTTTACATTCCTACTCCAACAATGAAAAATGAGCTGTGAGGAGCTCTACATCACTTGATTACTGCTACTGAACAAAAGTAGCTCAATGTTAGGCCCAATGACATGGATTCAGTAATATGCTGCAGAAGCAGAAGACAAATGATAACCGTATTCCTGAATGTGGCTGAACATGAATGTGAAGAAAGCACATTCCTTTCAGCAAGTATTCACTGATGGCATACTCTGTAACAGGCAATAATCTACAAAGATAGCAGTAAAGAAAAGTTGCAGCTTACTGATATTTAAGCAGTCTTACCTTCCTGAAGAGCAACAATAACAATCATTAACTGAGTACATGCTATGTTCCAGGCACTGTGTTTTAAGCACTTTGTGTTAGTTTATCTAATCCTCACTTCAAATAGAAGGTCATACCCATTTTTTTTAAATGACAGCTTTACCGAGATATGACATATGCCATAACATTCACCATTTTAAAATGTACAACTCTGTGGTTTTTAATACATTCTCAGTATTGTGTAGTCATCACCATTACCCAATTTCAGAATATTTTTATCTCAACAGGAAGAAACCTTATACCCATTAGCAGACACTCACCATTTCCTCCACCATCCTGGCCCCTGGCAACTACTAACCTACTTTCTGTCTTTATAGATTTGCCTATTCTGCACATCTCATAATAAACGAAATCATACACAATATGTGGCATTTTGTGTCTGGTTTCTTTAATTTAGCAGAATGATTTCAAGGTTCATTCATGTTGTACCACATACCAGTACTTCAATCATTTTCATGGCTGAATATTATTATTCCACTGTATTTTGTCTAGGCATACATCAGTTAACAGGCATTATGGCTATTTTGAATAACACATCAATGAACATTCCTGTACAAGTTTTGTGTGCACATATGCTTTCAGTTCTCTTGGGCAACATCTGTAAGATATGTATGTTTTATAACTGAAAAATCACTGTCAGATAGCATGCTGGGAGTACCTGACAAGTTTGGTCTGTTTTATTCTGCCATGGTCAGGCCAGCCTGCCCTAGAGCCCTTTTCTTAGTCCCATCCACCAAACTTTAAGGTACTTTTTTTTATACAACAGATATACATCTCTCAAGGTGAGAGACCAACATGTGAACTGGCTCCAAATATCCCACAAGGAAACAGTGAAAGTATAAGGAATGTCTTATCTGGAAAAAAGAAGATCCAGAGAAGGACATAATAACAATTTATCCATAAACTGATACGTCACACACGAAAGTGCATTATTTTATTCATTCCCCAGAACACAGAATTAGGACGAGTAGTGGGAACTACAAGTGGATAGAAAATTTGCCTAAAGAAATATTTGAATGGAAACTCAAAGACTGCCTAGGAAGGGATTTTGTAGAGGGATTCTGACAACTGGACTGAGAATGTTTTGTGTCCCTTCAGATGGGGGATTTATGGTACAGGGGTACATATGGATTCAGTAATTTAGTGAAGAACAGTATTCAAAATGATGCCTCTGAGACCTCTAAATATCTGCTAAATGGCTCTATATGTACCTCCCACTGACATCTCAAATTATGTCCAAAATCACACGTCCCCTCCCACTCTTCTTGCCCTAGTGTTTCTTATCTCAGACAATGGCATCACTCTCTTCAGATGTCACCTAAGATTAAACACCAGTTGTCTTGATTTTTTTTTTACTTCTCTCATTCTTTATATCTAATTGAATATCAAGCTCTTGAAATTCTACTTCCACAGTGTCCCTCAAATCCAAGACAAGTGATCCAAACATAATAGTGCAACAGGAACTGTTGAGAACAAACAGGAGCAACCTGTGAGGATGGCTGCTGAATAAGTTATGTCATTGTGAGGAGAGCAAAGTACTATGATGGCTTTCGGCTGCCTGGTTAGTTAACAGGAATGCATGGCTTCTCAGACAGCACAGAGTAAGGAAAAGAGCAGTGAGTTATTCTCCAACACCTCATTTACAAGTCTTTATATAGTGAAGAGGACGTAGCTGGCCAAAGAATCAGCAGACAGCTTAGAACACAGTGGGTCCTTTACCCATACCAATCTCTGACCTGCTACAAAATCAAAAGATTGCTTTTAGGCTTTTCTACACATCAGTCAACCAAAGTAATCACAATACATAAATAGTCAATTCACAGTGCTTAGCTTACATCACTTCTCATTAGCATTTGAGATGGCTCCTTTGCATAAATACAACACATAGAGTGAGCCTTTTAAAATGCAGGCTAATCATAGCCCTCCAATGGCTTTCCATTTCCCTCAGTATAAGCCAAAATCCTCACCTTGGACTAAAAGGCCCTGTGTGATCAGGCCCCTATTCCTTAACCCTATCTCATTGCCCACTGTGTTCTAGCTATACTGGCTTCCTTGTAGTTTCCTGAAGATCACAAGTACTTGCCCACTTAAGGGACTTTTTACTTGTTGTCCCACAACATTCTTTCTGCCACAGTATCACATGGGTCAAGCCTTCACTTCACTCAGGTCTCTGATTAAGTATCACCTCAGATAGATCTTCTACCTATATAAATAGCACAGGAGAAACACACATCCCCATTACCCCCATCCTACTTTGCACTGTTTTCTAGAACTCCAGACCTTACATGTCATATATTGATGTATTTGTTTACTTAATTTTCTGCGTCACCCAACTAATTAACTCAGTGACAAAAAGTGAAATATTCTGTTCAGTGCCATATCCTCAGTACTTAGAATACAGCCTGGAATGTATTAGATGCTCCATAAAGCTTTGGTGAATGAATAAATGAACACCTTGAAGATGACAGAAAAACATTTTCACTCAATAAAATTAATCTGATCATCCTGTACAGGTATTGCAGAACCATGATCCCAAGATCAAACACGGCCCAACCTTGCCAGATGTCAACTTTTTCCAAGGAAATATGAGACACAATATGATTAGTACTAGTTGAGTTGGCCATGTTAGGTTTCATAACTGAGTCATTTTTTTTGGAATTTCAAACCATAAATAGAGATAAACCAGGTCATGGAAGGAGAAGTGAGAAGAAAATACCATAGGCCAATGTTGCAGAGGCATGAGGCATCTTGGCATACCTGGAAGAACTTCAAGTCATGACAGCTGAAGCAAAGCACACCATAAGAGAGAGCTAGACGAGTAGGATGAGAAGTGTAGATTTTGAAAGATTTGTTTTAAAAATAAGTAGTTTTAGAAATGCCATTCCCACAGCCAAGACCAGCTACTTAATTTGCAGGGCCCAGAGCAAAATGAAAATATGGAACCTTCTTATTCAAAAACTAAAAATTTCAAGATGGCAATAGCAAAGCAACAAATTAAGTACAAGGCTTTGCGTGACTACACAGGCCACATGCCCACCTCAATGTGAAACTTGAATGGCATTGGAGTGGGGGAAGTCAAGGAGGCTGTGATAATAATCGAAACACAAGAAGGCCTGCATTAAAGCAGAAGCAATGTCAGAAGGCTTTCTGCCCTTGTGAGGGTACCTTGAGCTAACCCAACATAGACTGAGCAACTCCAAGCTTAAAAATCTCTCTGTGAAAGACATCCAGAACCATCCTAATCCAATTTACTAGTTAAGAGAAAGATCTAAGTGCAACGTACTTTTCCAACTATTTGTGGCAGCCTTGGCTCTTCTCTAAAGCAGGACAGACAACACATCCTCCATCTGATACAAAATCAAACTCCCAGCATGCCTCTCAGTCCCCACCATGAAAACCTAGACAGGTCAGAGGCCACAGCAAAATGGATTTAACAAAGTACCTGCAACTGAATGAAGACCTCATGACAACAACAACAACAACAACAACAAAAAAAAAAAAAAAATGGAAAGAAAACACTGGTCAGAGGACAGAGGCCCATTCCAGAAAACTGAATCTTCATCTGCCTTTGTCCGTTTACTGGAAAGATAAAGGAACATCATTAAATGCTAACACTAGCATGTTTGGCTACAACACATATATATACCTGCTCCAATTTCTCACATGGAATTCCAAAGAAAGGCTGTAGACACACACAGTCTTTTCTTCTGATTACCTGTAAGTGACAGCAAACCAAATATGGGAAACAGAGCTGGACAAGTGTCCACATAGCAAGCAAATTCCCCAAGATGCCTGGCTAAATAACAGAAACAGAAAACAATTCAATGTCTTTTTCATTGGCCTTTCATGCCAGAAAACGCTGAGTGAAAAACCCCTGTGAAAGAGCTTGACTAAGGCAGGCTGCCCAGAGCTAGGAGACACCACTGCCACTCCCAGTATCATCCCTGCTCTAAAAGGTCACTGAGAATGCCAAAACGCACACATAGTGTACATGTA
The DNA here is from genome assembly GCA_030015415.1 of Cynopterus sphinx. Classification (NCBI taxonomy): domain Eukaryota; kingdom Metazoa; phylum Chordata; class Mammalia; order Chiroptera; family Pteropodidae; genus Cynopterus; species Cynopterus sphinx. The sequence goes on from CM057387.1 coordinate 86,762,464, forward strand.
TACACACATGCACATACACGCATGTGCCCCATATAGGGCATGGTCAAAAGGAACTGTAGCTTTGTGATTCTGCAAAAATACAAGTTCTTTATCCCCCACTCATAAGAATATTTTGGCACTAAAGTGTTACTTGGAAAAATAAACAAAATGAAGAAAAACTTCATTCTATAAACTGTTTATTCTTGATATCACTTTGATAAATCTCTTCTATTAGGAAAATAAGCTTTTTTAAAAAGCTGGTTAAAAATAGATCTTTAAAGGCAGAAATTACAAAAGAAACTCCTAAATTTAAGGCACTTTGGCACTTAACTCAAATGACTCATTTCAGATGTCCAGTATCCATCCTTCAATTGGCCTTCCTCAAAACCAGGTTTTCTTTTCCTCTACACCAAAAAGATATGGTTTTCATGCACTCCATGACACTTATTATTGGTAGTTACAAAGAAAATTCTGAATCTAGCATAATGGCCAAGACATATACTTTAGAGCCACGTCTCTTGGGTCCAAATCCTGACTCGGCCACTGAAAGACATCTAAGACTTTGACCACACTGTATGCCTTTGCATCAGTTTCTCTACCTATAAAATGGGAATAATACCACCTAAGTTTTTTTTTTTTTAAGTTGTATGTGATTAATACGTGTAAGGGACTTGGAATAATGCATCTTTGCAAATTTCATTCAAAGACGTGGAGAGAATGAGTATTTGCTCTTATATGCCAGGTGTAGGTGTTGTCCTAAGCAGTTTATATACATGAACCCATTTAATCCTCATAAATATCCACAAGGTCAGTGCTATCATTGTCTCCACTTCACATGTAAGTCAATTGAAACACAGAGAGGTTACGTAACTTGCCCTAAGTAACTAAGCTAATAAGTGGTGGCGCTGGGATGCAAACTCAAGCAGGATGGCACCAGAATCCATTTTCTTAACCACTCATTGTACTATATTGTTTCATGATGTTTGTGAGCATTTTCTTGAACAGAAGCACTTCAAATGTTAGAGCACATGTACAACATTGTGATTTATACGAAATACATAATTGGTCCAAAGTGGGGCTCACGGCTCCCAAAACCCTGGGAACTTCCTGCATGATAAGAGCAATGACAGCGTCTTTTCTGTTACTGCTTGGTCTTCTGTCCTCAGTTCCTGAAAAATGTTCCAGAGCCCTAAAGTGAAATGGGTGTCTTGTTCTTCATAAGTTCCTTTCCATAACTAGGTAGATGCTAATGAGGTGACTTTTGGAAATCACCCTGGGGTAAGCACTGGTTCCCAGGGAAACTAACCATCAATAGAGGGGTGTACTTTCACTCCCATCCCAATTTCCTGGAAGGAGGGGCTACAAGTTGACTCAATAACCCATGGCCAATGGTTTAATCAGCCATGCCTATGTAATGAAGCCTCCATAAAAACCCAAAAGGTTTTTGGTTTGGAGAGCTTCAAGGCTAGGAAATCAGAACACATCAGTGTACTAGACCTCAAACTCCACAAGGACAGAAGTTCCTTTTTCCAGGGCCTTGTTCTCTATATCTCTTCATATGGCTTTTGATTCATATCCTGTAATATCGTCTGTAGTAAATCGGTAATCTAGTGAGTATTTAAATGAGTTTCCTGAGTTCTGTGAGCTACTCTAGAAAATTCATTGAACCCAAGGAGGGAGACATGGAAACCTCTAACTTATAGTCAGTAGGTCAGAAGCACAGGTGACAACTTGGGTGTATGAATGGCATCTGAAGTGGAGGGCTGAGCCCTTAACCTGTGGAATCTGACCCTGTCTCCAGATAGATAGTGTCAGAATCCAGTTCAATTGTAGGACACCCTGCCGGAATTAAAGAATTATTTGTTGGTGGCGTGCAAACTCCCCCCCAACACACACACACACACACACACACACACACACACACACACACACACACGCACGCGCGCCAACACTAGAAATTCAGTGCAGAACCTTTTAACATCCTTCTGGAATGGCTAAGCCCCTGTGCAAAGGGACAAGAGCATAGTGAGAATTGAGCTTCCTTGTGAACTCTGGCAAGACCTGCCTACTCGGTGACAGTAGGCCCTATGGGAAAATACCTGGTCCTGTTCTGTGTAGCCACTTTGCTTACACATTAGGCATTATGCCTTCAATTAACTAAATAAAAAACTTAATAGCAGGTGTTTCTGAACAGCTGCTTCCTACCAAACGCTAAATCACCTGCAATCCTGTACCTCTTCTTGTGCCAAAGGCCCTAATCCATCCTCTGCTCAACTCCCAGAGGGACTTTCCCAAAACATAAGCTGGCACAAGTCGCTTCCTCTGCCTCCTCTAACAGCAACAGTGCAAACCTCAGCCTACAGGACAATACAGCATTCAAAGTCACTCTGATCTAGCTCAAAACTACTCTTTGAACCTTACCTCCCACCACAGTTCCTTTATTGCCCAAACTCTGACCCCTTTGCTGTGCCAGGCACAAGTCAAAAAGGACTGTGGTCCTTCCCTTATGCGGTGTACGGACTCATGGAGGAAAGGCAGGTGAGGATAGAGACAGTGTTCTGACAGAGATGTGCTCTAGACAGGGACAGAAGCAGATACTTTAAGGTGACCCCAAACTCAAGGAAAGATTCCCGCCATAGAGCTGTGCTTTGAAGGGCCAGCAAAAGTTGGCCACCCTTCAAGTACTATGTATAGCAGTCACCTCACAGTCATGAATTTTCTTCAGAGCAGTAATCCCCTCTTCTATACTCCAGCAGCACCTGGGCTGAAGCTGATCCACACGGTGCCTCTGTTCAGATTAGAAAAAAGATGTCCCTTTTGGAAGATGCCCATTCCTCCAGGCTGACTCAGCTGTATACCAAGGAACACAGCTTGGTGGACAGAACCCAGGCTGGACTGCAGGCCTCACGCACAACCTCAGCCAGCTGCCCTCCCCACAACACAGACACACTCCACGAAGGTCAGTCTGCACAACCATATGTGGTTGTATTTCTACCTACTTCTCAGTCTTCACTATTGTTCACACAGCCTCCATATCAAATTATAATCCCCTTGAGGCCTATCTTATTTAATGATCAATAGGAGCCACTCTACTTGAGACACCACCTACCAAAGATACTTGAGATACACTCTAGTACAGATACTATTATATCTTTAGACTCCCCATCTCCCTGTCCCCAAGGTCCTACAAATTATCAGATGAACCTTCTTCTCACTACACCCCCATCACACCTTGTACCTACTATATTGTTCAACAGTCCTATTAACAAGTTATGACTTTAAGACAATTAAAACTCAGAAAAACCTTCTCAATCACGCAGTAAGGATGATGTGCTGCAGTGTTTCCTTTAAATGTGATCTTATGGTATAATTCTCTGGCAAACCTTGAATAACTGAGTAAAATAAATTATTGAATTAGGCAACATTCCGTTATCTCACTAGTCTTGCATAAACGGACGTTTCACACTTTTTTGTCAATGGTTCTCACAACTATTGCTTCAGCTGATTCAAGCTGGTGCAGAAAGATCATTACCACATTTGCATTTGGATCCCAAGCCTGCCACTAGAACAAGAAAGGATCTGTTCCTACAAGTGGATGCCTGCTTCTCCTGAAGCTATCTTACATTCTTAAACTCCCACAAAATGTGCGTGAGTCAACTCTTAAAGATTTCCGAGATTAAGACTCCAAATTATTCTCTAACAGAAGAAGCAGAAAGTTTAGCATGAAGGGAACAACTTATTTTCAAACTAACATGTTGGTACTTATAAGTCACCCCAAGTGAGGAGTTATACTAGATTAGACCACCAAAAATCTGCTGCATCTCTTTGAGCTGTCTCTTCTTCTGGGTGTCTGTATAATCTTACCCTAAAGGTTTCCTGTAAACTATGTCCAAAGAAGGTAAGAAAGATAGCTTGATAACTCATTAAATATAAATTAATACAAAACTTTGAAATTCTAAAGTATGATTTAATCCTATTTATTCTTTGCTCCTTTGGACTTCATCAGACTAAGATCCCCGTGAGATCAAGTCACTGACAACATGTCTCTCCTCAGCAATCGTGACTTCACACAGAGTACACCTGTCTTCAAAATGCTTCTTTCTTCGCTATTACGCTTCAGGTACAATATTGAGCTCACCATAGGGACAATTATTATTGGTGTTTTAACCAAAGACAATTGTGACGACAATTATTTGAATCTGTGAGCTATGTAGTTAAGCATTCCCTAGATCAAAAGAGAAGTCAATAGAAAAAAAATTTTTCTTTTAACCTAGATCTGAACTCATGTTTGTGCAAAGTACAAATCTGCATCTCTTAACCACTAATTGTAAGATTAAAAATGAAAGAATTTGTAGTGAGATTTCTTTTTTTATCGTGGTATAGTTGACAAATGACATAATGATTAGGTATCTGTATATATTGTGAAATGATCACCACAATAAGACTTGTTAAAACATCAGTCTTCATACATAGTTACAAGTTTTTTCTTATGATGAGAACTTCTAAAATCCATTATCAGCGATTTTCAAATATGCAATACAGTATTGTTTAACTACAGTCACTATGCTGTACATAGATCTCCATGACATATTTATTTTATTACTGGAAGTTTGCACCTTTGAAGCCCCTCACCCATTTTGCCCACCCTCCCACCCCCTACCTCTGACAACCACCAATCTGTTCTCTGTATCCATGCTTTTTTGTTATTGTCATCCTATTTTTTAGATTCCACATGTAAGTAGATCATACAATTGATTTATTCTTAATATCCACCCTTTTATTCAGGGAAAAAACCCTTTTATGAACACTGGAATGGCTTTATAATAAGGCAGAGTTTATATGATACAAGGAGCTATCACCAGGGCTGGGAATCAAGAGTCTTGACTCTTAGTTCTGCTGCCAAGTGTGACTGCCTGCAGGAATGAGCACATCAGTGTACTTCATTTATCATGGCTTCAAGCTTCCGCAGCAGCATGAGAGTTGGACCCTTCTACCTCTGTCTTTCAGAGGTGGAATTTCAATTCCCTATACCTGACTTTGTGGCCACTGTGAAGATCAGAGGACTGGCTTCCCCAGTATATGCCTCAATCCACGCCAGTATTTCAAACACCAAGATTCTACCTCTGTGGTAAGGCAAGGGACCACAGAGATTAAGAAGTCTCCCTGCTTCCATGGGCAGTCAAGGCACGGATCATTATACCGGTTCTAGATGTGAGGAGTGGAGTCCAGACCAGAACTCAGGTCTGCACTGTCTGTTAGTGTTCTATATATCTTGCCAGGAAAACTTCCTGGGAATGCTTTGTTAGTTCTCTTTGCTCCTTTTTTTCTCTAGCCAGACTGGATATTTACATTCATTTAGTCTAATTTTGTACTCTGGGTCCAGAAATGTGTTGGCAGTGGGTGTGTTTCAGTAATAGCCAAAGTAAAAATATGCATGGACAAAAGCCATGACTTTGGGTAGAGGAGGGGCTAGCATTTCTGAGAAAGAAGGTGATCCAATATCTAAGCACAAAGGATATCTAAGCACAAAGGATATCCAGGAGATTCTTTGTCTGTAAGCTTTCTCACCCCACTAACAGATCAATTATTAGTTGACCCTTCATGCTGATTCAAAGAATAAGATAGTGCAGTAACCTCATTTTAAGACTTTAAATAAATCATGAAATAAAAGGATGTTGGAGTTTCAGAAGCCAAAAACTCTTGGATGTCCTATGTCAGGAATATTTTCTTGGCCCAGAAATAGGAACACATGCACTTGTAAACACACCATGAACATCTGGCGTAGTACCATGTGCTGCTTTATATAAGCAGCAGAGGAGAAAAAACAGATAAGGATGGAGGCAACAGAAGTTGGGCAAGGGAACAAATGGGAAAAAGGCAAGTAATCTGAAAGGTTTGCCAAAATCGTATATGAGTTTTAGACCCAGAGTGTTTAACCATCTCCTCAAGCTCACGTTCTGCAAATCTGCCTTGGTATCCACCTACCAGGCACTTTCAGCCCTGAAGACTAGGATCATACTTCAAATCTCTCAAGCTCTCTAGATTTTTTCTGCCTCTCCTGTAACTTTGTCACAACCCAATTACTAGTTCCAAGTAAGGGAGGAATTTCACTTTTAAAGCATCATAAAAAGGAATTCCTTTTCATTGCAAAAGGCCCAGGGTATGGATCTGGCTGTGCTAGGCACCTTTTCAGCTGCCTCTCTGAGCAGGATCTTGGCTGTAGATCAGCACGAGGGAAGCTGCTGTTTCCTGCAGTGCCATCTGCTCAAACAGGATGGATTGCAACTGCTGCCCAGGGAGATTCTTCCCTACTCTCTCCCTTCCTCCCTCCCAGCTCTCTGGCAATGCTCTGGTGGAGAACTATAGCAAGGGCACCAAAGATGTGCCACACTCACCAGCCTTCCAGAGCTGGTGGCAGACAGTCCTGCAAGAAAGGAGAAAGAGGAGAAAAATAGCTGATGCTAGCACTCTTTTCTGATAGGGCTCCCAGTGGGGTCATAAAGTCTACTGAGTAGGCTGACATGCAATCATCCTTTAACATCCAGAAAGAACAATATAATAGTAGAAGGCAGCCAGCATGGACTTTACTCAAAAAATTAAAAATAAACTACCATATAAGATCCATCAACTCCACTTCTGGGTATTTAGTCAAAAAACCAAAAAGACTAACTCAAAAAAATATATGTATTCCTATGTTTATTGGTTATTATTTATAACAGCCAACCAATATATGGAATGGAAACAACCCAAATGTCCATGAATGGACGAATGGATAAAGAAAATCAGTACATATACAATGGAATATTCTTCAGTCACAAAAAAAGAATGAAATCTTGCCATTTTATGACAACAATGATGAACCTTGAGGACATTATGTTAAGTGAAATAAGTCAGTCAGAGAAAGACAAATAGCATCATATGACCCCATTTATATGTGAATGTAAAAACAAAAACAAAAACAAAAAAAAGCCACCACCAAGCTCATAGATACACAATGGTGACTATAGTTAATACTGTACTGCATATTTGAAAGAAGCTAGGAGAATAAATTTTTAAAGTTCTCATCACACAAAAAAAATTCTGTAACTATGAATGGTGATGAATGTTAACGAGACTTATTGTGGTAATCATTTTACAATGTACACAAATATTAAATCATTATGTTGTTCACCTGCAACTAATGAAATGTTGTATGTCAATCATAGTCACATACCTCTTAAGAACAGAGATCCCTTTAGAGAAATATGTCGTCTGGCCACCATTTTATCATTGTGCAAACATCATAGAGCAGCGGTCCCCAACCTTTTTGGCACCAGGGGCCAGTTTTGTGGAAGACAATTTTTCCACAGACCAGGGTGAGGAGTGGGGTTTCGGGATGATTCAAGCACATTACATTTATTGTGCACTTTGTTTCTATTATTACATTGTAATATATAATGAAATAATTATACAACTCCCCATAATGCAGAATCAGATGCCACCAGATACAGCTGTACAATTGATGTACATCAATTCATTTGCCACTATAAAGCCTACCACCAGATGCAACTTGTCTTTGCCACTCACTGATAGGGTTTTGATAAGAGTCTACAAGCAATTGATTTATTTTGGTTTCTATGCAGTCAAACCTTTATGCTAATGTTAATCTGTATTTGCAGCCGCTCCCTAGAACTAGCATCACTGCCTCAGCTTCACCTCAGATCATCAGGCATTAGATTCTCATAAGAAGCATGCAACCTAGATCCTTGTATGCACAGTTCACCATAGGGCTCATGCTGCTATGAGAACCTAATGCTTGACGATCTGAGGTGGAGCTGAGGTGGTGATGCTAGTGTTGGTGAGCGGCTGCAAATACAAGTGGATCTTGCTCGCTCTCTGCTCACCTCCTGCTGTGCGACCTGGTTCATAACAGGCCACGGATACATACAGGTCCACAGTCGGGGGGTGAGAGACCCCTGTCATAGAGTACACTTACACAAACCTAGATGGTATAGCCTACTACACACCTAGGTTATGTGGTCTAGCCTATTGCTCCCAGGCTACATGCCTGTAAGCATGTTACTGTACAAAATTAAAGCAAGAGAAAATGATGCACTCAAGAGATGTAGTAAGTACCTAATGTATGAGGCTGCTGCAGGCATAACGAACAGCATACTGTTTTACAGCAAACTTCTAACAAGTAGAAAAAGTACACTCTAAAATAATGATAAAAAGTATGGTAGAGTAGATATATAAACCAGTAACACAGTCATTTATTATCATTAGCAAGTGTTATATACTGTACATAATTGTTTGTGCTTTAAGTGCTGGACCAGTGGTCGTCCAACTGCTGTCAAGATCACTGCATACTTTAGAGGTTTTATTTAAAAAACGAAACAGTGTTTCATACACAAAAAGGGAGAATATTGTCAATTTTTAAATGTGTGTCAGTTTTACACAATTGTATGTATATACTTAATTGCTTGCTACTGTTAAAAAAATTAAAGACAGTTTAGATGATAAAAAGTTTATTTAACACTCATAAAGTAGACAGTCTACTTTAAGAGAACTGCAAAAATGGGGTAGATGGCAGGAAGCTTTCATAAAATAAAAAACAAAAAAGAGAAAAATATACAATAACTGATTGGCTGGGGCTGCCCAGACAAACTTGTTTAGGGTGAGAAGGCCCAGGAATGGTCTAGCATTTGAGGGCTGGCTGACTTGGACAGACTGCATTTCTGGTCAAACTGAGCATTTACAGGGGCATGGAAGTCTTTTAAGTTTCAGCATGCTGATGTGGCACCCCAGGCAGGAGCCATTCCTTCTTGGGCCTAAAAATTTATTTCAACACTATTATGGGTCACATTTTAAAAAATTAAATATTTTATTACACTAAGCCAAGCCTTTCTCTAGTCCCTTACATGTGTTAGCTCATTTAATTCTTACAACACTAAAAGGTACTACCATTATTATTTTTGGTTCATATGGAAGAAATGGAGATACAAAGTGCTCCAGCAAGACGCTGGCCAGCTTCCCAAGCAGTGCTATCTCAGAGGCTGCAGTCCTAACACATGCCCTAGGGGGTGGCTTCCTAAATCTTGCCTCCAAAGCCTTCCTTTCCTCCAAATTCCTCCCACACTGGACTCCTTTGTTCAACCATCTGCCCTCTCCCCTTCCCAACACCTCAGGAGCAGGTCTTGTTCAGCTGAGTGATTTAAACTAAGCAAAAGATTCCTTCAATAATTTTTAAGTTAAATAAATGAATAAATGTAGATGAGATGAAAGAAAAGAAAGAAAGAAAGAAAGAAAGAAAGAAAGAAAGAAAGAAAGAAGAAAGAAAGAAAGAAAGAAAGAAAGAAAGAAAGAAAGAAAAAAAAGAGAAATACTTTAAAAATGTAGCAAGAAAAATAATAAACCCTGACACTTCAAGGTTCATCTAAGAAAAACTAAGTCTTAATTTAATAACACGCCTCTCTCTTAGATTCTTGAGGAAAAATAAGACACTTTAACCTAAAAATTTACCTAAGTTAAAAAAACAATTTTTAAAGCATGTCTATGCTTTGTTCCAGATCCTTTGTTCAGAGAAAGCAATTTAATGAGTTTTTGGCTAACCAAAGTTAGGGCTAAGATTTATTTTGGGGGTTGATAGTGAAGAGGTAAACTGTCTAGATAAAGTAACAGGTACTGAAATCTGGGAGACAGAAAAACAGCAAATTCTCCAGAAGGGAAAAGAACAGAAAGGTCACAAATTGAACTCTAAGCCAGAGGAGGAGACGGGAATGCAAGAGGGCTGTGCAGGGAATGACGGACAGGTATTAGTGCAGTGGTGTCTAATACGCCACCCCAAGATGTTGACTGTGCCAGACTCTAATCCTCATCACCCCCTCAATACAAGCCCTCAGAACAATCACCTTAATAGGTAGGGGCCCTTTGGGAGAAAAATAAAGGTAGCGTTCAACATAGGGTGAAGGAATGCAGAAAAGGGTAGCCCTTACTGGAACACATAAGTGAAGAGTTCCAGAGAAGCATGAAATCTGAGAAAGGTAATTAAGGAGAGTGGCCAGTACTGTAGACAGTGAAGTAGAATGCTAAGTCCTTACCAGCTGAGTAGATAATGAGGCCCCAAGTCTTTCTAATCCAATAGATAATGCCGGTAACCAGCCAAGTGCCACAGACCATTTATTACCCAGCATCTCCCATCACCCCCACGGTGGGAGCAAGTCTGTTTCTGCACAGTGCAGTCATTCCCATGCCTCAAATCATGACTAAAGCTAACAACCAAGATTTGTGGTTTGCAAATCTCAATCCAAGCTGGCCCTGAAGCAGAAGTGGCAAGAAGGAAGAGGAGAAAGCAGATTTCATCTTGCAACTCGGGAACTCCTACCTCACTCACTAATCTAGAGATGAGCAGCTAAATTACCCAACAGGAAACATTAAACACTGCCCATTAAACCTGGGATCGCTTTCAAGGTAAGACAATCTATTCCCACAGTTAACTCTATTCAATATGAGTTCCTAGATAACTGAGGGTATTTTCCCTCATAAATCAAACTGTGGCTAGTGTACTGGCCCCTCTGAGCTTATTCTATACTCAAGTCTCTACATGTTTTCTGCTACATATTGCTATTCCAAATAGTATATATATGAAACTGAATGCTCCACCAGATATACTAATTCAGACTCACTTTAAAACTTTTACTTGTTCTCCACCTGCCAAATGATAAGAGAAAAGAAAACAAAGTAGGCATATATAGTTCAGCTACCAAAGCAGTTCTCTAAAAGCTGGTACAAAAATGGTGACATATATTCTTTCTGAGACACAAACTTCCTTTCCTATTTTTTTTTTTTAATGTAAGTTACCTGGAGTCTCTAAAATTGGTCCAACTCATGCAGTTGAGCTACCTCACCACAGCAAGGCAGTAATGTCTGGCAGCATTAACAAAATCATGTTTTAAACTCATTCCGCTAGTCAAGTACACAATTGAATTCTACTTTGCAACCTAATAACAAAATGCTAAAATCTTTAGATAAACTTAAACCTAATCAAAGCCAATGATAACGTCTATGGTGATTATTAGTTTATTCAGCTCTACCTTTTTTACGCAAAACATCAGCAACATGCAGTTTATATAATCTTTTAAGAGCAACTATTTCTACTAGTTTGTGCAGAAAGCAACATTGAGTAAATATGCATCAAAAAGAAAAAAGGAGGGAGGGAGGGAGGGAGTCACTACAATAGGGATAATGGCAAAACAGAGAGCAGCTGCCTTGCTTTGTATAACACTTGGACTGCCAAGAATGAAGCTTTAAAAAATTGATTCTGCAACTTTTTTTTCTGCCTTTCATGGGCCACTAACTATGAAACAGATTTCCAAGACATATTTATAATCAGATCTATGTGACGAAGAGCAAACCGAAGCAGAACCAGAATTACAGTAAGATTCAATCATCGTAATTTAACCTCTAGAAACACCAGTTCCCACACCTCAGTGGGTTCCTGGCTTCTGTCACTTAGAACATCTCAGGCCACTAACAGTAGTTCCAGCTATGGCTCAACCACCATCTGTGGCTGTCTTTCACAATCCTGGCCATCGAGAACAAGCAATGTTTCAGTGCTGTTTGGCTTGGCAAGGTTTCTCTAGACATAAGCTAAGTGTGTGCATTTTTCTTTCTCTGGGGTTTGAGCTCCAGTGGTGTTTGAAACATGTTGTTCAATACCTAAAACTGACTTTGATTCTGAGATTACAACTGGCACTCTGAGACAATCTACGACAATCTACGACAAATATCTATGCTGGAAAAAAAAAATCCTTCCACAAAGCTCTTAGAATTCATTACCTCTACAAATACGTCATTGCAATTGCGGCAACGTAAAGACTGTCACCCCAAAATATGCCTTTTTGAATATTGTTTTAAGCTGGTTACTTATAAAAAATGGACACCTCAGAAAAACAACTTTGGGCTTCCCTCTAACTGCCTAAAAGAAATTTAGACAATGGACCTGCTTCCAGGAAGCGAGCTCATATAGATAACTGTGATAAGAACTAAGTATGGCAGACAGGGAAGAACCCAGCTGGTCCTCCCTGTGTCCTGTTGTAAAGATGGACCAACGAACATTTCTTTACCAAATATTTGCTTTCCAATCTTCAGGTGAATTGCCTTCTCCATAGCTTAAGATAGCATGTAAGCCTTAAGTGTCCCAACCATCCTTGGGTCTCATATTCTTAGGGAACCCTATATATATATATATATATATATATATATATATATATATATATATATATATATAATAAATGGGGTCATTTCTCCTGTTAATCTGTCTCACATTAACTTGATTTAGTCTGTCCAGAGGTTAGAAGAGTAAGAGGAAACTTATTTTTCCTTCTCCACACTTCAAACAAACACCAACACACTGGCCTGAAACTAGGTAAGGTGAATGAAGAGCCCACCTTGGGCAAAAAACTAAAGAGGGTACAATAACAACAATACCTGTAGTAATTACGAGAAATAACATTTTAAAATATCAAAATTAATGCAAACAATACATGAGGAAAAGCTATGAAATTTTTATCCAATCCTGCCCTTATACAACTCTTACTCACCTCACCTTAATCTTAATCCTGTTAGATTCGGTCTTTACCTTAAATTTTTGTATTTTGTCCTTTTTATTGTATTAAACTATTTACTTGATTATGGGGTTTTTTTGGTGCGCCCTTAAATTTTTCACTAAAGGTGATACTCCCCTCACCCTAGTGTCAGCCCTGCCAACACATATTAACTCAAATCCTTGAGAAAGCTCTACAATTACTCTTATTTGCAAGCGAGTAAAAAAGGATAGCTACTTTGCCTAAGACCACAGAGCCAGAATGGCCAAGTCAGATTCCAAACCCAGCTATGTGGCTCAGAGTCCACCCTCTTATTTACAGATACCATACTACCTCTCAGGGATTGGCATCGTTAAAGCAATCAACATAAACCTATATTAGTCCTGGGTTTTAGAAAAAAAATTGTGGAATACATTCCAAATAAACTATAATTAATGACAATCTGGGCAAATTTAGTCATGACTTGTTCGTGGCTTATCAATGTTCTGCAATGTTTAGGCTAAGTGTTGATTCCATCAAACTCCTAGAATTTTTCTAATTTGTCCCTATTTCTTTAGCCAACCTAACCCTCAGAATGAGCCACAAGAAAGAGGAGATATCTGGCTCTTCACTCAAAGGACAGGACTACAGATTTGAGTGGCCTGATGTAGCTGTTGCGGTATACAAATTCTGAGATGTCCCTGGTATCTGCCCTCAAATACGGTCAGTTTTACAAGGCTAACTGAGCTACTGTGTGCCTTGCAGGATACTGTTCAGAAATACTCCCAAATAATGTGTTCATTTACAAAGAGGCGAAAATTTAAAAATAAACCCATTGCAGCCACAATAGTCCTACCACATTTAGCTAGTTGTGAGTGGTGGTGGACACTGCAGTTAAAAAGGATCATAGCGAAACAGGCTGAAAAAGAATCTAGAAATGATATCCTAGGAAGAATGGTTGAGGGAACTAGAGCTTTTTTTCTTGAGGGAAAAAAAAGACAACTTCAAAGTTGGGGAAGTGGTGCCTAGCAACTATTTTCAATTATCTGAAAAGCTAGTGGATTTAATTTATGTGACACCAGAAGATTGAAGTAGGACAAGTAGATGACAGTTTATAGGTAACAGTTTCAAGGAGTTGGCTTTCATCTCAGTATAAGAAAAAAATCTTCCAACAATTAGACCTGTCTAGCAATAAAAGACCCTGCCTCCAGAGGAGGCGAGTTGGCTGTCAAGCTACTATAGAAGGGGATCCAGCACAGAATGCCACTTGGACAGAGGGCTTAAAATCCCTTCCAATTCTAAGGCATTAAGAATGGAACAAATAATTAAACTTAACACATTCATTGTTATGCATAGTGTTTAGTTACTAAAAACCCTAGAAAACTAAAACAAAACCAGGAGCTTAATGGAAAGGAGGCCTTACCCTTTCATTTTATTCCAAGCTACATTCTTGTTTTTAATTCTAAGCCACTGAAGGAATGCAAGTTAAAAATCAATTTCCCTTTCGGAAAAACTAAATTGTGTCCTGAGATGGTATTTAAGGTTACCGTTTAAGAAAATTGGGAAACTACTCATGCATGCAATCGATATTTTATAGCTCTCCTGCAAACTACGTTGGCTATTATTACCAAGATGTATATCGTGTAAAAGAAAAAAGACAGAAGCAGCTGAGTTAGAATTTAGAAAAACAAAGCAAAGCAAAAGTCGAATCAGATATATCTGCAGCCTAATTATATTAAAAGACCTTAGAAAAATGTATCCAATCAGACAAATACACAAAGGTCAAAAATTGTCCATCTTAATGACGACACAATTTTTAAAAAACAATTTTGTGTTCAAGGAGTCTTGCAAAAGAGGTTCACATATAACTTTAAGTATTTTTGTTTGGACAAGAATAGAAACAAGACATGTTCAAAGGAAAATAAGAGAACAACACAAGAAAGTTTCAATATAGTGAGTGAGTGTCTGTAGCCTTTTGCTGAGTGGTTGAGTGGTGAATGCGCATGTACATGCGCCCGCACACACACACGCACACGCACACGCACACAAACACTACCTAAACCCCACTGGATTGTGCCAGGGATTCCATTCAATGCACCATGTTCACTGGGCAAGGTTTTAAATGAAATCAAAGTATTATGACTCCAAAGAAGAAGAGAAACCACAGAAAAAAGGCTCCTACTTGCCAGGCATTTAATAGAGATGACCCCATCTGACCCTCCCAATAGACCTATGATAGGGATTCTAAAAAGAAAGAAATCAAGTTAATTAACTTTCCCTCAAATTTACAAAGCCAGTAAGAGTTTGAGCTGAAGGGATGCCTGACTTCTGAAGTTCAACTATATTTCCTCTATGCTATTTAGCCACCTCCTGCACCTACCACCTGCTATGCCAAAACCCACAGGATACTTCTGCCTGAACTTCCTGCAGGTATGCAAGTATGTTAAACTCGTTATCCTCTCCAACCCTGAACCACACTCCTTCAGTTAAATGAGACTGATCTTCCCCACAAACAGTGAAGCTTAACCCTTCAAAGGGCTGCAGTTGGCTCTGCTCTTTCTACCATTCCCACAGTCATATTAAATTGCCATCACTACCTCAACTTCTCCAAAATCCCCCTTGTTCCATTACTATTACCCTATACCTGACCTAAACTTGTTGGCACTGTCTTAGCTGTGCTCCACTTTCTCCCCATTATATACTTTGCTAAAAAAACAACAGTCCTGCCACTAAAGGAGTTTTCGACCAAAGCAGTGACTTCCTGCAGCCCTTCTTGTTATAAACTCAATCTGGAATTATATGTAAGCCCCGAGGGACATTTCCAGCTTCCTTGCCTACAATTCCTTCAACTCTAGGTTTCGATTAAAATACCCTTAATTTTAATCACCTCCTGCCAGACATGACATGATTCCTCCATCAATAATAACACCCTGCTCCCACTTCCCATCTGCCTCTACCTTACCTATCCTTCAAGGCTCAGTTTTAATGTCATCTCTCCTATAGCTTTCATTTACTCTTTCATGCAGAAGTAACAGATATTAAGCACTGACTGTAGGTTAGACATTGAAGATACAAAAATGAACTCAATAAGGGTTTATACCAGTAAACTCTCTCTTCACTGTTCTTATTAAAATTTTTTTCACTCCTTTTTTTTATAGCACTCAGTATAAGCAGCCCAATTAATTGGGCTTATGTTTTACTCTATCAACTCCTTAAAGGTGGAGACCATTTTTTATTCCCATTCATAGGATGCTACTGGAATACATTCATTTAATACATACTTACTGACATTTAACGTCTACCCATTTATCTGTGGATACTTTCTGTAACAACCTCTTATCTGTTCTCCCTAGTTTCACTCAAGAACCTTCCAATTCAGTCTCCAAATAGTCTGAGTTATCTAAAAAAAATGTGAATCAGATTGTTAGTCCCATATTTAAAAACGACTTTACTTTGAATTAGGCAATGGGTTATTATCTATGACACCGAAAGCACAAGCAACAAAAGAAAAAATATATACACTGAACTTCATCAAGATTAAAAATTTATGTGCTTCCAAGCACTTCCTTAAGAAAAGTAAAAAGACGACCCACTGAATGGGAGGAAATACATACAAATCATATCTAATAAGGGAATTTAATTCAGAACATATAGAGAACTCAACAAAAGGACAAAACAAGCCCATTTAAAAATGGGCAAAGGATTTGAACAGGTATTTCTCCAAAGATATACAAATGGTTAATAGCACATAAAAAGACCTTTAATATCATTAGTCCTTAGGGAAATTCAAATCAAAATCACAATGATACCACTTCACAACCACTAAGGTGGCTAAAAGACAACTGTTGACAAGAATGTGAAGAGGACTGGAACCTCATTCTTTGCTGGTGAGATGTAAAATGGTCCAGCAGCTTTGGAAAACAGTTGGCAGTTCTTCAAAATGTCAAACAGACATTACCACATGACACAGCAGTTCCATGCTAGGTATACACCCGAGAGATGAAAATATGTATCTACACGAAAACTTGCATACTCATGTTCATAGCAGGAAATAACCCAGGTGTCCATCAGCTAATGAATGAATGAACAAAAAGTGGTATATCCATACAATAGAATATTACCCGGTAATAAAAAGGAATTAAGTTTGATACATACTACACCATAGCTGAATCTTGAAAACACTAAGAGAAAGAAACCAGATACAAAAAGTCACATATCATGAATCTATTTATATTAAATATCCAGAATAGGAAGAATCATACAAACCGAAAGTAGACTAGTGATTGCCAGGGGCTGGAATGAGGGGAATGAGAATGCTACTGGATACAGGGTTTCTTTGGGGGATAATAAAAATGTTCTGAAATTAAACAATGATAATGGTTGCATAACTCTATAATATATACTAAAAACCACTGATTTATACACTTTAAAAAGATAAGTTTTATAGTATGCAAATTATGTCTAGGTAAAATTAATACACATTTAAAAATGACAACAACAACAACAATAACCAACTGCTTCCCATCCAGTTATATTGAAACTCAAACTCCTAGTCATGCCTCAAGGCCCTGTGACTACCTTTCCAGCCGCCTTGTCTACCACCTTCTCCTCCTCACTCACAGTATTCCAGCAACACCTGCTTCCTCTCCTCTCCATTTATGGAAAGCTCACTCTGGGTTTTCCATATGCTGTTCCCTCTGTCCTCAGATCTTCACGCATCTGGCTCCTACCTTCATTCAGAGTTCAGCTTAAACATCATCTCAGAGAAGTCCTCTCAGCCTTCACAATCTAAAGTAGCCTTCCAGTCACTCTTCATTACTGCAATATCAAATTGTCTTCATAGTACTTATACAACATATTAGGTGTAAAAGATTATCAAGGTATACAAGGTTATCTTGATTATTTTTTCCTTTGCCGATAGCATGTCTTCCCTACTGCGATAATACGCTATTAAAACATTTGTTAAACTGACTGACATGAATGAATTTACCATTCAAACGGCAAAAGACTATAACTGAAGTTATGAAATATATCATGTTATGGGGAGGTAATAATGAATACCATACTATAAATACAGATTAGAAATGAGAAACTCCAGACAAGAAAATGATGTGTAGCTCCAACAGCTATGGAAAAGGTTCATGGAAGTAAAGCAACTAAAAACAGACTGTGAGAGATTAACAGAGTGTGAAAAGCATTACAGAAGAAAGGTACATCTGAAAATGCCCTCCCCCTCCTTGTCCATGACCTCAGCACTTCACCCACACACATACAACTCACCATGACTCATGAGCATACAATGTAGAATCTAGACTTGAACCCCAGATTATAAGTGCCTCATGAATAGAAAACAATGGTAATGGTTGCATAACTTTATAAACTACACTAAAAACCACTGATTTATACACTTTACAAGGATAAATTTTATAGTATGCAAGTTATATCTCAGTAAATCTGATATAAATGCCTCCCTATACTTAATGCATGCACAGAAACATCTGTCACATGACTAATGAAACATCAAGTTCAGGTATTATTCCAGAACTCTTACCATTATGATGGAAAGCAAGTTCTACTTTCTTACAATTACATATAGTTTATATTTTAGACCCTTTTCAGTCCTTTTGAGGGGGGGAAAGGAATCAAGAAATCATTGTTTCCTTTTTTAGATTTTTTTAAATGTTTTTCGGGAGAGAACAACAGATCACATACCTCTGTCTACCATTTAAAAACCTGTTGAATCTGAGTGTACTCACGAAGAACTAAGCTACAATAACTCCCTGCCATCCACTGTCCCAGTGTGGCATTTACAAGACGTTTCACTAGTTACAGCAGCATGACATAATGGGAAGTTTAATGTTAGCTATGGAGTACCAAGTTTGAATGCTAGCTTCTCGATTTAGCTAGCTGTTTCACCTAAGGCAAGTAACTCAACCTCTCTGAGCTCACTTCTTTATTTGTAAAGTGATACAACTGCTCTGTAGATTTGTGTGTGGACTAAACAATAATATGCTTACATTAGCCAGAGCAGAGCATAGTTCATGCTTGACCCACTGCAAATGTTAGCTATGATGACCAAGTCACAAGAATTATAAAGTGCTAGAATCACAGGTTGCTGGCCAAGAAGTGAGTGCTGAAAGAGAAAATACTTGATTTCTAGCTTCCAGGCAATTCGATGAGCAGGAATGACTGAATTATTTCAGTACTATCACTCTCTCTAAGCATGAGATGCTTGACCTGTCATTTAACTAGTATAAGAATTCTTGGAATTCAAAAGTGAGACTGTTAAACGGTAACATTGGTCATGTACTTGGACTTTGTGAAGCTGTACAAAGGAGCCCTTTCTAGAGTTCTCTCTCTCTATAACTACAATCTATGCGAAACCAGATATTCTTCCAAAACTTTAACCAAAACAACATGGCAGACTGAATCAATAATCAGATATGAGAATCTAGCTTTCTTCCATTAAGCCAAACAGTAAAGTTATTTGCAAATACATGAAAACAACATTACTCTTACCATTAGATTTTGTTTTGACAAATAGTTTTTTTATGTTAATATTATGTTAAAATGTAATAGGTTTATTATTATCATTTTAAATAATTTTTTTTAATTTCTCAGTTTTAATTCTTAATATGGTAAATATATATAGGCATAGCCTGCATAAAACAAAGAGTCTTGATAATTTTTAAGTTTAACATAACATCAGAAAATGGCTGGTTAAAGAAATTATAGTATAGCTGTATAATACAGTATATGATTATGTTTTTAAAAGATTGAGATAGACTCATGCTAAAAGAAACCAATGTCTAAGTTTTGAAAAAGTACAAAACAATGTATATCTGTATGTATTACTTTCTCAAAAAATTTTTAAAAATGGAATAAAACATTGAAATAGTACAAAGGCATTAAACTCACTGTAAAGAATAGAATGCAATAGCATTGAAAAACATTTAATAATCAAATTATAATGTACACCTGATAATTATATAATTGTATTAACCAATGTTACTCTAAAAACTTAATTAAAAAAATATATTTAATGATATACTATGAAATAAAGCAAACAATTTTCAAAATAGTAATATATAATATATTACTGAAAAACAGTCTGGAAGGATATATTGCATATGAAAGTATTTTTTCCTTGCAGTTAGTGATTATCTTCTTTCTTGGCTTTCTAAACTTTTGATAATTTACACATACTATTTCTATAATCAAAAAAAGCAAGGTAAGGATTTAAATACACATATACAAATGTATGCATACTGTTGATTTTTAAAATACTTAGTAAGCCAAAAAGTACACAAGTAATTGTAGCACCTATTAGCTACTTTCACAGCAAGACATTGACTGGATATTTGTAAACTAAGTTTTAACAATCCTTTCTCCCCCTATGGTTTAAAAACTATTCTGGTCTGTCATTTAGTGCTAGTAACTTATCCCAAGAACAGTATATTTACCCACTGACTTGCTTACAATGACATTCATAACAGCATTATTAAACAGCAGATAACCCAAATGTCCCAAACCAGAATCATCAGATACACTATAGTTCAACCCTAAGGCACGTTCACCCAGTTACTCTGGCCAGTATCTTAGGACTCACTGTGGATTGCTTTCTCTCTACTCCTCACAACCAGCTCATTCTGTCACATCAGCTCTGGTTTCATATACATTCTAAAGCCCTTCTTTTCTCTCCTTCGTCACTACCAGCCAGTCCAAGCCGTGATCCACTCCCCTCATCCACACTGGTCTCCCTGGGACTACTTTTTTTTTTCACCTGGAATCACTTCATATAGCACCCCAAGGGTCATCTTTTAGAAGGTAAACCCAAAAGTCGTAATCCCATTCAAAACCCTCTGATAGCTTTCTAGTGCCCTTAAATAATATCCAGTTCTTCCCAACACCCTCAAGGCTCTACTTGCTCATCTCTCTCACCTGACCTTCCACATCCTCCCTTGTTCATTAGGCTCCAAAAATACTGCCATTCTTTCTGTTCCTCAAACAAGCTGTGCTTGTTCTCACCTTAGGGTATCTACACTTGCTTTTCTGTGAACATGGCTCCTAGATCATTACATACATGTTCATTTCTGTGGCTATTCATCTCTCAGAAATGACTTCCCTAATCACACCACCTAGAAAAGCCACCTCAGCCCTCTTCACTAACTCACTACTTTTTTATGACTATCTAATACTGTCCTGTTTATTTGATATGTGGTTATCTTCTGTCCTCTTAACCTCCTCATCCCCTCACATCCCTGTAGACTCATGCACCTCTGAGAACAAAGGGATATTTGAGTAGGTAGTCAAAAAATACCTGCAGAATGAATGGAATATTATATAGAAATTAAAAATGTTTTTAAGTAACTTTAATAAAAACAGAAAAATACTCATTATGTATATACTTACACATATATAAAAATACATATATGAATGAATGTGGGAGGAGAAAGGTTATCAACTAATACAATCCCAAGTAAGTTTGTTGGGAGCAAAGACATAGTAAAGAAAAAATAATAATGGAATTTTCAAGTGTCAGAGTGGTACTATTGGTAATTTTTATTGGCTTTTCAGTTTCTTCCAGAATTTCACATTTTCCAAATTTTCTACAAGGCATGACTTTGGTCAGATAAAGCTACTTTTTAAAAAAATGACCACACTGAAAGAATGCTCAGATTCAACAGTGCATGTGGCTAAGGCAGACTTACTGTCATGGGACACCTTATCCCAGTCATAAATAGTTCTCTACAAATATGTCTGAAAACCCTCAGACAAAGAAACTAGAAAAAAATAAAATAAGGAGCTGTGGAGTGGACCTATGGACAGAAGAGATGCCTCAAAATTGGTCAGGCCTCTTATCTGGCCTAAATCCTGAGTCTCGTCAAACTAGAAAAAAAGTGGAATATAGTTTATTCCAAAAATCCTGTAATAAACCAATACCCTGTATGATATACACAAAGGTTAACTATATAAAGTTGTTTTAGATACACTCTTGAACTTTCTCTCTCTCAGATCTCTCTAATACAACTTCTTTATCCTCCAATTCTCAGTAGTTTTCACTCTCACAAAAGACACACATTCACACTTAATGAGTACCCAAAAAGGAAAAAAAAACCTGAGCCCTCTGAACTAGGTCATCCTTTCAGAGAGGGTCAGCCCATAGTCTAATTCAAAATGCTAGTCCCATCTGCAAACCCCAGCAAAAGCTGCAGTTAATATTAATTAAGAGCAGAAACAGGTTTGTTCTTGAATATCTCTTCTGTCAAGTCCAGGATGCTTCCAAATGGAAATCTGCCAACTTTCCTGCACTTGAGATAAATCCAGTACAGAAAATTTGTAGCTTTTAAAAATAACACTATTTGTCCAACCCTTAACACAGGATGCTCTCACATCCTTCAAAGGAAGGCTTCAGTCACAGGACTCAACAAAAGAAGCTATCACTAAATATAAAAAGTTTTGTGGGACATACTGAGTCTGTGTGTGTGTGTGAGTGGGCACATGTGCACATACATGTGCATGCATGCGCACGCGTGCGCGCGCACACACACACACACACACAAGCTAATATTCCTTAAGACAGTGTAGGACTCAGCTCCTGTCAGTCCAAGAGACACTCCCTTCTATTTACTCATGCAATGAGCTAAAGAAAATGTGAGCCAAAGGTTTGGGGCTGGGTCTTCAAATAAGGTATTTGATAAGTCTCAGCCTGCACTGCTCCAAGCAGACTAGGCAGAGCCAATGGGTGACAGTTATCATAAGGCTAATCTCATATCCTTAAGGGAAAAGAATTTGCCACAGCAAATATGCCTCTCTGGGATAGTACTTATTTCAGACTGGTTAATTTTAAGAAACAGAAGACCTGAAAGAAGTTCTGAAAACCATGTAGAAGTTACCTTTTGTAAAGAACATTTACATTTATACGGGTGTTTCCCTCACTGTACCAGGCTTGCTTCCACTAATGGAGAGGTATGGACTTAAATCTGCAGAGCAACCTTACCCAGTTTTCTGTGCTTTTCCTGGTAACCTTACACAACTGACTCTCCACTCCCAGTATCTTCTTTCATCTTTAGCTGAAGGTGGTCCTTAAGATGATGTTCTGCCATTTTGGCCAGTTATTCAGTCTTCCTGGGTCTCCCCCATGTATATGGGAGGTATCCATGTTATTGAACTTTTATTCTTCTCCTGTGAATATGTCTCATGTCAATACTATTATTAGACCACCAAAAACACTTTGAGGGGTGGAGGAAAATTTTCCTCCCCCAAAGATAGCAAGCCAGGCAGGAGGCAGACATTCTCACCCTATTAGCCTCCCTGAACTCTATCTATGTGTTGAATGGAAGTTAGATGTGGTAAGCTAACTTTAGATTGGTAGGAAAAAATAATGGTAAAATTAGTTTCCTGGTAAAGATTTGGTTTGAATACTCTTGTTTTCAGTTGATCCTGTTCCTCCAAGAGATGGTAAAAACAGGGCCCCCATGGTTCTGTTACCATTGGAGTGATGTGAAATCTGGCATTGCCCCAGCAGCATGGAGGCGGGTCCTCAGTTCTTCCCTGCCGACACAGTAAAGAATTACAGGTCAGTGAGATTTAGAAAACGTAGGATTATTGAAAATACTTTAGAAGGAGAGAGGCCATGCTAAGAAAGACTGTAGCACCATGGAATTTGGGAGGGGAGAAGATGAAAGATAGAATATGCTCCAAGGCAGGAGCAGGTTACCAATGAAGAGATGTAACAATGCAAAAGTGGGTTTATATTTAAAAAAGGTCTGTTTATATTCAGGCTGGCTGCTGTGCAATCCCACTACTGAGTATTTACCCCTAAAGCCTTAAAACCCATATCCAAAAAGATATTTGCACACCAATGTTCATAGCATCATTATTCACAGTGGCCAGGACATGGAAGCAACCCAAGTGTCCTATGATAGATGATTGGCTAAAGAAACTGTGGCACATACATACAATGGAATATACTCAGTCATAAGAGATGCAACACTGCCATTTGCGACAACACAGATGGACCTTGAGATAATAACGCTAAGGGCAATAAGCCAGACTGAAAAAGTAAGAAAAATCACATGATATCACTAATATGTGGGATATAAACCTAAAAGCAACAAATGAACAGCACAAACAGAAACTCAGGACATGGACAATGGACTAGTGTAGTGAGTGGGGGAGGAGGGGAGGGATAAATGGGGTAAAGGGGTCAAATATAGAAGGGTTAGGAGGGAGAGCAAAGTGTGTAAAGGGGATCAAATATATGGTAGCTGAAGGAAACTGGACTTTGGGTGGTAATCACACAATGGAATATACAGATGTCAAATCATAATGTACACCTGAAATTATATAATTTATTAACCAATGTTACCCCAATAAACCTAAAAAAAAATCACAAAGCTACCAAACCAGGAAAAAATATATACACATATATATTTGGGCTGTGATGGGAGAGTGCAAGGGCAGTGCTAGATGACTGACATGTGAGGTCACCTTGACTGACAGTTGGCTGCAGTGTAACATTTTGCCTAGTGTGCATGTGCTCACCTAGAATTTATTCTGTTATAATTAGATTCATGAACTTCCGGGTATATGTATGATATTATAATGATGGTATAATGAGGTTGAGGTTATGGGCAGATTGGGTAGTACTTTCTGTACAAGTTATTTGTAGCTGGTTTAAGCTAGCAGTTTTCATGGCCTTTGTGCCTTAGGATTTGGGGTAATTCATTACTGTAAAAGGTGTGTTTTAAGGAAGTCCTTAAGGGAGGTTTCTATGGTTACACAGCTAGGCCTTCACTCCTATTGTTCATAACTATCTAACTACCTAACAGTTTTATTTTTCCATCAGCTAGCAATGGTCCCCAACCTTTTTGGCACCAGGGACCAGTGCTCCTATGAGAATCTAATGCCTGATGATCTGAGGTGGACTGAGGCAGTGATGCTAGCTGGGGAGTGGCTTCAAATACAGATGAAACTTCACTCGCTCACCCACCATTCACTTCCTGCTTTGTGGCCCGGTTCCTAAGAGGTGACAGACCTGGGCTAGAGGATGCACATTTATCTGGTGGGCAGAGGAGTTGGTTCTGGACCTTAGAATGAGAAATAAAAATTTTTTTTTACAGGTTTATTACTTAACATAATGATTACACACCACACTTGGGGTCACACACACAGTGAAGTCCTAGGTAGTGAGGGACTGAGAGACACTGTCTTATGGGCCTGGATTCTGCTTTTATTGGGGTTGAGTTTGGGAGCCTAAGGATTCCTGGGCTCATTCTTTATGGTTAATTGAAAACATAAGAGCAAAAATTTAAAGCTCCAGAAAAGAAAACCAAGCAAAATGGTGGGTCATTGAAATCAACCAAGAGCTCCAAAACAATGACACCTCAATTGCGGGAGGAAACTGGGCTCCACATCTAGTCCTATGGCTCTAAATTTTTGCTTAATGGTGAAGTTATACTACTCTATTCAAAGCAGAGAAAACATGGTTCCCTGTTTTGGAACCACTGTTTCTAACTCTGGGAGTGAACTTTGGGATCTTGTGAGGGCTGCATCCTTTGCACTCTCTTGTGGTCACCTCTTGCTTCCTTGGTTAAGCCATAAAAGGCTTATGGTTTGAGTCACTGTTGAGATTATTAGATCCTACCATCAATATCCAGCCAGTAAATCATTGAATTGCAAAAACTTCTACATTAGAAAATTTTTAGAGCGCTTTCATCATAAATAGCTGTTTCATTGGTACTTATGGAAGATCAAATTAAAAAATGAATATAAAGAAATGGCTAGCCTCCTTGATTTGAGTACTCATTCTAATAATCCTTTTGTGTAAGTGGATCAATCTATGATGTTATTTAGGTGGGCATAGGAAAGCCCACCTACCCTATTCATCTCAAAGGGCTTGTAAATAATGGCCTTAGGACACCAAAGTCTTTCTAATAGGAACTTCTATTTCCTTCCCTGTGGCCTTTGAGATGAGAATACCTGATCTTCTCCAAAAACTCTTATCTAGGCCATCTTTTTTTAAATGCACATTTCAGGAAGTGGATTCTTATCATCAAAAGAAAAAGGGGGGGAGGTCATTTAAATAGATCCCACTTCTTTTATGGAAGCCATGAGTTCTCTACATCAGTTTGTACACTCATGTGCATGAATACATATGTATTATATATGTATGGTACTTTCTACATCCAGATGGCATTGCTCATTTGTAAAAGAACTATAATTGGCTTAAAAACAAATATATGTGCATATATATACAAATATACATATATATGTGTGTGTGTGTGCATATATATATACACATATATATATGCGCGCACACACACACACAAAGGATCGGGTATTCTAAAATTCTCAAAAATACAGAAACTCGCCCAAATCCTTTTCAGGTTCACATGCTTTTGGAAAATATTTGGAATTAATGCTAATTTAAGTCTATTGGTTTAAGTAAAACAAATGTATTTAAAATAGTTATCAGCATTAAATATAATACTCTTATTCAAACTAGGCGTATAACCTTGTCAGCAAAAAAAATAACTTAGAATGATGGCTGACTTGGTCTAACATTTCGTGAAGTTTTTGTGGGTAAACTAAACATAATGATTGAGAACAAGTAAAATAGATATAAGTGGGATAAAAAGTTAGTAGGTGAACTTTTCAGCAATATTTATGTTTCATATGTCTACTTAAATAGTTGCCCAAAATCTTTTGTTAATTTGAAACCTCAGAGTTTTACTAAGTTAAATTAAATGATGGAAATTATTGAATATCTAGAACATTACCAAGAAAAACACTGAAATATTAAGTCCATCTACTTTTTACAGAGGTTCCTTTTACAGAGAAACTAAAAGATAATTTGGAATTTGCTACTAAATGCCTTGTGTTCCATTGAAAGACTGTACTGTTAAAAAGGGCACGTTTCTTGAAATTGTGAAATATATTTGCCAGTAAAAGAGGCTATTTAGAGAAGTTATGAAATGTATTCATAAATTTGCCAATCTAAAGAATGCTATTTGCTTACTTAGTTTTCATTAGAAATTAAGACCTTTAAGGGTTAAAAATGCCAATATAAGTAATTGAAACTACTAAATATAATAAGGGAAACAACTTTGAATGCAAGGAAAGTAAGATATATGTTTTCAGTAAAAAAAGGGGGGGGCGTGTTGAGCTATGAACTATAGGGATGCATATTTGGTAAGGAAAATGAGAGTAATTTTGTCTACACTAGAACTTGAGGTTATTAAGGGTATAACTAAAGGTTTACAAAAAGTTGGAGAAAGAAAACTTTACTGTATGTAATTAAACTGACTACAGTTGAACAGTTGTAATAAGGGTCTTAAAAATTAAGCTTTAATATTAATGGTATACCTTTGTAAAGATGAAACTTAATTTCTTTCATCTGCTAAAAGAAAAGTTTTCTTGGACTGTTAATCTCTTCCTTATAAGAGATTGTAAAAGGTTTTTCTTTTCAAATAATCAGTTGAGAAAGTAAATATTTTATCAAATTAATTTTGTTTTATGTTGTCTTAATCATTCTTGAATAATTAAGAAAACTGAATCTTCTCAATATTAAGAGCTAGGTTTTGCTAACAATTATGTAATCTGTTATTTCTCTTTGAAATCTTACATTGTCACTTTTGTTAAATAAATAATTATTGTTCTATTATGACCTGTGGTCCTATTAGGTCAATGTTTTAAAATTTTTTAATATTTCTTGACAAATTTCCCAAAATTTAAATTTTAAACCGAGTCTTTTTCCTAACCTAAAAATAACTTTGAGAGTTTTCTAACAGGGCCCTTGAAATACTTCAAAGGATATCCTTCTCCTATTAAAGGGGCATATTAAACTAATTAGGCTTATTTGCCATGTTGAATTGCATGAGAATCACTATCAAATAAATGATAAACTCCTAGGGTATACTGTATGGGCAAACAATATCTGTAAATTAAATGAATACTCAGGGCTGTGGAAACCCAAGACAGCTGCTTGGTTTCAAGGCTCCTGGGTAAACCCCCTTTTCAGTATTTGCATTCCTTCGTCCATCATCGTGCAATTAAGCTAGACTTCACTCCACTGCCATTTAGTATGGGTTATCAACATGGTCTTGTTGTATGTTTTCCAGATGGGTTGAAGTGTCCCCCGTCCCACTGCCACCTGCTGCAAGGCTGATGCCCTCACAATGGCAAAGAAACTGTTAAAAGATGTGTTTCCCTTTTAGGGTACACCTTCCACTCTCCAGTGACCAAGGCACCCACTCCACTGGCCAAACACACGAACCTTAATGCAGGCCTTAAAAACTTCTTGGAATTACCATTATCATCTTCAATCATCAGGTAAGGTCAAAAGAACTAATGGGAAAACTGGACTCTAACAGAAAAAGTCTTAATTACATGGGACTGAATGAACTGATAAGGATAATTATAATTTTTATGACTTTTTGTTTGAAATATTGCTGATTTTTAAAATCTTTTGTTTTCCAGATATAAGGAAACTTGTTTCTCTTAAACTAGCTATGACTTAGAGAAATTGGGTAAATTATACCTTTGTGAGCAGAACTGAAACATTTATCTTTTCATCCCTACCTGACCCCTTCAGACTTCGGAGACTCTTAGTGACTATTCTTATTTTCATGGCAATAATAGTTGTTTGTGTAAGTTCAATAAGAATCTATTCTTCATGTAACAAGACACAATTGGTGATATTGGTTGCATTACCAAGGCTTTCCATTTGAAATGTCATATTTGAGAGAGGCATGCATAGACCCAGCAATAACCAGACAGCTTTATGGAACTAAGATTGACTTTGGGAGCCAATAAAAAGCCTCTTGAAAACAATGGCCTTGATGCCTTGGTTTACAGGGTTCCCAGCAGCCTACCAGGTGGGTAAAGAAGATCATTTTCTGGCAGGTGAAAAATCTTCAAGATATTTTGGGGGCCTCAAGAAGAGAAGAATTCACCCAAATCTGTAGGCACTATAGGCAAAGTCTAAAGGCAGGTCCTTGTTTTGACTTTTCTGGCTTCAAGAGGCTTAAAAGTTCAATCTGGAGACTATTCATAAAAACTTTCAGCAAAGCAGATTTAAAAGAACAGATATGGTTAATTACTATTCTTGTTGAACTTACACAAATAATTAGGCCAAATTTATCGAAACGACTTATTTTGCAAATAAATTAGTTTTAATTTGGTTATCTTTGGTAAAAATGAGGGCGATTTTAGAGGGAAAAAAATGTGTTTCAGTAATACACCTTTGTGGATATTAGATTCTAGTACCGTTCGCTGTCTTTTGAGGTTTTGTTCCTATCTGGACCAGATTCTGAATTCTTCTAGTTTCCTCAAATATTTCACTCTCCAAAGCAACAATTCTAATTTTCTCTTCCTCTCACTTAGAACTATTGAGATCTAAAACTGTCCTTTTCTTGAACCACTGCAAACAGCAACTCAACTTAATATAAACTTAAGAGAAATCGCCACAACAGCTCATGCTTAGAAAATCTCCATGCCTGATGTAAGCCTCTAAGTTTGCCTGAACACCTGATGACATCATCAAAGACAGTTCAAACTGCAAAAGCTTTGAGCCTGACATCTAGAAATCTTGACTGACGGTCCCCTTAGCTCAGAAACTGATTTATAATTTGTTCCAGTCATTAATCTTTGTTTTCCTTTTGTGTCCAGAGATTCCTCTTACTAATTACCTGATTGCTTGCACAATATAGGCCTAACCTTGGGAGCTTACCTGCAAGACCACCTCCTGAAATGAGATGTAACTATTTAACTGAACTGACTCTGGTTTAATAAGATATGGAAAGATCTAGTCAATGTTACTTCTAGAATGTGAAGCTTCTTACCTGAACTTTCAAAAGCAGTGCTGAAGGGGAACAGAGTTTGCCACCCAACAATGTGCCTCTTTGGAATATCTGATATCAATCATTTTAGAATGTCAATCATTTTAGTTAATTTTAAGAAACAGCAGACCTGGAAGAAGCTCTGAAAACCAAGAAGTTACCCTTTGTAAAAGGACATTTACATTTGTAAGGACATCTCCGTTTTGTCAGGGATATCTCCATTTGTAAGAGACATCTCCATTTGTAAGGGTGTTTCCCTCACTGTAGAGGCCAGACTTCACTATCAAAGAAGGTCAGGATTTAAATCTGCATAACAATTTTATCCTTGTTTATTGGGCTGTTCCTGGTAACCTCCCATATCTGACCCTCCACGCCCAATATCTATTGTCTTTAGCTAAGGTCAAATTTAAGGTGATGGCTTCTGCCATTTTGGCAAGTTACTTGGTTTTCCTGGGTCTCTCCCATGTATACAAGAGGTATACATAAATGTTATTAAACTTTTAATTTGTTTTTCACTTGTCAATCTATATCATGTCAATTTGATTGTGAGACCAGCCAGAAGTAGTACCTAGAATGTGTTAAAGAGAAACCACACGCCTAAAATGACATCAATGGTGCTAAACGCCCATGATACCAAACCTAGATTGAATACCTGACCTAATTGCAATTTCTACCTCTCTTGGAAACATAAAGTCTGGACTTTTCTAGTCAGCACCAATGAAGTAATTTGTCATGTGGGCCCTCTCTATATTCCATAAAAAAAAACAATCTCAGTTATAAAAATAATCACAGGGATGTAAACTAAAGCATAGGGAATATAGTCAATAATACTGTAATAACTATGCATGGGTACTAGACTTAGGGTGATCAGTTTGTAAGGTATATAAATGTCTAATCACTATTTTGTACACATGAAATCTATTGTGTGTCAACTATAACTGGAAAATAAATTAATTTTTAAAAAATCATTCTCTGTAAAGACCAATATAGGAATAAAAAAATTTAAAAGAGGCACTTTATAAGATAAAACCTTTCCCGTTCTCCCCACTTTCCCTCAAAAAAAGGTGTCTGGGCCCAAAATAATCTTTTTTATTGTTGTTAATAATCCCTTGGCCTACCCACCCTTCTTCCTATAAAATCTATTTTGTACAACCCTTCTGAACACCCTTCTAGTTGCTAGATAGGATGTTGCCCAATTGATAAACTGCTTAATAAAGCCAATTGAATGTTCAAATTTACTCAGTTGAATTTTGTTTTTCAACAAGGAATAAAAGGAAATTTTTCCCTCCCCAAAAATAGTTAAGTATAAACTTTTGCTATGAATCAGAACTAATAAAAAAGAATGGATTTGATCACTGGAGAATGTCTGACTTTTTCAGGGGAAGGTGTAAACAGAATTCCTGACCCACGCCTTCAACACAGACTAACCAAACTCCTTTCATGCATTATTTACTTGCCGGATCCCTGTCTCTTTAAGTCTCTTAGTGGAAAATGGTACATGGTGAAGTCAGAAGGGACAAGGGGCACAAGATATCTTAAATACTGCTATAGCCCCCAGGCACCTAGAACACTGACATATAGCAGGTACTCATTAAATATCTATTCAATGAATCAGACATTTGCTGCACTGTTAAAACTATTATGTGACAGAAGCAACAGAATCAAAAAACTATATGCAGATGAAAGAGAAAATTTTTGCCGAGAGAAATGAGGAAAGATTTACCAAAAGCAAAGAGTAGCCCTTGTGGGAGAAGGAGCTTTTCACCAGGCAAAGGCTGCAGAAACACCATGTGGACAGAAGTATGCCCTAACAGAGGTTGGAGCAGATGGCCTGAGATACTTTCCAATTCAAATTCCTACCAAGATTTTATTTCTTGGGGTTTTGTTGTGCTTCATCAGCTCCTTCAAACATTCAACTTTTATAAAGGGATATGTACACAGAGGTGGTTGTGCTTCTGTACCAGGAAATTAACTAAAAGCAAACAGCAGGTAACAAAAAAAAAAATAAATGCTGTGGAATGTTTTCTTGTTTACCAAGCAGTGAGCCTTTAAGACTCTTAGACATTCTGAGAGAAAAATAATCCGAGTACATCCTTCAAAAATCCACCAGAAACAACCCAGCTTAAAAATAAATTTTGGTCCTTTATTTTTCTTCTTGTTTCCCTGATAAACAACTTTTAAATGGGTTGATTCAAAAACTACTTGATCCCCAAAAGAAAAAAGGAAATCTAAACATTTCACAGTCACTTCTTATTAAAGGGAGAAATACTGGGGAGGTAGGAATAAAGTAATTTAAAGAGAACGGAAACTAAAATTCAGAACAAAAGAAAGCTAAAATAAAAAAATAAAATGAGACTAAGGGGAAAAGAGCAAGTGGAAAAAATTCGAAACCTCTAAGAAAAAGCATAAACTGGCTGCTTCCCATCATATTCTATTTAAAAATGGAAAAGACCACTAATCCAGTCCCAGGATGTATGGTGTGAAGACTTCAGGCCAGAAGGAAACAAGTCACTAAGTCAGGTATAGAGAATGCTAAGAAATGAACTCAATCTCACTCTAGCGTTTTCTCCCCTCACTGTGCCACCATCGCCCCACCATGGACAAGGCCGACCTCATCCCTACACCCTTAAGGTGAGAGCCAGCCCTGCTTCTCACACTGCTCTCACTGCAAACTGCATCGCAAACACTAAAAGAAGAAAACACATTTGAATACGCTATTAAAACTAAAATAGACCTAACTGAGGGAACAATACCTGCCAGAGAAAATTCTAGCCGCAACCCGGTACACAGAACTCTACCTTCAGAGATGGGCATGGGGTAGGGTGGGGGGGGAGTATTCTTGAAAATCAAAAAGCTTGCTTTCACACCCTGCTTATGAGACCATGAATAAAACTCTGCCTTTGAGATACTTAATTCCTAGCTTCTGAGCCTTCCGTTTTCCAGCAGTCCACCCACCTCTTCAAACTAATCTGTGCTTCAGTAATGAATATTCCTGGATAATTAACCCCTAAAGGCTAATAACCCCTCGGACACCGAGAACAGGAACGATAGTAAAACAGCCCCGTTTGCAATAACAAGTTTTCATAAAGGAGTTGCCAATTATGAGCATCCGCATCCCAGAAGGGTTGTGCACCTCGCAGCAGCACAAGCGACTTTTCGCCTTTTAATGCCCATTCATTAGGAACGGGTGTGAAAGTGGGGTGGAAGCAAAGGGGGAAGGGCCGTCCTGAAAGACTTAAGAGATCAGGCGATCTATATCCCCAAATCCCCCACGCAAACCGAAGGAAGCATTCTCAAGAAGACATGTCCAGGGAAGCTGGATTTAAAACGGAATTTATCAGATCAAGTCTCCTCTGAGTCTCGTCCCGGCCAGGCCCGGGCTTGGGGAGGAGGGGAGGTGGTGGTGAGAGTTTACCTTAGAAGGCGGCAGCGAACAGGCAGGCCTTTCAGAGCCACCCCGGGCTGTGCCGGAGGCCCGAGGCGGCGCGGGGGGGCCGGACCCGCGCGCGGCTGCGAGCCCCGCGGCGCCACAGGTTCCCCAGTGCGCAGCGGGGCGGGACTCCCACAGGTGGGCGGCGCTCGGCCGGGGGCTGCAGCGAGAAGAGGGGGTGCCGGGGTCGACCCGAGACGCCGGGGAGGGGGCGGCCTTGCCTTGAGGAAGCGGGGCGAGAGGGGAGCTTGGCGTTGCCAGCTGCTTGGTTCTCGGTCGCTCAGCTGGGTGGTTACCGGCTTGTCCCCAAGGCAGGAGGAGCCGGGGCGCAGAGAGGAGCCCGGTGCACGTCCCACCCTCCTCCCTGTGCGCCTCGGCCTGCTCGCCGGGCGCGGTTAAGCCGCACGGCCGCGGGCCACCGGCTGCATGCGCCCCGGCACGTAGGAGCCTGCACGACCACAGGCGGGAGGGGGGAGGGCGCGCCCCGGGGCCGAGCAGACCCGGCCCGGCTCCGACCATTCGTGCCCCCGGCCTCACTGGATCCCGCTTCGGTCTTCTCCCCTCGCCCCTGTAGCCCCCTCACCCGTGTTGGCCTTGATGTTCTCCCGCAAGAAGTGGCCGCTGGACAGATGCTGGAGGCCAAAGTTCTGGGCGATCCTCTGGCTCACGGTGCCCTTCCCCGAACCCGGCGGCCCGAGGATGACCGCGCGCAGGAGTTTGGAAGCCATGGCCTTCGCGAGGAGCGGGGCGGCTGAACGCGCGGCACGGACGGCGGGCTCGGAGGAGCCCCGGGAACTTTGTTTCTTCTGCCCCTGCCTCTTGACACCCTTCGCTCCCGCGGGGACTCGGCGGCCGCCCCTGCAGGGGAAGACAGACTTTGGAGACAGCCCCTCCCCTCAGCCCCGCGGCGGGGCGGCTGGAAGGCGGAGTAAGGCGCCGCGCCGCGCCTCCCCGCCCGCCCCGGCCCCACGCCGCGAGCCTGGAGAGGTCCTGCGCCCCCGCGCCCGGCGGGGTCAGCCTTCGCGTTCCCACCTCGATCGCTCGCTCTATCTCGCTCCCCACGCCACGTCCTCCTGGGCATCCCCCCGCTAGGACCCATCCGGAGGGGACGCCGCATCCGCAGTGACTTAAAGCGCACCTCGCGCTGCCCCCACGCAGCGGGCCACCTGGGAGCCGAGCCCCTGCCCGGATCCGCGCACGTGGGCAACGTTGAGTCGGCGCCTCGGCCCCTCCCCAGCGGCTGTCACATCCCTCGGAGTCACGGCGGCCGCCGCTGCCCGCGCGGACCGCCCAGCGCCCACCTCCGCGGAGGGTGGACGGATGCGCTCCCCCGCGGCGACCAGCCCGGGCCCGGCGCCTCTCCTCCCAGAGCCGGCGCGTAAACACACACCTCGGCCGGGACGCGGCGCTCGGACAGGCTTCCAGCCCGGATCCCGCTGGGCGGTGCCGGCTCCGCCCGCCCCCACTCCGGGCCCCGGCCGGCCGCGGGGGACTCGCGCCTTACGTAAGCCGGGGAGACAGGCTGGGCGCGATGCGCGGACCTGCGCCCGCTCCGCTGCCCGCGGAAGTGCTCCCACTGCGTCCTCCTGCGCTCCCCTAAGACTCTGGGGGCTGTGAGAGGCAAAGGGAGATGAAGAAGACACCAAGGGACAGAAATCCCGTTGGGGGTGTCGCTTAGGGACCCCATCTACTGTTAAGGGGTAAAAAACTTGTCGAGCGCCTACTGTACGTCAAGTTCGGGGCTTGATTTTCTCATGCGACGACGGTTCCTCGGATTCACAGACGAGGAAAGGAAGCTTGTAATGAGGCCATTCATTCATTGGTTCGTTTATTCAACAAACGTTTGTTGAGCGCCTACTATGTGCCAGGCTCTGGTTTGAGCTCTTGGCAAATAGCTGTGAACCACAGACGGAGTCCTTGCCCTCGTGGAAGTCACACGCAGGGAGAGTTTTGAACTCTCCTCTACCCGACTCCAATGCCCAGGCTTATTAGGAAAGAGGGAAGCTGTGGAGGATTCAATACCCGCGCTCGGGATCCTATAGCCAGCAACTGATTCCAGGACTTCAGGGCACAGATACTGGCACCGCACTTAACACTCGCCGAGTCCAAACGGTGCTCTCTCCTTCCTCCTTTTCCCTGCGTATCCCAATTCATATCATCTTAAATCTGTTCACACCCCACACGTAGCCTTCGTTTCCCACTGGTACTAAAGTGGTAACCGTCTGCCCATAACTCCCTCGTTTCTGCCAGTCCATCCTCAATGTAGCTGGCAGAGATAGAGTTAAAATGCAAATCAATTTTTACTATTTCCCCACCTCAGATATTATTGTCACTTCAGGATAAAGTAAAAAATCTTTAGCAGAGGCACACAGGTGCCTTCCATATACTTTGCATTCCACTAGCTCCCCTTCTCTGCCCTCCTTCCACAGGCCTCCTGCCTGTGGAAAATCCATTGCAGGGTTCTGAATGCCGCCACCCATGGCTCACAGATGGGAGGGACAGTGTGAAGAAGTGTCTCCTCTGGATTGGGGGTCTGAGGGTGGGGGAAAGAGCCTGGCACATAGCCCTTGTCCTCCGCTGCCTCCACACACACAAACAATATCTAGACTCTGGCTATCTGGGAACACAGTTGGGCCACCAATGCCAGGCAGCATTTGTTCCATAGGCTCATCCCCCTGGTAAAATACCTGAGCTATAGACCTCAGGAGGTTGTTACTACACTGAGCCCCTTCAGCCCCTCACCTGGGAACAAAGACAAGGGCTAGGAGGTGACTTAAATCTCTCCTTCCAGCTACATGCCTTGTAATATATAGCAAATACTTTGTGCTGGTTCTCAAACCTGAGCATGCCTCAGAATCGCTACAAGGGTTTTTTTTAAAACATGTTGAGTGCCACCCCCCACAATTTCTGATTCTATGGGTCTGAGGTGAGCATTTCTAACAAGTTCCCAAGAATGCTGAGGCTGCTAATCTGGGAACCACACTTTGAAAACCACTGCTCTGGTGAAATAAGCATTGAGACACAGGAGATGTGTGGTCTGTTTCCTCTGCCTGCTGTGGGATCTTAGGCCATAACCTTTTCCTTTTTAAAATGAGATTGGATTTAGTACATCCCCAAAGTCCCTTTGTATCTACCAAAAAGTGAATCCCTAAGTTCCCAGAAGAAATATGGCTTCTGGCCTCCACAAAACCTAAATGAACTATAGCACCCAGTTCTTTAGCCTACTTTTGAAATATCTTTACCAATAGCAGCTTACAGTATCTTATTGTATCATGAAGGAAAACTTGCCACTCACGTGGTCCTTTGTGCTTTAGGAGCTTAAGAGTTTAGGAGCTTATATTATGAAACAGAAAAAGGAGTTGTGACATACATAAACTTATTAGAGAAACTCACCCAAGAATAGAACCTAGAATTTTACAAAACAGCATTCCAGGGATGTGCCTTGTGCATGGCCACATAAGGGTCCCACAGCTCACTGGTGATTGGAAGAAGTAGGACTGGAAGAAAGGTGTTTCGGAGTCAAATGCCTGGAATCAAATGGCAACAATACCGTTCACTAAGTCTACAAGCCTCTTGACCTCAGCTACCCTTAGTTTGATTATCTATAAAAGGGAGATAATACTTATCTCACAGGCTTGTGGTGAGGCTGAAATGAGAAAATGCATACAAAGGATTTACCACAATACTGGACATATAATAAGTATTTTCTCATGAACATCATCATTATTATTAAACATTTCTGATCTCAGTTCCCAAATCGTGAGCAAATGTGACAAAGAAACTGGCAGGCTCCCGGACCTTGGTAGATACTTCGTAAATGGTAGCTATCGTATCACATACACACATGTAATCAACTTTTTCCTATTTTCTTAGCCTCGGTTTTTAAACCCACTTATAATATTTATCACAGTCTACAAAAGAATATATATCTATGTGCTTGTCTCCCCTGTAAACAAACTGTAAACTTTAAGGACAAATTTTATTCATTTTTCTATTCTCAAAAATATATGGCACTTTGCCTGTAATAAGTACTCTGTAATGGTTGGCAAGTCTCCTTCCTTTTCCCAACACAGTTAACATCAAGCCATTTTGTATCTGCAACTTCACTAGATGGTAATACAAAGTCTACATTTGTTCACACTTTACACATTCTTTCATCAGATTCTCACAAGTTTGCAAAAAAGGTAATGCTCTCGTTCCTATTTTACAGATGAGAAAACGTAGGTTAGATGAACTGCCCAAGGTCACAGAGTTAGTCGATAGTGCAGCATGGACTCAAACCCAGATTTTCTCATTCTCAGCATAGCACTCTAGTTTATTAAACTTCAGCCATTTCCATATTACATTCACAATTTGTCATAACCTTGTCTCACTTTGGCTTTTATCTGCTTATCATGTTTCTTTACATGGATTCAATTTGTTTAAATAATTTATTTGAAAAAGAAACTGTATATAACTCACTAACCATAAATGAAAGGATACACTAAAATAAGTACAAGAAAAATAAGGTTACCATATTCCAGCTGGAATCTATTGTCTACACGTTGAGTTTCTGAGTTTAATTTTTGTTTAAAACAGAAAGTAAGGGGGTTGTTTACCAAGTGATGAAGAAGTGTTTAAGACATAGAGCATTTAGGTAAGACTTTCTATTCATCTGTAATTTCATGGCTCAAAATTAAATTAGAAAGGAAATACTTTTTTAATATCAGTTTCATATTATTAAAGTCAACTCCATTACCACATCAAATTATCTCTTGCATCATCAGTGCATCAGTGATA
The DNA here is from genome assembly GCA_030015415.1 of Cynopterus sphinx. NCBI lineage: Eukaryota > Metazoa > Chordata > Mammalia > Chiroptera > Pteropodidae > Cynopterus > Cynopterus sphinx. The sequence continues at coordinate 86,800,059 of CM057387.1, forward strand.
CAAGTCACATGCTCTAATGTACCTTGAATGTGATGTACCTTTGAAATGGAATTTAACTCAGCAGCATTTTTTAATGTTGCAATCACCCAACCATAGGTCATTGATATCATACTGACCCCTACCTCAAGTTAAACCCCCATTCTTCTAGCTATTACCTCTTGGTCATTGTCTTTTTATTGTAATTTTAAAATTACTTCTGCTGTATTTGATGGAAACTGTAGGATCTTTGAACACAGTGGCTTCATCTTTTTCATCATGGCCCCTCCACATCTAGTTATACAGTCTAGACATGGAGAGCAAATATTACTGAATGACTGACTCACTGCTGAGTGAGTGGAAAAGTTATTTTTCTCTTTGTTTTCTGTGAAACTTCTCTCAATAGATGGAAGGAAGGCTAGTGACTTGGACGCGCCAAGATTCAGAAAAGAAAGCTGGAAAATAATGGGAAGAAGAAACAAGATATTGTCCCATGTGCCTGGCTCTTTTCTCCCTGTAGCCATTCATTAAATACTCAAAAGCCAAAGGTCAAATTGAGATAATAACAAATGATATTATTTGAGAAAATATGGTGTTCTTACAAGTGAAAGAAACATCTTATTCCAAAATTTACTAGCCCCCATGACTATTAACCTAAAACATCTTAACAGTTATTGCAAAGAGGCAGCAGCATTTATTTTTACAAGCCTGCTTTCTCAGACAGAAAAGAAAAGAAGTCCCCAAACAGTGAAAGAACTGGGAGGAATGAAATCAACATTCTTTGTATTTACCTGGCAAGACTCATTATTCTCCATGAGCAACAGACTATTTACAAATCAGTCCTGGAATAACAGTCTATGATAGAGGTGCTCTCTTGGGAGATGAAGATATCAAACTCCCACTCTTCGTCTTTTCACTGGAAAACACTAGAAAACAAAATAACAATGTGTTATATTTTACCTTCAAATACAATGATAGAATAATGATATCTTGCTCCAAACTTTGCTCTGATCTATATATACATCTGGTAGTGGGGATGGACAAAATTATGTCATTCCCACTCTTTACCTCACCTTTCTAAGCACGATCAATAACAGAATTCTTTTTAGAAGTTACGCTGGGGTTAGTAGGCATGTCTGGAGATCAGATGCCTTTGGGCATGTCTTTCCTTTGTGCAAAGTTACCTGCCAGTCAAAGTGCAACTTTCTGCTCCAAGTGAATGAAAGGACTAAAATTGAATATTGAGTTTATCCTGCTCAAGTCTAGCCCACCAAGTCTGAGTGAGTCAAGGGAATCCCACTTGTGGAGGCCTTCTAAGTTTGGTCTTCTGATAAGAACAGTAAAGATTATAATTAACATTTATCGAGTGTCTACTATGTGCTCTCTCTCTCCCCTCCTCTTTGTCTTTCCTCTCTTGCTCTCCTCTCTCCTCTCTCTCTCTCTCTCTCTCCATTTATTATTATAATATAATATTTAAACTATACATAATGTTAATTCTTACAACAGCCCTATGTCATAGGTGGCCTATTATTGTGTGTACACTTTATAGACCTTAAAACTGAAGGAAGACATCTGGTAACTTGCCTGAGATCCCATAGACATCAAAGGAAGATTAAAGATATAAATTAAGCACCCTGACTTCAGAACCCCAGATCTTTAATCCCTGTGTTATGCTGACTCAGAATCCTCTGGAGCAGCACTGTTGTTATCTTTTAATTTTATTGAGGAAGAGACTAAGACATTAAAAGGTTAGGTGATTTATCATTCAGTGTCATTCAGCCCAGTAGGTAGCAGAGCTGAGATTTGATCTCAGGCATCAGGGTCAAAGAGCATAACAATACACCTTACCCAGTCTCCCCAGCACTTGAGTGAAGAGTGTTCTAAGACTGTCGAAAGAGTTCTGCAACAGATTGCTAGTGTATAGAGAAATACTAACAGGAAAGAGAAAGTCACTCATCCAGACTGGCTTGCCTACCTCAACAGCCAGGTGAGACAACCAGGGTCCTATAGAAGGTTCTTCTGACTATGCCCTACCTCTCAGGAATCTTCAGAGGCTTTAACTTATGTCTACCCTCCTGAACCTGCCAGTTCATCTGTCAGCCCCCCACTGCAAAATTGTTGCTGTGTCCCAGATTTTGATCTTGCTGCCAGATCCCTCTGATGTGATGTTTGGCTCACTGTTGATCTGGCTCTCAAATGGCGTTCTCACTTTGTTCTTTACCCCATGACCACAGACAGGCCAGCCTACTAACTCCAGGACAAGTTCCAGCTGTCCTTCCCACTGCCAGCACCACTCCTCTACCACACCAGTCTAAAATTTGGATGCAGATCCCCAGCCCAGGGCATAGAGCTCACTTGCCTGAGGGTTCACTATGAACAAGTCATTCTGAGAGACAAACCAAAAGGGTAGAAGGAGAGTATAATTTAAAAGATGTGTCTTGTTGGAAAGTTGCACAGAAGACCTAGAGCTGAACAAAGATCGAAATGCAATGACCAGTTGTAAGACAGACCAATTAAATAAGGGTTTTCAAGTGAATCCCAAATATAGAAAGGCAATTTAGCACAAGGGTTAATAGGATGGACTCTAGAGACATGTGGGCAAATTTAACTCTTGGCTCTGCCACTTACCACACGTGTGACTTTAGCAGTTCCTTAATCTATGCCTCATTTCCACCTAAAAAAATGGGAATAGTAGTAGTTCCTGTTTCATAGAATTGTTGAGAACTTAAGTGAGTTAGTACACAAAAAGGTTTGGAGCAACACTTGGCATGCAGTAAGCACTACATAATTGTAAATTTCATTACTATTGATTCTTTGACCACAAAGGTCACTGCACTTCATGGCACTAAAGGCAGATTCTTGGAAGAATTAAGCCGTGCCAGACAAATGTATTCCACTAGTAAGACTGTCTTCTGAGGATGCTCATCTTACTTGTTTGTGTAATTTGTTTTCATGTAAAGATTTTCATACATTTTAGAACAACCATCTTGTCCCACCTGAAGCTTCTCTTCCTGTGCTAAAGATTCTTAATTACCCATTCCTTGAGTAATATGGTATCCTACTAGAGACTAGTACAGCAGTGTGTCTTTTGCTGCTTAGGTAAGAAATACCATAAAGTTTCATTTATCTTCAAAAGATTTATAGGTAGGTAATGTATAGAAAAAAATTTTTAATGGAATATAACAATAATAACAATAATAGCTAATTTGTATCAAATATTACTATGCCATTTACTAGACTTCATTTTGAACTATGAAAATCCATGGGAGTTCTTAAGTGACCCACAGAGGATGCCCAAAGAGGATGATACAGGACTTTCTACAGAGCAGATATTTCTGCCCGTAAAATAGTCTGATTTCCCTTCATGAAATAGACCTCTTTCTCCTATTATCCCAGGAGTAGCCATGGGACCTGCTTTAGTAAATGAAAGCAGAAGCTTTAAGAGCTAGAGATGCCCTTGTCCATTTCCTTTTTGCCACCATGGTCAGCAAATGGCTTGAGTCCCAAAGTAAAGATGACTCTACCTCCATAGAAGAGACTGAACCATGATGGAATGTGTAAAATAAACAAGAAATATATTTTTATTGTTGTAAGCCATCAAATTTTTTAAGGTCATTTATTATCACAGCATAAGCTAGCCTATCTTTAGTCCTAGACACTGAATGTTACAATAAGACGCTGAAGTCTTATTGATTAAGAATCCCTTCACCTTCAGATGAATATTTTCCTTCCAAGGTGAGATACACAGCGACACATAAGACATTCCAGATGTAGTCTGATGAACAGTTCCTTGACTATATTTATACTATAGAAAGATAGCATTTTCCCATATTTCAGCCCATGATCCTTCTCCTTCTTATAACAGCTAAGGAATTTGTGCCTGTTGCCTTTCAAAGAAATAATGCACCAGAAGAGAGAAACCAAGAGACTTTTCTTGGCTTTGAGTTTTAGGCTGAGCTCCTAGAAGTGGAATACATGCTTGTGCTTGGACAGTACAATTAATTTGGGAGTCTGCAAATTGTTGAAGGCTTTTTACTCCCCATATTCGGGAATAGCAAAATCCCCTGAGCTAGGGAAAAAGGAGAGGCAATGGAGAGTTGAACTGGAAATGGTTCCTTGGGAAAAAAAGGGGGACATGCACATCCATTTACTTCCCAGAAGTGAGCCCAAGAAGGAGGATGAAAAACACAGCAAAAAGCACAGGAAAAAGCCAAATCTAAAAAAGGCTTGTGTCCTCTTTCCCAAGGAGCATCTAGATAAGTGGCCTAACCCCAGAGTGACATGTATTACATACTGAATTTGGTCCACAACCACGTCTTCTTTAGCAAGCACGTATTTTTCAACAATTTGATTTTTAATGACTTTGAGTAGATTGTGCCTTCTCTAGGTTCTTCAGTCTCCACTCTCTATTATCTTATACCTACCTGGTCTACTATGCTGTCTTGCCCCTGAAGGCATTTGAGTTTAAAATCTCTAACTAGATATGTAGACATGATAAAACTTCCCATGGTTTCCCATATTCCTCAGCAGAGTAATTCCATTTACTCAAGAAAGTGACAGAGGGAATGAGAGAGAGAGAGAGAGAGAGAATCAGACCAACAGGTACAGGGACAAGTCCTGTGTGACTAAAAACCAAATATCTCAGTGAATGGTAGTGTTGATGGGTGACACCTGATTGGGATGCTTCCTCAATATTATGGCACTTCCAAAATGCTACTCTCCACCAAACCAGGGGTAAAGCATAAAGACGCTGAATTGACTGAGATTAAGTTTTCACCGTTTAGCGAAATAAATATTTTGGACTAGCCATGGTGGTTGTCTCCTCTGAACCTATTCCTTCTCAGCAATAAATCTTGGGGAGCTGACCTTGACTAAAATGATAGACTTAATTTGTCCTAGGGTATTTTAGTTACCCCTTGCTATTACTTAATTCAGGAATGGCTAAGTGACCCAACTCTGAGGAATTATGAGTAAAAGCAATGCTATGGAAGTTTCTGGGAAGGTTCATAGTAACCACTGAGAGCCAATCAATCTTTCTTTTAAACAAGATGTTTTTGCAGCCCAACTGTTGTTGATAGCCCCCTTAGGGTTATGAGGGGGCACCAGCATTAATCTGAAACCAATAGTATGGATGACAGAGCAGAAAAATAAAAACAACTTGGTCCTTAATGATGTAATTCAGCCTTTAAACTGACCCTGAATTCTTACTTACTTTTGGACTTTCTCTTACATTAGCCAATAATTTTTTTGTTGTTTTAGTCTATTTGAGTTGGATTTTTCTATTGCCCACAGGTAAAACATCCTGATATAAGCTCATAATAAATATTAATTTCAGTTATAGAGAAATTTTAAAGTTACAATTTTCTACATCATGTTTAAAGGACTAAAATTCTTTTAGCTAAAATTTCATATAACTGAAAATTGAAGTTTCTTTTATGATCAATCTAGTAAGTATTCATTCACACTGACATAAAACTCCAAAGACATTTTTTATACTTGTTCACAGATAATCACTGGAAACTAGACAATTCTCTCTCTAGTTCTTCTTCATTCGCTTATGTAACAGTAATTATTGAATGCCTACTGAATGCCAGGCAGAGTCAGCTCTGAGGACACAAGGGTAGTTAAAAGGGTTCTATTTTCATTAACTTAAAGATTATTAGGTACAAGGAATTCAGATCAGAAGTGGTTTAAGTGATTTGATCAGGAATTCTTTAAATGAAAGAAAAAGCTATGGGTTAAATTCTTATATAAAAAAGAATTCAACAAAGAAGGCAGCTCCAAACAGTAGCCAAATGGAGTCCAGGTCGAGTTGATTGTAGAGTCAAAAAATCTCAGGAGAATTAAGTGGGAGTCTCCTGAAGATGCCTTGTCTTAAATGAGATAATGTGTCAGGCTCTTCTGAATGCCTATCCCCAATTGACTCCAGAAAACATCATTTTCTCTTTTTTTCCTTAACATAAGTGTGCATAAATAAGCCACTTTTTATTTTATTCATTCAACAAAAATTACTGAATTTCTACTGTATTTCAGGTTCTAGGCTAGGTGTTGGTGATACAGAGTCAAATAGGGTCCTTGCCTTTAATAAACTTTAAGTCTAATGGAGAGTCAGACGTATATACAACAACAAAAATAAAACAAAACAAAACATTTGAAAAACTGGGCTGTAGTGTCAAAGGGATCTTAGTCAGAAGTCACTTACAAACTGGGTGATTTGAATCCATTGGTTAACCTTAATTCCCTCATAGCTACAAGTATAATAATAATTATAATAATACCTATTTCATAAGAGTTTTTGCAAAAAAATCATATATCAAGCACATAGTAAGCACTCAATAAATATGAGCTACTACTACTATTCATTTAACACTGTCATTCAAGCATTGTTCTAGATGCAGTGAATAAAACAAAAATTCTCTGCCTTGTGCAACTTACATTACTATTTTCATTCAATATAATAAATATAATGAAGGTGTACATTAGACTCATTATTATATTTCCAGAATCTGACTTTCCCAGCTTGGGCTTCTCCCAGATCCTGAGAAAAAGAATAGGGTGCAAGTCGTTCCTTTGAGAGGTGATCCTAGAAAGCATGATGAGGAAGCAGAAAAGTAAAAACAGGAAAGGGAGGGAAGCCAATACACTACACGTGAATTAGAGGTCACCTCTGTGAGAAACGGGACTCATTCTCATAGGGTCACCCTCAATGACTGTGTAGAACACACTTCAGTATTGCCCTGGGATGTTAGTCCACCAACTTGTTCTTCATTGTAGAAAGTTGCTCCTGAGGCACTCCTCAAGCAGACGGACTCAGGAAGCCATCATTATGACAGGAACTGTCTGCAGGTGATCTTGCAGGAGTTTAAGAGGATATGGGTGAGGGACCAACAGCTTAGTTTTACTAGCAGAGTGCCAGGCAAGTGGTAGACATTGAATAAATACACAAAAGAAAAAGAAAAGGTTGGAATCACTGAAGTCTGTCTGAGGGAAACAAAAGAGCCTTTCCAGAGAAACTCCTAATGTCTAAGGTTAGATTTTGAAGATGAGGGGACAAAAGCACATAGTACATACCAAGTAAGAGGAATAGCATCAAGAATGTGGGATATGAAGGGGGGGAAAAAACCAGAATCACTAGACTTGAAAAGCAAAAGAGTAAGGATAGAAAAGGCAGGAGAGAAGGCAGGAGCCAGAACACAGAAATATTTCTGTATAGTCTTAACCATTTAGATTTTATTTTAAAGGAATGGAGAATCATTGAGCTATACAAGTACAAAAGTGATGCGACTGATTCTGAATTTCAGAAAGATAAATTTGTCCTCTTTGCAGACACCTCAGTAAAATGGATTGAGTCCAATGTCAGGTAAAGTAAAAAGATGTTAGCAATTGGAGAGACAGTGGCAAGGTAGATAAAAGAGAAGAGATGAATATAAGAATTACCTAAGAAATAGTGTAAACTGGTTAGTTGTAGGGAAAGAGAGAGAAGTCAGGATGATGCTCAGGTTTTTGGCGCTTATGCCTAGGGGAGAATGGCAGCCCCCACTCCCTGCCCCAGGAAACACAGTAGCAGGAGGAACGAGTGAGGGAGTGAGGAATTCCTTTCATAAATATTGTAGGGACCTTTGAACTCTTGTGTGCCGTTACCTTCTAAAATAATTTGGAAACATGTAACCCTAACACATTTTAACATTGACTGTTAAAACTGCATATCATAAGTGTAACAAGTGGCAACAGGTAAAATTTCCAGCCATGCTGTAATACTGACATTTAAAAATAAAACTTACCTCACTCTTTTAAATGTACTGGAATCTAAATACCTCACCAAATGAATAGCCACTATCATCCTCTTGAAATGTACATGAACAAGCTCTTCTATAACAAATTTTTACATCAGTCTGTTTTTACCTTGAACCAACATCTCCATTTCGTTTCCCTTACATTCCCTTTTTATTGTGATGTAATATATTTTTATTCTTGGAGGACTTTTCTTGATTACCCTAATATAATCAACAACACATATATAATTTCCTATCATCTTAAACTTCTATTTTAATAACTCAATTCTACAACAGCAAAAAATTTGATTAAAAAATGGGCAAAAGACCTGAATAGACATTTTTCAAAGAAAATATACAAATGGCCAACAGGTACATGAAATGGTGCTCAACATTACTAATCATCAGGGAAATGCAAATAAGAACCACAAAGAGATATCACCTCATGCCTGTTAGAATAGTTCAAAAAGAACTCAATTCTAGGAATTAAGTTATTATTATAATTATTAGTCATACTTTACTGATCAAAATGAACAATGCATTACTATTTTTAATCACAATTATTAAGTAAAAATAATATTTTATTATAAAGGCCTCTCTTACCAAAATAAATTATAATTTTAAAACTTGGTTTATGTGGATATTATTGCTAGACTGAGATAGGGTTCAGCATTAATTCCACTCTATTTTCCATTTTTACAGATATAAGTGTTGAGAAAACTTGTTCACAGAAGCCACAGGTTTGGAATAGAAAGAATTCTGTTGCAGCAATACCCATTCAATTCTTTGAACTCCTTCCAAGTTATAGTACAAAAACCATAGAGTGATCTATCATTAAAATGCATTTTTTAGTCATCTGTTAGCTGAAACTTGATTCTTCCCTCAATTCTGTTGCAAGCAAAGAATTACAAGCACCTGACTCACAAAAGGGTTTGTTATCCAGTCATGAGAGTCATTCACTTTTTGGATTTCTGAGAAGTTTATCAAAAAGGCTTTCTCTCAAAAAAATTTTCAAATGATTATTGAATTACACCTGTTACTTTTCCACCTACAGGCATTTTGATTAAGCCAATATTTTCAGAAAGGATTAGCAAATGAAAACATTATTAATTTCAAAATACTTTGAGTAATAAAATGTTTGGCAAGCAATTTTTCTCTTAAATCATGTGATTTAAATACATTTTATTAAAAAATCTTGGTGCTGTGGTTGTTGTTGTTGTTGCTGTTGTTGTTGTTGTTGTTGTTGTTGTTTTAGCTCATTTGATTTAATGAGCTAACATCTACGTGGCAAATTCAGCCCTCACTGTCAAACCGGCCAAATTAGATTTTTTCTGTGTCAGGAAAGATCTGACTACATTTTTTCTATTCAAATAAACGTGCTAAGACACATCCCCATGACAACCATCTCACTTCTGAATTCAAAGAGAGAGAGAGAAGAGAACCTTGCTGAGAATTTGTTCCTGGATGAAATGAAATATATAAAATGCCATTCTATTTCATATTTTTTATCAATACCCCCCTTTTGTTTTGTGTGTATGTGTGTGTGTGTTTACCGTCAGAAGACTCTATGTCAGAAATGATAGATTCTTTGACAACATTCAGGGGATGGAAAAACGAAGGTAGTTAAAAATGGTCATCATGCCCATATTATACTGTAGAACTGGATTCAAAACATCCCAACAGGAGCCAAAATAGTCCATTCCAGATGCCACCTTCCATTCTTCACAGGATGTATATAAGTCAGGAACAGACACAAGCCCTGCTTTGGGTGCATTGTGCCTGGATCAGAAAAGGGTTCGCTTACCCCAGCGTTTCGAAAGTTCTGTTTGGAGCTCTGGAGGCTTTTACACCTATGCAAGGTACAGGGACAAGGAAACCTTTTTACTTTATCAAATGGGATATGGCTGGTTATGAAAGAGGAGTTGAGAAAGGAAAACTGGCATAACACCTCAACACACAGTGTTTTCTCAGAGAAATCCTTTCTAGCAAAATTACATATGGAAATCGGGATCCTGGAACTGATTCCCTTAAAATGATCTCTGCCATCATGCCTCTTGGAAAGTCTTTGTATCTGTCTTTGAAAACCATTTGATTCATAGCAATTACACCATTGATCCTCACAACAGCTCTGTGAGTTCTGTACTTGGAATGGCTATTAACATGACTGTCATTTAAGAGATAAAAAAAAAAAACAAAGATGCGCAGACATTATACCAATCATCCTCAGTCACTTGATCCCAGTTGAATGGACATTCTGTGTCCTTTCAGCAGAGGCCCCTGTTTCTGCTCCAGGATAACACAGCATCCCAGCACCATTTGCCTTTCTAGGTGGAAGGCATCTGCTTCTCCCCTCTGCCTCCTCATAGAATGCTAGACTAAAATGACATTTACTTTTCTATCAGTATCTCACCGAAACTCAATTAGTGTTTTAACTCTGGCTCAAGGTAATTCCCCCCCCCCCAATATTTTATTAAGAAAAAATTAAATACATTTATATTGAAAAAAAAAGTTGTATATACCCACCTGTATACCCATCACCTAGATTCTACCACTTACATTTTACCATACCTGCCAGGCTTATTTTTAAATAAATCTTTGGCAGCTTATGTTTCCTCCAACTATAAAACAGGAAAATCCCACTGTACCTTCATTCAAGATGTTTTCAGAGTTAGGCTTCTGACTCACAGAAAACTATAAATATAAATTTTCTCATCTCCACTGGTTCTGATCAATCATTTAGTGCAGTGGTACCAAACCTGGAAGTACATTAGAATCACCTAGGGAATTTCTAAAACATACCAGTGTCCAGGCCGTATCCCAGATCAACCTAATCAGAATCTCTGGGAGTAGATAAGGATTTTAGCATTCACTTAGCCAACAAGTAACTAATGAGGTCAACTATGTGTCAGGCACCATGTTAGGCATCAGGGCGAATAAGGGAAGCTCCTTCCCTCATGAAGCTCCATCCTCTTCCCTCACCATAAGATTTTTTTTCTTGAACAGTGTACTCCAGCCCCTTCCGGCTAACTCTCCTTCCCTCTCAGACTTCCAGATTTTTGTTTAGGACCTGGAATATCCTTTCCTTTGTCTGACTAGAGTGTCTACTCATGTCTCAAGGTCGAGTTTACATGTCGCCTCCTCTGGAGTCTCACTTGGCCACTATAGCTTAGTTCATCACGTTCTTCTCAGGCATCCTATTACTGGTTTTTCATATCAAAGTTACTGTAGGATATAGCACATTGTGCTAGGGTTTCTGGTTTCACGTGTGGGACTACACTAACTACTAAGAAGCAGAGACAGTTGTGCTTGACCTGATAACTTCATCATGTACGAAAGTACCTAGAATATGGGACAGTTTCAAAATTTCAAACAAACCAAAGGGTAGTTGATGTTAGCCTGAATCTAACTTAATCACCCTCTTTGTGGACAGCACATTTCCTGAGAGCCATTCTGAGTTCCTGCCAGAAGATTTGTGTGATGGTTTGAGGGATGCTCTGTCTTACCTGAAGTGGCAGAAGCTAGACTTTGCAGTGAACAGACCTGAGATAATAAAGAGTTCTGGAGGCTTACAAATTGTTTTCTTGGGTTTTTCTAAGAAAATATTTCCATGGAAAATTCTTTATTGCAAACAAAACCAACAGAATCCATAGTAGGGATGGTCCTAGAGAAGACATGCCATGAAAGAGTCTACTGGGTTTGACAGAGATAGTGTAGGCTTTGAAGTCTCACCTTCGCCCCTGCTATCTACCTGACTTAGGCAGTTTACTTAACCTCTCTGAACCTCAGTTTTTTCACCTCTTCCTCTCCACATTAGACTGAAAGCTTTACAGAGAATTACGTTAATAGCTAACATTTACTGAGTGCTTACCATATGCCAGGCACATTGCTAACTACTTTACAATTCAATACATCGACCCTTCAAGGTAATATTATTATCCCTGTTTTATGGGTCATGAAACCGAGGCACAGTAAGTGAGATGTCAATGATTATACAGCTTGTAAAGAGTGGATTCAAATCCAGACAATCTGGCTCCAAGAGTTTGCTCTTATCCATGTCTTAGCGACCTTGTTTGCTTTGTTCAGCCTGTATTTCCAGGTCCTGGAATAGCAATGACACATGGGTGCTAAAAATTGCTGTTGAATGAATCAATCAATATCTTCTTGCAGCATTGTTGAAAGTAGAAAGTAAGTACTATTTATTATTTACCATGTTTCAGACTCTTATGTGTCTTATCTGGCTTTATCCTACCTTTGAAGTATACGCTATTATTAAATCTATTTTAATAATAGCACACACAGAGGAGGAAACTGAGAGAGGCGAAGCAGCTTGCCCAATGACACACAACTGACAACCTCTAATCTTTACTCCAAAGCTTGTACTCTTCCTTCTGAACCTGTGATCCTTAAACATTTTTGCTCACCTTGTAACTTGTTATGTTGACATCTACAACTTTTTATCATTAGTTTAAACAACTGCAAGGGCTATAGTTGCCTAAGTATTATAAATATTGACATTTTAAAAACATTTCATCATCTTTTGGGGGTGGGGGAAGGGAATTGTTAAAAGTCCTTATTTTTTATTCCTAGTACCACTACTGCAATTTACAAATCAGGGCACTATGCCTGATATCAAAAAGAAAAAAAAAAAGCTGCAATCAATAAAAGACCTCACGAGTGTACATCTAGTTGACACTACATTGCGTTAACCATTACGTGCACTTTTCGCAAGCTGACTGTGACTGTATAAGAATGGTTTCCTGTTTAAGCTGCAGTAACTCTGCTAGCTACGGATGATCATTTGTTCTGTGGTCGATTTCAGTTCCTCTAGTATATTTGGGATGACTGTCTCAAAGTAACCTGCAACTTTCCTGACAACTCTGTGTTCTCTCTCCTGCCCTTTTCTGCTGAGTTTTTAGAACCTTCTACTATCATATCCACCACTTCTACCACCAGGTTCGTATCACCACCACAAGGACCACCACTTTTATTGAGCTGTAATTGGATTGTTATTGCCCACCATAATTGCCAAAGCCTTTGAGGTCCTACCCCCGTCTTGGTTACCACTGCCAAGTTTTCTCCTTCACTGCAACTATTATATCCTCCACCTTGGTTTTCACATACCTGCTGTAGTTGCCACTATCACCTGAAAATCTACTATAAAACTACCATTGCATCCTTCATAACTGCCTGCACTGCCACTACCCCATATCCATAGTTGACTCCACTGAAGTTCCCTCCGTGACCCATAAAATTGCCAGATCCCCTTCATGACCTCTTTGTGATCCAGCATTTCTTGTTTAAAAACAGACATCTTACTTTGAAATTATGTTCATTAAGTGTAGTACTTTTGAACAACAATTTTATCAACTGTATCTCAGTCACCCAAAATTACAAAAGCCAGTCTTCCCTTTTTTCCATTCCACCTGTCTTCCATGATTTCTATGGTTTCAATCTTACCATCCTTTTCCAAGTAGCCTCTCAAATTACATTCTTCTGTATATTTTTTAACACCGCCAACAAAACTTTTTCTTCACCATTAGATGGGCAGCAGGCTTTCGGGAATCCTTTCTAGAAACAGCCTCTTTGATTCCATTATACTCCAATTGACCTGGTCTAGACACATTGCTGCATCTTCCACTTCAGTAAGTTACAAAATCAAACCCCCCAGAATATTTTGACTGGTGTTCTCATCTGAACACCATCCTCTCAATTATCTCTACTCTTGTATTTTCCATCTCTTCCTCTCTACTCTTTTCCCATTCTGATTATACATGCCGGCTCAAGTCTCTCAATTCTTGAGCCCTCTCTACTTCCCTAGCTCTTTCTCCTTCCCTTCTAGAAAATAATTATTTTCACTAAAAATCTCTTTCTTATCTGCCATTCATACCTTAACATTTGCAATATGACTTCAGCCCCAACCACCTCACTAAAATTCTTTTTGTCATGATGACCATTCAGTTACTCACTCTCTCAACCATATTTATTATAGGGCTTCTCTATGCCAGGCACTGGGGATACAGCCACAAACAATATGAAATCCCTATACTTATGGACTTCCCATTCTAGTGGGGGGTAACAGATCATTAACTAATAAATATTCTAATGTCAAGTAAAGATAGGTGTCATAATGAGACTCATCTGGATAAGGGACTGGAGTGAGACAGGGGTGCTATACAAGGTAAAGTGGTCAAAGAAGTCTTCTTCAAAAAGGTGGCATCTGAGGCAGAGATCTGACCAAAGTTCGGTTGTAAGACATGCAAATGTCTGGGGGCAAAAAGAATTTAAGAAAGGAGTAGGTTGCAACAAGTGCAAAGATCCTGAAACAAAGAGACTAATGATAAGGGAGAATGAACTCCTACTTCTTAAATCTAACCAAAGGGCATTTCTCAACATTAACCTTTTTGACTCAGAAACATTCACCAACTATTTACTCATCCCTCCACCTTGAAAACTCTTTCTCTATTGGTCTCTTCTATGCCATCCTCCTCTTGTTTTCCTGCTTTTTCTCTCTCCATCCCACTTCACTTTTGTTCTTGAGCACTTCATCCTCTACCTATTTTTTTAACTTTATTAGGAAATAATTGACATATATGATTGTATGTATTTAAAGTATACAGTGTCGGGGAGAGCATATCTTGCCTGAGCATCTGGATTCAGCTCCTTCATTTCCAACACAGAAGACACTTACATTGATTCCCTGGACCTAAAAACTACTATAATGCTCCTATGATAAAAATCACCAGATCAGGGCATGTGGGTCTCTCCATCATCTTATCAAGAGCAAACATCGTGATGTTGCAAACAGTGTTCACCACCAAGTTCCTTAGGCCAAAACCAGTCATCATATCTCAAGCTGTGCTGACAAAAGTTGTATAGAGTAAGTTGCCGTCAACCAGGAACCTTGGACAAGAGACTCAGGCTGAGAGCACATGGCAGTGTTCTCCTTGCGATGAAGACTGAGATAAAGATTTGTGGGAACAGACCAGCACCCCATTTGTCTGGGCACAGCTAACTACTGTGGCAAAAACGGTCCTGCAAGCATCATCATTACAGAACATAACAGTAACCTGGCTTCAGGCAAGTGTGTTCTCAAGTCTCTGCTGTGGGTTCTGCCATGGAAAAACAATGAAAATGCACAGTAACTGAATATCTGTCTCACCAAATGCCTGACCCTAGAAGACTCTTGCTTCTTCCTGCCACTAGTACATTTTTTCTAATCCAATTATAGAAAGATTAAACTGTCTGTGACTTTTGAAAAAATAACAAAGCATACACTGTGATAATTAGATATGTATTGTGAAATGATCACTAAGATCAAGATAATTTATACATTGGTCATCTCACATAGTTAACTCTTTCTTTGTGTGTGTGGTGAGAATACTTACGATCTACTCTCAGCACCCTTCAAATATACCATACTGTATTATTAACTACAGCCACCATGTTGTGCATCAGATTTTCAGAACTTATTCTTATAACTGAAAATGTGTATCCTTGACCTACATTATCCAATTTTCCCCTCCCCAAGCCTCTGGCAACCACCATTCTATTCTTTGTTTCTATGAAATTGAATTTTTTTTTTTAAGATTCCAAGTATAAGAGATACCACACATTCTTTGTCTGTTTCTGTCTAGCTTATTTCACTTAGCATAATGACCTCCAGCTTCATTCATGTTGTCACAAATGGCATCTAATTCTTAAACATGGACAATACTTTCCTATGGCTTTGTCTCTAACCTGCTTTTCTATTATTCTGTATTCACTTACTGAGTGATCTCAGTCCTGATTTTAGCTTCAACTATCATTCACATGTTGATGAAACCAAGGTTATATTTTTAACCCATATGTCTTTTCTAAACTCTGAACTAGTACATCTAACTTTTATGCACACCACTATTTGAGTATATCCCAGGAACTTTAAACTCATGCTGTCTAAAGATGAGCTCTTTATCTTTCCTTTTAAAGTAACTTCTTACATAGTATTCCCTATCTAAATTGGTGGGAAATACCATCTACCTAGTTGCCTAAGCCAGAAACCTAAATGTCTGATATTCCTCCACCTCCTTTCCCTCCGGGCATGAAATGTCACAGGGCCATTCTATTCCATGCACTGTCTAGTTCTCCATGCCCAAAGCCACTACCTAATGCAGATTCTCCCCCACCATTTCCTGCCATTTTTTACTGACTTACTGGTCTCCCTGCATCCAGTCTTTTACTCCTGACTCTCCCCCCTCCCTTTTTTTTTCATTCTTTTCTGGGGTATTATTTTCTATGCCTAAAATCCTACCTGTGAACCTCAGGTTTGTATGTTCAATGTTTATCCAAGACTGATATTCAGCGTGTGTGTATGAACAAGAACTATGAAGCTCATTCTTGATATTTAATTCTTTGTTATAGCCTGCACGCTATCCATCACACGTCCACCTTACTTCCAAGTCTGCTCATTTCTCTCTTACCCAACTTCCCTTAAGCTAGCAAACCCTTCTTTCATGTTCCCTGACCTTTTTTTTCTGCACTGACTCTAGAAAGATCTTTATGACATGTATATCCAATCTTGTTACCTATATACTTAAAATTCTCCCTTTTCCCTTTAGGATAAAATACAAACTTCTAAGTGAGGAATACGTGGTTTTTCAAGATCTGGCCCTTATCTTCCTCTCCAAGCTCATACCCCTTTACTGTACACAGGCACCCTTTATTTCTGCTACTCTAAATCAAGTATAATCATGACTTTAATATATCGCGTTCTCACTGATCCCCAGGCCTTCGTATATGCTGTACCTTCTGTATAGTCAGTGTTGGCAACATTCTATTCAATCTGAAAGCCACAGCTTAATCTCACTAGCCTCTTCTCACTGTCCATTCTCTTATTAGGTGCTTCTCTGTGTTCTGTGTTGCCTGAATACTTGCACACATCTCTGTCCTTGCCTTATAATTTTAAGTCTACTGATTTTTCTTCCCCTTTTTTGTAAGCTCCTTTGAGGCCAGTGACTCTGTCTTTCCTCTTCATCCCCAGAACTTACCTTGGGGATTAACACACAGAAAGCATTCAATAAATGTTCATTTGAAGGCATGAAGGGAAGAAAGAAAGAACCAAACATGACTGTGTTAAGCAGGGACAGAATGAGGACAGACACAATGGAGAAAACAGACCAGATATTCTAAAGACCTTTCCAACCTTGAGCTGTGATGAATCTTTCAGATGGGAAAACTTTGTTGTGCTTTACCTCATTTTCTCCTTCCCTTTGCCTACAAAAAGAAAGATATATTCGGACCCTGAATGAGAAATAAGCCAATGGTTTTGTTAGGTGCCATTACAAAACTATTTGCCTATTAAATCCAGCAACACACAGTCTAGCTTTCTTTTCTTCCTCTTTTTTATTATCTGCTTTTTCATGAAGAAAAAAATAAATAAAAAGGAACAAAAGACTTGTTGGAAGAATAAGTGTTTTTTTAATCTGGGCCTCTCTTGTATCCTCTAATAACCCAGCAAACTGTTGATTTTTAGTCTTCGTTGAATGATACAGGATATATTATCCTTGCCCATTCTACTGCAGGAGAATAATGGTGTGGGGAAGGAAGAAAAGGGGACATTATTTTTCCAGGCTTTTTTCCCAACAAAGAGGAAAAAGCTATCACCAAAGGGCTGTGTGTTTTGTTAGGCACTGACTCTTGTTGGTAATATCTAAAATCCTCATTGGAACCCAGAAATTCAACTTTTGGAAATGTCTTTACTGAACTAAAATTTTGAATAAATGGAAACGTGGATATAAGACTCTTATGCAATATTATTTGAAGTGGCAAAAGACAAAAACACTAGAAACTACTTGGATATTTACCATAAGGGAATATATAAATAAAATTGGGTATATATAAACTTTGGATATTACGGATAAAAAAACTTAAATCTATATGTATTTACCTGAAGGGTATAGATGAAAAAAGCAGTTATTTTTGTGAGTTTGTAAGTCTTGTTTTTAAAAAGTATGACAAAAGTCTCTAAATATGTGAATATATACATACATATAGTATATGTGTATCTAGATATATATACACATACAGATAAGGATATGAAAAGATACATACATACTAAAATGTGAACATTTACAATGGGAGGGGGAGATTAAGCTGAAGGGGAGATTGTTGACTAGTTTACATTTACACAATAGTATTATTTAGTTTGTTGCCTCAAGCTAGCGTTACTTTTGTACTTCAAAATGAAAACCCAAATTTTAAAAGTGCACACACACACACACTTGAAAGATAAAAGTCCTCAATAGGTGCTTTAAGTCTAAACACCAATCTAATGAGAAGAATCCCTTTGACTCTTCCTAAAGGCTCCCCTGGTGAGTTTGTTATAATAATCTGGCTGCAGAAAAAAGGGGAAAAAAATGAGGCTAAAACACTCTGGCTGGACTGCATAAATCTTTTCTTAAAATTGAACAGCCTGCTGATTGACAGCACTGAGGGCTGTGGAAGCCCAAGCTCTGAAGTGGTCCATCAGAACTCTGTGTTCTAGGAAAGGAGAAAAGTAGAAAAAGGCAGCCTGATTGCCTCTTGGCTCTTAGCCAAAGGAGTTGCTAGTGGTGGGAGTGGAATTTTTCCATGGCAAAGGAAGAGGAAAAATCAGTTCACATTTCCTACAGGCAGAGCCCTATTTATTCAGAAAGATCTTGGGGGCCTTTGCTGTTCATAACAGGAGCATTCTCATTGGGTCATGCCTTGATTTTCACCATTGGAAATTTTTTGTTCTTTACCTTTCTTTTTTCCTTCTTTTCTCCCTCTCCCCTCACCCTTCTCTCTCTCTCTTTTTCTTCCTTTCTTTCTCTCACCTTCAAGTTTGAAGGTGTTTCTCCCTAAAATGCAAAAGTCCTACAGAAGTGACCACTGTTAGATTAAGTGCACAGGGAGTCAGGACAAACAAATGTGAAGAGCTATTGGTTCAGCAAGGAAAGTTGCATCCTCCAAAAGAATCTGACATTTACCTCACAAAACAAACTGCATCAGGGACTTGAGAGCCCACAAGGAGGAGCTCTTCTTCTTTCCCTCCTCTTCTGCTCTCTCCTAGCCAGGGTACCTGGACAGGAATCATGGGTATTCAGAAACCATTTTTTGTAAAATTTTACTTGGGAGCAAATTCCATTAATAAGTATAGAACCATAGAATTGTGTATTGGAAAAGATTTAATTGCCATCTGCTCCCGCCTCTATGGATATACTAATAATACTTGACATCATTTTCTGAGAGCTTACTATCAGCTATGTGCTTCGTACCTTCACATAAGCCCCATGACATCTCTAGGAGGAAGAAGCTCTATTTTCCTAGCTTAGATGAAGAAACAGGCTAAGTAACTTTCCAAAGTCAAACAGGCTGCAAATTATTATGAGTAAGCAATCAACGTGCAGATTCTATCCTCTTTGCCTAGGTACACTGCCTCTATTTATGATGTCACTGCTTAGACACCTCCAGTAATGGAAAGCTTGCTATTTTTAGAGGTAGTCAGTCCATTGCTAATTATTAGGAAATTCTTTTTTTTTTTTTAATGCTGGCTGTCTTCTGTTCAGCCATGTTTACATCTTCAAGTGCCACTCAGAATATATCTACTCTCTAAATCTTCTTTGTATTCTGTTCTTAGTTCTTTCAACTGTTCCTTCCTGTTTCTCACCATCCTGGTCCTACTTCTCTATACACTCTCCTGTTTGTCAGCTTCTCAAGTTAATTGTCACGGCCAGAACTGAAAACAATACCCAATTGTAAACTCCATGATGGAAAATAATGTATCTGACTTGTTTCCCAAATAGAGCCAGAATCTTGCTTCATCCTGGATGCTTTCAAAGTTGGCTAATGCAGTCTAGTTCATTGCTAGCTTTATTGGCAGTCCCCACACATGAACAGTGACAACCAACCCGGAGTTCACTGTCACTCAAATCTCTAAGACTTTCTAAAAATTAGTGGCATGTAGCCAGGTATGTTTTCCCCAAACTATTTTTGTAAAATAGGTTCGTTTTAACTTTTGCCTCTAGAAACAGTGTGCTGTAGTGGAAAGAGCATAATATTTCACCACATACATATCTATCTGGGCTTTACCACTTAATGGCTGGCTGCATAACCTTAAATCAATCGTTTAGCCCCTCTGGCCCTCCATTTTTAGCTTCTATAAAATGAGAATAATAATAATATCTCTTTCACAGAAATGTTTTGAGGATTAAATGAAATAATAAATGCAAGGAAACGAACAGATATAAATGCTCAATGAATTGTTAATTGACACAAAATGAAATTTCTATCTTAAGTTCTTAAACTATATGCACAGCTTAAAGACTGCATTTAGTCTGAAAAGCAGAGACAAAGAATAATATATGAAACCCCTGGTACTTATATGAAAAAACAAGATCTAGGAACTAAAGCAATGGAAAAACAGAAGTTCAAGGCTGCTCTGCAGAAGACTACTCAGTCAGATACCTCCCTAGGGTAGTGCCAGGCCCATAACAAGCAACAAATGGCCTGCAGGTTTGAAACACTGATGGCTCAGAGAGCCATTGGGCAGGAAAGGTAACATCGTGATGCCTCACAACAGGCTTCCACCACATCAGAAAGTTAAATTGAAGGCAACAAAGCACATGTAATCAGGAAAGAATCAAGGTGAGTTTTTTGGGATTTAATTCATTCACATTTTCCATAAACATCATAACACTCCTAGCATATACCAGGTGCTTTCCTCAGTTGCTGCCCATACAGAAAGGAGAAAGACATAGTTGCTGCCTACCGATAGCTCAAAATCGAATCTGGAAGACAAGAATACAAATATTCAAAGGACAGTGGGGTAAGTACACAAATGATATGTGAGAAGTCTAGTGGTAGCACAAAGGACTAGAGAAGATGTCAATGAAATGATCCTCTTGTTTATAAAATCTTACATTTGGGCAAGGAGTAGGATGATGTTATGCTTAAAACTTAGTGGGAACTCAGGAGACAGGAGTTCTTATCTCTTTCGGCTCCCCTTTGGGCCTTAGTGTCCCGATTGAACTATGTGTTTCTTAAGGTTCAGGCAGTGAACTAAGCTCTCTGTGGGTCTTAGTTTCCTTGTCTGTAAAATGGGGATAGCAATAATATCTACTTCAGATGATTCAATGGCTTAATATTTATAAAAGTACTCAGAACAACGCCTAATTCACAATAAGCACTATACATTGTTAAATAAAATCAGTATAACTATCCTAACTGTTTGTCACCAGGTCCCTATTTTAAACCTCTTAGTGGAAGAATTCAAGGGACTTTTCAAGTACCCTAGAAGCCTCAGCAGTGACTCTCAGCATAATCAGACCATGCTACCCACCACCAGCCTTGTTAGTCATCTACCAACACCTTGGTCTCTGATTTAGCTTTTGGTTCGCTTGAACTCTTCCCGGCACTATTCCCATCATAATCCTGAGATTTCTTTACCCACATAGATAATTTTTCTAGTGTCTTGGCCTCTGCATCTCTTGACTTTTCATGTGCACTCTCCTACCTGGGGAGCACATGTGTATGGGTCAAACTGTATACACTGCCATTCTGACTTTTGACAGAATGCAATTTATTTTTATGTTTACTTAAGAAATACCCACTTCTAGTTTGTACAGAGCTAGGCATAATATAGACTTTTGAATATGTCTTCAGTTTTTCTGTTAAAGGGGCTAAAGGGGTCATAATGTAGTGGGTTTGGATAACAGAGCTACTTACAAATTAAGCAAATCAATTTCATTTCTAAAACAAATATATTTGAATTTAAATGTTCCATAGTTGAAGGCTGCAGTTTTTGGAGATCACACAGGTAGTCTCTATTTAACATTAAAGGAATGCATGGGGGAAGGGAAAAGCGTGTATTGAGTAGCTCGTAAAGATTCTATGTATGCCTTAAGAAGGCTGTGATTTTATTATGGCAAGAGACAGAAAATCTTAAAGTGTAAGTACATCTCTTTTTTCACTTCTAGATTCCCCCATCCTTGTGTTTACCAAGTTAATGAAATACCCCTCCACTCCCTTTCCCTCATCTTCACGCTCCATCATGGGCTGCTGCTTTTGTGGGTTTTGCCATGCAGTCCTTGCACCATCTTGACAGCAGCAGCTCCCCCACTTCAGCCTTTGCTTTTCTGGAGTCCGGGAATCTGGGATTAGACTGCTCCCTGAATCTGCTAAAAGCCCCGGACCCTGCTCTAACCCACCCTCAGATTCCAGCCTACAGAATGCTGATCTACTAATCGAGGCTCTGCAACTACAGGAGATTCTGAACGTTTCATTTATACTTGAATTCCCCAGAAGGGCTGAGAGCTCTTCTCTGACCCTCTGTCTACTTACTTAGGTTCTCTTACTTAACCCTTGCTGGAATCCCAACTCTGTCACTGGTTGTGGGACCCAGGACAAATAACCTATGCTTTCTGCATCTTCATTTTCTTTCCTTTTTAAAAAATTTTTAGTTGAAAATATTTCATTTATTTTCAAGTATAGTACAAAGATTTCTGCTTCACTTTCTCTGTAATCAATGGCATAAATTAAGACAAAAGAATGTTTTTCTATATAACCTTCAATAGGAATTGAATCTGCAACCTATATAGAACATTAGGAAAAACATGCCGTAGTGAACTAATCAACTTAAAAACAAGCAAAGAAAGAGCAATAAAAAAGAAAGCAAAGGAGAGAGATGAAAAGAGGGAGAGAAGGAGGGGGTTGGAGGTGGGGAGAGAGGGAGGGAGAGGGTTGTGAGGGAGAGGGAGAGAGAGAGAGAGGAAAAAGGAAGGAAGAAAGGGAACGAAGGAAGGAAAGAAAAAATGATCTCAGAACTGTTAGAAGGAGAAAATTAGTGTGATAGATACAAGTACAGATTAGAATATAGATATACATAGATGTTCAAGAAACATTATTTCTCTTTTCTGCTTGCCTTTCACTCATCATAGCTTCAGGTGCGATGTTTATTGCTTCAGGACTCCTGTGTGCTCAATAAAAACCCAAGGTTCCCATACTCTCAGAGACAATTCTGTGTGTCTACCAACCCTTGCCACCTCTCTCCCTTCATCTTCCTCCATAGCCTGTGCCACTGTGGTCCCTGCTTGCACCATGGCTGAGCCAGCATAGCTCCCAACAGTTCCATCTGTTTAGATCGTCTCTCCTTTCCTATCCCCAGATCCCTACTTCTCAAACATCATTGGTACTAGTTCAGTCTGAGGGGCAGCAGTAGCAGTATCACCTGGAGCTTGTTTGAACAGCAGAATGTGCTGCTCTACGCCAGACTTACTGAATTACTTATTTCATTTTAACAAGATCCCCAGTTGATTCGCACGTGCACTACAATTTGAAAAGCACTCACTAGATTATTCTTTAGAGCTCATCTCAAAGTTATCACCTCTATGAAAACGTCACTGATCCTCCTATTTAGCTTGTCCACTTACCTGCCTTTGGGCGCTGTTATTTAGTTTCTTCTCTGTGTTCCCACCTACCCAAGCACTCACTCATCCATCCATGCTTTCATCTACCCACACCTCCATCCATCCTCAAATCTGCAAATACTTAGTAAGGGCTTATCTCAGCAAGATGGTCTCCTTATTGATGACGATAGAAAAAAAAAAAAAGCCTACACACTCTTTTCCCTCAGAGAGCTTGTAGTTTTGTGGAGAAGGTAACCAGTGTTTAGACAATTACGAGAATACTTATGAGTGCTATTTATTCAGCAGTCACAGATATTTAGTTGTTTAGGAGGCTAGGGGGCACAAAGGGGCACACACCACTCAACTTATGGGGTTGGGAAGATGAACTAGAGATATTGACATCAAAGCTGAATGCTAATAGTCTCAGCCTACACACTCCTCCTCCAGGGAGCCTTCCTGATGTTTCTTTACTAGGTTAGGGATTCCTACTCTATGCACCATCCCAGAGGAATCAACCTGCCAAAATGCCAAAAACAGAAAAACAAAACAAAACAAAACAAAACAAAAAAACCTCCACATTCCCAAGCTTGGGAACAGCGTGTGCAAAGTCTACAATCTAAAAATATCGTGGAGCATGTGGTGTATATATATTAATATATCCTCGGCACTACAATGATTTCTGTACCTGTTTCCCTATTCATCTATCAGTTCCTAAAAGGCAGGAGCTATGACTTATCAATCTCCACATTTCCAGCACCTAGCACTATGCCTGGCACGTAGTAGGTGTTCAATAAGTGTACAGACAGGACAGCAACAAGAAGATAGGTTTGGAAAGGGGTTGTTTCTGGATTTAGTTCATTGTCTTTTTAATTGGTATCTCAGGATCCCTTCTAGAGCAATAGGATAGGACCTCAAAGGGAAAATAGAGGGTTTTTTTTTAATTAAAGAAAAAAATTACAGATTATGTCAAGTATATGAGCGCTGTGTAAGAAAAATTATTGTTTAAAAAAGTCTATCTCATTCCTTGGTTAGCAGGAAAGGTTCAGAGGTGGTCGAATAGTAAAGCATGAGCATATGTTTTTGGTTTCACTGCCTCTTCAGTTTCAAGCCCAAGGGCGCATATGTCCTTTGCTAGAGGCTCATACATGTGACTTAGTTATAACTAAGCCCGTGTCCCATTTCTTCTACATATAGCAATGAGGTGGGTGCATCTTCTGAGAAGGGAGTCTGGGGTGAGCTGGCTTGTTCTGGTTACATGAGCTGAAGTTTAAATCCCACGCCCCTTTAAAAATTCTCTCAAAATTACAATCTTTAGAGTCAAAGAGACATTAAAAACCTTAATCTAGTCCACCAGTTTCCAGTATGCAGCCCTTGGCTCCATTTGAGATGTTGCAAGAGGTCCATGGATCTATATTAGCACCCTGCACTGGCTGCAGACCAAATTATGGTTACGCCTTAAACAAATAGGTTCTGTTTTTCCAATCATGTAGTGCAGTGGTTTAAAACACTGACTCTGGAGGCAGACCGTCTGGATTTGAATCTCAGCTCCAACATTACAAGCCTTGTGCTTTAGGCAAAGCACTTGCTATGCCTCATTTTCCCATCTATAAAATGAGCATAACTAATTATATCTCTGTTTTAGGATTAAATGAGCTAATATTTGTACAGTGCTAGCATAGCATCTGGAGCACAACAAACACTCTATAAATTTTGGTTAAACAAACAAAAAATAAAGCTTGTTGCAGCATTTATTACAACTCTAATAAGTAATTATTTGTACATATATTAAACATTGTCTGTCTCTCCCTAGCCTGGAAGACTATGGCCTTTTACTTAATGATATTGACAATGTTGGCAAGTAGCTGGCACAAAGTGTTTGATGGAGACTATTACATGAGATAGGCTTCACCTCTTTCCTCACTGCATCTCTGTGCTCAACAACCTGCTATGGCTCCCTCATAGTCACTGCACCAAATTCATTTTCTCTGCCTGAATTTCAAAGGCTCAGTAACCTGGCCATATTTGGTCTCTCTGTCACATGTATTCTCAACAAGGGCAATATCGCCCCCAAGGGGGCAAACTCTGGTTCTTGGGGTCAAAAATATCTTATGCTTTTTATGTGTATAGATACATAAACATACATATACTGTAGTATATAACAAATATACAACATATCTGTAATATTAAAATTTCATTGGAGGAGGGTAATTAGTAAAAATATCTATAAAGTTCCGGCCGCTAATGAAAAATTTAAGAATCATGGCCTATTTTCCTCAAGAGAAAAAGATATCATTAACTATCAAAACTCATAGCATGAAGGGTCACAAAAATCATTTTGTCTTTTCTTTGGTCATCAGTTTCCTCAGGAGTAAAATGAAGATGACCTCTGGGGCCCTTTTCAGCTCTGACAGTTGATGCCCCCAAAGATCAAGTGCTCACCAAGATGACACATATGTGTCCACCCAGAGCTTTGCCCTTTCATAAGTGAATTTCATTCCCACCCATGTGCTTTTATTTATTTTGTCATTTCCCTCCCACACACTCCCAGAACTTCTGTCTCCTCTTCCCCTTTTTGAGGCCCCCACCTCCTTCCAACAAAGCTTTCTCTCATGACACTCTCTATCCCACCTCTAATCCAGATTGAGGTGTGTGAGCTAGGCTGTGAGTGTTGATGGTTCCTCAGAGCCCCAGGAGATGAGACTTCTAGCTGTCCCCAGCATGGTCCTTGGCATAGACAATAACTATTTGCTGAGTGAAGAACATATAATGAATGAATGAATGAATGAATGAATGATATTTGTATATCTCTCTTTTCTCTTCCCTTCCCCCTTTCGCAATGTCCAAAGCAGTAAAAAAAAAATCATTGGACGTGGAGACCTGTCCTGACTTGGAGTTCCCCAGAAATGGGTTTCTCCAGAAGTAAATCATGAGCCAGGGATTGGAGTGCAAGTTGTCCATTTGGGAGATGACTCCAGGAAACACTAGTAGAGTGGAAAAGTGAGTTACAGAAGTAACCTACCAATAAAAGTTATGATATTAAGCAAGTCACCAGTATGGACAAGCAGAGCTTAATTAAACTTGAGAATTCTAGGAGCCAGTGTAGTTACGGACCCCACAAGAGAGGGAGGAGCTGGAATACTTATCTACAAAATCCCATTAGATAATGGCTGTTTCCAGTGGGCATTTGCTCCATGCTACTTCCAGCTTGCAGCAGGAGAGGGTATAGCGGTCGCTGGCATCTAGAGATTGCCCTCTGGCAAAGAGACCTAGGCAATGGCAGTTGATATTCAGGTCAGAAACTAGGGGAGCAGGAAGGTGAAGAGACATCTATGGCATCTGCTACAGGGATGTAGGTGAGGAGTTAGGGAGGAAGGACTGCTGAAAGCTTTCATTGTGCCTTCCCCAGGTCCTAAACATAGCCCATCCCAAACAGATAAAAGGACTGTTTTGCATTTGTAAAACATCTTGCATTTTTTATTCTTCTTTCATCTTTCTATGACATCAACCCTGAAGTGATACCCCATTGATGTTGCACAACTCCAGGGAGGGGCACAATGTTCATCCCTGAATGGGGATGCTAGAGTTGCAAAATGTCCTGCCTGCCTGGCAGGAGAGCAGGCCTTGCTGGTGGCAGTGGTGTTATTACTCTGTCTCCATTTGACAGATAAAGAGACCTTTAATCAGGAACAGAATGAATGAGAAGATAAGCACTCCTGTGAAGCCAGTGCTCTTCCCCGCTCGGGAGGAGGAGGTGTGTTTAGGACTTTGTGGTCTGTTTACCGGTCTATTCTCTGCCCCTCTGGCTCCTTCCTGTCTGGTAGGACAAGCCACACCTGAACCACTCCTGTCCCCTCACTGCCCCTTCATGAGCACAGTCAGGGGCAAGGAAACAGCTGCCCTTGGGGAAGGGCCCTCTGACATTCCATCCCACTCGGACTTGGGAATAAAAGGCTCTGAGCTCTAGACTACTCTGCCACTAACTTCCCGTCTGGCTGTGGCCAAGCCATTTAGCCTCCGACCCTCATTTGCCTTGTGTAGAATTGGTCCAGTTCTCTTGCTGATACTGAGAGATAAGCTAGAAAAATGTGTTTTGTCAGACTGAAAGTGCCATAAAATATAAGATAATATCATTGTTTTCATTTCTGAACTCCTACTGTGCTCGTGTCAGAACCACATGAGAGCACTTAGATTTTCTCCCATCACTGCATTTCAAATGACTTGCTGCTCCCTGCAGGTGTCTGTTCTTTCTTGTCTCCATGCTCATGTCTCTCTGCTCCTGCTCATGTTGACTTCTAGTTACTTCCTACTCATCCTTCCAGACTCTGCTGGGGTCCCATGTTTCCTTAGGCCCCCTCTGTTGCTTGCTGCCTTCTTTATCTCATGCACCAAAATGGAAATTGTGGCGGAGCAGAAGGACTGTATTAATCTGCTAGGGCTGCCATAACAAAATGCTGTGTGGGTTAAATCACAGAAATTTACTTTCACAAAATTCCACAGGCTAGAAGTTCCAAGATCAAGGTTGTCAGTAGAGTTGGTTTCTCCCAGGGCCTTTGTCCTTGGCTTGCAGATGGCCACCTTCTTGTGTCTTCACATGGTCATTCCTGTTTATTGTGTTGGTGTCTTAATCTCTTCTTAGTAGGACACTAGTCATATTGGATTAGGGCATATCCCAAGGACCCCATTTTAATTTAACCACCTCTTTAAAGACCCTATTTTCAAATACAGTTACATTCTGAAGTACTAAAGGTTAGGTTTTCAACATATGGATTGGGGGTGGGGGAGTGGGGACACAATCCAACCCATATGAGGGACATTGCTTTTATGTCCCTACAACTCTGTGCTGGCTCAGAAAGTGTGCAGCAAGTGCTTGTTGAGTCGATGAATCAAGAAATAAAAAGATATAAGTTATATACGTTTTCTCAACCAGAGCAGGAGCTACTTGAGGACCATGAAAACACAACAGACTTGGAATTGGGGGACCTGGATTATTCTTCTTTGCTTCATGTTAGTATAGTAGGAGATCCTTTTAGCAACAGCATCAGAAGATGCCCCTTAACCTGGATCTAACATGTCTGTTCCTCTCTCCTAAAGCCATTAGAGATGCATATCATTTATCTTTCACAATGCCTAAAGCACTTGCCAAATTCCAGTTTCCTACAACTTCAACCTAAGAAAATGCCATTTGCTGCTCGAAATTTTATTATTGGCCTCCCTTTGCCTGCTACTTTCTCTTGTAGTAAGAAACCATGTATCCCTTTAGGGTAATTGATTCTCCTGTAGCCACTTAGTAATCACTGGAGAATCTATTGTTTTTACTATTGTAGCATGATTAGTCATCAGTGTTTATTCAGCCTAAGTGTTTCAGATGCCACACATGAGTTACATAGCCTTTTAGAATTTGAAGGAGCCTTAGAAAGCATGGAGTTTGGAGCGCTGGACCCAAGTTTGAACCCTAGTGGACTAAGGTTTCCTCTTCTGTCAAATAGGAAGAGTGATACTTTACAGACTTATTCTGAGTATCACAGAGGATAACAAGGGCCTTGGGCATAAAAGAACTGAAATGCTGTTACTTTTCTTTCTTTCTTCATTTTACAGATGAGCAAATAAATGCCCAGATGAATAGAAGGTCTTAAACGATATCAAATCACATCGTCAAAACAAGCCAGAATTTGAACCCTGATGTCTTTTATTTGTTTGTTTGTTTGTTTGTTTTGTGGTAAGAACATTTAACATGAGATCTTAGTGTACAGCATATTATGGTTGCTGATAGGCACACTGTCATACAGCAGATCTCCAGAACTCATTCATCTTGCTTAACTGAAACTTTGCTCTTGCTAATCAGCAACTCCCCATGTTCTCCTCCCCTGCTGCCCTGCCCAGCCCCTGGGAACTACCACTCCACTCTGATTCTATAAATTTGACTGTTTTAGATATCCCATCTAAGTGGAATGATGCAGTATTTGTGTTTCTGTAACAAACTTATTTCACTTAGCATAACATACTCGTGATTCATCCATATTGTTATATCCATATTGTTACAGGATTTTCTTCTTTTTTAAAGCTGAATAGTACTCCATTGTATGTATCTCTGATGTCTAAATTTCAAGTCCAAAACTATTTCTTTCATCCCCATGATGGATTTATAAAATCTTTAACTAAAGCTAAGGAAATAACTATTTTTAGACAATGAGTAGATAGCTCAGTTGGCAAGTTATCAAGTAAAGGACAGCAAACATTTGAAAAAGAAATATACCAGCTTTTTATAAGAGACAGGCATTCAACACTCAGGGTCTTTTGAACAAGTAAAGACAGCTCCCCGCTGGAATGCTGCGAGTTCCAGGCTAGTCTAGTAGGTGATGGAAGTTTAAAATTCAGGCCTAAGGGTGAAATCATGCAAAATGTATTTCCCCATAGTAAGCTCATATATCCATTCCTACCCCCAGCATTATTCTCTAGATATTTCTGGAACTTTAGGCAAAAGATTAGTGCCTCTACTTCGGGACAGCAGCCTCCTTATTAGATTTTCAGCCTTTTAAAAATTCATCCTCCCATTGAAATTGGAATTCTCTTTCTAGAACACAGGTCTGACCTGGTAACTGTTCTGTTCAAAAACTCTGTCTGTTTTTCAATTTCTACAGGATGAAGTACAGACTTTTTAACACAGATAAAACAAGAGTATATTTCAAAATGCATGCATGCATTTGGCCAAATCATATGTGTATGAGTTTACAAGGGCTGCCACAGACTGAGTGGCTTAAACAAAAATTTATTTTCTCATAATTCTGGAGGCTGGAAGTCCAAAGTGTTGGAGGGTCAGTTCCTCCTGAGGCCTCTCTCCTTGCTCACAGATGGCTGCCTTCTAGCTGTGTCCTCACATGGTTTTTCCTCTGTACATGCATGCCCCTGGAAATTGGTGTGTCCAATTTCCTTTTCTTATAAGGACACTAGTCAGATTGAATTAGGGCTGACTCTAATGGCCTATTTTAACTTAATTACCTTTTTAAAGTGCCCTATCTCCAAATACAGTCACATTCTGAGGTATTGGGGGTTAGGGCTTTAATATATGAATTTTAGGAGGATACAGTTCAGCCCATTACACTAGCTATATTTTAAAACTAAACTACACGTTCTAGAAAGAGTTTGTTGAAGAGGTACTATAAATTAAATTATTTGGTTAATTTTTATATTTCAGATGTAAATTGTCTTTGATGGGAAGACCAAATATTTGGTATTACTAAATGTATAGCTGGCTTGAGATGGATGCTGAGAATTGCCATAGTAGAGCTCCCAGAATTACGGATGTTGCTAGGTCTCAATCAACATTTCCAGGTCCATTCTCAACAGGATGGTGACTTAAAATTCCATCCTATTTAACTTTGTAACCCCTGACGAACAGCTAACATGCATTCAACCATTGCTTTAAAAAAAAAAATGCAATACAGTTCATTACCCCAAAGCCCTGACCCTTCCACTCTCTAGTTTTCGGTCTCACTAAGCATCATTCTCTTCCTCTAGCATATGTCCCACTCTTGCATCTTTACACGTGGTGTTGTTTCATCCTTTACTGCCCATTTCCCCACAAGCCAGGATAGTCATTGAATCCTGATGTACATATTGCAGAAAAACACTCCCTCCTTTATTCTCTCTTTGCACTATGTATGTTTTACTACTTAGTGGATAAAAATTATATTTTAAAGGTCAGTTTTCTGTCTCCTACACTAGGCTTTATACTCCTTGGCAAGAAAAATGTTTCATCGCACAGTAGGTACTTCGAAAATGTTAGGTAGATTAGTCAGTCTACAATTCTGCTCAGTGACATGGGTGGCAGTCATACAAATGTATGGACACCAAGGATTGAGTTTGCCTTAATCTCATGTTTGTTTGTTGTTGTTGTTTCAGACCCAATAACATCCATAACCTAGCCTGACTCCAAGCCAAATAGAAGAAAGAGGTCCTTTTATGATGAAGCCACAAGACCCTCAGGTCTACCCTGCAAAAGCTCTCAAACCAAAATCATTTGCAAGTTGAATACTTCATTCTCCTAGCCCACTCTTCCTCCTCTAAGCCACTCTGCCATCTGAGCCAAGCACTAGCAACCTCTCTGTCCAGGCCTCAGTCTGCAATAAAGAATGAGAAAGAATGATCTGTCTTTGATAAATGCAATGACATTTGATAAATAAGGGGAGCAGGGGGATTTTTATTATGTATATGATTGAAAGAGAAAACACAAAATTACTAATAATTTTCTTTTAGCACTTCTGGTAGGTGATATTATGAGTGATTTTTACTTTATTCTGTAGAATACATTGTATTGTCTAAATTTTCTACAAAGAGCATATTTGACCTATATAATTGAAAATAAAGATGCACATTATGAATAGAATAAAGCTTCATGATAGCATACTACGTGGGGTCCATAAAATTCAACTGTGTTTAATGTGGGGTCTTGGCATTGTGAGGTTACTGAAATGACCAGGGCAAACCAGAGCAGCCAGCCAGGAGGTATTTGGAGGTCAGTTGATGCAGTCCAAATCATTCCCTGCCCTGGATGTGGTTTGGCACTTCCTACTTGGTGAACAGCAGCAGCAATTAACAGACCAGTCTAATTAGGCGACCTTCATATTGTCAAACAAATATTGAGGACACTGGGCAGCCTTTGCAAAATGGAGCTCTCTCCTCAGAGGACAGGTGCGAAGTTATTTTGGGAAGGGGCAGGTAGGGTCAGTCACAGCCTCATATCTGAGTTTATATTATAGAGGAAGGTCATTACCTTGGGAGTTGTGGCTACTACAGGGGAGCATCACTCAGCTCTCTCTTTGAGGAAGAAGTTGCTGCTTAGCTGCAAGAAGTGCAGTTAGCTGACAGCTTCCTGTTATTATCTTTGGCACCTTTTATTCAGGGGCCCCCAGCAAATGAGTAAGCATGGTGAGGAAACTAGGGCCTGGCTGTTCTGCCTAATATGGGACCCTTCTAATGGTCAGTTTATTCCAGTAGGTCACCTAAGAATTTCTAAGCTCTACATCAGTGTCCGAGACTCTTCCTACACAATCTTGATTCTTCCCCCCTTTTATTTTTTTTATATGTATTTTCTCCAAACTCTTACATTCGTAGTTTTGGCTTAGTAGACCCTACTGACAGAGTTTTATACACACACACACACACACACACACACACACACACACACACACAGATGCTCACACACACACACTCACGCTCACACACACACACACTCATGGGTAAAGAACCTGTATGACTAATACCTAAACCATTAATGCAGCATGGAAAAACCTACTCATTTAGCTAACATAAGCTAAGTACCTACTCTATTTAATAAAGCCATCTAATGAGGGAGATAGAGGAAAATAGACCTACAAAATACATTGTGATATCCTTGTGTATACAAGCATGCCTCTAATTGTTTAAGTAAATGAAAACTTCTAATGAGTTCTCAATGTTCTCATCCTACTGTTTTCTTTAGTTGAATAAACATTTCTCTTGCCAATCTTGTTTATTATTTTGCTTTGCAAAGTCTTTTGCTACTGACACAACAAAGTTAAATTCGAATACACATCCAATTGGGAAATTCTAATAAATTCTAAATTGAGGATTTGAATTCATGAGTTCCTAGACAATGGAGTCGATTATCATGTTGCCTTTAGTATTCCAGTTTCTGGTGTTCTGTTGGTTTTTGACCCCGAAATGACTGATGATCAGCAGATCTAATCATGACAGTAATAATTGAAGTACAGAAATAATAAAACTTAAGCCATAGTCACATTAAAGCTGATAATAATAACCTCTACCCCTACATTAAAGCCTTTGCTCACTAATTGTACCTGTAACCTAAGAAACCACAGCAAGCAACTGCTGAGAGTAGAACCAACAACACAACAGAGGAGCCAATATTCTGTAGCATCACAGTGGGATTTTCTCTGTTCTAAGAAATTCTAAAAGGATTTGTTGCCATTCCCAGGGAGTTCACAGCAAGGCAGAAGTTGAGCCACATATAAGTTTTCTGAATCACTTATAATAGGGCCTGAATTATATCTTTGACACAGAAATATCCAAGTATACCAGCCTTCTGAAAGCATTATATATATATACACGGGTGTGTGTGTGTGTGTGTGTGTGTGTGTGTGTGTGTGTATCTTCATTTTCAGGACTGTGTGGAAGTCAAGCACCCCAAGATTTCTGGGGGCTCCTCCTAAAAGGGTGGCTGGAAGTCTCATTCCACAGCTCATTCAACATTCCTGGCACCAACCTGATTTTTCTTGACTACCCTGTATGCCATCAAGCCTCCTGAAACTGTTCTTATTTCTGACCCTCTGCAGCTCTGCATGTCCATGTTCTCCATCTTTCTTATCCTCCATAGCATGACCAAATACTAGGCTATTGTAATTTAAAACTCTCATTGACTATTAAGAATAACAAAAGCAGATACAGGGCAACACAAACAGAAGTCAATTAAAGGACTCCAAATAAATAATAAAAGACAACCCAGATTTTAAAAATGGAGAAAAGTCTTGATTTCAAAAAGACTTCAGAAAAGATTATGAATCACTAGCAAGCACATGAAACAGAATTCATCAGTGTTCATGTAAATATTGTGTAAATTCATGTGAATACCTCATTATTTATCAGGGAAATTCAGATGAAAACCATGACACACCATTTTTCACCAACTGGAATGTCTATATTTTAAAGGAATGACAAAATACCAAGTGTTGGTGATGATGTGGAGCACCTGGAACTTGCATACATTGCTATTGGGTATATAAGGTAGTAAATCACTTTGGTAAACTAGTTGGCAGTTTATAATAAAGAATATACTTACCTCATAACCCAGGAGTTCCACTTATGAATGTATACCCAAGAGAAATGAAAATATATGTACACAAAAGAGCTGTACAAGAATGTTCATAACAGCTTTGTTCATAATAGTGAAACCTTGAAATAAATTAAATATTCACCAGCCCAAGAATCAATAAACAAGTTGTGATATTTTTGTACATAAAAACCTAATAAGAATAAGAAGAAACTACTGATATACATATCAACATTGACGAATCTCAAAAATATATAGAGCAAGATGCAAATGAGTACACATCATTTGATTCCATTTATAAATGTCATATAAAATTCAAAAACAGAACTAGTCTATGGTGATAGAAATTAGAACATCAATTACCTAGGATAAGGTGGGACAATATGACAAGAAAGGGACACTTTCTGAGTAATGGGAAAGTTCTCTATCTTAATTAGGGTGATATTTACATGAGGATAAACAATTGTCAAAACACGTTGAGCTGCACATCTAAGATCTGTGCAATTTATTGTATGTAAATCATACTTTAAAATATCCTAATGCCTAAGCCATACCATAGTCCAAATAAATCAGAGTCTCTGTGGGTAGAATCTAGGAACCAGTATTTTTTTAAGTTTCCCAGAAGGTGCCTAACCTTCCACAACTGAAAATTCCATCATGGTGTTTCCACTGAAAAAATAAAAAAATGAAACATAAAATTTTCTTTTGTCTGCCTTTTAAAGGAGCCAATTCAAACCAGAGCCAAGTAAAAATAAAAATAATTACTTTTTCTCCCACTCGATTCATATTTTTTAATGGATCACCAATGACAATAAAAAAGGTGGGTGGGAACTAACATTAATTCAGCACCTACCATGTGCCAGGAACTATACTCTGCTTTTGTACTCATCATCCAAACTTTGTGACAATCCTTTTGGTAATTATTATCTCCATTTTGGAAAAGAAATCCTGAGAATCCAAAAGATAGATAATGTGCCACAATTTTTTTTTTTAATTTCACAGCAGAGAATAAAACTCAAGTGCATTTGACTTGCAAGGTTTTGTTATTCTCACACAGACACTTTTTAGAAAACCTGACATTGTGATTTGAAAATCTATGGAAAAAAAAAAATCAAGCCTCGATTCTTAGTTGCTATAAGGCATTAGTTTTTGAAGCTTGTTTTGTGAAGATTATTGACATACCTTTGAGATTTGGGATTTCTTTTCCTACCACATGCAAGGTGTGTTGTGCTTTGGCAAGTAGAGTATGGCCTTCACCACAGTGCGTCCTAGATTTCATGTCTCAGCTGGCCATAATGAGGCAGACTATTTTCTCATAGAAACATTATCATCAATGGTGGTTTCATTCTTTAACTATGTTCTCGGCACTAAATAAATCAAAGAAAAAAGCAATGATAAAACAAATATATACTTTCATAATCACTTTGAAAAATCACACTGTGCTTCCTAGAACATAAAAGAATCACAGTTTTCCCAAAGGTCCCCAGAGTAGTCTTATAAACTGTACATACAACATCTATAACATATAAGTATAGGGTATCATAAGATAAATCCAAAATTAATAATCTTACCATAACATATATTGATTAAACATTTAAATAATTATTTTGCTTGTACTTTTTAGAATTTTAGAAGGATTTTAAAAGATGACTTAAATAAACCATAAATTCTGAAAACTTGCTATTCAATTACCAGACAGGTTGATCAGAGGAATGTTATAGATATAATGTATCTGAATATCTTCAAGCTTCTAGAAATATCTCGGAAGTGGGATGGAGGGAGGGGATTAAAACACATATACAAAATGTATGTCAATAAGAATCATTGCAACAAATACTGAGTGTTAGAATTACATATTCTAACAATATATTTTCATTTAATCCTCACAACTATTAAAAAAGGCACTGTTCTTATAATTAAGATGAAGAAATTGAGGTTCAGAGCAGTTAAATAACTTGTCTAAAGTTATACAGTTAGGAAATGATGAGATGAAGATAAAGGCCATTCCATTGATTATAAAGCTCTTGCCTTCTAAAATAATAATGACTCACCTTCTTGAGCAGGTGTTCCCAATCCCTGGGCAGTGGACTGGGACTGGGACATGGCCTGTTAGGAACCTGGCCACACATCAAGAGATGAGCAGCAGGCAAGCCAGCAAAGTTTTATCTATATTTGTAGCCACTCCCCAGCTCTAGCATCACCGCCTCAGCTACACCTCAGATCATCATGCATTAGATTCTCATAGGAGTACCAGTCACTGCTGCCAAAAAGGTTGGAGAGCACTCACTGTTCTTGAACACATACTCTGTACTAAGCACTGTTCTAAGCACATTGCAAGTGTTTAATCATTTAATCCTCCAGCAGTCCTATGAGTTGAGTACTATCATTACCCTCATTTTATAGTAGAAGAAAAGAAAACACAGGTAAGTCAATGTTTAACTAGTTGAGCAACCATTCCCAAAGTATGCTAATTGCTGATCATAAGAGACCAAAGGGAAGGTCTCCAATGGCATGCCACAGTGATCTGTCCTTGCTCTGAGCTTTTTATTTAAACTTTACTTGGATAAAGACCTGATCTACTACCCAAATATGGGAAACCATGAATTTGGTAGAATAAATGATACTGAATGGCAGAAAATCAGGATGCAAAAAGATCTCAGTGGTCTGGAATAATGAGATAAATCTAACGAGACGTAGATGTGGGAGAACTAAGCATAAAGACCTAAACAGATCCATAAAATAGATCAATTGAAGGATAAATATATTAAGTGATGCATGTAAAAGAGTTGTACAGCATTTAATTGACTAAAAGTGTGACTCAAGTAATCAATGATAACTGAGTGCTGTTACTAGATATTCACCCCCCACTCCCGTGTGTGCAGTTGCATGCACGCACACACACATGCGCATATCATTTGGAAGTTAAAAATAAGAATGGATATGGTTCTATAGTGTAGCAGTTAGCACAACTGCTTTACACTCAGAAGGTCCTGGGTTCGCACCCCAGTGGAGCCACAGTCCATGGTCTACATTCATGCCACCCTGAACAAGCCCAATCCCAGAAGCTAAGCAGGGCCAGGCCTGGTTAGTACTTGGATGGGAGACCACCTAGGAAAACCAGGTGCTGTAAGTGTAAATAATAATAAATAATAAAAATAAATAAATAAAAATAAGAATGTTCTTTCAGAGTAAAACTATAAAATAAATAATGGATTAGGGCAGACAAAGACAGCATCAGTAGAGACAGAAAACTTCCTGGCAAAGACTTTACTTTAATCTGGTTATATGTATTATCATATCTAAAAAGAAGAGTATGGTCATTAGTAGGATCATTGGTTAACAACTAAAGCAAAGATATAGGCAAGTCACAGAGGCAAAGGATCCTAGAGGCAAGAGTATAAGCACTTGGTTCTTGTGATATATTTATCTTTGTACAGGAGATGAATGTGGAAGCCGACCATAGCTGGACGTCAACTATTAGAGGGACATTCCAATCTTTAGGAAGAATTTAATGGTGCTCTACCATACCCTCAGAGGAAGAGTGTTTGGCATTATCAAGAGTAAAGCTATTTGGGGACTATGGTGTTGGGTGCTAGAGGAAGTGAGAGGGTAATTGAGATACAGTGAACAAATAATTAAAAAATCTTTTGTGATTCTCAGGCAACATAATCCTGTATGTAATTAAGTGCAATGGGAATGTAAACTGGTACAGCCACAATGGAAAACAGTATGGAGGTGCCTCAAGAAATTCAAGACAGAACTACCATGTAATCCAGCAGCCCTACTTCTGGGTATATATCTAAAGGAAACAAAATCATTGTCTCAAAGAGGTATTTGTTCTCCCATGTTCATTATAATATCCAAGATGTGGAAACAATCTAAGAGTCTGTAAAAGATGGATGGATAAAGAAAATGTGAATATTATTCAGTTTTAAAAAAGAAGGAAATCCTACCATTGGTGATAACATGGATGAAACTGGAGGGCATTATGCTAAGTGAAATAAAGCACTCAGAGAAAGACAAATACTGCATGGTATCACTTATATGTGAAATTTTTTAAAAAGTTGAAACAGAGGGTAGAATGGTGATTGCCAGGGGGTAGGGGATGAAGGAAATAAGGAGAGGCTGGTAAAGAGAATAAACTTTCAGTTATAAGATGAAGAAGATCTTAGGATTTAATTTATAACATAGTGCTACAGCTGAAAATACTGTATTGTATAAATGAAATTTGCTAAGACAGTAGAACCTAAGTATTCTTATCAAAAGAGAAAAACAGGTAAATATGTGAGGTGGTGAAGTGTTAATTTTAATTAACTAGGTGACAATCCTTTCGAAAATGTTAATTTTAATTATTTTATTTATTAATTTATTAATTAAATGAAATTTAATTAAAGTTAAATAATAAAATAGATACAATTTTATTTGTCTGTTATACCTCAATATGGCTGAAAAAATTTAATTGCAAAGAATCTACAAAAAACTAAAGAACTAATAAGTGTGTTTAAAAAGGTTGTAGGATACAAGAACAATATACAAAAAAAATATGTACTTTTATAAACTATTGATAAATTGTTTTAAAATAAATTAACTAATTCCATTCAGAAATATTGTCAAAATAATACAATACTTAGGAATAAACTTTGCAAAATTAAGTGCAAATTTATATACTGAAAACTACACAAAACTGCATACTGGAAAATACACAATATTGTTGAGTAAAATTAAAGAGGATTTATAAAAATGGAGAGATGCACAATGTGCAGGGGTTGGTAGAATCAATATTGTTAAGATGGCAATTTCCCCAAATTGATGTATAGATTTAATGTAATACCTATCAAAATGTCAGTAGGCTTTTTTTGTGTGTGGAAATTGACAAGTCATTTCTAAAATTTATATGGAAGTGCAAAGAACCTAGAATAGCAAACCAATTTTGAAGGAGAAATACAAAGTCCGAAGACTTTATCTGATTTTAAAGCACTACAACAATTAAGAAACAATAGACACTTAGATGGTAGAAGAGACTAGGGAGTTCAGTAACAGACTGTTACACATACATAGTTAATTGATTTTCAAGGAAGGTGCCAAGTAATTCAATGGGGGAAAGAATTGTCCTTTCAACAATAGGTGCTAGGACAACTAGATAAACACCGACAAAAAAAAAATGAAATTCAACTCTTACCTTACATCACACATAGCAACTTAAAGAAAACAGAATGAAATCTTTGTGGTCTGAGACTTGGCAAAGAATTCTTATATATGACACAAAAAGTATGAATAATCAAAGATAAAATCAACCAATTGAACTCTATAAAAATTAAAACTCTTCTCAAAAGAGACAATTAAGAAAATGGAAACATTTGCAAAACATATATCTGATAAAGGACTTGAATCCAGAATATATAAAAAACTTTTATAATTCAACAATAAGATAAATAACCCTATATTTGAATAATCACCTCACCAAAGAAGATATATAAATAGCAAATAAATATATGAAAAGATGGTTAATATCATTAGTCGTCAGAGTAATGCAAATTAAAACCAAATGAGATACTTCTACATACCTAGATACTACTACATACATTAGAATGGCCAAAAAAAAAAAAAAAGGAAGACTAAATATTGGTGAGGATACAGTGAAACACATTCATTGCTAATGATAATGTGAAATGGGGCAGTCACTTTGGACAACAGTTTGCACTTTTTAAAAGTTAAACATACACTTATCATTTAATAATTAAACCCATAGATATCTTCCCAAGAGAAATGAAAATGTATGTCCACATAAAGACTTCCATAGAAAGATACATAACAGTGTTATTCATGATAGCCCTCAAACTGGAAACGCTGCCTATCAACTGGCGAATTGATAAACAAAGTGTTGTATATCTATAGACTGGAATATTACAATAAAAGCACTGTGCTAAATGAAAGATGATTGACACTAAAAACTATGTATTGTATGATTTTGTTTATATGGAAATTCCAGAAAAGAAAAAACTGTAGAGACTGAAAAATCAGTTGCTGCCCAAAGCTGGGGATGGGAACAGATATGGATTGCAAACAGGAATTGGTGATGTTAAAAGTGTTCTAAAACTGAATTGTGGTGATGGTGATATAATTATATAAACTTACTAAAATTTTAAAAAGTTTACACTTAAAATGGGTGTATTTATGATATCTAAATTAAACCTCTATAAAGGTATTTTAAACAAAACAAAACAAAACAAAGCCATCGTGTCTTTATGACACCCTTTTTGGCTCCCCTTTGAACTCTCTGGTACTTGCATAACTCTGTGGTAAAATTCTCCTTGAGATCTCTTCTCTGCACTCTCATAGAAGACCCGAAGTACCATTAATCAAGCAGCTCCAAACTTGGGGGAGGGACCTTCTTTTTCCTGGCAGAGGTTAGAAAGAGAGAACTGACAAAAGGATTACATATAGAAGAGCATGACCAGGATGGTGAAGACCTTAAAATCATATCTCAGTCATTCATCATTTTTCTATTAAATACTTTTTGGTTGTTCCTGTGCCAGTAAGTGCTATGGCTATAAAATAATAAATATTATAGCAAGGTCCTTGCTCTCACGGAGCTTATATTCTAGTAGTGTAAAACAGATAATGGATGGATGGATGGATGGATGGATGGATGGATGGATGGATGGATGGATGCAGAGATGATAGAT
This sequence comes from Cynopterus sphinx, assembly GCA_030015415.1. Lineage (NCBI taxonomy): Eukaryota > Metazoa > Chordata > Mammalia > Chiroptera > Pteropodidae > Cynopterus > Cynopterus sphinx. Next base: position 86,840,719 of record CM057387.1, read on the forward strand.
GATAGATAAAAGAAAATAATAAGAAAACATCTTAAGTACTCTGAAGAGAGTAAAAAGTGTGATATCAGAGAATGACTGAACCAGAAGAGAGAACCAGAAAAAAAAGACCAGAGAGATGAGCATCTGAGGTATTATATTATTATTTATTTTATTAATATTTTTTTACTGTCCATTGCCCCTAGAAGCCCTCTATTCCTTCTTTACTCTGCTAACAATTCAGGGCCAATAAATGTAATCGCTCACAGTAACTCCCTTGATCATCTTAGTTAAATTGAACTTTCCACCTACCCTTTAAACCTGTCACCAAGAACCTAAATAGGCCCTTACTGTTTCCCAGCATCTCCCCAATCCATTCATCTTCCTACATTCTACATTCCTCCATTCACTTTCTGCTAAAGGACTGTTTCACACCTATTCTTCTCTTCTCCCTCATCCTCACTCTCAGCTGATGATGGTATTTCTTTTCTCATTGAGAAAACTAAAGAACCAGAAGAGAACTTCCAGTCACTCCTACCATATCCACATGTTCACATAGGTGCACCCTTTAGACCCTGCCTCCTGTCAGTCAGGCTGCATTCTCAGTGCTCCTATGTAAAAGTTTCCACTTGAGCATTAGATCCCATCCTCTTGCAGACTCCAGAACATAATGCCAGCCAATCCTCTGTCTTTACCCTACACAACAATTTTTTTTCTCTACTGGATCATTTCCATTAGTATACAAACAAATCATTTTGAGCACTTTAAAGACAAACAAAACTCTCTCCTTGACTCTATTTCCCTCATTTGATTACCATCTTTATTCTCTGTAACCCTTGTAGCAAAACAGTTGTGTATACCATCTGCCTCTAGTTCCTCTTCTCTTGGTCTCTCTCAAATTCTCTCCAATCCGGCTTTTATGCTACTACTGATCGGAAACTGGTCTTTTCAAGGTCAAGAAAAGAAACAAAATTAAAACCCTACCTACCACTAAGGAAAATGAATGAGGCAGCCCTTGAATAATATAATCAGTTTTGTATTTTAGAATCATCATTTTAGTAGCCCTTTGAAGAACAAAACAGTTCAAAATGACAGAACCTGAAAGACCAGAAAGCTATTTGAATACCCCAGATTTAAGAACTTAATATATGTGTGTAGAGGGAGACCCTAAATTCTAGTAGCTGGCTTGAATATCTGTAGCATATAAATTACTTAATTCGCCTTCTTTCCCTCCATTCCCTCCTTTCCGTATATTTTCCTTCTTTTCTCTGGAACCTACCTGTTGTCCAGCTTCCTCAAGCAGTCGGAATATCAGATCAACTGCTCACCATTTAGGGGAAAATAGAGTAAAACAAAATCATAGCAATGAATGAGAAAGCTTTCATTTAGGTTTTATCTTTGAAATCAGTGTGAAACCTCAAAAATCCAAAAGTCTCTTTAACTTAACCAGGAATAATTTAAAAAGTCTGAGAAAGAATTGCCCCCAAACAATATGCCTATTCCAAGATGAATATAGTTGCCTTTGCGGTCATACTGCAGCTACCCTTTATAAATCGCCTTGCCAGGAATTTTTACATATTAACCTCAGGCAGCTTAGAAAGTCTGGCTGCAGTGGTCTGCTTGCTGATCTTATCAGCAGGGACAACTGTGACTTAACTCACTGAGTTGGCCTCCTTTTGTGAGCAGGCAGGGTCCTACTGGAGACAGCGCGAAATGAGGCAGACATTTGACAATTAGCGAAATGAGGCAAACATTTGACAATTATCCTGTTCAGTTGGTTAAAGTAGGAAATCTCAGTGAAAATAGTGCAGATCAGTGCTTAGCAAAATGCAAGTCATAAACCATTAGTGGGTTATAGAATTAATTTGATGGGTTGACCAATTTTCAAAAGATGAACTAGAATGGAAGTTAGACTTTATTATGCATACTCAGGGTTGACAGAGTTTGTGAGACTTTGGGTTTTAGTTATGAAAAGGTGTGCCCTGGATTATAAAATTAAAATTTTAAAAATTAAAGACTTTGGTCTAGATTCATTCATAATGCAATAGCCTTTGTGATTGAATGCACTAATCAAAATTAGAGGACACTGGAAATTTTCCATATTATTTTATAACACCAGGCATAAGCAGAAAATCCAGAGCACTTTAGAGAGGTCTTCCATATACAAGAGTAGATGAAGATTTTGAAATTTAGTCTCTAAACTAAATTACTATGAGAAAGACTGTACACATTGCAAAACACTTATATAAACTTGACCTCATTTGAGTCTCTTGTCTATTCTTTGTAGTAAGCAAGACAAGAAGGTGGCAGCATCTGAGGCAGGTTTTTCAATGATCCATCCAGTTTAGGTCAGGAGCCCAGTCAGCAGCTGGGAGAAAGAATCTAGCCCATAGCCCCAGTGAGAAAGTTGGCAAGTGTGAAAAACCATGTGTGGGTCCCAGACAAGTAAACTGGGGCTTGGGGCAAAATTCCCATTCCAGGGGGGAGAATGGAAAGGATGACCAGGAACTAGGGCGGAAGATATTATTAAATAAGGCACATAGTTGGCCAGGCCCATTTCCATCACATAAATTCCAAACTCTCAGCTCCAGAGTTCCAGAACCCCATGACTGGGTTTTGAAGAAGTAGGAGAGTATGAGGTGAGTGAGGAGCAGGATGAAGAGGTTATCAAGCACTTACAAAGGCATGAAGAGACTAGTAGGGAATGGCAAGTTAATCAATCAGACTGGCATGTGTAGGGTTGCTAGATAAAATACAAGATGCTTACTTATATTTGGACAACAGATATACAATGAATACATTTCAGTTTAAATATATCAATACAGTATTTGGGACATATTTAGACCAAAAAAAAATTGTTGTTTATCTGAAGTTTAAATTTAACTGAGCATTCTGTATTTTTATTTACTAAATCTGGCAAACCCTACATGTAAGTTTACAGAAGGTAAATCTGGAAGACTTGGCAGACCAAGATTCCGAAAGGTCTTGTGTGTCATGCTTGGCATGTTAGAGGAGCCATAGAAGTTTTTAGCAAGGGAATAATATAATCAGTTTTGTATTTTAGAATCATCATTGTAGTAGCCCTTTGAAGAACAAAACAGTTCAAAATGACAGGACCTGAAAGACAAGAAAGCTATTTGAATACCCCAGATTTAACAACTTAATATAACTCGCTTCACAGTTCCATCTAACGTTAGCAAGATTCCCAGGTTCGCTTCGGCTGTAGAGATCAAATTATCCTTTCAGGAGCTGCTCTTTGTTTCAAAGAACAAAAACTTTCAGGGTAAGGGATATGTATGTATGCATGCATGTATGTATGTATGTATGTATGTATGTATGTATGTATGTATGTATCTTTTTTTTACCTTGCCCAAAGCTTGCATCAGTCACACATTTTTTTGTTTTTTTGTTTTTTGAGCAGGAAAGTCCATAACTTCACTTTGTTTGTATTTCCTCCCACACAAAACCAGAAGAACAGAGGCGGGCAGGGAAAGGGCTGAAAATGTGTTCAATCCACATGTTCTTTGGGCTATTCCAGAGAGCACGCAAAGCTGAGTGCCAGTTGGAGCAGCTGCAGATCCAACACTAATAGTTGCACACTTCTCGAGGAAACTGAAAAAATATGTGTATGTATCAATCTCCTGCTAGTAAGCTCCATGTCTTGTTCACCATTGCATCCCCAGTAATCAATAAGTACTTGTTGAATAAATTCCTTAAGGGTAAAGTCTATGTTTTCATTATCTTTGTTTCTTTAGCCCCTGACCTACGGTTGGGAATGTTTCTCAGAAAATAGTTCTTGATTAAAATGGTCTGATTAATTGACAACCAGAAGGGCTTCCTATTAACTACATTTGTCCAACATTACTTCAAAGTACAACCTGGCATATTTTTCACTCTTGTACTGGACTAGAAAACTGTCCTTAAAAGTTTTAAAGGTAATTTTCTCATTTACATGAAAATGTGAGTTTGTTTGTTTTGGGTTTTTTTCTTGGCCATTTTCCTAACTACTTCCTAAGCTTTGTCACTGCCTGGGTATTAATAAATCTAGATCTTAATTAAATACTTCTCAGGTAGATCATCAAAAAGTAGTATGAACCAAGTTCTTGTCTTCAGATCATCAGTATCAATACAGTAACTTGTATACATGTATTTTCCAAGGCTAAAGTGTTAACTTCTTGAGGGCAGAACCTATTCTTATTTATCTTCAGAGTTACAGAACTTTCACTAACGGTAAGTTTGTTGAATATTCAACAGCAGGAAGCCTTAAAGGGATAGAATAATTCTAGGAAGAACATAGGGTAAATAAAAATACAATAAAAAATTATTACAGTCACTCATTATTAAAGATTTTGTTCCAAGTATCATGCTAGGTCTTTACATATATTATTAAATTTCAATTAAATTTCAGTCCTAAAATCCCCTCTTTGAGCGAGGTGTTATTATGCTCATTTTACAAGTAAAGAAACTGAGAATCTGTGTGATGAATAACTTGCCCAGGATGACATGGCTAATAGATTGGCAGAGCTAAGATTAGAAACTGATTCCAAAGCCCATGCTCTCGCACACCAGGAATTGTCATTTTTGAAGTGTGTATTGGCGAAATGGAAGAAGATTGTTGGAGTGCCTAAAACAGCTCTCTTTAATCAGCAGCTATGTGGTACCCCAGAGGACTAAAGTTTGATCTTCTTCACAATGATGTGTGAGCGCACATACACAAAAGATAAGAGCTATGGTGGTATTTCCTATATTTTTGAGCAGTGTTCTTTTTTTACTCTGTTCAGCTTTATATTTAAGGGAGCACATGACTTACATATAATTAGGTTTCATCTCCACCTTGCTGGAAAGTGGTATTGTTAGACTTAAAATTATTATCACACTGTTATTGTCTGGGATGAAACATGGACTGTAGATGATCAGTAACACCAACTTCATGTGTGCCATTCAAAGGAATACGTGGAGTCCATGTTCAGATATGCAATGAAACCTCATCTGTCTGATGTATATGAATTCATCCATAACAATCCAAACCTTCCTCTGAGCTGTAAATAAATTGCATACGTCAGTTATTCTCCAGTCTTAAAGTTGGAAGTATGCACGTTCTGTCCAGATGCCGACATCTTTTCAGCAGCCCTCGTTCAGCTTCCTCAACTGCCAGCCTCCTCACTAAATTCACTGGGTTCCAGGAGGAATTGGTTTCATTAAGAATGTGGCCTCTGATAATTTGATTCCTGGATGAGCAAGGTTAAATCACAGCTTCACTTCACCAACCTTTTGGCATCTATGAAAGCAAAAGTTAAAGGGCAAGTGTTGGCATAACTAAATTAGGAAGAATTTGAAAAAGAGGAATCAAACATGTTAAAAAAAAAAGTAGGGGCAGTGGAGAAAGCACTTGGTTTAAAAAAAAAATTGAGAAAGCAAATTATGTTTTGCTTGGCTCTGTAAATTAGAAGCCTGCCAAAAATGGTCTGCAAAGGTATAAGAACCAGAAAGCATCTCCAGTGTTCTGCCTTCACCAGAAACATGGAAGAAATTTCCTAGAGACAGTCAGGATGGAATTATGAAAAAAATCTTCATCAGGCCTTCATTCGCTCATTCATTGCCAGGCAGGGTAGTTAAACATGGAGATATAAAATAAACATGGCAAGGCCTTCAAAGCTTACCCTCTGCTTCAGGGAGATATATCAACTATTTTGCACACTTAAGTGTGAAGGGTGCTAGGAAATAATATTCAAATGACACAGTAGGTGCACAAAGGGAGAGTGGTCAATTCTGTGATTCTAAAACAATCCAATTCATAACAGTCATGGACAGCTGTTCAGTGAGACAAACTCTCCCAGGGAAAGATGCAGAATCTGAATTAACAAACATATTTGAGTCAAATCTCAACAAAGGGGGGTATGAAGAAGCAATCAATTCATACTGGTCCTAAGATGGGAATGGTCTAGTAAGTCTTCTCTATTTTAATTTCTAAGATATTAATTTTACGAAGAATTGCTTCCATACAACACTAAGCAATTCCCCACTCCGTGCCCATCCATCACCCTCCATCGCACCAATCTAGCAGAGGTAGGTGAGCGGAGCTCAATCCAAACTCCACTCTAAATAAATGTGTGACTCCCATCACTACTCAGGGCCTCCGTGTCTTCGCCTGTAAAAGGAGGAACTCTGATCAACTCTAAAGTCCATTTCTGCTCTGAACTACGAAATAGAGACAAGAAACCGGAAAGGAAACTCAAGGGAAACAAAAGTGAAAGTGTCCAGAGAAAATACAGTAGTAAACAAAAGCATAACAACTTATATCTCACTGGAAAACGTGGCACATACTTTTTTTTTTTAAGCAACCTGAACAAGACGAGAAAGAATGAAATGTCTATCACGCCCTCTGAATGTGAATAAGATCAGTGTGAGAGGAATCCACCTTGCTCCATGGAACTGTTTTTTGTTTGTTTGTTTGCTTGCTTTATTTTTTTAAGCAATGCTCCCCGACCCTGAACAACTGTCCATGAAAAATTCCTTCCAAAATCAATCAAGGCTCGATGACTGCTCCGTGTCCACATAACCACCACCCACGGAGCACCACACAAGGCTGTATCCCGATGCATGGGTGCATCCGCGAGAGAGAAAAGAGGACAGAGACGAAGGGTTGGTTATCAGATGCTGCTCGGCGTGGCCACGCAGTTACAAACTACAGCCTCAACGCGAACTATCTAAAAACTTAGGAAAGCTGGTAGCCTTTGCACTTTTATCATTTCTCCCCTTGGATGACAGTGAGCTCTCTGAACGTAACCCAGAACGGAACACGCGCCCGGGAGCGGGAGCGGGAGCGCAAGCGGTGCGGTGGACCGGCCAGTGCAAGCGGCCGGAGGGGCCGGCCGGGCCGACAGCTGCGCGCAGCGTCTGCGGCGGGTGTGACGCGGGGCGGGGACAGGCGGCCGCCAGCCGTGGCTGGGGCGTGCGATCGACGCCCACCGAGGGTCCCTGGGCTCCCCAGGTCGGAGGATGCTCCCTGTCCGCTGCGGGAACAGCTGTGCACGGAGCCACATCCCCCCCACGCGCGCGCACCCCCCCCGCACAAGCGCGCACCCCACACCCCCCCCGCACACGCGCGCACCCCCCACACCCCCCCGCACACGCGCGCGCACCCCACACCCCCCCGCACACGCGCGCACCCCCACAGCCCCCCCCGCACACGCGCGCGCACCCCACATCCCCCCCCGCACACGCGCGCGTGCACCCACCCACCCCACACACACGCACACGCACATCCTTCCGCTGGAGCCGTTCTCGTCTCCCTTTTGTTTTTCTCCCTTCCTAGTCCGGAGACCCGGAAGTTTTTGTTTTTGTTTTCTTTTTTTTTTGTAAATCCCGTCTCGCTCCCTTTCCTAACCGCTCCCCCCCCCGCCACCCCCCGTCCATCCATCACATGGCAGAGACAGAATAAAAACAGAAAAATGGCGACGGTCACGTTGTGGCGAGCCTCGCTGCGTCACTAGCTAATCCTCATGCCAATAGCGGGAAGAACAAAGGAAGGGGGGCCCGGGACCCCCCGGGGGCGCAGGTGGGCGCGGGGGCAGCAGGCCGGGCGCGGGAGGGGCGGGGGCGGCGGCGTCCGCGTGCGTGCCGGGCGCCGCCGGGGCGCGAGGCCGTGGGCGCGGGGCCCCCCCGGGGGCGGCGCGGGGGCGGCGCGCGCTCACGCACACGCACACGCGCGCTCACGCTCACGCAGCGCGAGGCTCGGCGGGTTCGAGGCCCGCGCTGGGGGCGCGCCGGGCGGCGGCGGCGGCGGCCGGGGACGGGACGGGGGGGGACCTGTGCGGCTCTCGCTGCCTCGGGCCGGGGCGGCGGCGCGGGGTGCGCCCGGGCGCCGCGCTCCCGCACGGACTCGGAGCGTGTCGCCGGACTGGGTTTGTTGTTGTTGGGGTGTGTGCGTGTGTGTGTTTCCCTGCAAAGGGGCGGGGGGACCTCGCCCATGGGCCTGTCCGCGGCTTCCCTCGGCTCCCGCCGGGTGTCGGGCGCTGCGCAGCGCGGACGGGGGCGCGGGCGGCCCCTCGGCGCCCCCAGGGGCCGAGCGGCGTGGAGGGGCGGGGCGGGCCGTGGGTCTAAACGTTGCGCACTCGCTTTTCCCCACCCCCGCCTTCTCCTGGGGCGCTGGCGTGGGTCCCTCGCGGTCCGGCGGCGACTGTAAATAGAGCCTGGATGTTGTTTACATGAAGGATCCGGCGGGAGGAGCCTGCGAGGAGGAGGAGGAGGAGGAGGGAGGGAGGAGTGAGGGAGACCGGAGTCCCGGCGGCGGCGGCTGTGCGGGGTGCGGATGAGCCCCGCGCGGTGTCCGGGCGCCGGGCGCTACCACGAGGCCGAGACGCTGGACCCTGGGGTAGGACGGATAATCGGCGTGGGCCCGGGAGATGGGGGTCTGTCAGGATGGCATTTTTGAGCTTGCAACCTGCCACGCAGATTCTGCCTGGCCGGAGGGGAGGGGGTGTGTGTCGGGAGGGCGGGGAACCCTCGGTTACTCCGCACGTTCATCTCCCATCCCCAGTCTTTTCCCGTTTCTCTCCGGGCTCACCTGTTTATTTTCATCAGCCGGAGCTTGCAGTTGTTTTTTTGTTTATTTTTTATTTTTTATGTAGGTATGAAAGGCAGTTTCTTTTATTAGAAACATTATTGGGGAGGGGGGTGCATTGCTGTAATTTATGCCGATCCAGGTCGTTTTTCAAGAAGGGGGAGGGGACTTGGCCGAGACCGCCTGCTCCTGGCCTTAGCTGACCCCAAGGCTTCTCCCCGCCTTCTCCGGCCAAGGAATCCTTCCCTTCCTTCAGCTACCGCATGCCTGCAGCCACCTTCTCAGAGAATGACCACACCTGTGCTTATTCCCGCTTTGGAGGAGAGGTGAGCCGAGAAACCAGGGAATCCTCACTAGCCCATAGTTCCCCCCGCATTCCAGAATTAGCCAGAAAGTGCTGCTTTCACCTACTGATTGCAGTGGGCACCGGCAACTTGTGGCCTATAAATGTGTTGGTATTTTCTCTTCCTTCTGGACCTGCACCTCACTAACCAGCAACTAACGACCTGGTTTAGATGGAGAGACAGAGGTGACCCCCTTGGCCCAGTGTCGTTATTTATTCCCAACTGGGTGTTTTAATAGAATCATCAGCTGTTCCCCTACAGCCCCCTTCTTTCTTTCCTTAAGAGCTTAGCCCAGATTCAGGCCTAAGCAGCCTCTGGCTCTTTCTCTGGGCCCCACCCTGGCCCCTCTTCCTTCTCCAGAGCCAAACAAGCCTTCCAAAACAGAAGGCACACCCAGCCCTAAATCTTAACCATCCAAAAGGGAAGAGAAACGGTGGAAGAGAAGAGACCCAAAGGTCTCCTGTCTGTCCTGAATATCCCCAACAGCCTTTACTCCTTAAAGCCTCCTATATTTATGATCCCTTTATTTTTCTTACCAAATGTCCTTCCCACCTTCTTTGCCCCCGGTCCTTGATATTTGGGGAGATGAGGATGATGGGCGGAGAAAGAGGTTGTCACCCTTCTTCCCTAGAATGAGGCATTTTTCTTTTCCCGGATCTGATATTTTCGTTTCTGAAATGCTTAAAGAGTAAAATACATAAATATGTTTGCATGCTTATTTGAACTTGTTTTCTTGCTGGCCAATAAATAGCTGAGAGTCAAAAGGGAGGGAGCTATTCTCCCTAGTTTCAACTATCTGAGCATCCTCAGAGTAGCCAGAGAAGACCCTCTGTAAAAGCCAGCAGTCTCCCTTCCATGACATCACCCCCTAAGCCCTTCCAACTTTAGCTTCAGAACAGGAAGAAAGCTCAAAATAGAACTACCTTAGGAATCCAGCTCTTTTAGAAGATCAACTTTTAAACCAGCCACAGGAGAAATACTGACCTTTGACATAGGGAGAGAAAGCTGTAGTGTTTTTAATTGGTTCCTTTGGGGAAGTGGGGGGATACTTATTCATGTATATTCAGAAAAGCTTTTCTCAAGATAACTTGGGTACCTAGACCAATGAATGATTAATAGGATGATTCAAGATTCATTTATTGAATTATTCATATGTTTCGGTATGTCAACAATAACAAGCACTGTTCAGAATGAATTGAAGAGGGGCTCCTGGAATGTGGGCTGGAGAGTCTGCTAGATATGGAGCAGGTTGTGGGGGAATGCTAGGAAGGGAGCACTTGAGGAAGGCAAAGAATCCAGGGATTCAGTGACAGCTGCTGTGAGTATGGAAGTTCAGAGGCTCATTATTAATAATGGCCATAACTTTTGCAGGGTGACTAATATTCTGGACAAAGAAGTAATGATGTCAGAATTTTCTACCTTTACCTTGGAAATTAACTCCATATCTTTGAAATTCAGTGTCCATTCTTTTCCTGAATTGAAATGTGCCTTTCTCTCTGAGCGAAAAGGGTGGTTCAATCTGGAAAAAGCTGCTTAATAAGTGATCATCACTGAAGTATTGACAATTTAAGGATTAGTAGTGGGGCAGAAAATACTTGGCATAATTTGAGCATCTGATAGGTGCTGTAGAAGGACTTGCTGTTGGAGGAGTAACATCTTTTAATCTGGCTCAGTTTTAAAAAGATCCTAGTGGCAGAAACAGAATTGCCCCTACCTCTTTTAATACAGTAGCCACTAGATATGTGGCTATCAAGCACCTGAAATCTGGCTATAGTGATGAGCTGATTTCAAATTTTCTTTAATTCTTAAAATTTGATACTTGATTCATGTCTTGAAAAACTTAATTTTTATGTTTGGAAACAACTTGGCATGTATTTATTTTTAAACTAAATTTTATACAATCTAAATACAGATTAAGTATTTCCGATGAAATTTCATGTTCAAATTGAGATGTAAGTATTAAATATGCTCTAGATTTCAAAGACTTGGTGCAAAAAAGGTGAACTATCCCATGAATAATTTTTATATTGCTTCTGTGTTCAAATAATAATATTTTGGATATGTTGAGTTAAATATGTTAAAGTTAATTTCACCTGTTTTTTAAAATATGGCTACTAGAATATTTAAAATTATATATGTGACTTGCATTTTATTTCTATTCAAGGGTCCTGGCCTACAGCATCACTCTTTTTGGTCAATGGATTAATTTCAAAAGAGGTACTGCATGAAATACAGTTATTTCATGTTTGTCAACCATCTCCTTTTTCCTATTTTTTCCACGTGGAGATTTGGGGACCCCCAAAAGTTGCTATTACAGTACATGAGTCCTAATAGTGACTGCTTTGCAGATTTCTGTGCAGGAGGTATGTAGGAGGTGTGTCAATAAAAATGTGCAGGTTGTTAGAAGGACTAGTGGTGCCCACACATCTGGCTATAGCTGCTTTTTTAAAGGGCTTCTGGGCATGCCGAAATATATCAGAACAGTGCATGGCACAATAACAATTGTGACATCTGGTGGTATCTTAGTGATTCCACTCACCACTCACCTTTGTTTATTTTCTACCCCACCTCCTATCATAGCTCCACTGAGCTCAGAAGGTTGCTGACCCCTTTCCTCTTAAAAAAAAGAAAAAAGAAAAAAAAAAGAAAGGTATAATGCAGACCTGAATAAAGATAGTGCTGGGTTTGAGAATTGGTTTTGTCTAATAAGATTTAGTAGTGGCATCGGAAGGAACTTAGAGGCCGTTTAGTACTATCCTGTCATTTTATTTATGACAAACTGTCAAGTACCTTGCCTTAGACGATACCAACAGAGGCTGGAATTAAACATGCACTTTTGTTGATAACTTATTTAGAGAATCCTGGGATATGAAGAGGCTCATCAATTAATGAAATGTTTGTTGAGTTTACACTTCGTGGGAAGGACTGTGACCAGTTATGAAGGGCCATGAAGAGAACAGTCTCTGACTTTAGGAACAATACTGTCAATTTGAAGAAATAAGATGTAAACAGTGTCAAATTGAATCACAATATAAGATGTAGCACTTAATGATCGCAACACTGTGGCATATGTTACAAGTAGAAATGTGTTCATTTTACAGATGTAGGAGTAAAGGTTCTGAGAATGGTACAGGAAAGAGGAATGGAATTGTGTTTCTGGAACAGCTCACAGCTCTAGAATTGGAGGTCAGTGCAAGTCTTTGGTATTGCCCCCTTTAGCTGTCTGTTAAGGGAATTTGAGAATTTAAGATCCAGCATTTTTAAATGGCACTGCTGCAGTAATGAGGAAATGATAGATTAATTGGTGACAGTTACGGTTTTCAGAGATGACTATAGGTAGGGGTGGATCACTTTGACTAGTTATTCAAAAAAGGTATGTAATATAGAGGTGAAATCAGAATAAGACTGATTTATGAGCAGATTATAAAATCTAACATCTGGGGGGAGGGGAATGAAATCTAGAGCAAAAGCAGAAAGCAAAATAATGGAGTAGACAGTTGGACCAAAAGTATATATGGTGAATGTACGTGTAAGAAGCAAAGGCCCATATAACAATTTATGGGTTGGTTCATTTGTAAATTTTTAGTCTCCTGAAGCCTCTTTAGACTAAAATCCTGGTCGTCATGAGCAAGAAAGCTTGTTCCTCTTCCTGTCTCTACATTATTGTGTATATGCTTTCTATGATAGGTCTTTTCCTCCAGATACACCTGCTGGTGTTATACGGCATAGGAGTATTTAAGAGGTCAGTGCTTGAAGTGCATAAAACAATGGCACCCCCATTGTAATAACTCATAGCTTCTCTGTGAGAATCGGGGTAAACTTTGCACAAGGCTTTTCCTTGTCTTTTTAGCCAATTTCTCCTTTAAAAAAAAAAAAGATCTGTAAACCCCCCCACCCCAACTCCACGTTTCCTACTAAACTTTGACATGTTAGTTTTTAAATACTCTTCAATATAGCAAAGCTTTGCAATAAATTGATATACTTTCTGTGTGTGTCGGACAAAGCAGTAGTTGACATTTCAGCATCTTTTGTTGACAGTACATACTTAAAACATAGTTTGGTCAAATTTGCATATTTTCTAATGTTGCAGAATTGGAGTATGGTTTTCACATTGGAAAAAAATCACACTTTAGTTAAAAAATTGATGGATTTAAATTTGAAATCCTTTTTAAGCTTTAGTTTAAAAGTATTTTAAAATATTTTGCATTGCCAGCATCTCATTAATACCTCCAGTTATTTCATGTATAATCAGATTTACTTAACGGTTCAAAATCATTGTATTTCCATTTCAGTCCATAGGATTAGAAGGACATGACATGTTTTTAGTGTGTGTTTGTACTCCACAAGATTTAAAAGCAGGTTCTTCAGTATACCAATTTGCCAAAGATAATCAGTTTTCTACATAATATTTGATACATGCATCATGAAGAAATTTTTCTTAGCTGTATCATTTTTATTATAGAAAAACAACTTAAAATCAATCACTTGAGGAAAGCATTTTATACTACTATTTTCCCCTCTCTTGCTATACAGTGTACTTTCATATTGTAACATGAGCACCTGCAATCACTTGTTTTAAAATTAAAACAACTCCATTTTTATAAAAAATATATGGAAAAAAATGTTTCTGATAGTTTTTTAAAATACAAGTTTGTGTATTTTTAGGAAGAAACACACTCACATTTTTGAAGCATTTTTAAATTAGTATTTATAAAATACAATTCTGAAAACCCACATTTTTTTTTCTTGAATTGGCTTTAGAATTCTGAGAATTTAAGTAACTTCACAGAGTAATGACAATTCCTTTTTTTTTTTTTTATTACTTGGTCTCTTGGCTCCGTCCCCCAAGTGTAGATAGAAAAAAAAAATTAAATGAGAGCAAATTAAGGAAATAAAGGGAACATATTTCACTTACTTTATCAGAAAGGTTTAGTTGTCTGGCTAAGAGAGTGAATTTCAACTTTGTAATCCATTACAAACATTAAGTTCATCTTTGTATATTTCATTTTCAAACATTCAGCTGTAGTTTTATTCTGTCTTGGTGAAGAACAGTCTGATAACTTATAATATATTAGTGTTATTTATTTGTTCTTATGCTTACCCACCCTCCAGCATCTCAGAGAAGTATTCATCTTTTCCAAAGCTGACAGAACTTATGGCCAGAAAATGTTAGGTGGTAATCTTTTTATCATTTTTATTGGATCAGCTATCTTAAATTGTATCCTCGAACAATCATGATAGCTTTGTTCATTTAACAGATGTTTATAATTTTGGTGAAAATGCTACTATTTCCAGGAACCTTACTTAGATTATGAGTTCCAACTCTAAAAAAAAAAAAAAAAAAAAAAAAATCATCATTGCCCTCTTGTGTTTCAACTTTGTATTACATCATTTGGCTAAGACCTAGGCAAGACCTCTTTAACTTTTAGATATTTTTGTGCTTTAGAGAATGTTATTTTAATTTGTTTATACGTAGAATATTTCATTGAATATTACTTTTCTGAAGATAAGGTCAGTTTCATAGTGCATAAAATTAATAATGGAGCTTGAGTCATTGTACTCTTTCTGATTTCTGCTGATCTGAAGAATTGATTTATCTCTGACATTTGAAATACAGTGCTAATATCGAATTTGCATATAATGAGCCTTTGAAACTGAGCAAATGCCTAATTGAAAACATAATTATTTTTCAAATATCTGTCAAGTTTCACTCATATTGAAATAACTTGAGAACTTAAGACTGACATGGAAAAAAACTTATTGAAATGCTTTCAATAAGTTAGTATTCTGAAGCATGAATTCCAATTTCAGAATATTTTTGTACTTTTTATTAAAAATAAGAATCATCCCTGAAATGACTTCAGGGTACATTTCAAAGGTACAGGTAATTGCAAAGGAAGAGCTGTGTATGTTGATTTTTTAAAAAGGCATTCCAAAGGTTGTCAAGGATTCTTGTACTACCATAACTGTAGAATTAACATTAACTTTAGTGAAAAACACCCTGCAGGTGTGCTAAATACATAATTATCATCAGTGCCATCAGTTCGAGTACATTCTTAGCACTCTGAGCAAGAACAAGTCATTTTCTGCTGATGTGCATCTCTTCTTAAAGCATAAAACTCCCACTAGTTTGTGCATCCTCATCTGATATTAAAACAAAATCTTAAGCAAGCGAAAAGTAAGTGTTTTCAGAAATCCATCTGTTTGTGTCAACCAGTAGATAGAATTTAATTGAGAGAAAAAAATTTCAGGGTTCAGTGTTTAGACATGGAAGTAAGCCCTGGTTCACCATAACTCAGGGTATGCTCAGGTAAATCACCTGACCTCTCTTCGGTTTTTATTTTCTATTCGTAAAATGGACTAATGCTATCTATCCTATTTCCAGAATCCTTTTTCAGCCAGTTAATGAATAATTCATTGACAACCCCATAGGATTCTTATAGAAAGCCAAATGAGAGAGCACATAGAAAATTATTGAATGTTAGACAGATGTGACATACTGCCATGTTTGATCAGGAGCACTTCGAGAACAGGGACTGTGTCTTATTTATCTTAATTTCCTGATCATCTAGAAGAGGTGTTGGAACATAGTAGTCTTATCAATAAATATTTATTGCATGAATGATTGAGTTCAGGGTAATAGAGTCAGCAAATCTAGGCATGGAAGAAACGCGCTATAAAACATAGCTGGAAAGCTTACTGCATAACTGTGTGGTTGCTCATTAATATATATAAATCATGTGTTCATCTTTCATTCTATTTTAATTCAGCTGGGCTGCTTAATATTTCAGCATCACCACTTGCTGGGCTGTGACCCCATTCTTTTTCTGTTTCTTCACATCTCAAACCAGAAGGAGATCTTTTAGTCTTTCACTTCCTGAGGAGCCTTCAGAAGGAGCCATGCAGTCACCAGGAAAGGATGCCGCCAGCCAACACAGTGACTGACAGGCTGCCCTGGCTCAGTTATCACAGTGCTGATGCTGTCCATTCTAAAGGTACAGTACTGTGATAACTGAAGGATGGCAGCCATCTTGCCTTCCATCAAAGGAGTCCCATCGTGCCCAGGAAGGAAGACAGAAGATGAAAGAAGCATGCGAAACAGGCACGGGGACCCAGAAACGCTCTTACCCTGTTCCTGTCTTACACCTTCCCTAGAGCATAAGGAATATTATTTCATCTGTCCTTGCCTTATTTTTTAATGCAGGAATAAAGAGGAATTGGGTAGTCATTTGCATGAAGACTTGTACCAGCAGACATATATTAAGATCTTTGGAACTTCTGAGAGACTAATATGAGATAAGTGCTAAGTGTGAATTAGTATTTTTGAGTGGTATTTAAGAGAAATTTGTGTCATTTTTGTAAATGTAAAAGGTAACCCAATGGGAGTAGCTTGGCCCTTGTCGATATTAGATGTTCAAAATGAAATTCAACTTAAACAGGGAGAAAAAAGCCCTATGAGTTGAACAGTATTGATATAATTGCATGAATATTATGCCTTTGTGTTCAAGAAATGGATAGGGATATTGCATGTTTCTTTCGGGAACATAGAAAATATTTGAAATCTCGTGATTAAAAAATTACTTGTTGAATGCTCATGTTATTGCAGTCTGTGTCACCTTTACATGAAAATGTAAATAGTTTTATCACCTAATTAAGGACCATCCTGCAGTGATACATTAAAAAAAAAATTAGGGATATGAAGCTATAAATACCAAACCAGCAGAAAGTTTGCATAAAAGACTAGGAAATTTTACAAAGCCTACATCTTTACCCTGCATCCTGTTCTAGAGAGCTTTGTTGGGGTGGAGTTATTGGAGAAGTCATGGTTTCCCCATTTCTCCTCTCTCAAGACTTCTGAAGAAGCTGTACACATGGAATAACAGACGAGAATCAAAGCACATTTAACATGTTAGGCTACAGTTTGCTACAAGGCTCCGGTAATTTTATATATTTTAGGCTCAATACCTAAACAGGGACCTCTTACTTTTTCCCAGGCTCATGTCTATCTGGGAACCTTACTACCATGGATGGCTGACCAGTGAGGAACCCAAAGCAGTGACCCATGTGCTTGGGCCAAGAGAATAAAGTCTGCTAAGGTGAGTCCTTACTTGGACCTGCCTACCATAGGGAAGTAGAGCCAGTGTAAAGGAAAATCATAGTTGTGACCTTTTAACATGAGTCCTTACCCACTAATCAGTATAGCCTCAATGTTTTGACTTGGGCCATTTGTATTAAGTCCTTCACTGGAACAGAGTAAGGAAAAAAGAACTGGAAGCTAGTGAAGAGGAAAAGCCTTGCCTCCCTGTCCAGAGAGGTTTGGTTTCACCCTTCATTGTACAGTTCTCCAACATTTCTAGTCATTGATCCTTTCCTGGTTCACAGTTCTTTTTAACCTCTCCATTCCCCTTCACCTGAAGAAGTAACCCCTTGAGCCATATCTGCTCAGCCCTGAATTGTTTTCCATGTGGCATTAACCACATTATGGCCCAGTACCTTCACATGTACATAGTCAGAATTTCTCTAAACTGCGGGATGAAGTGTGTTTTTGATTAATGATAGGGACCGATGGCCCTGCCCAGTTGCTTATTATATGACTACCCCTAAAATTCCTTGGAGTTTTTTGTTCCCTTAAACAGAAAAGGAATATCTGACAGAAACCCTGGAAGAACTTCTAAGAAAGGAAATTCTGGGATTGGTGAATTCTCAAGTAACTTGAAATGCCTAATTTTTAGTATTATAGCAGGTGGAAAAAAGTGTTTCAGGGAGTGAGGTGTTGTGCAATCATTGGCCTTGGTGAGACTTTCATCACCTTCCTTGATCTTCCTGTTTTCCTATTACTGGTTCTATAAAAATTCAGGTTTTATACTCACCCGACCTTGACCCCAGAGTTCACACTGGAGTCTTGGGTGTTGCAGAGCTGACTATTGGGTGTAGTTTGGAATCACCCCTGTATTTCTTCAGATGGAGCCATACTGGGTCCTGCTTCCTGTCAGCAGGGAGGCCTGAGGCTTAGTCTGTGGCAATAGCTCTTTGAGTCTTGCCTAGGCCTGGAGGTTTTTGGCATTTTGGAGGCAGTTCACAGATGTAGGTGAGAAGTGATGTAAGAAATCTGATGGGATTTTCCATTGCTTTGATTAAAACTCACATATACATAAAGTGTGTTGGTTGGTGTATTCATTGCATTCTTTGGTTTAGGTATGTGAGAATGAGAAGAAAAATTAAACATAGAAATATCACATGTTCCAGCAATTCCACTTCTGGTTATATGCCCAAATGAATACTTAACAGATACTTACACACTTGTGTTCACAGCAGCATTATTCACAGTAGCCCCCCCTAATAGAAGTAACCTATGTCCATCAATGGATGAATTGATAAAGTGAATATACCTATAATGGAACATACTCAGTTTCCAAAAAGGAAATCCTTTCATGTGCTGCAACGTGGATGAACCATGACAGTATGCTAAGTGAAGTAAGCCAGACAGACACAAAAGGACGAATGCTGTGTGATTCCACTTAATAGGAGGTACCTAGAGTAGTCAACTTCATTGAGCCGGAAAATGGAATGGTGGTTGCCCAGAACTGGAAAAAGCAAGGAATGGGAAGTTTGTGTTTAATGGGCATAGAATTAATTGGGGAAGAAAAAATCTGGTGATGGAGTTATAATAATGTGAATATACTTAATACCACAACTGTACACTTAAAAATGGTTAATATGGCAAATTTTATGTATATTTTACCACAAGAAAAGCATTTCAGGGTAAAAGCAGCTGACAACAGGATTGAGGGACTTGCTCTCAGGAATTCCTTAGTCTTAAGGATGAACATAACTGCTGTTTCAAGTAATCAAAATGTAGTTCACATGTTAGCATATAAAGTTCTCTAATCTGTAGACTGTTAGAAGTATTTCCAGGATTTCTGACATAGCATAGCTTTAAAATTTTATGAAATGTAAAGATGTCCTGGACCTTTCCGTGCTCTACCATGGCGTAAAGGTGGAGGAAAAAAAATGTATATGTATATGTATACATATGCACATGTGTGTGCGTGTACACCTACATACAAACACATGCGCATGTATATATTTAGTTTTGATGACTAAAGCATATTCTTATCTTCAGTAGCATTAATATTTTAAACCAAAGTTTTAAAACATTAGAACTCAAGTCTTATCAGCCTCACTGAAAGGAGCATTCTATAGTTTAAGTCATGAAAGTTTTTTCTCTTATATGTTTAAATTTGAAAATAAGGAAAGTAAAGGCATATAGATTAGAACTAGACAGCAATAATGTCCAAGACCTCACATGTTTTATTAGCCATGAGTGAAAAGCATTTATTTGTGGACCCTGTATACTTCACAGAGTTCTTTCTTGGGATCATGCTTTGGAAATCACATTTGAGCTGTATGAACTGCCCACCAGATTCCATGCAGTATTCTGCCTTGATCACGCCACACAAAGTTGAAGCAGAGTGAGCTCCTGTCCCTTCTACAACAATTTGGAATATTTTGCTATGCCTAGTACATTTCTAGCTTCTTTGACTAACCAGCCAATTTTAAATGCCACAGATTTTTGTATACCATTCTTAAACTGACTTATTTCTTCCCGATCAGTTGTTTTATGAGACAAGAAGCTTATATTATGCCTTACCAAGATTTTTCCCCTAGAAATTGCTTCTTTAAGACTGCATTCATATTTATACAATCCAGCCTTGTCTAACATAGTTGATTCTTACTGGTAAGAGTAAGAATCAACTATCTTTTATCTTTTATCTTTTATGATGTCAGTTCTTCATTGAGCATGAGCAAGAGTAATAGGCATCAAAAAGCCACTTTGTATTTTTCTTCCATATTCAAAGCATGATGATTGTGAGGATTCCTAATAGAAGAGAATGCTAAGTACAAGAGTGTGTGCCTGGAACATTCTTACCTGGGGGTCTTTTTATTGTAATGTGTGCCTCTAGTATACATGTTAAAACAATTCACATAATTGAGAATGGAGAAAAGCTGATAATATCTTGCTTTATGCATTTGAACTATTCTATTTTCTATGAAATTATGAAGAGATGGATAGTGATGTTAAAAAGTGAAGAGATAATTTAGTGGGAAATTTGTTTTCATTTTGCACTGCTGTCTTTGTAAATGATATTCCAGACATATTATTTGGACTTTCATTGCTTGTTTTATTCCCCCCACTTTGAAAATGAATATTTTCAGACCAGGAATATTTTAGGGTCAACAGGGGTAGCCACCTAGAACACTTTGCTGGGAAGACTTCTGAGACCACATCTGGGCTCCACAGAAAGGAATGCTATAACTGTCTATGTCTACCTGTGATCAACTGTCGGTGTCTGCCACAGGCATCATATTGAAAAGTAGTGGTACATTTACTGAACTGTATTTTTCTAGAATGCAGACATTTTCAAAGTTAGGTTGATAAGAACTAGATTTCTGGTAAGCTATGTCATTAAGAATATAGACACTCTTTTTTAGGGAAGTGTATTATGAATTTTCAATTAAAAAGTCTACAAGACTAATGTATGGTGTTATGTCTAGACATGAGTCGTTCTTCATCTATCATCATTCACTGATTTCTATTTTTAAAAATCCTGACTTACCCATCAGGTATCAAATTATTCTAATATTACTATTCTAATATGATAAAATTTGCCACCATAGAAGATACATTTTGGGCAATTTTTTTTATAATTTATATGTGTGGAATTTTTTGAAGTAATTTGATCAAATAACTAGAAGAGGCATTCCTTTCTGTCTTTTCAATTTGACAAGATTATTTGCTTGAGGTAGGTCAATATTTGTTCAGTGCCCATGTGCCCAGGCACTCATTTCATCCTAATTCAAATCCTCAGAGTAGAAGCGTTCTCCACATTTCATAACTGAAGAACCTGCCTCACAGGTTCACAGAGGTTCCCAAGCTGCACAGCCAGTAAGTGGTAGAGCAAGGGTGTGAGTCCAGAACAGAAAAAATATATTTTACAGAAAAAAGTTAATCCAACTTTATTCTTGAATGTTAATTAGCAGGTGAGGCTTTGAGAAGCAGTGGTTTAAGACACGTAAATATGCTTTAAAAGTTAACACACCACCATCCACACTGCCTTCATTCACTCTGGCCGCCTTCTGATGCCTTTTGGCTGTACAGCTAGAATCAACCTTTTTTAAAATGAAAATTTGATCATGGCACCACTTTGTTTTAAAACCCTCTGATGGTTTTCTTCTCTAGGGGTCAAGACAACTGTCCTTAACATGCCCTGTGATGTCCCAGGCCATCTGCTTCCCACCTATTTCCCAAGTTTCGTCTCTTGCACCCAGTTGACCTTTGTCCAGGGAATCAAGCCTCTTCCTACTTCAGGTGCATTCCTCTCTGCCAAGACTCCCTTACATTCACATCACCTGGTTATCTCTTATCCTTTCAACTCTTGCTAACGATTAATTCCTCAGAGTTCCCTTCCCCAATACCCCCAACTATGTCCTGCCACCTGAAATATCATGCTTTTCCTTCAGAGCACTGTCAAACAGTTGAATTCATAGGTTGGGGTGTATGTTTAATGTCTCATGTTGTGAGTTCCATAAGGTCAGGGTCCATGGCTCTATTCATTACAATGTTTGTTGTAGTGACTGCCACAGAGCCTGGCATGTCACTTGCAGTAGAAATCTATGTGGTGTGAGATGCCGAGTGAAGTCTTTCCTGTTTTCTAAGTGGTTGGGAAGAACCCAGAGCTAAAAACAAGGTGTTTAAAATCTTCACCTTTCTGTAGTCAGAGAACTGCAGCTCTGTGGCCACTTTTCCACAGAGCTTTTTCAGAAAAGGGCATTTCAGAAAGCTAGCTCTCAAATTACCCTCATCTATTGGGTATGAGGGCTGGCAAAGGGAAAAGACATCTTTGAGGGAACCTCCCTCAGATGAGGGAAGCACTCAACTTAAATACTATCTGTTGTCTGAAAGTTGGTGAGTCACTCTCCCAGAAATCTCCCCATGCCCAGACCCCTGCAGAGCTAAGACAAGGAGTGGGAAGGAGGAAAGAAAGATGCTGCATTTGGTGGGAAACAGATGAGAGGTTGCTTGGACACCATGATTCAAGTCAATCCATAGAAGGTGTCTTGGGACTCAAGCTTTCAGTCAGTCCCCATAGGTGAACACCCCTCCCACACCCATGAGAGGACCTGACAATGCCTCTCAACAAAGTTAACAGATGTGGTCCAGGAGTGAGCCAGGATATGATGATATCTCAAAAAATGCCCCCCCCCCACCAAGGTAGGGTAGTTTAAATAAGGGATCCTATTTTGAACTTTCATGAAGAAGCTAGCCAGAATTTCTTATAGAGCTTTTTTGAAAGATTTCAGCAGAATCATTTTTCAAATTTACTAAGATAGTCATGAAAGGAAACAGCCTAGAGAATACACTCAGGGAGAAGGGGAGGGGTGGGGGTAAGAGAAAGACCATCTCACTCCTCTATCCCAAAACCCTGGAGCCGTAAGCCTGCCTCTGTGGGAGAGAAGTGAAGAGCTTTGTATTGGATGTGAGACTGCAGTCTTCATCAAAATGAAACAATTAATTGGTAAGGCAGCAATTGAGAAGTTCTTACTATTCAAGAGGAAAGTGAAAGTTAGAACACAAACATAGAAGTTATTGGATATAAAATAATTACCTGTTTTATTCTCTGGGTTGAAATTCAAAACAATTAAAATTATTCACTAAAAGAGTAAAAGATCTGTAAAATATCTCCAGATAGATGGTTGCATGTCAATATTTACTTCCCCAGGAAGTCCTCTCGCCCACTGCTTCCAACCTGTGAAAGAGTGGAAATGCCAACTCAGCCCTAACACTTGACACCCACTACTGTCCCGCTCCTCCAGAAAGTGGAAGGCAGTTGAGCAGACAGCAGAATCCAGTTAAGAAATTTCACCATAGCCCGTCTCCTGGCACATTTGGCTGGAGGAAACTTGTGTGAGGGTAGGTAGGGGTTTATCCAGTGATACCTCTAGGTTATCCAGTGCTGTGAGGCCCAGACACACCCCGTCTTTGACCTTTCTTCTTTGTGACAGATTCACTAAGAATTGACCAATGTAGAACCAGCTGGCTTAAAAATAACCTGTGGATATATTTCCCTTTAATAATGTCAGTTCTATCTAGAATTCAAGTTGTAAATGACCAACAGCAACCTACGTACTAGTTGTTGATCCTAGGTATCATTTCTTCCAGTGTTTTTCAAACTGCAAGTTTGAAATCAAAGGTGTCTTGGCCATCATTTTCAAAAATAAAATAAGGCAGAAGAATGCATGGCATGTGGCAAGGATACTACTACTTCATGAACTTTGCAGTTGTCAAGTGTATGAGTTTGTATACTGGGACAAAAATGTATTTTTCACTTTGGTGTCGGTATGTGTTAGATTCTAGATCATTTCATTATGTATTATAAAATTTGGAACTAAAGCCCAGAACAATGAAGACACTTGTCCAAAGCCATTAGGAACAGAGTAGAACTCAAACCTACATCTCAGTTTCCCATTTAATGTTTTCCCCTCTTTCCACCAACAGAGAGAGAATAGCAGTAGTAATAGCTAACATTTAGTGAGTGATTACATTGTGCCAATGATGGCACTAAATATATCATCTTATTTCATAGGGAAAGAGGTAAATTGGCTTTGCGTTTTGTTTCAAGTAAATGTTCCCGGCTAAACAGTGAATTAGATCAGTGCTGCATTCTTTCGATAGCTTAAATGCAGAAGTTGTGAGTAAACATTTAAAGTTTTTATAGCAGTTTGTCAGCATAATTTTATGTCTGTTGAATCTAGTAATAAAAACATTGGCTTGCATTTTATGTCTTTAAATTTTTTCTAGCAATTAACTTTTATTGTGTTGTAGAAAAATATCAGTTCATGACAGACTGGCTATCAGAACAAACGGGTCCTTCACTGTGGGTAGTTTGTGAAACACGGACTTAGAGCAAGCAAAGCCAGCCCCCTTGCCCCTTGATGCCTCTTTACTCCCTTTGAAGTGCCAAGTGGTCCCAGCTACCCTGGAAGAGGCAGATCACTGGAGGCAAGCCCCTAACAGTAGAGCAGGGGTTACTGCTCTGAAGAGGGGCTATCTAGAGTGAGTGGGGGTGGGCTTCCAATTCTATAAATACCTACCCTTGTCTTGGAGAGGACAAGTGGTAAAGGCACTAACAGATAGATACCCCAAAGTTTTCATTTACTTCAGTACTTCCAGAAGAGGGACTGATGGGTGTGTAAGTTCTGTTTCCCCGATTCTGGGAAGGCAAGAAGATCTCTTTCCTTGTAAAGCTGTCCCCACAAGAAAAAATTCAACACAGAACAAATTAAATTCTCATTTCCAATCAGAGTGGTAAGAAGCAGAGGGACGATGCTACAGAGGTCTCTGGGAAAACAGGGCTGTTTAAAGGGAGCCTGTGTATCTCTTTGACTCCTAGGCACTGTGGAGAGAAGCACACTTCATAAATCCTTTTAGACTGCTTCTTGGCTACATCCTCAGATTTGTACGAAGAACTGTTTTGAGTGAATCAGTGTGTCTTTGTTTGCATCTTCTGGAATTCCAAAGGCTGCAGCCAAGGAGCTAGCAAGGCTGAGCACTGGAGTGAGCATTTAATCAGTTGAACGCTTCCTTATGTTTTCCTGGTTTGTTCTCATAACAAGTGACCTTAGTCCAACTCCTAGCAACACATGATTGTGGAATGTTCTCTCCTGAGGAATATTGCCTTGCTTTTTTTCTTTCTGAATACACTGAAAATTTGGATGAGTTTGGACAATAATAATGTAAGCTAAACTGTACCTGCTGTGTGCCCAGTATTTTACATATGCTATTACTAAGTATCAAAACAGCGCTGGTCCAATGGGCGAAAAACTAAGGCTTAGAAAAGTTGTGTTATTTACCTCATGCAATTCAGTTCAAGCCCCAGTTTCTGTGTTTCTAAGTTTTCTACAGATACTCATCAATGTCCTTGCCCAAATGAGTCAATGCCAGAACCTCAAAGTCATGACATTTTTCTTTCTTTCTTTCTTCCATCTAAAAACAATATCAGGATCCACTTTCTTTTGATTTTGACTTTGAATCCTTATCACCTGTTAAATAATTCGGAAGCGTGATGATACATTTAATTGTGGGTCCTTTGAGATCAGAAGTACACATGGTAATAAAAGCTGACATTGAAGACTTTTTACTGAACCTGCCCATGCCATAACTTTTATCTGCATTATCATACTTAATCTTTTCACAGAAACTACCGCCCCCTCCCTATCACTTTTCTTGCTTTATTTCCTCATAGCACTTTCATCTAGTATGTTCACACTAACACTTCACTTTACGTAGTGTGTTTATTGCTCCCTCTCCACTACTGGAATGTAAGTTCCACGAGGTCTGTGCATCTTTTTTAACTCAATGATATAAGCCACCAGCAAGTAGTACCAGGCGTGGTACATAATATGTACTTAAATATTTGTTGAATGAATGAATGAAACCTTGTAGGTACACATCACTGTCATTCCCATTTTATAGATAAGGAAACTGGGATTTGTGTTACTAAATAATGTACTTGAATTGGAAGCAGTTTTTTGGTTTTTTTTTTTTTTTTATTTCAAAATCAGTTTTTAAATGTTAGTGGTAATAATAGCTTCCTTTCTCCACTGTATTGTTGGAATGAAAAATTTAACACAAATGGTTTGTTTCGCACTTCAGGCACCCTCCTGAAGTGAATAAGCAGTATGTATTTGTTGAATACTTATATTGGACTTCTCATCTACAGTAGTAGTAACTACAGCTAGTATTAAGGTAAAAAAGATGTTTTTCTCTCCTGTTTTGGTGCTCCCAGGATAACACAGTGAAGGAAAAGGTTCACATAAATGACTCGCTACCACAAGCCTGTTACTGTTGGAGCATTGATGGGCCTCTCATGAGATAGAATTTCAGAGTTGTGAAGGACCTGGGAGATGTCTAGACCGGCCCCTCCCCCACCCTCCTGCCATCCCCGCGCCAGATTCTGGAGCTCAGATCCTCCTTTCCCACACAGCCTGTTCCCATGATTCCTCCTTTCCCACACAGCCTGTTCCCATGAAAATTCTTTGTATTGAGCTAAAATTTATCCCCAGGTAACTTCTACCCATTGGTCTGAGTTTTGCGCCCCAGGAAAGACAGAATAAATGGAATCATCCTTTCACGTATCAGCCCTTCAAAAAATGGTTTATTTGTACTCTTTCTTGGGTTTTTCTTGTCTAGTCCTTCAAATGTTCCTCATGTGGCACCTTTCCAGCCATTTTCCCATTCTGCTTGCTCCTTTCAGCATGCCTCCAGCTCGTTTATGTCCAGTACTCCAGGCGTGGTATTGGGATTGTAGCCATTGGGTTTTTTTGTTTGTTTGTTTGTTTGTTTGTTTGTTTGTTTGTTTTTGCAATCACATCACCCTGTTGGCTCATCCATATCCTTGGAATCCTCTAGTATGAACTATTTTCAAACTCTAGTGGGAACAAAATACTGCACTGATGGAACCAAGGATTACTGATGACTATGAAAAATAATAGTGATGTCAGTAGATACTGTCCTCCATGTCTTTGTATACTCCTTCTGCCACATCCAAGACTGTTATGATGAGAACAACCATTTATTGCATTTGGACTGTGTAGAAGAGAACATAAAGCCAGATTACTCATATAAGCTTAGCCCAGAGACAACATCCTTTGGGCCACACTGCCACTTCTCTGAGAAGGTTTTCAGCATAACTCTGATAGCTTTCAAAGGGTATCTTGCTAAACTGTCACCCACTATGATAGTTTCCCCTTTCTTGCTGAGGATATCCAAACTTAGTCACCAAATTACCTAAGTGGAAAAGGAGGAAAAAACCCTCACCAAATTTGGTGAACATTTACTTATTGTTAAAGGTTTTCTATCTCTATAGCTTTGGAGCTAGGATCAGCCATGGGAACAAAGTAAGAAGGTAGCAGAAGTTAGAGCTCAGCTCACATGTGGACCATCGTGCTCCCTTCCTCTCCACTTGTGTGACCCCCTCCATGAATTCGTGATGGGTGCAGCACTTGATCACTTAATGATTTTCATTTGAGGCCATAACCTGCCAGCCTTCAAACTAAGTTAACCTACTTGCCAAACAGCGAGAAATTATTTATTTAGGTACTACTACTAGGAATTTTACCAAATCACGTCACTAGTCTTTGCATTTGCATAGAACATTAGTGTTCACAAAAAGTTTTTCTTTCTACATTACTCCATTTGTCCCTCCATAAACCTGGTGTTATAGGCAGGGTAAGGGATCACTGCCCTGTTTACAAATGGGAAATCAGAAACCCAGAGAGACAAAACTTGCTCAGAGCCTTACTGTCTCTCTAAGGGGAACACTACATGGATATGAAATGGACATGAGTTGTTCAAGCTGTGAATACACTTATACTCTGTTGTCCCTTTTTCATTCACTCCACTTTTGCACTGTATGCCAAACTTCTACATCTCTGCCTTCAACATTGGCCTATTGGCTATAAAAGAAAGGAGCTAGACCAAGTAGGAACTGCGTTGTTTTTTCTTCCAGCCTTCACTTCCCAAGCCATCTGGCTGCTCTGACTTTTTATACAACAGATGCAATGGTTTGCATGTTGTCATTAATCTTCGCCATCACTTGAGAGTCCAGTTGACTCTGCAGCACCATACTGCCATAAACATTTTTCCCCCAGTCACGTGCCTGTGCGTTAATCATAACGTCACACTAACTGTGAAAAACTTCACAACTTCACTTGATTTCTCTGGGGTGGAAAATAAGCTGAGAAAGTGCCCTGGAAGCCAAGGCTTTCCCATAGGCTGGCCCAGTGAAGAACAACTAATCTAAAGCTTTCTCTGCCCTTGGCCAATGGGCAGAAGCAGCAGTCTCCACATCCCCCAGTTCATTCAAAGGCTGCTGACCACCACTTCAAATCCCGTCCCTGTTTCTAACCCTGGTAACCATTAATCTAGCCTCTTTTTCTAAAATATTACCATTTCAATAATGTTATATGACTAGAATTATACAGTATGTAACCATTTAGAATTAGCTTTTTTTCTGCTCAGCATAAGTCCCTGGAGATGCATCCAAATCATCCTATCAGTATTTTTGTTTATTATCTAAAGTCTACACATTAAAAATTTTAAACTTATTATTTACTTTAATTTTTAAAATTTTTACTCAGGGTTTTGTTTTTAATTAACTAAAATCTATAGTCAGGGTTATAGAGGTTATCTGTGTCATTTCCTAGTCAGAACTCGTGGATTGCTTAATCTTTCTGAGACTACATGTCCTCATCTTAGAATTAGCATAATTAGGCCTTATATTAGTTTCAAGGAGGGAAAGCATCCCTATTCATTAATAGAGGCTTACTGTAAAGATGCAAGACAATGTCTTCTTTAGCCACAAAGGAACTTCAAGTACTTCAAGGACTGGGATAAATAGCAGCCTTATGCATTGTTTTTAGGGGGAAGACATTAGATTCAGTGAGACACCTTTTCTGTGACTCCTGTCATTCATATTCTCCATGAGAATGGATCTGATTTGGTTAGTTGGAAATTTCCAATATAGAAAATTACCAATGTAGTTTGGTGTAATAGGCCCACACAAAACTCCTTAAAGGTGGTGTTCTCTCTCATGGCCCTCTTGTTGCAATAGGGGTATTTATAAACTTCTCTGTCTGGCCTCCAGTCAGAACCACCCAGAAAGAAAGGTCACCTTGGGAGGTGATGTCCATGTTGCTGGAGGTATGACCACGTAGCAGATATGATACTAAAAGCAGAGAATACAACTGATCCTTGGTTTAGTGCTTTGTAGATGAAGGGCAGAATTTAGTTTATGTAGTCAAAAATGAAAAGTCCCCATTCAGTCAGCATTCTCAGAAGGGGGTTCTGTATTTGAAAAGTCTTTAAGGCTTAATGGACTCCTATTGAGGACAACCGTTTCACAAGGTTGTTGTGAGGAACAAAACCCAGTGGCCAAGAATACCTTTGGGTAACTATAATGCCCTATATGAACACAAGTGATTTCACAAAGTCACCTGATTTGAGAAGGATTCAATCTCATCTAAGCTTTTTGTTTATGTGGGGTGTGTGTGTGTGT
Organism: Cynopterus sphinx; assembly: GCA_030015415.1. Classification (NCBI taxonomy): domain Eukaryota; kingdom Metazoa; phylum Chordata; class Mammalia; order Chiroptera; family Pteropodidae; genus Cynopterus; species Cynopterus sphinx. The sequence continues at coordinate 86,869,719 of CM057387.1, forward strand.
GTGTGTGTGTGTGTGTGTGTGTGTGAGAGAGAGAGAGAGAGAGAGAGAGAGAGAGAGAGAGAGAGAGAGAGAAATAAAAGAGCCTATTTTGTCATAACAAGAAAAGTTAAACAGGAAAATAGAAAAATATATATATATAAATACACACAAATATTTGCTTGTGTTTCTGAAAGGAGACAGTAGAGTTCAGTACAGAGCTAGAAACAAGGGCTCTGGTTCTTATGAAATGTCTGTGGGCAGGAACATACAGACTCAGATGATAGCTCCTGGTTTCTTGTGATGAGAGTTATGAAATGGCCACCAGGTGGGAACAAAGGTCAGTGACCAGGCACATCCAGAGTTCTGGGCTGTGATACAGTATCTAAAACAAACAAATCATTGAAAACCTACAAGTTCTTGCTCCTTCCTGCAGAGAAGAACTAAACTACATTTTTGTGTATTTAATCTAACAATTTCTTCCCTTTTTAACTTTTAAAGTATGACCTTCTTTTAGGTCAAGTTCTTTTAGGTCAAGGAAATGAGAGAATCACCCACATAGGATGAGCCCCCCCACCTTGAACACTGTAAATAGCTTGTTCTACTTGGCAGGAGCCTCCTCACCTTCTTAATGAGTAATTCCTGCTGGCTGCCACTGACCCCACGCTGAAGTGAGGGCTTCAGGCACACAGAGGGTTCTTGTGCTTCTCAGTTACTGAATAGTCCAGCCCTGCCTGACATCACTGGGAGTTGACACTTCAGGGACACCTGAGACTAGATCACAGATCCTCATTTCCATGATGAATTCTACTGTCTTGATTTGGTGGATCTGTGATAGGAAAAGGCACAGTAGGATATATCTTTGTACATCTCTCCCCACCTAAACCCCAAGTTCCAAGTGTCCCTTCACCTCCTGTGCACCCTTTTATCCCACTAATTTCCATATTTGCTTGTCTTTCATGATTGTTCTGTCAGCTCCACCAAAATGTGAGCTCCTTTAGCACAGGGACCATCTTTTTTTTATTGATATCCCCTGCCCCTAGCAAAAAGCCTAGCACATTATAGGTGCTCCATAAATGTTTATCAACTGTATATAGAAGAACCAGAATGCATCCATAGGGAGGTGAGCAAGATAGAGAAGGCCCTGGAGTCTAGGTCACACGAAAAACTCTGAAAGGGGGGAGTGGGGAAGCTGACCTGGATAGAATAAAGGTCTCCCCAAAGATGTCCATATCTTAATCTCTGGAACTTGTGAATATGTTATGTTACATGGCCTCTGTGGAGCAGTTCTGGAGGTTTCAGCACCACATAGTGTCTCCCTAGAATCTAACAGGCCACAGTGACTTCTATCTCTTTAAAGAAAGAAATGTATATGAGAAGGTGATACAAATAAAAATGGTGGCTGTGGGAGGGCTTGGCATCCTGTTCCTGGGCTGATCTCATCCTAGTCGTGTTGGGGGAATAGTTTGTGGTTGAGGGGTGAGATCTGTGGGCCTGTGGTTTCTGTCTGGTTTTGGGAGAACCTTGTTTCAATATGGAATAAGACTGGCAATAACCTAGCAACCACAAAACCCATATCTGAACATGTGTGTGTTTATCTGAAATAGATGGGAGGTCTTTAGTCAGTCCTTCCATCTGCTCACTGAAGGGACATCCTGAGCTACCTGCTCCCCTTTTGTACTCATCCCGGAGGAAGGATTCTGCTAGATACCCTTCAGTATTGCTGACTTTTTAAAGCAGAAAATGGAAAATGTGACTTTATAAAAGATAAACTTTTATTTTCATGGGGATCTGTGGAGGAGCATTCGTCTGCTCTGTGTTGTCCAGATGCCTCCTGGGCATTCTGTTGTGCCTTTCTCATGCTGTGTGAAAGGCATCGTGACCATGTGTACAAGCCGGAGCTGTCACCTGAGAGTTATCACTATAATGAACGTCCGTGCATCCAGGAAAAGCTTTTTATTGGAGAGTCCTGGAGTAACTATAAATGCTCTCTTCAGTTCTGCCATTAAATTATTGGGACATTTTGTTCTTTTCTCTCCCCAATTTACGCGAGCCTACCACTTTCTGAAAATGTGTTAGTGATTTTGTCTTGTCTCCTGTTTATGCTCTCATCTTCCCTCCTGTGGCACTCTCTTTCCTTCTTAGGCACTGCTGTACTTAGAAATTTAATCCTGTGAGCCACATTGGTTTCATTGAGGTGACTTAAAAAGTATACCTTGGTAAATTAAACTGGAGCAGAATCCAGTGTGATCAGGAGCTAGATTGTAAAAAATGTCCCAAGTGCAGGATTTGGAGCTAAGGGCAATGATTGGAATCATTTTCCTGAATGAGCGTGTCAGGCCCGTTTCTGTGGGTTCTTGCATGTACCTCATTGAGAAAGGGAAATGGAAGGCTGGTTGTTGCCAGACACCATCATTTAATACGGTACATTTTATGATCCTGAAACTAGGCCATCTGAAGAAAAGGTGACCTCAATGGATGGCTTCATTTGCATAGATGTATCTGCCTGCAGTGGTTAGAGAAACCTACTTTCAATCCCTATCACCTGATATGGATGTGTGCTGATCCAGGGTACCCAGAGAGCAACTTCATGAATGCTGATGCAGGCATGCTTTAAAAATGACCAGTCACTCATCAGATCACCTAGGATTCAAGTAGATAATGATTAACAGCCCTGAGACAGACTACAAATAGCACTGTTTTATTTGACTCTTGTGAGCAAAGACTGTAGTGCCTTAAATTAAGACTTCTCTTTAAAATATCTTTAAAGGCTAGGAGGATTCTTAGTAACCTGGTCTCAGAGAGATCATATGAGAGTAACAGACATTTCCTTATTGTGTTTGTATTACTCTCTACTTTGCAATTTCTGAACATCCTTCAATTACCACCATTTAGGGATGCTTTTTTCTAAAAAGAATAGAGAAGTACAGAGAACAAAAAGAGGCACTTAATTATAGGTAAAGGTAGACCAAATAAGAAGGTCTTCTTATCTAAGAATGAATTTCCAAGTATTTGCCAGTGGAGAAGAAGCAGAGGCTGTGACAAAAGTGATTGTACTGTCAGAGCCATCATCTGCTGTGATACATGGAGATATCAGGGGTGGAAAAGAAGGGGTCAACTTGACCACAACAGAGAGAAATAGAGCTAAAGGGAAGAAACTACAGATATGACATAAAAGAAAACTTTGTCATAATCCAAGACAGAAGAAACTTTGGCACTTCTGTCCCCAGAGGTGTTTAAGTACAGAGCAGGCAGCCACTTTGCAGTTACTTTGTACTGGAGGTCAAAGCCCCGCATCACTAAAAGTGTTCAGAATCTGAAGAAATGAAAAATTAACTGGTACTGAGACTTGGTAATTCTGTCAAATATTTTTTAAAGGGAATTTTACAAGCCTTCAAATTTTTCTCAAAAATATAATTTTTTAACATTATAGAATGTAAACATACCCCTTTTTCCTGTCATCACAGCTTTTGATATATTTTTCCTATTGTAATTATTGCACTTATATACAGTTTTTCTCTTTATGCATTTTCATGATTGCATACTGTTCCATTAAATGGACATTGTATAATTTATTATTCCCTAGTTATCGGGTTATATAGTTCTTTTCAATGTTTAATTATTATAAAGAGCAATATTCTAGATATTTTTGCAAACACAGGTTTCTTTGCTCTTGAAATACTTTATTCGATGAATTAGAGTTTATTTGGTTACAAATTACACAACTCAATGGAGCAGACTGAATAAAAGAGATTTTATTGATAAGAACAATCACAAGGATACAAAGTGCAAGACACACATAAGAATTGGAAAGTTATTCAACACATCCCCTCACCCCTTCTTTGTCTCTTATTTTCTTTAGACTGCCTTTCTCTGTCTACTCCTATTCCTTGAACTTTGGCTCATTCCAGCCTTTGACTTGCCTTAGAGCCAGAGACCATGAGTCTATATCAAAAGAGCCTAGAGCCAACCACTATCTGATCAAAATGCCTGTATCTCTTATAACAAGATTCCTGAGCAAAAGTCAGATTAGCCAAGTTCCCCTGATTTTGTGACCTGTGCTCTCTGATTGGAAGGGAGAGGGGGTTGGCAGTGGGGCAGGGCTCTGGAGTCTGTCTAGATTCCAGCCAAACTCTGCTACCTACTAGCAATGTAGACTTGACTTAGTTTCTTGGCTTTTCTGTGTCTCTGTTTGTTCATCTGTAAAATGAGGACAACACTGGCACCTACTACATAGGTTATTGGAAAGATGAAATAAAATATTCCTCACCAAGAAATACAAGAAGGGCACGTAAGACTCCATGTAGCTTATATGCATTAGCTCTTAGTTTTTTTTTTAATTGTATTATTTAAAAAGGGGATATAATCCTTACTTTACAGGAAAAGAGACTAAGGTTCAGGGAATCTGACTTGCCCAACATCTTCCATTTTATTTGGAGAATCAGGACTAAAAGTCAAGTCTTCTCATTCCAGTGACATCTCAGATATGTGATTACTCAGCCAAGCTTTATACTCAGTTGTTTACATTTCCTATTATATTCACTATTCAGCTTATGAGAAGGAAGAGAAGAATTCTCAAATTGGAACTTGTGGATGGACTCTATCTGGGAAGTACAGGCCTTCAGGAAATCTAACAGCTGGTTTAGTTTGCCAGTTTCCATCCTAACATATAAGTAAATTACAATAATTTAACTTTTTTTGTAAAATGTGATGATTCCATGAAAACCAGGGAGTGGAGGGTTTGGTTAATGGACCTCAGCTTTTACTTTGAAAAAGTTCTGATTTGCTGGAAACAAATGGCATTACTAAGTGGATTTTTAAAATGAGATAAAGAGAAGGGTACCATTAGAATCAAAATGGGTGAGTTTCTGCTGGTGTTTTATGGTTTGTACAGAAACACATATTCTATCTGATTGGCTTAATTTTTTTATTTTTTTAGTGAAAACACCTTTGCCAAATGTCAGAGTCTTCATTTTATACAAAAACCACAGGAAGAAAGCTGCTGTAGACTCAAGCTACCCCATAGCACCTTTCTAACAATTAGATTAATGTTTGCTATTAGGCGATTTTTCCATTAAATTAATGGCTACTTTTTGGATTAGACACTCACCTTCCATTTGGCACTCCAACTCATTTCCTTGTCATTTGTTTTAAAAGAAAATCACTCAGGACAACTGGACACCATAGTGCGATGAGTTTTCATTATGGCTGTCCTGATCATTTTTTTGTATAAAATTTATGAATTCTTCCTTTCATATTAAATCACAGATCACCTCTTTGGTTTTCAACCTAATCCCACCCCATCTATGCCACCCTGATCTCACACTATCCATGCCACGCTGTTTTTCTCAACTCCACACTATCAGTTATGTTGATCTCCTTGTAACTCTCAAATATATAATATTCAGCCAATCTCTATATCTTTACCCATGCCTTTTTCTTTATCCATGTGGAATAACTTTCTCCTTTATTCATCCTGAACATTTTCACCCATCACTGCAAACAAAAATCCAGCTTATTCTCTAAGGCTTTCCTGATAATATCATATATAGATTTCATCCTTCTTTGTATAGCTTACAAATTACTATCATTTATTGAGCACCTATTAAGTGCCAGGCCCATTATCTCTACTCTTCATTACAACCACAGGGTAATTACTGTTACCCTAATTTTATTAAAGGGGAAACTGAAGTTCAGAATGGTTAGATAATTTGCCCAAAGCCACACATCTTAAATTGCTAAGCCAAGGACTGAACTGCAGTGGTGGCTGATTCTAAAGCTTGTGTGGATTGTCTCGTAACTATGTATTATCAAGAAGTATTTTCTAAGTGTTTTGCTGCTCTAGTCTTCTCAATCGCTTAAAATCAGAGACTATATAATTTAAGAATTCAGCTCTAGTCACAGAGATCTAGAGTGATAATGGCTTCAATAAAATAGAAGCTGCTTTTCCTCTTACCTGAAAGGGTCCAGAGAAAGGCAAGCCAGGGCTAATAATGTCAATTGTGGCATCACAGTCCCAGCCTCTTTCATCTCTTCCCTCTTTTAGCCATTCCTAGGGAGTAGGCTTCATCCTTATGTTTAAAAGATGGCTTCTGGAAGCCATCACATTTGAGTTCTAGGCAAGTTAGGAGGAAAGGATGAAGCCAAAAGGGTAAGCCTCCCAGTAGACTTTTAAACACCTTTTCTTGAAGCTCATCTTATAACTTCTGTTTATATCTCATTGGCCACCACATCTGCAAGGAAGGCTGGGAAATAATTGAGTAAATTGATTCACCCAGCAATAAAGGTATTCTGTTTCTGAGGAAGAAATGAATGTTGAACAGGCAAGTAGTATTCTGGGCCATAGAGATCCAGGTGCCAGTCTTCTCTTATATTTTTATTGCACTGAGAAGGTGCTCAATAAACAATGGTAGACAGTCTAATGTAGAGAAACGGAGACTGGAAAAAGGTAAATTTAGAAAACTGGTAAATGAAGAAACTGAAGAAATGGTATCCATATGTGATTTCCAATTTATAAATATTCTGTAAGAAAATTACTACCCACTGTTTTTTTCTAAGCAATCCTGCTGCCACTCAGACATCAGGTATGGAATGCTTCTAAAGCTAACATCACGATGAAGAAAATGAGACCGTCATTTGAAATTATTTTGAGTAGATGCATTGTATTTCTTGCAGCCTTTATTCTTTGCATACATTTTATTTCCATTTATGAAATTCAAATAATAAAATGTTCTGTTTTGCTAAAGTTCTCATTGTAAACAACCACTTCTGACAAAATGGCCAGTATTCAGGCAATATCTGAGGAGCACTTAGAGAAAAAGTAGATTACATTTCTAATAGAAATTAGTGCTATGCATTTCTGGAACTCTCCTGAGTTCTTATTTTAATTTGTAAAATACATGCCTGAAAGAAAAACCTTAAGGTAATTACCTTAAATGTTTCTCCAGTCCCCAGGATAACAACATGGAGAGATTAAAAGCACATTTGGAATTTTTAATTTTGATAGAATTTAAAATTTAGAAGGAATTTGTAAGAATAGTACAAGTAACTTCTGTATTCCCTCTATACAGCATCTCTCTCTCTCTCCCCCTCTCTCCCCCTCCCTACTCCCTCTCTCTCTCCTTCCCTCCCTCATTCTACCTCTCCCTCTTTCCTTTTCTGCTGTATATGTGTATGGTTTTTTTCTGAAACTTTTTAGAGAGTAAGTTGGAGACATCCTATGTTAGGAGACTCCTAAATACTTCAGAATATTCACTGAGGAAAGGATATTCTCTTATATAAGCACAGCAAAATGGTCAAAAGAAGAAATTAACATTGTTTAACTTTAATACAATACTATTATATAATCCATGGTTCATGCACAATTGCCCCAATAATGTCCTTTATGTCTGTTTTCCCAGGCAAGAATCCAGTCTCAGATCATGCATTGCATTTAAGTGTCATGTTTCTTTAACCTTTAACCTGGAACAGTTCCTCAGCCTTGCTTTGACTTTTTGTAACATGACCTTTTTTTTTTTTTTTAAGAATACAGGGCAGTGATTTGGCAGAATGTTCTTTAGCTTGAGTGTGTCTGATTTGCCTCATGATTACATTCAGGTTATACATTTTAGGCAGGAATTCCACAGAAGTGGTGCTGTTTCTTCATGCATCATTTGAGGAAGTGATATTAGTTTGTCTTACTAACAGAGATGTTGACTTGAACTTGGAATCTGCCAGATCTGTCTGCTGTAAAGATGCTATTTTTCTTTTGTAGTTAATAAATAATTTGTAGGATGGATTTGGAGGACTATATAAAGATTCTCTTCCTCGTATAATATTTATTTACTAGTTTTAGCATTCACTGATGATTTTCAAATTCCATCATTCCTTCTGTTTTGAATTGGCATTCTACTGTAAGAATAGATTTTTTTTTTTCTAAGATAAAGTTTCTGATGTTGTATGGCTACATGCTTCTGAGACAGTCTCAGTTTTCTAGGGCTGCTATAACAAGATACCATATATTAGGTGGCTTAAACAACAGAGATTTAGTTCTCAAAGTTTTGGAGGCTGGGAAGGCCAGGATCAAAGTACAGGCCAATTCATTTACTAGGAGAGTCTCTTCCTGGCTTGCAGATGGCCATCTTCTTGTCATGTCTTCACAAAGGAGAGAGAGACAGAGAGACAGAGACAGAGAGACAGAGAGAGACAGTGAGAGACAGACAGAGAGAGAGGGGATGCTGATGTTTCTCATTTGATAAGGGCACTAACTCCATCACAGAGTCCTCATGACTTCATCTAAACCTGATTACCTCCCAAAGGTCCTACCTCCTAAAACCATCATACTGGAAGTTAGGGCTTCAACATATGTTTTTGTGGGGACATAAACACTTAGACTATACAGACTTTTTAAAGGAAAAATATACTCCCCAGTGTAAGAATATGGCATCCGCCTTGGACTGGGATAGTGAGCCTTGAACTTCAAGTTCACGTATAGTAAAATAATTCCTTACTCTGTCCTATATAATATGACACTGTAATTTTATTCTTATTTTTACTATCAAATGGTGAGAGGATTTGTACCAGTGCTCCCTGTTAAACTGCCTGTGACATTTCCAGAGCTACACCAACCACAATCTAAGGCTCCATAGATAATCACCCTCCTTTCCCTTATCCTTCACAAACATAAGACCTGCCTCATGGATTAAAGGTTTTCACTCCTACACCCTCTTCCTTTTACTTTCCACAAATATTACCCCTCAATAAGTTGCTTGTACTTCTAACTGCATTGTAGTGTCTGCTTTTTAGAGACCCCAGATTGATAGGGGGCAGAGCAAAAATGCCTCTATGACTTACATAAGTCAGATACAGTCATAGAGAAGGAAAGAGGGCAATCCATAGTTGCATCAAGGGATAATCAAAGTTTCCAAATAATCACCATTAGCCCTACCTTAAGCCATCTCAAATAGTGTATAATCTGGGTGAAACCTACTTATTTAAAAATGCAGTTTCAAAAACAGTTCTTCTAGATACTCATTGCAGCCAGATTGCTACCCCTGAGCATTTCTTATCTAGAAATTCTGGGGTTACCAATGAAGCAGTTCCAAACCCTTAACCAAGTTCTGAAGACTAAGGGTCCCACTGCTTATTTACCAAACTAGAATCCAAAGGGATAGCATGCACTGAGAGAGGTGGGGAGTTGGCACTCATTTTCACTCCTGGAAATCAAACCATGGGAATTAGTGACATTTTCTAGGCCTCTTACTGAGGTGATTATCTCTGTCTTCTACCCGAGACTGTGTTCAAAGGCCACTGCCTGTGTCTTATTCACCATGATCCAGTGACATTCCAACTAGAAACTATTCTTAGAGTTGAAAGAATCACGCTCTAAACATATAGCTGAGGTTACAGTTTGGGGCTCAGTAAGGCAATAAATCTAAAAAATGTTCTGGAGAAATCTCTAAAATCCCATTAGGAAAGCAAACACTGGCTGGGAAGGAAGTGAGCTCTAGGGTATGGTCACTTGGAGAAGAGTAGAAAAGGTTCTGACCCAAGATTTCAGAGTAAATATCCTTTATGTGCCAGACACTTTCATCTATATTTCTCTAGCCACTCAGTGATGACTGAATTATACTTTAAGGTAATCCCTTTTTTATGGCTTAGTAAAATGTGGTTTGGAAGGTTAAGTAATTTTTTTTAAGGTCATAGTGCTAGCTAATAGCATAGGTAGGATTCAAACCAGGTCTTCTGACTCCAAATTTAGTGATTTTTTTTTTCATGATTTTCCTACTGGCTAACTGTTCTTTTGACTTTATCAATATGCCTATATCAATAATAATAATATATTACCCTGTAGCTAAACCTCCTGGTTTAGTTGCTTAGATAAAATCATAACTTTTAGTCAGACCATGGTTAGAAAGCAGTGTAGTAGACATTTGCTAGATTTTGAAATCTCAACATCTATTTTCCTCGTCTTTTGGTAAACATATTCTAATTTCTCTCTATAGAATCACTCTCCCACCCTGACTTGTGGTTCATGAGTTGTGTATGTGTGTGTGTGGGGGGGTGGTTTAACTGTGGCTTCAGGAATGGGGCCTAAATGATTACTACTAAGTCAATCAGTGCACCCATCTCCCAGCTGCTGCAACTAAGATTGGTATGTAATTTTTCAGGACCAATCAATTAGTCTTTGGCCAAATCTGTTGGGGAAAAAAGCAAGTGCTCATTCCTAGTTCACTAGAAGCTGGGAGAATGTAGACTGGAACTGCTTTAGCTATTTTGCTATGATAGAAGAGTCTATCCAAGAATGGTGCTTACCCAGGGGGAAAAAAAAAAAAAAGAAAGAAAGAAAAAGAAAAAACAGAGCCAGCAGATGACTAGGGAGAAATCAGATCTTGGTGTCATTTTTATTTTTTATTTTTTTTGCACTGGATCAGGCCATTCTTGAAGCCAAAACTATGCTCCAAAAACTTTCAGTTCTGTAATACAATAAATTCCATTTATACTTAAGCTAGTGTAAGTTATATTTTCTGTTTTAGTTGAAAGAGATTTACCTGATACAACAAACTTCAAAATCTGTGAGGCCTTGAAAATCAATCAGAACTCAACACTAAAAAGATATAATCCAATTAAAAATGGGCAAAGGATTTGAATAAGTGAATATTTTTGTCCCCCTAAATTCATATGTAAAGCCTATCCCCCCAATGTGATGGTATTAGGAGGTGAGGGCTTTGAAAGGTGACTAGGCATTGAGAGCAGAACCCTAATGAATGGGATTAGTACCTGATTTTCAAAATAAGACCCCAGAGAGCTCTCTTGCCCCTTCTGCCATGTGAGGACACAGCAAGAAGACTGCCATTTATGAACCGGAAGCACGCTCTCACCAGACACCAAATCTGGCAGCATTTTGACCTTGAACTTCCCAATTTCCAGAACTACGAGAAATAAATTCTCTTGTTTATAAACCATGCAGTCTGTGGTATTCTGTTATGACAGCCCAAATGGACAAAGATAATAGATGTTTCTCCAAAGAAGATGTACAAATGGCCAATAAGCTCTTGAAAAAATGCTCAACATCATTAGTCATTAGGGAAATGCAAACCAAAACCACAATGAGATACATCTTTACACCCCTTAGGATGGATTTCATAAAAAATACGGATAATAACAAATATTGGCAAGGATATGGGGAAATTGGAACCTGAGTACATTGCCAGTGGGAATGTAAAATGATGCAGCTGTTTTGAAAAACAGTCTGGAAGTTTGTCAAATGATTAAACTTAGAGTTACCATGCGACTAGAAAATCAGTTTTAGGTATATACCCAAGATAAATGAAAATCGATGTCCACAATAAGTCTTGTGTAAGAATGCTAATAGCAATTGTATTTATAATGGCTAAAAATGGAAAATAACTCAAATGTCCACCAATAGGAAGTGGATAAGCAAATTGTGATATATATTCATAGAAAGGAATGCTACTCAACAATAAAAGGAATGAGCTACTGATATATGCAGAAACATAGGTGGATCTAGAAACATGTTGAATGAAAGACCCAAAATAATATATGTGGTATGACTCCATTTATATGAAGTCCAATAACAGATAAAACTAATCTATGGAAATGACAAAGTTTTTGCCTCAGTGAGAAGGAAGGGTGTTTGATTAGAAAGAGACAAGAGGGTAAGAGAACTTTCTGGAAACTTAGGTGCTAGTTGTATGGGTATGTACAATTGGCAAAACTCATTGAACTGAAACTTAACTGGTGCACTTCACTTAAAAATAATGAATATCATTTTTTTAATATTGACTACTTTTTCACTTCTGATGAGGAAAAAAAGTACCCGCTGAACTTACATGATCTGATATGTGTGAAGAGCTCTCCTATCCAAAAACATCTTTTCCCACCAACTAAGAATGGATTTCACACTCCTTCCCCCCCAACTAGTTTCTCTTTATATAAACCATTGAGAACCTTAAATTAAATGCTATATTAAATTTTCCTAAAGACTGTTTTAGCACAGGAATAATTTATGAGATTAGTTCTCCTTCTTAGCAAGGCATCTCAACCCACTACTAAGGTGACCAAGTTAGTCAAGGAAATCCTAAAATGCAGTCACAAACTTCTCTAGCATGATCCATGGAACCCTTATGGGTTTATTGGAATATCCATTTTGGTGATGTTTTATGGTTTAGAAAGAGCCCTTAAAAAAAAAAAAAAGCAATGTGAGCTCCTTTGGGGGATAGAGAGGAGACATTATAAAAGAAAAATAATATTATTTTCTGCTAATACCAAAGAACTTCATTAGCAAACATTAAAATGCACTAGAGTAGTCATTACACTGAATTGTTTTGGAAAAGGCCTTGGTTTGGAAAAACACAGGGCAAAAACATTTCAATCCTGCAGCTTGGCACAATGAGACAGCAGGATGACAAATTTATTATTCACTATGGTGCCTTAGTATTTAAAGGACATATGCTACCATGTTTCTCCTTCTCTTGAGGCACCTTTATCACAGTCTAACATGATGTTACTGCTCTTTCCCATGTCCACCTGTTACAGTGATAAGACACAGATATACTCCTCCAGTATGTGGGAAACAAATTAGTCTTAAAGTTAGGAGGCTGAGCTTTTAGTCTCAGCTCCTGTACTAACTAACTACGCAGTCTCAGGCAAATATCTCAAATTCTCTTGGCTTTAGTGTCCTCGTATGAAAAATACAAAATATAATAGACCTGGTTCCAATGAAATGGAAGCTGACTTCCCTCTAGTCATTAGGGGTTTCTCAGGCCATGGAACCAACATACAGACAAGGGGTGATATATCCTTATTAGCAGTAACTGGCCTGCTTCTACATGGTGGGGAAAGAGTAAGAAAAGCTATGTTTAGAACTCAGGTATTCAATGGACAGCCTCTTAGCACTCCTTGGCCCAGTGGCCAAGTCTGGTCCTAGGATTTGCCTAATAAAGACCAGACTATCGATGCCTCACATCCCACATGCATGAAGTTTAGATTTCTCCAAACCTGATTTAGAAAAGCAGGCAAAAGCATCTTTATTCCTACAGCCTGGCACAAGGAGAGGGGTTTTAAAAAATTCAGCCAAAGTGCTGATCAAAGATAATAAGAACAGAAATGGGAGTTTGAAGGCATCCTTGAATACCAACTTAGGCCTTGTGACCTACTACAAAAGCAAGGATTGTACCAGCTATGTTTTGTGTTAATTAATCATTTTTCCTCTCCCCACAACCTCTACTTTAAAGGAAAAACAACAAAGGTGGCTAACGTTTTAGGTTCAGGTGAACATATGACCCATTTCTCATCATTTCAGATCTATTCTCTAAGCTTCTTCTTTCTCCATCCCCTGGGAGGTTGTCTTAAATGCATTGCATCAGTGGATTCTCTTGCCTTCTGGTTTCCAGTAGGGTTCAACAGCTGGAAGCACAGACAGAAGATCAGAGTAAGGAAGGGTGAAGAATAAGCTCAGTTTTTAATGCCCTTTCCATAGTCACTGTACTCTGAGCTGGCTGTGTGTTTCCACTAGAGGGTCGTAGCTCCTGTCAAGACACTCTCTTCACAGAGCTCTGTCCCCTGGTTCTAATAACAACTTTCTTTCCTTGCCCCTGCAAGCCTGTGTGTAGTTATGGTACTCCCAAGTCACTAATACTAGGGTATATTATTATCACCTTTGAGTTCCTTATACCCTGACTACACTTTCATAAATACTCTCTTTATTAAACTCTCCTCAAATTTCAAAATTTGCACAAATAAATTATTTATTTTCTAGTGGGGTATATACAGGGTGTTTTTTTTACAGGAACCACAAAGGTTTAATTATAAGATCAAATGATATTTGTTTTAAATGTGTGAAATTTCTTTGAAGGATATAATGATTTTGTAGAAATTCAAATGAAGTATATGCAATATGTATAGAAAAATGCAAAAAAAATGTACAGTTTAAGGAATAATTATAAAATGAACCTCCATATAACCAATACTATGATCTAAATACAGAACACTGCTGGCTCCCCAGAAGCGCAACTCTCCACTCCATATCCCAGCTAAAGTCACCTTTGTTCTGACTTTTATGGCAATCATTTCATTGCTTTTCTGCATTTTACCATCTAATGAATATTTCATCAGCTATATAAGTATCCCTTGAATCTACAGTTTCATATAGCCTATTATAGAACTTATGTAAATGGAATCATACTAAAGCATTCTTTTGTGCCTTGCTTCTTTTGCTCAATATTACGTTAGATTCACCCATGTTGTATATAGCATTTACATCTTGCAGTATACAGTTTCAGACTATTCCAAACAATGCTACTAAGAAATTCTTGTGCTTACTTCTAGTGCGCGATGCAAGAATTTTTGTAAGACAGTGGTTCTTGAGCTCTTTGGTTTCAAGATACCTTTATATTCAAAAATTACTGAGGACCCCATAAAGCTTTTGTCAATGTTGGGTGATGCTTATCAATATTTACTGCATTAGAAATTAGAACAGGGAACAGTTAAAAATATTGATTAATTTATTTTTAAAAAACAATAATAAACCCATTACATGTTGACATAAACAATTTGTTTTTAATATAAAAACTGTAAAGTTTAGGAAGATATATGGAAGAATTTTTTTTGAGATAGAGAAAGAATTCTTAATAAAGCAACACCATAAAAATTTGATAGATTGGACTACATTAAAGAACTTCGATAATGAAATGATACCTAAGAGAGTAAAAACTCAAACCACAGAATAGAAAATGTTAGTTGCAGATATAACCAAAAAAGGACTTGAAAAATGATAGATGATAGATGATAGATAGATAGATAGATAGATAGACAGACAGACAGACAGACAGATAGATAGACAGATGATAGATGATAGATAAAGACACACATGTAACACAATAGAAAATGTGCAGAAAATCTGAATAGGCACCTCATACAACAGGAAATCAAAGAAGCCAATAAATGTACGAAGACTTGTCCCACTTCGTTTCCCTCATCAGTAACAAAAGCAATGCAACAGAAAATCAGTCAAGTACCAGTGCCATAACAACTGTTGGTGATCATATGGAATGATGAGGATATAAATTAGTATAATCACTTTGGAAAAGAGTACAGCACTGTATAGTACAGATAAAATTACACGTACTTTCAGAAACAGCAGCTTCACTCCCAGGCCTGTCTCTCAGAGCAGCAGTTCTCAGAGTCATCTGTAGACACTTAAAAGATCCCTGATCTTTCCAGGGGTTTGTGAGCATAAAATTTGTTATAATAATATAGTATGTTATTTGCCCTTTTTATTGCTACACATTGGTGGAGCAAAAGCAATGGTGGGGAAAACTTCTGGAAGCTTAGCACAATCAAGACAGTGGCACTAAACATAAAATACAGTGGTAGTCACTGTATCCTGCAACATCACTTTTTTAAAAATGCCAGTTTGACTTAAGAATATCTTTAGTGAAGCAGTAAAAATTGATTTTTTTTCTTGATGAAATCCGTGGTGATATTAACGAATGTGAGATTTTTTTATATCTATAAGGAAATGTGCTAACACTTGGAAAATCTACATAACTCAGTGAATCAGTATTTTTTTAAATGACCAATTGATGATGTTAAAAAAAAAATCATGCATAGGTAAAAGTTTTATTCAAAGTAAAAGAGTGACTAATGGATGAATTTTAATGTAATAGAATACATAGGTAGTTGACTAATGTGGTTTCAGATTCTATATTGTGACTAACCTATAAGAAACTACCAGTGTACTACTGAATAGGCGATAGTAGGCATCTTTTTATTTTTCCTAATTTCAAAGGGAAAGCTTCCAGTGTTTCACTATTCAGCATGGTATTTGCTGTAGATGTTTTGTGGATGCCCTTTAAGTGAGTTAAAATTCCCTTTTACTTCAGGTTTGCTGAATTTTAACATTAAGAATTTATTTGTTTTTTTGTTTTATTTTGTTTTTACCCTTTGTTTCTTTCTGAGTATATTGAGGTGGTCATATGTTTTTTGCCTTTATTAATAGGGCAAATCACAGTGATTCATTTTTGAATGTTAAACGAATTTTGTATTTCTGGGGTAAATCTAACTTGGTTGTATGTATTATCCTTTTGTATTGCTAAATTCAGTTGGCTAATATTTTGTTTCTGATTTTTCAATTAATGTCCATAGGTCAAATTAGTTTGTAAGTATATTTTGTCATAGTGTCCATGATGAGTTTTAGTATCTTACTATGAGTTTGGGAGTTGTTCCTTCTTTTATTTTATGTTTATGTGATATTAGAATACTTTATTACTTAAAAGATTAGTAGAGTTCATAGTTCTGCAGTTATCGAGTGTAATATATATAATCATAAGTCAAAATAAAATTGTTTCAATCATCGTTTGAATCATCTGTAAGTGATTTTTCTTGTCTTCTTCTATCATTAATAGATTTATTTTTAAAT
Source organism: Cynopterus sphinx (assembly GCA_030015415.1). Classification (NCBI taxonomy): domain Eukaryota; kingdom Metazoa; phylum Chordata; class Mammalia; order Chiroptera; family Pteropodidae; genus Cynopterus; species Cynopterus sphinx. The sequence continues at coordinate 86,886,115 of CM057387.1, forward strand.
TTCCCATCTAATAGTGGATTAGTCTATTTCTTCTCATAGTCCTGATTTTCTCTCACTTAGTTTCAGACTCTGTTATTAGGTACATATAAATTACATATTTTCCTGGTGAATTGAGATCATATTGTTAAGAAGTGATTATCTTTATCTTAGTAATTTTTATATTGATAAAACATAAAGTTTATGATTTTATCCATTTTTAAGTATACAATTTGGTGGCATTAATTACATTCACAATGTTGTGCAACCATTACCACTATATATTTCTAAAACTTTTCCATCACACCAAATAGAAACTCTGTAAACATTAAGCAAAAATTCCCCATGTTCCCTTCCTCCTAGGCACTGGTAATGTACTTCTGTCTCTATGAACTTGCTTATTCTAGACATTTTACATAAATGGAAGTGTATAATATTTCTCATTTTGTTTCTGACTTATTTCACTTAGAATATATTTTCAAAGTTTATCCATGTTGTGGCCTATATTAAAACTTTATTCTTTTTTTCTGGTTCAATAATATTCCATTGTATGTATATACAGGTTTCCCCACTATTGGAAAGCAGTGTATTCCTATAAAAAATTTTATAAACTGAAATGGTATAAAACAAAGATGCAATTACCACTAATTTACATGGAAAATTTTTGAGCATTCCCAGACCCAAATTCAATGTATATACAATGTCTTTATTTCATTCACTATGATCAAAATGCTTAATTATGTCCACTTTGTTCATTTGACAATAATCTCCACCCACACCTTATCCCAATCTTTTTCTTTGGTGTTAATTAGTTTTATCATAATAAATCTAGGTATAATGTTTGTTAGTTAGTTCTCCTTCTCTTCCCCACCTCCCTCTCCTCTCTTTCACCTTCTCCCCCTTCTCTTTCTCTTTTTCTTTTTCTTTCTCTTCTTATTTAGGATTTGTTTGGCTTGTTGAATGTGTGAATTAATACTATTCATTGGAAAAGTATAGGCCATTATTTCTTCAGATATTATCTCTGCTATATCATTTCCTTTCCTTCTTGAATTCTAATTAAATGTATATTAGACTTTCTCACTCTCTCTTCCATGAATCTTAATCTCTTTCATTCTTTGAACCTCTGTACTTCATTCTGAAAATCTTGTGACCTAAACTTCCTGTTCTCTAATTCTCTTTTTTATTCATGTCTATTATACTGTAAAACCACTGGTTTTTATTTTGATTTTAATTTCAGCAATTGTAATTTTCATTTCTAGAAGTTTTATTTGGTTCTTTAAAAAGTTCTTGGTCACTTTTTATTGTTTCTAGTATCTGGAAGATATTTTTAAGCTTGTCTTTTATATCTTTAATGGTAGTAGACATAATTGTTTTTTAATCTATGTATGAAAATTCCAGTGTTCAAAGGCTTTTTGGCCCTTTTTCTATACCATTGTTTCTTCTTGCTCTCATACATGGTACTTATTTCTTTATGTGTGCTTAGTTGTGTTTAACCTTATACTGCTCATTGACCTCAAAAAATTATTTATGTAATTACACTGACTCCTAGGAGGAAGATGACTTCTCAAAATGGATTTGAATTTGTCACTTTTAATCCCTAAGGGCTTCATTAGGATGGCACCAGTTTAAATTACGCTTATGGTGGGAATTGTTTTCATTACCAATTAGTTATAAGCATAATAACACCAGCAAGTGATTATTTATTTTCAAGTATGAAATTGTTTCCTCATTGTATTGTTCAGCAGTCTCCCATGGGTAGAGATAATGGAGAAATGTAGCCTTTAAATCCCCAGTTCTCCTGGTACTTTACTTTTATACTTTGCTCTTTTGAAAGGTAGAAACTCAAACTGGTTAGATTAGCAAATGCCCTCAGGGCAGAAGTGGCTTTGGAATTCAGTATACCTTAGATTTTATCCATTTCATTAGTATTTTGATACTTTTAATGTAATTTTAAATAATTTTTATTTTTGAATAATTTTAATATTTGATGTTATTTATATACAATCCAGCATTCTTAGTTGTCAGTTTCTGTTGTCAAGTGGCTGGAGTGAGCTGCTCCTGGACTGGTGTCCACTGGGGTCTCATAGGTACTATGTCTGGTTCCCTTCTCTTATGTATTGCTCAAGTCTATAGCTGGAGTGTTTCATAGGATGGTAATTTTCTCCAAGTGACCATCATGGTGCTATGCCTCAACTGACTTAGGCCCACCATGGTTCTTATCGGCACTATAAACATCTTTGAGTCTCTGCCACGTCCTCTGTTCAGTGTCTTCATCTCCACGTATGCTGTGGGGTCACCTTGACCTCCTCGTGGCAGACCTGCTATCTCTCAAATGAACCATGTTCTGTGTCCTCTACTGGAGATGCAGGAAGATATGAGTCCACATGGAATCTAATGAAAGCTTAAATTGGGCCCTCTTTTATCCTTTACTCTACTCTGCTCTCTTTCTTCCTTTTGGCCCATTGTGCTGCTGGCTCACCTTAAACAGTGATCTTCTGGAATCCCAAATGGGAAATAGAGAAGTCCTCTGGACTTAGCCTTCCTCTCAACCAATCTCATACACCTTCCCTCTCTGGAACTTAATCCTCAAATTAAGAAAACACCTCACTCATTGGCCTTCCTAACTTCAACTTCTTCCTACAATCCATTGGAATAGGAAGAAGGCTCAACCATCCCACTTCTCCAACATCATATCCTTGTTCTGTCCTGGGACAGCAAGCTCAGTGGTCTAGTCACAAGAGGTGGACAAAGTTGTCTCATTGTAGTCATACTAAGAAAACTCTATGATCTAGTCTATCAATCAGGTTTAACATTTGATATGTCAATGGTAATTAATGAAATTATAGAAAATCTCTTTTCTCTCATTTTTTTTTCTTTCTAAATAACTATTTTGATCAAAAAATCCTATTTGGGATGTCAGAAGCTGATTTTTAACACTTTCTTTAGTAATTCTTCCTTTAACAATCCTCCACATACCACCCTCAGGCAAATGGATGCTTCAGGCCAACTAAGGAAAATATCATATGCATGAAAATGGAAAAGAGAAAAGCATATTAATATGTTTTGTAAGTATCCAAATTACAGATATATACATACATATTTTAAATGAAAAGCATTTGTATTAATCATCTATCGATGTATAATTATAATAATATTTAGTGGCTTAAAACAATAAATGTTTATTATTTCAGGTTCTATATGTCATGAATTTTGGAAGTGGCTTAGCTTGGTGATTCTGGCTCAGGGTCTCTCAGAAGGTTACAGACCAGATGAGAAGGGGCTACAGTCTTCGGCAGGCTGGGGCGGAAGGTTGACCTTCAAGTTCATTCACATGGCTATTAGTAGAATGCCTCAGTTCATTGCTGGCTGTTGGCTGAAGACCTCAGTTTCTCACTAGATGGGTCTGTCCTCATGATATGGCAGCTGACTTGCCTCAGAGCTAGTGATTTAGGAGAGGAGAGGAGAGGGGGGTGGTGGGGAGGAGCGAAGGAGAGAATGCAGGAAGCTATCACACCTATTATGTCCTATTCTCTGAAGTCACTGTGTCACTTTTGCTTTATTCTCTTCATTAGAAGTGGGTTTCTTCATTAGAAGTGGGTTAGGTTTATACCCAAGGAAAGGGGAATTAGGGATCCCCTCTTAAAAGTAGTGTCAAATAATTTGTGGACATTTTGAACCACCAAATCATTCAAAATCACTTTTTGTCCCAGAGTAGAAAAATCAACAACAAAACCAAGATTTCTTGCCAAATGGAGCTCAAAGACAAATGGGTGCATGAACATGAAAATAGGGAATTACAGTATACTGAGAAATGGTTTCTGGTTTATTTCTATGTGACATGGGTGACAATAGATGCTTGGGGACACACAAGTCAGTACATGTGAAAATGCTTTTGCATAAATCTAGTTAAGCAAAAATGATAAAGATTCAAGAGGTAGAATGTCTGCATTCCAATCCCAGCTCTGCCACTACTGGCTATGTGACCATGGGCCAGTAACTCATCATTTCTCTACCTCAGTTTCCTTATCAGTAAGGTAAGGAATAATAACAAGACCTAACTCATAGGGTCCCTGTGAGTATTAGATGAGTTTGCATGTGGAAAAGACTTAAAAGGTACATGGAATACAGCAAGGGTTAATTATCTCAGTCGTAACTGTAAGCTGCTTCAGAAATGAAAGGTAATAAGTGTAATAAATATAATATGTGTAATAAACATAAGCATTTAGACGGATTATTCTAAGACTAGATACATATCCTTGTCTATCTTATTGAAAATAAAATTAACTTTTTAAAAATTAAATTCTAATGATATACTTGTACTTTTTTTTTAAAGATATGGCTTCTGTAGTAATATGTGAATGTCACTTTCACCTACATCCCACCCACTCATCAATCCCACTTCCTTCCCCAGAGGAAACCACTTTAACAGTTTCATGGATGGTCTTTCAGAAATGTTTCTACCTATCTAAAAGCTATGTGTTTTAAAAATACCTATATTAAAGTACTACTTAAGTTGAATCATATGATACATATTCTACTTTACTTGCTTTTTTTCTGTTAATAGTTTTGCTGTTAACAATTTAAAGATTTTTTTATGTTAGTGACCATTTCTTTACATCATTTAATACTATATTGAATTTTGTAGGCTAGAAATACTATTGCTTCTTTAACCATTATTCTGTTGCTTCTAACTTTATATTATTATAAATAATTGTGTAATAAAAATAAGCATTTAGATGGATTTTCTGACCTTCAAAGACTTTGTGAATATAAATGTTTTTAATTAAAACGTGTTACACTCATTGAACCTATATAGCTCTAATGAAAACATCTATAGAATATTTAAACCTTTTAGCATGACATCCAGGAATTTCTCCAGTGTGACCTTAAACTATTTCTCCAATGTGACCTTAAACTATTTATCTCTTAGTACTTTTGCATAAACTTCATGTCCCACTCACTATTACTAGAACAACCATACAAATTTCTGCTTTCAGGCCTTTGACTAGCAAAGGCTTTCCTGCTCCTCTTCACTTTTCTCTTCTACCCTTCTGTAACGGAAAACCATTAGGTGGTCTATCTATTTCATAGTGGTGGCTACCTGATTTTCTACCTTGATTGTAATTGTTCAAAACAAGAGTTGGCACCAGATCCAAGCTGTGCTAATCACAGCATTTCTCATGGGGACTTCCAATTGAAACTAAAAAGCAAGGGTCAGTTTCTCTACAGTCAGACTTAGTTCATAATGGGAGCTATGGGATGGTTAGGGGCCAGAAATGCAGCCAAAGTAGGTTGGCAGAGACAAAAGAATGCAACAGACCTACAGAGAAGAGCCAAGAAGCAGAGTCTGGGTGTTTCCCAAGAAAGCACCTGGGTCTTTTTCCTTCCTCCTAGTTACTCCCTGACTTGGGTTCTGTCAGATACTGGGCTTGCTAAAACTGGTTTTTCCTATTGACATTCATAAAAGTGAGTCCCATTTCATTATATCTTCCTTCAAGGTTGATCCCAAGTTACTTTAATCTGTGAGGGCTTTCTTTATAATATCAGCCCCTGTCCTGAACCTGCATGCATTGGCCCTTAGGGACACTCAGGATTTATGCCACGCATTTCGGCCACTTTGTTTCAAAATCATAATTACCCAACATTACTGTGCAAGAGGAATTCTAGATAAGGAAGATAAAGATCAATGGTTTTTTTGGGTTTTTTTTAAGTATTTTAAACATCTTGGATGGACCTTTCTAAGGCAGGTGACAAAAATTGCCTAAATTAATTGCATTACTATTTAATCATTTCTGGATGATTCAGAGTTAATATTATGAAGAGCAAACATTTTATACACAAGACATAATTCAGTGAGTCAACAGGTTCAACTAACGTAATGAGCACCTGCTATTAAAACAGAATAAAATAAGCCTCCTCTCTGAGAAGGAAAATATGATATCAGATATGAGTACCTTTAATAACGAGAAATGTTTTACTAAAAGGAAAGCTAAGAAGCAAATCACTTAGGCCTAAAGATAGTTTCAAATTCAGAAGCTATACTGTAAACTATTTCAGTTTGTGCAGTTGGGAAAGCTAACTTTATAACTTAGTGAAATACAGAGCCTTGATGACTTATCAGTTCGGTTACCAAATAAGATTTCAGTTTATCAAACTCAATTCTCCAAGTTAAGAAACAAATGTTTCTCTGTTGTTTCCACACACTCGTGTGAAGAGATAAAATCTTTCTTGCTAGAAAGCCCATAGTCATTGTTTACCTCTATGTCAGTATCAAGATAGGTGAAACAGGTTTAACAGCGGGATGTCCTAAAATGGGTGCTGCTGTTGTCTAATATTTACTGCAAAACTTATGAAGATCTTATTTTGGTTGCTTTGATTTAGAGCTAAGACCCTTGTTTCTACCTACAAAACCTCCCATGTAAATTTTTGTTTTATTTTTAATTGAATAGATTTAAAAAAAAATAATTGTACTCACATAAGAATGTACAAGACATAAATAAACATTCTGATGAATAAAAATAAAGTGAGCCTCCTATCTAACATGCCCCATGATAAGAAAAGAACATCATCCTTGTCAAAGTAACTCCCTGTGTGGGCCTCCTTAATTGCTCAGCCCTCCCTGTACTACTATGGTAACCAATGTCCTGATTTTGAGGATAACCATCCTCTGTGTTTTTTAGTTTTATGATGTGTATGAATCACTAAACAAAATGTTGTTTAGTTTTATGTTTTTAACTTAGTATAAAGAGAATCTGGGGCTTGCTTCTTTCAACATCGTGTTTGTGTTATCTATATTGATGTGTAGCTATTAGTTTATTATAATAGTCCCTGTATAATAGTCCCTTTTATAAATATACAACAATGAATTATATATCCTACCCTTGGTGGACATTTAGGTTGCTTCCAGTTTCTTTTTTATTATGATCAATGCCACTATATTTCCTAGTGCCAGAGGTTCTAGTCTGGAGCATATAGGACTGGGAACAGAACTAAAGAGCTATAGGCTATGTATGTGTTCAGTTTTAGCAGGTAATGCCAAACTGTTTTTCAAAGTGCTTATACAAATTTAGGCTCCTATTCTCAAAGTGTAAGAGTTTCCATTGTGCCACAGCATATTCTACATTTGTAATGGTTTAGACTTATTTTCGTCAGTCTGGTGGATATGTAAAAATTTGTCAGTGTGGTTTTGCTTTAAATTTCCCTCCTTACTCATAAGGTCGAGCATTCTTTCTTATGTTTAATGGTGATTTATGTTTACCCTTCTGTGAAGTATCTGTTTTAGTCTTTTGCCCATTTTTTTCTATTTTGTGTTTGTTATTAATTCATAAGTGTTCTTCGTATAGTTTTGGTATTTCTCTTTTATCATGAATGTGTTGAAAATACATATCTCCTCTCAGTTGAGGGCAAGTATTTTATGAAGTCTTTAGATGAATGATTGTTTTCAGTTTTAATATGGCCCAATTTACCAATCTTTTATTTTATGGTTTGTACATATTATGTCTTTCCTTATGCCAGGTCATAAATATTTTCTCCTATTTTGTTTTCTAAAATTTTTATAGTTTTACCTTTTACATTAAATTTTCAATTCATCTGGAAATTATTTATATGTGTAGTTTGAAGTAAGGATTCAATTTCATTTTTGTAACTATGAATACCCAATCATCCCAGCACCATTTGCCAAAGGGTCCATCGTTCTGCAGTGCCTCTTGGGGATCTAGGTCTGGGCTCTCTCCTTGAATTCATTAATTTATTCTTCTATCCTTGGACCAATATCATACTGTCTTAATTATTATGACTTTATAAATTTTAATATCTGATGACAAGTCCTTTACCTTCTTCTTCAAGAGAGTATTGACTATTTTTGGTTCTTTGCACTTCTATTATATTCTAAAATATAAATTTTAGAATCGAGTTGTCAAGTTCCACCAAAAAAAGTCTGTTGGGATTTTGATAGGCATTGTGATTGAATTTATAGATGAATTTGTGGAGAAGCCACACATTTAAATATCTTCCAATTCATGAATGTAATATATCTCTATTTAGGTTCTATTATCTTTTTTTAATTAAATAATTTGGATAACATTGGTTAATAAAATTATATAGGTTTCAAGTATACAATTCTATAATACATCATCTATATATTGTATTGTGTTCGCCACTCAAAGTCACCACATATTTAACCCCCTCTACTCTTTTCTACCTCCCCCATAACCCTCTTTCCCTCTAGTAACCACTGAACTGTTGTCTGAGTGTATGAGTTTTTGTTTGTTTTTCTTGTTTATTTGTTGCTTTCAGTTTTATATCTTACATATGAGTCAAATCATATGGTTCCCAACTTTTTCCATCTGAGTTATTTTGTTTAACATAATATTCTCAGGATCTGTCTTGTCACAAATGGCAGTATTTCATCTTTTCTTATGGCTGAACAATAGTCCATTGCATATATGTGCCACATCTCTTTTATCCTATCTATTAAAGGACACTTTGGTTGTTTTCATATCTTGGTCATTATGAATAATGCTGCAATAAACATCAGGGAACATATATTTTTATAAATAAATGTTTTTAATTTTTTTTGGGGGGGAGTGTAGCTACCCAGAAGAGGTATTGCTAGGTCATATGGTAACTGTATTCTTAATTTTTTGAGGAACCTCCATACTGTTTTCCATAGTGGCTGTACCAATTTACATTACTATCAGTAGTATATGACAGTTCTTTTTTTCTTGCCACCTCTCCAACACTTATTAGTCTTATTGATAATAGCCGTTCTAACAGCTGTGAGGTGGTATCTTATTGTTGTTTTGATTAGCATTTCTATTTAGGTCCTTTTAAACAACATTCAATAAAGTTTTATAAGTTTATTGCATACATTTTATTAGATTAATTCCTGGGTATTTTTAAAAACAAATTTGGATGCTACCACAAATGCCAAAGATGTTATCTTTTTAATTTTCACTTATAAATTGGTACTTAGAAATAAATTCTTTTGTAATTATATTATTTTTCTAAGGCTGCTGTAACAAATTACTGTAAACTTAGCGGTGTTAAACAACAGAAACTGATTATCTCACAGTTCGGTAGTTCAGAAGTCTGAAATGCATCTCGCTGGGTGAAAATCAAGGTGTTGGAAAGACTGTGGTCCTTTCTGGAGGCTCTAGGGGGAGAATCTGTCTACTCTGCTTTCTAGCTTCTAACACTACCCACCTACGTTGGTGTGTGGCCTTCTTTCTCCACCTTCAAAGCCAGCAACAGCAGGTTGGGTTCTTCTTACTGTTGTAGCCACCAGCCCCCCAATAGACACACGGACCACCAGAAATCAGTGAGTTATAGGAAACACACTCTTCATTCAGCCAGCTGAGTCTGCCAGGGGTATGCAGACCCCGAATTAAGTAGCCCCAAAATGTAGAGGTACAAGGTTTTTAAGCCCTAAACCCATTCTTCATTCTGTTTGAGACACAAACCTATTTTTCTTCTTTTTACTGTCAACCCACAGGTCGGTTGTGCAAGCAGGGAGTACAGAAACAGAAAGCTTATTGTTAGAATGTTATGTTCCCATTGGTGATAGCCTGTGTTCCCATGGGTGATAGCCTATGTTCCCATGGGCGATAGGCAGTAATTTTCCAGCCAGCACATTACAGTGCCTCACTCGGATTGACTTTTTTTTTTTTTTTTGACATCCGCTTTCACTTTTGAAGACCCTCATGATCACATTGAGTCAACCAATAATCCAATATAATCCACCCATCGCAAATCCTTAATTTATTTAAGCACACCTACAAAGTCAATTTTGCCATATAAGGCAATATATTCACAGACAACATAAGATCTAGACATCTTTGTGGGGGAAAGGGCATTATTCTGCCTACTATAGTAATACTGATTTTGTATTCTGCAGTATTGTTACCAAAATACAGTTCATGTGTCTGACGCTTCACAAAGCCAAAATCCAGAACATCAAATTTAGAGCAAAGAAAAGCTCTTTGAGTGAGAAAGTGCCAATTGAGAAGATGAGTGACTTAGAAATGCCTCAAATCAATGTTGCTTGTTGGACTGAGTTAGGGATTTTTAAGCACCAAAAGGAGAATTGGGAGTAGGGTAAATTTCTATTGTTTCCAATTCCTTGATAAGATCTAAAACTGCAGTCTTGGAGACACCATGGAATAATCACATGCATCCGGGTGTGGTCTTGGTTCTCATCCTTTTCTGCAAAACAAACCTGTAAATCATTGCCTCGTCATCTTTTTCTCTCTTCTCTTTACTTTTTTCTATGAGAAAGAACAAGGACGTTATGTTTAGATGTTACCTATAGTTTTCCTAAGATGATTGGGTGACAGGTCACAGGTTATTATTAATATGAGACCATGTCGCAACATTTTTGAGTCTTATGGTTAGGATCAGTTAGAGAGGGCTTGGCTGTAGTGGTACAGTTACAATATTACTAATCTCTCTTATAAATTCTTATCATTTATTTATATATTCTTTTAGATTTTCTACATATACGATCAAATTATTTGCAAAAAATTAGTTTCATTTTGTCTTTTCTAACAAGTGTGTGTGTGTGTGTGTGTGTGTGTGTGTGTGTGTGTGTGCGTGTGCGTATTTCCTACCTTAAAGCCACGTACAACAAAAAGAATGGCTGGGGAAAAAAAAATACTCACTAGAACCTCAAATATAACATTTAATAGGAGTGGTTATATTAAACAATCCTATTTTGTTTCTTATCTCAGATGAAATACTTTCAGCATTTCACTATTAAGCATAACATTTGTTGTAGGGCTTTTTCTCCTGAAGTTGAGATGATTATGTAGTTACTCTCCTTTAATTTATTAATATCATTAATTATATTAATTAATTTTCTAAGGTTAAGCCAACCGCCATTTCTGAGAAAAAACAAATTTGGTCATGCATTTTATAGTATTTATGTTAACAAGTGATATGAACCTTTTATTTTCCTTTCTTGTATGCTTTATCTTTATTAGGTTATGATAGCTAGGTTATAATTTTAATAAAATTAGTCTCAGAGGGTATGTACTTTTCCTATTCTCTGAAATAGTTTGTGAAAAATTAGAATTATTTGTTACTGTACTGGTTTTAATAAAATTTCTGACAGTTTCTAAACTTAAAATACTTTTTGAAGTTTTGTGCATTCTTCAATACTTCTGTGTCAAGTGCTCTGATATATATTATCTTCTTTGACATATTTAATTATTCAATCCAGGGAGAATGGAGGTATTATCTTTTTTTTTTTTCCTGATAGAGAAAATGAAGCCAAACAGGTTACAAATATGTCTAAAGATTATATAGCTACTAAATGGAAGACCAAAACTTGAATTAAGACTTCTGAATCTGAATCCCTCATACAACACATTTTCATTGATGCTCTCAGGAAGTATTGATACCTTAGCTGTCAAACTTTTAAATTTTTTCATAAATTTTTACAGTGTCTGTGGCTTCCTTTGACATTATTTCTTGCCATCACTTTTCTTCTTTCTCTTTGCCCCACTATTTATGTTTTTTCTAATATGATATTCTCCCAGAAACAAAAATAGGTTAATATTTTCTAACAGTAAATATGTTCTGAGGGACATTCCCAGAAATTTATGAGCTTTGTAATGTCTATTTCACATGCAAAGAAGCTTTATCATTTCTTTCATTTCTCTGTTACAAAAATTTCAAGTTGCTAGATCATTAATCATTTTTCTTTTATATCTCCTACATTTTGCTACTTAACTGTGGTCTTGAACCAGCAGAATTGGCATCTCCTAGGAGCATGTTAGTTGCAAAGCAGAGTCTCAGGTCCCATCACCAAAACAGAGATTCAGAATCCACATTTTAGCAAGATCCTTAGGTAATTCCTATGGATATTAAAGTTTGAGAAGCATTGGCATACATTACCAGTTAGATTCTAAAATCTTTAAGAGATTCTTATACATTTTGTATCCTCAGTTCCAAGCATCATACCTTAAATGAAACCACACACATGAAATAAAGGCTTTGATGATGATTTGGTAAAACATGGCAAATCAGAATCCTCAGTTCTGTTTTTGACTATGTCAGGAATTTCATATATTGCTCAATTTCAATAGCCATCAGTTTCTTGTCTATAAAATGGAATAATATAATTACATTTTCCCTAATAACCCAATGAATTCCAAACTGCTTTACCATAACTGATAAATATCATCTCTTAGTTAACAACTGAAATTTTTGAGGGGAGTGCAGATAGCTCTTTGAGACATTGATTTTTATTTTTTATTCTTTGCATGTGTACCCAGAAGTGAGATTGCTAGGTCATATGGTAATCCTATTTCTAATTTTTTTTAGGACTCTTTGAGACATTAATTTTTATTTTTTATTCTTTGCATGTGTACTCAGAAGTGGGATTGCTAGGTCATATGGTAATCCTATTTCTAATTTTTTTCAGGAATTTCCACACTGTTTTCCATAATGGCTGTATCAAGATAATAATTGAAATTGTCCCGATTTTCTTTGCAAAAATATCAGCAACAATTATGTAATGGTGTCGAATAAAATACATAATATGTTAAAAGGTATCATTTGCACCTAAATAGGTTGTTATTCTTAAGATTTGACTTGGAAAAGATGGTTTTGTTTGATGAGATGACTTTTCTCAATTAGTTAAAGTAGGGTAATAATAGGGACCAACAATTTGCATTTCTAGAGTTCAGGTTCAATAGTCTGCAAACTAGAAATTGCAGTATGGGAAAATATAGGAGATGATGCTTTGACTTCATGAACATTGTATAGGATTATCAAGCCAGAATTAATATATTGTACCTAGCTGCCTAGAATTTCAAAATTTCCTAGCAATTTGTATTCCTACCTTCTTTCAAGATAGCAGGGGTAGAGAAGACAGCAAAGTTAGAAGATTGCTCCATTTTAGAGTGTATCTGGCTGACCTAAAAAGAAAATGAGACATTTCATAGTCTGATCTGCTGTTCTATTTATCATTGGAATCCACCCCTCCCCAAACTTCTTGGATAAAAATTTGTACTTGGATTGTGTTATTATAACTGTATCATAATCATTATTATGGAAACCATTGTTGACAACCCACAAAAGAATGAAGTTTTACTCATGATTGCCACTTTTGATTCCTTTGTTCTTCACATCTACTTGTTTGGCAATTTGGTCCCTAAATTAGACATTTGGTAACCTTAGTCAGCCTTGAAACTTCAAAA